>JAQPPZ010001195.1:2500000-3750000 GCA_028583015.1 Wollemia nobilis
TTTATAGTCCAATCGTGGACTTTAGAACACATCAGCGGTAGAGAAACGTAATTTCAAATTTAATCAAAATTGCTTTCTAAAGGGTTTAAAAACCCTTAATTAATTTTAATAAATTAAGAATAAAAAAGGTTTAAAAACCTTTAAATATTTTTAATAAATTAAAAATAATTTCTCCCTTAATTAATTAAATAATTAATTAATTAAAACCTTGAAGGGTTTTAAATAATAATTAAATAATAAAGAGAACCTCCATTGGTTTTAATAAAAACCATTTAACTTGGTTTTAATAAAAACCCTATCCAAAAACCTTATCCAATGGAATCTCTCTGGATTCTCTTAAAAAGATTCTCTTGGAATATTTCACCTTTGAAGCCAACACATCCTCTTAACATTAATGCCATTTCCTTTTGACATCAATGACAACTCATAGACAAGGAGCTAGGATCTCAAACCCAAAATTGCCAACAAAGTGTGCCCTTGGCATAGCCTAGTCTAGTCATGACTTCCAATTTGGTAAAAAATGGCCAAGTTAGCTTCTATAATTATATCCTTGGTTGAAAATATCAACAACATACATGTCCAACCTTTGTCCCTTAATGCTAGAATGCATGCTCTTGATACTTTCTCTCATGCTAAATATAATTTTAAAATCTAGGATGGTTCTAGGAATGTTGAAGTCCTCAATAGTTGGATCCTAGACATGGAAACTTAGTTTTCTTATAGTCAATTTTTTTATGATGACAAAGTTCCATTTGCTAAGTTAAAAATTCTTAGAGTAAATAAAGTATTAATAAGCTATAATATGCATAAAATCCCATTAACACTTGGGATTAGTTAGTTGCAGCCTTGAAGGCTACATTTTATCCATATAACTATGTATATGATTTGTTCTTTCAATGGCATCAACCAAGACTAGGAATACACATGATAGTGTAGGATTATGTCTATCAATTCAATAGGTTTTGCATATTACTCTATATACAAAATCTAGCACACGCTCTCATCATAAATTATAATATTGGACTTCAAGAGCACTTGTTTAGGGAGTTGAAATACACTTTCTTCATGATACTTGATCCAGTTTTCAATCAAGCACAACTTGTAAAGGAGAAACATGTTCCCTTCTTTTCCATAAGAGCTTCTAAAACCTTGAATTTATAGTTCTAGAAGGATTCTTTAATAGTAAAGAAGTTATTATCTTCTCCTTCTCCTTATCATTCTTATTCTTAAAATCCTACTTATTTCTTTGATGTTAACAAGTTTTTTACTCATTTTAAGAGGAAGGGTTATGAAAAGTTTCAATGTTTCCAATTAAAGACAAAAAATTGATTGTATAGTCTCATGATGAGGAAGCAAACTATATTTTTATTGAGAATTGTGGAGAAAACACAACCTATAATCAGTTAAATGGTAGAATCAATAGCATCACCTTACTCAATCACCACTCTTCTATAGGGTAATATGACATTTTTTTTTCACAAGTGTTCACCTCACACATGACTTCTCTATAGATTATCATCAATAATAACTCATAGAAAAACTTTATTGAGAAGTCCATTATCAATAAATTAAAACTATAATTGGACCCAAATCCTCATACATATTCACTTAGATGGAAGGATAGTAAAACCACCTAAAATACCACATACACCTACACTCTATCATTTTATTTTTACTCTAAGTTTATGGATTAGGTAACTTGTGATGTGATCCCTATGGATTTTTATGGTTTGCTTGTAATAAAACCTTATTAATATGATAAAATGGCTTAGTATTATGCATATAACAATACATATTGTAGTGATTTCTCACTACAATCAAAGTTTTTGGATTTTAGACACAATATAAGATAAATACAAGATGATGGAAGGAACAAAAGTCTCGACTAGAGGCAACCACTATTTTGTATAAGTCTCAAATGGAGATAAAAGAAAAAGGTTTCAATTTTCCATGCATAACATTTTTTAAGAAGGGAAGAAATGGAATAGAAGACTGATCAACATGAAAAATAACATCATCCAATGGTTAGAAGTTTTGAAAATTTACGAATAACTAAAAGTGAATATATTTCAAGAGGTGGAATATGTAAACAAGGAACTCTCAAGAAGAAAAATAGTAAAAGGTCCACTAAAATAACAAAATAAGAAGTTTTTGCAAGTACTTCTAATGATATATTTAGTCTAATTGTAAAATTCCTTAAAATTCCCAACATAATCCAATAAGAGAAAGTTCTAACAAATAGTCGATGTCTTGCATAAGAATCTGAAAATACTAGGAGCATGCTAAGAATTTAAAGCATAGAATAGAGAACCACAAAATTTGAGAAATAATCAAATTAAGTTTCAAAGAAACAATAATGGTTCACAAGATCACATGAAGAGTAGGTAAAATGGATTGATGGATCATTATTAACAATGGTAAGAGTCATCTACTATTGTCATTTCAACTTAGAAATCCAAGAAAGTGGGTTATCTCTTAAATAAAAAGGTATGATGATTACTATCCTCTACCTAACAACATTAACTGAATATTGTGATCTCATTAAAATCCTCATAATACCTAGGAAGAGTAGTTGAAATTGTTAGACTTTCCTATAAAATTTGGATGGAAATTCTCCCTATATTGTGATCTATACTATATATACTATTTTCCTTAGCATTGTAAAGCATTGGTAAGTTACACTACAATTCATATAGCTTTCTCTTCATTTTTCTCTATATAGTAGTACTTGTATTCCTAAGTGGTCTTGTAGGCATGCCCTCAAGCCCCCACTTCTGGCATAATCTTGTAATGGTTTTATATTCATATATACATATTGGAGGCTTGTGACTATTTGGTTCCAAGTGTTTGGCTCTCCCTTTTCCATTTTATTTTTGTATGTGTATTTATTTGTGCTTATATATGTTGAGAGGAGGAAGTGTTGATTGTGTTGGCACATTACACTTAGGTTTGTTGAGCAAGGGGATCTTATATTGATCTTGGTGCATTACCTCTATTAGATTAGATTTGTTTCTATTATATTTATTTTTTTACATATCTTTAACCCTTTTCCCACTAAATTTGTTAGATTAGGATATATTAGGACAAGTTCACTCAAGATCACATCTTAAAAGGAGTTGACCCTATAAAACATCTTGGAGGTCCTCGATAGAGACAAATCCTATGCTCTCGAGACTAACCCTACTATGTCACTCTATGTGAGGTGTGATAGTCCCAACCATCTAGTCCTTCCCTTTATATGAACTAGATAATTAGAGAGGATAATAATTTAATGGTATGCCTGATGGGATCCCATTGACACATATTTGGTATTGCAATCAAGAAAAAAATAGACTTTGACTTTGGTGAGGGTCTTTGAATACCTACTTGTTGAAGCACTTCAAAATTCACCTAGTGACTCTACATAAGAACGAAAAATCCAAAATAATCCACACTAAAGATATTAAATTGAGGTCTTGATGAATATCTTAGTCTATATGCTCTTAGAGCACAAGTTGTATTTACCTACAAATCTACTCCAATTAAAAGGACTCAGAATTGTATGAATAAGACACATGCTACTAGGTCCTTTGTTGCTCAAAATATTAAAGAGTTGCTTCCACTAATTGATACCATTACATGAATAAGAATACCTTGAGACCAAAATATATCGACTCCACCATTTATATTATTTCATATTTGTAACAACAAAAGCCCTCTATGATCACCAAAGCCACCAACAATGTGGAAAAATATTCCAACATCGACACTTGAATTCCTACTAGATTACACCAATAAAGATTTTATCATCCCATTAGATCATCTATAAGATATGGTCTTACTATATTAGTTGCATAATATTATAGAGAAAAATGTGGATCTTAGACTACTGGTGACATCACTCAAAGGAGAAGCTCATAGAAAATATATCTTCCTCCATACTCATCTATTGAATAGGATCAAATTGCTTACCTAATAATAGAAATATTTGAATAAAGGATAGAGGGAGAAGATATCAAAACAAAAAATAACTTGATTCAAATAGATAAATCATCTCCTAAGCCCTCCTTATCTCCAAGAAGCCAACTAACATCGATCATCCAACCTGTCTCTCATCAACTAGATTTTACTCAATAGCCCATTGCTTATCATAGGGAGAACCTACAATTTTAGGGTTAACCTCTTCAAGTAGAGTTATAGGGGACTCCTTATAGGACAAATTCCATAACCCTCAACCAAATTCAACTAATCAATGGTAAATAAGAAGTGTACACTAGAATGGAGGAAGCAAAAATTTTGATGCCTACCAATGTTGAAACTCTTCCCTCTTTTTGACCTCCAACTCATAAATATAGACTTATATATAAGAATAAAAGATATTTGAGATTAGGAACTATGATCACACTAAAATAAGTGGTGGATCTATTAAATCTAGACTGTAGACCCACACACAAGGAAGTGATGCAAATTGAGGGCTCTAAATTCAACATATTAGGAGTAATAGAGGCAATTTTGCTAATGTTATAGTGCATGGAATATTTACAAATATTTGGTCTAGATTCTAAATAGATCTATATAGAGAGATACAAGTTGTTTAAGTTGAAATATTTGATAGACAAACACTCTCCTCTCTTAGATGATAAAATGGACCAATGGGAGACTAAGTATGGAGTCTTGATCCTCTCAAAATACATGAATTTACTAGCATAGACTAATAATAAAGTAAATTCATACCCTAAAACTCTTAGGATACCTCAAAAAATAAAATAAATGGGCCAAAGCAATAATACCCAAGGTAGATCCATAATGTCTAAATGGTAATGTCAATAAATACAACTTCTAACTTTTCAAACAAAGCACAAATGGAAAAAATTAGAGTTGGAAGTGTGGTGATAGGCAAGCAACATTGAAGAAAAGTATTTAAAATTTAGCCAATCATAAATGTTGGCATGTAAACCAATCAGTTTTATCAGCCATGAAAATATTGTGGGCATTCCTTGTATCCAAACAAAGCTAAGTATTAATAGGTGCATTAATAATAAATAAAATGGGGAGATAGCATTATTAAACCATCTAATAACCCTTGAAATAATTCCTTATTTACACCCATAGACCCTACAAAAGCCTCAATTACCATAATACAAGTAGAGCACCTAGATATAGAAATGATTGGTAATCATGGAATCTAAGAGGAAGAGCAACTTCATAGTTACACCATTAAAGCCTATTACAAATAAGGTAAAACATTGCCAAGCTATAATAATTAAACCCTTAAAATGCATAGAATATGTAGCTAAAAAGGTCATAGATCCCAGACTATCAAAAGATACAAGAACATGTAGGAATGAAGCCTACCAGAAATACCTATAGGCCAAAGAGGAATATTTTGTAGTAAAAGTATGAAGTAGTTGTGAAGTTCAATATATCCTCCCATAAGTCCATCCTTGCTACAAACTAGTTGAAGCATTTGTAAGACACTATGACCTCCATATCAAGATTTTTGTGAAATCCTATGATGAATTCTTGTAGGTAATTATGTCTAGAGAAGCCATGTAACAAATGCTAAAATGTCAAAGATTTTGAAGATGAAATGGAAAATTATAAGAAAGTACTACATAAATATTAAATATAAGTTGAAATAATTGAAAATAAATTTTGGAAAATCTAGAGAAGCAATGTCAAAGTTTCCCTTAGAGTGAGAGATATTTTATGAAGAATCCAAAGATGCTTTGAGTATGAAAACATTTATCTTCAGATATAACAATGACACAAAAGTAGCATAGGAAGATATGACTATCATTCACATGCTACGAAAAAATTTAGAAAGCAAAAGCAACTTGTTAGCGCTTTATTTTAGTGACTTCATATCCCAACAGATTCATGAAGGACTAATCAATTTTAGGGGAAATCAATATTTTAGGTATTGCTTGTTCGTAACTCATTTTGTTTCATATAAAAATGGTTGGAGGTTTGAGCATTTAAATATAAGGATGGAATATGAAAAATTATAAGCAAACCTTATCTTCCTCTTTATGGAATTCATGTATCAAGGCTCTCCCTACTATCATTTTGCAAATGAGTTTCTAGTCCTGATGATAACTTTAGACAAGGGAGAAAGCGTTTGGAAAATATCAGGAGATACCATGGAAATTTTAAGGGTACAAATAAAATGATATCGGTTTTCTGAGGAAGGCAACATTATGCAAATTTTTAGTTTTAGTAATATAGTCTTTTTGTTTTTAAAATATATAACAAAAAGAGTGGCATACATTGAAATAGTGAGGTAGAAATTTTTTATAGATGCAACTTATGTTAGTGGGAAAATCAAGCTAGAATTTTACAATACCCCATACCAATTGGGATTATAACTTAGGATAAAATGAAAGTGACTAATGGGCTAGGAGCTAAATTGAAGGATTTAGGGTTAGAAATTATAGATGACACCTAGAGCTATGACCCACATAAGAAATTTATTACATGGCTGAAAAATTCCCACATCTCCAAGAGATTCATACATGAGCCTAGGCCTAATATTGTTTTTTTTTTTTAAGTTTACAAGAAGAAACTCTCCCACCCATTAAAAAAGAAAAATTTCTATAGCAAAAACCCCCAAAAAATTGTATGAGAGTTTTTATGAAAAATAAATGAATTTAATCCTATGTTCCTAGTCAATAATACCATGAGGAAATTATTGTGGAAAATAAAATAGAGCAGTAAAAATATCAAAGCATGGTGGGAATTTTATCAAGAGATTAATTATACTGAGGTACCTCTTGGGATTCTAGATCCATATGAAGATTAAACATTCAACCTATGCTATAATTAACAACACCCAAAAGAAACATCAATCAAAAATCATAAAGGGGAAGAAACCACAAAAGAGAATGTGTCAATCACAAGTAATGTTCCTAGAAAACTAAAAGGAATTGCAACAATATTACCAGAACCTCTACGAAAAAAAAAATGCAGAAGAGATCAAGAAGTGACTCCTTCAAGAAAGATAAAATTGATACTTTAGCCAAAATCATTAGAGAAAGGAGAAATTGTAAAGCCTCACCCCGAAAGATTCCTCATTGATCCCCAAGAAAAATGGTTGAATTAAGTGGTCAGATACATGAGGAAATACTAGTTGAAGAGTATATAACTATAACATTCATTACTTTTTCAAACTGAACAACTAGTTCAAAATGGTTGACAAAATAAAAAGGAGAAATATTTGACACTACACCAAAAATGGGCTTTAATGGTAGCTAAAGTAAGGCAGTTTTTTATAATAGTAAAAAACCGCCTTAATGGATCCTAAGAGGGTGGTTAAAATTTGTCTTAGGGTCACCCTAATATAGTGGTAATGAACCACCATCTTATATATGAGAGGGTAGTTTATAAACACCATATTAGGGTCACCCTAAGACAGATGTTATAAATCATCATCTTAGGGTCACCCTAAGATGATTATTATAAACCATCATCTTATGGATAAGAGGGTAGTTTAAAACCGCCCTCTTAGGTCACCCTAATATGATGATTATAAACCATCATCTTATGGATAAGAGGGTAGTTGAAAACCGCCCTCTTAGGGTCACCTAGGAGGGCGATTTATAACCACCATCGTAGGGTCACCCTAAGATTATGATTATAAATTGCCATATTAGCGATGTGAGGGCAGTTTATAACTATTGTCTTAGGGTGACCCTAAGATGGTGGTTATAAACTATTGTCATAAAAAAATGAAAAATTTATAAAAACAATGGTAATAATGACATTTATAATAAGATCATTGTATTGGTCATGACAAATGTCATTATTACCAACATCATGAAATTTACTTTATACAACAAATGCCCTAAGTAATAAGGAAAATATTGCATAAAATTTACACATACATTTGAGGCTCTCTATGGAGGGAATGGCAGTCAAAGCGTCCATGCAGTGATAGTTGTAACTTTTGCACAAAATTTACACATACATTTGAGGCACTCTATGAAGGGAATGGCAGTCAAAGCACCCATGCAGTGAGGGTTGCAACTTTTGCATGAAATTTACACATACATTTGAGGCACTCTATGAAGGGAATGGTAGTCAAAGCACCCATGTAGTGAGGGTTGCAACTTCTAGGATTTTTGGATCTTCTCACTTGGGTAAGCAACTATTTGACCTACTTTTATGTCCAAATTTTTGACTGTATGCATTCACTTTCTCTTTTGGTGCAATGCATTGAACAAGGATATTGAAACCCAATGACATTAATGTTATTTTTAGTATGCCAGAGACCTTTACGCTTACTTGCATGTCACACACCAAACCCAAAGTGTTGATAATTTCTTGTTTTGTTTGATCTAGGATTTTTTTAGGGTTACAATGGTTGGAATTTTTTTGTTAAATTATTCTAATTGGGCTTGAACATATTTGATTCTTTGTCGAGGAATATGTTAGGGTTTAAATGTAGTAGCATGTTTAGTGTTTAATTAATTAAATATGTTCAAAGAGGTGTATAGTGTTTGAATCTCTAAATGTGTTCAAAGAGGTAGGGTTGTACAATATGGATAGATAAATACTTAAATAACCACATTGTGCATTGTGCCATATCGTGTATAAGCTGATGAATGCTAAAGTTTTTTTTTAATTTGTTTAAAACAATATTTTTTTGGTTCAAGGGTTTGATTAGGGTTTGAATGGCTATAAAAATAGACTTGAATTATTGCAATTAGGGTAAAATGTGTATTTTCATATGGGTTGTCTAGGGTTGCAGTGTAGTGCTTTTGTTTTTTTTGTAACTGAAGAGTTTTCATGACTATTACAGTGTGAAGAATGTACCAGGTTTTATCAATAATGCCTTTATTTTTTTTAGATTCAACACTTTCTTGTAATATTTCTAGAGATTTTTCAAGATCTAATGCTGCCTTCTCCCATTATCGACGTTGTTGATGAATTTTCAAAATATTATCTAAAAATTTTACCATCTTGATTTTTGTATCTTCAAGCCTTTGTACAAGAAGGGCTTTATCATTGGAAAGGAAATTGATTTAATCCTTATCATGGTTTTGTCATACCGTTTCTGGCTCAGTTTCAACACTAAGTTCATGCACTTGTTATCCAAGTTATTCTTTAGAAATTTCAATTTAGATAATTGTTCAACATAGTCTTTCGTTTCATTTTTCAACTTAATATTTTATGCTTCCAATTGAGATAATTGTTGGTCTTGATTTTCACACTTGTGCTTCAATGTGGTATTTTATGCTCTCAATTGACATAATTATTTTGTTTGTACTTGTCTCAGCTGAGATAATTGTTTGTCATATTCTTTGCATTTAAGGTTCAATTTAATCTGTTCTACTCTCAGTTGGGATATTTGTTTATGATTTTTTTTCTTATTACGATCCAAGTCAATATTTTCTATCCTAACTTGATATAATTGTTCATTACATTCTTTGCACTTGTGGATCAGGTTAATACTTTCTTCTTTCAAGTGAGATACTTGTTCATCGTATTCCTTGCACTTATTTTTAATCTCCTATAATCTACAAGATAATTGGTCATATAGTCTTTGCAGTAACTTTACAACATAAGTTTTTCCACTCTTAATTGAGCTAATTGTTTGCCATATTATTTACATGTATGCTCTAGGTTAATATTTCTTGGTCTTAGTTGACAAATATTTTTGGGGTAAATTTTATTTTGGGAAGAGGTAAAGTTCTTTTGATAGATATTTTGTATAAGGGGGAAATTTTAAGCTGATGCATGCTAAAGTTTTTTTTTAATTTGTTTAAAACAATATTTTTTTGGTTCAAGGGTTTGATTAGGGTTTGAATGGCTGGAAAAATGGGCTTGAATTATTGCAATCAGGATAAAATGTGTCTTTTGGTGTGGGTTGTATAAGGTTGCAATGTAGTGCTTTTTTTTTGTTTGTAACTGAAGATTTTTTGTGATCGTTACAGTGTGAAGCATGTACCGGGGTTTATTGAGAATGCCTTTGTTCTTTTTGAGAGTAAACACTTTATTCTAATATTGTAAGAGCTTTTTCAAGATCTAATGTTACCTTATTCCATTCTCGATGTTGTTGATGAATTTTCAAAATATTCTCTGACAATTTTACCATCTTGATTTTTATATCTTCAAGCCTTTTTACAAGAAGGGCTATATTATTGGTAAGGGAATTTATTTAACCCTTATCATGGTTTTTGCATGCCTTTGTTGACTCGGTTTCAATACTAAGTTCATTGCAGTTGTGTTCCAAGTTATTCTTTAGCAATTTTAATTTAGATAATTGTTCAACATTGTCTTTCATTTCATTTTTCAACTTAATATTTTCTACTTCCAATTGATATAATTGTTGGTCTTGACTTACACACTTGTGCTTCAATACCATATTTTTTGCTCTCAATTAACATAATTCTTTTGCTTGTACTTGTCCTAGTTGAGATAATTGTTTGTCATATTCTTTGCATTTAAGATCCAAGTTAATCTATTTTCCTCTCAGTTGGGATATTTGTTCATGATGTTCCTTATTATTACAATCAAAATCAATATTTTCTATCCTCACTTGAGATAATTGTTCATTACATTCTTTGTACTTGTGGCTTAGGTTAATATTTTCTTCTTTAAAGTGATATACGTGTTCATCGTATTCCTTGCACTTATTTTTAATCTCCTATAATCTACAAGATAATTGGTCACCATAGTCTTTGTACTTACTTTACAACATAAGTTTTATCACTCCTAATTGAGATAATTTTTTGCCATATTATTTACTTGTATGCTCCAGGTTCATCTTTTGTGCTCTTAGTTGATAGATATTTTTGGGAAAAATTTTATTTTGTGAGGAGGTAAAGTTCTTTTGAAAAATATTTTGTATAAGCGAGGATTTTTAAGCTGATGCATGCTTAAGTTTTTTTAATTGTTAAAACAAAAAATTGTTGGTTCAAGGGTTTGATTAGGGTTTGAATGGCTAGAAAAAATGGCTTGAATTATTGCAATTAGGGTAAATTGTATCTTTTGGTCTGAGTTGTATAAGGTTGCAGTGTAGTGCTTTTTTTTTGTTTGTAACTGAAGAGTTTTTATGATTGTTATAGTGTGAATCATGTACCGGGGTTTATCGATAATGCCTTTTTTATTTTTGAGAGTCAACACTTTCTTGTAATATTTTTTAAGCTTTTTCAAGATCTAATGTTGCCTTCTCCCATTCTCGGTGTTGTTGATGAATTTTTACAATTTTATCATCTTGATTTTTCTATCTTCAAGCCTTTGTACAAGAAGGTCTTTGTCGTTGGAAAAGGAATTTATTTAACCCTTATCATGGTTTTTTCGTGACTTTGCTGGCTCAATTTCAATACTAAGTTCATTTCACTTGTGTTACAACTTATTCTTTAAAAATTTCAATTTAAATAATTTTTCAACATAGTATTTCATTTCATTTTTCAACTTAATATTTTGTTCTTCCAATTTAGTTAATTGTTGGTCTTGATTTTCACACTTGTGCTTCAATGCAACATTTTCTACTCTTAGTTGACGTAATTCTTTTGCCTACACTTGTCCTAGTTGAGATAATTTTTTGTCATATTCTTTTCATTTAAGGTCCAATTTAAAATGTTTTGCTCTCAATTGGGATATTTGTTCATGATGTTCTTTATTACTACGATTCAAGTCAATATTTTCTATCGTCACTTGAGATAATTGTTCATTACATTCTTTGCACTTGTGGCTCAGGTTAATATTTTCTTAGTTCAAATGAGATACTTGTTCATTGTATTCCTTACACTTATTTTTAATCTCCTATAATATGCAAGATAATTGGTCATCATAGTCTTTGAACTTACTTTCCAACATAATATTTTCCACTCCTAATTGAGATAATTGCATGTCATATTCTTTACATGTATGCTCCAGGTTAATATTTTTTGCTCTTAGTTGATAGATATTTTTGGGGTCAATTTTATTTTGGGAGGAGGAAAATTTATTTTGATAGATAATTTTTATAAGGGGTAATTTTTAAGGTGATGCATGCAAAAGTTTTTTTTTATAATTTTTTTAAAATATATATATTTTTCAAGGGTTTAATTAGGGTTTGAATGGCTAGAAAAATGGGTTTGATTAGGGTTTGAAGGGCTAGAAAAATATACCTTGGATATAAAGTGTCCACTTTATGCATTATTTTACTTTTATAAAATCCTAAGTTGTAAAAGTTAAATAATCATTTGTCTCATGTTATTAACAAAAAATTGACTAGTTGGTCAAGCAACCTGAGAATCATAAAAACAATTGTGCACTCATTTTTTAGTAATATTTTTGTAATTTTTGGGGCCATTTTTATATATAAAAGAGCAACATTTATTATACTATTTGATGTTGTAACTTTAAATTATATGGACTGTTTTATTCTAGAAAAGTTCTTTTTTTTTTGGCTTCCAAGGGATTCAATACAATTCCTTCTTGTAGCTAAAGAATTTATGTTTTAATAAGTTTGAGATGATGTGGAAACATTTTAAAACCTTCATATGAGAATTTATGTTTTAGATATTCGGTTCTTCTTCCTGCCACTAGTCTCTCTTCTTGTCTTGATGTGATAAAAGCATCTAGTCATCTCCTTAGTACAAAAGAGTTTCCTACCAGCTGCTAGTTGTGTTACCTCACCCATCTAGAGTTAAATTTTTTGGTTCCTCATCAGATTCCTATGGCATTAGCTTTTCATTTTAAATTTTTGGTAGATTTGACAATTCAAGGTATTTTATTTTTATTGTGATTGGAAATTCATGGCTATAATTGTAGATTAAAGCAGCATTGCAAGCATATAAAGATATTAATTTTTTTGAATTTTCCTCCATCGAAAATGTATTTAGTGGTTTCTCAACTAAGGTAGGTCAATCATTAAGGTCTTTCCTAATACTTAAGATTTTATAGTGTCATTTACTTTGTATATATATGCCCCTCAAATTTTATTCTTATATTTGTATCGATGTCTTCCACGGGCTAAATAAATGAAGTTTAGTAATAGGTTCAAGAAATTTATGGGATTTTGTTGTTGTCTTAAAGGGTTCTAGTATGGTCGCATATGGTATGACATGTACTAGGATGATAAACCCGGGTGGAAACCAAGATCCCTACAATAGAAAGGAAAATCATCATTGTGATGAAATTAAGGTTGTGTGGCTAATCTGGAAACCAAAATCCCTATAATTTAATTTTTTCTTTCTTCTATGCCTTAATTGTGTTGAGTGGATCAAGTTATGTGGCTTCCTCTTTATCTAATTGGCTAGTACAAACTTCAAAAATAACTTGGTGTTGCCCTTGGTTTTGTTGTAGCTATTGGCTTAAGATTATCTCTACTTTACCATTACTTTCTACAACTTGGCTCATTATTTACATGGTTCCAACCTCTATGTCCATTTCACACTACACAAAAAATGGGCTTTAATGGTAGCTAAAGTAAGGTGGGTTTTTATGGAGTGTTTCTATACCCCTAGGGAGTGTGGCCCAAGTTGTGCCACTCGTTGTACTTCATATTACTTTAAAAAAAAAATAAGACTTTATTCCATGGCTTCTCAAATTTTGTTGATAAATTTATATGTGACCATGATATTATATTTCCCATAGGTTGGCAATATGTACAACAAAAAAACATGAAGAAAGACATCACAGGTAGTTGAGGTTGTCACAGTAAATCAGGAGCTAGTGATAGAGGCCTCACATACTAGTAAGTACTATCAATTAGATAGTGTTGTTAAATAGTGGTTGACCTAAGCATATTAGAATTTATCATGATTTTTTCATCAACTATGGTGTATAGTAGCAACTAGTGGAAGATACCAGCTACATTATTTTGTTAACAAGGAAGATAAGGAGACAAACCATAACATTAATGAATATTATGGTGAGAATACTTGAAATAAGGCTGACAATGCTTTGACTAACGAATAAGGTATGTAGACCATACAAGAAATTTGCTCATGATGTTGGTTACTCATTGTTATTATACTATATGTCATAATAATGTTTGGATTATGCATACATTATAGGTGTTGATGCCCAGTCATCACACAGTTTAAATATTGAATATCATAGAAAGAGAGGTACGATAAGATGTGCAATAGAGTCAAGCATCACAAATAATGTGGCTATCATTTGTAATCTAAACGAACAACCCATAGGAAAAAATTATGTTAAGTTTACATCTTACTTGGAGGTGATTATGAGGGAGATTATTCCTATCACCCATGCAAACTGGAGAGTAGTTCAAATGGAACTTAAAAACTAGTTATGGACACTCATTATGGTAACTTTATAACCAATGGAGTTCATAGTGTCGATTTTTGAACACTTATATAAATATTGCATCTAATAAGATACTACTTTTATGTGACAAAAATATATCATTTCAGACACAATGAAGAAATGGGTCTTCATGGCCATGGGACAACAATGGCATAATCATAAGCATTGACTTGTAAAAAAACACTATGCTAAGTATGATAATAACGTAGATAGAATTGCTAATGCCCCACCTTGTGTATCACAAAAATATTGAGAAGCCTTTGTGAATGGCAAGAGCAACATTGAATTTAAGGCAAGTACCAACCAATATGCTATGGTAGTTCATATCATTGTTATTTTCATGTGAATTTTTCTGACCTTGCTCTTCCTAATGAATTTATATATTGGTTTTTTCGTTGTGTTGTAGGCATTGAGGCAAAGGAACAAACAAAATAGATCTCACCAATCCATCATGCACACTTGTAGTCGAACAAGATATGCTCAACTAGAGCATGAAATGGTATTTTATCATACTCATCCATTATGTGATAAACATAGCTATATTGTTTTTATCGTATGACTTATCCCCATGTCTCTCCAACTATATATCTTGTAGAGGAATAGCAAACCAAATATGGAAACTCCACCACCAAGGGCAAATGTGTGGATAAAGTCTCATAAAAATATGGATGTGTCTCCTATTTTACCAAAATTTATGGAGAAAATTGTAAGTAACATTCCTTTCGAAATAGCAATGCGTTGAACTTCAAACCATTGTTATATCGATTATTTTTTAATATTTTACCAATAAACTATTCATGTGATTTTACTAGAAAAAATGGATGATGGAACCTCATCTACAAGCTCTGTAAATCAATATATTAAGGATGATGTCCTCATCAAGGTTTTAGGACCTGAAATACTAGATCGGGTTCGTGGTGTCGGTAAAGGAGTATTGCCAACTGCTCTATTTGTTGGCAAGGGTTACATATAGAAGTTGTACCAGATGTAAGAGCATACAGTATGGGAAGAGAAGCTTGTAGATAGAGAAAAAATGATGGAAGAGAAGCTCACAGAGAAATATAAAAATCTTGAAGTAATTATGGCATGACTTTCATAGATAGAGGTGTCATTTTTTTCATGATTTCATATTTGAAATGTTTACATGTCACACTCCTAAATTTGTAATGATCCCTTGCACATAATTCCATAGGCAACATCACTACATACTACCCCTACAATTGGACACAACAATGGTGGTGGTGATGAAGGCACAGGTAGAGGCTCAATACCTTCTAGGCTAGAGTCATCAATGGTATGACTATTATTTCAAATATTAAAAATTGACTTAGTTTATATTGTACATTATGTAGTGAAATTATATAGGTTGTTGATTTTCCATGTAGGGACTAAAAATGACATCGATCAATCAAATTGAGAGAAGGCATTGCTACTTGACTCAGATCCATAAGGATAACATAGTGGTCAAAGGCACGACGATCAATACTGACCCTAAATACCTTATACATGGTCAAAATTTGTATGAAGGTTATTGCAAAGTCAATGTGCACGTCACCCTTAAAGAGGAAACAATATTGTACAAAAAGAATGATGATATGGACACAATGAAGGATGTTGTGGTCTCCTTCATTGCCTAGACTATATCAGGCATTTTTTACAAATAAATTATGCCATGTTGTAGCAATATTGTATTATGCTTTGAATTAACATCTAACATCAATGATTACAAAAGAGATTGATTTTTCTTCATTTACATATTTATCCCCCAAGTCTCATTTACTTGGCTTGAAAACCTATATTCAACTAAATCATAACTAACATTTTACATGCTTAGTATTTCAAAAACTAATAAGGACTTGACCAGTTGAATGTTTCCTTTTCGTTTAATATCCAAAATTAGTCATAATTACAATATTCATATTATTGTGTTAGGATTCCACATCCTAACCTATATTTATCACTTAATTAATTATTTAAATGGACCATTGTGTCCTTTCATAATAACCTTTAGATAGATATAAAATAGGATAGGCATTATTGTAAGATATCATCAATAAAGAAAAGAATATATATTTATTTAGTTTCCATTGGAAGGTCCTTACTTACCAGTGAAATAGTGATTCTCTTTAAAACCATGATTCTTTGTTACATCTACAATTTCTAATGAATATTTCCAATTATTTATTGTAATTATTAGCATAGGATCATAATATTCTTGGTTCTTTCAGTGGTACAAAAGATTTAAAATGATTATGTCATGGTGGTTATAGAGGTGAACTACGTGAATAGCTCTGTGGTGACTTTCAGGGTGGATAGCATAGAATACTATGGTGGCCATAAAAAGTCGAACAACCTACCTGGATTCGTGGTAGCTATCGATTCCACCATGTAAATTCAAAAAAAATATAGGATCAAGAATCCTATCATATGGTATCAAATATTCAAATTCAGGATACCTATTGGGATATATCAAAGAAATATTCGCTATTTTACTACTTCCTATGCTATCACTTCATCATTATCATTCAAAATCACCAAAAAATCCTTCGTAGATCATTGCTATTAGTCATAATATTCATCGCCTCACTGGTCCTATGCTATCACTTCACCATTAAATATTTAAAACCATCAAAAATTCCTTCACAGATTGGTGCTACGAGACATACAATCATCGCTATTTTTTGTAGAGAATTCGTGGACCTGGTATCAACAAACTCAACCACCGGCCTATACTGAGACTTTAGAGAAAATTCCTTCATAGCATCGGGATAAAAGACCACTCAAAACTGATCAGGACGTATACAAAAACCTTTTCATAATTAATTTTTGTGTGGGCACCATTTTTTGGCAAGACAATTGAAATACGAGAGAAAATAAAAATATTGAAGTCAAAGCCTAAAGTTACAAAATTTTTCCATTGTCATTAAAATTTCTCGCCATCTCTATAAAGTCACGAAGCTAACATCAATTTCATTGTAATCAAGAAAGAAGTGGTAATTGTCCCACATTCTTCCCCATGAAGGGAATCAAATAATATATAACACATTCTTTGCACCATAGAAATTGTGACCAACCAGTGGTGGTCATATAGCCGCCTCCCTCACGAACATCAACTTCCTTGACTATGTTGCCCACATGTCCTATACACCCATCCACGTGCTACCTCATTCTCTATTTCCACTATGCTTTGCTCACACCCTTCCACCTCACCTCATTGTTTGTGCCTCATTGTCCACCTCACCTTTTGCTAACACTGTGGCTTGTATTCCACTATCTCTTGCCTACCTATCGTTGACACTGTGGATCGTGTTCTACTTAGCCCTACTACCGCCTTCCTGCCTATCATTGACAATATCAATTGTTACCACTTCTTGCCTAAATCCTAAAAATAAATATTATCCATTCAAATTTGAAAAACTTGATCGTTAGGAGGGCTCAAATAAAAATAAAGTTGCTAAAACAATTTTTTTTTAGACCAACTATTTTTAAATTTTTGCCAAACTACATTAAAATTCACCAAAATTTAAATTTACATTTGGTGAAGACTTGAATTTTGCTACTACTCCTTGAATGGCTAACGGATGAAGATCACAAGACATTACTCTCGATAAACTCAACCATGAGCTTCACCAACTTAAGGACCAATTTTCTCAAGAAAATTTAGCTATGAGGCAGGATTTTGAGGAAAATATAACATGGATACACTTGATGATAGACAATGTGAATAATTTTGTTAATACGATGAATCAAAATATGGCACTAGTTCTAGCTGGCCAATCCACCGAAGGGCCAACACACCCGATACATCTTGGAGGGCCACAAACATCCATCCTTCCAAGAACCACTAAGTTAGATTTTTCCAAATTTGAAGGAGGTGACCCCATTAATTGTATTTATCGGGAAGAAAAATAATTCTCCCTAAACCAGATTCCTGAGGCAAAAAAAGTTCATATTGCATCCTTCCACCTCGAAAACAATGATGTTCAATGGTACCAATGGTATGAAAAGACTAATGACATGCCTACTTGGATAGACTTTACACAAAATCTATTGGTATGATTTGGCCCTAGTAAATTTGAAAATTTCACAGGAGCCCTTACCAAGCTATGTCAAACCACTTTGGTGCATGAATACCAAGCTCAATTTGAGAAATTAGCCAATCGCACAACAGGGCTAGATGCCTCATTTTTTCAAAATTGCTTCAATAATGGATTAATAGAAGAAATTTGGTTGCAAGTACAAATTTTCAACCCCACTACCATGATGTAGACCATTGGATTGGCCAAATTGGTAGAAGATAAATTCAATGCTCAAAATCAATTAGGGAAAACCACCTATGAGGAAATCACAAAATACTTACACCACCCTCAAACCTAACCGAACCTTACCAATTAAACGTCTCAGCTTTGAGGAGATGAAGGAAATATGACCAAAATACCTTTGTTATCATTGCGATGAGAAATTTGTACCAAATCATAAATGCATTACACAAAAGTTATATATTTTGGATGCAACTGATCCTTGTAGCTTAACAAATGAAGAAAATGAGATCAAGGTAGAAGTGGTGATTGATACACACAATGATAGCACTGAAGGTACACTAGAAATTTCTTTCAATGCCCTCGCTAGTTTTTCTTCTCCACAAACTATGAAATCCCAAGGGTATTTTAAACGACAAAATCTCATTGTGCTTATTGACTCTGGCAACACACATAACTTCATCGACCCATGTGTGAGAAAACGAAGATAATTTTTATATACAACCTTGTAATAGTTTTGAGGTCATGATTGGTAATGGAGGAAGGATCGCATGCAAAGGGAAGTGCCAAAATATTAAGCTCACCATGGGTGATTACAATATAAAAAATGACATGTATGCACTTCCATTAGGAGGATGTGATATTTTCTTAGGGGTGCAATGGTTACACACACTTGGGACAATCCAATGGGATTTTGAGGCATTATGGATGTAATTCACAATAAAAAATTAAACATATACTCTTAAGAGATTACAATAAGTCCCTTCCAAAATTGTAAGCTCTCACCGAATGGAGAAAATTATTTGCAAAGGAGGTAAGGGAATGGTTGCCCAACTATTTTCTATTCAAGCCACCAATGAGGAACAAAAAGAGGTACTAGAATTACAACTTCTAACACACCATTCTAGAATATTTAATGAACCAAAAGGGTTGCCTCCTCATCGTAGTCATGATCATGCAATTCAACTTCTTCCTGGGCATCAACCCCTAAATATCCGACCTTATCAATATCCCTACCTACAAAAAACTGAAATTGAAAAACTTGTGCAAGAATTATTAAAGGCAAGAGTTATCCAACCTAGTGTTAGCCCTTAACCTTCCCCAGTTTTATTGGTTCATAAGAAGGATGGATCATGGCATCTATGTGTTTATTTTCATGCTCTTAACAAACTCACCATTAAGGATAAATTTCCCATCCCAATTATTGATGAGTTGTTGGATGAGCTTCATGGGGCTAAATACTTTTCAAAATTGGATTTATGATTAGGATACCATCAAATTCGAGTTAGATAAAATGATATTCCAAAAACTACCTTCTGAACTCATGAAGGGCACTATGAATTTTTGGTCATGCCTTTTGGCCTTACCAATGCTCCTTCAACATTCCAAAGTTTAATGAACTAGGTATTTCGCCCTTATATTCAAAAAAATATTTTGGTTTTCTTTGATGATATTTTGATTTATAGAAAAACATGGGAGGATCACTTGCTTCACTTAGAAAAAACCTTAAAAACCCTAGGGAAAAACCAACTATATGCCAAATGCTCAAAATGTTCTTTTGGACAACAAGAGATTGAATATCTTGACCATATCATTTCCAAGGATGGAATTAAGGTGGATCCTCACAAAATTAAAGATATGAAAAATTGGCCTACCCCCAAATCATTTAGAGGCTTGCATGGTTTTTTGGGATTAATGGGGTATCATCATAAGTTTGTTAAATACTATGGCAAGATTGCTACCCCATTGACAACTTTACTTAAGAAGAATGCTTTTATTTGGTCCTCCAAATTTGATGATGCTTTTGACAAATTAAAGGATGCCATATGTTCCACTCCTGTGTTGGCCATGCCAGATTTTTCCAAAACCTTTGTGATTGAAAGTGATGCTTCTAGAGTCGTATTGGGAGTCGTTCTCATGCAAGACAAACGACCTTTAGATTTCACTTGAAAGGAATTTTTTGGGAAGAACTTCGCCCACTCTACATATGAGAAAGAGATTTTGGCTATAATTCATGCCATCCAACATTGGTGACCATATCTTATTTGTCAACAATTCATTATTCGTATCGATTACCATTGTTTAAAGTATTTTCTTGAGCAACTTATATCCACTCCTGAGCAACAAATATGGGTTACTAAACTATTAGTGTACGATTATGATATAATATATCATAAATAAAAATACATGGTTTTTGATGCCCTTTCTCAAAAATTTGAGGAATTAACCCAGTTGCACGCACTCTC
The DNA here is from genome assembly GCA_028583015.1 of Wollemia nobilis. Taxonomy (NCBI): domain Eukaryota; kingdom Viridiplantae; phylum Streptophyta; class Pinopsida; order Araucariales; family Araucariaceae; genus Wollemia; species Wollemia nobilis. The sequence continues at coordinate 2,520,750 of JAQPPZ010001195.1, forward strand.
ATCCCCTATTCCCCAATTGATAGACCAGATAATAGAAGAATAGTTTAGTGATACTTCAACGCAAGCATTAATTCATAAAATCCAACAAGACCCCACCAGTAAGCCTCACTATACTTGGAGCAATGGCATACTTAGGTTCAAAGGGTGTATTATCCTATCTCCTACCTCCTTATATCGAACCAAACTACTCCATGAGTTACATGCCACGCCTACAACAGGACATTCTAGATTTCTCAAAACTTATAAAAGAGTGGCTCAATATTTTTATTGGGTAGGAATGAAACAAGATATCAAGATATTTGTGGTTGAATGTGATATTTGCCAAAGACAAAAGGGAGAGACCATGGGTACCCCTGGCCTTCTTCAACCTCTCCCTATTTTGACCAAAACATGGATCAATATTTCAATGGACTTTATTGAAGGTCTTCCCAAATCATCAAGTAAAACTATTATTCTAGTTTTAGTGGATCGATTATCTAAATATGCTCATTTTATCTCCTTAACCCACCCTTACATGGCTATTACCATTGTCCAACTCTTTCTCGATAATATTTTTAAACTACATGGTATGCCTTCCACCATCATCAGTGATCGTGATCCCACCTTCACTAGTCATTTTTGGAAGGAATTGTTCAAACTCCAAGGCACTCAACTCCGTATGAGTTTTTATTATCACCCCCAAACTGATGGCTAGAAAGATATTGTAAATAAATGTTTGGAAACTTACTTGTGTTGTTTTACTTCTGCTCAACCCATTCATTGGGTCAAATGGCTTCCTTTAGCAGAATGGTGGTATAATACTTTGTACCATACTACCATTAAAATGACACCCTATGAAGCCTTATATGGCCAAGAACCACCAACCATCACATCTTATATTCCAAGAAGTACCAATGTACCCATCATGGATTCTGAAATCTCTACTCGAGCTAATATCTTTCACCTTCTCAAAGATAATTTACTCATAACCCAACATCACATGAAACAACAAGCGGATCAACATAGGATATAACAAAAATTTCAAGAAGGTGATATGGTATTTCTTTGACTTCAACCTTACCACCAAACCTCTCTCAAGCTCAAGGGTTCACAAAAGTTAGCTCCCAAGTTCTATGGGCCTTATAAAATTCTACAACGCATAGGACCCATTGCTTATAAATTGGAGTTGCCTGAGTCTTCCAAAATTCATCTCGTGTTTCATGTATCTTACCTTAAACCAGTAGTTGGCGTACACATTACAACACAAACTCAACTACCTGACTTCACCGAGGATGGATCACCGTGATTGTCAACTTCACCATATTTGATCACCTCGATCGTCAAATTTGCCATTGCACCATCACCGAGATTATGATTCAGTGGTGGGGATTACCTTTTGAGGATGCTACTTGGGAAACGCTTCATCAATTCCAACAACAATTTCCTCACTTTTAGCTTTGAGGATAAAACTTCTTTTAAGGAGAGTGGCATGTTAGGATTCCACATCCTAACCTATATTTATCACTTAGTTAACTATTTACAAATGGACCATCGTGTCCTTTCATAATAACCTTTAGATAGATATAAAATAGGATAGGTATTGTTGTAGGAAAACATCAATCAAGAAAAGAATATATATTTATTTAATTTCCATTGGAGGGTCCTTCCTTACCAATGCAATCGTGATTCTTTGTTACATCTGCAATTTCTAACGAATATTTCCAATTATTTATTGCAATTATTAAGATAGGATCAATAATCCTATCATATTGTGTTTCAAGGATTTTATTCTTTACAATTAGTCACATTGTGTATGGTAGACATAGTCCTTATACTTTAGTGTATAATTAAAAGACCTATTGGTCCCTCAAAATGGAATTCTTAAGGATTCTAAAATAAACCTTTCATTTAAGAGCATCACCAAATTCAACCTAATTAATCCATTGTCTATTGGCCCTTTTGGGTAGTTGGTGATGAGGATGATTGTGCTTCTACTTCACATCCCACAACTCCATTGGAGCTTCCTTCTATCTCTCTTTTGCTTTGACTTCTGGCTTTCTCTTTATCTTTATTTTTGACATGCTAGGGTTTATCTATTTTGGGTAACCCTAGAGGCTATAAATTTATGTTATACAGTTGTTTCACGTTAGTGTAGTTTACATTAGATTCTTTACTCTAGTGTAGTTTACATTAGATTCTTTACTCTAATTTAGCTTCTTTTTAATAGTACATTTTTGTTATTGCAATGCATTAGAACAACTATTTTCAATGAGTCATATTGGCCTAATTTGGCCATCTATAGACAATAATAGAATTATCTTATCTTATATTATATAGAGAACCATGGACAAGTCTTGCAAATGATAAAGTTATATGTTTAACAATGGAACTCATCTACTTCATATAAAAATTTGACAATTGATTGTAATATGTCACCCTTGCTATTACTGTGAAAATGTTCATTTTATTTTTACAATTGTATGTTTTGTACATGCTTAATTAGCATCAATAATTGCAAATGTACAATCTAGCAATGTCGAGTGTAATACAAAAACATTATGCCATGCAATGCCATTTTTACAAATTTAGAATGCATAGAAATTTTTCCAAGCTAACTCTAGCTTTACTAATATAGAATGATAATTCCCTTTTTGAATTTCTTCCTACTGAGTTGAAATCATTTTCAATTTTTTCATGAAGTGGTAAAACATAAAATTGATGTTGAAAAGAGAATTGAAATGACTACATTGCCTATGTATGAAGTTTCCCTTTTTTTTCAACCAGTTAGATGATTGTTTTTATTTTTAGTAGTCCTGATGAGGATGGATGGCTAATTGGAATGTTGGAAGTAGAAGCAAGATGCTGAGATGGAGCACTTAAATTTAGGAAATGAACTTGCAAAAGCTTGTTCATAAGGAGAAATGATATTCTCATAAGAAACATAGGATCTTTAGCATCACAACATTTGAAATAATAGCATTGTGGGTGTGCAGGTGTGGGGTAGTCCATTGTCAAATCTTGATGGATTTTGACCAAATCTGGATTAGATCGGCTAACACTACATAAAATTGAAATCTAGAATTTTGTTAGCATGGCCATATGAAAGATAATTGAAAGGGATCCATGTAGTACTGTGGTAACTACATTTACAGGGAATAGGTCAATTGTTATATTCTTTTGTGTTATTATATTTCTAGTGAAATAATGGTTGATTATGTTTCTAAAGTCCTATACACTTGTTGATAAAATTATTTTTAAGAAAATGATATATTTCTATCATAATGTAAAATAAACATAATTTAAAAAAAAAAGTTTATGTTCAAAATATAATCTTGACCAGCACCTAAAGCTTGAACAATAGTAATATGATTCAAATAGATCATGGAAGTCAATTAATGGGATCAATATTACCTATAATATTTTTTGATATTTGTGGTTGAAGAGCATACAAACTTGGCCTAAATATATATTGTTGGATAGAGCATATATTAATATATATTATTGATATTTTCTGGACAACAGCAAGATCGTTAGATAGTAGTCTAAATTTTAATTTTTTAATGAGATTTAGAGGATTTTAGAGTGGTCTATCATATCATCTTAAGCTAATATGAAGATGTGTATACATGGCTTTGTAATGTTGCAAGTCCATTCTTTGGTCTCATTTCATTGTTTGTTGATCACTTACTATTCAACATTATGGAGATTATTGTTCAAAATTATAGAGATTACCTTGAATACAATGTTTACAACTTTTTGTTGTGACTCAAAGGATTTTACAAGTGCAACTGTAGCATTAGCAATTACTTCATTACCACTATTGGGTGGTAATCATGAAAAATGTATTTGGTGAGGAGTTACTTTGGTTGGTTATTTCAGCTTTCTTTATTTAATAGAACTATTTATAGCTCTCTAATTTTCAAGTACATATGTCAGATTGTTGTTTGTTGAGAAGGTGTACTTGGTATTAGTTGCATTTAGTAGTTATTTTCGTCTGACTACTCATTTAGACAATGATGATGAAGATCGGCAAGAGACTTTTTCAGCTCCCATTATGTGATACAAATGATTCAGTTTGATTGTAGCAATATTTTAGTTTCAAACATTTATGTTACTCTTTGCATTTCATATTTATTGAATGGATATCTTTTGGTCAAACAAGGACTTAAAAGATCAAAATTTATTCATTATATATGTGTATGTATGAATGTATATGAGAAACTATTAGCTATTTGACCTCCTATGAGTTGATAGATATGTTATCTATTTGAAAGAATAGATTTATTGTTATAATCCAAGCTTTACAAGTATTCTCAAAAAATATGTAGTTCTAAATATTAATAAAGCATAGTGGCAATATTTTGATCATGTGTAGATCTACAAAAGAATAACAAGGAGATCATGAAGGCATTTATTATCCAAATTTCTTTGTGGATATCATCTAAGAGTAAAGAATAACTTAACATGAAACATGGTTGAAGCTTTACATGCCTGAACATCCAATTTTGCAAACTGAACAACAAATATATATTTTGTTATGTAATATGAGATTAGGTATGCATTCTCGTAAATAAGCCTTCCAATGCATAAAATAGCAGAAGGAATTTATATGGAATCCTCAAACATTTCATAACATTAATCAAGCATTGAAAAAAACCCTTTGATTATAGATTTCATGCTTTTAAGAAAAATTAGATTTCTTATTGCAACATGAGACCTAGTTGTGTTTCTTGGAGCTTAGCCTTCTGATGGATAAGAATGTAGAAGGAATTTATATGGACTCTTGTGATCTTTTAATTTTTCTATTCAAATATTTCATAACATTCTTGAAGCATTATTTTTTCTTTCTTAAATGCTTTCATTAGTTTTTATACATATTTGCTATTTCTTTTCTTTTAATATTGTTCAAACGTTTCATATAATTCTCAAGAATTTTGGTAAATGCTTTGACTAGTTTTACAAATGCTTGATTATTTCTGATTTTGTTGTTGAGAGATCTCATAGTATTTAATAAGCATATCTTGTAAACACTTTGATCAGATTTTAAATACTTTCATCATCCCTTTTGAACTAACCAACAACCTTTGTATTCATTAATTCATATATCTATGAAAACCTATTACTTCATTAATTTCACATACCATATTTTTGAAAAAAAATCCCAACCTACACTTCAAGAATCATGACCTTCCAAAGCATTTTTTATAAACTTCAGGGTTGAAGGCAAATGCATTTGATTTTTGATCTAAAAAATAATTTTTATTTTATAATTTTGAAATGAATTGATGGTACTTGTAAATGAAATTAATATATTTATCACTCTTCAGTATTTACATATATAACTCAAATATTTTTAAACCATTCAAGATTAATTACAAAATTGCATTAAGTAGCCACTTGGCCCACTTCATTGACTGTTCAAGATAAAGCCTCAGTTGCATTGTTATATTTCTCTTTTCATGTAAAATTTCAAAATCATTTTGTGGACAAAGTGGTCCTCACATATAGTTTAAGCTTAGCTTGAACCTATCAATTGAATGGTTGATAATTCAAATTTTAGGTGAGATTATTTTTTATGTGAGGCCCTAAGACTGCGGTTTAAAATTTTCCTCTTATGGGAGGCCTTAAGATGGTGGTTTAAAACCCTCATATTAGACCATAAGAGGGAGGTTTTAACTACCTTATTAGATCCTACCCTAAGAGGGCGGTTTATAACCGTCGTCTTAGATCCTAAGATGGCGGTTCTTAACCACCCTCTTAGGGGAGGCCCTAATATGATGATTAATAACTATCATCTTAGACTCTAAGACGATGGTTTTAACCACCCTCTTAGACCTAATATGATGGTTATAAATTGCCCTTTTAGGGGAGGCCCTAAGACGATGGTTTATAACCACCATCATAGGTCTAAGAGGGTGGTTCTGGACCATTGTGTTAGGGGAGACCCTAAGACAACAATTCATAACTATCATCTTAGGTCTAAGAGCCCTCTTAGGGTCTAATATGATGATTAAGAATTGTAATATTAGACCCTAAGAGGGTGGATTTTTGAGGTAGTTTCTAGCCATCGTCATATGTCATGGACTTTTTGTGATCCCCTCATAAGCGATGACTAGATAACTATCATTAAATGTCTTTAAGTGTAGTCAATAATCACCATTAAAGCCCTTTTTTGGTGTATTATTAAATAGATCCACTTACTGAAGAAGCCCCTCCACTAATATTTTCATCAATAAACCTCCAACATTTCAAAAGACACCATATTCATGAATAGAGGTCCCAAATATAGTAATTATAGTGTCTAAAGAGCCCTCAAATTCCCCTATTATCTCGAGGAGTTAAGAATAAATAGCCAAGCTACCATTGAATGTCACAATATTTATTTCCTCAGAGACCTCATTTGTAAAGACATGTAACAACCTTTATTCCTTAATAGACTGGTTATTTAATTTTACCAAATACTATAGTTTTTGCATTAATAAAAGTAACATAGGCTAGAGGATACATCTTATCTAGATTTATCACTTGCATTATAACAAGTTCTTGAATTAATGTCACTAATATGAAGATATTCAAATATCAAATGATTTTAAAAATGATTAAAACACTTTTGCTTATAAAATTTATGGCTTTTATAATTTTAGTATAGTTATTTCTCCAAGTATAAAGAATATTTAGCACTTGAAACATTAAAAAAATAGACTAGAAGTTATCACTTAGCATGTAAAAATTGGATGAAATTTTAACATTAATTTACCATGTTTTTTACATTGTGTGATCTTAGTAAATTATTGGATGTTAGACGTTTGAATTTGATTTTCCATTTGTTTCTATGTATACATAAAAAAAAAAGCAATTTCCTTGCATCTAATTATCACTTTGATTACCATGTTAGTCAACCCAAGGGTAAAATAAAAAAGACATGCAAACTAAGATTATGGGAGTCTAACCCATGACATATGGGTGGGGAGCAACTTAGGCTAGCTAGGCTAGTTAGTCTCTCCTACAATGGCCTTAGCCAAAATGAGTGGACCCACTCCTTAATATGAGGTGGAGTGCATAAAACACATGATTTTTCCTCCAATGAAAAGAAAGAGCCATGATTTGAACCCAATTTTGCTCAACAAAAATTTATGCACATGCATCCTAGTCAAAGCCTATAGGTTTTTTTATTCAATGTACAGAACTTATCCTTAATATTATTGTCTATTGAACCTATGAATGCATCCACCTTTGCTTACCTTACAAAAACAAAATATACAAGAGTAAATCAATGGTCCTTCCAAATTGAATTTCATGCATCCACTCATTAATGATCTTAACCACCACTATTGATGGAACAAGGGGGGAAGCCTTGCATTTACCATGTGATCTGCGATATTTTCCTTGAATGAACATATGCATAAAGATCCATAGCCCCAAAACAAATGCATAGGTAGCTAAAAATGAAACCTCTCAAACCAAATGTAGATACCTTATCCATTCCAATGCACCTCACTACTTCATAAGTATGGGTATTGATTATAATACCTTGGCCATTCCAACACACCCCATTGCTTCACAAGGATGGGCATTGATTTCATGGAAGCAAGTCCCTTAAAAAATATGTCAAAATCATGCTTCCCAAGAACTGATTTGAACCTTGAATGCAGAAATAAACTATTAGAAACTTCTATTAGATGATCGAACCATTCACAACATCAAGAAAAAATATAAGGTATCATTGGTAAGATTCCTTTCCTTTAGTGTCAATCTTAAACATGACTAATAATTGAAGAAAGAAGCAACATCTATTTAAGTGGAGGGATAAGAGAAGACTAACTCTTCTTTTAAAATTTAAAAATTTCCCTCTAAAAATACAATCATATACTAATGCAATAGAATTTAGATAGCAAAAAAGAACAATAACACATGAGATGAAGGGTGAGCTTAAGCATCACACAAACGATCAAGATAATATCACATCGATGTAATCACATGTATACATGTGATGTGTAAATAAAATTTAAGAGCTAAATGGCATTCATGCTTATTTTATTGTAATCAAATGTATATGCCTTATGGAATTTTGATAATTGAAAATTATCATTTAACATTACACATAGAGCTTTATTTCACTAATATGATTAAACTTATGTGATTGTGAATTTGATTAATGTTATTCCAAGAGGACAAAGGGTTAAAGGTGATAATGATAATTTTAATTTTTTATTCATTAATTTATGTTCGAAGTCAAATTTTAATTTGATTGTAGTTTTGAATCACAATTTTTAATTTTATTGTAGTTTTGAATCACAACTAGGGATGAGTAAAGAAGTCTAAAAAACTTCTTGTTACCAATGTAAACGCTATAGCCATAGCTTGTAAATGTGACTATGAACTTGTATTGTATGCAATGTCTCGTTATGTGTAAAGGTACCATAGCAAAGAAAATGTTACTAAAAAAATTAAGATTAGATCATGATACCCTATGTGCTACTAAACTCTTAATGCATTGGCAACAATAATATGATCAAACAAGTTATAGTTACATTTATATTAAAACCTTACCTTGGTGAATTAAATAATTATTAGTTCATGCCTTATAATATTTTGGATGACATGAAATATGTGACACTCTTTCTATTTTGTGCAAGCCAAAATATTTACTATCAGCTTCCACTTTTTTTCAAAAGGAAACAATATATGTTATTAAGTGCAACTATGATTCCACCTCAACCACTTGAGTCCCTACTAAAAGTTTCTCTAGAGATGGAAGAAAATGAACAACAATGTGTTATGGAGTAATGAAGATGGTTGGAGAGTAAATCAAGGGAGTGATGGAATGAAATGAAAATTATAGGGAAAAGAAGAAAGATACAATTCCAATCAAAAGTAAAGAGTTGTATAACAAAAAGTAGTTCATAGTCATACAACTAGTAATGTATATATAGACAATTATATTTAGAAGAAGTGAACATAGAGAAAAGTGCTCATAGAGAAGGAATTATACACAAGAAAGAAAAAACCCTATACTAACAAACCATCATCACAGATGATTTACAATAAGCTTGGAATAGGAGGTTAATAGGTTAAATACTAAACCATTATGTAGCAATTAATTTATTATACAAACAAAATATCTCTACTTTACCATGGATTTGGAAATATGTGTGATTTAGTGCTTGTAATGAAAGACATGAAATTGCTTGTGTAAATGTAATCTAAAGTATATTTAGGGTTAAACACTTGGATGGCGATATTCTGGTAATAGAGGTTGAAGTTCAATTGCATTTACTTATTTAATACAACATGTATTTGAGTCAGTTTGTTAGTTTTTATCCGCCTTCTAAGTGTGATTTAGTGTGTCACTGTCCTTTTCTCTGCCTTTTATTCATGAGAACAATCACAATTACACGTTTCATTTAGATCACGTGCCACATCGGACTCGTTTTATTTAGGTCACGAGTATCCCATGGATACGGTTGCACCCAAAAAAAATACTCTTGAACACACCTGCCCTAGAGAAAGATTGAACAATAATAATAATAACAATAGAAGAAAGCTGGGCCGAAACGCCAATCAACTAATGCCTGGGGGAGTTCCTAAATTTTTTCTGGTCCACTTCTGATGACTTCTCTTTTCTGTTGAGCACTTGGAACTGGAAGCGTGCACCATACACATACACTCAAATAGCTTCCAAGGCCTCCGCCCACCAACTGCTTAACCCAACTTCGCCAAATTATAACAAGGCTGGCTAATAAATTGGAGAACCACGATTGGATGTCAAATGCCCATACTGTTCTAGAAATTCTCTTCTCAGCCTCTGCATGCAAGATAAGAGACGTTGTCAAATCACAACAAATCGTTTTGGAAAGAAAACTTCTGCTGAACAAAATGAAAATTGAATTAAAAAATAAGTAACCCACCTAGCTGCAGAACGACGCTTTTCTGAGAGGAGAAAACTAGTAAATAGAAGGCGGAGGAGGAGATGTATAGTGGTAGGTTGGTGGAGGCGGTGGGGAGTGGTAATAGTAAGGAGACTTTTCTGTTGGGGCTGGGGGTGGTGGTGACTTGTATTCGTATACAGGAGGTGGCGGTGACTCCATTGGTGGTGGTGGGGAGCTGTACTTGTAAACTGGAGGTGGTGGAGAGCCCGGTGGTGGTGGCGATTTGTAGTAATATGGAGGAGGAGGCGAGGGTGAAGGAGGTGGCGGGGATTTGTAATGGTAGGGAGGAGGAGGAGATGGGGATGGTGGGGGTGGCGACTTGTAGTAATATGGTGGAGGAGGAGAAGGAGATGGAGGGGGCGGGGACTGGTAGTAGTATGGCGATTTTTCTTTTGGCGGCGGTGGAGACTTGTAGTAATATGGAGCTGGAGTTGGTGATGGAGGTGGTGGTGACTTGTAGTAGTATGGAGGAGGAGGACTGGGAGATGGTGGTGGTGGTGATTTGTACAGGTATGGAGGAGGGGGACTGGGAGATGGAGGTGGTGGTGATTTGTACAGGTATGGAGGAGGGGGACTGGGAGATGGAGGTGGTGGAGACTTGTACAAGTATGGTGGAGGCGGCGATGGAGATGGCGGGGGAGGAGACTTGTAGTAGTATGGTGGAGGCGGCGAGGGAGATGGCGGGGGAGGAGACTTGTAGTAGTATGGTGGAGGAGGCGATGGAGATGGCGGGGGAGGAGACTTGTAGTAGTATGGTGGAGGCGGCGAGGGAGATGGCGGGGGAGGAGACTTGTAGTAGTATGGTGGAGGCGGCGATGGAGATGGCGGGGGCGGAGACTTGTAGTAGTATGGTGGAGGAGGCGATGGAGATGGCGGGGGCGGAGACTTGTAGTAGTATGGTGGAGGAGGCGATGGAGATGGCGGGGGAGGAGACTTGTAGTAGTATGGTGGAGGAGGCGATGGAGATGGCGGGGGCGGAGACTTGTAGTAGTATGGTGGAGGAGGCAACGGAGATGGAGGGGGAGGAGACTTGTATTTGTATGGAGGAGGCGGAGGGGATTTTTGGGGAGTTGGAGGTGGAGGGGATTTGTAGTAATATACGGGAGATGGTGGTGGTGTAGATTTGTATTCGTATGGAGGAGGTGGTGGCGACTTGTAGTAGTACGGGGACTTTTGTGGAACGGGTGGTGGAGGGGATTGGTAGTAATATGATGGAGAAGGTGGAGGTGGTGATTTGTATTCGTACGGAGGAGGTGGAGGGGATTTGTAATAGTATGGAGACTTTGTAGGAGGTGGTGGTGGTGGTGGTGGTGGGGATTTGTAATAATATACTGGTGCAGGGGGCGGTGGCGATTTGTACTCGTATGGAGGTGGTGGAGGGGATTTGTAGTAGTATGGGGATTTCTCCGGAGCTGGTGGTGGAGGAGATTTATAGTAGTATGGGGATTTCTCCGGAGCTGGTGGTGGAGATTTATAGTAGTAAGTTGGATGCGGTGGGGGTGGAGAAGGAGGTGGTGGTGATGTGTAATAATAATGTGGGGATAGAGGAGGCGGAGATTTGTATACATAAGGAGGGTGAACAGAAACAGTGGGAGGTGGAGGCGAGCTGTAGTGGTATGGTGATGGTGGAGGTGGAGATTTGTAGTAGTATACAGGTGGTGGCGGAGATTTGTGGTAGTAAGGCGACGAGTGAGGCTTTTTGTGGCACTTGCCATACGGCTTATCTGGTGCATAAGCAAATGGCCTAGCATAAAGAACAATTTCCTCTTCCGACTTGGATTTAACCTCTAGCCAAGCTCCCGTGTTGCCGCCATGAAGATTTGTTGGCAGTTTGCAGGAGGAACCGCTGGGGGGCTTGAAGAGCTTTGCCTTACAATTCTTCGCGCCGCCCCATTTTCCATAATCGTATCCTTTTACTACAGCTCGGAATTTGCCGTTATCTTTAGTAACGCCGTAAGCAGTGATCTCCTTGTAGCCTGCTTTGCACGAGATCACAACAGTGGCTCCTGATACACAAAAGATAAGTACATTAGTTTTCAAACTTGCATTCGAATTCTAGGTTTCATCACTTGTCGAGGAACACGATCCAACCTCGCTTGAGACACTCCCAAAGTGTTCCAATTATAACATAGGAAATCTTTTATAGATAGAATGCCACGCAAAGGTAATAATATGAATGTCATTTTCAAACCAACAAAGTTCATAGGATATGATATAACATACCTTTTAGATGATGCTTGCCATGAGAAAGCTTTGGATTGCTCCAATTCGGACAGTAGTAGCAGTAAACTTTACCAACGACGACCACCAATTTGGGTTCAGGTTTCTCAGGCGGGTAATAGGGAGGAGGTGGTGGGGACTTGTAATGATAGGTCGGTGGAGGTGGAGATTTGTAATAATATGGAGAAATGGGGGAGGAGATTTGTAGTAGTACTTTGTGGGCGGAGGCGGAGATTTATAGTAATATTTAGAAGTAGGAGGTGGTGGTGACTTGTAATAATATGGCGAAGGCGGAGGCGGAGATTTGTAGTAATATTTAGGAGTAGGAGGTGGTGGTGACTTGTAATAATATGGCGAAGGCGGAGGCGGAGACTTGTAATAATATTTTGGAGGTGGAGGTGGAGGTGGCGGCGACTTGTAATGGTATGGTGGTGGAGGTGACGGGGAAGGCGGTGGAGGAGACTTGTAGTAGTATGGTGGAGGCGGCGAGGGAGATGGCGGGGGAGGAGACTTGTAGTAGTATGGTGGAGGAGGCGATTGAGATGGCGGGGGCGGAGACTTGTAGTAGTATGGTGGAGGCGGCGATGGAGATGGCGGGGGCGGAGACTTGTAGTAGTATGGTGGCGGAGGCGACGGGGATGGAGGTGGAGGAGACTTGTAGTAGTATGGTGGGGGAGGTGACGGAGAAGGCGGTGGAGGAGACTTGTAGTAGTATGGTGGCGGAGGCGACGGGGATGGCGGTGGAGGAGACTTGTAGTAGTATGGTGGAGGCGGCGACGGGGATGGAGGTGGAGGAGACTTGTAGTAGTATGGTGGGGGAGGGGACGGAGAAGGCGGTGGAGGAGACTTGTAGTAGTATGGTGGAGGAGGCGATGGAAATGGCGGGGGCGGAGACTTGTAGTAGTATGGTGGAGGCGGCGATGGAGATGGCGGGGGCGGAGACTTGTAGTAGTATGGTGGAGGCGGCGATGGAGATGGCGGGGGAGGAGACTTGTAGTAGTATTGTGGCGGAGGCGACGGGGATGGAGGTGGAGGAGACTTGTAGTAGTATGGTGGGGGAGGGGACAGAGAAGGCGGTGGAGGAGACTTGTAGTAGTATGGTGGCGGAGGCGACGGGGATGGAGGTGGAGGAGACTTGTAGTAGTATGATGGAGGAGGTGAAGAAGACGGCGGCGGAGGCGACTTGTAGTGGTACGGTGGTGGCGGGGAAGGAGACGGTGGTGGCGGTGATTTGTAATAATATGGCGGAGGCGGCGACGGTGATGGAGGCGGTGGGGACTTGTAGTAGTAGGGAGGATTTTCAACATGGGCGGGTGGCGGAGGGGAGGGCGAGGGAGGAGGCGGAGATTGGTAGAGATATGGCGGAGGAGGGGAAGGTGGTGGTGGGCACTTGTACTCGTACGGTGGAGGAGGAGATGAATACTCGTACATTTTGTTGATTTCTGCGCTGACGCTCATTGCAATGGAAAACATATTCCCCAGCGTTAACATGAGCACACCAAGTGACATGGCCCTGAGGCGGCCATTAAGACCGCCTCCTGGCGACTTCAACATCATTTTTCCTCTCCACAACTTGAGAGTAGATATTGCGATAACAAGAAAACTTGGTTATCTCAAATGTAGGGCAGTGCTTTCCCCCAAAGGAGGACTGTTTTGGAATAGAGTGGGAGGGGGCGGAAGATTATATAGTGGAGTAGAGGTGAAAAGGCATACACTCTGGCACAGTCTGGCAATTCTCCAAGCTGGCCGTGAGGGAGCGCGCCGACAAAATTGAACCGTTCCTTCTATTCTTACTGAATTTCAAGCATTTTAATATGTCCCCATTTATTTCAATTCCTTACCGTGATCTGAGCAATCCTCTTTATTGGTGCTCGGCAACGGTAAAAAGATTCACGTGCTTAGCAAATGGAAAATTTATTTGCACGATAGCATCTGCACTATACGCGAGGTCCCTCGTGATCTTGAATTCACGATAAAATCCAAACTTTCCGGTTTAAAAGATTTATTATTTATATGAATTTTTGAAAAGTTTAGCTTTCATCATCGTGGTTCGTTTCTATACGCAACTTTAAATTAAAAAATCTCTTCGTTTTTATCAACTCGGGGGAGGTGGAGGTTTAGAGGAGTCTTGGTTGGAAAGAATGTGAATAATAAAAGATGAAAAGACTTGCCGGGAAAGAGCCCAAAGAACCCATAATATAATTAGAATGTGGTGGCAATCCTTAAACTCTACAAGTTCAATAAACATTTGGACAGTTGTTTTGGGTTTAAGTTAAAAGAGTCAGTCTCAGTTTAGTTCACTTCATGCGGAAAACTATTGGCTTTATAGGAGTGCTTGTTTCTGGATTTTACATGGCTATGTGACGATGTGTATGTCCAGTGATTGGGTTAAGGTTAACCTGCTGTTTATAAATGTGTAACTTTTAAATATTTAATAATATAGTTTAAAAATTTTGGTTCTAATATAATTTTTAAAATATCTTATCTTAACTTATAAATAATTTTATTTTAATATAAAATTTTCAACGCGATTGCATTGTCCGGCATAAGATAGATAGGGGAGGCCTGAAGAACTTTTGGTTTTAAGAAGGAAAGATTTAAGAATGATAGTTTTTTTTTTTTAAGCCCAATGGAGCTCTTAGAATTCTCCGGGTGTCCATCTTGATGCAGTAACCCCTCTCATCCGTTAGGAGTATATCGCGCTGGAGAGAAGTTTAAATAATTATCGAAATTGTCGTTGCTTTATCCCCTCAAAGATCATAGAGGTGTATTCTCCAGCACCGGCTCCACTATATAGGGATAAATTCTTCCGCTCCTTAAGCGCTTCTTCACCCCGGCCAGATCAACCATAACTTAAATAAAGTAAATGATGAACATTATTTATATATATTTTAAAAGAACAACAGTTATGATAAGGTTAATTTTTTATTTTTTATTTTTATTTTATTTTTTTATTTTATGAAAAATAATCATATTTAACTAGAACACACATTTAATATATAAAATTTACTTATAGTGGATTTCACTAGATGGTATTTGAAAATTAATTAAAAAGTTTGTTCATGAAATAATTTAATTTAATAAAACTTTCAACATTTAAATATTATTTTTATATATTTGTATTTTTGTTAAAATAAAAATAGAGTATATCTCATGTTACACTAGGCATAAAAACTTATAGCTTAGATTTTAATATATGATATAAGAAAAGGCTTTCTCAACTCTACTTTGCTACAAAAGCAATAAATCATGAAAACCAAAACAAATCAAAAGGACCTAGATACTTCCATTGTTACTATCATCTAAGGAAAGAATGGAAAATATGTCTTCCTTAAGATTTGAAGGCCACCAAATTGGAGGTTAGCCATAACAAAGAACATCAGCTCTGTCCAAAGCCTAGTTTGCAAAAGCATCAACCACCTTGTTGAGATGTTGAGGAACATGTTTGAACTCGACAAGGTCAAATTTTTGCTTAAGGAACTGTATTTTTTTCAAAACCCTCACTATTCACCACTCTATGGAAATTGTATGATTTTGCTCTATCAAATGCTGAATCCAAATTCTAGAATCAGACTCTAATTGGATCTTCCTCCAGCCTAATTTTCACACCTCTCAAAGACCCTTCAAAATTGCAGATCCTTTAGCTTGATTATTAGTTGTTATTCCTAACCTTTCTAACTACATATTTTGCTCTTAGCACCTTAGCCCATAACTGCATAGGGGTGTGTAAGAGTCTCCAATAAATCTTCACTACCAAGGCTCTACCATTCTTCATAGTTGAGTGAAACCCTAAACCTCCATCATATCTATGAAGGCATAATGTTTCCCATTTGACCAAAGTCCACTTCTTTTCATTTATATTTATCAAGAGTTTGATTTAAAACATTTTAAATTACAAAAAAAGTGCCTCTCCATATTTTTCTAAAACACTTACTTTATTTTGTATTCAACTATTAGTATATATATATATATATATATTGTAAAATAATGTTTATAAAACTTATGTTAAGAATATTATTATATGATATTAAAATTTAATTTTTTTTTATAAGGGTTCTCCTAAAGGAACAAGTTTTTAGCGGTGATTTTTTTATGCAATGGACATAAATATTATGAAACAACCATTGCATGAATTTTTATCTTTTATTATTTTTAGATATTTAATTTAATCTATTACTTTTAATACAATTTAAATAATCTTAATACATTGTTTTAATATATTTTAATTAATCATAGTCCACATTATAATTAATTAAATATCTTATGTATCAAGCGGAATTAGGTTCAATTATTTTTTTATGAAGTGAGAGACTATATGAGGGTTTCATCTATGTTGAGCACAAGCGGCTCTGGAGGTTGTTTTTTGGGGCCTTTGAGCCTTAGTGTCCAATATTTTTATGGTTTTTCTCAAGATTTTAGCGGGATATGTTGTAGGGGACCCAATATGGATTAGAAATTTATCTTTCAATAGATCTTCATGTTGAAAATTTGATTTACAATGGATTCCAATTTGTTGTACAAAACAGTGAAGATCATACCTTTCCTTGACATCCAAGGTATGGATTAAATATATCTCTAAAAAAAATTCAAACAACTGATAAAAAAATGGTTTAGATCGCAAGAAAATCTAGTTCTAAGGAGCATCCCCAAAATAAATCCACTATGGAGACCCCTTCCAATGGCAACGGTTTCAAAGACTCAGACCCAAAAATAAATTTTAAGGATATCCTCTATGGTCGACAACCTCAAACTAATGCTAACATTAATCTTAGGGCTTCATGTAAACCTCTGAGAATGCCTAACATTGATCATAGCAAAACTAATTCAGGATGTCTTAGGGTAGTTGATGGAAATCTGATTGTTAAGCTAGATATTGGTGACATTTATACTGGCATAGAAGATCTAGAAAAAAGAGGACTAATTTATCATTTCATGGGTGTTTATCTCAGCCTATCTACCTTCAAATTTTGGACTACAAAATATTGGAAAACAAAATGTGAGTTACAAATCTCCATTTATCCAAATGGTTATTTTATTGTTTTATTTTCTAATAATGAATATAGAGAAAACATTTGAAGAGATCCTTGTTCCTTTAGAAGGGCAAGGCTTTTCATGAAGCCTTGTCATACTAAATTTAAATTCAAATAAGATATGCCTTATATAGGTCATATGTTGGTTAGACTCTTTGGTCTCCTAGTTGAATTCTAGAATCCAATTGTTTTTTCTTCAATTGGAAACTCTTCGAGAATTTTTAAGATGATTTTTGATTTTACTAAAAAATTAAACATATTATTTATGCTCAAATTTATTTTTTAATGGATTTTAATAAATCCTTACCTAAAAATATGTCATTACAATTTGGGGAGGACTCTTGGGAGCAAGTAGTGGACTATGAGAACATTCCTTTTCATTTCAAATTTTGCCATGAATATGGTCATTTGGCTAGTTCCTACCCAAATAAAATTCTAGATTAAAATAAAGAGGATACAAACTTAGCAAGTTTCCCAATGCCTAAGAAGAAAAACACTCAAAAAAACTAGTTATGAAGGATCAATTGAAGTTTTCAGCTAGTATGTTTGAAATTATTTCCACAAATGATGTTCTAGGTGAGGAAGAGGAAATAATGGATACTAAAACTTTACAAATACAATTTAAAGATGTAGGGAAGGAATCAGAGACTATACCAACAAATTAAAGGTTTTTAATAGGAAAAAGGAAGGAAATATACAAAAGAAAAACAATCTTTTAAATGTTGAGAATTCAAATAATACAGGTCCTAAGATAGACTCTATTAAACCTTCCAATAATACTTTGGCTTTGTACACACATTATTTGAGGTTTGAAGCCATCCCAAATTCAATTAGGTTAAATCAAGAAACAAGAAAAAAAACTAAACATGGATTTCAACCAAAAGGTAGGTCGTAAGACCAATCAACATCACATGGTAAAAGAAGGTGAAAAGCTTGTAGAGGAAGGTAAGATTAATGCCTTTATCAATTTCTTTAGCCTTGGTATTAATGAAGACCATCACTTGGAATATTAGAGGACTCAAAGGGAGTCTTTCAAAAAAAAAAAATTAGAAGAATGATTCAAATAAGCCATCCACATATTTTTTTTTAGGAAACAAAGATGTCAATAGAGAAAATGGATTCAATTGCTAGTAAAATTTGGCTACCTGGAAACTATTTTTTTCAAAATTTCAATTTAAATTTTGGCACCAATAACACAAAATATTGGGGAATGAACAATGACACTCCAATTTTTTTTTGGAGAAGATGATATTGATGTTAGGTATTGGTGGTAAAATTTGAAATCCTTGTATCATTGTAATCCACTTTGAAAATGTATACTTTCTTATTCTCTTAGTGGTGAAGCTCTTTTTTGGTATTATAAATTTTCTCATGTCCATAAAGATGAATTAACTTAGGAAACAATGGAGCATGCATTCTTGAGTAGATGGGACCCATATAAAAAGCTAACTAGTTTGAAGTTCACCATCAAAGGATATGAAGAAAAAATATACATGCTTCAAAACAAACAAAAGGAAATTAAAGAGAGGAGGAATTTCTCAAGAAACAAAATGAAGACTATACAAATATAATAAAATTACTCAAGGAAGAAAAAGAGGAAAAGTTAAGGAAAGATAATGAGAGGAATTCATAAGACACATCTTTGGATCTACAAAAGCAAGAGCAAAATAAAAAAGGGTTAAATTCAGCTAAAAAATCTATTTTGCAGGTTAATGGAAGCATTCAAAAGGAACAGGCTATTATTTCCATTGATCCTAGTAGTAGATATAATTTTATTAATATTGCTTTGGCTAAGAAGTTGTAAGTTCAAGCAGCAAAAATTAAGGACAAACAACTAGAGGGTGAGCATGTTCATACTTTTGAATATTTGAAGCTTACCATGGATAAATATGTGTTACATTCATAATTTCATGCTATAGAGATGGATGATAGGGATATTGTTCTTGGTTATCCTTGGTTAGATTCCTTGGGGACTATTAACATCAATGTGCAAAAGAAGTTTATGAAGTTATGGTACAAGAAAAAAAATATAACATTGCAAGATATTTCCCAGATTAAGGAACAAGGATCCAAGAAAATACAAGAAGTGGTTGTAGAAAAACACATTGTTGAACAAATAAAAAAACCTAAAATAGAATCCATGAAGTCAGTAGCAGTAATTGATTCCATGAAAGAAGCAACAATAACTGAATCCATGGAAATAATAATAGGAGAGTCCAAGGAAAATTTGATAGAAGAGCATAAGGACACACAAAATGAAGGGAATATAAAAGAGCAATGTGTAGAAGAATTTAAAATACTGGAGCCAAATTTTGAGGAGTCAAATAAGGTATAACATCAAGTTAAGGCTACATCCTATTGCCACCCACACCACTAGGAGCGACAATAATCTTGGAGGTATGGCTCAAGGCAACAATATTATGTTTCTACATGGAATTAGAAGGGCACCAAATATGGGAGTATTTGGAAGAGGAAGCATAATAATATTGATCTTAATATTGGTTCATCAACATTAAGGAACAAAGGGAACCATCATTCAAGTTATCAAAATCCAGTAGCAGAAGCGTGGAGCCAAAAAAGCAAGTTTGGATACTCAAGTAACAAAATGATATGCCAACATCAACATGTTTCACTTGGATGGTTGAATAATCAAGATTGGTACCATTTGCTAACATTACTTAGCAAATCATATTACCCAGATTCTTCCTATATTTGTAGGATGAAATATTTGTGAGGGTGACATGATAGGGTACCTAGGAATAGATATTTGGGGATATATTATTATATTGTATAAAGGCCAAGGTTGATTATATTCTAATATTATATTATATTCTAATATTATATTATATTCTAATATTATATTATATTCTAATATTATATTATATTCTAATATTATATTATAATATAGTATTATATTAATAGTCAACTCCCCAAAGAAGAATTAGAAATTAGATATATAAATAAGATATTGGTCATTGTAATAATCATCAAAGATAAATTATAATAATCATCGTCTATGCCCACGAAGTGGCTTACCTCTCATCTAAGAGATCTTGTGGAGTTATTCCTTCCTTAAGAAATATTTATTATTGTTTCCTTACCTTAAGGGATTTACAAACAAGGTTTGTAACAAAATTATTTTTATCTTTTGTAGGAAGCTTCTCAATTTTTGAGAACTAATTTTATACAACAAAAAACATAGATAGTAGCAACCAAATACATTTAAATTTCTAGAATTCTAAAATCAATAAACTTCACTAGTTATTCTCAAAACTAGTGGTAAGAAATATATGTTGAATCCTAGTCTTCACAAGTTTTCCTTCAACTCTATGGAAAGACTCTAGCCAAATAGAAATATGGAATCTTCTTCAATCTATTAAAATTTTCAATAGCACCTCCTTCTTGGGTCTCTTAATCTCATCAATTTCAAGGTCTATATTCAAGACCTATAATTTTCCTTCTATCTCAAATTTTCTCTTGGAATAGGTAAATCATCAAACATCACTAGTTTTCCTTCAATACAGTAAAAAGCACTATCTTCCCTGGTTTTCTTTTCTAGAGGTAATTTCTTCAACTTCACTATATTCTCATTAACCATTGGAAATCTTCTTTGCAACTTTAAAACTTGTGCAAGACGAAACCTTGTTGTAGATCTGATACCATTGTTAGATTTTAATGCTATATACTTAAGATAAAATGACCACAAGATCTAAAATAAAGTTAAAATATAAAAGATACAATAATGACAATATTCTAAACATATAAAAATCATAAATAAATTCAATAATAACTCATATAAATGCCATTAACAAATGCTCACGAAAATTGTATCTCCATTGAATAAAGAACTCAAATACACCATACTTCCACACACTCTCATTCTACAATCCATATCTCACACTCACACTCATAGATACATATATAATGGAATATGACTCTTCACATGGAGCACTCTTGACCTTCACTCTTTTAGAGACTCTTCATCTTACTATTATATGGACTCATGTGCACATGGACTATTATGCACATTTATATTACCAAAATACTTTGCATACTCTAATAATACTTGTGCATTTATTACATTGCATAAAGTAAATACTCACACTCTAATCTAGGACACTCCTAATCTAAAGATGTACCCAATATGATACATTAGAATGTACCAAATAATATAATATATTCCAACATCCTCTAATGTTGCTTGCATGGGCTCTATGTTAGTGTCTTCCAACTCTAGTTTCCATGATACTTGGGGGGAAGAGAGTTCCAAATTGATTAGTAGCATGACCTCTTTCCTATAGACTATATTGCTTATATACAATTATCTAATGGAAATATTTGGTAATAATTGATCTACCCACAATATTTTATGCAACTTGGTGTGTCAGTCCCTCTATGATTCAATAATAGTTCTCTTTAGGATCCTTATGTTCTTCTTATTGGTTGATTTAGCTAGTCCTTTTCTCTTGGGGTAGTAATTAGAGAATGTTTTAAGTAAAATCTCATATTCTAGGGAAGACTTTAAGAAATTTAATTAATTAGTATGATAATTGAAGCTCCAAATCTAGTGATGATATATTCCAACAATTGACTGGTTGTATCCTTATTGAAAAATTTGGTTAGAACTGCTTCAACCCATTTTATGAAGTAATTCATTATGGTGATGACCCACCTGACCTTACACTTGATAGTGGAGTGTTTTTTCCTATGAAATTATTGGATATATGGTGGTTAAGATTATCTTGAGCCACAACCAATTATTTGAACTTGTATTTGTTATATTTACCCTTTGGTCCCATGTAAAACTTGTAAAAGGTATTTTTATAAATTTTTATGTTATTTTATTCATGAGGGTTAGTCTCACAACCTTGAACTATAGGTATTATGTACTTGGGTATAAGTACCTCTTCTAACTGATTATTTTGTTATCATATGGAGTGTAATTTAATTTATTTTAGTGAATATTATTTGGCGTCCATTGAAAACCTATTATATTTTATGTTATTTTCATACTATATATTTATTTTTCTAAGAAATATTGGCTAATGTTTTATTCCATTTATTTTTGGAAACTACTATGAAATCTGACATGATATCAAAGTGGGTGTGAATCTTTATTATTTGATTACTTCTATTGGCAAGAGTTTCTTCTTCCAACTTCTCTTGAGGATAATTTTTTTAGGGCTAGTAAAGAATATTGTTTGAAGGATGATAACATAATCTAAAGAAGAGTTTTTGATAAAATCCTAAGTGGACTTGGATCATGAGGATCTCACTAGAATCAATAGATTTGTTCTAAGAAAAATATTCGTTGACAAGTTAATATTTCCTCTACTTTTTATAACCATATGGATACCCTAGTTTTAGGATTGATTTTTTTGAAAACCTCCTTTATATTTTATAGATTTTTTAGGAAAATTCATTTCCTTTTCTCTTTCAGCTTTTGTTGTTCAATAGTAGAATTGTTGAGAGGGTAGACTAGTTGACCATTGTGAAAGAAGAAAAAGAGAGACTAATTTTTTTTTAGAAAGACCCTTGGTTCTAGAAAATTCATGTGAAGGATTTTGTAATTAGAAAAGACCTTTGAGCCCCTTTAAAAAATTGTAAAAATGTTCTATCAACTCTTTTTCTATATATGCATGAGAGAAGGGTTTTATTGGTTGTATTTGGTAAAATGGTTATGTAGGTCAAATACAAATAAACCATAATTTTTTTTATTATTTGTGAAAATTTAGGGGGGTCAAAATTCAACACTTCTCAATATTTTTCCTATAAGTACTCCCAAATTGCATTTGAAAAATTTATGTTTTTCCCTCCAAAATTTGAAATTTTGGATTTCAAAAAAGAACATTCTTGTAAATATTCTAAAAATGGGGGGAAAATAATTGTTCTTGGGCATGCATACATCATCCTGATATAGGGTTACATTAGCAACATACAAATGAGGTGTAAGACAATGATTTCGTTTGCTTTAAGTCTAAATCTCCTTCTTTATCTCCAAATATTGATGCATGAAGATATGGTTAGTAGGAAGGACTTAAGACCCTTGCCTATGGAAGGTCTTA
This sequence comes from Wollemia nobilis, assembly GCA_028583015.1. Taxonomy (NCBI): domain Eukaryota; kingdom Viridiplantae; phylum Streptophyta; class Pinopsida; order Araucariales; family Araucariaceae; genus Wollemia; species Wollemia nobilis. The sequence goes on from JAQPPZ010001195.1 coordinate 2,543,973, forward strand.
GGTTCAAATCTCTTTCCCTCTACCTTTTTTATGATGATATCATCATGAAAATAGTACATACCATGATGACATCAACACCTTTTATGGTGTGGAAATGCAAGATTATGTGGCATTTTTTATGGTGTAATTGTTGATAATGTGGCACCCCCTTTGCAAAGGCATGATGATGTTATAAGACTATATAGATCTCATATGGAAGTTTGTATAGTTGATGTGGTACTAGGCACATGAATCCCAAGGTGACACATAGAAATATATATGACTAACATGGTAGTCTATATATGTGATATGATAGTAGGTGAAAAATCCAAATGCAAGATATGATAGTTGATATGATAAACTAGACAAGTGATATAGAGCAGCACATGCAATTGGTAAGGATTATAATGTGTCATAGATATCAAGGCTACACATGGCAAAGCATGACACATGGGTGAACATGGAATGTTATAGTTGCATTAGTGTGGTAGGTTGTACAACTAACATGGTAGACCATACTCCACTTGGCATCTATAAATATGGGTTTAGCCAATTACATTTTACTAATTTATAAAATTTAATAAATAGACCACATTATTAGTAGTAAACTTAGTGACACATGGATTTTAGAGTGAATCATACAATGATAAGTGACACAACATGGTTAATAGATAAGGCAACTACGTAGATTATGACAAATGGCATCGCACAATTCCTTTGTATGATACATAGTCATTATACAATAAGCAACCCCTTAGCACTTGCAACAACATATGATAGCCTCCCATTCACTATAGGTACTAAAAATTTTAAAGGTTTTGGAGGTAATTTTTATGATTTTAGTGTTAAAATTTTAGAGGCCATAACTTTTACATGTGAAAGCATTTTGAGCACCATTTTTTTTAAATCATATGATTTTTTGAGCTCTCTACATTGGTAGCATTGGTTCTAGTCATGCCTACTTATATTTTTATTTTTTATTTTTAGTAGAATTAGTATGGATCATCATGTGCCCTTGTTGAGGGGCCCTAACTATGATCCATGGAAAATTAAGATTGAAGCTCTACTCTTAAGCAAAGGGTTACTTAAGTATGTGAATGAGCAATCTCAAGAATAAAAATTCTAAAGATTTAATGCAACTTTATAAGGATAAGAAGGATGAATATCATGGTTTTGTTGCACCATACTAACATTACTACAAATCCTAAAGTGTTTCTTAAGAATTTTCAATCACTATGTGATTGAATTGATTCTATTCAGATCCATATACTAGAGGTAAGTATTACAACTTTATCCATGGATTCCTTTAATATTTTTAATGAGTATATCAATCAATTCAATAAATCACAAGAGGACATCTAAACTATGAGAGAACTACCTAAAGAGAGAAGGAAATGACAAGAAGCATTGGAGAAAGAACATAAATCTGCTCAATATTATCTTCAAAAATGTGTTAAAAACATATGAGATAGTTGTTATGGTTTTCGAGATACTTTGTGTGTATTTTCTAGATTATATTGAATTGCATATTGAAGAGGTATTTAAATATATCTTGCATCATCAAGAGAGAAGAAAAAATCTTAAGGATTATTTTATTTTTAATTAGGCACATCTAAAAGAAGCTATTATTAATTTTAGAATGATAAAAATGCCAAACAAAATGAGAAAAATTCCAAGAAGCCCTTTAAAAAATCTACTTATGGATTTTGCAAAAAGGAAGGACAAAAGGTAAAATTTTGCAAGCTTTAGATCAATAAATTGGAGGAAGCAACAAGAAAGGTGTGTGTTGATGCTACTCTCTCCTATGCACAAGGTGATTATAACTTTGATGTATAAACCTCACAGACACATGTTGCAATTCATTCTACATATTAGAAATTCACATCTTTGGATGACTAAATAGTTGATTTAGGAGCTACAAGATACATGATGAAGTACAAGCACCTTCTTCAAGGCTATAACAAAACTCGTATAAGGGAATATATTATGATTGGAGATGATTCTTCCTTGAATATTGGAGGAAGTGGAAACATCATTATTGGATATTTATTATTTGATGAGATGCTTCATGTTCCTAATGTTGGTCCTAACCCTTAGTCTATTTATTATATTACTCACACAAACAAGAAAGTAGACTTTTAGCCTAATATATGAGGGATCAAAGATATAGACAATGGATTGAAAATTTTTGGTTCTAGATATTGTGATAAAACTAACCACATGTTTAATCTAGGCAAAAGACCTTTGTTTTTTGTTGTTACTTTTGGAAAGAAATTTTTTGTTGTTATGGTTGTAAATGTTGATAATAAGAGTTATAAGTGTATCATAGGCTTGGGCATCTCAGTTATGGTTCCTTGAGATACATGAGTTAACATAATATGGCTACTAGAATCCTACACATATCTCCTCTAGGTGTTGCACATGAGGAATGCATTTGGGAAAACATCGTAGGGAGACCTTTCTATAAGGATTTTCTAGAAGGGCATATAACCCTTTGGAGATAATACATAATGATATTTGTAGGTCTATTTGTACACATTTTATTTTAGAAGATAGACACTTCCTTCTTTTCATTGGTACATCTATGGATCTATTGGTACAACTTATGTTCTATGAATTTTATAATCAACAAATACAATATATAAAACATTATACATATAAAAACCTTAAAATAACAAAAAGTTGTCACAATCAAAAGTTAAATTATTATTAAATATGAGGTCACTTCATAATCATGAACCAAAGGTCGCTTATTAAATATGAGGTCACCTCATTATCATGAGCAAATTATGATAAGAGAGTAGATATGAGTTAGAGGGTCACACGAACCACTTATGAGAACCAATAAAAGCACTATTTAGGGTTATGTAGGAGGCTAATAACCATTTGATTCTAATAATAGGTTCAATAAGTGCAATAATATTTAAATTAATTTTAGTTGTTTTTATATCAGATAATCATGAAGAATACTACTCTTTAACTGAGTTTTATTTTTTCATGTAAAAAAGACAGTGTCTAAATCATCTTGAAGTGAATAATTTTGTAGCTCTTTAACATTGATTCTATACAATAAATTTCTAACATTTATTTTAAAGTTGTTATCATGGTGAAACATAGACACACACAATTTTTTTGTAAGAAATTCTAAGGAAATCACATTTGAATCATTGTATCTATGATTTTTGAAAGTGATGAATAATGGAGTTGAGGGAAGAGGATATATTACAAATTGAGTAATAATAAAAGAAGTATTTAGCTTTAAATAACTTTTCATTGTTCTTTGTATTTTTTTTATTAGGTAATTGACGGGGTTTTAAAAGGGTCCCCAAACATTTTATAAAGTAGAACAAAGATAATTTCAGGTCAAACTCAAGGAGTACCTCACACTAAAAGAGAGTAAAACCAAATAGATACAATCTAGAAATAAAATAACAGGTTCAAATAAATCAAGAGAAAATATGTTCAAAATTAAAATATCCAACAAACATTGGGAATCAACCAACAACAAATTCAAATCAAGCCTTCTTAAAACAAGCATCATCAATTGAAAATAAAATTCAAATTTTAGAAATCCCACCTAGAGTTGGAGATCTAAAACCTAGGATTCAAACCATAGTAAATAAAAAAATGGACATTTGATAGTAGGCACAAAGGAACCTATATATAACCTAGAAGGAAAGGTGCTCCAAATTGAATCACAAAGCATGTAAAATAATTTTTACCAAATAAGGGCCCTACATCCGATACAACAACTACCAACAATAGGAAAAAAAACTACAAAAAGATCACCAACTTAAAATTTTCCCTCCCAAAGAGGGAAACAAAGATTTGAGGTCAAGGGAATTCAAATTTGAATCATCATCCTATCGAATAGAGAGCTCAAAATTTAAAAATCCACCCCTCATGAACTCTACAACAGATATTTTCCATACAAAAGAGAGTAGATATCCAAATTCAAACTAGAAGTAAATCTAGCAAAATTGAAATAGAAGGTGCAAATAAGAATATATTGTCCAATAAGCATCGTGTAGCCCAATATATAGCAAGAAAAATCCATATTTTAAGGGTAGATAAGACAATAAGAGAGCAATACCTCCCATCCCATGGAATCTAGAGCTAAGTCCAATAAATAAATCTTCCTGTTCAATGGAAGCCTCAAAATGAGAGCTCAAACCAAATGAAAAAACATCTCACCCAGTAGGAAAAGGAAACAACAACTAAGCATTGACTTACATCTAGCAAGAGTTTGGAGCTCTTACCATGAGTGCAAAGATCTATATCTCTCACACCAGTCACCAAGATCCCAAAAACTTTACCACAAACTAATCCAACCTTCCACCTAACCCTTAACTATAGTTCCTTCAGTCGACCCAGCCTTCCACCCAACCACCAACCTATTGTTGTAGTTCCTTCAACCAAACCAGAATTTCCAACAACCCAAAACAAATTAAACCATCATTCCACCCAACAACACAACTAGTTGCTACAATTCCTTCAATTAACCCTACCTTCCACCCAATCCGCCAACTCTAGTTCCATTAGCTGACCCATCCTTCCATCCAAAAAACCAACTTGCTCCTGTAGTTTCTAGCCTAATTAGTTCTCCACCCTGTTGGGCGGGGAGGACTTATTTTTCAAAAATACCAGCCCTATAACAATAACACCCGCAAACAGGAGACTTATTGTTCTTTGTAGTTGATAATTATTTTTAATTGAAATTATTTTTTAATAATTACTTGCATCATATTCTTAAAAAAATTTAAAAATAGTTTTGAATATTTAAAACAAAAAAACCATTATCTAGTATTTAAATTAATTTATAAAGGTTTTCAAAAAAAAATTAAAGAGTTTAAAATGAAATATCAATTAATATAAAATACAGATGAAAAATAATTTGAAAAAATATATTCTTATTTAAATCATACTGTGTATTATATTTAATATTAAAAATTATTCACATCACCTCTTGCATTATTTTTATTTTAACTTATAAATATAGTTAATACTTATAAATTAAAAACAATTATTAAAAAAAATATTACATTTTATATATATATTTATATATTTTAATATATATATATGAAAAACTGCATGATATGACTTGGATATCTAGTAATTCATATTTCAAACTTTTTTAAATGAATTAGAGTTGTTAAGTATTTTACATGTGTGGGGTGCCGTTGTAGGCGGCTTGCATTCCATTTATACTAATAAAAAAAAAAAATTATAATAGGTAATGAAAAAGATCAGTGGATTGGTAAGATTTTGGGTATTTATTAAGAAGAGATTTAAGTTCAAACTTTGAGGCATGCTTAATAAAGGTAAAGGTAATAGTTTGAACTGAGTCCGCTGAGTGTGCTAACTTTGTTCACTGGGACCGCGTTTACCAGGGAGAGGCAGAAGTTATAGAGGCAAGCAGCTTCAATGATTTGATAGGAGACAAAAACCTTGGGAAGAATGTCCATCTCCATACCCAATTGTTAAAGATGAAAAAATGTTACAAATTCCCAAAACAATAAAAAATAAAATATAATACAAACACTCCAACCACCAGCTGGAATATGTATAATATTTCAAAAACACCTTACGCTGATATAATGTCAACTACGCCAGATATTACATTAGGGCGTGCGCTGATATAATGTTAACTACGCCAGGTATAACAGTAGGGCATGATTGAAAAATATTCATTTTACGGATGATATAATGTCAACTACGCTAGGTTTAATATTAGGGCAATTTCTCAATCATTGACAAATATTCTATATATTTTTTTTTGAAGCGCATAAAATTCAAGTGCAAGCAAGGCAGGTAGGTATCATCATGACATAAGACCACTAGAGTATTTGTAAATTTATTCAATGGATGAATTTCTAAAGCCATGATGGGGCAATCAACTTGTGTCACATGCCCTTCATCATCAAAAAGCAAGACTATATTTTAGCTACTAGCTGTCTGGATAACTAGAAATTGACAGCTTCTCTACTTTCCTTCTTAATGGCATGTTCTAAAGCACTTAATTTTAATAAGATTCTCTTAAGATTCTATATTATGCCAAACCCAAATATGGGTTGGGATAAGGTCAAACTTAAAAACGTGATCGACTTTCAGAATACAACAACAATATCTGAGTTTGACTTGGCAACAACTTGACCAATAATCGGAGAGAGAGGGGGAGAATAATGCAGAACAAGGAGGAAAACGGCAAGATCCTAACGACAAGGAGTCCGATGAGCTACTGATTTGGTGGAGCGCAGACAGCCTGGCCTGAGGCCCGCGTGAAGGTCACTGCTTTGGGGAGGCAGTAGCTAAAGATTAAACATCCGCCTTCACATGCACGGACGAGTAGCTAAAGATTAAACATTGGTCTTGCCTCTTACGTTTATGAAAGGCTAATTAATGTTTTATTATATAAATCTAACGACACAAAGGTAATCACAAGTTTATTCTCTCCATATCAACAGAATTTGGTAGATGAATCATCCGATGGCTAGATTGTGGGACACTTCATCTTTATTTTCAAGTTTAAAAATTACTTGAAATATAATACATCAAAACTGTTCTATATGACTTCCAACTTCATTAAAAATTACTTCTTTTAAACTTTCCTGATTTTGAATTTGTGACACAGCTATACCGATAGCCCTCGGTTGGAAAGCTGTCCCGTTTTCGGCCTTAGTTCTACAGTTCTACTCCATTACTTCTCTCGAATGTCGCAAAGGGCACGCTACGTCTAGCCATTTTTTTTTCTTTTCTTGAACCAAAAAGGGAAATGGAGGTTTACCATCTTTAAAATCTTGTCAAATGTGTATAAAAAAAATGGTCCATACTTTTATGGAAGGCTGCTTCTCTACGGCACGATCAGTTGAAACCTTTTCCCTACTTTATTTTTTTTTCTATAATATGATAAATATTTTTTTCAATGTATACAATTATCATATATTGCTTTACGTTACAGGTTGAATTAATTTTTAATTTTTTTTATTTATTTGATCGTGGAGTGGTGAATGGGATTCGTGTCGCTTCTAAACTTCAAATCTTATTTACGTCAGCAACACCACAACGCAATGCAAGGAAACAATTATATATATATATATATATATATATATATATATATATATATATATATATATTTATTGTATATATTTATTTTTAAGTAAAATATGTTTATAACATGATGTTTCCTTAAATTCATTAGATTTAAGACCAATGATGGGAAGTAAAAACTTTATGGTTCAGCCCGTAAAACTTAAAATAATAATTATTATATAAAATAATATTATGTATCTTATCATGTGGGCATCAACTCCTCTTTAACATCACGATTAAACTTTGAATTTAAGACATTTTTACAAATCTTATATATGAATAGACAGATAAGTAGCTATTAGTTCTTGCTGCGGAAAGTGACTTCCATTCAAAAATTATGAAGTAAAAATCATCCTTTTAAGAGTTTGACGTTCAAATATTCTGCGGAAAGTGACTTCCATTCAAAAACTAAGAAGTAAAAATCATCCTTTTAAGAGTTTGACGTTCAAATATTCTTTTTTTTATTAATCTTTAATTTATTTAAATATAATAATTTTCTTATTTTTTAAATTTTAAAAGTTATTTTGACTTTTAGTAAAATAAGGATTATAATTATATTTAATTTAATTAATTAATTTATAATTGTTATTTTATTTTGAGTTTATTAATTGGTATTAATTTAATTAATATTTTTTCTTTAATTAAAAAATATTAATGTTTGAATTTTGTTAAATAATACATATATAAGTGTTCATGTAATATCATCATATGTGTGACAAATCCTTGGTCAGGCTTTGTAATGACTTAGTCTAAGGGCTAACAAAAGGGAAAAGGTTGACTAGGTAAAAAAAAATGTTTTTGAATTTTATCTTGCACCCAATGCTTATTGAGTACATAGTATTGAGTATCACATTTGGATTACGATCATTGTAGATGGTCTTCAAGTGGACGAGATTGGACAAATCTTGTAAAAGGTGTTCTTAGTGGTTCTATTCTTCCCACCCTCTATCTCGGTATGAGAATCTAGAACCTTAACTTGGAGACATCCTCTAAGGCCCATAGTACTTAGAGGGTGGACGCATAACTCCCCTCCCTTAACATGTGGAATCTTGAGTTTAATTTTACTCATCTATTCTTGAATAACATGTAAGGGTGTTTAGTGTAGATGCTATAGTGCTTAATTGGTGACCATGTATCTATATTAATATCTAGCACCATGGACAATTAAGATCATGCCATTCACCTGGCACTAATCATGGTCTCTCTTATCAAAGTTGCAAATAATACGATGGTTTGTCCCATACCAACCCACCATGGAATCTTAGAGTTATAATTCTCACACCAAGATTCTTTATTTGACAAATTCATACAAGAGTCACCATCTTACTACTCACACAATGACCTAGATGGACATCCCATACCATTCATTCAAAGTGATATTCTTGAAACTTCATTTTCTGCATGCACACAATTCAACGGTATTGGGTGACTTGATTTCTATAACTGTTTATCCTCTCTAATAATTTGTTTAAAAGGGTAAGTTTAAGGTTATGGTATCATCCTCCTCAATGATTTAAAAAATAATTATATTTGGCTTTAAGGTCAAAATTTTAGCTCCTAGTTTTGTAGGAAAATAAAATATTAAAATTAAGTTTAACTTGATTAATTTTGATATATTACACTAGCTCAATGACAAAAGAAACTAAGCTTACTTAAAAAAATGACTAGAAAATTTATCGACAAGAATTTAAATATTAAAATAAAATTCAATTTAAATAACATTATAAGGAAATTTACTTTACTTGTGACTTTTATTGAAATTCAAATATAAAAGTAGACTAATCTTTCTTTTATCGAGAGTAGAAGCTTTACCGAAAATATTAAGTATAAAGCAAAGTCAAAGTTTATTCTAATAAAATAAGAAAAGGAATGATAGTCTACTTTAAATAACTTCAGTAATTTAATTAATTAAAATTACTAATAATTTAATTTTAAAACAAAATTTAAATACTTTGATTCATGTAAAAATAAAAATAAAAACTACATAATGATTTTAATTAAACTTTAAGTTATTTAGCGATTCAACTAAAGGTGAACAATGACTTCCTCAAAATAAACAAATATCAAAGATGGAAGAATTAATTCTTAAATATATCACTATTAAAGATTACTACAGATATTTTTAAAATAAAAATAGATGTGCCTTTATTGAAATAAATACCCCGACTTAAAGTTTGAAATATATATATATATATATATATATATATATATATATATATATATTCTCAAATTATACGCTAAATGGTTCGAATAAAATTCCTCTGAATTGCCCATCATAATCAGCTAGTTATATACTTAATACATTTTTTTAAGACAACTGATAATATGATTTCTCAAGGGTCATTTTCCTCCCTGAGATGTTTTAAAAAGTTTAGGTTAATAATAATTAATGTTAGCAACTCCACAAGTAGATGTCAAAGGTATCCTCTTCTTCATATAATTCTTCTATATTCTCCAATATAGATGAATGGTGGGATCAAAATGGCTCTATGCATTGCTAAAATGGATGCAATATCTACCCTAAATATGCTGAGTAGATTTATAACAGATTTTTTTTTAAAGCATGGAATGTAAGTTCAGCAGATGTATTCCTCAAATTTTTAGATTTTCAAAATCAACACATATACATAGCACATCTATTCTAAATTATTGCTTCACTTTTATAACAAGTTATTTATTTGAACATTTTACTTATTGTAGCTAAAATTTTCAAAAACAATGTTGCTCTACCTAAAAATGCTTAATCATTTGAGCACCACAAAAATAACTCAACTTAATTAATTGAATCCAAACAAAGACAAACATCAATTGATTCTCACAACTGTGAAACATATTGACTGGATTTAATTTACTATTATGAATCACGCAAGCAAAGATAAACCTCAATTGATTCTTATAGTTGTGAAAGACATTTCCAAGAAAAATATAACATCGACTAATTCTCACAACTATGAAATAGATTTGTTGGTGAAAGCACGAGGATACGGAAACAAAAAGGAAAAGCCCAGATGCGATGCAAACGAAACAAAAGATAACGCTAAATCCTATGAATTGAAAGTGCATGAAAGGAAAGAGGCATGAACGAATCGAAACCAAATAAAAAGCCAATATGGAAGACAACCCTTTTTATTAATATGTTTCAGAACTCGGTTACAATCCGTCTCCTCCCTTTTTAGGGGCTAGGAGCGTTAAATGTGTTCTTGTCACACCCATGGATGCTATTCCTTCTTCCGCGTGCCCACATGTAAAATGGGCGGACCAAACATCGCCGCCGCTTGCGTTGATGAGTCTTGACTCCTTGCTGCTCCTCTAATGTCCAGATCCTACATTCAAAGAAATAGAAAATAGTCAGTAGCACCTGTAGATAAAATGAAACATGCAATCCCCACGCCTTCAACTAGCACATGCAAAATATAAATAAAACGATAACTGAAATAGATCCAAATGAACTAAAAACTTGACAGGGGCATCAAAACATCACAAGGAAGACACTGCAAATGGAACAGTCAGAAAATTCACCACAGATTCGTATTCGCTCCGGGGCGGGACGAATAGACCTACAACAAAGTGTCAAAAAGCACAGTCCCAAATGTCACATCCGGGAAGCTCCAAATCACCTGCAAAGTTGGGGTTAGCTAATTGGGGGTATTTTGGGAAGACCCAGAAGGTCAGATTTTCCCAATTTGGCCTCTATCACCAGGAATTTGATGATGCTACCTGCATGTTAGTAAAGGCGGGAAATGATAAAAACATGATCAAAAATGCTCAAAACGATGTGAAATTTAAATGACAACCTATCTAAGAAGTATAGAATCAGATGCAAAAATAACAGAAAGGAAATCTACCACAGATTTCTAATCACTTCGAGGCGGGGCGATTAGGACTGTGACGATTTGGGGGCGCCGAGGGCAGGACGCCCGTCGTTTGGGACTATTTCGGCACCAATCCACTTGGGATGGGTCCAAAACCTCTTATGGGGTGTTGTCAGAAAATTTGGTGGGATATTGTGGCCAAATGTTTGGGTTTGGGTCCGGATTTGCGCTTCCAATAACCACCCTATGACCTCCCTTCCAAAAGAGATCAAGGATGTGAAAGGCACAAATCAAAAGGTGTGTGTGTGGATGTAAAATGGCAGCACTTCATTGCTCAAAATGCTCCTTCTCTGTCTATATTTTTTGGGTGAGAAGACTCACCAATTTATAGACCTAGGGTCTCTCTGTTTGAATGCGCATGCGAGGGCGCCACTTGAGTTGCTTGTCCTATTTTGGGAGAAAATATTATTCCCTGATTTAGAGTCTCCTTGCATGAGGCCTCCAAAATCAAAGACATGCATGACTGAAGTCTCTCTCCTTGATTTGAAGTCGTTCCTCGCAATTGCATGGCCTGAAGCTGCAGTTAATTGGTGGACCTATCGAGGTTTGAATTTTTGCCAGTCAAACCTTCTATTCGCCTCACCCTGGGGCGAATGCTGATAATCGTCCCTGGGTGGGACGAATACCAGTTTGTAATCGTCCCAGGGTGGGACGAGTAGGGAGCAAAGTGCCAAAAAGGTGCCAAATTGACCTTTGACCTTCCAAACTACTTTTGGGAGTGGTTAGGACCACTGTTTAACCTCTAGGGGCTGCCCTAGGGGTTGTGTGTGTCAATGCGATCAGTGCTTGTTGTCACATAATCGGATTGGTGTTGTTTTGGTGTCTACAGATGCCCCTTTTTGGGAAGCGTTGTGCAAGGCGCAACGTTGAGCAAAAATAGATAACCAAAGCACTAATGATTAGGGTTTCTCAAGTAACCTAACCAACTCTTGATGCCCCAAGTATGGAAAGGGCACGCATTCTTGAATCCTTGCTTTTGACGAGCTAAGGAGCTTAATTCAAGTGTTAACCTTTTTCGGTGAGGTGTTACTTGAGCTTGGACATTGATCAGTCATGAATAGGCAAAGGGCGCAACCTTTTGTCTATGGGAACCTTGAGTTCATGATTCATGAATGCCAAGTGTTTGATCAACTTGTGATTATTGCTTGTTTGCTGCCCCAAGCAGGGGCGTGATTGTCTTTGTCAATGATCCTTTGAATGCATGTCATTTCCTTGATTGGGTGTGTTTTTGTTGATTGGTGACTAAGTGTGACTACCCCCTCAAGCGACGAATCGATGAGGGAATGACCAACATGAGAAAAGCGACGAGTCACTTGACCCAAGATGACTTAGGTAAGGGTGCCTTCAGTTGTTTACCGTTGAATGCTTAAGCAGTTTCCGAACATTCTGACCTATTTTTGGTGGGTTTCAACCCATTTTGTGATGCATTTTGACTAAAATTTCAAAATATCTCAAAAAATCTTGGAATGTTATTGCTATTTTTGGTTGGGTTTTGACCCTTTTGTGACGCATTTTGGAGCTAAAATTGTCAAAAATCCATCCTCCCATGGAGCGGTCCAGCTATGGTAGCCTTCTTAGGGAGTAGGATAGTGACAATTTGTGACCCCAACATCTATTTTGGATGCCAATAATTTCAGGTGCAAAAGCGCCTTCGTTCGACAATGTTATTGCTATTTTTGGTTGGGTTTTGACCCTTTTGTGACCATTTGGGGATGAAATTCTCAAAATCCGTCCTCTCATGGAGCGGTCCGGCTATGGTAGCCTTCTTAGGGAGTAGGATAGTGAGGATTTTTGACCCTGACGTCTTTTTTGCATGCCCAGAATGTCAAGTGCAAAAGCACTCTCATTGGACAATTTTATTGCTTTTTTGGTGCATTTTGTGCAGTTTTTTGATGTTTTTGAAATTTTTGCTCTGTAATCGTCCCTGGGTGGGACGAATACTAGTTTAGTAGGGTGGGGGGGAACGATTACAGGCTCAAAAATCCTATTTAAGGGCCAATAATGGGTTTTGGGCTCATTTGCATTTGTTTTTCCTAGCGATTTGGAGCTCTGAGGAGGAGGTCAATTCTACGAAGCGAAGCACTGCCAAATTTTTCCCACCACCATGAGTTCATGGACCGGATCATCAAGCGGTAGAGCCGAAGCGAGACCAATGAGTGTTCTTCCTCTTTATTGTTTGTTTGTTATAGTTTGAAAACCGCAATTTAGTTGTTTTTTTCTTTTGTATTTTGTTTTTCAAATTAAAAATGAAACCCTAAAAAGAAGTTGTTTTGTTTTGTATGGCTTCATTAAAACTTAGGTTGAAACCCTAGTGGAAACCATGTTTATTTGGCATTTGTGATAAACTAAAAGAAACCCTAGTCTAACGAAAATTAAAACTTAGCTTAAATCAAATTATAAAACCTAGGTTAACCCTAGTTAAACAAAGATCAAAACTTAGGTTAGTTTAAACTAGTTTTAAAACTTAGCTTAACCCTAGTTTTTTTTTTTTTTTTTAATACAGATAACCTAGAATTTTTTTTTTTTTTTTTAATTTATCATTTAGAGTTAAAACCCTATTTTTTTTTATTTTTAAAAACCCAGTTTATTTTTTTTGTTTTTAATTTATCCTTTAGAGTTAAAAACCCTAGGATCGACAAATTATTTTTGAATTTTTTTTTGTTTTTAATTTATCCATTAACTTAGAGTTAAAAACCCTAGGACTGACAAATTATTTTTTGAATTTTTTTTTGTTTTTAATTTATCGTTTAGAGTTAAAAACCCTAGACAAATACTTTTTGAATTTTTTTGTTTTTTTTAATTTATCAGTTAGAGTTAAAAACCCTAGGACTGACAAACTATTTTTTGAATTTTTTTTTTGTTTTTAATTTATCAGTTTAGACTTAGAGTTAAAAACCCTAGGACTGACAAACTATTTTTGAATTTTTTTTTGTTTTTAATTTATCATTGTTAGAGTTAAAAACCCTAGGACTACAAATTATTTTTAATTTTTTGTTTTGTTTTAATTTATCTTTAATTAGTAACCTAACTAATATTTATTTTTTAATTTTGTGCATTTTTTCATCGTATATTTGTCATGTTTTTGTTGTACATATTTTTCATGGGTTTTTAATGTTTTGTTTTGTTTTCTTTTGTAGGTTGTGAAGAGCCGGTACCGTGTGCCCATAGTTTTCTCTGAAGTGCGGGAGGCACCGACTTTGGCTGACTAGGAGTGGCTTGATGCCCTTGGGCTCAAGTAGGTGACTCGACTAGAGCCTGTGGTCGGGGATCGGGCCTATCTGACGGCCCTTATCAACTTGTGGGAACCCTAGACCAATACCTTCCATCTCCCAACAGGGGAGATGACAGTGACCTTGGAGGATGTCTATCGGATTCTATGAATTTTGATAGACGGACTACCGATCAGGACGACGTCGCGTGATCAGTGGACAGTTGTACTGACGTGATGCTTCGGGCATGGGGAGGAGGTGGGTGTGGACAGCCCAGTGGAGAGGGCAGAGGGCGATTTCCAGATTGGTGGCATTTTGGTTCGATGGTGGCTAGAGATGGGTGTGTTGGGAGTGAGGCACGCAGTATTGATGGGCCTCATTTCCAACATGCTGCTACCCGACTCTTCGGGTGCGAGGTTCCCGTGGAACCTGCTGGAGGTGGTGTTCAGGTTGGTGGAGTGTCCGACGGAGGCACCTATGATCATGAGATGGGGACAGACTCTGTTGGCACAGCTCTATGATGAGTTGTACGAGGTCCGCTATCGAAGGCGAAAGGGGATTGGATGTAGCTATCTGTTGTAGTGTTGGGCTTGGCAGCACATAGCGGTGGAGAGGCCGATGGGGTTGCCATGGATGACTCAGGAAGAGATGGTAGACCGAGAGATCGGATACGGGGCATTATGGCAACGGTCTGAGGAGCAGGGGCAGAGTCGATGGTGGGCAGGTGTCGTAGGGCACTATGTCGATGCCTTCGCTCGGCTTACTCAAGGGAGGTGTTCGGTGCCCCTATCGAGACTGTCCAGCCTGGCTGAGGTTGGAGAGTGGCTCTGAGGTACATAGGGGGGGTGGCTGATTGGGCATCATGGGACTGAGCAGGAGTTCTTCTCGTATGGTCGGGTGACATGATAGTTTGGGGTGCACCAGGGGTTTCCTGGTGAGCCCTTGATCTATCGACATCGGGGGACGAGAGGACTCTGGTTTGGCCGATCATTGCACCGCTGGGTGAGGATTCAGATACAATGATTGATGCCCCAGACGTGGATGACATCGGGGTTACCGCTGAGTATGACCAGTGGTGGACTTTGCGATGATGGCGAGGCGAGGGGCCTCTAGGGGGTGAGAGGCAGTTACAGTAGGCAGGGAGGGTGGAGAGGCACCAGGAGAGGGTTGGGGGTTCCGCTGGAGGATGCGGACATGGTGGAGGTGGATGATGTTGGTGGGGATTTTGGGGTTCGGATCAGCCAAAGATGTAGGACATCCCAGAGTAGTGGGAGCCAGAGCAGGCTGCTATTCTAGAGATGCCAATGCCTCAGGCAGTCTTGGGGGACATGGAGGCAGGGTTGCATGCTGAGAATGCATGATTGGAGGGGCTACTCTAGAGGTGGGATGAGGAGCTCGAGGATGCACTACGGGAGAGGGATCTCCTATGAACCTAGTTGGCAGAGTGGGAGAATGCATGGGCTACGTACCATAGGGATGGGGAGACATGATGCTACCGGGAGAGGGATCTTCTACGGATGTAGGAGGAGAGGATTGGTATGATGTAGTAGCTTTGTACCATCGATGGGAGTGGAAGTGGTTTCGACATCGGATGGATTTGGAGGGAGAGATTATCCACCTCGGGGGTGGATACCTGAGCCTCTAGAGGTGGGTCTTCACGTCGAATGAGGGGAGTGATACTGAGCAGTCAGCATCCTCTCATCGTAGGCGATTGGATGAGGGGGTGCTAGTGGGCATGATGCGGGGGCTAGCAGCAGCCACCCCGAGGGGTCCCATAGGACCCACACCATGGGGGTAGTTCTCGTCGCACCGATCCTACATGATCATGGTGGCCGATGCCCTAGGCTTGGGGGTTTTTGAGTTTTTGCTTTTTGTGAGGTTAGAGGACCGGTTTATTGTAGCCTATGGGCATTTTTGATGATATATATATAGATGACTTTCTTTGTGTTTATACACTTGTCATGGTTTGTTTTTTGTTTATGCACAGTTATTTATGATGATGTATGCATGTGGTATTATGAATGTGATGTTTCTAATTATATGATGTATGCATATGGAATGAATGAAATGAGTTGTTGATAACTTGTCGATGGCACCATAGACTGTACAAGATTTACTGGCTTGTTGTACTTATGGGATGGCTTTGTGGAATGACTTTGCATGTGATAACTTTGTTTTTGTATTTTTGTATATTTTTTGATGGTGATGTACGTAATGAAATGTACCAGTTGTTTTAAAATGTAGTTAAGCTT
Source organism: Wollemia nobilis (assembly GCA_028583015.1). Classification (NCBI taxonomy): domain Eukaryota; kingdom Viridiplantae; phylum Streptophyta; class Pinopsida; order Araucariales; family Araucariaceae; genus Wollemia; species Wollemia nobilis. The sequence goes on from JAQPPZ010001195.1 coordinate 2,560,374, forward strand.
TTCTGAGATTCAGATATTTTAACTAACTAGCCAAGACTGTACATTTATCTCGCAAGACTTTTGAACAAGGTATAAATCAGACTTGAGTTTGACCAAGTTATTTCACATCCCTGTGTGTGCAATTGAGTTCGTTTATGTGGTATTTGTCGGGATACCGCCTAGTGCAGATAGGCTGTCAACCAAACTCGTATTGAGGATCACCTAATTAGCTCCACTAACTCCGTTGTTGTATTTAGTAAGATTAATCCATGGGACAATCTAAGGTACCATAAGCTAGCTCATCCACATGCAAACATTGGTCTGCTCACATGCAAAGCTAATGTGATAGACATATCGTCATGCATTTAGGATACCGCCATTGCCAGGTAGGCTGTCCACCAAACCCGTAATGAGGATCACCTAGATGGTTTTCGAATGCTGAGAATTCCAAGGATTCAAGTTCAGGTTTTTTATTTGCTCAATGTGTTAGGATACTTGCTCGTATACATAATGATGAAAATCACTATTTATTTTTCTCTTTTGTTTTTCTTTTTGAGCAAGGATTTTGAATAGTGGTGATAACCACTATTATTTGATTTTGCATTTTGAGCTTCGTAAGGTTGAGCTTGTAGGTTTTTGGCTTATGAATGACCTTGATCCTTTTGGCCTTGGGGATGACTACCCATCCTGTTCAAGGACGTGTAGTACGAATCCTTACGACTTTGGGAACCAAAGGGGATTAGGGATATTATGAAGTAAGGGCATTGATCTTTTAGGCCTTGGGGATGACTACCCATCCTTGTTAGGGGTGTGTAGTATGAATCCTTACGACTTTGGAGACCAAAGGTGATTGTGATGATGGCTTGTTGGGATTTTGCTTTTGAATGGCATTGATCCTTTTAGGCCTTGGGGATGACTACCCATCCTTTTCAGGGGCGTGTAGTACGAATCCTTACAACTTTGGGGACCAACGGTGATTGGGATTTTTGGTAGTGGTGAAAACCACTATTTATTAGGGGGAATTGATGGGGAAGAGCTTGTCCTTTTGTCAATTCTCAGCACTCTTGAACCATTCGCACAGGGGGATGAACAGGCTAATCTTTCACCTATGGTATCCTAGACTGCTTTGTAGGTTTCCTCTTGCATTCACACAACTTGGGAATTATTTTATGTGTTTTAACTTGTGTAGGGATGTTACATAACGAGGCGTGATCCAAGTAAAACTTTCCCTTGTAAAATCCATTTAACTTTGTACAGTTTTTGGCTAGAAATTTAAAGACAATTGAATGACGAAAACCCTACATACATTAGGAGACAACTGACTATGCTAAAAATGGGGATGGTGTTATTCTGGATGTATGTGTTTATAAAATGGATGGAATGTGGAAAATGAAGGAATTGCCGAGCAATTATAGTCTATGGTGTTTGTGACATGTATGATCAGCAAATATGCAATGTATGGATGCGATGCCTAATGCAACTTATATTTTTGTATTTTGATTTTTACGAGTATGCATGGAATTGAGATGCAATTTTTTTGTTATTTTTGATGATTTTATTGTTTTTGTTTGTTTTTGAATATTTATTTTGACCAAGCGGTTATGGGTACCCTTGGAGCTTTTGGTTTGACCAAAGGGTTTATGGATACCTTTGGGGCATTTTTGGGGTTGACCAAGCGATTGTGGGAATCCTTGGAGCTTTTGGTTTGACCAAAGGGTTTATGGACACCTTTGGGGCATTTTGGGTTGACCAAGCGATTGTGGGAATCCTTGGAGCTTTTGGTTTGACCAAAGGGTTTATGGACACCTTTGGGCATTTTGGGTTGACCAAGCGATTGTGGGAATCCTTGGAGCTTTTGGTTTAACCAAAGGTTATGGATACCTTTGGGGTGTTTTGGGGTGGACTATGGCTCTCTAAATGTGGAATGGCCTCAAATGACTGATGTTCAAGGGTTCTAGTTCCTTGATTCCTTCAAGAGAGGCGAGCCGGTATGTTCCAGGTCCTATTTTACTGTCAATCACATAAGGACCTAACCAGTTTGCCATGAACTTGTCCCTTAGATGGGGCGACAAATTAGAATTATGTTGGTTCTCTTTTAAGACCAAGTCACCAACCTGAAAGTCCCTTAGGTGAACCTTCATGTTGTATGCTTTCTTAAGTCGCTCTTGATAGATACGCAAATGCTCGAGAGCATTGACGCATCATTCATCGAGCAACGTAAGTTGGTCTAACCGGGCCTACCATGCAGTGTCATCATCGATGAACTCTTGCATTGAAATGCGTAGGGAAGGGATTTCCAACTCGAGAGGCATGACTGCCTCGGAGCCATACACCAACGAAAATGGAGTTGCCCCAGTGGGCGTCCGAATGCTAGTGCGATAAGCCCATAGGGCAAGTGGGATTTGAATGTGCCAATATTTATGACTATCTATGATGGTCTTTTTGAGGATGGTGACTAGCATTTTGTTTGATGCCTCTGCTTGCCCATTTGCCTGCGGATAATAGGGTGTTGAAAAATTATGCTGAATTTTGTACTTTGTTGTCAAAGCATGCACATCTTTATTCTTGAATGACGTCCCATTATCCGAGATGATCTTGGATGGAATACCAAAATGACATATGATGTTATGTAAAATAAACTCCGCAATGCGGGTTCCAATCGTAGAGGTTAGCGGAATTGCTTCCACCCACTTGGTGAAGTACTCTGTGGCCATTATGATGAACGTGTGATGACCCGACGATGCAGGGGAGATCTTTCCAATTAGATCGAAGCCCCACTATGAAAAAGGCCAAGCCGATTGAATCGGTTGCAAGGCCTGAGAAGGTACGTGTGTCAAATTGGCATGGTGTTGACACTTCACGCACTTCTTTACATATGCGCAACAATCTCGCTCTAAATATGGCCAATAATAACCCATGCGAAGAATGCGCTTTGCGATGGCCATACCGCTGAAGTGGCCACCGCATGTACCATCGTGGGCTTGGGTGATCGCCCAAGCGGACTCCTGCTGGTCCAAGCAACGGAGGAGGATTCCTTCATAGCTCCGACGATACAAAATGTCTCCTAGCAAGACATGTTTTGCCGCTTTCTATTTAAATGATCTTTTTGTGGCTTGTGTCAATCCAAGTGGGAGGTTACCTAGCTTGAGGTAATCCCTTATGGGTGTGTACCAATCCTGCTGATCAGAAACCTCGATGGTATGAACGGCCAATCCCTCTTGAAGTTCATCCCTAGAAAAAGCTGAGCGGGAAAGAACTTGTAAAAATAGCGTTGTGTTGCTATTAAGAGGGGTCGGGGAGAACAAGGACCCCTAGTTGGCTTGAGTCAGACAATCATGGATTCGAGAGAACCTATCCTGAGATGGTTCAATCTGGATCAGGTGGATTCCTGGCGTTAGGTCAGAGCTTGCACGCTCCATCATGGATTGCGATAATGTTTTGACCTGAATGGTCGTCATCTCACCGGAAGGGTCTTGCGGGATTAGTGACCCCAAGGAGGCCATAGTATCCGCAAAATGATTCGATGATCGAGGGAGTGCCTCGATGTCGTACCATTCAAGTTGTGCCAGGAATTTGTCCACAAGGGCTTTGTAGGCCTGTAGAACTGGGCATTTACATTGGAATACCCCTTTGACTTGATTGACAATTAACAGTGAATCACCAAAGATGTTTAAACGTTTAATGTTCATGGTGATTGTTGTTTGAAGACCTATGAGCAAGGCTTCATATTCTGCATTGTTGTTGGTGCACGGGAAGTCTAATTTAAATGATAGAGGCATTGGAGCCCCTTGCGGTGTGAAGAATACAATTCCCGTGCCACCTCCTTGCTCACATTTAGAACCATCGAAGAATAGGGTCATGTCAGCCTGTGACTCAGGCTCATTAGAATCTGGCGATTCTGAAACATGGAAGACCCCATCATCCGGTAGTTCTATGGTCAGAGGCTGATCGTCTTCAAGAGGAGCCTCTGCTAGTTGATCGGTGATGACTTGACCTTTTATGGATTTTTGTCCAATGAATTCTATGTCAAACTCCGTCAACAACATGATCCATTTTGTCGTGCGGCTACTATGATAAGTATGACTCATCATGTATCGCAATGGATTCTCCTTAGACACAACATACGTCGTATTGTTGAGCATGTAGTGGCATAGCTTTTTGGTAGCAAACACCACTGCCAAGCAGAGCTTCTCAACGTATGCATAGTTAAGTTCATAACTGACCAGGGTGCGGCTAAGATAGTAATTAGCCTGTTCTTTGTGTAGTTCATTTTTTTGGGACAGCATGGCACCCAGTGCCACCTCAGTAGCTGAGATGTATAAGTAGAATGACACTCCTGGTCTAGGTGGTGCCAATACTGGTGGTGAAGCCAAGTATTGTTTAATATCATCAAAGGCTGACTGGCACTCGTCATCCCAGTGAAATGCTACCCCCTTGTGCAATAATTTATTCATGGGTCGGCACTTGTCAGATAGCTGCGCTATGAAGCGCTTGATTGACGTGACCTTTCCCTGTAGGCTTCTGAGCTGCTTGATGGTAGTTGGGGGAAGCATTTCAAGGATTGCCTTGACTTTGTGTGGGTCCACCTCGATTCCTCATTTGGAGACTATGAAACCCAAGAGCTTTCCTAGATGTGATGCCAAATACGCACTTCTTGGGGTTTAGTCCGACTTTATGTTCAATGAGGCGATCGAGGATCTTGCTTAAGTCATCGAGATGATCTGGGCGCAAAAGAGATTTGGCCAACAAATCATCCATGTAATCTTCCAAAGTTTTGTGCATGTGATCATGGAAGATGTACGTCATGGCACGTTGGTAGGTGGCGCCAGCATTTTTAAGGCCAAAGGGCATGACCTTATAACAAAATGTCCCCCAAGGCATTGTGAACGCCATTTTTAGTTGGTCCTCGAGATTGATACGAATTTGATTGTATCCTGAGAAACCATCCATGAGGGAAAGCATTTCATGGCCCATTGTAGCATCTACCAATGCATCGATGCTAGGCAAGGGGAAATCATCCTTAGGACTCACTTTGTTTAGATCTCAAAAATTGATGCATATGCGAATCCTCCCATCGAGATTTTTGATGGGCACCATGTTAGACAACCATGGTGGGTAATCCATGCAGATGACAAACTGTGCATCCAACAACTTTTGTAGCTCATCTTTGACCATTAAGGCTACTGTTGGATGCATCTTACATAGTTTTTGCTTTATTGGCTTGACTGTCGGATCAAGCGTTAGATTATGCATGACTAGCTACGGGTCTAGCCCCGACATGTCTTTGTAGGACCATGCAAAAACCTCCTTCTTCTCTTTGAGAAGGGCAATGTAGTCGGCTTGCTCTTCGGGGGATAGACTTACCCCAACTTGATGATTTGCAAATTCATTGGATCGAGCCGATGTCTACGTCAGTCGTCTCCTCGATCGACATGTGGGACCCGTCCTCCAACTGGTGTGGAGTTGGGATCAAGTGGATATCGTTTGCTGAATTTAGATCATCGTTCGGAACGTCGGGTTCCTCTTGAGCATGGAAGACATCCTGAGTCTGTCCTGGGGTGAAATGGAACATCCCACCACAAGGCCAGTACTTTGATGGGGATGGCGGTGTGTCAACGTGATCCCAGTCTATAGCATCTAGGTCTAGATGCAATGACCATGTTGGGTCGGTTGGATTATGGATGGGGGTGGTTAAATCAATGGAGATCATGTTGATGAAATGATTTTGGTCTCCATTACCATGGGTGTGGTTGCTCGGACATCCTAGATGATCTTTGTGCTCCGGATCTGGCTCTGTGGGTACTGGCACAAATGGATCGGCCCTATGTGCGGATAAGAGGATAGGGTCCACCCTAGGCACTGATGGCTCTATAGGGTCTCCAGGTGGAAGATGTTCTCTGTATACCTAGAGTGGCGGGTGTAATTGGTCCAACTTGCCTGGTTTTGAGGTGCCACCTATGCCTTGGCCCTATGTGTAATTGTTCAAACATGTCATCTATGTCCAAGGGATATTGTTGCTATCGCATATGATTGAGATAGGCCATCTCAGTTTCATCTTCATAATCACTGTCGGAGATCCAAAGGCCTTCGTTGGCTCCAATAATTATTTGTGACATATGAGGCTCATCTTGCTCGAGCAAATTAATGTGGTCCCATCGAGGTTGTTTCGCTCTCTATGGGGGGACCTGATTCTCTTGAGGTGGCATATGCTCAATTGGAGCATTCAAAGGGAACATTGTCAGGAAGCTCTCCTGATAATCATCCATGGGAGTCACTTGTGAATGATTGCTATCAGATTCGAAAGGATCCCAAGGTGCTACCTCGTACTCCGACTCATCTTCTGAAGACCCTTCTTGGTCTTGTCTATATCCCTCTTGTAGGTGAGTCCTCGAACTTTCTCCCTTTTTGACCGAAGGGAAAGGGTTGTTAAGGTCAACAAGGTTGGTTGTTAGCAATGGGTGATAATCCCCCAATGTATATGTTGTGTTAGGATTGGCATATGGATCTAATGCCAACCCATCCTTGTTGCCTATCCCTAGGCCTTGCATGTTCTCTACCAAGATGTCCAGGGGCAAGGGGTGGTTGAACCCTACCTCTGACTTGTCATACGACATTTGATATCTTGGTTGGCAAAGAACACGCACTCCTTGCTCATACCTGCCCAACCCATATCCATGCCAATTGCATTGGCCAAGATATCTCAAAGCGAAATCTGGGTTGGACAAATAGTTGACGTCCTCAACAAAGGGCTCTTCATCTTCGTCTTCTTGCATGTAAGGTTCAATGCCATTATCCAGGCCCCCATAAACAAAGTTTGTCTGATTGGGTGGGTAGCCTAGAGGAACCACAGTGCCGATGGGGAGGCGAGGTCTCCCCATGTCCTGCATGGACTCAAGTGCGGGTGTTGCTACAATGTTTCGCACTATATACTCCCCTAGGCCCGTGTTGGCCATCTCAACGGTGATCATTGGCGGTTGAGGGGGAGCGAATGGGAGTTCTTCTAGAGTCCACTCCATGTAGGGTGAACTAGGCATCTCGACTTCCATTCTGCTAGGCATCTCTTCGGTAGAGATGGTTGAGACTAGGGGTGGTTCCTCTTCTAGGGGTTTCTTTCCCTTGTCCTTCGGTGTGGCCACCGTAGGTGGCATCGTTGGTGAAGGACCATATGAGGAAGATGGACCCGGTTAGGGATTTGATGGACTTGTCAATGGGGATGCATGCGGAATCGGACCCTGGTTAGATGGATTCAACTAAAAATCCAAATGTGTTGATGGAAGGGTCGATTGCGGCATGAATTGCACCGTATTGCAGTACTTGAAGGGCTCTAAGTCTATCGGGACTACATGCACCTATCCTTCAAATGTATACTTTAGGCACTGATGAGCTATTGAAGGGACACACTTCATGTCCCTGATCCAAGGCCACCCCAGCAAGATATTATAGGCCATCTCACCTTCCAAGATGTGGCACAATGTATGAATAGTCTTTTGTCCCACTTGGATGGGTAGGACAATTGTGCCAACCATCGAGCATATCGCATCATTGAATGCTCGAAGAGTATAGGTGGAGGCCACGATGTGAGATGTCGACAACTTCAGATGTTTCAATGTTGTTGTTGTAATTATATTACTGGATGAGCCAGTGTCCACCAACACCCTCTTATACGGAATCCCGTTGACCCGCACAATGACGTGCAGGGGTGGATCCGCCACATCACCAGTCACCGATTTCAATTCATCTTCTCTAAAGGTGATGACTGGTTCTGTACATTGTTTTACATGTCCCACAAAGTTGTTGAAAGAGTTTGCTTCATGGGGCTGCAGCTCGATGGCTTTTAATATCTCCATTAGAGCCTCCCGATGGGGCGCTGATTGTTGAATGAGCTCGTATATGGAGAGCCTAGCCGACGTGGTCCTTAGACTTTGGGTAAGTCTAGTCCGAATCGTGGCCACTGGTCTAGGCGGGGGAGGTTGCGTAGGGTGTTGTTGAGGTTGTGACGTCGATGGAACCTCTCTTGTGGCTGCCATGGGGGCAGCTCCTGGGTACCTCTTGTTCCTAGTCACTATGCTTATCATCCCTACATACCCCTGCATGGGGCAATTATGTTGCACCTCATTGACTTGAAGGGGTTTTGCCTATGCATCATGGGCAGGCAGGGGGTCTCTGAAGACTCCCATATATTGGTTGTTTGGCGCTACGGGGTTGTCCACCGCCAACGTCTTGTTGTCGATTAGGTCTTGCACCAAGCCTTTAAACTTCCAACATGCATTAAGGTCATGTCCCTTCCATCTGTGGAACCTACAGTACAAGTCCTCCCTGTACCCCTTAGGCTTTGGCGCATTGGGGTCTATGGTTTGAATCTCGGGCAGGTTGATCAAGTTTGCCATTGACAAGCGGTCAAACAAGGAGTCCCTGGACTCTGTGTAAGGTGTGAATTGTCGCCTAGGGCGACGCTGCTGATTTTGTTCTTGCCTCTGATTTTCTCTATCATAATTGTTAAGAGGCACCGCATGATAGTTAGCCTTTTGGGGCTATGTTGCTTGTGCAGGCTTAGGGACGTTTATAGCAACCTGATTGACCGTAGCGGGTTTCTATTGCGTGGTCCCTATTTTGGTGTTCTTAGACCATTCTTTCTTCTTTGGCTTGGCAATCTCGCCATCCTGTATCTTGATCTCCTCAATGATTCTGGCTTGTGCCAGAGCTTCCTCTAAAGTGGCATATTGCTGCAGCTGCAATAGCATGGAGATCGATCTCAAACAGCTCTTTGAGAACATTTGGGTCAGGTCGGACATGGGAGGGAGGTAGGGCAGCTTTGAAAGCAACGTCCTCCATCGGTTCCCATATGCCGCCATGGTTTCTTCCTCATACTTCCTGAGGCTAGCTAGGTCACTTAGTGATGCCTTTTTCTTGGTGTTGAAGGTGAAGCATTCGAGGAACGCGTCCACTAGCTGATCCAAGTTACTGATGCTATGTTTTGGCAACTGAGTGAACCAATCCGAGGTAGGGCCTACGAATGTGGTTATAAATGTTCTTAGCAACAAAGCATCATTGTCCTGAATGCCAAAGCATTGGCTCAGGAATCTAGTCACGTGCTCTTGGGCATCCTCCTCTCCTCTAAAGAGTGCCAACTAGGGCAGTTTAAAGTGTTCAGGGTATGGGGGTGTCGACACTGATGGATGCACAGGGTGACTACGGAGTTGGCATAAAGTGGGATTTTGGGGCCCAGAAGTCTTGGTCTCCATAGACTCTAAGCGCTCTAGCAGCGCTTTATATGCATCGAAAGATTTAATCTCTTCCTCCTTAGTTTGCTCCCATTGTGGGTTGTGGGGAACTTGAGGCCTATGGAGGGGTGGCCGGATAGCAGCCCTCTGCCTTGGTAGGGCATTTCAGCCTGCTCTTCTTCTTGCTCATACTCCTCATAGGCTTCTTGAGGAGTGCCTAGGTGAGACCTATAAACATGGGTGGGTGCCCGCGGAGGGTGCCCATCATTGTTCCTGGGAGTGGCCTCCCGCTCAGGTCTAGGAGGTCTCGGAGGTAGCACTTGGTAAGGTCGCAAGGACCTATCTCGCACCAAGGGGTTGTGCCTCTCATACACTTCTACTTTATGCGCGCGAGGGGTTGGGACCTTCTCAGGCATAGTGTTATGAAGCAATTCGGTTATCTGACATTGAATGCGCTCTTTGCTAAGGTGGTACAGATGCTCTAACTATTGTTGATCTTGCCTGAGCTGCATGATTTGCGCTTGGTGGGTGGCATGTTTGGAAAATGCCAAGTCAATTTGTTCCATCGTCTTATGTTTAGGAAGCCTAGATGCCTCTCCTACATGTCTATCTCGGTCATGGTGATCCGAGATCCCTATGGGTTGCTTTCCTCTATCGAGGTTAGCGGCATTCACCCGAGGCTCTGGCCTCAATGGGTGATCCTGATACATAGCAGGTGCGGAGGTGCATTGCTCCCATGCTGTGTATTGCTCTTGAGGAATGTAGTGGTCTTCCTCGTACTCCCTTTCGTATGTGTGAAAGGTGTGGGCAGAATTGGCTTGCCCTATCTGGAGAGCCTTGTGCTCTGGATTTTGTCTAGTGTTTCTAATAGTAATAAGGGGTAAAGGAGGGATGACAAAATCATGTGGCCCCTCCTTATGGACCCTATGTTGCTCTAGCGCTTCATCACTAGGCCACTCATAACGAGCATCTAAGGGAGGCCTCCTATCTATGTTGAGTGCCACGTGTATGTCCTCCTCTTGAAAGGATCTATGTTGAGTGGGGGTGCCCCTCAAAGAGGTGCCTCTATAGTCCTATTATGTAATGGCATGATGTGGACTATCTTGTGTGTCAAGCCGCCAAGGCGGGATGACCAAGTCCTCAGGACTATATCGGAGGTGACTTGTCCCCCTTTGTGCACTCTCTACAGCTCCTGCCCATGATTGGGCTCGGCTACGGGTGTACACCATGGTGATGTTTTCCTACAAGATGCGTAGATTTTTATCTCTTTTTATGATTTTTATGCTACACTAAATAGAAAGTATCACACACAATCAAAGCAATGATTATCTCGTTTAAAGATTAAAAGTGTGCCCTAAATCTGGTTTAGTGTGTTTTGATTTTTGTTTTGAAAGCTTTTGTAAAGAACATTTAAATGCAATATGATGGCTCTTATGACTCCCAAAAATGGTCGCCCCTTCGATATACCATTTCCAGGCCGATATACCAACCTCTCTATATACCCGCCCTTACGTGAGGGAAACTATTGGTACGTGAGAGCAGATGGTACGTGGAACATAGGCGGTACGAAAGGGGAATCACTCTATTTATGACACCTACCATAGAAGACTTATCCTCATGCATTGGGAATCACCCCAGCTACACTTGGTCAGCTTTCATCAGGATTTACGTCTAGCAATAGTCACGATCGGGGTTATGTATGCAATATTTCAAGCCAAGGTGGTGATGAAATCCACCGTTGGTCTTGCTCAAGGGTTGGGGTTTTACGACCAACTCCTTGTTGTTTTAAATTACCACGTGGTGTGTGGGGTTCTTTTTAATTTGCATAAATGAAGAAAACAAGCATTCAAACTCTCCTATGCAAGCAAATAACCAGAAAACAAAAAGCAAAAATGACAGAAGGTGTTTAGGACCCCTACCTCTTCTCTGCCCAAATCGGATGTCTCTGAATTTCTGCCCTAAAATTGCACAGAGAGCTATTCATCCCTGGGTGAAATGAATAATAGAACTGTATTCATCACAGGGTGGGGCGAATGCCCATTCATCCCTGGGTAAGACGAATTCCAGCTCTGTACTCGTCACAGACTGGAACGAACAACAGTCCAACGTTTGAAAACTTGGTACCTGCAAGCAAAAACAAGCAACTTTTGATCAAAAATTTAATCTTAAAATCAAGGGACAGAGGTCCCACCATGATCGCCACTGAAAGCATGAGGATACGAAAACAAAAAGGAAAAGCCAAGATGCGATGCAAATGAAACAAAAGATAACGCTAAATCCTATGAATTGAAAGTGCATGAAAGGAAAGAGGCATAAACGAATCAAAACCAAATAAAAAGCCAATATGGAAGACAACCCTTTTTATTAATATGTTTCAGAACTCGGTTACAATCTGTCTCCTCCATTTTCAGGGGCTAGGAGCGTTAAATGTGTTCTTGTCACACCCATGGATGCTATTCCTTCTTCCGCATGCCCACATGTAAAATGGGTGGACCAAACATCACCGCCACTTGCATTGATGAGTCTTGAATCCTTGCTGCTCCTCTAATGTCTAGATCCTACATTCAAAGAAATAGAAAATAGTCAGTAGCACCTGTAGATAAAATAAAACATGCAATCCCCACGCCTTCAACTAGCACATGCAAAATATAAATAAAATGATAACTGAAATAGATCCAAATGAACTAAAAACTTGACAGGGGCATCAAAACATCACAAGGAAGACACTACAAATGGAACAGTCAAAAAATTCACCACATATTTGTATTCGCTCCGGGGCGGGACGAATAGACCTACAACAAAGTGTCAAAAAGCATAGTCCCAAATGTCACATCCGGGAAGCTCCAAATCACCTACAAAGTTGGGGTTAGCTAATTGGGGGTATTTTGGGAAGACCCAGAAGGTCATATTTTCCCAATTTGGCCTCTATCACCAGGAATTTGATGATGCTACCTGCATGTTAGTAAAGGCGGGAAATGATAAAAACATGATAAAAAATGCTCAAAACGATGTGAAATTTAAATGACAACCTATCTAAGAAGTATAGAATCAGATGCAAAAATAATAGAAAGGAAATCTACCACATATTTCTAATCGCTCCGGGGCGGGGCGATTAGGACTACGATAGTTTGGGGGGCGCCCGAGGGCAGGACGCCCACCGTTTGGGACTCTGTTTCGGCACCAATCCACTTGGGATGGGTCCAAAACCTCTTATGGGGTGTTTTCAGAAAATTTGGTGGGATATTGTGGCCAAATGTTCGGGTTTGGGCTCGGATTTGCGCTTCCAATAACCACCCTATGACCTCCCTTCCAAAAGAGATCAAGGATGTGAAAGGCACAAATCAAAAGGGTGTGTGTGGATGTAAAATGGCAGCACTTCATTGCTCAAAATGCTCCTTCTCTTCTATATCTTTTTGGGTGAGAAGACTCACCAATTTATAGACCTAGGGTCTCTCTGTTTGAATGCGCATGCGAGGGCGCCACTTGAGTTGCATGTCCTATTTTGAGAGAAAATATTATTCCCTGATTTAGAGTCTCCTTGCATGAGGCCTCCAAAATCAAAGACATGCATGACTGAAGTCTCTCTCCTTGATTTGAAGTCGTTCCTCGCAATTGCATGGCCTAAAGCTGCAGTTAACTGGCGGACCTATCGAGGTTTGACTTTTTGCCAGTCAAACCTTCTATTCGCCTCACCCTGGGGCGAATGCTGATAATCGTCCCTGGGTGGGACGAATACCAGTTTGTAATCATCCCAGGGTGGGACGAGTAGGGAGCAAAGTGCCAAAAAGGTGCCAAATTGACCTTTGACCTTCCAAACTGCTTTTGGGAGTGGTTAGGACCACTGTTTAACCTCTGGGGGCTGCCCTAGGGGCTGTGTGTGTCAATGCGATCGGTGCTTGTTGTCACATAATCGGATTGGTGTTGTTTTGGTGTCTATAGTTGGGTTTTATTTACTAATAAAAGTTGCACATGATCAAAATATAACATTAAACAAATTTTATAATTGTAAAATAGATTCTTTGGGTTTCAAATTTTCATACTAGCAAAATATAACATTAACTATTTTCACAATTGTGATTAATATTGGTTGGGTTTCAAAGCCACACACCAGCAAAAGATAACATAAACTAATTTTCACAATTGTGATTAATATTGGCTTGGTTTCAAAGCCACACACTAGCAAAGGTACCATAAACTAATTTTACAAATATAATTAATATTGATAGGGTTTCAAAGCCCCACACTAGCAAAAGCCTTATATAAAATTCTTCAAGGAGTGGAAAATAGTAAATACTCCTAATATTGGTTTTAGGGAAGATATATTTATGTAGGATAATTACTGAAACTTTATCTAACAATGTTAAAGATAAATTTAAATTGCTAAAATGCATTATCCCTCATTACATATCAAAACTAATTTTCACTAAACAAAAGAATCCAACGTAGTACCGCAAAAAATATTCAAGGAACCTTTTTCACCTTCCTTTCCTCGTTATCCTCCTTTTTTCAATTCCACAATCTATCTCATACTTACCAACTAATTTATAAGGATAAATAATTAAACTAAGGTGCATGCATTTGGTCATCTCATCATGGTCTTAATCTGCCAAGTGGATAGATAACTTTCTTTCCATGTTTCATTTGCCTATGAGGAGAAATATTTAATAAAAAATTCAAAAAAAAATTTCTGATATATATATTCAAAATAAAATCCTTTCCTATTTAATTATTTAATTTTATTAATAAAAATATCTTTTATAAATAAATTTTATAACTTAGCAATTGGACAAACAAACAATAAATAAACAAATATTCAAGTAAACCATCATACATGTCTATACCTCCAATTTAATTTTCTTATATAGGTAACTCTTTTATAACAAAGGCTATCATCTACCAGATGAGAATAACTCCCATGCTTGTGGCACTTTCCTTAGCATTGGAGGTTTTTAAAGATTAACATTTTTTTGATGATATAAAACATGCATCTGTAATGCAACTAAATGAATGCATCTACTTAGGCTTCAATGTACCCATAAGACATTGATGAGTGATTTTATTCTAAGGTTATTCCACCCTCGCAAAAGCGAATATCCTACGACGGTGAGAATTTACATCACCATCATTTCTCATTTTATCTTTCAAGGACCTGTACCTGCAACATAGAAATCATCAGCAGTACCTTGTCCAAAATGCTAAAAGCAATAATTCATAAAAGATAGCATAATATACATATAGAAATAATAGCATTGTAAATCATATTTTGGGAGGATCATGGCATTATCCCACCTATTTTAAATATAGTCTTCTGTGTTTAAAAAAAAATTAATTAAAATTATGAGAAAAGTATTATTTCATAAAATCTATATCCTTCCATGTATTTTTCTATAAAATTGGTTCCATTGGACCTTACATTGATTCATGTTTTTTTTTTTTTTTTTTTTTTGGTATGAAAGGTCAATATTCAGAGTGGGAAATCGTCAATGGTAAGAGGATCATTCATCTATAAATTAGATATATTTCAAACATGTGATTGATCAACAACATATTTTCTAAGTAGGGATACATGGAAAACATCGTGTATTTTTGAGATATTAGGTGGAAGGGCAAGTCTATAGGCCATTGGATTGATATTTTCTATGATATTGAAAGGTAAAAAAAGCTAGGATCATGTTTGATCAATTTTATGGAGCTTTTATTAGGTCTCACCCTTAGGAAGACTCTATCTCCCATATAGAATTCTCTCGATGACATTTTCAAATCAACATAGCTCTTTTTTCGATCTATGACTTCTTTGAGCTGTTGATAGATATATCTTAATTGTTCCTATATCTCCTTCATAGTATCTAATTTGATCACTATTCGATCCTCTAGATTATCCCAAGATAGAGGAGTTCTAAATTATCTCCCATACAGGGCCTCATAAAGAGTCATCCCTAAGGAAGTATGATAGCTATTGTTATAAGAATATTCTACTAAGTAGAGATATTCCTCCCACCTAGTCTTATGGTATATGCAATACATGCCTATCATATCCTTAAGGACCCAATTAACTCCTTTTATTAAACCATCTATGTTTGAATGATATGCAAAATTGATGTTCAATTTTGTACCTAAGGCTCGATGCAAGGCTTGCTATAATTTCAAGGTAAATTTAGGATCTTTATCTAAAATAATGACTTTAAGGAATCCATGCAGTTGCGCAATCTCCCTAACACATTTTCTAGCTATAGTGGGTGCATCATCCCTAATGTTTCCTATTGTAAAGTGTGCTACCTTGGTCAATTTATCAACCATAATAAGAATTGTATCATATTGAAACTTGGTCTTGGGTAGACCTACAATGAAATCCATAGAGATAACTCATCATTTATATTCTATAATATTATAAGGATAAATATTTTTGGTTGGGTGCAAGTGTTAATATTTTACTTTTTAGCACTCGAGATATCTAGCCATAAAATTATTGATATCCCATTTCATTCCTAGCCAATAAAAGGTTTTCCTCCTATTTTCCCTCATTTTAGCCCCTCCAAAATGTGCAAAATAAGGAGTGTAGTAGGCTTCTTGTAAAATAATATTTCTTAATCTACCTAATATAGGGATAACAAGTCTATCTCTAAAGAACAATAGATCATTATTAATACTAAATTCTTTGATCTTTTTGGGTTCTAGATCAACCCATGCTCGGTATTTACTACAATAACTTTCACCCTATTGTTATTATCTAACCCTGTCAAATAAATCTACATGGCACTTGGACATAGCAACTATGTGCCTGTTGGCATTTTTGCCACATTGATTCTCATTGCTGAATGCATTGATGTATTGTTGGGGATCTGACCTTTGATTGATGCAGCTTGGGCGAAAAAAGGAGAAAAATTGAGCAAAAAATGGTTAAGTCCGAAACGCTAGCGACGCGACCGACATGTTGCAGAATCGCGGTCAACGCAGTCAACGCAGGCAGGTTGGCGGAACCGTCGCGATATCGCGACGTGTTCCGAAATCGCGGGTCGGCGGGCAAAAAAGCATTAAGTTGAAAACATGAAGCGATTCGCTGACATGTCAGCGAATCGCGATCGAAAATGGCGATTGATGCGGAGAGAAGGAACATGTAGCAAAATCGCTACGTGTTCCGTTTTCGCGGGGCAGAGCGCAGGGAGGAGCAAAAGGGAGCCGGACATGTAGCGATATCGCGACGTGTTCCGGAATCGCGGGTCTTCAGCAGCGAAGCGTACGGCGTAAAATCATGTCGCGATTTCGCGACCCGTCGCATTTTCGCGACCTGCGCAGTTTTCCCGCCAAGTGCAATATGAACGGCCGAAAGGGTTTTTTCGATTTCCGATGATTTAATATTAACCCGAATTAAATATTTTGCGGATTTCCGATGCGGTTAAGGTCAAAGAGTGCCCAGGCTACCAAAATTAAAAGATTTATTGGTTCAAAGCTACGGTTCGTGGATTAATTCAACGGTTTTTCATGCGCATATTCAAAGAATCGAATTTAATGAAGGGCCGCAAGCGTTTCATGGAATTTAATTTTTATTTCTTCGAGACTGCAATTAAGGGGATCATCTTCCTCGTTTCCTTCGCATGATTGTAGATCACGAGGAAGTTGGTTTTAATTATTTAATGCTGCAAAGAGGACGGACCTCTATAAAAACCAATGTAATTTTCATTTGCAAAGGTTGGAAAAACTTGCTGCTAGAAACTGGAATTGTATTTGCGGGAATACAAGGATCGACTTCTAATTTTTCAAGCATCGCATGGATGAATTTGCTTTCTGTTTTCTACATTTCTAATAGCATTCGTACTCCTGCATTGCTATTACATTTAAATTCTGCATACTTGGATTTAAATATCGCGGTCGGGTACAATTCCTGGAATGTGGGTTTGGAGGGATTTGCGGCATGTGATTGTGCGAGGATGAAGCTGATTTCTTGTGTTACTTGTTGTTGTTGCGTTTGTAGTTTCCTGCTGTTGTTTTTTTGATCCCATCACTTCGGCCTGTGGCCATATTTCCCATTCCTTTCTGCAACCTTTTAAATCTCTTTCCAGCAACCCTTATCTTAACCAAGTTTAGAATAGTAGAGGGAACCAGCCCACTCTGGAGATTGGTCTGGGAGCCATTTCTTGCTTCCAGCCTTTCAATGTTGGTCGGGTCTAGGGCGCAATTGTAAAAATCCTTTCCTGTGGCAGATTCGTGACCAACAGTGCCTTCTTCGACTTAGGGCATCTACTATATTATTTTCCTTTACCTTAATGAATTCAATTCCAAAGTCATACTCGACTATAAATTTCATCCACCGATGTTGCCTTGCATTTAAAATAGGTTAGATGAAGATGTATTTTAGACTCTAATGATCTATATTTAATTCAAAGGGTTTCTATAATAAATAATGTCTCCAAATTTTAATTGCATGGACCATAGCTTCTAGCTCTAAGTCATGGGTAGCATATTGAGTTTATGCTTTTTAAAATTTCAAGACTCAGGCAATGATTTCCTCATTTCGAGTTAGAATCCCATCCAAACCTTTAGTAAAGGCATCGGTCCAAACTGTAAACTATTTTTTTGTATTACATATCTTTAGAATTGGAGCAATTGTTAACCTTTACTTTAAAATCTTGAAAGCCTCTTCACATTGTTCTATCCATTTGAATATTTTTTCCTTTTCTTTGTTAATTTGTAATTGGACAAACAATTTTTTATAAGATCTTTACAAAATACCTATAATATACTGACAATCCCATGAAACTACGCACCTCAAAAATATTGGTGGGTGTAGTCCAACTGATAATAGTTTCAATATTTTTAGGGTTGAAGACAATTCCACTGGTATATATAATATGCCCTAGGTATTGGACTTGTGAGGTATAAAATTCACACTTAGAAATCTTCTCGTAAAGTTTATTCTTCTTAAGTATTTATAGAATAATTCTCATGTGTTGATCATGGTCTTCCTTAGTTTGTTAATAAATTAGGACATCATCTAGAAATATAAGCATGAAATCTTTCAATTGTTCTCGAAACACATTGTTCATTACATTCATAAAAGCTACTAGGGCATTTGTTAACCCAAAAGGAAAGATAATGAATTCATAATGCTCATACCTTGTTCTAAAGGTACTTTGGTGAGTATCTTCTTCTTTAATCCTTAGATGATGGTATCTATATATAAGATTAGTTTTTGAGAAAATAATAGTTCCTCTTAATTGATCAAATAGATCATAAATTCTAGGCAAGGAGTATTTGTTCTTGATAGTCACTTTATTAAGCATTTTATAATCAATACGTAACCTTAAGGATCTATCCTTTTTCACAAATAATATAGGTGCTCCCCAATTTGATATACTTGGCTTAATTAATCCCTTTTCAAGCAAATCTTGGAGTTGTATTTTGAGTTCTTGTAGTTCGATTGGATTCATCCAATAGGGTAATCTAGCAATGGGTTCAGTTCTAGGTATGATTTTGATAGAATAATCAAACTCTCATTGTTATGGAAGGCCAGATAAATCTTTAGGAAATACATCCTTAAACTCTTCCAACATAGAAAATTTAGTAAAAAGTTCCATATTAGCTTCATTCTCTTCATATTTATTTATTTTGACTAAATAAAATACCCCATGCCTTTTGATCGCTTTCTTAATCTATAATGCAGACAATAGTTGTGGGTGAAAGGTACCCCTATAACAATGGAATTTTATTTTTTGGTTAGGCTCTTCAATGAATTTCACCCACCATTATTAGAAATCAATAAGGGATCTATAGATTTTTAACCATTCCATTCCAAGAATAATATCAAAGAAATGCAATGGGGCTACAAACAGATGCTAATTAGTTCTACCACTAGGAAGAGATATGTGGGCATTGAATGAACATTGGTTAACTAAGAAGGTTTTTCTAACCCATATTATACCTTCCACCAATTTGCAAAAAATCTAGGTCTTTATGGTATATCCCTTGCTAATTTAAAAAAAAAATAAAACTATCTGCTGCACCAGTATCAATCAAAATGTTCACATTTTTATTAAATAATTTACCTTTTAGAAGAAAAGATGTAGCTCGACCATCTAAGATACAATTACTGTTGTTGCATGACTTTTATGGGGTTAATTATTTGAGGTTTTTATTTTTATCGACTCTTTGAAAATATTTTTTTGCATAATGTGGTCCTCCATAGACAAAACACCCTACTTTTGGAGCCTTTGTTTCTGATTTACTTTCAACATCCCTATTTTTTTGTGTAGGTGTGATGTTTATATTTTGAAAAGAGGGCTTTTGATTATTCTTTCCTAGATGTGTCCTCCTATCTCTATTTGTATAGGTTCTATAATTACTTTTTTTTTCAACCTTGGGCTTTTCCTTTATTCCCCCTTTGAACTTTTTATTTTTATCCCTATCCCATTTCATGAAGCTGACACTCTTTCTTTTTTTGAGCTCTTACTTCTCCCTTTTAGATATTTTTGGGTAATTGAAGTAAGCTATTTTGTTCTTTTATTAGTTTCTTCCTGTCATGCCAAGTCAAGATTTTTGTAAATTTTTAGGGTTAAGTAAATTTATTATGTCCTTATTATGGGGTGAACTCCCAAGATGAATTTCTACATATTTAATTGTTCATAATTATTGTACTCAAGGACATAATTTAGAAATTTTAAAAAAATTATAGTAATTCTTGATAGATAAATATTCCTTTATAAAGTGGAGAATTCCTCAAAAATTTCAACGTGAAAATACTTGGTTAGGAATATTTTCTTAAATTCTTCTACAAAATTTTCCCATTTCATGTTAGAAGCTTGAATTTTCTTCCCTTCCTTGTAGGTATTCCACCATTCTAAGGTTGTATCAACCAAGTGTAGGGTAGCCCAAGCAGTTTGATATTCAAACAATAAGTCCTTCATTGAAACGTATGTTTTTATTTCACTTAACCATGTCTTTGTAGCATCCCCACTTTCCTTTCCATGAAATTTTGAAGTTTTTACATTTTCATATCCTTGGCTAATTCTTCCCCTACTCGAGTCCTACCATATTCTACTTGTCTCTCAGGACTTATCTCATGTTTAGCTTTAGGATTTTTACCCTTAACTTTATTAACCAAGTTTTTTATCATTTTTTTTATGTTTGTTAATCAGCTCATGCTATTGATCCATTTCTCCCATCTATTGTTGCATTTGTTCTTGTAGTAGTTGAACTAACATAGTTAAATTCCCTTCTTTGAAAAGATTATTTATCTCATTTAACTACATTTCCCTTCACAAGTGAATGGGATCTTCTTCTTGAATAGAAGATTTAGGTTTCTGAGAATATCCTCCTCAAATCATTGGATCCATTTTATCCTGGGTACAAAGAGAGCTATGTTAGTTTTAAAGTTTCTTTAATTTTATAAGGATGTAAGATTAGAGTTTATTTATAAAATTTCTTCAGTCTCTATGACCTGAGAATATCACAACCTAGGATATGATACCAACTATAACAACCCAACCTTTCATATTGGTTGTAACAACTTGGTATAACTATTAGGGACTGACAACAAAGGAAAAAAGGTTGACTAGGTAAAAAAAATGTTATCTTGCATCCATTGTTTAATCAGTACATTGCATTGAGTACCATATTTAGGTTATGACTACTGCAAATAGTCCCCAAGTGGATGATATTTGCCAAATCCCATAAGATGTGCCCTTAGTGGTTTTATCCCTCTCAACCTCTATCCTAGTATGAGAACCTAGAACCTCAGCTTGGGTTTATCATCTAAGGCCCATAATACTTAGATGGTGGACACATAACTACCCTCCCTTAACATGTGGAATATTGAGTTTAATCTTACTCATCTATTCTTAAATAATATTTAAGGGTGTTTAGCATAGATGCTATAGTTCTTAATTGATGACCATGAATCTATATTAATATCTAACACCATGGGAAATTAAGACCATGCCATTCACTTGACATTGATCATGATATCTCTTATCAAAATTACAAATAATACAGTGGTTTTTCCTATACCAACCCACCATGGAATCTTATATTAAAGTCTCATCATTTTCCCACCAATATTTCGTATTTGACAACTTCATACAAGGGTCACCATCATACTACTTGCAGAATTACTTAGATGAACATCCCATACCTTCCATCTGAAGTGGTCATTCTCAAAAATTCATTATTTGCATGCATGGAATTCAACGATATTGGGTGACTTGATTTCTATAATTATTCATCCTCCATTATGATTTGTTTAAAAGGGTAAGTTCATGGTCATGGTATCATCATCCTTTATGATTTAACAAATAATTAAATTTATCTTTAAGATCAATATTTTAGCTCCTAGTTTTGTAGGAAAATGAAATATTAAAATTAAGTTTAAATTGATTAATTTTTATGTATTAAACTAGCTCAATTATAAAAGAAACTAAGCCTAAAAAAAACTAGAAACTTTATCGAGAAGAAATTAAATATTAAAACAAAATTCATTTTAAATAACTTTATAACAAAACTTACTTTACTTGAGACTTTTTTTGAAATGCAAATATAAAAGTAGACAAATATTTCTTTTATGGAGAGTAGAAGCTTTACAAAAATACTAACTATAAAGTAAATTGAAAGTATATTCTAATAAAGTAAGAAAAATAATGATAGTCTACTTTAAATAACTTCGAGAATCTAATTAATTAAAATTACTAATACTTTAATTTTAAAAGAGAATCTAAATACTTTGATTCATGTAAAAAAGTAAAGCCACATAACGGATTTAATTATCATAGTTAGATTTTATACTAATGGCGTGTGTTGCTTTTGTTGTAGATAGGTTGGGAGCTCTTCTCTCAATCATCACCTTCTTGTAAAATGTTATGGGATCCTTTCAAAACCCTCGTACACCAATAAGTAAATAAAAGGGCAAATGATGACTTCCTCAAAATAAATGAATTGCAAATATGGAAGAATTAATTCTTAAGTATCACTATTAAATATTATTGTAGATATTTTAAAAATGAAATAGAGGTGTATTTATTGAAATAAATACCAGTATTTTAAAAATTTGATACCATTATTCTCAAAGTATACACTGGTGGATGGTTCGAATAAAATTCATCTGAATCACCCATCACAGTAAGCTAGTTATATACTTAATATAATTTTTCTTCAAACAAATTATAATATGATTTCTTGAGGGTTGCGTGCCTCCCTAAGACATTTTGAAAATTTTAGGTCAATAATAATTAATGTTGGTGAACTCGCACGTAGATGTCGAAGACATCCTCTTCTCCATGTCTAATTCTTCTATATTCTCTAGTACATATGAATGGTGGGATCAAAATGGCTTTATGCATTGCTAAAATGGATGCATTGTCTACCCTAAATATATTGAGTATATTTAAAATAGAATTTTTTAAACATGAAATATTAGTTTGACAAACATATTCCTAAACTTTCTAAATTTACAAAATCAACACATATACATAGCACATCTATTATAAATGATTGCTTCATTTTTATAAGTCATTTATTTATACATTTTACTTATTGCATCCAAACATATTTTCAAAAACAATATTGCTCTAGCTAAAATGTTTAATCATTTGGGCACCACAAAAATAACTTGACTCAACTAACCACATGCAAGGAAATATAAACATTAATTTATTCTCATAGCTATGAAATATATTGATTGTGTTTTATTTACTATTACAAATTATGCAAGCAAAGATAAACCTCAATTGATTCTCATAGCTATGAAATACATTTCCAAGAAAAAGATAACATCCACTAAATCTCACATCTATGAAATAGATTGGATGGATTTTATTTACTATTAAAAGTCGCACATCAACAAAAAATAATATTAATTAATTTTTACAACTATAAAATAGATTGGTTGGGTTTTAAAGTCACATACCAGCAAAAGGTAACATTAACTAATTTTCATGACTATGATTAAGATTGGTTAGGTTTCAAAGTTGTACACCAACAAAAGGTAACATAAACTAATTTTCATAATTGTGATAAAGATTTACTGGGTTTCAAAGTCGCACACCAACAAAAAGTAACATAAACTAATTTTCGCAACTATGATTAATATTACCTGGGTTTCAAAGTTGCACACCAACAAAAGGATTATACAACATTCTTCAGGGAGTGGAGAATAGTAAATACTCCTAATATTGGTTTCGGGGAAGATATCTTCATGCAGGATTATTACTAAAACTTTCCCTAACAATGTTAAAGATAAATTTAAATTTCTAACATGCATTATCTTTCATCACATATCAAAATTATATTTCAAAAAAACAAAAGAAGCCAACCTAGATCACAATAAATATTCAAAGAACCTTTTTACTTCCTTTCCTCGTTCTCCTCTCTTTTCCCAATTCCACAAGCCTATCTCAGACTTCCCAACTAACTAATTTATAAGGATAAACAAGTAAACTAAGGTGCATGTATTTGGCCATCTCATCATGATCTTAATCCACAAAGTGGATAGATGAGTTTCTTTCCATGTTTCATTTTCCTATGGGAATAAAGGTTTAATAAAAAACTTAAACAAAAAAATTCTCGATCAATTAAAATTTCAAACTATACACATTTATATATTTAAAAGAAAACCCCCCTCCTATTTAATTAATTTATTTTATTAATAACAATTTGTATTGTAAATATTTTTTAAAACTAAGAAATTGGACAAACAATAAATAAATAAACAAATATTTAGGTAAACCATCACACATGTCTATAATTCTAAAATAATTCTTCTCATACAAGCAACCTATTGATAACAAAGGGTGTCATATACCTTACGAGAATAGCTCCCATGCTCATGGAAATTTCCTTGCCATTGGAGTTTTTAAAATATTAACATTTATTTTATTTTTTTGTGATATAAAACATGTATCTATAATGCAACTAAATGAATGCATCTACTTGGTTTTCATGTACCCATGAGTCATTGATGAGTGTTTCACTGCTAGAGCTATTCCACCCTTGTAAAAGTGAATATCCCAATACATTAAGAATTTACATTGCTATCATTTCCCATTCTATCTTTTGAGGATATGTACCTACAACACATAATTCATCAGCAGTACCTTGTCCAAAATGCTAAAAGTAATAATCCATAAATTATAACACATTATACATATAAAATAATATCAATTTAAATCATGTTTTGGGAGGATCGTGACATTCTCATCCTACTTCTAAACATAGTCTTGTTGTTCTTTCATAGAATCTACATCCTCCCATGTAGCATTCCTTCTATAAAAATCATCCCATTGGACCTTACATTTATTCACATCCCTTTTTATTAAATTTTTTGTATAAAATGCCAATATTAGACATATTCTAAACATGTGATGGGTCAACAGCATATTTTTGATTAGGGATACATGAAAAACATCATGGATGTGTGACAAATTAGGTGGAAGGGCAAGTCTATAGGCCATTGGACTGATCTTTTTTATGATATTGAAAGGGCCAATAAATTTGGAATCAAGTTTAGTCGATTGATGGAGCTTTTTTTAGGTCTCACCCTTAAGAAGACTCTATCTTCCACAGAGAATTCTCTCGATGATATTTTCAAATCAACATAGCTCTTTTATCGATTTATGGCTTGTTTAAGTCATTGATGGATCATTCTTAATTGTTCCTCCATCTTCTTCATAGTATCCAATTCGATCACTATTTGATCCTCTATATTATACCAAGATAGAGGAGTTTTACATTATATCCCATACAGGGCCTCAAAAGGAGCCATCCCCAAGGAAGTATGATGGCTATTATTATAATAAAATTCTAGTAAGTAGAGATATTCCTCCTACTTATTCCTATGTTCAATGCAATATATGCATAGCATGTCATCAAGGATCTGATTAACTCTTTTTTTTGGTCATCTATATTTGGATGATATGAAAAACTGATGTTCAGTTTAGTACCCAAGGCTCAGTGCAATGTTTGCCAAAATTTCAAGGTAAATTTAGGATCTCTATCCAAAATAATGACTTCAAGGAATCCATAAAGTTTCATAATCTCCCTAGAAAATTTTCTAGCTATTGTGGATGCATCATCCCTAATGTTTCTTGGAATAAAGTGTGCTACCTTGGTCAATTTATCAACCACAACAAGAATTGCATCATGTTGAAACTTGGTATTGGGTAGACCTACAATGAAATCTATAAAGATAACTTGTCATTTTTGTTCTAAAATATCATTGAGGATAATATTTTCTAGTTGGGTGCAGGTGTTCAACTTTTGCTTTTTGGCACTCAAGACATGTAGCCATAGAATTATTGATATCTCACTTTATTCCTTGTCAATAAATGGTTTTTTGCATGTTTTCCCATAGTTTAGCCCCTCTAGGATGTGTAGGATAAGGGGTATAGTGGACTTCTTGTAAAATAATATTCCTTAATCCACCTAATTCAAGTATAACAAGCCTATCTATAAAGAACAACATATCATTCTTAATACTAAAGTCTTTGCCCTTTCTGGGTTCTAGATCAACCCATGCTTGGTATTTATTACAATAATTATCACCCTATTGTTGTTCTCTAACCGTGTCAAACAAACCTACATGGCACTTGGACATAGTAGCTATGTGCCTTCTTTGACTTAGGGTATTTATAATCTTGTTTTCCTTCACATTAATGAATTCAATTCCAAAGTTATTCTTCACTATGAATTCTATCCATCGATTTTGTCTTACATTTTAAAGAGGTTGTATGAAGATGTATTTCAAACTCTAATGATTTTTATTTAATTCAAAGGGTTTCCCCATAAATAATATCTCCAAATTTTAAGCACATGAACCATAGATACCAACTTTAAGTCATGGGTAGCATGATTGAGCTCATGATTTTTAAGCTTTCGATACTCATAGGCTATGATTACCTCATTTTGAGTTAGAATCCCACCCAAGCCTTTAGTAGAGGCATTAGTGCAAACTATAAATTTTCTCACGGATTACATATCTTCAGAATTGGAATAGTTGTTAACCTTTCTTTTAATACCTTGAAAGCCTCTTCACATTGGTCTATCCATTTGAATGTTTTTCCTTTTCTTTGTAAATTAGTAATTGGATAGGCAATTTTTGAGAAGTTATTTATAGAACACCTATAATATCTTGCCATTCCTATGAAAATACATATCTAAAAAACATTGGTGGGAATAGACCAATTGATAATAGCTTTAATATTGTTAATACCAATGACAACTCCATCAGAATAGATAATATGCCCTAGGTATTGGACTTGTGAGGCATAAAATTCACACTTAGAAAGCTTCTTGTAAAACTGATTATTCCCTAAGTATTTCTAATAATTCTCATGTATTGATCATGTTCTTCCTTATTTCATGAATAAATTAAGATAGCATCCAAAAATATAAGCACAAAATGGTCCAACTTCTCAAAAAAGACATTGTTCATTATATTCATAAAATCTATTGGGGTATTTGTTAACCCAAAAGGAAAGATAGTGAATTTATAATGCCCATACCTTTTTCTAAAGGTGGTTTTATGAGTATCTTCATATTTAATCCTTAAATTATGGTATCCATGTCTAAGATCAATTTTTGATAAAATAGTAGCTCCTTTTAACTGATCAAATAGATCATCAATTCTAGGCAATGACTATTTGTTCTTAGTCACTTTAATAAGCATTTTGTAATCAATACATAACCTTAAGTATCTATCATTTTTTACAAATAATATAGGGGCTCCCTAATATTATATAATTTTTTTAAGTAATCCCTTTCCAAGAAAATCTTGGAGTTGTATTTTGATTTCTTGTAGTTCTATTAGAGTCATTTGATAGGGTGATATAATAATGGGTTCAACTCTAGGTATGGATTTGATAGAAAAATCAATGGAAGACTAGGTAAATCTTTAGAAATACATCATTAAACTCTTCCAACATAGTAAATTTCTTTAAAAGTTCCATATCAGCTTTGTTCCCTTAATATTTATTTATTTTGACTACATAAACTACCACATGCCTTTTGATAGATTTTCTAAATTGTAATGCAGACATTAGGTGTAGGTGAAAGGTACCCCTATCACAATAGAATTTTATTTGTTGTTTATGCTCTTCATTGAATTCCACCCACCTTTATTGCAAATCAATGAGGGCTCTATATGTTTTTAACCAATCCATTCCAATAATAATGTCAAAGGAATGCAAGGGAATTACATACACATGAATTAGTTTCACCACTAGGTAGATATATGCAGACATTGAATAGACATTGGTTAACTAAGTAGGTTTATCCTAACCCATATTTTACCTTCCACCCCTTTGTCAAAAATCCAAGTATTTCTAGTATATCCCTAGCTAAATTTAAAAAAATAAAATATTTGTTGCACAACTATCAATCAAAATGTTCTCATTTCTATTAAATAATTTACCTTTTCGGAGCAAAGGTGTAGCTTGACCATATAAGCTAGAACTACCTATTATTGCATGAATTCAATGGGGTTGATCATCTAAGGTTTTATTTCGATCGACTCTTTGAGGATATTTATTTTCTTAATGTGGTCCTTCACAGACAAAACACCCTAGTTTTTAAAGTCTTCGTATCTGATTTACTTTCAACATCCCTATTTTCTAGTGCAGGTCTAATGTTTATATTCTAAAAAGAGGGATATTGATTATTGTTTGTTGGATGTCCCCTCCTATCTCTATGTGTATAGGTTCTATCGATGCTTTTATTTTCAACCTTGGTATTTTTCTTTATTTCCCCTTTGAAATTTTTATTTTGATCCCTATCCCATTTCATGAATCCAACACTCTTATTCCAATATCTTCCTTCTTCCTTTTAGACATTTTTTGGTAATTGAAGTAAGCTCTTTTATTTCTTTGATTAGTTTCTTCCTATCATACCAATCATAAGCTTTTTGCAAATTTTTAGGGTTAAGTAAGTTTATTATTATCCTGATTCTAGGGTGAACTCCTAAGATGAGTGTTGGAATATTTTCAACATTGCCTCCTTAGTCCTAAGTATTAAGTCCTAGTATTTAGTTTTAGTTTAATGTTTTGATTTATATATTTCTAGTTAATTTGATTAGCATACATTGAGGTTTTGGCTTGGTTGATCAATGTTTGACCATAGTCCAAGATTAGCATGTTGTTAGGATAAGAGCTATCTTTAAGTTAGTTTGTTGTAATAAGTTTAAGAGGATTTCTCTCAACCACCGTGTCTATTTTTAGTTCTTTCAAGAACTATAAAACTATGTAATGCATTGTTGATCAGTAGAACAATTTCACCATTGTTTCTCATTTGGTATCAGAGCAGGTTTTCTCAGATGGATCAAAATCTATGGAGAGTGACATGAAGAGATATGAAGCATGCACTTTGTCAGAGAAACTCAAATGGCCAGCACTCAGCAGATTTGCAAGGAAGAGCTCGATTAAATCATTAATATCTCATGAATCTTGAGGTATTTGATTATAAAATTTTTAGGTTTGTTATATAATTGTATCACAAGGATGCTATCAAAATTTTAGGTTATTTAGAGCTAATTTGTATATTTTATTAGCATTTTGATATTTTCAATAAAATGGTTGTATAAGGTGGAATACAAGGTATTTGCTTCTCAAATTTTGGAAGCAATATTATTTAGATAAAATAATAATTAAAAAAAAAATTCAGGTAATTTTGATTGGTATTGATTGATTTGTGTGAATATTGATTGTTTCTTCAAAAATCCTAGATCCAGAATTGTGATAAAAAGGGAAAAAGTAAATGATCACATATTTTTCAACTTTGCAAATTTTCTTCAAACATTTATAGGGTTTTCAGATTATTGTCTAAGGAATATAGAGTTTAATTTTCAAAAAAATTGGAGTTTTATGGATTGATTTATGTGAATAACATTGAGGTTGTCTCAAAAACACTCTAATATCTAAAAAGGGCAAAAGTAAATCGATCACATATTTCTCATTTGTGTAAATTTGGATCTGAAATTTTGTGGATTTTTAGATAAGTATATCATAAGTCTACAGGAAAAATTTTAGTTTGTTTGAATCCATATTGGCTGATTTATGATAAATTGGGTGCTTGAGACTTTGGTAAATAAAAGGAAGCCATGTATGCAGACTTGGTTGTACCAAAATTTGATGGAGATAATTATGCTATTTGGATCATAATTATGAAGACCTTATTAAAGGCTCAAGAATTATGGGACATAGTTCAATAAGGCTATGAGGAACCCACTTGGAGCAAGCTACAATGCAAGGAGAGAAAAGAGAAGAAGGAGTAGCAATATGCAAATTGCTTAGCTCTTATGGATTTGAGGAGATGAATGTAAAAGAATGTTTTTCCTCTCATAGCCAATTGTAGATCAGCTACAATGGCATGGCAAGTGTTTAAGTATGCTTATGGGTTTGATGAGGACACCCCTAAAGCCATGAGTGACAATCATGAAGATTATTTAAGCAAGGAGGAGCCTTGCTTCCTTGAAGCAGTTTATGAGTTAGATCCTTTTGAAGAAGTTTTTGAAGAGTCTTGTAAATACTCATATGAATCCATGCTTTTTAATGGAAAATTATTTCTTGCAAAGGAAGGCCTATACATAGAAAACCAACAAGATGAAGAATGATTCATGGATGAAGCATATGTTGCTAAATTTTGTGATGAAAACATAAGAAGAGGTGTGTATTCCTCAAGAGGACGAGGAGGAAGAAGAGAATTTTTTGTTGATATAAGCCAAAGTGATAAAAATATCTCATGGAGGAGATAAATGAAGAGTGTATTATGGATAATGCACCTAAAATTCTCATGGGAGAGAATAAAGAAGATAATAGGATCAACCAAAATTGTTGGCATGTTGATGGAAAAGCAATGTTCATGGAAGACTATTGGCTTATTTTTGTTGAAGACCATTCACTTGGAATGGATGTATGCTCTCTTGACAGAGCAAATGAAGATCTCCTACAAGGAGAAGATAAAATTGTTAGATTTCCTCTAAAGGGGCAGAAGAATGTAATAAATGAGATAGAAACATAAAATGAAAATGAGATTTCTGATTTTACTGTTGTAATGGCAAAGAAAACATCACTCATGAATGATGATCACTCACTTGGAGTGACTACATTGCAGAAAGAGAGTTGTCTTGAAAAGGCAACTATGTATGATTGCTTGAATGAATGGTGTTTCAACACACCAACATGGATTGAATAAATAATGAGAACTATTAGTGAAGAGTTGATGGTTGATCTTGAAGCACCATACCCTAAAGGAGAACTACTACAAAATAGCTTTATGGGAAGCACCAAATCTACTCATACTAAAGGTAATGTTTTTATGATTAATGATTTGTTTTTTGTGAGCAGGAATGAAAAGAAAGATGATTGTCTCATTGAGACAACTTTGATGAAGAGTATTCTTGGAGAGAATACAATGATGGAGAACTTGGGTCACATGGATCAAAATGATGTGTTCAAAATTCCTTGGGAGAAGGATTCTTGTAAAGTCATTGTTGTGAGAGAATATTTGTGTGAGGAGCAACTTTATGTTGCATATGTAGTTGGTCGTTATATGGCCATATTTATTATGATATTTTGTGTGGAAATATGTGAAAGATTTGTATGGTATAATCATCTATGTGATATGATTAATTGTAAATACTCATGTGGAGTATTGTTTAGTGTTGAAGATGTAAAAGAAGATCAAAATGTGAGAGCATGGTTTAAATACCATAATGATAAATATGTAAGAGAGTGGTTGCTGAAAACCACAAGAGGAGATACTTTTGTTGAAGGGGGAGCTAATAAACAAAAGAAGGCACTCAAGCATTTGCAGGAAATTCCACATGAAGAGTGGAAGGAGTGCCACCATAAGTATTTTGTAAATTCTGATTTCTTGATTCAATATTAGAGGAAACGTAAGAGAAATATTTTCTTCCAACTTTGGTTTGCTTAAAGAACTCTTTCATGAGTGTCTTTAGCATCAAGGGGGAGAATTTTGGAATATTTTCAACATTGCCTCCTTAGTCCTAAGTATTAAGTCCTAGTATTTAGTTTTAGTTTAATGTTTTGATTTACATATTTCTAGTTAATTTGATTAGCATACATTGAGGTTTTGGCTTGGTTGATCAATGTTTGACCATAGTCCAAGATTAGCATGTTGTTAGGATAAGAGCTATTTTTAAGTTATTTTGTTGTAATAATTTTAAGAGGATTTCTCTCAACCACTGTGTCTATTTTTAGTTCTTTCAAGAACTATAAAACTATGTAATGCATTGTTGATCAATAGAACAATTTCGCCATTGTTTCTCATTTTTTGTATCTTTATTTATTCAGTGTTTTCATACTTGGGGATGTACTTTTTTAACTTTAAAAAAATTGATAGTAATTCTTGACAAACAAAGATTCATGTTACAAAGTAGATAATTCTTCAAACTTTTCAATGTAAAACTACTTGGTTAGGATTCTTTTCTTAAATTCCTCTACAAACTTTTCCCATTTCATATCAAAAGCAAGAATTATCTTCCCTTATTTATAGGTATTCCACCATTCTAAGGTTGTATCAAACAAGTGTAGGGTAGCCCAAGTAGTTTGAGATTTAGATGAAAAATCCTTCATAGAAAAGTACATTTATATTTCACTTAACTATGTTTTTTAGCATCCCCACATTCCTTTCCATTAAATTTTGAAGTTTTTCAATTTTTATATCCTTGGAAAATTCTACCCCTAGTCGAGTCCTACCACATTCTACTTTTCTATCAGGAATCCTCTCATGTCTGGCTTCAGGATATTTATCCCTGACTTGCTTAATATCATTTTTTGTAAGTTCATCAACCCACATTGTTGATCCATTTCTTCCTTCTATTGTTGCATTTGTTCTTGTAGTAGTTGAACTAACATAGTTAGGTTCCATTCTTCTTTACAATATTATTTATCTCATGTAACTGTCTTTCCCTTCATGAATGAACGAGAGATTCTTCTTGACTAGAAGATGTAAGTTTCTTAGAATAACCTTCTCAAAGCATTGGAGCCATTTTATCCTGGGTACAAAGAGAGCTATGTTAGTTTTAGAGTTTACTTAGTTTTCTAAGGATACAAGATTAGAGTTTATTTATGGAAGTTATTTAGGCCTTATGACCTAATAATATTATAGCCTAGGCTTTGATACCAACTATGACAACCCACCCTTTCATACTAGTTGTATCGACTTGGTCCAACTATTAGGGGCTAACAACCAAGGTAAAAGGTTGACTAGCTAAAAAAAATTATTTCTAAATTTTATCTTGCACTCATTGCTTAATCAATACATAACATCATGGTTATGCATAAGGGGTAGTACCAAAAAATTATTTATCAAATTGGGGCGAATCAACATGAAAATTGTATAAACTTTAGGGTGAATTTTTCAAATTTTTGAAGAAAATTTTTCAAAACATGGCGATTTTTTTTTTTCCCACTAAAATTATCACAAGGCAAGTAGCCAAAGGTGACTGGCAGAAGGCGACTGGAAGAAGGTTACTGGAATAAGGCGACAGGCCGAAGACGACAGGCCGAAGGCGACAGGCATAAGGCGACTGGTAAAAGGTGACTGGAAAAATGTGACTTACATAAGGCAACTCGTAGAAGACGACTGGCAAAAGGTGACTGGCAGAAGGTGACTAGTAGAAGGCAACTAACATAAGGTGACTAGTAGAAGGCGATTGGCAGGACGTGACTAGCAGAAGGCAGCTGGTATAAGGCTACTGACATAAGGTGACTGGTAGAAGGCAACTAGAAGAAGGTGGCTGGCAATAGG
This sequence comes from Wollemia nobilis, assembly GCA_028583015.1. Taxonomy (NCBI): domain Eukaryota; kingdom Viridiplantae; phylum Streptophyta; class Pinopsida; order Araucariales; family Araucariaceae; genus Wollemia; species Wollemia nobilis. The sequence goes on from JAQPPZ010001195.1 coordinate 2,593,319, forward strand.
CTACTGATAGAAGGTGATTGGCATCATGTGATTGGCAGAAGGCGACTAGTAGAAGGTGACTTGTAGATGGTGAGTGGCACAAGGTGACCGATAGATGGTGAGTGGTACAAGGCGACCGACAGATGGCGAGTGGCAAAAGACAACCACCATAACCCATCAATAAGATGATGCCACATGTCCTCCCTTCTGCCATGTTTCGTTCATGCGTTAACTCCTACCATGCGGAAATCTATAAATTCAATTCTAGGGTAATTTGCAGAGTCATTTGCAGCATTTTCCAAAGCAATTTTAAACCTTTTTCCAACATTTTTAGGGCATTTTCCACAGCGATTTCCAAGAAATTTTAGTGCATTTTGGCAAAATTTTTATAGCATTTTGGTAGCATTTTGAGAGTGTTTTGGTAGCATTTTTATAGGATTTTGGCAACGTTTTGACAACATTTTAGAAGTTTTTGCCAACGTTTTCTTACTTTTTTTAGATATGGCTAGTTGTTCCTCTCCTCTTCCATCAAAAGTGCATTTCAAGTACATCTTCTGCCCCAATATCAAGAGCATTTTCAACACTCCTGATAGAGATTCCCAATGGATTTACATTGCTGGACTTGCTGGTGTGTTGAAGATGCCTCAGTTGAACATTAACGTTCAGTTGATGCAACGAATTGTTTCTTGTTACAACCATGACGTGTCCATTGTTTCGATGCATGTGGATAATAAGGAAATTGTTTTTTTGGTTAAACCCTCTGATATGCAGTGACTAACAGGGCTGCCATTTTCGAATGTTGTACTAGTGAACAACCAGTACGTCTTAATCGACAATGATAAATCGACCCTAGGAACCCTTTACTCTATTCATATTGACAATATGAAAGGTAGTAATTGAAAATTTATTTTTTATTTAACATTAAATATTGTTCTGATGTACTTTCATTTCTCTAAAAATGTTCTCCTTGTTTTATTTTTTGTTTTCTAATAATGTTCTCTTTTTTTCAGTTAATTCTTCTAAGTCCAAAAGGGGCTTAAACATTTCAAATGTTGGAGACAAATTTCTATATGCTTGCATTGAATTTTTTTAGGCAAGTCTTATTCTACAGGGGAGACCTACAAAAATGTATTTTTGGGAACTTTCTTTATTGCTTCGTTGTATTAATGGTAGTAAATTTGACTGGTGCACGAACATTTCCAACTTCCTGAAGCACGACCTTTTGAGTGCCCAAAAAATTCAATCTTCTGCTTACATAGTGACTACCAGCAATTTTATTCTTTGTTTATTTCAGGAAGCTTATTTCAACCTTCAATAGATCAGTCCCACTGCATTGCACCCCAGTTTGTTGTCTATTGGCATGTCTGATAGTGAGATACAGGTAAAAATATTTGTTGAAATATCATTGTTTTCTTTTTTTATTCTATCTTTTTATTCTCTAATTTTTTTTTGAAAATAGAAAAGAGCATCTCAGTCTTCAAGTAAGAGGGATGTCACATTTAAGATTTAGGAAGTATCTGTTGATTCTGACATGCAATCGCAATCATCACAAATAACTCCCAAGAAACGTGTGAGGTCTCATGATGGTCAGATTCAGCGTACACGTGCGGCATATTTTACTAGAGAAACAATTACAGTCGACGTAAAAGAGGTTACCTCCAACCCACAAGGTAACCTTACTCTTCATTGTTCAAAAATGCTTTTTTAAATGATTTATTTTTATGACGTAAAATTATGTTTTTTTAATGTGTTTTACATATTTTTCATACAAAGGGCAAATGGTTGAAATATTAGTGGCTACAGAGTCTGAGACAGGTATGTATATTTTAAATAAATCTTTTTAATGCTATTATTATTTACAAAATATTTATTCTATGTTTTTATGTGAAATTTAACAAAGGGACCTACTAGATTCAAAAGGCTGAAAAAAATATGGCTCCACCATCTGACCAGCCATGACCACAGCCACATCCACAACCATAGCCACAGCCACAGCCACAGCCAAAGCCACAGCCATAGCCACAGTAGGTTCCACTATTTTTCCACTCAAAGCAAGTTTTGGTCCATCCACATCAAGTTCCACCTATGAGGAACCAATCATGCATACGTGGTAAAATGTTCCTCACACCGCCACATCATCATGCAATAAGTGCTACAGAGACACAATGTTTCATCATCTAATATTTTTTTTGTATCGATATTAACCTTGGATAATTTTTCAAATGTTGAGAGTGCATCTCAAATGCCCTCGGGAACTCTAGATTGTGACTTTCTTTTTCAGGGTATGAATCCTAAAAATTACCCTTTAAATGCAAGTGATATTCTTGAGGATGAAGAGGGCATTGATGGAGAATAGGATGTCAATGTAGATGTCATCGAAGTTTCCCCCTCCGCCACATAGCAAGTCATTGCTCGTACTGTTATAGAAGATGATATCCTAAACTTTTTTGAAAATGTGTTATTAACCGATGCATGTAAAGTTGTAGTTCATAATACTCTTCTTTAGAATATTGATAAATTGAAAGAATGGGAATATCGGGCCAAGGTTTTGATTAAAGCCATCAATGGTCGATATAAGAATTTTTCAAAAAGAAAAGAGTTATTTTTCAAGATGGAGAATGAGCCCCAAAAGCTCGATGCATTGCTACATAAAGTTGAATCTGGCACTATGGAGGCTGAGTCTACATACAGAGATGAAATTATGGCCATTGTTTTGAATCATTTAGAAAACCTCAATGCAAAATCCCAAGCATATTTCAATGAATGGGCACTTGATCAGAACAAAGTAGTGGTTGCAAAAACAACACGACTTACAACTGATGTAAGTTCTACATCTAACTAAAAAATATTTTTTTTGTTAAATATGTTTTATTTATAAATATTTACCTTTTTTTATTTCTTTTTTGTAGTCTAATTTCCAACACCTAAAGCAACAAGTCAGTGCCATGAAAGTTTTGATCAAGACTGCCAAAATTAGCATTAATAATGCTATTGAATTGAAGAAGAGGTTACAATAGATAGTTAGAGAAAATAATTTCCTAAAGAAGATTATCAGAGATGGGGGCCTAGATGTTGAGGCTAAACTAAAAGAAAATGAGGAGCTGAATGCACCTTTCAAAGAAGATCCAATGAAGGAAGAGAGTGTCTTGTTATCGGGGATCAACACTACAGTAGAAATTTTGGTTAGGGTTGGGGCATTAGAAGAAAAGGATATTGAGGTAGATGTGGGTGGACCTTCAGGAAACATTGAAAAAGAATAGAACTTTGTTGTGTTGGATTTGAAGTGAAACAAAAACTCAATATATCTTTATATTTTTATAAATTATTTAAGACTGGTATTTTTTTGAAAATTGAAATCAATGATAGAGGCAATTTCTGAAAAATTCATATTATCATTTTGAAATTTTGTTTTTAATTATTGTTATGTTTTAATTTGAAGTGGAATAAATAATGTTTGATATGTTTTGTTTGATATGTTTGATATCCTTTTTGAGAATTGAAATCAATGAATGAGACTATTTTCGAAAAATGTATTATCTATTGAAAAATTTGTTTTCAATGTTGTTATGTTAGGATTATATGTGTTGATGTATTAAGTAATTTGAAGTGGAAGAAATAATGTTTGATATGTTTTGTAAATTGCAAATGAATGGTATCTTTTTTTATAATTGAAAGAATGAATAAGACTATTTTTGAAAAATGTGTTATCTATTGAAAATTTTGTTTTGAATGTTCTTATGTTAGGATTATATGTATTGATGTATTAAGTAATTTGAACAAAAAAATATAATGTTTGATATATTTTGTTAATTGTAAATGAATGGTATCCTTTTTGAGAATTGAAACAATGAATGAGACTATTTCCAAAAAATGTGTTATCTATTGGAAATTTTGTTTTGAATGTTGTTATGTTATGATTATGTGTTGATGTATTAAGTAATTTGAAGTGGAAGAAATAATGTTTGATATATATCGTAAATTGTGAATGAATGGTATCTTCTTTAAATATTGAATTCAATGAAAGAGACTATGTTTTGATTATTTATGATGATGTAAAAGTTTGTTGTTCTTTATTTGAAGTGGAATAAATAATGTTTGATATGTGTTATCTCTTGAAAACTTTGTTTTGAATGTTTTTATGCTTTGATTGTTTGTGTTGATATATTAAGTAATATTGAGGTATGTCTTTTATGTTATATGAATTAATTTGAAATGTCATAAAATTCAGCATAGACAATTACTTTCACGAATAACAAATACTACAAGAAAAACATAAACTTTTAAATAATAGTTCAATAACAAAGCTAATGAAAAATGATATACAAGATATGCTTGTTATGGTGCAGTGGTAAATGCCCTGGGTGTTGGTAGAGGCCGACCCAAGTTCCATTCCCCTTGTATCCATCTTGTAGATATATGGTATAGTTAGGAATGTCCTATGTGCTAGTAGAGGTCGATGAGGCTCCATTCCTCCTATGCCCAACCTGTTGAAAGTGGCACCTCGAAAGGGGTGTTTTCCACTATAAATTAGTTTTTGAATCAGTTCATCATCTCCTTAATCACCCTCAAAACTCCCACAAAATATGGGATCAAGTGATGCAAATATTGAAGATTAAACCTTCTAAGGGCAACCAACTTAAAGGGAATGTGAGTATTAGTAAGATGGATGGGAATAGAAATTGGCATCCTCCTCCTAAGGATTTTGGAAAAGTCAATACTGATGGAGCCTCTAGAGGGAACCTTGTAAAATCCGATGTGGGAGGAATTGGTAGACTTTCAAATGGCTCCCTGGTTTTTACTTTTGCTAAGAATTTGGGTATTCTTTCCAATAACCTTGCTGAGGGGTATGGTATCCTCAGAGGTCTTCAGGAGGCTACTAAGGTTGGATGGGAAAAGGTGTTAGTTGAGTCTGACTCTCAACTTATGATTAATATCTTGAAGAATGCTTCTAAGAATCATAAGGTGGATTGGAGAATAAAAAGAATTATTGAGAATATTCAGTTAATCTAGATGGGATTTTTGAAAGTTGATTACAATCATGTGGTCAGATATCAAAACAAGAGTGTTGATGCTTTAGCTAATTGGGCTTTGGACAAAGGTGATCTTACTTGTTATGTCCACCCTCCTATATGGTGGGCTTCTCAAATTAGGGAAGCTCTTCTTTCTATCATTTATTTGGATGTCTCCAGTTCTGAAGGTACCTAGGTTCTTCTTGTTTTTTTTTTTTTTGCTTCTCTTTGGTTCATTCAATTTTTTTTAGTTCCCTAGCTCATTCTATTCTTTATTTTGTTTCCTCTGTTGATTCTTGCCTTAATAGTCTTCTAGTCTAGATAGGTCTTTGTTTTATTCATTTTTTATTTCTTTTTTCTTTTTGTTTTTTTTGTTTAGTTTTTTAAGGTGGGTGGGTTTTTTTTTTTGTTTTTTTTTTGTGTTCTTTGTGTTGTTTTTTGTTGTTCTTGTGTTTTTGTTGTTTTGTTTTTTTTTATTGTTCTTGTGTTTTTTTGTTCTTGTTCTTGGGTTTCTCTTTGTTTGTGTTATTTCGTGTTTTTATGGGTGAGTGTTTTCTATGTTTTTTGTTTTTGTTTATTGTCTATTGTTGGTTGTTTTTTATTTTTATTTTTATCTTATTTTTTAATTTTTTAGGTTTTAGTTGTGTTTATTTTTCTTGTTTTTTTTTTGGGTTATGTCTTTGTAGTGTTCTGTTGTTTTTCTCTTGTTTGTGTTTTGTTATGTGTTTCTTGTGTTTTTCTATGTGGTTTGTGTTGTGGTTTATTTTATCTTATTGTGTGTGTTTGGTTGTGCTTTTATTTTTGACACACTCAAGGAGCATGTTTTTATTTTATTTTATTATTTTTGTTGTTATTTACTTATTTTTAAATTGGTTTTGTGTGTTTGTTTTTTTTGTTTAGTTTTTTAAGGTGGGTGGGTTTTTTTATTTTGTTTTGTTTTTGTGTTCTTTGTGTTGTTTTTTGTTGTTCTTGTGTTTTTGTTGTTTTTTTTTTTTTTATTGTTCTTGTGTTTTTTTGTTCTTGTTCTTGGGTTTCTCTTTGTTTGTGTTATTTCGTGTTTTTATGGGTGAGTGTTTTCTATGTTTTTTGTTTTTGTTTATTGTCTATTGTTGGTTGTTTTTTATTTTTATTTTTATCTTATTTTTTAATTTTTTAGGTTTTAGTTGTGTTTATTTTTCTTGTTTTTTTTTTGGGTTATGTCTTTGTAGTGTTCTGTTGTTTTTCTCTTGTTTGTGTTTTGTTATGTGGTTCTTGTGTTTTTCTATGTGGTTTGTGTTGTGGTTTATTTTATCTTATTGTGTGTGTTTGGTTGTGCTTTTATTTTTGACACACTCAAGGAGCATGTTTTTATTTTATTTTATTATTTTTGTTGTTATTTACTTATTTTTAAATTGGTTTTGTGTGTTTGTTTTTTTTGTTTAGTTTTTTAAGGTGGGTGGGTTTTTTTATTTTGTTTTGTTTTTGTGTTCTTTGTGTTGTTTTTTGTTGTTCTTGTGTTTTTTTTGTTTTGTTTTTTTTTAATTGTTCTTGTGTTTTTTTGTTCTTGTTCTTGGGTTTCTCTTTGTTTGTGTTATTTAGTGTTTTTATGGGTGAGTGTTTTCTATGTTTTTTGTTTTTGTTTATTGTCTATTGTTGGTTGTTTTTTATTTTTATTTTTATCTTATTTTTTAATTTTTTAGGTTTTAGTTGTGTTTATTTTTCTTGTTTTTTTTTTGGGTTATGTCTTTGTAGTGTTTCGTTGTTTTTGTCTTGTTTGTGTTTTGTTATGTGGTTCTTGTGTTTTTCTATGTGGTTTGTGTTGTGGTTTATTTTATCTTATTGTGTGTGTTTGGTTGTGCTTTTATTTTTGACACACTCAAGGAGCATGTTTTTATTTTATTTTATTATTTTTGTTGTTATTTACTTATTTTTAAATTGGTTTTGTGTGTTTGTTTGCTCCTTGAGTATGTCAAAGGTGGTAGGTCAGGTCCGAGTCTTGGGAGTTTTTGGTGTTATGGATACCCCTACCTCCTTGGGTCTTACCCGAAAGTGGCATCCCTTTTGGGATGTTTTCCACAAATTTAAAAAAAAAAAATGATATACAAATTATCCAGTAACCCATTTCTATAATCCAATAAAAAAATCATGTGTAATCAAAGAATATGTGTAACACATGTGTAATCAAATAATACATATTTAAATCAAAATATCCAGTAACACATTTCTATAATCCAATAAATAAATCATGTGTAATCAAAGAACATGTGTAACACGTGTAATCAAATAATACATAATTAAATCAAAGGGCTATGCTATATAGAGCATCCAATGGCATCCTTTCATTCTGAATATCAAATGATAATATGTGAAATCAAATCAAATAATAATATGTGAACTCAAATCAAATCAAATGAAAATATCCTTTCATTATGATATGTGAAATCAAAACAAATGATAGCATCCTTTCATTCTGATATGTGAAATCAAATAAAATGATAGCATCTTTTCATTCTAATATGTGAAATCAAATCAAATGATAATATGTGAAATCAAATCAAATAACATGTGAACTCAAATTAAATCAAATGAAAACATCCTTTCATTATGATATGTGAAATCAAATCAAATGATAGCATCCTCTCATTCTGATATGTGAAATCAAATCAAATGATAATATGTGAAATAAAATAAAATGAATGCATCCTTGCATCATAATGCTGGAAGCTGGAACAAGCTCTTTTCAGATTGTACAAAATATTTTGCACTCATTCCCAAAAATTTTGTCATCACAATTTAACCACTGTTACCATCATCCTCATCATTATCAATATTCATTACACCTCTTCTCTCTTCCAAAGAATTTCAATGTGACAATGCTCTTTCATAAGGAAACTCCTCCACCTCATAGGTCGACACATATACTCTCAAAAAATTCTCCAAATTTTTATCCAACCTATTTTGAACTTTAGATTTTATATATGATAGTGCACTTAAAATATTTACTCATAGTATGTTGTCAGAGAGTACTTGGTTGTAAGACAGTACTCATAGTATGTTGTAAGACAGTACTTGGTTGTAATATTCTCCACAAATGTGAAATAGAACCTGCTTCATGATGGTTAGAGAGATGTGAAACTTGAGCAAACATTGTTGTTCCAAAATAGTTTGATTGTTTTGTCAAAAAAATCTCTGTTGAGAATGCCATTGATTTCAATGCCATTGACTACAAAAATTTTACTAAAATGGTCAACAAGGGTGCCCATGTATTTGAGAAACAAATAATTTATAATCTATTATTCATTACAAGGATCCCAAAACATCAGATTTACCACACCCATAGCCTCTAGCAATTCATCTCTTTGAAAATTGTCTCTTGTTTCTTTTGTCAATGATTCTGCTATTTGTTTTAATTTAAGTTTTGTATCATCTACAACTACATGAAATCTATTGTAGGTTATGGGGATTTTCTCAACTTCATTTGTAGCTATATCCAATCGCACACCATAACAATATAAAGGTATTTCATTTTCGTAGATATTAATACACAAATGATCATTTATATTGAACTTTAAAAAGCTCTGAGGACCATTCACATTTTTTAATACTCTCCAACTCTCAAACAAGGGATCCATAAAATTTTGACCATATGCATACATCATATAAATATGCATGTAAATTTGTATTCTCACCCTGATGAAATCCACAATATAAATCGATCTTTCTTGTGCAATTTTGATCAAAGTATTCATTTTTTTTCCAACATTGGAAGAATTCCACACAAAGTGAGAAGAGTTTCAAAGTCACTAATTCAAAAAAGTAAATATTTAGCCTTATCAATTGCCCTACAATTTGCATACATAAACCCTATCAAGTATTGATATTCTTTGAAAACTCTTAATGTCGGTAGATACATTGAAATCCACCTAGTATCCACATCTTTCAACAATTTTTTACCTTCGATAACTCCTAGTGCAAACTGTTGAAACTCTAAAAATATTTTTGAACTATGTGAAAAATATTCATGAATTTCATGGACAAGCTCTTCCACTCTTGCAATATTTGTAAATGTATCCACAATTTTGTATGCAAGATTCATTCTATGAGTCATTCAATGAATAGGGATCAAATATGGGGCAACCGATGTTTGTAGTCTAACACAAAGACCATTCCTGTGTCCTTGCATTGTAGTAGCACCATCAACTCCTACACATATTAACTTAGTGGCTATTTCAATTTCATTCATTCCTGCTTCTTCTTTTAAACTAGTTACAACAACATTGTAAATGTTTTCTGCATTACAATTTTCCACCATTTTACGTATTCCAAGTAAATAAGGTTGCTTTGAATGATTTTCCAATGTGTAAACATGCATACAAATCCAAGATGTATTTTCAACTGTAGTCATCTCATCAATTGAAAGTGAAATAAATTTTACCTTTTTTACTTTCTCTCTAAGGTCATCCTGCTCAACCAATGACAAATATTTTGCTATTTCCCAACCACTTTGATTTGACCAATGCACATTGGGTAAGTTCTACACATCAGCTAGTCAAAATAGAGATTTATAATCCATGAAATCATACATAGGTCTACCCTTATTAAGAATAGAAAATACAACAACAAACTACAAACTTTTTGAAGCTAAAGTTAACTTATTCATTTTTTGAAATTGGGCTTGAATTGTTGCACCTTTCTCAACCAATATTTGCTTTTGTTTCAATTATTTATCATATTATTGCACATATCTCATATGTGCACACTCTGATGCATCCTTCCACCTATAAATTTTATGTGTTGCTCGATCACCTTATTTTTTTTTTATATAAACCTTTCCAGAATGTTTTTTTACTGTATCTTTCTTAAGTTGCAATCTATGCTCCTTTTTGTGTTTCCAAGTGCAAATTATGCATCTTAATTTTTTTATAGCATCACTACTATTATCTGGTAGTACTGGCTCAATAAATGGAAATTATGATTTCCAATCAGACTCAAATGATCTGTTAATTTTCCACCTAGATAACCTTGCACTTTTATTTTTTTTAGATGAATATTATTCGAAAGTAGGGACTGCATAAGAACTATCATTTTCTTTTCTACTTGGCATGTTAGATTCAGGAATATCTTCATGTTGTTGTTTGATTTGATTGAGATTATCTTCATCTATGGATTTTTCATTAACGTGGATATGTGGAAGTGGAGGAATACCAGGGTTAATAGTGTTTTCTGTAGAGATAATACTAGTGTCAATAGTAGATTCATTATCACTATGGCATTTAAAAACATACTAGTGTTTTCTATAGATAAAAGTGGACAAATCCATCAACCAAAAAACACACTTCTTTATGAATGAATACATTATATTTAAAATTAACAAAGTAAAAAAATTAATTGGGGAGTAAAGTTGTTCATACCTTCAGTTTGTGCAGATGTTAATGGTTGACTGGGTTTTGAAATATTATGAAAATATTTGAGGATACTCCTTTTATTGGAAGACTGGCCTCCCTTATTTCCACTACCTGTAGTTAACATTTTGCCTGTATGAACAGAAGAATAACATGAACAAAGAACATCATTTTTAAATATGAAAATAATTGGTATAAAAGAGAACTACTGCTAGAGACAACATAATTTGTCCCATGAATATCATTTGTAGGAAGAATAAACCTCCTTATTGAGTGTCCATTAATAAAATAAATGAAATTTAATGGTAAAATAATCATACCGATAAATTGAGTCACCTTATGCCAATCACCTTATGCTAGTTGTATTTTGCCAGTCATCTTCTACCTATCGCCTTATGATAGTCACCTTAAGCCAGTCACCCTCTGCCAGTCGCCTTATGCTAGTTACCTTCTGCTAGTCACATTCTTCCAGTCGCCTTATGCCTATCACCTTATGCCTGTTACCTTATGTTTGTCGATTTTTGTTAGTCACCTTCTACCAATCGCCTTCTACCAGTTACCTTCTGTCAGTTACCTTCTGCTAGTCACCTTTTGCTAGTCACCTTCTACTAGTCACCTTTTGGTTTTGTCAGTATTCTACTTTGTATTGCTCGCTATCCAAAAAAAAAGTTGTAATTGTATGGGAGTCGTTGTCAGGGTTAGCTATATATAATGGGGTACAAGGGGCAATTTGGATGGGATATTTCTTATTTTTAATAAATTTAGGGCAAAAATTGGGTGGTAAACCTTATGACAATGGGGCGAATTTACCCTAAAAAAAGTTAGACCCCAAAATTTTTGGGCAAACGGACAGACCTCTATGGTCCCAAAATTTGCAAAATTGACATTTTGGAAATTCGAATATTCACGCTAAATTGCAAAATTCACCACTAAGTAAAACCCTGCATAACATTGAGTATGAAATTTGGATTATGACCATTGTAGATATTCCCCAAGTGGATGAGATTGGAAAAATTCCATAAGTGGTACCTGTAGTGGTTCTATCCCTCTCACCCTCTATCTCGATATGATAATCTAGAACCTCAACTTGGGGTTATCCTCTAAGGCCCATAATACTTAGAGGGTGGATGCATAACTCTCCTCCCTTAACAAGTGGAATCCTAAGTTTAATCTTACTTTTCTATTCCTAAATAACAAGTAAGGGTGTTTAGTGTAGATGATATAGTGCTTAATTGGTTACCATGCATCTATATTAATATCTAGAACCATGGGAAATTAAGGTCATGTCATTCACTTTTCACTGATCATGGTATCTCTTGTTAAAATTACAAATAATATAGTGGTTTGTCCCATACCAACCCATCATGGAATCTTATACTAAAGTCTTATAATTTTCCCACAAATATTCTTTATATGATAACTTCATACAAGGGCCACCACCGTACTGCTCAAACAATGACCTAGATGAACATCCCATACTGTTCATAAAAAGTGACCATTCTCAAAACATCATTTTTTTCATGCATGTAATTCAACGATTTTGGGTGACTTGGTTTCTATAAATGTTCATCCTCCCCAATGATTTGTTTAAAAGGGTAAGTTTAGGGTCATGGTATCATCCTCCTTGATGATTTAACCAGTAATTAAATTTATCTTTAAGATCAATATTTTAGCTCCTTGTTTCGTGGAAAAATGAAATATTAAAATTAAGTTTAACTTGATTAATTTTGATGTATTAAACTAGCTCAATGATAAAATAAACTAAGCTTACTTAAAAAAATTACTAGAAACCTTATTGATAAGAAATTAAATATTAAAATAAAATTCTCAAAGTATACACTGGTGGATGGTTCGAATAAAATTTCTTTGAATCGCCCATCACAGTTAGCGAGTTATATACTTAATACAATTTTTCTTCAAACAAATGATAATATGATTTCTTGAGGGTCGCATTCCTCCCTGAGATATTTTGAAAACTTTAGGTCAATAATTATTAATGTTGGCAACTTCGCATGTATATGTCGAAGACATCCTCTTCTCCATGCCCGATTTTTCTATATTCTCTAGTACAAATGAATGGTGGGATCAAAATGGCTCTATGTATTGCTAAAATGGATGGATTATCTACCCTAAATATGTTGAGTAGATTTATAATATAGTTTTTTTATAAAACATGGAATATTAGTTTGGCAAATGTATTCCTCAACTTTTTATATTTTCAAAATCAACTCATATACATAGCACATATATTCTAAACGATTACTTCACTTTTATAAGAAGTCACTTATTTATACATTTTACTTATTGCGACAAAACATATTTTTAAGAACAATGTTGCTCTACCTAAAAATGTTTAATCATTTGGGCACCATAAAAATAACTCGACTCAACTAACCACATGCAAGGAAAGATAAACATTAATTGATTCTCATAGTTGTGAAATATATTAACTGTGTTTCATTTACTATTACAAATCACGCAAGCAAAGATAAACCTCAATTGATTCTCATAGCTATGAAATACATTTCCAAGCAAAATATAACATCCACTAATTCTCACAACTATGAAATAGTTTGGATGGGTTTTATTTACTAATAAAATCTGCACATTAGCAAAAGATAATATTAACTAATTTTTATAACTGTAAAATATATTGACTAGGTTTTAAAGTCGCATACCAACAAAAGGTAACATTAACTAATTTTCAATATTGTGATTAATATTGGCTAGGTTTCAAAGTTGTACACCAACAAAAGGTAACATAAACTAATTTTCACAATTGTGATAAAGATTAACTGGGTTTCAAATCCACACACCAACAAAAGGTAACATAAACTATTTTTCACAACTATGATTAAGATTGGTTGGGTTTCAAATCTGCACACCAACAAAAGGTTTATACAACATTATTTAGGGAGTCAAGAATAGTAAATACTCCTAATATTAGTTTTAGGGAAGATATCTTCATATAGGGTAGTCACTAAAACTTTCCCTAACAATGTTAAATATAAATTTAAATTCCTAACATGCATTATCCTTCATTACATATCAAAACTAGATTTCACAAAACAAAAGAAATAAACCTTGTACCACAAAAAATATTCAAATAGCCTTTTTCACCTTCCTATCCTCGTTATCCTATATTTTTCCAATTCCAAAAGCCTATCTCAAACTTCCCAACTAACTAATTTATAAATAGAAACAAGTAAACTAAGGTGCATGAATTTGGCCATCTCATCATGATCTTAATCCACCAAGTGGATAGATGATTTTCTTTCCATGTTTCATTTTCCTATGGGAAGAAAGGTTTAATTAAAAACTTTAAACAAAAAAATTCTTGATCAATTTGTAAATAATTTTTAAAACTAAGCAATTGGATAAACAATAAATAAATAAATAAATATTTAAGTAAAGCATCACACATGTCTATACTTCCAAAATAATTCTTCTCATACAAACAACCTATTGATAACAAAGGGTATCATCTACCTAACGAGAATAGCTCCCATGCTCATGAAAATTTCCTTTCCATTAGAGGTTTTTAAAGATTAATTTTTTTATGATATAAAAAATTCATCAATAATGCAACTAAATTAATGCATATTCTTGGTTTTCATGTACCCATGAGTCATTGGTGAGTGTTTCGCTACTAGGGCTATTCCATCCTTGCAAAAGTGAATATCCCAAAGCTGTGACAATTTACATTGTCATCATTTCCCATTTTATCTTTTGAGGATTTGTACCTACAACACATAATTCATTAATAGTACCTTGTCCAAAATGCTAAAAGTAATAATTCATTAATGATAGCACAATATACTATAGAAATAATAGCATTGTAAGTCATGTCTTGGGAGGATCATGACATTCTCCTGCCTAGTTCTAAACATAGTCCTGTGTATTTTAAAATATATTTTAATTAAAAATATGATAAAATTGTTCTTACATAGAATCTACATCCTCCCATGTAGTATTCCTCCTAGCAAATTGGTCCCATTGAACCTTACATTGATTCACATTATATTTTCTTAAATTTGTTGTACAAAAGGCCAATATTCATAATTGGTGAACCTTAATAACAAGAGGTGAAGAACACAGACTTATACTGAGAGGGGGTGAACAATATAAGATCAACTTTTACTTTTCTTTCCTAAAAAATATTATCCAATATTATCAATGACAATATCAATAGCAGTAATAAAAGCAATGCACAAATCATCACACAAGACAGACACAAATTTAACGTGGTTCACCCAATGTGGGATACTCCACGAAGAAAATATTTCTTCTAAATTCTCTCAACAAATCTCCTAGGAATCAATTCCCTATTACAATACTTATGGACCTCTGTCCAAATGAGAAACCAATACCCTATGCTCTAATTTGTGGATCTCTCTCCACAGGAAAACTCTATCCCCTTACTCTGGTTTATGAAACTTGATCCAAGAGAAATATATCTCCTCAACTGGTTCGTGGATCTCTCTTCATAGAAGAACTCTATCTCCCTAGATGGTTCACGAATCTTACTTCACAAGAGAACTTTTTCCCCTTGCTCTGGTTCATGGATCTGTATCCATAGGAGAACTTTATCCCCTCTACTCTGGATGGTGAACTTCTAGAAGACTTTTGTCCCCACTACTTTGGCTAGTAGATCTCTCTCCATAGGATACCTCTATCCCCACTGTATTTTTTGATGGATATCTATCCACTAGAGACCTTTGTCCTCTTTGCTCTGTCACTTTCAAAGCTTACTCTCAACTCAGTCTCAAATTTGTACCAAACTCTATCCCAAGTCTAGCAAAAAATTGTTCTAAATCTATGGATAAATCTGCACCAATATTTGTCCCATGTCTAGCACAAATCTACTCTAACTCTGCTCACAAATTTACACCAAAATCTATCCCAAGTCTAGCACAAATCTACTCCAACTCTGCTCATAAATCTACTCTCAATTCTATCTCAAATCTACTCCAAGCCTTAACACAAAGCTTGAACAAATTAATTATCAAAATTTCTCTCAATTTTGTCTCAAATATGCCCCAAGCCTTAACACAAAGCTTGAACAAATCAACAATCAAACCTGCTCTCAATTCTATCTCAAATCTTTCCCAAGCCTTAACACAAAGCTTGAACAAATCAACAATCAAACATGCTCTCAATTTTATTTCAAGTCTTCACAAGACTTTCTCAAATCTGCCTTCAAGTATTCTCAAAGACTTGCTCAAATATGTCCTCAAGCCTTCTCAAAAACTTGCATACAAACACAACTCAAATATCTTTTAGAAAAAAACTTTCTTCACACATACAAATTCTACTTAGAATTCATTTAACCTCTGGAACATATAGAGAATGATATGCTTTATCAAAAACTCAATATGTTTCACACTCACAAATCTTGTACTCAATTAACCAATCTCTATCTCTTGCCAAATCCCTTTCAAATCAAATAAAACAATGTATAACTTGTTTCACAAAACTGATCTATCTTTCTTACAAATTTTCTCTCAAATATCAACCACACTAATGCACAATTTCCCTTCACAAAATTGATCTCAACCACTTCCATAATTACAATCAATATCTCTCAAACCAATGTTTAAAATATTTTACAAAGATGCACTAACTTGTCTTCAACCCTAGCACAAGTAGTTCACAATATCTAGCACAAATATCTTAACCTCTTTCAATAATAGAAAGACATATTGTTCTCAAATTCTATCCCAAATGTTTCCAAAACATTCAACAATGAAGCACAAATCCTAACTCAAATATTTCCAACAATTCTTATCAAACAATCCTTTTCACTCCACCTTATGTTCCAAAACATTCACATCAACTAAATACTTTAAACAAGGAATAATGTACCCATACCTCTTAATTTCTCTAATGGAGATATGTCTTCAAAATATTTATCTCATAAACAATTGATCTTTCTAGTGCCACTTCAAGAGTTAGATATCAAAATACTTTATAAAAACATCCATATGAATTTCCTTCTCAAAATATATTTCACCATACAAAAATTACAATAAAATATCAAACCACTATAACACCTTATTACTCATATTCTTGCATGACAATACTCAACAAAACAAACCAGAAATTACACACATAAATTTCTCATATACACCTTATACCTCCTTATGAAAATAATGCACTTCCAAAATTTCAATAAGACCAATAAAATATCACTTCATCTCATGCATCAACAAGACACTAGCAATCTGAAATTTAATTTCCACTCCTTTTTAAATAAAAAATTAAAATCAATTTATTATCCTTATGGCTCCCTAGTAAATTCACCTCAAAACACTAAAAATTAATTAACCCTTATAACTCCCAAATTCAAGCATCATATGCATACCTTATAAAAAACTTTGCCCCAAGCACTGCCACTGCTACTTGAACCCGCGACTCCTCCCTGGCCCCACGCCCTAGCACAAGGGTGGACACCGTGTGGGCTAGCCACCCACACAAGCACAAAGGAGCACGTGCTCCTTCTTCTTCACCAAAATCGGTGCAAAACCCTTGACCAAGAAAAAAGACTCCCCATGATTTGAACATCAAATCTTCCACCTACAATGTGCTCTGCAAGCCAATCTTACCAAATAGGCTATCCACCCACATCAAATGGAATCGAGCACCCTTTGTCTTAACTGTGTTCTGCCCTCAAAATTTGCAAAGGCTTTTTCTTCCTCCACTGCTTGTTGAACGAATAGAAAAATGTTAGATATTTCTCTTCGGGGATGATTCAAACTTTGGATTTGCAAAACATTAATCCTTTTATACACTTTTGCCCTTTGACTTTGGATGTCGGCTCAACTTACAAAAATACCTCCATGTAAATTCGAATTTTGGCGCCATCTAAACCTTTTAAAAATCTTTTAATAATTTAAATCTAAGGTAGATTTAAATATTATAATTTTTATTTTAACCTTTGGGCCCTTTTAATTTTTAATAATTATAATTATTTAAATCTTCATAGATTTAAATATTATAATATTTTTTTCTTCTTGGAACTTTTCTTTGGATAAAAGTCTGCCATCATAAAACCTCTTCCTTTTTCTTTTACAAATGCCACCGTGGTAAAACCATTAAACCTTTATTTTTCTTGACATAAATGACAACCAGTTTCATTAACCTATGCCAATTTTTCTTTGACATCAATGTCAACAATATACTCAAAATTTCCAACAGGAGGATTGGTCATCTACAAATTAGACATATTCTAAACATGTTATGGGTCAACAACATATTTTTTGAGTAGGAATACATGAAAAACATCATGGATATTTGATAAATTTTATGGAAGGGTAAGTCTATAGGCCTTAAAAATAAGTGACTTGCTCACTATAGTGATTGGGGCACTAGATAGGACCACTTACACAACCCAACTAGATAGGCAATAAAATTAGCCCCATGTGAAAGTGCGGGAAAGAAAAGAAATACCCTTATGCCAAGAAAGGGTTATAAAATACCTACACAACTAGTGTGCCCTCCAACTTGCAATCGCACATGCATCAACCCTTGAACCTCTTACATTTGCTTCGCTTCCATTCACTTTGCCTTGTGTTGTCTACACTTAGTCCACTCGTAGTACAAATTTCCTCCACTTTGATTTGCAACATCATCTAGGGTAGAGTTTTATTAGAGCTCCCCTTCCAATGATTACCCATATCCCTTTTGTGCAAAATAGATAGTGATTTTCTAGCCTCAAACTAATAGCAAAACTCTTATTTTTCTCTTTGCTCAAGTATAATATACCAAGTGAATTGCTTGGGATTTTTATAAGAACCACTCATTCTCTCTAGTGAATCATTACAATAAAAGAGGTAACATTTTAGGTAAAAATACTCAATAAATTAAACAAAATTAGATCTAGTCCATCCAAATAAACAAGTTTCTTTATTTTTGGATTAAATCACTCTAGCTTTTAAAATTTTACCAAGTGCTCATTCATGGAGTTAATAATTTCACTCTTGATCAAATAACTCCAAAAAATGAGTGAATTGCTATGTTTCTCGAAACTTCGTAAAATTTTATCAATTCCTAAACTTTTCTTCTTCACCTCCATTCAACCATAATGGATACCACTTCTCCCTCTAGTATCCCATCCATGCCAAAATCCAACCCCACTTCACCACCTTCCACTACCATTGCTCCACCCATAGCAACTACATCCTCATTAATTATAGTACTCCTTGAAGAGGTAAAATATTCTCAGGGGGGAGGAAAGAAGAGAATGCAAAAAAGACAAATAAAACCTTCTCCTTCCCCAAGAAACCTAAGGAACTCTTCAATGACCCCTATAAGAGAATAAAATGGGGGATATATACACATCCAATTGTGAAGGTCAAGGAGGCATTAAGATTATTTAATCTAGGGCCTCAAATAGACTCCTAGAGCATCAATCATATTTAGACATTAGGACTTGAAATGAATCTAGTGCCTCCAATATAAAGCTACCCTAAACTAATAGAAGTATATGTCAAAATATATGACCCATCCAAACATAGTTTAAGGCCATCTCAGTGGAGTTAACAATCATTCTACATCAAGGAGCGATACATAAGAAAAAACTTTAAAGCGATAAATAAACTACCATATGGGTGTCTTGTAATCCAAAGACCTAGAAGGATTTTATTATCAGTGTTCAAGCACTTATTGGAAATTTTTTCTAATACAATACCTAAAGAATCCCAACTTGATTGTTGACTTCAATATTTTGATAATGTTGGGTATATTCAAGGAGGATGTACATATGGTGTTGTTATATGTAGCGATGTTGTTGGAAGAGAGGATTGATTTGAAGATATATGAGGAGCAAATTGCATTACTTTAGGTTGTATAGACCTATACCAAGCTTTCATAGATAATTAACTACACCTAATAAATTATATATCATATGGAAAATCAAAGAAGTTTAAGGAGAAAATAAAATTAGCATACACATCATACCTGGTATGTCTCATATTGTATCAAATAAAATATTGGTTTCCAATCCTTTGGTTAGACTAGGTCAATAAAGCCAACAAGACTCTCTTAATGGTTTATTTTATAGATCTACCTTGTTGAGAAGGGGAAAAACCTCTTATAACTTATATGATGAGGTATATGAGGTTACTATAAATAATTATATGATAAATGTATTGAGCTTATTGGATGAGACACAACAACTAATCAAATTAAATAAATTACCCAATGGAAACTTCTACCTATAGAGGACTCTATCCTTCATCTACCCCTATGGCTTCTCAACCATACTTTTAAAGTTGGCTACATGCATTCCCAATTATATGATCAATCTCAAATATGTGTATCACCTTGACTATGTGGACCTAAAGCACTCTAAGGGTATAAGAAAACCAACTTCTACCTGCATAAGAAACCCATTATGAATATCACACTAAAGCTATGTGGATTTCACCAAGTAGTAAAGGTGATATTGAGAGACATGAAATTGAAGCAACTAAGTAATCATGGGTCACACAATCCAATTGTATTCTTCACAACTACCTTGAGGAACATGAATCTAGAAATCGTCTTCACATATAAGAAAAGGTATAACATCTAGGAGGCAAACCCTAGTGAAGAATTAACCCTTACCAATGTAGGAAGAAATAAAGAGTATGAAGATGTGGTCTATAAATATTACAACCCACTAGAGTGGCATGTGTTCTAAATGAAGGAGAAATATGACTTTGAACTCAACATTAAGATGAACCATTATAAGTTGGGGGTCTTGATAAAATTTGGGTACACTAGTAGAAAAATCCTAGCATGGTAAAAGGGGAGGTATGATATGGTCACATTAAAGAGACCGACTATAGACAACCTGTTTGATGACCATTAATTTTCCATTTGGGATAGAAAATACCCAAGAGCATAGAAAGGTCCAATATGATCATTTAATTAGAGATCAACCGATCAAGTTCCCAAATACAAAAGAAGTATACTCCCAAGATTAATATTTTAACTACACATATGATATTGATAATAGTCAGTTCCACGATGAGGTAGATAACCATTTAGTTACAAAGGGGCATAAAAATATACATGTATGTGCTTGGGAAATTTATAATACCTTAGGAACAATAATGATAGACAACCCAACTTGAGGAGGAGAAAATCCATCAAGGAGGCTTCCCTCATAAGTTGGGAATGATCAACATTATGGCTACTTCTACAACCAATTTCATTTCTCTTATATTACTTTCCATTCTTTCTCTACCCTTTCTTCTTATATCCCCATCCATTATTTTGTTGCACTTATTTCACCCTCCACCAATGCAACCTATGGATATCCTAGAGGCACTCTACCTCCAATGATATCTATCACACCTAGAACCATGGCCAACACTTCATTATCATCACCACCATCCAAACGTCCACCAAAAAACCATTGGTGTCTTACACCACTTCACCATTCTTAGTCACTCCTAGATAACACATTGATATAACTAGTGTCACGTCCCACTCCTTTTTTTTCCACTCCATTTCCTCCTATAACTACACAATTAACTCCACTTGACCCATCTACCACTTCCACATGCCCCACCTCATCTACCATCTTAAGCAATACAACTCCTACTATAGGTGATGTGGCCTACTTCCTCATCTCAATAGGTTGATTTTACAAGAGAACACCCTCAAATCATCAATTGTAGGTCCAAGTTTAGCCTTTGTATAGAAAATAGTTTTTGAGCTAGAAGAAATAGAAATCATAAAGGTGTTTTATGTCCTTGCCATTAAAGAAAAAATGGAATGATTATAAATGATAAAGGATAAAACCTCTAAGGCATAAATCCTCATGCAGTCACAACTTGCTAAGAAGTGGGACACGATATATTGTAGATGAAACAAAGTATAAGTGACTAAAAGAGAAAATTATTCTCCAAATAGACACTTGCTTATAACAATATTCTCAAGACCAATATGGCTAATCTCAGTGAAAACATGGGGGTCAATATAGAAGGTATTACCTCTATGGATGTACCTTTACAAGAAATCAAAAGTAGTATTTTTTTTTTTGAATTTACATGGTGGAATCAGTAGCCGCCACAAATTCGGGCAGGTTGTCTAACTTTTCAAAAAGTAGTATTGTTGATTACTAGTTTTTATTTGATATTATTATCTCTTAATTGGTCCATTTCCCATGATGTGGGATATTTATGACTATTGTTAATTACTAACCATGCATTTTTTTTATTATTTACTTCTTGATTAGATCTCTTCTTCATATAAAGTTCTTGTAAGTATAGCTCTAAAAAATATGATGTATTTCCTTTTGTATTTTCAATATAAATATATATATCAACATGATATAGTATGCTTAGTGCAATCACTAATTTTTAACCATTTGATGACTACTATTATATGTTATGCATTATAATTTTGAGTATAAACGTAACACAAGCCTATTAGGTATCCAATTAATATATTGATCATTTATCATAAAATTTTTGTCCTATTCTCGTTCAAGAACAATAATGTTCTTATCATTGTCTTTAATATCCATTTGAAAAATTATATATAGTTTAGTTTAATTATTTTATAATTTGTAAACACACTTATAAGTTAAAATAACAATATGAGAAGGTTTGAATAATTTTCAATATTAAATATATTACATATTTATTATTAGAAGGTCTCATGGAAATATTAAAAATTCTTTTGGATGATTTTAATGCTTAATATACAAATATATTTTTAAAAATATATCATTTTTTTTAAACACACCGAAAAAGTAAATTGATGGGAAATAGATTACATATTTGGCCTTTCCAGGGCAAAAGGCCTTTTAGCCAATATTCAATAGAGGAAACATAAGAATGATCTTTTTGAGTTGGGAAATTGAAATACCCTGATTGAACCAAAGCGAAGCTAATACAAAGTAAAAAGAAACTAGGTACCTCCAATACTAGAGCCATTCAGAGAAATGATAGATAGAATAACAACCCTAATTTGTGAAGCCCACCATCTAGGAGGGTGGTCATAGCAAGTAAGATCACCTTTTTCCAATGTCCAATTAGCTAAAGCATCAACAATCCTATTCTATTCTCTGACCACATGATTGTATTCAACTTTCAAAAAGCCCATCTAGATTAATTGAATCTTCTTAATGGTTATTTTTATCCTCCAATTAGCCTTATGATTCTTAGGAGTCTTCAATAGATTAATCATGACTTAGGAGTTGTATTCAACTAGAACCTTTTTCCATCCAACCTTAGTAGCCTCTCAAAGGCCTTTGAGGATACCATACCTCTCAAGAAGGCTAATGAAAAGGATACTCAAATTCTTAGCAAAAGTGAAAACCAAGGAACCATCTAAAAGTCTACCAATTCCTCTCGTACTAGCTTTTCCAAGGTTCCCCCTAGAGGCTCCATCTATATTGAATTTTCCAAAATTCTTAAGAGGAGGTTGTCATTCCTTCTATCCATATTCGGATTACTCACATTATCTTTAAGTTGGTTTCTAATAGTAAAGTGAATCTTCAATCTTTGCATTACTTGATCCCATCATTGGTGGGAGTCCTAGGAGTGATTGCTACTAGAATGATTCAACTAATTTGTTAATGGTATTTTGCCAAATATAGTGAATATCCTTCCTTTCCTATTTGAAAATCTAATTGTTTCTTTTCTTCTAGATATTCCAAGGTAGGATGGTTGTTCCCATTTAAAATAGCTTCCTAAAAAACTAATCAACAACCTATTTTTTAGGCCAATCCCTCTATATTTGTTCAAGAGTAGATAAATTGGACCACTATAAATCGAGTAAGATAGTCATTCTCATCCATAGCTTCAAGGCTAAGGGAAACTCACTAAAAATATGAATAAGAGTCTCCATATTATTTCCACACATTTCATATTTAAACGGGCCATGAAATCCATGTTTCATAATTTTTTCAATAGTGAGCACCCTTCAATGCAATAAAATCCAAATAATAAAACTCACCTTAGGCCAGAGATTTTGATCCCACAACTATATAAACATGTCATAAGATTTGTTGATATTATTGTGGTATAAGGCCAAATAACCTTGAGCAACTGTATATGCTCACCCTTAGTAGTGTTGTTCTATCCAAAATAGTCCTTATCATGGGACCGAGAGAGATCTCATATGAAGGGTGCATTGGATATATTTACTTTACCTTTATAAAAATTTAATAGGCTAGGCCTTAATAGGGATTCAATATCTACCAACATCTAATTTAACAATTTGGTACAAATAGTAATTGGGTACCTTTATCCAATTAGCTTGGTGTATCTCATCTATCTAGGTCCTCTAATCAAGGAACTGAGTTATCAAAGTTTCGTATCCATCCCAAGAATCTATCCAAAACTTTGCTTGTTGACCATTCTAATGATCCAAAATAAATTCTTCATTATCAAATCCTCAACAATCCTAAGAACCACCAAAATAAGATAACCTTTGGTAGGCAATTGATAGTGAGCAAAGTATTCAAGACTGTTATTTTCAGCATATTTAGCATGAAGATCTTTGGCCCATAGAGCATTATTTTTTTTTAAATTTACATGGTGGAATCGGTAGCCGCCACAAATTTGGGTAGGTTGTCCAGATTTTATGGCCACCATAGTATTTTGCATTGTCCACCCTAGAAGTCGCCACACAGATATTTGCATAGTCTATCCCTATAACCACCATGCCACAATAATTTTAAACCTTTTACACCATTCAAAGCACCAGGAAAGAGATAAGTGTTCAATTTTATGAGGCCCGAGATTTGAACCTTGGACCTCTGCCCAAACCAATTGGTCTACACCTAGAACCTCAGCATTGGGGTTATTAAAAATCATCCAATACAACTTTGCAATTAAAGACTTATTATTTTTATTAGAAGATCAAAATCCTAACTCCCCTTCATGCTTAGGAAGGCATAAAGTATAATATTTTATCAAAACCTATTTTATTTTCTCCTTAGTTCCACTCTAGAGGAACTGATGATTGATTTGATACAGTTCTTGAAGATCCACCTTTGGGATATTCAATACAACATAAAAATAAATAGGTATAGCTTGAATGACTAATTTTACCAAGGTAATTCTACCCCCAAATGAAAGCCACCTATTGGTATACTATACATTTTTTCCCTTTACTATGCCCAGAAACCAATTCCAATCTTGTTTGAATATTTAGATATTGATAGGAATGCCTAAATAAGTGATCAAAAGGAAGGTCTTATTATATATTAATTTATCCATAACAATGGAGTCTTTTTTAAGAGAGCAGTGAAAGAAAATGACTTTTGATTTATCTTATTTAATCAATTTCCCCATTGCATTAGAGAAACAACGATTTTTTTAATTCTAGAGGCTTCCTTAATTGTAGCTTTACCTAACAGAGTAGAGTCATTAATAAACTAAATATGGGAGATAGGCCTAGATCCACAAGCAATGGTAACTCCCTAAAGGGTTTTATTTTTTCTATTTTTGGTCATAATACTACCCAAGAATTTGACAAGAATGATTAATAAATAAGAGGAGAGGGGGTCACCCTTCCTAATACCTTTGGAATCTAGGAACAACTATGAAGGGAAGCCATTAATAATAACTAAGTAAGACACCAAAGAGATACATCCCATAATCCAATCTATCAAACCCTAAGAGAATCCAAATTGCCTCAGTACTTTGATGAGGAAGTTCCAATCCACTCTGTCATAAGCTTTGGATAAGTCTAAATGGATAAACATAGATGAAGATTTTTGTGCTTCCATAGAATGGATGGATTCTTGAGCAAGAACCATCTCATCAATAATCTATTTTCCTTCCGCATAACCCCATTTTTTAGGAGAAATAATTTTATGCAAAAGTGGTTTCAACCTCTCTACCATGATATCGGTAATGATTTTGAGAAGGACATTGTATAAAGCTATTGGTATAAAAGTTGAGATATGTTCTACATCTTGAGCCTTTGGGACTCGAGCTATATAATTTTTATTTATTACCTTCAAAATATTTTTGTCCTTCCTTTCTTCTTCCACTACCTCTAATAAATCAACATGTAGAATATCAAAAATTTCTTGGTAATATTTGATGGGAAATCCATTAGGCCCTGGGTCTTCCCTTTTTGGACATTATAAACCACTTGTTGAAGCTCATTGATAATAACTAGAAAATTCAAAATAAAGTTTTCCTCATAACTGATAAGAGTAGGGATTTCTTGATGGACATTCTATTGAAAATTTGAGTCAAGAGATTTAGGAATGAATAGTTTGGAAAAGTAGTTGACTACAATAGACTTCATGCCATCCCAAGTGTGGATAGAGTCTCTAGAATCTAATTTTAGAAAATAAATAAAATTGTGCGATCTATAGGCTAGAAGAGATTTGTGGAAGAATTTCATGTTTTGATCTCCTTATTTGAGCCATTGGATCCTATATTTTCACTTCCATAAGAGCTTTTCTTTTTTTCCCATTCCTCCAACTACACCGTGAGTCTAACTTCATCCATACTTCTACTCTCAATGAGTCCATCTAAACAGATTTGTTCATTCAACTTTTCAAGTCAAGCAATCACTTATTTTTTCTTCACTTGATGTCTCCAAAATCCTCCCAATCCTAAATCTTGATTTTGAATTTGATGTATTGCAATATTTTAGTGAATCATAACATCTTAGTCCCATACCTTGGTTTAGATTCCTACCACCATTATTGCACTTGGGATTTGAAGGAACTATATTTGAGCCATATTAATTGAAATCAAAAGGGAAAGAAACTGATATTGGTTTTCCACATTTCAACCATGATTGGCTAATAATATAAACTAACATTATTAATATTTTTCACCTTAGGAATGTGTCCATGGATTAAGAAATTATTAGAGAACAATAACCTATAGAATTTCTCCATGATGCAAGTTGAGACTTACCTTCTATTAGACCAAGTCATGATGCCATTATTTGGTTGGATGTCCACAAGGTGAAGGTTTGTAATATATTCACTCATGAGGTTTGTGCTCCCATCCATATTCTTATTTCCCCTCTCTTCTTGTACATAGACAAGATGGTATTAAAGTCTCCTCCAATTAAGACCTGTTGTGGCTGCTCCACAACACACCCCAAGATTGGGGACCCACCTTTTTTGCACACTTTCCAAGAAGGTTGCAGTGGCCCAAATGTTAAAAGAGCAAAGAAAAGCCAAAAATGAAAAGTTGTCACGATATCGTGACATGTTGCTCCGTCGCGGCCAAAAATGAAAAGTTGTCGCGATATCGCGACATGTTGCTTCGTCGTGGCCAAAAATGAAAAGTTGTCACGATATCGCGACATGTTGCTCCGTCGCGGCCAAAAATGAAAAGTTGTCACGATATCGCGACATGTTGCTCCATCGCGGCCAAAAATGAAAAGTTGTCGCGATATCGCGACATGTTTCTCCATCGCGGCTAAAAAGAAAAAGTGTCGCGACATCGCGACATGCTGCGCCATCACGGCCAAAAATGAAAAAGTGTCGCGATATCGCGACATGTTGCTCCATCACGACAGAAAAATGAAAAAGTGTCACGATATCGTGACATGTTGCTCCATCGCGGCTAAAAATAAAAAAGTGTCACGATATCGCTACATGTTGCTCCATCGCGGCCAAACAAGGAAAGAAAGAATCAAAGGAGAAAAAGTGTCGCGATATCGCGACATGTTGCATTTTCGTGACCGTATAGGAAAAAGTGTCGCGATATCGCGACATGTTGCATTTTCGTGATTCAAAATGGGCAGACAAGCAGAGAAAGAAAAAGTGTTGCAATTTCACGACATGTCAGGTTTTCATAGCAAGAAAGTGAGGAAGGAACAAATGAAATAAAGTGTTGTGAAATCGCGACAGGTTGCATTTTCGTGATCTATCGGTGGCAACGGAGGTGAAGATAGAAAAATGTCGCGAAATCGCGACATCTCTCATTTTCACGATTCATGACGACTGACAAGCTAAGCAAGGGAATTATGTCATGAAATCGTGACATGTCGCATTTTTGCGATCGAGAGCAGCCAAAGTGAACGTAGAGGAAAAACATCGTGATATCGCGATGTGTTGGATTTTTGCGACATACTATTTTTTTTTTGTCACGATTCATAGTGGGCCATTATAGAACATGCAAAAAAGCATAGAACACATGGCACAAAGATGTTAGGGCTATGATAATGCTTTAGGATCAATAGTTATAGTTCACAGAGAAGATCAAACATTTCGACATCGAGCAAAAAGTCAAAAATTATGAAGAGGCGAGGAAGATGAAATGACGAGACTTGGGAAACGAAACGAAGCATCACAAAGTGACATAGAGAGCATGGCCAAAAATTTTAAAAGCAGAAGCACATATTGGTACAAGGGTCGGAAACCACTAGGGGCAGAGTTGCAGAGCCAAAGGCAATAAGCCATTATGGGCCTGCTTTTGGAGTGTTTTTCTTCCACTTTTTTTGGATATTTTCCTTTACATTGGACTAGGTAGGAAATTTTTGTAAGCAGAGTTGCAGTGCTGAAGGCCAGAGGGCCATTCCGGGCCTACTTTTGAGGCTGTTTGCTTCCATAGACTGGGTTTGGGAAACCAAAAAGTTTTGTTGTTGTAAAATGACCAATTTTTAATATAGAAAATTCAGAGAGTTGCACCTCATTGACAAGAAAGAAGGAGTTATTTTCAGCATGCAAGATTGAATGTTTATCTTTCCCCTTTTCATATTTCTAGGCTTATAGGTGAAGTTTAATGCAAGTTCTCTTGGTTGCTTCATGTGAATGTCTAAATCTAAAAATCATAGTTAAAACCCTAGAGACCAGCACTTAACTTATCTGGATTGTGCATGTTTTGCAGGTTCAATAGGTTAGGTTGTATGCAAAAAACCTCATTATCTTCGATTTTGTCAAAATAGGAATCGTAACACTCTGAATGTACTTTAGTTTTAGCTTCTATGCATTTTATTTTCATTTTCTTAAATTCTCTGCATTTTTATTTTCTCGAAATATTAACCTTAGTTTAATTTCCAGTCATTAAAATAAAACACTTGAAAATTTACCGAAATCGAAAATAAAATAATTTCATCATTAAGATTAATTCACATTGAGTTCATTCTGATTAAATGAACAATCATTATAATTTTGAAATAAAATAAACCACAGTGCCCCTTGTTAACAGTTACTTGCAATCACTAAGGTATTCCAAGCATTCAAATTGAACAATATTATTTGTGCAAAATGCTAACATAGCAGAGACCTTGGAGAAGTTACTTGTTTAATTTCTTTGCAAGAGGGAATTTGGAACCCAAATCCTATTGGTGAGTGTGTTTTCACAATCGAGTGAAAATACCACTCAACAAGACCCAAGATTCAAGAAAATGGGAGATAATATAAGTTATATCCTTCCATTATCTTCGTTTTTCCTCCAAAGTAATTAGAGTATAAACAATCAGGAGCCACAACCAAGATATCCTAGCTATATGGTGAATAATTATCTTTTGGGTCCCATAGGTAAGCAATGCTACAAAAATGCCCATGGGAACTGAAGGAAGCTACATTTCTAGCTAGCCAAATTTTACTTGCAATTGACTCCATTTCCTCTAATGACATCTTTGTTTCCTAAAGGAAAACCAAATGTGGTTGGTTTATCTTAATCATTCTTCTAATTTCATTTTGTTTTGAAAAACTCCCTTTGAGTCCTCTAATATTCCAAGTGATGATATTCATTAATAATGGAGCTAAATATTTTGGTAAAGGCATTAATATTACCTTTTTGTATAAGCTTTTCACCTTATTTTACCATATGATGCTAATTAATTTTGTGGTATACCTTTTAGTTAGTGTCCATATTTATTTTTTTTACCTATTTCTTGTCTTAACCCAATTGAATTTGGGATAGCTTCTAGACCTAAAGTATGTGTATACAAAACCAATGTGTTATTGTAAGGTTCAACAAAGTCTAGCTTGGGGTCTGCATTATTTGAAGTTTTAGCATTTAAAAAATTGTTCTTCTTGTCTATGTTTTCTCCCTTATTGTTTTGTTTAAAACCTTTGATTTTTTGGTTTGTATCTGAGTCCTTCCTTGCATATTTAAAGTGTGTTTCTAATATTTTAGTATCCATTATGTCCTCTTCCTCACCCAAGATGTTACTTGTGGAAATAATTCCAAACATATTAGTTGACAACGTCACTTGATCCTTCATAACTAGTTGTTTCTAGTATTATTTTTCTTAGGAATTTTAAAACTTGCAAATTTTGTGTCCTCTTTCTTTTGATATAGAATATTATTTGGATAGATACTAGCCAAATGACCACATTCATGTAAAATTATGCAATGGAAATGATTGTTCTCATAGTCCACCACCTACTACCAAGTGTCCTCCCCAAAATGTAATAAGATATTTTTTGGAAGGGGTTTGTCAAAATCCATTAATATACAAGTTAAAGCATAAATAATTTGTTCAAATTTGTGTGTATAGTCAAAAATCATCATGAAATTTCCAAGTGAATTTTCAGTTGTAGAAAATACAATCGAATTCTAGAACTCAATTAGGAGGACAAAGAGTCTAACCCACACAGGTCCTGTAGAAAGCATCTCTTCTTTGGATTTAAATTTAGTGTGCCAAGTATTTATGAAAAACTCCAACATTCCAAAGAACCAGGGACCCCCTTGAAATATTTTCTCTTTGTCTTCATCATTAGAAAAGATAACACGAAAATAACCATTGGGATAAACACAAATTTGTGTCTCATATTTTGTTTTCTAGTATTTTGTAGTGCACACTTTGAAAGTAGATAGACTCATATGATAACCCAAGAATTGACAGATCAATCCTCTTCTCTCTATATTTTCTATGTCATCCTGAGTGTCACCCATTTTAATCTTAACTACTGGGGTTCCATCAGTTGCTCGTAGACATCCTAACTTAGTTTTTATGGAATTAATTTTAGGCATTATTAGAGGTCTACAAGAAAGCCTTAAGATTAATGTTAGCATTTGGCTAGGACTTTCCACCATAGAGGGTATCCGTAAAATTCATTTTTGGGTATGAATCCTTAAAATCCTTACCCTTGAAAGGAGTTTCTATAGTGGATCTGTTTTGAGGGTGTTCCTTAGCATCATGATTTCTTGAGTTTTGAACCATTTTTTATTTTTTTACGGAGGCTTCTCTTATTTGATTTACAACTTGAAACTTGTTTCTAGGTCTCTTTAATCCATGTCTTGGACACCGAGGAAAGGTGTGATTTTTAGTTTTCTGGCAATAAATTGGAAGTAATTTTCAATCGAGTCTATAGCATGTAGATTTTTTGAATGATAAAATCCTAACCCATCACAGGTCTCTTGCAACATATCTCACGTTTATCTTGAAAGAAACATTAAAAGCATTGGCCGCTAGGGTTTATATGCCCCAAAATATAGCCTTTGTCCTCACTTGTACTCGACACATAGATGCAACCTTTGCACAATCACCTTTGAAACCCTAGATCTTAAAAAAATATCTTAATAAAATATTAATTTTTTGTATTTTATACTAATTAATATCTAATTTAATCCCTCTTAAAAAAATTTAAATATGGTCAATTTTTTATTCAATTTGACATATAAAAAAAAGTATAAAATATATTTTATCCAAAATGTAAGATATTAACTAAAAAATAAGTTCTTTTCAAATAGCCAATATTATAAAATATTCACTCTCTTTAGTTTTTTAGAATATGATACAAGAAATTTCTAAAAATTAATTTTACTGAAATTATCAACTAGAATGAGCAATAAAAAGTTATTTAAAATGGATGACTCTTTATGATCAAGCAATTTTCAAACTCTTCTCTTCCCTCAACCCTATTCTTAATTACCTTCAAACATCATAAATATAATGATTCAAATGCGATACCCCATGTGATTTACTTAGAAATTCTATAAATGTAATTTTATAAGTGTCTATGTTCACCATGATAACAACTTCAAGATGAATGTTGGCAAGTTATTGTATAGAATTAATGTCAACGAGCTACAAGTTTATTTGCTTCAATATAATTGACATGCTACTATTCTATATATGAAAAACTAAAATTCATTTAAAAATTAGCATTCTCCATGATTATCTACGACAAAAAAACTAAAATTTATTTGATGATGAGTATACTTAACATGAATCTATTATTATAATTTTATGCAAAAATTCCACTCAAATGATCATTAACCTCCTACATAACACTAAATAATGCTTTTTTTATGCTCATATATGGGATATGTGACCTTATAACTCATATCTCTATCATGAAAAAAAGATCTTAAAACTTGGGTACTTTACATATCAAGGCTACTAAAATCATTATCAAAATTTAAATTATTATCAACTCTATGTATATATGTTGTAGACACTAAAATGTGGTAAATCCGATTAAGCACCCACAAACAAGGATCAAATTGACATCATATGGCCCCTTGGGCAGCCCTCAGGAGGCTCACAGTGGTTCTAGCCACTCCGAAAAGGTTTTTGGAGGCTACTGGCCCAATTTTGGGAGGTTTTGGCCCAAAATTCACCACCGTCCCACCCTGGGATGGTGGTAGATTCCCATCATCCCACCCTGGGATGGTGGTGAGCCATCATCCCAGGGTGGGACGGTGAGCAAGTTTGACCCATAAAAAGTCAAATCTGGGCCAAATGGCACCCAAAAACTGCCATCTAGCATGCCATTTGGAGCATGCGGGTCAGAGGGCACTGAATCCTTATGACACACTTCATAATGGAGGCCCAAAATGGATATTCTCTTCCCCATCCAATGCATGCCTCCGTTTTGACAAGTGGCACCTCCTGCCATGCATGCCCTTGCATGCCTTTTTGCACATGAGCCCCTTTGGGCTATAAAATGGATTCAATATCCACACAAAAACATAGAGAGGAGTTCTAGGATATGCAATGGAGTGCTTCCAATATTTCCCCTCACCTTATTGCACCTTTTTGCCCTCGAAATCTCTCTTTTGCCAAGGAGGTTACCGGGTGACTTCAAGAAGGTAATCCGAGCATAACTTTTCCATCCGGGTGAATTTCTTCACCAAATTCGATGAAAACACACCTTATATTGTTTAGGAACATATTCTAGTGATTTTTGTAGCAAAAAGTGGCCGGATTTGGTGGGTATCCCCTCCTAGGGTGCCCCCAAATAGTTGCAGTCACCATCGCCCCCCTGGATGAGGGTAAATTATTAAACAATTTCATTACATTTTTTAATTATTAATTTTCTATATTATCCCATGATGCTACAGTTCAAATTTCAAGTGATTTGGAGTTAAAATGAAAGAGTTATAGCATTTTTAAGTTTCTGTAGGCTCGTAGGGCCCATCCGGGCACCCCAGTTTGATGCAGGTGGATCCGGGATCCAATTTGAAAATATAATCATATGGGTTGTCTTAAAATGTCAATTTATGCATACTTACCAAATTTCATGAGTTTTGGATATGTTTAGGTTCAAGATTTGCTTGTCTTCTCTTTCATAGGTTGCAGGCGAGCGACGCAAAATCGAGGGGTCTACAGATGCAATTTCTAATATATTTTTGGTGATATCCTCTCAAAAACATCCTCTTTAACATATCTGAAAATTTTCAAGTCATTTGGACATGTTTTGATATATTTTTAATATATGCGCTATTTTGCCCCTATGGGGATTGCATGTTTTCACCATACACCCTTGCTATTTGAC
This sequence comes from Wollemia nobilis, assembly GCA_028583015.1. Lineage (NCBI taxonomy): Eukaryota > Viridiplantae > Streptophyta > Pinopsida > Araucariales > Araucariaceae > Wollemia > Wollemia nobilis. The sequence continues at coordinate 2,626,348 of JAQPPZ010001195.1, forward strand.
CCCATTTGGCTTCCTTGTGTGTAGGTGCAGGTTCTTAGAAGGCATTGGGAAGGAATATCAGACATCAGATATTGAATATACAAGCAGCAGTGGCATTGGCTCGCCCACCTCGATTGTGGGTACGCGGAGAAACATTGGATGTGCACCTTGATTCCGTGAAAGACTTGGTCTTTGGGCACCTAATATTGTAACAATTGTATCAAATTTTGAGCCCTCAAGGGGAATTCTATGTAACCTTGGATCTGATCCAACAAATTAATGAGAAGAGACTTGCTTTAATTCATTTCCTTTTGTTTGGTATTCTTTCCTTTTCACATGCATGCTTCCTTTTTGATGCTCATGAGCGATATGGGGTAGATACACATATTTTTTTACATAATTTGGTGCACTATTTTTCCCTAATTCAGTGGTGATCATGGTGGGACCCTTGTCCCTTTTGATTTGGGTGAAAATTTGACCTCTTTCTTGCATTTTTGCCCTTTTTGTGTTGCAGGTGCTCCCCTCCCCACCCTGGAACGGTGGCAGAGGCTTTATCTGGCACACCCTGGGATGGTGGCTTCACCATACCACCCTGGGATGGTGGTGAAGCTTCTACTCACCCCACCCTGGAGCGGTGGTGAAACAGAGAGATTTCTGCCCAAAAATTCAGAATTTGGAGAGCTTAAAATGGACAAGGTAAGTGCCTAAACCCTCTGATTTTTTGTTGCATTTATAGAGACTGCAAAATTTGGTTTTTCTCACATTAGTTTGTTTGCATAGAAAGGTTAAATGTCACTTTTTACTTTTCTTATCACATAAAGTAGCAAAAAGAAGGAGAAAAATAAAAAAGAACTTGTAGTAGCAATGCATCTGTTTGGTTTGATTGCTTGTGGCTTACCCATTGGGTAAGTTAGCATGTAGGATTTGCATTCATAAAGTCAATTTGTAGGTTCTTTATCCTAATTTTCTGAAAGTAAAATGCACTTATTTGCATGCATTTAGTGAATGGTCATTGATTGCTTCTTTGCTTACTTTCTTGGATAATAAAGAACCACACACACCACGATTCATATAAACGCTAGTGAGGTGGACTTCATTACCATCCACTAGTAGAGTGCAAGTGACGGTGGGTTTCATCTCCATCCACTTGGCTCAAATCCCATGAACCCGATCCATATTGCCAAGGCCGGTTCCAAGATCCATCATAGCCCATGGGTTATAGCATGCATCACCCTTCGGGGAGGTGTATCGTAGACTACGGGTGAACTGGGTGAGGAACTGGTAGGACCTGTGCTCCCTGGCCATGTGTGGACCTCATCACCACACATTATAGGTGGGATAATGCAACCTGGAGTTCATAGCCAGGTTGTCGAGCTACGAGTATACAGGTGAAATCCAATTGAACATGAGATTACAATCCAACAATATTTCAAACATGTGACATGAGGTCATTCTTTACAAAACAACACATCTAAAACACATGAAATAGTTTAGGGATTCACACTTAAAACTTAAAAGAGATAATCATCTATCTTATTGAGTGTTTCTTTCTTGTATACTATTTCATTAAGAATTTGTAAAGAAGATAATCACTTTGGGGTACTAATAGAGGAGCGCAATGGTGCACACCCATAGCCAAGCCCAATCATGGGTGGAAGCTATGGAGAGTGGATTAGGAGACATGAATCATCTCTGATATAGCCCTAGGGACTTGGTTATACCTCCCTAGTGAGCCTCCACTCCACCTAGCCCCAAGACAGTAGGGCATGAGCCTCATATCCGAAGGGATCCTCTCTAGGACACCCCGAGGGATGATGAGCATTACTTGGGAGAGTGTTCTCGGTATGTAGATATTTCACAGGCCTTCCTTGGTGAAAGGCAACTACACGTTGAGGTGCTAATAGATAGAGTGGTGCCATGCATCCACATACCCATCAGGGCTGACATGCCTAAGCAGAGGTAGGAGTATGACTTCACACACTGGTCGAAGCAAGTCGACATGACTCTACCTCCATGCCACCTTGATAGGATACAATAGCTCATGCAGCCCGATGGGAATGACACTCATCGATCAGGGTGAGCCAATTCGGCCCTACCTTTCCTCGTTTAGGAGGGAAGACATGAGGAGATCCCAGAATTTCCTCAAGAACAATATTCTATGCATGCCCGATGTGCCTCTGTACCAGCTAAGTGTAATGAACACATGTTCCAGCCTGAGCCTCAAGTCAATGTGGTGAACCTCGAGAGAGGCAAGCACCCTATGGAGAACACAGAGTACCTTGGACAAGGTCGACCCTAGGGTGAGACTCCTAGACCTCCTAGGCCTCACACTATGGATCAAATTAGGCAAGTGGTTGTGAGATATATAGAATGCCAAGCTTAGTTCAAGCAGCTTCGATGGGATAAAGAGCAACTAGACCGCTTGCACCAGCTTGAGAAAGAAAGGATCGAATGGTAGACCAATGAGCTATTCCAGAAGACTTTAAGAGAGAGGGTCCCTACCCCTAAGACACATAGGTAGGAAGTCCATCCGAGGCAACCCATGCTCATTCGAGAGAGGTCCCCGAGACCTTATCAAATGTTGCTTCCATGACCTCCTAGGCCAGATCGGGAGATGCCTCCCAGGCCAAACATAGGGTGCCCACCATGGGTAGATACCCCCATTTATAGGCCGACTCGAGAGATGCCTTACGGGGCTTATACTGAGCATGAGCCAGAAGTAGAATATGTTGAGATGCCTTACCGAGGTAGGGGGTGACTTACCACCACCTCACCCTAGGTTGGAGGAGCCTAGACCTCCACCACAAGATGTGAAAAAATATGAGGAGATCAAGTCCTCAGGCCCTTATAAAGCATTGTTAGAATGCTTGGAGTCAGTAGAGAACAAGACCTCTAGGTCAGGATCTCAAAATCCCACTATGCATCAATTGCATAGTCAACCCATCCATCCGTCAGTACCTATGCCTCCCTATCTAGAGCAATTTAAGTTGCCTCAGTTGGCTACCTTTAAGGGAGAAGAGGATGTGCAAGAACATGTCACTAGGTTCTTAGGTCAATGCTTTGGCATTCATGATGATGATGCTTTGCTTTTGAGGACATTTGTGACTACCCTCATCAGCCCTACCTCCGAGTGGTTTTACCAACTCCCTAAGCATAGCATCCATAATTTGGACCAACTTGCGGATGCATTCCTAGAATGCTTTGCCTTCAATACCAAGAGGAAGGCAATGTTGGCCGATGTAGTTGGGTTGAAACAATATGATGATGAGTCAATAAAAAATTATGGCAATAGATGGTGAACCTTGCTCGCCAAGCTACCTTATCTTCTCCCCATGTTGGAGTTGACTCAGATGTTCTCCAAAAGTTTCTTAAAGCCAATCTCTTTGTTGCTACAGTTGCAACAATACCCCACTCTTGAAGATGCCTTAGCACAGGCTAGGATCATCGAAGAAATCAAGATTCAAGAGGGTGAGATTGTGAAGCCTCGCAAGAAGGAGTGGAGCAAGAATGCTAAGAACACCCCAGTGCAACCTAAGTCAGTAGTAGTAAATCAGGTTGCCATTAGTGTCCCGGGGCCAGCGCTAGCCGTGCCACCTCAAAAGCCTAATTATCAAGCCACCCCTAGGAACTATGCCAAGGATAACCAGAATGGTCAAGGGAAAAATCAATAGCATCACCCCAAGTGACAATTCATGCCCATTGCAGAGTCTATGGATTCAATGTTTGATCACCTCTTGGTGGCTAATGCGATCCATCTACCTGACAGTCGACCTATCGACCCTAATGCACCTAAGCCCAAAGGATACAAAGAAGACCTATATTGCAAATTTCATAGGCAAAATGGGCATGATGTGCAAATGTGCTATAAATTCAAACACTTGGTGCAAGACCTAATTGATAGGAATGCCCTCCAGGTAGATAACCCTATCACACCAAACAACCAATAGATGGAGGTCTTTAAGGACCCCTTGCCTGCCCACATAGAGCAGGCCAAACCAGTGCCCCAGGTGAACGAGGTTCACCATGCCCCTCCTAAGCAAGGATATGTTGGCATGGTCAGTATTGTGACAAGAAATAGGTGGTATCCAAGTCCAGCCGCACCACCTATGGCTCAGAGTGATGTCCCTTCGACATCGTAGCCTATACCACCTCCTGGACTGAGCCTCCCACCTAGGCCTGTAGTCACCATTAAGAGCAAGCTCGCTCAGAGCTTAAGAACAACATCTGCCTGACTCTCCATATATGAGCTCATCCAACAATCGCAACCTCATAGAGAAGCCTTGATGGAGATCCTTAAGGCAATTGAGCTTCAGCCCCAGGAGTCTAACTCCTTCAACAACTTTGTGGGGCATGTGCGGCAATGCATGAAACCGATAATTACTTTTTGAGAAGATGAACTTAAACCGGTTCCACATGATATGGTGGATCCCCCTTTACACATTGTCGCACGTGTGAATGGAACACCATACAAGAGAGTCTTGATAGATATTGGGTCTTCGAGCAACATCATAACTACAATAGCTCTAAAGCACCTGAAGCTTCCAGCATCTCATATTGTCACATCTACCTACACCCTTCGAGCATTCAATGATGCCATATGCTCAATGGTTGGTACAATCATCCTACCTATTCAAGTAGGAGAAAATATCATCTCGATGATGTGCCACATCCTGGAGGGTGAGATGGCATACAACATTTTGTTAGGAAGACCATGGATCAGGGACATGAAGTGTGTCCCTTCCATCGCTCACCAGTGCCTCAAGTACACTCACGAAGGGCAAGTTCATGTCATCCCCATGGACCTAGAGCCCTTCAAGTACTGCAACATGGTGCAGCAGTTACCCGAGTCGACCTTGCCATCGATACATCTAGATTTTCAACCGAATAAATCTAGCCGAGGTTTGACCCCACCGCTACAGCATACCATGCCCTCCTCATCATCGGCCCCACCCTAGATGCCTAATACACCAGTGGATCCTTTGCCTAGGAACCTAGAGAAGTGGCCCATTGAGGAGGACCAACCGATCATATCCACTATCTCTACAGAGGAGATACTTAGCCCGGATGATGAAGAGACACCACACGAGGCAAACGATGAGCCGGATCAAGTCTCACTCTCATCCCTCTTCTACCCATAGCCCTAGGTTATAGTACATCTGGCTTCTACCAGATTGGGAGAATACATGGTTAGGAATGTTACCACTACTCCTACTTTAGAGTCGATGCAAGACATGGGTAGACCCCATCTTCCCATAGGCACTATCATGCCTCTTGGTATTCCCCCTAATCAAACGAATTTTATCTATGGGGGCCTTGACTATGGCATCAAACCTTACCAATAGTAGGAGGAAGATGAGGAACCTTTTGGAGAGGATATTAACTACTTGTCTAACCCTAACTTCACCCTGAAGTACCTTGACCTATGCAATTGGCATGGTTATGGGTTAGGCCTGTATGAGCAAGGCACCAGAATCCCTTGTCAACCATAATATCAAATACCCTATGACAAGTCGGGAGTGGGATGCAACAATCCCTTGCCTCTAGATGTCCTCTTAGATAGCCTAAATCACTTGAATATAAGCTACGAGGGTGGGTTGGCCCAAGACCCTTATGCCAATCCTAATACAGTCTACTCCCTAGGGGATTACTTTCCATGGCTAGATGGGAACCCCATGATCCCCAGTGACATTCCCCCACATTTTGAGAGAGGGGAAGGTTCACAGAGTTGTCCCCATGTCTGTGATGAGTCAGATCAAGGCACCTCATATGAATGGACCTCAGAGGATGAGTCGGGTTATGAGGTAGCACCATATGACCCTTTTGAGTCGGATAGTGATCATTCACAAATTGTCCCCATTAATGACCAACAAGAAGGCCTCATACATCTATTCCCTTTCCCTGATCCTGTTTAGTGGTAGCTCCTTCCTCCTGAAGAGTCGGTTCACCCGCAGGAAGATAGACCTCCTAGGGAGGAGCAGTTAATTTACTTGAGCAGTTGGGTCCTCATGAGCCTGAGGCACTACGAGATGAGAATGAAGGAATCCTCATCCATGATGATGATTATGAGGAATTAGCATATATGGGACCACACCTACCTGATCACCCGATCCCAAGGGGCAACAATGAGGTTCCCATATATGACAGTGACTATGAGGATGAAACAGAGAGGGCATACCTTGGTCCTCATTACTTGTGTCATCATCACGAGCCCATTGACATAGATGAAGTCTATCATCAGTTGCATGTTGGCCCATGCTTGAGGGCAAGGTATGTCAATCTAGGCCAGATTCACCATGAGGTCTTCCCTGACCCACCCACACACATGGAGCTCCTTGAGCCTAATGATCCCATCCTATAGTCTATTCCAGATAGGATCCGAAGATCCCCATTCCCCTAGAGCCACATCTGGGGGTGAGAGATGACACCAATACATAGTCACATGCACGTGGTCCTAGAGAGTAGACACATTCCATCAATATGATCTCCATTGATTTGACCACACCACTTCACAACCCAGCCGATCCTTCCAAGCCATGCCATCTAGATCTAGATGCTATTGACTGGGATCGCATTGATTCACCCCCATCACCCTCTGAGTATTGGGCTTGCGATGGGTTGTTTCACTTTTTCACTGGCCCAACTCATGATGTCTTCCATGCTGAGGAGGGACCTGAAGTTCCCATCGAGGATTTAAATCCAGCTGATGACATCCATTTGATACCTACTCCCCATCAGTTGGAGGAGGGGTCTCATATGTCAATCGAGCCTACGGTTGACAAAGATATCGGCTCAGATCCTAAAAACCCACAATGTATCAAGCTAGGGGAAAGCCTATCCCCTAAAGAGCAAGCCGATTATATAGCCCTTCTCACAAAGAAGAAGGCAACTTTTGCATGGTCTTACAAAGACATGTCGGGACTAGATCCAAATATGGTCACCCATAATCTAACGCTTGACCCCACAGTCAAACCTGTCAAGAAAAAGTTGAGAAAGATGCACCCAACAGTGGCCTTGATGGTCAAATATGAGCTACAAAAACTATTGGATGCCAAGTTTGTCATTTCTGTAGACTATCCACCATGGTTGTCCAACATGGTCCCCATCAAGAAGCCTGATGGGAGGATTCACATTTGCACCGATTTTTGAGACCTAAACAAAGTGAGTCCTAAGGATGATTTTCCTTTGCCAAGCATAGATGCCTTGGTAGATGCCACCGTAGGACATGAAATGCTCTCCCTTATGGATGGCTTCTCTGGGTATAATCAGATTCGTATCAACCCTGAAGACCAGCTCAAAATGGCGTTCACAATGCCTTGGGGAACATTTTGTTACAAGGTCATGCCATTTGGCCTTAAGAATGTCGGTGCCACCTACCAGCGTGCCATGACATATATCTTCCATGACTACATGCACAAAATTTTGGAAGATTACATGGATGACTTATTGGCTAAATCTCTATTACGTCATGAGCACCTAGATGTCTTGTGCAAAGTCCTCGATCGCCTTATTGAACATAATGTGAGACTGAACCCCAAGAAGTGCATCTTTGGCATCACATCTAGAAAGCTCTTGGGATTTATAGTTTCCAAATGAGGCATCGAAGTGGACCCTAACAAAGTCAAGGCAATCCTTGAAATGCCTCCCCGACTACCATCAAGCAGCTTCGTAGCTTGCAGGGGAGGATTGCATCCATCAAATGCTTTATAGCACAATTTTTGGACAAGTGTAGACCCATGAACAAACTTTTGCACAAGGGGGTCACATTCCACTAGGACGATGAATGTCAGGATGCCTTTGACACAATTAAACAATACCTGGCTTCGCCACCAGTGTTAGCTCCACCTAGACCAGGGGTGTCATTCCGATTATATATCTCAGCTACTGAGGTTGCATTGGGTGCCATGTTAGCCCAAAACAATGAATTTCATAAGGAACAGGCCACATACTATCTCAGTCGCACCCTGGTGAGCTATGAGATTAAGTACGCATACATTGAAAAGTTATGTCTAGCGGTGGTTTTTGCTACCAAGAAGCTACGACACTATATGCTCAACCACACTACGTATGTTGTATCTAAAGAGAATCCATTGTGATACATGATGAGTCATACTTATCATAGTAGTCGCATGATGAAATGGATCATGTTGTTGACAGAATTTGACCTAGAATTCATAGGACAAAAGTCAATCAAAGGTCAGGTCATTGTTGATCAACTTGCAGAGGCTCCTCTCCAGGAGGATCAACCTCTTAGCATGGAGCTTCCCGATGATGGAGTCTTCCAAATATCAGAATCACCTGATTTTGATGAGCTTGAGTCACAGGTGGATATGACTCTTTTCTTTGATGGCTCCAAATGCGAGCAAGGGGGTGGCACAGGGATCATGTTTTTCACACCGCATGGGGCTCCCATACCCCTATCATTTAAACTTGATTTCCCCTGCACCAACAATAATTTCGAGTATGAAGCCTTACTCATAGGGCTTAAAATGGCTATCACCATGAAAATCACCAAGCTCAATATTTTTGGTGACTCCTTGCTCATTGTCAACCAGGTCAAGGGAATCTTCCAATGCAAGTGCCCAGTTTTGCAAGCCTACAAAGCCCTTGTGGACAAATCCCTAGAAAAATTTGAATGGTATGACATCGAGGCACTCCCTCGATCATCTAATAATTTTGTGGATACAATGGCCTCTTTAGGATCCTTGATTCCATAAGACCCCATAGGGGAGATGACAACCATTCAAGTCAAAATGCTATCACAATCAACGATTGAGCATGAGAGCACTCAAGCCATGCCAGAAGTCCACTTGATTCAAATAGAACCTCATCAAGAGATATTCTCACACATTCATGAGTGCTTGAATCATGCCGCTTGGGGGACTCTGTTCCCCCAAACCCCTTTTGATAGCAGCACAATGCTATTCTTACAAGTTCTATCCCAATCTGCATTTGCTTGGGATGAACTTCATGAGGGATAGGCAATTCATGCAATCGAGGCTTCCACACAGCAAGACTGGTCCACACCAATTAGAGAGTACCTAAAGCTTGGTAACCTCCCTCCTGGATTATCACACACTACCAAAAGGACATTTAAATGGAAGGCAACAAAGTTTGTCTTGTTAGGAGACATCCTATACCATCGGAGCTATGAAGGAATCCTCCTTCATTGCTTAGAGTATCAAGAATCGACTTGGGCAATGGCCCAAGCACATGATGGTACTTGTGGTGGCCATTTTAGTGGCATGGCCATCACAAAGTGCATTCTCTACATGGGCTATTATTGGCCAACTTTAGAGTGAGATTGTTGTGCATATGTGAGGAAGTGCATGAAATGTCAACACCATGCTAACTTGACACATGTACCTTCTCAGGCCTTACAACCGATCCAATCGGCTTGGCCATTTTTGCAATGGGGGTTGGATTTAATCGGGAAAATCTCCCCTGCATCCTCGAGCCATCACACATTTATCATTATGGCTATCGAGTATTTTACAAAGTGGGTGGAAGCAATCCCCCTTACCACTACGACAGGACCCCGCATAGCGGAGTTCATATTGCATAATATCATTTGTCATTTTGGTATTCCATCCAAGATCATTTTGGATAATGGGACATCATTCAAGAACAAATATGTGCATGCTTTGACAATAAAGTATAATATCCAGCACAACTTTTTGACACCCTATTATCCACAAGCAAATGGGCAAGCAGAAGCATCAAACAAGACATTAATTGCCATATTGAAGAAAATAGTCAAAGAGAATCATACCGATTGGCACACGCAAATGCCGCTTGCCCTTTGGGCTTACCACACTAGCATTCGGATGCCCACTGGGGCAACTCCATTTTCACTAGTGTATGGTGTTGAGGCAGTCATGCCTCTAGAGTTAGAAATCCCATCACTACGCATATCCATGCAGGAGTTTATTGATGATGATACTACATGACAAGCTCACCTAGATCAACTTATGTTGTTGGATGAGCATCACATTAATGCGCTTGAGCATCTACGTGTGTATCAAGAGTGGCTCAAAAGAGCCTACAATATGAAAGTCCATCTCAGAGACTTTCAGGTTGGTGATCTCATCCTGAAAGAGAACCAACAGAATTCTAGCTTGCCGCCCCACCTACGGGACAAATTTGTGACAAACTGGTTAGGTCCCTTTGTCATCACTAGTCAAATAGGGCCTAGAACTTATCACCTAGCTTCACTTGAAGGTGTCGAGGATCCTGAACCCTTGAACATCCTTCACTTGTGGCCATTTCATGCTTAGAGAGCACCCAAAAGGCTCCTAGCGGGTTCTCACCATCTAGGTCAAGTAAAAATGCTCCTAGACTATCTACGATCATCTAGGTCAACCCTAAAATCCCCAAAGGCATCCATAAGCCCTTTGGTCATAGCCAAATACCCCTAGGTAGTCGTAGACACTTTTTAAGTGCCACCACATGTCTAGGTCACCCAAAGGCTCCTAGCAAGTTCTCACCATCTAGGTCAAGTAAAAAATGCTCCTAGACTATCTACGATCATCTAGGTCAACCCTAAAAGCCCCAAAGGCATCCATAAGCCCTTTGGTCATAGCCAAATACCCCTAGGTAGTCATAGACACTTTTTAAGTGCCATCGCACATCTAGGTCACCCAAAAGGCTCCTAGAGGGTTCTCACCATCTAGGTCAAGTAAAAATGCTCCTAGACTATCTACGATCATCTAGGTCAACCCTAAAATCCCCAAAGGCATCCATAAGCCCTTTGGTCATAGCCAAATACCCCTAGGTAGTCATAGACACTTTTTAAGTGCCATCGCACGTCTAGGTCACCCAAAAGGCTCCTAGCGGGTTCTCACCATCTAGGTCAAGTAAAAATACTCCTAGACTATCTACGATCATCTAGGTCAACCCTAAAAGCCCCAAAGGCATCCATAAGCCCTTTGGTCATAGCCAAATACCCCTAGGAATCTAGACATCTAAGTCTAGGTCACCCAAAAGGCTCCTAGAGGTTCTCACCATCTAGGTCAATAAAAATCCTACTATATATTCTAGGTCAACCCTAAAATCCCCAAAGGCATCCATAAGCCCTTTGGTCATAGCCAAATATCCCTAGGCAATCGTAGACACTTTTTAAGTGTCGTCGCACGTCTAGGTCACCCAAAAGGCTCCTAGTAGGTTCTCACCATCTAGGTCAAATAAAAATGCTCCTAGACTATCTACGATCATCTAGGTCAACCCTAAATTCCCCAAAGGCATCCATAAGCCCTTTGGTCATAGCCAAATGCCCCTAGGTAGTCGTAGACACTTTTAAGTGTCTTACACATCTAGGTCACCCAAAAGGCTCCTAGCGGGTTCTCACCATCTAGGTCAAGTAAAAATGCTCCTAGACTATCTACGATCATCTAGGTCAACCCTAAAATCCCCAAAGGCATCCATAAGCCCTTTGGTCATATCCAAATACCCCTAGGCAGTCATAGACACTTTTTAAGTGTCGTCGCACATCTAGGTCACCCAAAAGGCTCCTAGCAGGTTCTCACCATCTAGGTCAAGTAAAAATGCTCCTAGACTATCTACGATCATCTAGGTCAAACCTAAAAGCCCCAAAGGCATCCATAAGCCCTTTGGTCCCCCCAAATGCCCCAATGGCCCCCAAATAAGCTCGTTGGTCACATGTGTATACATATCAATCAAAAATTCAAAAACATCATCAAAATTTCAAAATTCAAAAATATTGCATCACACCACATTGCATCCCATTGCATTTTATCATCGCTTGCATTTAGGCATATTCATCATTAGCACTTTACATTTTAGAGTTGCTCATACATGTCTAGCACCATGATGGTACACTACTTACCACTCAAAATCAATGTTGTGAAAGTACTCATAGTTCAATGCCGCAATTATCATTTTCACCCACATTTTTCACATTTCCATAGTCGTGTCTATTCCCTTCACTTAGCCATTTGTTTTAGAATGTCAGTAGGGTTTTTGGTCACTCAGCCATATCTAGTCTCTACTCAGATTTTGTAGAAGGCTAGCTTGATTTTTAGGAGGTAGAGTCTTGCATTGATTATGCCTTGTGTACATCATATCCCAAACACAATTAATCATTAACAATCCAAGTTTTGCACAAAGACAGATGAAATCCATGAAGTGGTCTAGGTTACCTTAAGCGAAAAGGTCATCCTGCTCATCCCCCTGTGTGAATGGTTCAAGAATGTTGAGAGTTGGCAAAAGGACAAGTTCTCCCCTACCCAATTCCCCCCACAACAATAAGTGGTTTTCCCCCATTTTTTGTCATCAAAATCCCACATTGTCACATGTTTGCAACAGTCTAAATTTGCAAACCCCCACAAAGAAAAAATTCCAAATACAAAAATACAAAAATAAAAAAGTGCACACATCAAAAAGCACAAGAAACAGTGATCCCCATCACTCAAAATTCAAATCCCTTGCTCAAGAAAAAAAAGAAAAAACTCAAAATAAACAGTGATTATTATCACTAAAAAGAGAAAAATAAACAGTGATTCTTATCACTTCATATGAGAGCAAGTATCCCAATAAAATTCAAGAAAGTAGGGAGTCGAACTTGAATCCCTGGAACTCTCAACATTTGGAAAACCATCAGGTGATCCTCATTATGGGTTTGGTGGATAGCCTATCCGTCAATGGTGGTAGCCTCCCGCATGATGATATGTCTGCCATATTAGCTTTTGGGCGTATGTGTAGACCAATGTTTGCATGTGGATGAGCTAGCTTTGGTAACCTAGATTGCCTAGTGGTCTAGTCATACTTAGTACAAAACCTACGATGGTGGCATTCATTTGGTGATCCTCAGTACAGGTTTGGTTGAGAGCCTACTTGGCACTAGCGGTATCCTTATGCATCTCACAGGAATGAACTCACTTGCACACATAGGGATATGAAGTACCTTGGTCATCCTAGCAGATTCATACCTTGTCAAAAAGTCTTGCATGGTTAGTATACAACTTTTGATGAGTTGACTAGAGTGTTTGAGTCTCATGAAAACCTAATGGGCACTCCCTAAACAACATGTCATTCATATCACTTCACCACATTCATTTCAATTACATTATTCACAAATCCATTATATAAGTCTCATGACAACATTACATATGAGTTGGTGCAAAATACATCATCTATGGTGCTAGCATAATATGGCATATAGTCTACACATTGCATCCTCTAAATCAATAAATCATCCATCTCACTATACATCCATGCATGTACAAAATAAAATCAAATCAAAATCACAAAATATGCATACATAGGCATTCATCATCATTGCATAAATCAAATTGCATACATTTCATAAAACAATAAACACATGATGATAAACCACATAAAAATCTCATATATATATATATGTGTGTGTATATGATAAACAACAAATTAATGAGAAAATACTTGCTTTGATTCATTTCCTTTTGTTTGGTATTCTTTCATTTTCACATGCATGCTTCCTTTTTGATGCTCATGAGCAATATGGGGTAGATACGCATATTTTTTTACATAATTTGGTGCATATTTTTATATCATAGTGTATGCATCACCCCCAATACCTTTGCCTCATGCCAAAATCCTACTAGCATACCCCCCTTCAAGTAGTCAATCTCTGTCATCTCTAGATCATAACTGAAGTACCTCTCGAGTACTGCCTGTCTTCAATCTTGTGGTGTCGTGCGGATCGACCACCCTTCTATCAAAATCCTAAGAATCCAATATATATCCTCTAGCATCACCGTAATATTCCCAGTGGGTAGGTGAAAGGTATCGGTGCACGGATCCCATAGATCAATCAGGGCAGTCGGATATGCACGATCTCCTATAATAGCCTCTAACTGGGTCACCTGCTTGAGGCCGATGGCATCCATCCACTCCCAATCCTCTGTGGTCAAGGAATTCCTTGTGGAATAAAATATATTAGGCACTCTATACCGAATCCTCACCACCTGACAGGGATAAGCAACTCAATAATACACCATAAAAATGGCCTCGCATGGCCCCAAAAACATTTAAAAGAAAAGACTCAAAATGGCCCCTCTTTGAGGCCATTTTGTGGCCATTCCTCCTAGGAATGGCCCCAAAAACTATGTATAGCCCATAAAGGGATGGCCTATTACCAGCCCACACTAGCCATCCCACCTAGGGATGACTGGAAAAAATTGGGCTCAAAAAGGCCTTTCAGGCCATCAAAAATAGCAAAAACAATGCAAAATTGATCTAAAAAATGCAATCTAATTGCACAAAAACATGGGTAAAACACAAAAGTTGGTACATATATCATAAATTAGGTTTAATTACCTAAAATTTATTGTGATATAATTCCAATTCAAAAACATACCATAAAAGCAAAGAACTCAACTCCTAACACTAGGAAAATGCAATAAGAGAGACTTGGCATACTTGTCTCACACCAACTCCTCCACTTTCTGAGTCCACCCACTGACTCATGGTGACTATGGGATTAATTTTACAGCACTCCACTACTTATAATCACTCTCCTACTCCTCACCTCTCAAACTGTAAAATAAAGCATGCACAAATAAGCCTAACCTTCATATTTTGGGTTTATATAAATATGTAGGGGTCACCACCATCCTAGGGTGGGATGAGCACATATTTTGCTGACCCTGCCAAGGATGGTATTATAACATGCCCTCATCCCACCCTGGGATGGTGGTAGTAAAAATAGGCCAAAATAGCCCAAAATGACCCAAAACAGGTCCAAAACTACACCAAAATAGCTCAAATTGGGTCCAAATTTCACATAGATCAAAATGCAACCCCGATGATCCTATGAGGGATGTAAAAGTTGTTAATTAATGCCCCAATAAGGCCATTTTTGTCGTACCACCCCATTAACATGCAATTTTCAGCTCCTTTTCTCTAAGAAAACTCAACAAAGTCACCAAAATCCTCTCCAAATTGTCCTATTTTTCAAGGGACAAAGCTGAAGGTAACCATAACACAAGTCAATTGGGTCAAGTGACTCATATATTTTATCACTATTCATTCCCTCATCAACTTTTTCACTTTATGGGATAGTCATAATCAGTCCAAATCAGCAAGCACACACTCAATTATGTGAATGGCATTCGTTCAACGAATCTTCGATAAAGACAATCATGCTCCTACTTGGGGTAGCAAACAAGCACACAATATCACATTATAACACTTGAAATTACTAGCATCATGAATACATGGGCCTTAGCCTTTAATTATGGACAATTTTCAAGCATAGGCATGCTCATTTAACGAGTCAGAAACAAGGATTCAAGAGCACACATCGTTTTCATGATTGGGGCATCTAAAGTTGGTTAGGTTATCGAGTAACCTTAATAATTCAACATTTTGGTCATCTATTTTTTATCAGTGCTGTATTTCACATAATGCATATCAAAAATGGGCATCTATAGACACTAAAATGTGGCAAATCTGATTAAACACCCACAAATAATGATCAAATTGGCATCACGTGGCCCCTTGGGCAGCCCTCAGGAGGCTCACAGTGGTTCTAGCCACTATGGAAAGGTTTTTGGAGGCTATCGACCCAATTTTGGGAGGTTTTGTCCCAAAATTCACCACCATCACACCCTGTGATGATGGTAGATTCCCATTGTCCCACCCTGGGACGGTGGTGAGCCATCGTCCTAGGGTGGGACGGTGAGCAAGTTTGACCCAAAAAAAGTCAAATTTGGGCCAAATGGCACCCAGAAACTACCATCTAGCACGCCATTTGGAGCATGCGGGTCAGAGGCCACTGATTCATTATGACATGCTTCATAATGGAGGCCCAAAATGGATATTCCTTTCCCCATCTAGCGCATGCCTCCCGTTTGACAAGTGGCATGTCCTGCCATGCATGCCCTTGCATGCCTTTTTGCACATAAGCCCATTTAGGCTATAAAATGGGTTCAATATCCACACAAAAACATATATATGAGTTCTATGATATGCAATGGAGTTTTTCTGATATTTCCCCTCACCTTATTGCACATATTTGCCCTCGAAATCTCTCTTTTGCCAAGGAGGTTATCGGGGTGACTTCAAGAAGGTAATCCGAGCATAAATTTTCCATCCGGGTGAATTTATTCACCAAATTGGATTACAACACACCTTAGAATTTTTGGGAACATCTTCTAGTGATTTGGTAGCAAAAAGTGGCCAGATTTGGTGGGTATACCCTCTTAGGGTGCCCCCCAAATAGTTGCAGTCACCATCGCCCCCCCCCGATACGAGGGTAAATTATTAAAAAATTTCATTACTTTTTAACATTTTTAATTTTCTATATTTTCCCATTATTCTACTGTTCAAATTTCAAGTTATTTGGAGTTAAAATGAAAGACTTATAGAATTTTTAAGTTTTCGTAGGCTCGTAGGGCCCATCCGGGAACCCCAGATTGATGCAGGTGTATCCGGGATCCAATTTTAAAATATAATCATATGGGTTGTCTTAAAATGTAAATTTATACATACTAACCAAATTTCATGAGTTTTGGATATGTTTAGGTTTGGTATTTGCTTGTCTTCTCTTTCGTAGGATGCAGGCGAGCGACACAAAATTGAGGGGTCAAAAGATGCAATTTTGATCGGTTTTTGGTGACATAATACCAAAACATCCTATTTAACATCTTTGAGAATTTTCAACTCATTTTGACATCTTTTGATATAGTTTTAATATATGCGCTATTTTACCCCTGTGGGGATTACATATTTTCAGCATACACCCTTGCTATTTGACCCCTTTTTGCTTCCTTGTGTGTAGGTGCAGGTTATTGTAAGTCATTGGGAAGGAATATCATACATCAGATATTGAAGATACAAGAATCAGCAGCATTGGTTCGCCCACCTCAATTGTGGGTACGCGGAGAAACATTGGATGTGCACCTTGATTCCATGAAAGACTTGGTCTTTGGGCACCCGATATTGTAACAATTGTATCACATTTTGAGCCCTAAAGGGTACTGTTGTGTAACCTTGGATCTTATCCAACAAATTAATGAGAAAAGACTTGCTTTGATTCATTTCCTTTTGTTTGGTATTCTTTCCTTTTCACATGCATGCTTCCTTTTTGATGCTCATGAGCGATATGGGGTAGATACACATATTGTTTTACATAATTTGGTGCACCATTTTCCCCTTATTCATATGGTTAGTTCTCATAATGAATATTATAGAGACAATAAAATATTATAAACTAGTTATAAGTTTCAAAAGCACTTTTACCTTTACTTTACCCTTAAAATATTATTATATTTTATGTCACTTCAACTAAATAACTTTTTGTTCTATGTAATATAAATTATTTCATATTTATCATAACGAATCCAATTTATTCAAAGTAAAATGTGCACACCTTATACCTTATGAACACATTCACATTTTGAAAAAAATATTTATTTTGATAATAAATTGAATTTACTATAAAATAAAATATACATATGTTTTATGAAAATGTATATATGGTATAATCATGCATGCATGTAGCGAGTGTAGCAAAGAGTGTGAACATGAGTTTATATTTCATCAATGAGTATAATGTGAGCTAGGATTGCAGCAACGAGTACGAGCATGAGCTAGGAGTGAGTGCACAAGTGTGAGAATGAGCCAAGAGTGAGTGTAGCAACAAGTGCAAGCATGAAATGAGAGTAAGTACAATAGTGAGTGCGAGCACGAGTTGGGAGTAAGTATAACAGGAAGTGAGGGTGCGAGTTAGGAGTAAGTACAAAAATGAGTGAGAGCATGAGCTAGGATTAAGTGGAACAATGAGTGAGGGTGTGAATTTGGAGTAAGTGTAGCAACAAGTGTGAGTGTAATATAGGAGTAAGTGTAGCAATGAGTGTAAGCATGAGTTGGGAGTGAGTGCAATTGGAAGCAAGTATGAGTAAGTGCAACCAAAAGTGAGTGCAAGTTAGTGCACCCAAAAGTGAGTTTGAGCATGAGTCAAATTAAGTGTATCATCGTATGAGTTGGAAGTGAGTGTGCAAGCCTAGAGAAAATGATATCAAAGGATTGTGAACCAAGAGGGAGTGCAAGAAAATATTCAATCATGGTTGAAGAGCGATGGGTTCATCTAGAGTGTATCAATACTTCAAAGTATTACCATGAATGCGTGTAAAATTATTTCCAAAAAAAAATTGAAGCCAAGAAATGTTGGTAAAAAGAAGAGACAAGGGAAATTATGAGCTAAGAGGGAGTGCAAGCTGGGAGTAAGTGTGAGATAGGAGAGAGTGCAATCCAAGAGTCAATGTAAGCCAAAGAGGAAGTATGATTCAAGATTCAGTCATGAAAAAAGATCAACAGGTTCATTTAGAGTGCATCAATGCTTCAAACTCTTACCATGAATGTGTGGAACATTGTTTCCAAAAAATTGTTGAAGTGAAGGAACATAAAAAAAAAGAGACACGAGCAATTGTTAGGAGGCCCTAGTTCTTTGGAAGAGGGGGGCTCTTCCTATGGAAATGGGGTCCTAACTATAACCCAAGAACCCAAAAAGTAAACTTGGCTCCCTTGTGGTTTCATCTCCCTAACTTGACCTTCTATTTATGGTATGTTGATGTCATTAGGGGTATTGCAAAGGTGATTAGTAAACTGGTTCAGATTGATTTTACCACTCGATCATAATCCCATATGGTCTTTTCTCAAATGTGTGTTTTGAAAAATTTGGATTTTGACTTGCCAAGTCATATTGACCTGATCTCCAAGGTGGGGCCCTGGACCCAATCTATTATGTATGAAAATAGGTCCACTAAATGCATGGTATGCAAAAGTATTGGTCATAACTTGGTGGCTTGTGTGTAGAAGCCTCAAAAGCTGAAGGAGGGTATTAAGAAAATCTAGGGAAAAAAGGTTCAGGCAGACCCAAGTTCCAAATCCACACCAGGAAATATCAGGAATTCAAACCAAGAGTCTTTCCCACCTAAAAAAAAATTGGTTAAATAAATCCTTGAAGTGGATATCAGCAGCCCTGATAGGGCAGTGGTGAATAGCCAAGAGTATTCAACCTCGAACCTTCCAATGGATGGGAAAATAGAAGCAGTGTATGTGGTTGATATCCCACAAAATTTTCTTCAAAATTATTTCCAAGGTCTCCTCTCTGAGGAGGAACCACCAGTGGAGGAGGTGCTTGCCCTCCCAGCCCTTTAAGGGGTAGAGTCATAAGCAAATACTAAGTTAGATCTTGGTAAATTTTTAGTCCTGGGAGATGGGACCACGAAATCAAAGGTTCCTGGCCTAAATACGGCAAGTCTACATAAAGGGTCGATGGATGTTGGAGTGCCTAGGAAGGTCAGGAGACCCTCAAGTAGGGTGGTAAGGATCAATGAGTTAGAATCAGATGTAGAAAATGGTCTGCAAACCCAATTGAAGTTTCATAAGGAGAGGGAATCTAAAGAAAATGAAATAAATATTGGTTCTTTTTATCAGTCCCCTAAATCTTCTGATGGGGGGGAGCTGATCCAAACCTCATAGATGAATATTATCTCTTGGAACATAAAATGCCTTAACAGAGTGGCTAAGCAGAAAGCCCTAGCATCCTTGAGGAAATATCACCGGCTCGATATTATTTTAGTCTAGGAAACTAAAATGGATGTGATTATCATGGAATTAATCAAAAGGAGAGTTTGGAATGAGGCATATTTTATGGCCAGTTCGGTATCTGGTGCATCCAGGGGACTACTATGCCTGTGGGATCCTAAGTCTATTGAAGGCTCAATCTTATTTACTTTGGAAAGGGTGATTAAAATTATTTTCTCATCCAAATATTTAGGTTTTAAATGGATCCTTTCAAACATTTAAGCTCATAACATACCTCAAAATAGGGTTCTTTTGTGGAAATCCCTAAGCGCAATGTGAGAGGTGTTCAATTATGAGGTTTGGCTTCTCACAGGGGATTTCAACACCCCTTTATACACCTTGGAAAAAAAAGGAAGGACCCTTGTGTCCAAAATTATGGAAGATTTTGCATTTTTTGTGAATTCTCAAGAGCTTATGGATATACAGTTGAAAGGGTATATATACACATGGAATAACAAAAAGAATGGGAAATCAAAACATCTAGATCAAGGTTGATCATTTTTTGAATTCTAGGGAAGGGATTTCTATGTTTGGCAACGCGTCACTAAATTCTCTTCCTAAGGTTACTTCAAACCATAAACCCCTGGTTTTTGAGAAAGTCCAAAATCCTCCTTTCTATTCGAGCCCTTTTAGGTTCTAGTACATGTGGTTACAGTACCCATAGTTGGAGTCCAGGATTAAAGAATGGTGGGATATAAGTTTTTCTAGTCTCCTTTGGTCACAAATAGCCTCCAAATTGATATTTATTTAGGCTAATTTGAAGGCTTGGAACAAGAATTTTTTTGGTAACATTCACCAAAAGAAGAGAGTTTTGAATGACCGCTTAGAAGAAATCGAAAGTAGACTGGCCTCATCAGTAGTGAATGAAGACCTAAGAAGTGAAGAAAGGAATACTCTATCTAAACTTCGTAATGTGTTGGCTGCAAAAGAGACCCACTAGCACTAGAAATCAAGGTTCTTGTGGCTTCAATATGGGGACCAAAATACAAAAAATTTCCATTCGTCGGTCTTGCAGTATAGAAGCTCAAATTATATTTTGGAGATTTGTTTGGCAAGAGGAGAGACTTCCAAATATTTGTTGTGAATAGAGAAATATTGTAAGTTTCTTTAAATATCTCCTATGCTTCCCTGTTGATAGAGACCTTACGATGGAATATTGGATGCTTAGAAATATTCCACAACTGGTCTCTAATAATATGAATAAAAATTTGAATGAGTATTTTGACGATGACGAAATCAGAAAGGTGGTTGTTGCAATGGGAGGCTTAAATGAACTAGTACCTGATGGATTTCCACCAATTTTCTTCCACAAATTTTGGAATATTCTTGGTCCTGAAAACTGTGTGGTGATTAGAGGCTCAGGGGTCTTAACTTATTCTTGTAGATGTAAACTCGATATTTTTGTTTCTGATCCCTAAATGCATGAGGGAAATGGAATTCGTGGACTTCAAGACAATCAGTCTGTGTCATACCATCCTAAAAATTCTCACAAAATATATGGCCAATAGACTAAAAATTTTGCTTCCTTTCATTATTGACTCTCCTCTGAGTGGTTTTGTTTCAGGAAGGCAAATTCTTGATAACATTATTACAGTGCATGAAATATACACTCAACAAGTAAAAGCGGTAGATCTACAAGTTGCATTAATGATCCCAACAACTTTTCCTCTCAAAGTGTACACAAGAGTTGAGTCCCAAAGAGGTCAATACAGTTACCATAGGGGCAATTTGATACAACCAGTGAAGAGTACTTCAATTAATGGATAGAAACAAGCTAAAATATTATGGTTGATACGTATAGCCTAAAATTTCCTTAGATTGACCGTATTTCATTAATATGTATCTTAATTGCATGCAGGAGGTGTGGTTGGCCAACTTTGGTTCTTGGCATTGTATTTACTTGTAGAAAGGGCTCTTTTAGGGGCTATATATGTAAGAATGAAAGGTAAAAAGAGGGTTGGCTCTTTGGATATTACAACCTACATGTAATATTTGAAATATTCATAATTCAAGTGGATCATTTTCTGGCCTCCAAATAGTCTTGTGTATGTATGCATCTTTATTTTTTTAGTTATTTTTTTTTTTTAAAGTTAGATGAATGAATGCATTGTAATTCTACATTTTGGATTTCATGCTTTTCATTTTTTGATTATGGAATTCATAATTAAAATTTATGCACTCAATGTGAATGGGAAGTGCTTGATGGTCTGTTAGATGATCTATGTGTATTCATTGAGTATTAAGATCTTGCATGTACTTTGATACAACTAAACTCATCCCTTGTAAGTTCTAGCTTCAATATTCTTTCCTTTCTTTTCATTCCCTTTTCCTCTTAGGCATAGTTAGCTAGGAATCCTTTAGGAATGGGTCTTATTCATAGATTGGCCTCAAAAATTTTAGCTTTGAGACTGTTCAATGTTGGTCGAGGTCTGTGGGCACACAATCCTTACTATTAGACAAAATTTCAACCAATAATTAAATTTTCTATGGGATCATTTTTCATTTTTGATAGGGATTATGGAAATATTTTCTTTCAAGGAATTGAAAAATTTAGCTTCCACATACAAGGCATCCTTTTTAATATTCCTGAATGCTTTGTTGTTTCTTTCATACCAAATACCCTCCCAAAAATGAGGTAAATAGAAAGACCAAAAAATTCTAAGCAAAATATTTCGGGAGGGGAAACCGTCTACAAACACAGGTCTAGAATGTTATTAGGCATGACCTAGGTCAAATTGAATTTTATTATAGGAATATGGATAACTTCTAAGGAGAAGGAACACTCAAGAAATAAATGATTAGTATTCTCCCAAGAAACTTCACATAGATAACACCTATTTAAAATGTGTGTCTCTTTTATGAAGGTTTTCAATAGTAAGAATTTTTTTCTGGGTGGCCAGCCAAAAGAAGAAATTAAATTTAGGTATGAGGTGTTTGAACCATATCTTATTTTCTAGAAACCAATCATATTCCTTGTAAAACTAAATAAAGTAAGTAGATTTAATTATGAAAAAGCCCTTATTATCCACTTTTCAAATAGAGGAATCAACTGATGGGTTAGGATTTAGGAGATAAATTCTAAGAATATTGAAAAAGAACATAGAGCATGAATTTGCCTAGGGGAGGGATTAAAAAGAGATAGAATCTTCCAATCCCTTTTCCATCCCTTACATTAAGAAAGTCAACAACTCTAGATCCACAATATTGCATAGTAAAGAACTCTAAGCAATTTAGAAGTTGATCTTTAATCAAAGTCTTATTATAAATCCAACTATCTTCCCAAAATTTAACTTCCCTACCATCACTGATCTTCCATATTAATCCTTTTCGAATAATAAACCTAGAATCAAGAAAATATTTCCAAAAAAAATAGCTCTTTGGATTGGCCTAAATATCAAGGAAATTACCATCTTTGTCAAGGTATTTAGCTGTTAAAATCTCTACCCATCCAACTTCATTCATTTTTAAAAAATTCCAAAACTATTTTGCAATAAGGGCCAAATTTATTTGTTCTAGTTTCCTGAGACCTATTCCACCCTTGCTCTTTTTGGAACAAACATGCTTCTAATCCACCAAGGGAATTATGTGTTTTTATTCCATTCCCATCCAAAGAAAGGCCTTTTGAGTACTATCAATCTTTTGGCAATTTTTTTGTGGCATCTTGAACAACAATAAAAAATATCAAGATAATTTGGAGGCTATTTAATCAACTATGCCTTACTAGCTTGACTGAGGATGACACCTTTCCAACTTTCCAACTTTCTCCTAACCCTCTCCACCACAAGAAGTGAAGAAGAATCTTTCAACCTACCACTAAAAATTGGTAAATCTAGATAAACGAAAGGGAGCTACCCAATGAAACATTCAAAGATTTTTGCAATTTTTACCTACCTTTGAAGGAGGGGTGTTAAAAATAAAATAAAATTTATCTTTTATCTAGAGGTAGCCTCATAAGAATATAGAATAAACTTAACCTCTTTCCATTTTAGAACAAAGTATCTTGAAACAATAAGAGTATCATCTACAAATTACTGGTGGGTTATGCGATTGTAGGGGGAGGCAGACTTTATCCCTAAAATTAACCTCTTAGATTAGGCTTCATGAATAGATATGCCCATGTCTTTAGCCATAATAAGAAATGATAAGGAGACAAAGTATCCCCCTTGTCTTAGGTCTTAAAGGCTTCTATAACCTACTGGAGAACCATTAATTAGGACAAAATTCATAACTGAGCACAAACATCCTTTGATGAATTTTATCCAAGCAGGGTGAAAGAGGAATTTACCCATAACTCTAAACAAAAATTACCAAGATACTCTATCACATGCCTTGTTCATATCTAATTTCAACAAAAATCCATCTCTACCAC
The DNA here is from genome assembly GCA_028583015.1 of Wollemia nobilis. Taxonomy (NCBI): domain Eukaryota; kingdom Viridiplantae; phylum Streptophyta; class Pinopsida; order Araucariales; family Araucariaceae; genus Wollemia; species Wollemia nobilis. The sequence continues at coordinate 2,650,283 of JAQPPZ010001195.1, forward strand.
TTTTATCTATGGAGTGAAGAACTTCATAAATAGTAATCATGCCATCCATATGTTGCCTCCCTTTAACAAAAGCACCTTGGTAAGGATCAATAATTTAAGGAATAGTGGCCTTCATTCTATTAGCTATGAATTTATCTAATATTTATAAAGATTTTTATATAGACTTATGGGTCTAAAATTATTGAAGGAATTAACTCCTACCAATTTAGGAATTAGAATAAAAAAGGTGAAATTGATGTCACTCAGAATATGAAGGGTATTTTGAATTTCACCCATAGCATATATATATCCTTCCCCACAATTCCCCAAAAATTTTAATAAAAAACTATAGGAAAACCATTAGGTCTAGGGGACTTCTCACCAGCCATGGAAAACATTGCCTCTATGATTTTACTCTTTGGATAGAGCATTAAGACTAGATTTTATTTGTTCAAAATTTGGAGAAGGAATAAAATTCAAAAAATAATTGGAGTCCTTCTCATATATAGGTGCCACCACTCGTAAGAGATCTAAAAAAAAACTATAAAACACCCTCATGAATTTCCAAAATATTTCCAATTTTAGTACCATCCTTCTTAATATTTTTAGTAATATTATTAAAACTCCTGTGTCTCAAGGTTATAGGATGAAAAAACCTGGTATTTCTATCTCCATATTTCAACTAGAGAGCCCTAGAATTTTTTCTCTAGTAGGATTCCTTGCAAGACAAAAAATTATGGAAATCTATCAGCAAACTCTTTTCAAGATCTCTGTTAGCCTCTAATGGGGGGAAATATTCTGCAATAGCTTCAATGGCTGAATGTTGCAGTTTTAGGGATTTATTCTTTTGGAAAATGTTACCAAAGATATTTGTATTTCATTATTTTAAATTGCTCTTCACAAATATTAACTTATTATCAGCTTGAGATATTAGGGGACCTAGAAAATCCTTCTTCCACCAATTAGCTATGAGGGCCTCAAGGGTATCATTTTTCAGCCACATAACCTAAAAATGAAAGGTAAAATTAAAAATTTTATTCCTAAATAAAACATCTAGTACCAAAGTATTGTGATCTGATATTATTATTGGAAAAGAAGAGAGAAAAAATTCACCAAAATGATGAATCCCTTCTTTAGAAACAAAAATCTTGTCTAGATTTGATTGGATAAGATGTTCTCCCAGCTTTTTGTTGCTCCAAGTGAATTTATTTCCTTTTAGATCGAAGTGCATAAGCTCATTAATATTAACAAAAAAATTTAAGTCCTCCATACCATTAGAAGGGGGTTGACTTCCTCCTCTATTTTCCAAGGGAAAGAGGGGGGAATTAAAATCCCTAGCCAACATCCAAGCAAGGTCAGGGAAACTATTTTTATTTATGCTCAACTCCTCCCATAGTCTTCCTCTCCCTACAAATCAGTTTAGGGTATACACATTGGTTAATACCCAAGATATTTTAGAAAATATACAGTAGCAAAACATGTTAATGAACATATAAGAATGATTTAAATAATCTTAATATATCATTTTAATATATTTTAAATAATCATGGTCCATATTATAGTTAAAGATCTTATATGATGAGGAAACTACATTCAAGACTCTAGATATAGTTACAAATAATCATTTTATTTGGTTTTGTATCGCTCCAAATTTTTTGCATCCCTACCTTCAGGCTATTGGATCCGCGCCCGGAAGGAGGATGGGAAAAGGATGGTGCGGTACCTCGGACGAGAGGACTTCACGAAGGTCCCGCCTCTCAAGGGAGGTGTATTTTGGTGATTTTTCGACGGATGGTGGGTTCACCAGGAAACATTTGGCGGCAGTTTCCATGCCTAGGTTTTGGAATGTGTTTAGATGAGTTCGTTTTATCCTTTAAGCATTCATCCTAGGTTTGGCCGAATGAATCTAACTTAATCTATATGAAAATGCAACTTTCAATGAATACAGAAAATAGATTTTGAAAGCAAAAAATAGAGAATTTACAGGAGGAAAATGGGGAATACCTGATCCGGATGTCCGAAGAAGATTTTGGCGGTTGATGCAGTATGGATCATCTGGAATTCTACAGAATCGCCTGCAATCTGACAGAATCATCCGAAATCTGACAGATTCGTCTGGAATCTGAAAGAATCGTCTGAGACTGATAGAATCGTCTGAGATCTGACGAATTCGTCAGACGAATTCATCAGAGACCTGCAAAACAGCAAACAGATGCAAAATACAAAAAAATTCTACTGTGCAGACAGAGGTAAATTACATAAAATTGCAATATGAATACTGAAAAATATTTAAAAACAGAATTTAAAGCAAATTACTGTACTTTAATGGCAGATTATGAGCTTAACATGCAATCTAGACTAGATGGGTGAACTCCAGATGCAAAATAGGATAAAAACTAAATAGATTATCTAATTTGCAAAACAAAATAACAGAGACAAAGTTGAGAAAAGCAAACTCCAGGCATTGATTGCCTCGATGTGGACTGCAGTCGAGATCATCTCGCATCAGTACGAAATCGTCTCGAATTTGATGAGATCGTCTCCGATCTTGACAGGTTCGTCGGCGGCGATGGGTGCTGGCTCCGACTGAAAATCAGTGGTGTACCTACAAAAAAATGGCTATAGGACTAGTGCAAAAGATAGATTATGATGTTTTAGTACAGAGGGATTCAGTTTGCGAGATAAATTCAGCCTGGGGTTGGGGAGGGAAAATCTTAGAGTTTAAATAGGCTTAGGGAGAGTTGTTGGGAGGTTGGAGATCTTCCCAATTTGGGAGATCTCCAACGGGGGAGGGTCCCAATGGCGCAGACACGCTTCTGCCCGGATTGGAGACCCGTTGGAACGGATTCCAACTATGCAAATTCAGTTTTGCGACAAAATCGTCTGGACGTTCTAGTCCAGACGAAATCGTCAAATACGGGGCGATATCGTCTGATCGGCGACGATATCGTCCAACGGTCAAAACAACCTCTAAAAATGGCGCGGAAAAAGGGGAAACGGGTTTCTCGGCGGTTAACGGGCGGTTTGGGAGGTTAAATTTGAATTTAAATTTATTTACTAAGGTGAATGTAATTATTCCAATTTTACTGCGCCAATTTTAGGGTGCTACATTTTTCCCCCTCTTTAGCGAATTTTCCGAAGAAAATGCGTTAAAGATGAGTTCTTCTCGATCTACGAGAAAGCAAAAAATTATACCCATTTTTAGGCGACGATTCTTGGTCGAATCGTACGACAGCTTACTATGGTGCCCCCTCCGTGTTTTTACCCAAATCGAACGTTTGAGGTAAAAACGCGAAAAAGCAAAATTAATTTGAATTATTTTTGAATGAAATTATGTTTGATATATGATATGTTTTTGATCATATGACTTGTGTTATGTGTATGTTTATGATGCTTTTATGTTTGATTGATTGATTTGATAATTGGATTGAGGATTCATGTAATTATGTCGTTGGAAATATTATAATTTGAATGTCATGCTGTAATATTTTAAATGAAATAATCTGATGTAACAAATTGGTTGTTTGTAATGAAAATGTGATAAAAATAAAAAGAGACTTCTAACAATAATTTCAAAGGACATTGTCGCTATTATAGACCATTTCATGGAGTCGCTGCTCACTCGGTCGTCAAGCTAATCCCATTTATAGAAATATTGTTAAAAAGGAAAAGAGTGCTTAAGAGACTGTCTTAAGACTTTGGTGCAATAGTGCAAATGATGATGATGATGATGATTTGTTTTCAGATTTCCATGAAAATATTATGCATGAAATATTTTTAAAATGATTTTTGCTAGGCATAAATTCCTAAGTGTGATAAAATTTTTGGATAATTCCCTAGGAATTATACCATCATTGCAAAATTTAAAGGTTGACATAATGACATGAAATAATGAAAATGTGTTTGCTTTTGAAAAAGCATAATTTGTGTAACATAATAAATGAAGTCATATGGTTTTTATGATTTTTAATAAATGGGGAATAAAAATTGTTACAATGGTTTGCGCTAGGCATAGAATATGTAGGTATAGACTTATACCATCATCGCGAAAATCAAAGAAAATAGTTTTATTGCATGGTTGATTTTTGATGAACAGAAAATATGAAAATGAGGACTTGCGCTAGGCATATAATTTCAATTTTGGTTTTGAAACTATACCATCGTCGCGAAAGTCGATATGATATGTATGATATGTTTTGAAAGAAATTTGTGATTTTTCTATTATATAGTTGTCTTTATGAAAAATAATTGTACTTGATTTATTCCAAACAAGTTGCAAAAATAATATTTCAAAGTATTTTGAAGACAAAAATTAGATTTATAAGGAATCCCATGTGCATATGTGAATTCATTTCCAATCTTGATTTATCATAATGATAGACAAAATCTCTCAAATACAAATGTGTGTGCAATTGTATTGTTCATTTACCAGGTTTGAGCAAGATACTATGATACAAGTGATTTGAAGAAACCAAATAAGTGTTCATTAACCATGATGTAGATGCATATAACCATATTAGACTACTATGTAGATCGGATTATCAAGAGCTAGCTAATCCATAAGCAGACATAGGTCTGTACAAAAGAAGGTCGCTAATGTGACAGACATATCGCCACGCTAGGAGTTACCCAAGGCCAAGCAGGTTGGGCACAAACCACCTGTTATGGGGCTTACCTCACAGTTTTCGAATAATTGAGAATTCCAGGGATTCAAGCTCATCAACCCTTCTTTTCTTTTCAAAGGGTAGGGAAAGGGATTTTATTGCTTTCTTGCTTTCTTTTGAACTTTGTTTATTTTTCTTTTGTATTTCTTTTGCTTGATAATGCTTGGAATATTGCTGAAATAACATTTTTCTTTTCTCTTTTTTCTTTCTTGAACTTTTTTTTTTTTTTCTTTTTCTGTGCTAGGGATACTTGCTCAGATTAGCTGTAGAGCAAGGGATTTTTATTCTGGGTAGGGGTGAGCTTGTCCTTTTGCCAATTCTCAAAGATTCTAGACCATGTGCATGATAGGATAGCAGGGGAAACTTTTCACCCAAGAAATCAGTTCTACTATGTAGCAAAACATGGAAATTACAAATATAATCATTTTATTGTGAAAAGATGTGCTTGGTTTAAGTAAATAACAAGATCAATTCTCTATGCTCAAACTTTATTTAATTGAATTTTGTGAACTTTGATATAAGAGAGATTAGTAATCATGCCAGATAAAATCAAGATATTTATTGTTGTGAGTGTGCAAGTGAGGGATGCCAAATAAATGCTAATTGTATCCAAAATAAGTTGAAACATATAACTGCAATAATTGTAAGAAAATATATATACATGATTTTTTAGAAGTTGGGAGAATGTTGACTCTCTCTTTCTTCTGTATATTGTTTTGGTTTCGAAAGAGTCAAGCATATAGCTGTTTTTAGATTTTTATTTAGATTTTTGTTTTTGAGCAAAAAGAACTTTAATAAGTGCTTTAAATAAATGCAATAGATAGTTTTTGAAGATTTTTGGATGATTATGAATGTTTTTGATGTTTTTGAATTTTTTATAAATTGAAAGAAATATAAGAGAGTAACTTTGAACAAATATATACATGGATGAAATGACCAAATTTATGCATAGTAACGTTTGAGATGTAAAATATTCATGGGTTCTTTAAGTTCTTTACCATCTAAGGTAGATAATTTATATGCTCCTGATTCAAATTTTGCAGTAATGATGTATGGTCCAAGCCAGTTGGGCTCAAATTTACCTTTAAGGTCCTTAGTTGCATTTGTATTTTTTTGAAGATTTTGAGGATTTTGATTTTTTTGTATTTTGATTTTAATTTATGAATTGAAATTGGTGGTATATACAAGATGATCTATATACACTATACAAGGTTTATTTGAGTATAGCATGTCTAAGGTTGCTTCAAAATCAAAGGAGGTTTTGAAGGATAATCTGGTTGAGGTGAAGGTAAGAATATAAGGTGATGAATAAAAGGTAGTGATAACAAAAGCTTTGTTATAATGTAGAATAATGTAGCAAAAGATTTGACTTTTATATGTGGAAAATTGATCATGTTACAAAATAAAATGTCAGAAGGATAAGAAGGTTCTTCATTCTTATTATTATATTCCAAGTCTTGATAAGATGGAGAAAGTATATGTGAAAGATATGCATGGGTGTTATTTGGTAAACAAGGATGATCATATATGGATGAAGAAAAGTGATGGATAGAAGATAATTGTGACAATAGAGAATGTATAGAACTTGATGTTTCAATCGTTAAATATTCTTCAAATGGTTTTGGGTCACCATGTATGGTAACAATTTTATTTGTAAGTTCAAACTTCAAACATTGGTGAAGAGTGGAAGGGAAAACCCTCATCGTATGAATCCAAGGACTCTGGAGAAATAGGTTGTAAGGTGAAGGACAATATCCTACATAGAATAAAGTATCCAGGATCTTGGATCCAATATTAAGGGGAAAAATTATAGTACCTTGAGCTTCTTGAATTTCATTGTTAAAAGATTTTATAATAACATTTGATTCATTAAGATCTTCTTCCTTTAATTTGAGTTTTTGGAATAATTGATAAGTGCATAAATTAAGAGAGGAGTCATTATCTACCATGATAGTTCTAACAAGTGTTTCTTTACTAGATCCTATAATGTAAAGATAGGAGTCTTCTTGTGGAGTAGAGGAAGGAATATCCTCATCATAGAATGAAATATGGTTAACCTCAAGAGGGTTTATACCATTAATTATGTTCTTAGAGAAAATATGATGAGGAACAAATTGTTGTCTAGGTATCTTGAACAAAGTTTCCTTATGGGAACTTTGTAATACTTCTAAAAGGGATATCTTTGCTTGAGGATTAATCACTTGTTGTTGGCTATCAAAGTGGATTTCAGATTGAGATTTTGATTCTAAAGATGAGCTTTCTATGCTTACATTCCATTTTGGATCATTATCTAGAGCCAAAGATAGTTTTGAAGGTTGGTCAAATGAGGAATCCATATCTTGAATATCGGATTGAGTTGATTGAACTTGAGGTTGCTCATTTGTAGTTTTTGTTACAATATTAATAATATCATCATGATGGGACACATTAACATGCAATATTTGATTGGTTTCTTGTTGTTGATAATTGAGTAGGGGTTCTTGGGAGATCCCCATGTCTTGATTGATTATTGGTATTTGTTGTGTAGGAGTTTGATTGTTTACTGGAGATTTATAATCAGTTGTAGATTGTAATTCCTTTATATTAAAAAGACCCTTATCAATCAAATCTTGAATTGCACATCTTAAATCTTTACAATTTTGTGTCATATGTCCATCTACTCTATGATATTCACAATGTAGCTCGGGTTTAAACCAATCTGATGTGGTATCGAAGTTGTCTTATGGAAGGGAGTTCAATCTTATTTGTGTCAAGTAAATACTTGAGAATTATATCCATTGGTTGATTGAGCTTAGTAAATTTACGTGATGAAGGTTTTTGAGAGGTTTTTGATAAATGCCTTAGGAATTTTGTCATAAAAGGACCTAATGGTTTCTCACCTCTACTTTCTTTATTATGGGTAGAATGATGACAGGAAGATTGCGATGTAGGAGGTGAGTGCATGGTAGAATTGGAAGAATAAGTATTTTCTTGTTGAAATGGATGTGTTGTATTGAAAGAAGAGTTTTGAAAAGGTGGTGGAGGATTATATGTGGATTGATAGACATAATATGGATATATGGGAGAATAGATAATATCATTATGAAGAGGATTGGCAAAGGGATTGTTTTGTTGGGTTATGGATGAAAAATAAGAAGAGTGTGATGGAGGTGGTGTTGAATAGGGATGAGGTTGGTCATAATCAACAAATGTATTTAGCTGAATTCTTCCAACATTACTGATGGACTCATATTGATTTGAGTAAAAACTCATGGTTTCTTTAGTACTTCTAAAAGTAATATTTAGCATCTACTATTTAGAATTGAATCTAAAACATACAAACTTGAAATGATGATTTTTTTTTTGTTTTTCTTGTATACATATATATATATTTTTTTTTTGTTTTTGTTTTTGTTTTCAAAAGGTTATGATGCATTCACGTCGGGTTCACCAAAATGTATCGCTCCAAATTTTTCGCATCCCTACCTTCAGGCTATTGGATCCACGCCCGGAAGGAGGATGGGAAAAGGATGGTGCGGTACCTCGGACGAGAGGACTTCACGAAGGTCCCGCCTCTCAAGGGAGGTGTATTTTGGTGATTTTTCGATGGATGGTGGGTTCACCAGGAAACATTTGGTGGCAGTTTCCATGCCTAGGTTTTGGAATGTGTTTAGATGAGTTCGTTTTATCCTTTAAGCATTCATCCTAGGTTTGGCCGAATGAATCTAACTTAATCTATATGAAAATGCAACTTTCAATGAATACAGAAAATAGATTTTGAAAGCAGAAAACAGAGAATTTATAGGAGGAAAATGGGGAATACCTGATCCGGATGTCTGAAGAAGATTCTGGCGGTTGATGCAGTCTGGATCGTCTGGAATTCTACAGAATCGCCTGCAATCAGATGAGAATCATCCGAAATCTGACAGATTCGTCTGGAATCTGACAGAATCGTCTGAGACTGATAGAATCGTCTGAGATCTGACGAATTCGTCAGACGAATTCGTCAGAGACCTGCAAAACAGCAAACAGATGCAAAATACAAAAAAATTCTACTGTGCAGACAGAGGTAAATTACATAAAATTGCAATATGAATACTGAAAAATATTTAAAAATAGAATTTAAAGCAAATTACTGTACTTTAATGGCAGATTATGAGCTTAACATGCAATCTAGACTAGATGGGTGAACTCCAGATGCAAAATAGGATAAAAACTAAATAGATTATCTAATTTGCAAAACAAAATAACGGAGACAAAGTTGAGAAAAGCAAACTCCAGGCATTGATTGCCTCGATGTGGACTGCAGTCGAGATCGTCTCGCATCAGTACGAAATCGTCTCGAATTTGATGAGATCGTCTCCGATCTTGACAGGTTCGTCGACGATGATGGGTGTTGGCTCCGGTTGAAAATCAGTGGTGTACCTGCAAAAAAAATGGCTATAGGACTAGTGCAAAAGATAGATTATGATGTTTTAGCACAGAAGGGTTCAATTTGCAGATAAATTCAGCCAGGGGTTGGGGAGGGAAAATCTTAGAGTTTAAATAGGCTTAGGGAGAGTTGTTGGGAGGTTGGAGATCTTCCCAATTTGGGAGATCTCCAACGGGGAGGGTCCCAACGGCGCAGACACGCTTCGCCCGGATTGGAGACCCGTTGGAACGGATTCCAACTATGCAAATTCAGTTTTGCGACAAAATCGTCCGGACGTTCTAGTCCGGACGAAATCGTCAAATGCGGGCGATATCGTCCGATCGGCGACGATATCGTCCAACGGTCAAAACAACCTCTAAAAATGGCACGAAAAAAGGGGAAACGGGTTTCTCGACGGTTAACGGGCGGTTTGGGAGGTTAAATTTGAATTTAAATTTATTTACTAAGGTGAATGTAATTATTCCAATTTTACTGCGCCAATTTTAGGGTGCTACAGGTTTTTATGAGGATGCATAAACATAGTTTGTATGGAACTTGCACCATATTCACTTTTGTCACCACATAAAGAAGGATTTTGTTATGTTTTAATATGATTATTATTTTTGTAGTTGTAATTATCATTGTTGGTGTAGGTGTTTGCATAATTACATTAATTAATGTGAACTCTTAGAAGAAAAAGACTAAAATGCTTCGAACTGAATACAATGAAGATGAGTAGCTATGACTACAATTTTGATATGGTTATGTAGAGGGGAGGTTATTGATAGGGTGTTCATGGAGATTTGAATAGAGGAGATAAGTGTCCCAACAATGGAATCCATTTGACCCCTTTAAAATAGGATTAATATAGTAAATGTATCCATATTCATCATTATTGTAGGGTGAATGATTGAAAAATACTACTTAGAATCTGGTGAAGGAGGGTTTCACTTGATGGACCAAAGTGATAATGAGGTATATGCATTATATATTTACAAATTTGATCTAGTTGAGAGTATAAGGAATTATCTATCAAATACATTTTAGGAAAATATATGATTGACTATCAAATAAATTGTTTAGTTTAGGACAACTAAGCACCTTTAAAAATATGTGATAATTATGATCATTCATTAAGAGGTTTTAATAACTATCTAACAATGAATTATTAATGCCATTTAATAGATATGACTTTTATGAGCTTTAATTATGAGAAGAATATAGAGTTGTGAATGAAGGATATTACATTTTGGACAATTTTGGGGATTAGTGAAACAATCTCATCAACAGTACAATGAGTCTTATGACCTATAAACTCCCAAACCCCAATGTGTTTATGTCTAGTAAAATCATAATATATTCCTTGCTATAGTAAATCACAATGACTAATGCTATTGATTTGCTTTTGTTGCTTGTTTTTTTGTGTTTTAATATAAATAAGAGTTTTCAATATTTTGCAACCTATTTATATTAATACAATTTTATTTTATCTATAAATATACATTAATAAAAACCAAATTATTCTCAACATTAGTGTGAATAATATTGTTGTTTTTATCTAACCAAAATAAAACATATATGTTTTACTTTTTGAATAAATATCTAAAGAAAAAAATTAAGAAAGCAATTTGGGGATATGTAGGTTGTAGAAAGAAGTGGGATGTTGATACATATGACAACAATACCACATGAATCACAAATAGTGTTATCCTCATGAAGGGAAAGAACATAATGGTGTTATTCACTTGTGGACTCTCTCTTAGTTATATTTGGATTTTTGTTTTCATTGACTATATTAGATTCCTTTTATTTTTGTTTCATTACTTTTATCCACCAACTATAAAGTCATGTCCTTCCATTGAAGTCTTACCACATGGTAAAATACCTTAGTTATATTTGTTGCTTCCAATATTTTTAGTAATATCTCCCTTTATATGAAACACATTATTTTTATTTAATTTAAGTTTGATTATTTAATGAATATCATATGAAGGTAATTTAAGTTTGATTATTTTATGAATATAATATGAATTAATAACAAATAAAAATAATAAGAAATATTTAAATATGTAAAAACAAGGATGTAAAAAAATATTTTTTATTTTTATTTTGTTTTTATTATTATTTGTAATTTACTTAATTTAACTAAATTTTAATGATTGTAAAAAATAATTAAAAACATGATATATAATTAATTTCTTTATACATGATCTTCAAAATAACAAAACACAAAAAATTGCGTTGAATACTATATTTTTCCTATTAGGAGGTAAGATCACTAAGTTCATTATCATCTAGCATGTAACTAGGTTGCCTCTACATGTTATTAAGCTCATATTACTTGAACCTTAGCCATTGCTTAATATTAGAGGACTTCATGAACATGATGATGCTCTTCTTCCTTTGAGTACATATCCTTGGAAATAAGTGAATCTCGTCACTCCTTGACTATTTAGATAGGAAATGTATTCAAGGGCCATCCATACTTTCTATTATACTATTGGATATTTCATACATATAAACATAGACTAGTTATGGATTAAAAAAAATTAAATACTAAGATCTTTAAAATTTTAAAATTTTAGTATTATCTTTCCAAAGATGCATTGCGAATGAGGTCATGTCCATATATATTTTTATGATATTGAAAAAGGTTAGATTTAATAAGGGAATTATTATTAAGGTGTACTGATGTTTCATGCTTTTAATGGTTAAAAAGAATACAACTATTTGATATTGGTTTCTAGAATTTTATTTGCAAGTTAGGTTTTAGATATGTTGAGGTAAAATTTACTCTTTATTTTTTTGAAGCAATACAATTTATTAAGAAGGTGAATTGAAGGCTTACTAAGTACTAGATAAGAAATGGAAAATATCCTAAGAAATAATTAGAAATAATATTATCATGTTACTTAATATCATGTATTTGGCTATGCCAAAAATCATAATAAGAGCTTAAGGGGTTTGGCATGATTGAATAGAAATAATAACTTTCACATCCTAGATAAACATTCCAATCCTGCATTTAACCTTTACATTTGTGTCCATGGGAATTAGGGCAATTAATTGGGTGTGAAGAATGTTACAATATAATCCAAGGTTTGAATACCATGCGTAAACCCTTAACATTGTGTCCATTGGATTTGGAGTAAGTGATGCGAGGCCACGATTTTCATACCACAAAATAAGAGTCCTATCCAATGTGTAAAGCTTAAAATTTAAGCTAATGGTATGAGATCCATTGGTTAAATGCATCAAGTTTCAAGGATGATACCTAAGGTTTAATCGTCTTAGATGATAACTCAAGTGGGTCTAATAGTAAGAATTTGGAACTATGAATAGGAGGTTTAAGGTTCAAATCCAAATGGAGGTAGAGTTGTAAACCATACTTCAATAACTAAAGTTTGGTTGGATAAATAAATATTGTGTAAATAACCTCCTCTAGGAGGGTCATATCATTTAGCCTATGGTCTTGTGGACATTAAAAACTACCTTATATTTTATCTTTTTACATAGACAATTGTCAAATTGTTGATTTAATACCACTACAAGTTATGATGTAATAGTAAGATGATTTCTATTTAAGGTTTGGGGCCAAAAATATTTCTTCTCAAAATTCAAATCCAAATCATATAAAACATCACAATTAAAAGAATGAAATTTATTCTATGAATAACAAAAATATTGCAGAAAATTCTACTATCAAGAAGTATTTATCATTTAATTTTTTTTTTGGGAACACCATAGGTAAATATCAATTAACATGTTTTCTTCATTTGGTTGTGTTTAATAGTTCTATGAGGCATAACCCCTAATTTATACTAAACCATATAACATAGAACAATTTATCAATACTTAAATATTTCTTGCACATGTTCTTTTTTCATCTATAGACGTGCTCTCTTCAATGTGATTTTGTTGAAGCTCTTTGAAATCTTTGTAATTAAGTGTAGATTAGTTCAAAATTTAGAGTCTCTTGTAATAATAGAATTGTTTTTTAATCAATTTGAAATAAATATAGATGGGATTTTTTTTTATCCATACTAGAAATGATGTTTTGCCTAGATCCATAATATAATAAATGAAATGAGTGAAGGATATAAAATAAACTACTAAATATTGGGATACATAATTTTGGAACATATAGTGAAAGTGGAATATAAACTTGTAAACATTTTACTATTCCTTTAATACAACTTATGATGTAGTTTCAATTTTCAAACCCTTCAATATTGACATACACTCTATTCCTAAAACTTGTTTGATTCTTATATTCATTAGGAAAAAATGATATATGCATGGAAACTATACTATACAAGTTAACATGTCTTCACTACTATCAATGGTGTTACAATTATGATGACCATGAATAATATTTGAATGAAAAATGAAGCATTAGGAGTATAACTATGCAAATGAGGTATGAACTACAAAAATATAATCCCTTCTTCTCTCTTGGTTGTCATTTATATAATATATCCCTTTTGGTTGTCATTTATAAAATATTTTTGGACCAATATAAATTTATTGTAATTAGGGATGTTCATCCTTATTAGAAGGTCAATAGTCTATAATTTTTTATTATTATAACAAAACTATAACATATTGGGTTTTTGTTGCACTAGTAGAGGTAACTAGTAGTGTGTGTATATATTTTCCAACTTTTAAACTTTATTCTCATAAAGAATGAAATAGTGGTTTTGTAATTACAATCAAGATCTAAGTTAAAGAACAACTATGCTATGAAAAAAATTGTAAAAGTAAAGCTTTAAGTACTGAATATTAGTACTAGACTAATATTAGAAATTTAACAACTCTTAACAACCAATAACAACCCAAAATTAATAGGGTAGTTGGTAGTCATTGAGTGCTTGCCAGGTTGCCCTGGTTTGATTTCCTAAACAGTTGGGGGTCCCATTGACTTCATATTTTCCCAGCAACTTAAAAAAAAACCCTCCCTTAAATTTGAAAGAGCACTTAATGTCAAATATGAAGTCAATAAAAATCTTAAACAATATCAACATTGCATAAAAAAAAATGATTAGGTAAGATTTTGTAGTTGAAAATCATGGTTCTTTGTAATTTGGTTGTCCCATAGGTTGTTTTTTTAGCTTGTAGACATTAAAAACCTTCTATTCTAAGAGTAAGATAAAGATAAAATACCTTGGATATGATTGTTACAAGCATAGATGAAGAAGACCAAGAAATGCATATGACTATATTAGGTCCAAACTCAAAGAACCACCATAAATCAATAAGAATGATATTTTGGAAGTAAAGTGGATTGTAAATGATAATCATAAATAAATAATAATTAAAATTAGAGTGGAAAAATTAAGCTTTAAAATTATCTTCCATGAAAATTTTTTAACTTGAAGAGAAGGAGGATGTGTAAATAAAAAATTTGATACTAGAAGATCAAGTTTACTTATGAAAAATAAGTTATAAACTGAAATACGATAATAAATAAGGTAAAATAGCTTATATTAGAAATTAGAAACTTGTCATTATAAAAGGTTTATTATCCATGACCATGATCATGGAATTGATAGAAGTTTCTCATTAAACATTTTAAGTTACCTATATTGTTTTTCTCATTGAAATGTGGGAGTATAAAAATGTCCTCCTTAAAATACAAGATTTTCTATTAATATTTAATTTGATCAAAATACATGGTGGTATGGTCTCAAATAAAATTTATTGTAATTACAAGAAATACTTAAATTATTGCTTTTAAGTTAGTAAATATTATTCCCAACCACCAATATATTTATAGTATAAATTAAAAAAATTATATTTATTTCTCTGTGTTATGTTGCTTACTATAACTTGATATTTTTATGAGAGGCACAAATTAAAAATAATAAATTATCCTTTAATAAATTGAAAAATAAAATTAACGAGGCGTAGGTGCAAGATAATAGATCCAAAAAAACTTTGAAATATAAGGTTAGGTAAACTTTGAGGAATGATAGAAGGTACTTAGCCTCTGAATTTGGAGGATGAATAAAAAAAAAATTGAGTCTATTTTTTTAGATATTTATATTTTGTTTATATGTTTAAAGGACAAGTAGCTTAATTTTTTTGAATTACAAATAATGGCATACTATTTTTAATAAAATTAGGGTACATGTACTCTTAGACCAATCAAATTAAAACATCTTGAGATATATATATTTTAAAGCAAAAAACCCCTTGCGGGGTCGCCTTGGTTTGAGAGACCACGAACAAGGGGTTCTACACCATCAAAGTCACCCAGGAGTCACACCCGGCCCTGCCCGCACCAACATTATCAATTGGATTTTGGGTACCCAATTCAACTTTTTGGTAGGGTGAAGATTAAAACCTGAGACCTCCCTTGGAGGATTGCCCTCTCCTCTCCAACTCACCTACAACACCTGGGTGAACATCTTGAGATATTATTCTTAAAAAATAAAGGTAATATCGTAACATGATGTGCATATTTTTTATACAATTGTTTTATTTTTTAGTTTATGATTTTTATAATAAAAATACAAAATTTGAAACATCATAGGTATGAACACCTTAAACTGACCAAAAATTATATATTTTTTAATGTATACTTAATAATATGTAGAATAATATTGTATCACTTTTTTGGATCATTATGTATTTTTAAATTTTATCAACACAATATTATATATAAGCCTTTATGAAATTTAAAAGAATGATTGATGGAAGTTTAAATATAAAAATGAATAAATTTGAAATCTAAATAAAACCTATATTATTGAAAAGTAGACAACAAAGCATAGAGAACTTTTAATGAACTTTTATAATAATTTAAAGTATATTAAAAAGTTAATGGGAGATTAAATTAATTTTTGAATATCATTATTTGTTGTTACCTAAATTAAAACATGTTTATAAGCATAGATGGGTATCTAAAATCTAATCCTAATCTTAGCTTAATGGGAAAACAAAACACATACGTGGCTTCTATTAAGGGACACTCCCATAAAAAAAAACATTACATTGCTCTCATTACATTTATAACAAGTTAATTAAAGCATATACAACTTTGTATTTTTGTCAAAGATATCCCTCATCTTCCTCAAACTACTAAGTTTCCACAATCAACTCCTTTTATATCAAATGCCTTCAAAAATTTAAATTCTATCAAGATGAAATTCAACATTGCAAATGGCTAAAATATTTGTTTCCTAGTCTATAACAACCTCACAATTTTTTAATACCTCTTTTTAGGGTTCTTATTCATTCCCCTAATATTCCAAGATATTACTTACATTGTTATTTTTTATTTTATTTGTGGGTTGAACCCCACTTCTTGTTAACATTGATATTTGTTTTCCCATATCAATATCCCTTTGTGTTTCTTATTCTCTTTGTTTTTGCTTCTTGGGTCTTCCTCTCTTTTTTTCATTCCTAGCAATACTTTCCTCTTCACCAATCTCTTCAATCTTCTCACACTGCCCATAGTAAGACTTATCATCTTTAGGTTTGCTTTGTTCTGAAGGATTTAAATTTCAAGTAATAAACTCAAAAGCCTTGTAGTTCCCAATAGAGCACTGTTCCAACATGATTCCAAAGCAAACCACTCCAATTCCAGCTCTACCCGGATTGCCTTTTGCAGCTCCATCAATATTAATTTTAATCCAACCTTCTGGGGGTGGTTTCCAACTAGCTCTTTCCTGTCCCTCTTGCACTTCAACTTCCTTCTCCATTGCCCCAATAACAACTCTGAGTTTCCTCTTTAGCATAGACTGCCACAGTTTCTATGACTTTGCTCCAAATGACCTGCCAAACTCCATCTAAAGAAGAAAAAATTTCTCTAAAAATTCTAGCATTTCTCTCCAACCACACTTGCCACCAAATAAAGTTTAATCCAAGATACCAATCAATACAAAGAGCTTTAGATTTAAATCTACCCCTCTTCCATCTTTCCCAAATATTAATCCGATTCAAATCACCATTAACTTGAATTTTATAATATAAAAACCATCTCTCCCAAATCTGGCGCATGAATGGGCACTCAAACATCAAGTGATCAACTGTTTCCTCGCTCTTGTAGCATAAAACACATTGAGATGTACCAATGATTCCCCTACATTTGAGATTATCAAAAGTAAGAATTCTATTATGCATGAACTGCCAGGCAAAAAAGTTAACTTTCGTCCAACCCTTGGACTGCCAAATCTTTCTCCAATCCTCAACCTGATATGTATGAGGAGGCTCTGGAAGGATCTTATCATATCTATCCTTCATTGTATAGACACCAAGGCTCCCATAGCCTCAAGCTAATTCATCCTCCTCATCTCTACCTGTGAGAAATATTTCTACCAAGATTTTAGTCATGATGGGTGTCAAATCCGGAGGGATTGAAATTGGCCACTCATCCAACTTCTTAAACTGCTTAAACTTATAATCCCCAGCTGACTAGTGTTGAAATAATTTTCAATTTGGACCCATCCCTTGGTTTCTATGGCTTTTTTTATTGGTTGTAATTCAGTAAATTCAACAATGATAGGTGGGTATTGATCCCATGAATCTATCCAAAATCATGCCTTCTCCCCTCTCCCCATTTTCCAAAATAATCTATCTTTTACTACCTGAGATCCTAACTTGAGAGCCTACCACACTAAGGATCCATTACCATCCAAAGGGAAATGACCCACCTCATTTGGTTTTACATGTCCCAAATATTTACTAATTAATATTCTACTGAATAAAGAAGTTGGTTGGGAAATCCACCTTGAGTAAAGCTTTCCAACCAAAGCTTTATTATTTAACTTTGATCTTCTCAATCCCAAACCTCATTTTACCTTGGGTTGGCTTACTTTATCCCAACCTACTAAGGCCCATTTCCTCTCTCCTTTTACTCCTTCCCATAAAAATTTTCTAGCCATCTTGTCTAACTCTTTCCATATGGTATGTGGGGCAGCAAGGATAGAAAATTTATAAATTGGCATGGCCTGAATGACTGACTATAAAAAATTTAATCTACCCCCATAGCTTAACCATTTGTGAGACCAATGATTAATTCTATCCTTGATACAATCCAAAAGATTCCTCTAGATATCTATTTTTAGTTTTTTAAAATGCAAAGGGAATCCCAAGATCTCTAAAATTTTGTCCTGGAGCCTTTGATCAAGATTGAAAAAGACCACTTTGGATTTTTTATCATTGATGACTTGGTTTGTAGTCCTAAGGTAGACATTAAGTGTATCTCTAATCATTCTTTCTTCCCTGAAGCTGGCGACTCCCACCAATCTCGTGTCATCCACAAAATGTAGGTGAGTCAAAACTTCCTCACCCACCTTGATACATGTTAGCAAACCTTGTTGTCTTCTCCTCAAGATGAGTCTACCCAATCCTTCAACCAATATGAGAAAAAGATAGGGAGAACAAGGATCTCCTTGACGAAGGCCTCAAGTAGCTCTAAACGGTTGTGATGGAAGACCCTTGATTAACACTGAGTATGTCGGAGTAGAAACACAACTCATGACCCATTCTATCCAATCTTGAGAGAAACCAAAGGCTGCCATCATCTTTGACAAGAAGCTCCACTCCACCCTATCATAAGCCTTTGAAATATCTAATTTTATGAACATTCCTCTATTACCAGATGTTTGCATTGAATGGATTGCCTCTTGAGCTAGAACCACACCATCCAAGATCTACCTACCATTTACAAAACCCCCTTGCTCCGAGGAGATAATGTTATGTAGAAGAGGTTTTAGCCGCTCACCCATTACCTTTGTGATTATTTTATATATGATATTGCATAAGGCAATAGGTCTATAATATGAAATATGTACCCCCTCCTCCCCTTTTGGAATTAAGGTAATGAAAGTATGATTTAATGCTTTAAGCATTCTTTTACTACCTTTGGACTCCTCTATAACAACCATTATATCCTCCTCCAAGTTATCCCAAAAGGCCTGAAAAAACTCAATTGGAAAGCCATCTGGACCTAGTGTTTTTTCGGTGCTCATTCCAAAGACTACATTCTTCAGTTCCTCTCTATCAATGGGTTTAAGTAGGGTCTAATTTTCTTCTTCATAGATAACAAAGGGTATGATAGCAATAACTTCTTTTTGAGCCTCTTCATATTGCACCATACTTTCCTTAAATAGTTTAGAAAAATAATCCATTGAATGGAAATGCATACCTGGAATTGTATCAAAGGAGTGTCCATTCTCATCTTGAAGAGCTTCCATGTTGTTCATCTGTCTCTCTCCTAGCACAAGAAATCCGATGGAAAAATTTGGTATTTTTATCACCTTCTAATAACCAAGTGGTTCTTGCTCTCTGTTTCCAGTAGGTCTCCTCTTGGTTGTCAATATCCTCAACCGCTTTATGCAATGCATCATCCTCTTCTTTGAGCTGCTCTATAATTGTTCCTTCCCTAAAGTTTTTTTGAACCTCATCCCATCTGGCCACCAATGGAGCTCTTTGGACTTGGAAGTCTGTCTTGTTAGCTCACCTCCATTGTTTCAGTTGATCTTTGACATAATGAAGTTGTTTGTGGAATCTAAATATTGTTGTCCCATATGTTGGGCAACCTTATTCCCACCATTGTGGAATTTTCTTTCGAAGTTCCTCTTTTTGTAACCAAAAGTTTTCAAATTTAAATGGTTTGTGATGCTGCACTGTCTTAATCCCTCCTTCCAACAAAATGGGAAAGTGTTCTGAAACTAGACCCTCCAAAATCTGAAATAATATATTCTATTTTAAAAATGCCTCCTTTGAAACCAAAAAATGGTCTAACTTCACCTTCCTGCTATGTGGCTCCCTCCTCTTATTAGTCCAAGTATAGTTGGTTCCAGGGCATTTAATATCCACCAAGTGTAATGCCTGGACTTGGGCAATCATAAGTCGATCCCCTAGGTCCAAAATTGGGGTTCCCCCTTCTTGATATCTAGAGGATAATTTAGCATTAAAATCCCTAGAAATAATCTAGTCTAAATATTCCCTTGATACTCTCATTTTATGCACAACTTTCCATTGATGCATCTGACCATCTAGGTTTTGAGCCCCATAAAAATTTATGATTAAAACATGTTCAACTGTGGCATTATTTCTAAAATGTGATGTGAGAACACCCCTCCAAGCTATATGTTCTATTGTAGTCCATTCAAGAGAGTTCAAAAGAGTAACTATCCCCCCTGAGGCACCTTGTGCAGCCACTTCCATATGACCAGCACCCCTCCAAATTCTAACTGTTTTACACATAAGATCTAACGACATTTTTGTCTCCTGGATAAGCAAAAAATATGTTTTACATTTTTCTAAGAGTCTTCGAATAGCATATTGATGAGTTCTACTATTTAAACCCTGAAAGCACGAGGATACGGAAACAAAAAGGAAAAACCCAGATGCGATGCAAATGAAACAAAAGATAACGCTAAGTCCTATGAATTGAAAGTGCATGAAAGGAAAGAGGCATGAACGAATCGAAACCAAATAAAAAGCCAATATGGAAGACAACCCTTTTTATTAATATGTTTCAGAACTCGGTTACAATCCGTCTCCTCCATTTTCAGGGGCTAGGAGCGTTAAATGTGTTCTTGTCACACCCATGGATGCTATTCCTTCTTCCGCGTGCCCACATGTAAAATGGGCGGACCAAACGTCGCCACCACTTGCATTGATGAGTCTTGACTCCTTGCTGCTCCTCTAATTTCTAGATCCTGCATTCAAGGAAACAAAAAATAGTCAGTAGCACCTGTAGATAAAATAAAACATGCAATCCCCACGCCTTCAACTAGCACATGCAAAATATAAATAAAATGATAACTGAAATAGATCCAAATGAACTAAAAAATTGACAGGGGCATCAAAACATCACAAGGAAGACACTGCAAATGGAACAATCAAAAAATTCACCACATATTTGTATTCGCTCCGGGGTGGGACGAATAGACCTGCAACAAAGTGTTAAAAAGCACAGTCCCAAATGTCACATCCGGGAAGCTCCAAATCACCTACAAAGTTGGGGTTAGCTAATTGGGGGTATTTTGGGAAGACCCAGAAGGTCAGATTTTCCCAATTTGGCCTCTATCACCAAGAATTTGATGATGCTACCTGCATGTTAGTAAAGGCGGGAAATGATAAAAACATGATAAAAAATGCTCAAAACAATGTGAAATTTAAATGACAACCTATCTAAGCAGCATAGAATCAGATGCAAAATAAAAATTAAGGAAATCTACCATATATTTCTAATCGCTCCGGGGTGGGGCGATTAGAACTCGCGACAGTTTGGGGGCACCCGGGGCGGGACGCCCACCGTTTGGGACTCTGTTTCGGCACCAATCCACTTGGGATGGGTCCAAAACCTCTTATGGGGTGTTTTCGAAAAATTTGGTGGGATATTGTGGCCAAATGTTCGGGTTTGGGCTCCGGATTTGTGCTTCCAATAACCACCCTATGACCTCCCTTCCAAAAGAGATCAAGGATGTGAAAGGCACAAATCAAAAGGTGTGTGTGTGGATGTAAAATGGTAGCACTTCATTGCTCAAAATGCTCCTTCTCTGTATCTCTTTTGGGTGAGAAGACTCACCAATTTATAGACCTAGGGTCTCTCTTTTTGAATGCGCATGCGAGGGCGCCATTGGAGTTGCATGTCCTATTTTGGGAAAAATATTATTCCCTGATTTAGAGTCTCCTTGCATGAGGCCTCCAAAATCAAAGACATGCATGACTGAAGTCTCTCTCCTTGATTTGAAGTCGTTCCTCGCAATTGCATGGCCTGAAGCTACAGTTAACTGGCGGACCTATCGAGGTTTGACTTTTTTCCAGTCAAACCTTCTATTCGCCTCACCCTGGGGCGAATGCTGATAATCGTCCCTGGGTGGGACGAATACCAGTTTGTAATCATCCCAGGGTGGGACGAGTAGGGAGCAAAGTGCCAAAAAGGTGCCAAATTGACCTTTGACCTTCCAAACTGCTTGTGGGAGTGGTTAGGACCACTGTTTAACCTCTGGGGGCTGCCCTAGGGGCTGTGTGTGTCAATGCGATCGGCGCTTGTTGTCACATAATCGGATTGGTGTTGTTTTGGTGTCTACAGATGCCCCTTTTTGGGAAGCGTTGTGCAAGGCGTAGCGCCGAGCAAAAATAGATAACCAAAGCACTAATGATTAGGGTTTCTCAGTAACCTAACCAACTCTTGATGCCCCAAGTATGGAAAGGGCACGCATTCTTGAATCCTTGCTTCTGACGAGCTAAGGAGCTTAATTCAAGTGTTAACCTTTTTCGGTGAGGTGTTACTTGATCTTGGACATTGATCAGTCATGAATAGGCAAAGGGCGCAACCTTTTGTCTATGGGAACCTTGAGTTCATGATTCACGAATGCCAAGTGTTTGATCAGCTTGTGATTATTGCTTGTTTGCTGCCCCAAGCAGGAGCGTGATTGTCTTTGTCAATGATCCTTTGAATGCATGCTATTTCCTTGATTGGGTGTGTTTTTGTTGATTGGTGACTAAGTGTGACTACCCCCTCAAGCGACGAATCGATGAGGGAATGACCGACATGAGAAAAGTGACGAGTCGCTTGACCCAAGATGACTTATGTAAGGGTGCCTTCAGTTGTTTACCGTTGAATGCGTATTACGCGTATCTCGAACATTCTGACCTATTTTTGGTGGGTTTGAACCCTTTTTGTGACGCATTTTGGAGCTGAAATTGTCAAAAATCCGTCCTCCCGTGGAGCGGTCCGGCTATGGTAGCCTTCTTAGGGAGTAGGATAGTGACAATTTGTGACCCCAACATCTATTTTGGATGCCAAGAATGTCAGGCGCAAAGGCGCCTTCGTTCGGTAATGTTATTGCTATTTTTGGTTGGGTTTTGACCCATTTTGTGATGTCATTTGGGGATGAAATTCTCAAAAATCCATCCTCCCATGGAGTGGTCCAGCTATGGTAGCCTTATTAGGGAGTAGGATAGTGAGGATTTGTGACCCCGACATCTATTTTGCATGCCCAGAATGTCAAGTGCAAAAGCACTCTCATTGGACAATTTTATTGCTTGTTTTTGGTGCATTTTGTGCAGTTTTTGATGTTTTTGAAATTTTTGTGTTTTGTAGCGGGCATTTTTATATATATACATGACTTTCTTTTGTTTATACACTTGTCATGGTTTTTTTTGTATTTATGCACAGTTATTTATGATGATGTATGCATGTGGTATTATGAATGTGATGTTTCTAATTATATGATGTATGCATATGGAATGAATGAAATGAGTTGTTGATAACTTGTCGATGGCACCATAGACTGTACAAGATTTACTGGCTTTCTATACTTATGTGATGGCTTTGTGGAATGACTTTGCATGTGAGAACTTTGTTTTTGTATTTTTCGTATTTTTTGATGGTGATGTATGTAATGAAATGTACATTGTTTTTAAAATGTAGTTAAGCTTTTCTGAGATTCAGATATTTTAACTAACTAGCCAAGACTGTACATTTATCTCACAAGACTTTTGAACAAGGTATAAATCAGACTTGAGTTTGACCAAGTTATTTCACATCCCTGTGTGTGCAATTGAGTTCGTTTATGTGGTATTTGTCAGGATACCGCTAGTGCCAGATAGGCTGTCAACCAAACCTGTACCGAGGATCACCTAATTAGCTCCACTAACTCCGTTGTTGTATTTAGTAAGATTAATCCATGGGACAATCTAAGGTACCATAAGCTAGCTCATCCACATGCAAACATTGGTCTGCTCACACGCAAAGCTAATGTGATAGACATATCGTCATGCATTTAGGATACCGCCATTGCCAGGTAGGTTGTCCACCAAACCCGTAATGAGGATCACCTAGATGGTTTTCGAATGTTGAGAATTCCAGGGATTCAAGTTCAGGCTCTTTTATTTGCTCAACGTGTTAGGATACTTGCTCGTATACATAGTGATGAAAATCACTGTTTATTTTTCTCTTTTTGTTTTTCTTTTTGAGCAAGGATTTTGAATAGTGGTGATAACCACTATTATTTGATTTTGCATTTTGAGCTTCGTAAGGTTGAGCTTGTAGGTTTTTGGCTTATGAATGACCTTGATCCTTTTGGCCTTGGGGATGACTACCCATCCTGTTCAGGGACGTGTAGTACGAATCCTTACGACTTTGGGAACCAAAGGGGATTAGGGATATTATGAAGTAAGGGCATTGATATTTTAGGCCTTGGGGATGACTACCCATCCTTGTCAAGGGTGTGTAGTATGAATCCTTACGACTTTGGAGACCAAAGGTGATTGGAGATGGTCATGATGATGGCTTGTTGGGAGTTTTTTTTTGAATGGCATTGATCCTTTTAGGCCTTGGGGATGACTACCCATCCTTGTCAAGGGCGTGTAGTATGAATCCTTACAACTTTGGGGACCAATGGTGATTGGGATTTTTGGTAGTGGTGAAAACCACTATTTATTTAGGGGAATTGATGGGGAAGAGCTTGTCCTTTTGTCAATTCTCAGCACTCTTGAACCATTCACACGAGGGGATGAACAGGCTAATCTTTCACCTATGGTACCCTAGACTGCTTTGTAGGTTTCTCTTGCGTTCACACAACTTGGGAATTATTTTATGTGTTTTAACTTGTGTAGGGATGTTACATAACGAGGCGTGACCCAAGTAAAACTTTCCCTTGTAAAATCCATTTAACTTTGTACAGTTTTTGGCTAGAAATTTAAAGACAACTGAATGACGAAAACCCTACATACATTAGGAGACAACTGACTATGCTAAAAATGGGGATGGTGTTATTCGGGATGTATGTGTTTATAAAATGGATGGAATGTGGAAAATGAAGGAATTGCCTAGCAATTACAGTCTATGGTGCTTGTGACATGTATGACCAACAAATATGCAATGTATGGATGCGATGCCTAATGCAACTTATATTTTTGTATTTTGATTTTTACGAGTATGCATGGAATTGAGATGCAATTTTTTTTGTTATTTTTGATGATTTTATTGTTTTTGTTTGTTTTTGAATATTTATTTTGACCAAGCGGTTATGGTAACCCTTGGAGCTTTTGGTTTGACCAAAGGGTTTATGGATACCTTTGGGGCATTTTTGGGGTTGACCAAGCGATTGTGGGAATCCTTGGAGCTTTTGGTTTGACCAAAGGGTTTATGGACACCTTTGGGGCATTTTGGGTTGACCAAGAGATTGTGAGAATCCTTGGAGCTTTTTGTTTGACCAAAGGTTATCCTTGCATCTTTGGGAATACCATGTTCACAATGTGGGACCCATCCTTGGTTTTGAGTTGTGATCAAGATGGATATCTTTGTAATTTAGACCAAGTCCTTAATGGAAGATAGTCCACAGTTTTGGGAGGGACCAAGTCTAGTCTAATGCAATGACCTTTGGTCTGATTATGGATGGGGCATTAAATCAATGGAGATCATGTTAATGAAATATTTTGGTCTCCATTAGCGAGTGTGGTCACTCGGACATCCTAGATGATATTTGTGCTCTGGATCTGGCTCTATGGGTACTGGCACGAATGGATCGGCCCTATGTGTGGATAAGAGGATAGGGTCCACCCTAGGCACTGATGGCTCTATAGGGTCTCCAAGCGGAAGATGTTCTCGGTATACCTAGAGTGGCGGGTGCAGTAATTGGTATAATTGTGCCTAGTTGAGGTGCCACCTATGCCTTGGCCCTATATGTAATTGTTCAAACATGTCATCTATGTCCAAGGGATATTGTTGTTGTCGCATATGATTGAGATAGGCCATCTCAGTTTCATCTTCATAATCACTGTCGGAGATCCAAAGGCCTTCATTGGCTCCAATAGCTATTTGCGACATATGAGGCTCATCTTGCTCGAGCAAATTAATGTGGTCCCATCGAGGTTGTTCCGCTCTCTACAGGGGGACCTGATTCTCTTGAGGTGGCATATGCTCAATTGGAGCATTCAAAGGGAACATTGTCAGGAAGCTCTCCTGATAATCATCCATGGGAGTCACTTGTGAATGATTGCTATCAGATTCAAAAGGATCCCAAGGTGCTACCTCGTACTCTGACTCATCTTCTGAAGACCCTTCTTGGTCTTGTCTATATCCCTCTTGTAGGTGAGTCCTCGAACTTTCTCCCTTTTTGATCGAAGGGAAAGGGTTGTTAAGGTCAACAAGGTTGGTTGTTAGCAATGGGTGATAATCCCCCAATGTATATGTTGTGTTAGGATTGGCATATGGATCTAATGCCAACCCATCCTTGTTGCCTATCCCTAGGCCTTGCATGTTCTCTACCAAGATGTCCAGGGGCAAGGGGTGGTTGAACCCTACTCCTGACTTGTCATACGACATTTGATATCTTGGTTGGCAAAGAACACGCACTCCTTGCTCATACCTGCCCAACCCATATCCATGCCAATTGCATTGGCCAAGATATCTCAATGCGAAATCTGGGTTGGACAAATAGTTGACGTCCTCGGCAAAAGGGCTCTTCATCTTCGTCTTCTTGCATGTAAGGTTCAATGCCATTATCCAGGCCCCCATAAACAAAGTTTGTCAGATTGGGTGGGTAGCCTAGAGGAACCACAGAGCCGATGGGGAGGCGAGGTCTCCCCATGTCCTGCATGGACTCAAGTGCGGGTGTTGCTACAATGTTTCGCACTATATACTCCCCCAGGCCCATGTTGGCCATCTCAACGGTGATCGTTGGTGGTTGAGGGGGAGCGAATGGGAGTTCTTCTTGAGTCCACTCCATGTAGGGTGAACTAGGCATCTCGACTTCCATTCTCCTAGGCATCTCTTCGGTAGAGATGGTTGAGACTAGGGGTGGTTCCTCTTCTAGGGGTTTCTTTCCCTTGTCCTTCGGTGTGGCCACCGTAGGTGGCATCGTTGGTGAAGGACCAGATGAGGAAGATGGACCCGACTGGGGATTTGATGGACTTGTCAATGGGGATGCATGCGAAATCGGACCCTGGTTAGATGGATTCAACTAAAAATCCAAATGTGTTGATGGAAGGGTCGATTGCGGCATGAATTGCACCGTATTGCAGTACTTGAAGGGCTCTAAGTCTATCGGGACTACATGCACCTGTCCTTCAAATGTATACTTTAGGCACTGATGAGCTATTGAAGGGACACACTTCATGTCCCTGATCCAAGGCCGCCCCAAACAAGATATTATAGGCCATCTCACCTTCCAAGATGTGGCACAATGTATGAATAGTCTTTTGTCCCACTTGGATGGGTAGGACAATTGTGCCAACCATCGAGCATATCGCATCATTGAATGCTCGAAGAGTATAGGTGGAGGCCACGATGTGAGATGTCGACAACTTCAGATGTTTCAATGTTGTTGTTGTAATTATATTATTGGATGAGCCAGTGTCCACCAACACCCTCTTATACGGAATCCCGTTGACCCATGCAATGACGTGCAGGGGTGGATCCACCACATCACCAGTCACTGATTTCAATTCATCTTCTCTAAAGGTGATGACTGGTTCTGTACATTGTTTTACATGTCCCACAAAGTTGTTGAAAGAGTTTGCTTCATGGGGCTGTAGCTCGATGGCTTTTAATATCTCCATTAGAGCCTCCCGATGGGGCGCTGATTGTTGAATGAGCTCGTATATGGAGAGCCTAGCCGACGTGGTCCTTAGACTTTGGGTAAGTCTAGTCCGAATCATGGCCACTGGTCTAGGTGGGGGAGGTTGCGTAGGGTGTTTTTGAGGTTGTGACGTCGATGGAACCTCTCTTGTGGCCACCGCGGGGGCAGCTCCTGGGTACCTCTTGTTCCTAGTCACTATGCTTATCATCCCTACATACCCCTGCATGGGGCAATTCTGTTGCACCTCATTGACTTGAAGGGGTTTTTCCTATGCATCATGGGCAGGTAGGGGGTCTCTGAAGACTCCCATCTGTTGGTTGTTTGGCACTACGGGGTTGTCCACCGCCAACGTCTTGTTGTCGATTAGGTCTTGCACCAAGCCTTTAAACTTCCAACATGCATTAAGGTCATGTCCCTTTCGTCTATGGAACCTACAGTACAAGTCCTCCCTGTACCCCTTAGGCTTTGGTGCATTGGGGTCTATGGTTTGAATCTCGGGCAGGTTGATCAAGTTCGCCGCTGACAAGCGGTCAAACAGGGAGTCCCTGGACTCTGTGTAAGGTGTGAATTGTCGCCTAGGGCGACGCTGCTGATTTTGTTCTTGCCTCTAATTTTCTCTATCATAATTGTTAGGAGGCACCACCTGATAGTTAGCCTTTTGAGGTTGTGTTGCTTGTGTAGGCTTAGGGACATTTATAGCAACTTGATTGACCATAGCGGGTTTCTATTGCGTGGTCCCTATTTTGGTGTTCTTAGACCATTCTTTCTTCTTTGGCTTGGCAATCTCGCCATCCTGTATCTTGATCTCCTCAATGATTCTGGCTTGCACCAGAGCTTCCTCAAGAGTGGCATATTGCTGCAGCTGCAATAGCATGGAGATCGATCTCAAATAGCTCTTTGAGAACATTTGGGTCAGGTCGGACATGGGAGGGAGGTAGGGCAGCTTTGAAAGCAACGTCCTCCATCGGTTCCCATATGCCACCATGGTTTCTTCCTCATACTGCCTGAGGCTAGCTAGGTCGCTTAGTGATGCACTTTTCTTGGTGTTGAAGGTGAAGCATTCGAGGAACGCGTCCACTAGCTGATCCAAGTTACTGATGCTATGTTTTGGCAACTGAGTGAACCAATCCGAGGTAGGGCCTACGAATGTGGTTATAAATGTTCTTAGCAACAAAGCATCATTGTCCTGAATGCCAAAGCATTGGCTCAAGAATCTAGTCACGTGCTCTTGGGCATCCTCCTCTCCTCTAAAGAGTGCCAACTCGGGGCAGTTTAAAGTGTTCAGGGTATGGGGGTGTCGACACTGACGGATGCACAGGATGACTACGGAGTTGGCGTAAAGTGGGCTTTTGGGGCCCAGAAGTCTTGGTCTCCATAGACTCTAAGCGCTCTAGCAGCGCTTTATATGCATCGAAAGATTTAATCTCTTCCTCCTTGGTTTTCTCCCATTGTGGGTTGTGGGGAACTTGAGGCCTATGGAGGGGTGGCCGGATAGCACCCCCTCTGCCTTGGTAGGGCATTTCGGCCCGCTCTTCTTCTTGCTCATACTCCTCATAGGCTTCTTGAGGAGTGCCTGGTCGAGACCTATAAACATGGGTGGGTGCCCGCGGAGGGTGCCCATCATTGTTTCTGGGAGTGGCCTCCCGCTCAGGTCTAGGAGGTCTCGGAGGCAGCACTTGGTAAGGTCGCGGGGACCTGTCTCGCACCAAGGGGTTGTGCCTCTCATACACTTCTACTTTATGCATGCGAGGGGTTGGGACCTTCTTAGGCATAGTGTTATGAAGCAATTCGACTGTCTGACGCTGAATGCGCTCTTTGCTAAGGCGGTACAGATGCTCTAACTATTGTTGATCTTGCTTGAGCTGCGTGATTTGTGCTTGGCGGGCGGCATGTCTGGCAAATGCCAAGTCAATTTGTTCTACCGTCTCGTGTTTAGGAAGCCTAGATGCCTCTCCTACATGTCTATCTCGATCATGGTGATCCGAGACCCCTATGGGTTGCTTTCCTCTATCGAGGTTAGCGGCATTCACCCGAGGCTCTGGCCTCAATGGGTGATCCTGATACATAGCAGGTGTGGAGGTGCATCGCTCCCACATTATGTACTGCTCTTGAGGAACGTAGTGGTCTTCCTCGTACTCCCTTTCGTATGTGTGAAAGGTGCGGGCAGAATTGGCTTGCCTTGTCTGGAGAGCCTTGTGCTCTGGATTTTGTCTAGTGTTTCTAACAGTAATAAGGGGTAAAGGAGGGATGACGAAATCATGTGGCCCCTCCTTATGGACCCTATGTTGCTCTAGCACTTCATCACTAGGCCACTCATAACGAGCATCTAAGGGAGGCCTCCCTGTCTATGTTGAGTGCCACGTGTAGGTTCTCCTCTTGAAAGGATCTATGCTGAGTGGGGGTGCCCCTCAAAGAGGTGCCTCTATAGTCCTGTTCTGTAATGGCATGATGTGGACTATCTTGTGTGTCAGGCCACCAAGGCGGGATGACCAAGTCCTCAGGACTATATCGGAGGTGACTTGTCCCCCTTTGTGCACTCTCTGCAGCTCCTGCCCGTGATTGGGCTCGGCTACGGGTGTACACCATGGTGATGTTTTCCTACAAGATGCGTAGATTTTTATCTTCTTTTATGATTTTTATGCTACACTAAATAGAAGGGATCACACACACAAAGCAATGATTATCTCGTTTAAAGATTAAAAGTGTGCCCTAAATCTGGTTTAGTGTGTTTTGATTTTTGTTTTGAAAGCTTTTGTAAAGAATGTTTAAATGCAATATGATGGCTCTTATGACTCCCAAAAATGGTCGCCCCTTCGATATACCATTGCCAGGCCGATATACCAACCTCTCTATATACCCGCCCTTACGTGAGGGAAACTATTGGTACGTGAGAGCAGATGGTACATGGAACATAGGCGGTACGGAAGGGGAATCACTCTATTTATGACACCTACCATAGAAGACTTATCCTCATGCACTGGGAATCACCCCAGCTACACTTGGTCAGCTTTCATCAGGATTTACGTCTAGCAACAGTCACGATCGGGGTTATGTATGCAATATCTCAAGCCAAGGTGGTGATGAAATCCACCGTTGGTCTTGCTCAAGGGTTGGGGTTTTATGACCAACTCCTTGTTGTTTCAAATTACCACGTGGTGTGTGGGGTTCTTTTTAATTTGCATAAATGAAGAAAACAAGCATTCAAACTCTCCTATGCAAGCAAATAACCGGAAAACAGAAAGCAAAAAAATGACAGAAGGTGTTTAGGACCCCTACCTCTTCTCTACCCAAATCGGATGTCTCTGAATTTCTGCCCTGAAACTGCATAGAGAGCTATTCATCCCTGGGTGAAATGAATAAAAAAATTGTATTCATCATAGGGTGGGGCAAATGCCCATTCGTCCCTGGGTAAGATGAATTCCAGCTCTGTACTCGTCACAGACTGAAACGAACAATAGTCCAGCGTTTGAAAACTTGGTACCTGTAAGAAAAAACAAGCAACTTTTGATCAAAAATTTAATCTTAAAATCAAGGGATAGAGGTCCCACCATGATCGCCACTGAAAGCACGAGGATACGGAAACAAAAATGAAAAACCCAGATGCGATGCAAACGAAACAAAAGATAACGCTAAGTCCTATGAATTGAAAGTGCATGAAAGGAAAGAGGCATGAACGAATCGAAACCAAATAAAAAGCCAATATGGAAGACAACCCTTTTTATTAATATGTTTCAGAACTTGGTTACAATCCGTCTCCTCCCTTTTCAGGGGCTAGGAGCGTTAAATGTGTTCTTGTTACACCCATGGATGCTATTCCTTCTTCCGCGTGCCCACATGTAAAATGGGCGGACCAAAACATCGCCGCCACTTGTGTTGATGAGTCTTGACTCCTTGCTACTCCTCTAATGTCTAGATCCTACATTCAAGGAAACAGAAAATAGTCAATAGCACCTGTAGATAAAATAAAACATGCAATCCCCACGCCTTCAACTAGCACATGCAAAATATAAATAAAATGATAACTGAAATAGATCCAAATGAACTAAAAACTTGAAAGGGGCATCAAAACATCACAAGGAAGACACTGCAAATGGAACAGTCAAAAAATTCACCACATATTTGTATTCGCTCCGGGGCGGGACGAATAGACCTGCAACAAAGTGTTAAAAAGCACAGTCCCAAATGTCACATCCGAGAAGCTCCAAATCACCTACAAAGTTGGGGTTAGCTAATTGGGGGTATTTTGGGAAGACCCAGAAGGTCATATTTTCCCAATTTGGCCTCTATCACCAGGAATTTGATGATGCTACCTGCATGTTAGTAAAGGCGGGAAATGATAAAAACATGATCAAAAATGCTCAAAACGATGTGAAATTTAAATGAAAACCTATTTAAACAGCATAGAATCAGATGCAAAATAAAAATAAAGGAAATCTACCACATATTTCTAATCGCTCCGGGGTGGGGCGATTAGAACTGCGACAGTTTGGGGGGCGCCCGGGGGCAGGACGCCCACCGTTTGGGACTCTGTTTCGGCACCAATCCACTTGGGATGGGTCCAAAACCTCTTATGGGGTGTTTTCAAAAAATTTGGTGGGATATTGTGGCCAAATTTTTGGGTTTGGGCTCCGGATTTGCGCTTCCAATAACCACCCTATGACCTCCCTTCCAAAAGAGATCAAGGATGTGAAAGGCACAAATCAAAAGGTGTGTGTGTGGATGTAAAATGGCAGCACTTCATTGCTCAAAATGCTCCTTCTCTCGTATCTTTTTGGGTGAGAAGACTCACCAATTTATAGACCTAGGGTCTCTCTCGTTTGAATGCGCATGCGAGGGCGCCACTGGAGTTGCATGTCCTATTTTGGGAAAAATATTATTCCCTGATTTAGAGTCTCCTTGCATGAGGCCTCCAAAATCAAAGACATGCATGACTGAAGTCTCTCTCCTTGATTTGAAGTCGTTCCTCGCAATTGCATGGCCTGAAGCTGCAGTTAACTGGCGGACCTATCGAGGTTTGACTTTTTCCAGTCAAACCTTCTATTCGCCTCACCCTGGGGCGAATGCTGATAATCGTCCCTGGGTGGGATGAATACCAGTTTGTAATCATCCCAGGGTGGGACGAGTAGGGAGCAAAGTGCCAAAAAGGTGCCAAATTGACCTTTGACCTTCCAAACTACTTTTGGGAGTGGTTAGGACCACTGTTTAACCTCTGGGGGCTGCCCTAGGGGCTGTGTGTGTCAATGCGATCGGCGCTTGTTGTCACATAATCGGATTGGTGCTGTTTTGGTGTCTACAAACCCCTAACATTCCATGATTGTATAATCATTGGTTACCTTGAGAGCAGTAGAAATCTATTGGCCTCACCGATCCTCCAGTGATCAGTTTGTCTCCTTGAACTGCTATCAATTCCTTATTTGATTTTCTATCCACTCCTTGAGAGTTGCTATTTTTTGATCTCTTTTCCACCTGAGTTATCCCTAAAGTTGGCCTTTCTCTGTTCTTTTCTACTATGCCCATGCTGACATCCTTAATTATTGGCTTCTCTTGGTTATGCACTATCAATGCCCCTACACTCTGTGACGGCGGTAACTCATTGTACTCAATTACCTGCTCTATGATGGGGGGAGATGAAAAAGGAGCTTGAACATGGATGTTATTATTTTCATTATTTCCATCCACTCCTTCCATGAATTGTTCTTCTTGGTCCATTAGTGTCTTAAATATCTCATACCTATTGGAGGGCTTGAGTTGGGTTTGCTCTTTACCATATTTTTTCTTTTGCCTTCTCCTTCTTTTGGGCTGTTCAAAACCATCTCCCTATGCTTCTTTACCCTGAGAAATATTTTTTGGTTCTTTGTTGATTTTTGACTTACCCTCCATAGGAAGATTTGACATTCCTATAGGAGCCTCCATTTTTATGTTCATATTATTTGGGCAAGATCGGGCCAAATGCCCATATTTGTGGCAAACTCTGCATCTGAAGGGCAATGCCTCATAATCCAGTTGTTGAATCCAAGATAGTCCTGCAAGTTCAAGTTCCACCTCTATCGGTAGAGGCTGGCTAAGATCCATTTCCACACATAATCTTGCATAAACAGTCGTGTTTTCTTCTATTGTGTCTTTGGAAACAACCAAATGTATTCCAAGGGAATTGTCGATAATTTCTAATACCTCCTCACTCCAAAACTCCATTGGAAGTACATACAAACGGATCCAAACCAGGACAGTAGTGGGTTCAATTCGAGGATAAAATCCCACTCTCCAGGGTTGAAAAATTAATCCTACCAGACCATGATTCATCTTTTTTGATTCAAAAGCCCTATTTCTATCGGTAAGTGAAGAAAAACTAACAATACAATATCCATTGCTAATAAACCATAAAGAATACTCACCAAGAGGCTCCCAGTTTTTCCAGACCCAAGAATGCAAAAAAATTAGGGTAGGGCGAATACCCATGAATTTACAGATCAAATCATGATTGGCTCTATATAAAATTGTTTCTTCAATCATCCTTTGCTCAATGACAATCTTTGGCCTTGATTCTAACTGTGGCAAGCATCCATTAACTCGTTGAGATGTTGATCTATTTCCAGCAGCCATAAAGAGCATTTTTAATGCAGTTTTTTGTGCTTCTTCAGTCTTTGATGGAGATTTATCCTTTAACAAATATGCAAAATAACTATGTCTCTCTAGAAGAGGATCCGGAGGTGTCCCCATTGGACCCTCCTGGAGTAGCAATATTGTCTTAAAATCCATAGTAACTAGAAATCTCTTCGGCTACCCAACTGATGCCCTAGTTTTTCCCTAGTTCCTCCCAATCGTAAATTTGTAACTCACAAATAAAATTTATTGTAATTACAAGAAATACTTAAATTATTGCTTTTAAGTTAGTAAATATTATTCCCAACCACCAATATATTTATAGTATAAATTAAAAAAATTATATTTCTTTCTCTGTGTTATGTTGCTTACTATAACTTGATATTTTTATGAGAGGCACAAATTAAAAATAATAAATTATCCTTTAATAAATTGAAAAATAAAATTAACGAGGCGTAGGTACAAGATAATAGATCCAAAAAACTTTGAAAGATGAGGTTAGGTAAACTTTGAGGAATGATACAAGGTACTTAGCCTCTGAATTTGGAGGATGAATAAAAAAAAAATTGAGTCTATTTTTTTAGATATTTATATTTTGTTTATATGTTTAAGGACAAGTAGCTTAATTTTGTTGAATTACAAATAATGGCATACTATTTTTAATAAAATTATGGTACATGTACTCTTAGAACAATCAAATTAAAACATCTTGAGATATATATATTTTAAAGCAAAAAACCCCTTGTGGGGTCACCTTGGTCTAAGAGACCACGAACAGGGGATTCTACACCATCAAAGTCACCTAGGAGTCACACCCGGCCTTGCCCGCACCAACATTATCAATTGGATTTTGGGTACCCAATTCAAATTTTTGGTAGGGTGGAGTTAAAACCTGAGACCTCCCTTGGAGGATTTCCCTCTCCTCTCCAACTCACCTACAACACCTGGGTGAACATCTTGAGATATTATTCTTAAAAAATAAAGGTAATATCATAACATGATGTGCATATTTTTTATACAATTGTTTTATTTTTTAGTTTATGATTTTTATAATAAAAATACAAAATTTAAAACATCATAGGTATGAACACCTTAAAATGACCAAAAATTATATATTTTTTAATGTATACTTAATAATATGTAGAATAAGGATACCCCTACCTCCTTGGGTCTTACCCGAAAGTGGCATCCCTTTTGGGATGTTTTCCACAAATTAATTAAAAAATAAATAAAATAATAATAATAATAATAATAATAATATTATGTAGAATAATATTGTATCACTTTTTTGGATCATTATGTATTTTTAAATTTTATCAACACAATATTATATATAAGCCTTTATGAAATTTAAAAGAATGATTGATGGAAGTTTAAATATAAAAATGAATAAATTTGAAATCTAAATAAAACCTATATTATTGAAAAGTAGACAACAAAGCATAGAGAACTTCTAATGAACTTTAATAATAATTTAAAGTATATTAAAAAGTTAATGGGAGATTAAATTAATTTTTGAATATCATTATTTGTTGTTACCTAAATTAAAACAACATGTTTATAAGCATAGATGGGTATCTAAAATCTAATCCTAATCTTAGCTTAATGGGAAAACAAAACACATACGTGACTTCTATTAAGGGACACTCCCATAAAAAAAAACATTACATTGCTCTCATTACATTTATAACAAGTTAATTAAAGCATATACAACTTTGTATTTCTGTCAAAGATATCCCTCATCTTCCTCAAACTACTAAGTTTCCACAATCAACTCCTTTTATATCAAGTGCCTTCAAAAAATTAAATTCTATCAAGATGAAATTCAACACCGCAAATGGCTAAAATATTTGTTTCCTAGTCTATAACAACCTCACAAATTTTTAATACCTTTTTTAGGGTTCTTATTCATTCCCCTAATATTCCAAGATATTATTTTCATTGTTATTTTTTATTTTATTTGTGGGTTTAACCCCACTTCTTGTTAACACTTGTGATATTTGATTTTGTTTTCCCATATCAATATCCCTTTGTGTTTCTTTTTCTCTTTGTTTTTTCTTCTTGGTTCTTCCTCTCTTTTTTTTCATTCCTAGCAATACTTTCCTCTTCACCAATCTCTTCAATCTTCTCACACTGCCCATAGTAAGACTTATCATCTTTAGGTTTGCTTTGTTCTAAAGGATCTAAAGTGCAAGTAATAAACTCAAAAGCACAATCTTCTTTGTGTTTCTATTGAAACCCTAAAGTGCAAGGATGCTCTTTTGTAGAAATTACCTTCTTATTCTACCATAAAAACCCTAAATTGTTATGGGTTTCCTCAAACCTCATTTCTATATTATTCTGCTCTTGAAACATTAAAGTGCAAGGGATAACATATTCACCACTTTCACTTTTATTATCTAAAGAGGATTCTATACTACTTGATGAAAATGAAGATGATTTACCTGGAATAAATTTGACCTCTTTTGTTGTCTTTGTTTTGGGTTTTATCTCCACATCTTATTTTTCATCTTTAATTCCTTTTGAATTTGCCAAATGATATTGTAGATATACTTTATTTTCTACTTATTTTGGAGTGGAATATCCTTGATCTAATCTAACATCTATTATTGTATGATTTCCTTGCTTTGTCTTGAAGTTAATCTCATGGCTAGAATTTTTTCTCTTTCTTCATAGTTTTGACTTTGTAAATTGTTTCTATATGTCCAATCTCAAAACAATTGTGGCAACGAAATGTAATATTTCATAATCTAATTGTTGATCCCATTATTTAGATTCAATTTTTTTTTATATCGTAGAAAAAGGAGTTTTGGAAGGATCTCCATACCTATATACAAAATAACCTAACCTCCATACAACAAAGGGGGTAAAGAATTACCAACACACAATAGGTTGCCTAGAAGCCAAAGATGACAATTAGTAAAACCAACTCATTATAGAGTCTAAAAATAAGAAATAAACATCCCACATAGGAGAAAACACCAGACCTGAGGGCCGAACCAACCTAACCCAGAAAATGTAAGCATACATGCCATAAAATAAAAACTAAACTAAAAAAATGGTGCACAGGCCACAAAACTGGATATAGACCAAAGACCCAACTCAGAACTTGTTACCACTAGGCCCAAAATAAAAATACAACTTGGCATTAAGATCACCCAAGACTTGCCATCCCATGAAGGCCAACACCTCCTCAATGCAGGAGATAGAAGCCATCATGGAATATATCATAAAACACTGCAATTTAATAATCATGGAGTTGAGGACCTTTGGATTACACCCGCTGGATGAGTTAGGATACACCAAATGAACAACACCCCCCACATCCCTTATGAATTTAGATTTTTTTCTTGGAGGGGGAAACTCTTCTGAGACCAAATTATCAACATACATAGGATTCTTATCGAAGTTTGTTCGCTTCGTAACTAGCCTCTTTGAACACATCATCCCTTTGTTGCTACTGCTCGGGCCTCTAGGAGCCAAGTCCACAAAATCCACTAGGATTGGAACAATCAAAGTGGAATCCAACTCATCCTGAAAAGAAGATTTTGAATCCTCAGAGATCTAAGAAGTCATAAGATCCATTGCCAAATCCAGAATGACCACCAGAGCATTAAGAATGCGTTCCCCATCTAGACCCCGTTGCTTCACAACATGATCAAAAATAATCTTGAGTATCCCTTGATGCAATGGATCCAAGCCACACCTCTATTAACTTTTGAAACCATTTTCAAGAGGGACTAAAATATAAGAGAAAGAATGTTCATAGTTTTATTACAGTGTAGGTGATTTAAAATTATAAAATTATAGCTCCTCAACATTACTAGATTTTTGTCTAGCATAAAGTATTGCATGACCACCAGAGCCACTCGATCCTAGGGAGCCTTTAGAGAGGTGTACTTAAAATTATTCTGGATCTTCACAAGCTCTTCTTCCCCATCCAAGAACACCTGCATCTCCTTCACCAGTGAGTGTTTTTCTCTGTTATGGACCACATTGTCTGCAACCAACTCTATCAGCTCTGTGATCATAGGGATGTTGATCTTTAAATCCATTGGCCCCACTCTAACCATACCATCCCACCATGAATATGCAAAATGTTTTGCCATATCTCGATGAAAACCATTGAACTTCAACAAGCATTGTAACACATTTTCTCTCTTCAAATTTTGTGAACCTCCTCATCTATCATGAGAGAGTTAATGAGCCCATTCTGATGCTCTACCAACCACTACATAACTGAGTAAAGGCATAATAAATTATTTTCTATAGTCCACCCAATTATTAGAAGAGAAGATATTGAAGTAACCATAATGTTGCTCATACTACCTATTTATTGAACCAATAAAATCCACATGTGACCTCTCCTTATTCACAATTTTGGGACACCACCATAGCTCCCACATGAGACTACTAGAGTTAGCCAAAAAATAGGAAAGAGAGTATCCACCATCCTACCACCGCAGCACTTGGGACTCCCACCGATGAAACACAAACCTTTTTGGAGCAAAAGTATAATTGGGAAAGCTACCATCATTGAAACTTCACCACCATCCAAAAGATTATGCAATTGATCCCAAAATATTGAGCCTCAAAAATTGAGGGCTCTACTAGCTAAGAGGGTGAGAAATTCCACACATGATCCAATTTCCACAACTATCAGACCACCCAAACTTTAATCCTTCTCGTTATGACACCTCCACTCCTTCAACTCCCAAGTCCTATCATCTTGACAACTTGGGGACTCACTCGAGGCAAATAACTCCACACGAACATGATCCTGACCACTTCCTTTAAAAAATTGGCCATAAATATCCCGCCTCACCCATATAACACTATCATAGATCTTAGATTGAAGTCCACCTAGTAGATGGAAAAAAATCCTTTTATATGTAAAATAGAAAATGCTATCCAATCTAATATTTAAAATTAATCTGAGATTTTAAATTTCCCATCCGAGATACAATAGCCAGAGCCCTCATAATACCAATTAAAATTTCAAAAATACCCCTATCATTATCGATAATTAATATCCACTCTGCATACATCTTTAGGAAAATTATCCATCTACACCTGAAGGTTTTGAACTTGAAGACCACAATTTACAAGGAGATTGGTGACCTTATTACCTTCTGTCAACTTATGATTAATTTGAACCTCTTCCAAAGATTGGATATGATGCTGGGATTCCAAAATAAAATTTGAAACCATCCAATATGGAGTATGAGTGTCTTTTACCATCCTTAGCTAGACCCTAGATTAATCTATGATTAAA
This sequence comes from Wollemia nobilis, assembly GCA_028583015.1. NCBI lineage: Eukaryota > Viridiplantae > Streptophyta > Pinopsida > Araucariales > Araucariaceae > Wollemia > Wollemia nobilis. The sequence goes on from JAQPPZ010001195.1 coordinate 2,689,742, forward strand.
ATATGTACTCAGGGTAATCAGCCACTTAATCTCATCAAACAGAGACATGAGATCCCTTGTGACCACCTAAGGAATATTATGAGTTTCAAAAGATTTCCATCAACGTTGCCCATTTGAAACTTTGATGAAATAAAAAAATTGGGGTCAAAAAGTCTATTCGTTATGGGTTTCAGGTCCACATATTCTTGATGTTGAGCCAGTGAAAAATTGGACACCCAAGTTTCCCACCAAAAATAAATTGAAGTACCATCTCCCATCAGCCACCTCAAACCTTTACAGAGACCTAGTTGGTAACTAGTAAGACTATAGTAGATGGTAGAACCCAACGGGAATGCATTAGAAGTTAAGAAATTATTATCGATTAATTATTTTATCTTAATAATTTTTACCCAATTGGTATCTTGATTTTTAACTAGCTTTCAAGCTTGCTTAGCAAGGAGAGCCTTGTTAAGGGTTTTCATCCTCTGCAGGACTAGACCTCCTACCTCTTTGGAGCTATAGAATTGATCCCATGATACTAGGTGGAACCACTTTTTGGTCTCATTCGCACAACACAAAAAAGTGCATTGAATTTGTTCCATATTTTCTAGAAATTTCCCTAGAATTTTGAAAAGGTATAGAAAATAAACCGGTATGATCTATGGGGAAGCTTTTACAAGATGATTTTTTCTTGACTAGATCAAAAGGGCACCTTTCCAACTAGTGAGTTTATTTTTAATATTTTCCACAACCACATACCATAGAGAAGGCTTCAAAGCACCTTTAAATATCGACATGCCAAGATGAGGTGCAAGGAGAGAACCAACCGGGAACCCCAATATCCCAGCTATCCTCTGCTACCAGTCAATTAGAGTGTTCAAAAAAAGAGTAAAATTTTCCTAAAGTTGACTTTCTACCCTGTCGCCTTCTTAAAATATTCAATAATGGATTTAACAATTTTAGTTTGAGGAATCGAGGCCAAAAAAGAAAGCAAAGTATCATATGCATATTAGTTATGGGAGATGGGGTCGATCGAATGGGCTGGTTTTAAACCTTCAATACTAGCATTCACTTGGATGGCTCTTCCCAGAGCTTCGACCACCAGAATAAATAAATATGGTGAGAGCGGATCACCCTAGCGTAATCCTTTGTAGCTACTAAAATAAACTACCAGGGATCCATTAACAATAACATAAAACTTTGTCGTTGAAATGTAGTCTTTGACCAGGTTCACCCAGTACTGATCAAATCAATTTTTTTTTAGAGCTCTGAGAAAAATTTCCCAAGCCACCCTATCATACGCCTTATTCATATCCAACTTTAGAATTGTACCAGTAAATTATTCACTTACCTCTCCCATAGTGGATATGGTGCCTCTTTTTTTTGGTAGGTATTAGAAAGCATTATATTTATCTTTCGGGTTGAAGGGACCCAATCCCTAATACAAAAGGTGGTCATAATGCCAATGATACAAAAATTGAACCATCCTAGTACCAAAGGGAAGAACTGGATGAACAATAACAACCTTGCTTAAGCACCAAAGAAACTAGCCCCAATAACTGGACAGAAATGACTAAAACTTACATACAGATCATGAATACATAACATGTTTGAACATATAGTAAAAAAAGAGATTACAAGAAATCCTAGAAGGACCCAAAGGATAAGAACAATATTCCTCTCAGGGTCCCACTCCCAAAATTACTGGGATTCAGCTCCAACCTCATGGTCATCAGTACTTTCCTATTTTATTATAAGAAGAACTTTAAGAGAAAACAAGATTTTTTGAAGCTCCTTAATGGTGTGCGATAAAATGACACAAGCATCCTTGGCCATATTGGCTATTGTCGTAAGTTTCTCAAAGTATTGGAAACATGATTGATGGTTTTGGTTCTTAAGGTAGGAACAAATATGCTAGTAAGTTTTAGTTTTTGCTCTAAACTTTAAACAGACACCTTGAAAAATATGCAATCAAATTAATATGGTGCCTCTTTGCTATTGGTGGGAGACTGATATCTCTACAAACTCTGGTCTATCTCTTCTAGTTGGGTGAATTTTTGGGTCATCGATGGTCCTTCATGTTCCCTATTTTGCACCTTATTTCACTTCAACTTGAGGTAGGATTTTTGGTTGACCCATAGCCATGCTACTCCCCAGATTTTTACCCAACACATCTCTTTCTTTTCTTACGATGGAAATTTGGGCTTAGCATAAGGATCATCAATTCTCATTTTTTTGCCCCACTGCAACTTCCTCTCTCTTTTTGAGATAAAATCTTGGGATCCACACATTGCATAGCCTCATTCACATCTTTGCTTGATTTATATTTTATCAAGTTTTAAGCATTAACAGTGATGGGATTTTGGGACCTACTATTTTTGGATAGCTTCTTTTTCTTTGCCCTCCTTTTCTTATCTTCATCCTATCAAGGTGAAGTTTTAGGAGTGCTAGTGACTTTTTGCCTTCCCAATTTTGTACCCCTCATTTCATAATGTTAGGAACCACTTGGGGAATAGGGACTCCCATTTTCCCACCTACCTTAGTACTTAGTTAAACCTTGGAAAACTTTAGGTGGAGCTTCGAGGTTGCTTCAAGGGGCAACCATACCTGTTTTTCCACTCGAAACTTTTCTTCTTCATTTTTTAGAAAAAATTATGTGGCTGCCCCATTTTATCATAAGCATAAAGTGAGTATAGGAAAAACCACCCACAATTCTGATGACTCATGAGGATTTTCACTCGCTAAAAATATAGAACCCAAACAAAACGGGGAAGGAAAGATACCCTATACCAACAAAAATAGACCTTGGCAAAAACCATTGGGCCATGGATTCAACTCAAAAACCACTCTTTGCACAAAAATATTTACAAACTATGCCTTCCATAAAAGCTATGTCGTCCCACTAGGATCTTTGTGTTGTTGTTCGTGACCTTTTGAGGATTCAGATTGTGAGGCAATTGTTGGAATCATTTGAACCTAAAAATTTTGATAAATTTGATTCCAAGATTTTGCATTAGGGATAGGAATAACCCTGATGTTGTTAACAATAGTAGCCAAGTGATAAACATCCTTGTAGGGTGGGTCAATATATTTCTCAACTATCTCTTCTATATTGGTAAGAAGACTTGATAACTTCAGGATCATGTCAAGCATTTTATTCACTGCTATTGGTTCTTACAACACCACAATTTCACCTTCATATTCCTTTAGGCCTTCGAATAACCTACTTAGATCCTCTTATATTTAGAGCTCTCCTTTTCTATCCCAAAATCCTGATAAGTTGAGTGCTTTAAGTTTTGAGTTATCCCTATTCATCTTTTCCACCTTCTTTACTACAATATGACACTCTTTCCCTTCATAATATAGGTATACAAGAGTTAATACCTATTGCATGGTAGTTCCACCACACTCAATATCTATTTTTGAGTACTTGGATAGGTAGGAGTCTTCCTTTTAAAATAATACCTTTAATATTAATGATGGCCCTCCCCAATGCTTTGCACCAAACTTGCCTTAGCATCTAACTCGTTTTCTATCAACTTAGAGGTTTCCAAGCCTTCTTCTAAATTTTGCACAAAATATGAAAGCACCTTTAGATTCACTTCTCTTATTATATCCCAAAAAGTATTTCTAATACTCTTAACCCATTCTCTAGAGATTAATGCTCCCTGGGGCTTGCTCTTCTCCTTCTGCAACTCAGTCAATGCAGCATCCAAGGCATTTTGTCATTGTTGTAACTCATCTCTGAATTTGACCTCCTTCTTCTCAACATCGCTCCTTAAGGAGGAAATTTCTTTATCCTTTTTCTTTAATACTCACTGGGGAGGGGCCCTATCTAGGTTTTTCTTCAATTATTTCACCTCATATCCAAAGCATATTGGCCTAGCCGCATATTGTATATTTGTGCTTCCAATGACTGAATTTTTTTATTTGCCCCTTTCAGCTTCCTTTCGAAGCCCTTTAATTTCATAAATAATGTGTCAACATCGGCATAAAATGTCTTAAGATCCTCCATTTGAGTGATATCATCCATATTTACTAATTGAATATCATATTACCAATATTTTGACTTCATGTCTACAAGGGCTTTCTTTTCCTTGGGATGAGTAGATGTTTTGTGCTTCTTCCCTTCAATTGGATCAACTTCGTAATGCATATATGGGACAACCTCTACTCTTTCATCATACAATTTTTGTAGCTACTCATACATCCATCACTTTTGATTATCTTGTGCAATCCTTACAATATTAAAGGCTTATAGCAGTGTTTCACCCACTACTTGGGATACAAGAGGGGCAATCAAAAATACTAGTAGTGGGGTTAGGGGGTAAGGAATTACCACCCAATCTGGGGTTACACCATATATATTAGACTCAGGTTTGGGCTCCCTTTGTGGTGGGGATAGTGGAAGCTACTTAGATGGAATATACACCTAGGGTGATGAAATTAGTGATGGTGTAGGTTATTTTAGAGGAGGCTAAGGAATAGGTAAAATGACATGTGGATTATGCATGAGTGATGGCAAAGGAGACTCTACAAGCTTCTAGGGAGAAATACTCCTACGATTTTTTCTTTTACACATAATAGCTATTTCTAGAATCATTCCTAAGGCTTGAGTTTGGAAAAGGGTAGGTGAATCCTTAGTTGTTCCTAATGAAGGAGTATGCTGAGAGGAAGGGAAGCAGGAATGGATTTATATTGCACTCTACTTCTGCATAACTTTTATGGGTTGTTCCATCTTTTTTTTCCCTATGTCTGCTTGAGCAACCACCCCTGCTTCTTCTATTTTCAAAATTTTTATCTAGATTTTTAGTCGCTTGGGCTCTATTACACTTGTCTCAATAGAGGTATTAGATTTGGTTGGTTCTTTCCTATTTTTTATTTTATCCAAAACTTACGATGAAGGTGTAGGTGGTTTTTTTACTTCATATATAAAAGTTATGGCTGACCTGGTTCTCCTGACGCCTTGCAACAGTTGTGTATATTACATTTCTTACTTGGTCAGCTGCTCGTGAGTTTGGTTTTCTTGCACTTCAAGCAAGCTTTAAACTCCCTATTCCTCTTCCTCATATTCTTCATTTTCTTCTACCTCTACATCTTGTTTGACATCCATTGTGTCAAATTTCCTTAAAACTTGGGGAGTGGTCCTCATATTTTCTTTTTTTAGGTTGCATAGCCAACGTCAAACCTTGTTTAGAAGGTCTCATCAATCCTTCCTAGAAAGGCTTATTTGATTTCATTCATATCACAATGCATTATCCACCACTATTTGATCTTGCTTTCTTTCTATTTTTTCTTTTTTACTATTAGCTAAACTAGTTTTGAGCTTAGGTGTTGATCAGGATTCCTTTCAGGGTCAAAGACCTGCTTATATGGGTAACGATATCTCCATGATGGTTTCTCATGCATCTGAAAGCATGTGAATGACACTATCTAGTCATGCACTAGGTTTCTATAGCTCAACATATTTTTATTGGCTTCATTATCTTGATGCTTGAATTGATGTGATAAAGCTTTACCCTAAGGATATCATCCAGATCATAATACCATCTAGGGGGCACCATAGGGAGTCCTAGGACCAATAGCATTTCATCCAATTTCTTGAACATTGCATTGTCCTTATTGGGCATGTTGATAGGTCCAAATGATATCATATTAGGAAATATTGTCTTCTTTTTTACCCCTAGCACTAATTTATTTTCAATAGGGTAAATATTTCGACATACCTCCATGGAAAAAATCCAATCCATCACATAAAATGGGAACGAACACGAGAAACCTGAGAACCCATACAATTGTATGCAATTTCCTTTCTCTAGATTGTACCAGTCCCTTGTTTCTCATTGATTACCCCTAAGAAACTATTGTGCCTTGTCAGATAGGCATGGGCATACCTCGTAGATGCATGCTATTTCATGTCCCAAAAAAATCTTATTGAAATTGAGGTATGAATTGCTCCTCTTGAGCATATGTGTCAAATCTACTACTGGATGCTTCTTGCCTTGCTCATTAGTTTCCTTTTACTAAACACAATCTCTTTCACAGGGTATATGATAGAAAAATAACCAGACTCGATAAGATACATACCAAAATTTCATAATCTTTGGTATTTTACTAGCTACTTCTTAATGTTTTTGGTCAAGAAATCTACCCAATTTGGTCTCACAGCATTGTGGGATCTTAATACAGTGTGAGCTATTACCATCTGATAGGGGTGAAAAATATCATTGGATGAAAGACCCAACAACATCGCTAGCATTGAAAGAATGGCCTATATTCCATCCTTTAAATCCATTAATGTCTACATCTTCTCCATGAAACCCATTGGTAGTTTACCCAACACTTCAGCTACCCAACTCCTGGGGTCATCTTGGCTCAATTTTCCCCTCTGTTCCTCTAGACATATAATCTTCAATAACCCTCTTGGGATGTTGTTTTCATGGGTCTTCTCAATAGTAAACATGTATCTGATGGTTTTTTCATTTATATAGAATAAAACTTGTAACCTCTCATTTTGCACTACACTAGTGGCTGCATCATAGAATTCTGAGACCACATGAACTAACTCAAGGCACAGGTGAAAAAATACTGGCATGAAAATAGCAAGCTGAGTCTTCCATGCAAGAGTCCCTATGCTATTAAACTTTGGGTTTTCCACCATATTGGTTGCACCTTCAGGGGGAATCTTAAGCTTTGCCCTAAGAGTAATTTTGGTATCAAAGATACTCTTATACATATCCTCTAGTTGTTTCTCTAGTTTCATATTTTTCATCTCGATACTTTTATATTTCGATACCAACACTCCCCTATAAAAATAATGTTTCCATTAAGGATCAACAATCCTCTCTAATATTGATCCTACGAACCCTTCTATTTAGCCTTGATAATATGATAATGTCAAGGGGGGTAAATTTAAAACAACAATAATATACGCTTTATTCATAATGCTTAAAAAAAAGGTGCTACATATGCATCTGACATGATCATTTGGAGAATTTACTTGAAACAAGAAAAATCTTGTCAAGGCACAATTTTTTTTAATAGGTAGCTTCTGTCAATCTCCTTGGGAAGTGAAACTTTTAGCCAACGAAAACTCATACACAAGCCATTTGTGATAGTTGGGCAAACCAAAATTTAAATCATGCCTTTCTCTTGAACATTCCTGGCCATTTTGCCTTCCCCATCTGTCATGATCCTATAGGCTATGAGTAGATCTTGCCTGAGATTTGATCTTGATGGTTAATTATAATTGTTTGAACAATGTGCCCACTTTGATCACTACTCTAATGTGTCCAATCAAGGAGTTTTTAGTTGGATGACCTTACTTATTTGGCCATTACCTTGTGGTATTTTTGGTATGAGCATTATCCTTGAAATTAGCACCTATTGGATCATGTAGATCTTACTGGAGTGATGGTTGGCTTCCCTCACGCATAATATTAATGAAACATTTCTCAACCAATTTATGAAATAATAACACTATCAGCTCTTGGAGTGGAGGACAAGTTTCATAAGTACCTACATGCTTAGATCTGGTAGAACTTCATTACCTATTTGAAAAATAATTGGTGACCACCTGCTACACTTCAACTTGTTTGGGGTGAACTTTTGGAAGCATGCAAAATCTACCTCCCTCCCAATTTTTTTCCCGAAAAAGGATGGACTTTTGGGAGGGACAAGAGCTAAACTATTTTCTAATTTTTTGCTCGATGCAAAACTTGGCATGGAAGGTAATATTGGCTCAAAATTTGGCATGCTATATACCAAAAGATCATTCACAACTTTGGGTATGTACAAAGAAAATAAATATAAAAATAAAACAACCACATACATATATACATGCTTATTGTTCTCAGGGCTAAGCATAATGCTTAAGATATTGGCCATTCACTAGGATTGGGAGTAGCCTTCCATCAAGGTTGCATAACTTATAAAAGTTTACATCTTTACAATTTTCAATGAGATAAGTCCCATACCATATAGGATTAAATTTGTCATGCACCATTGGCTTTGCACACTCCACATCCCATTTAGGACGATATCACCTTCAAAAAAATCCTTTAGCCCTCCTATTTTATTGAACTAGTGCTTAACTACATTTTTATGTCATCATGAATCATTGTACGCCTATTCTCTTTTTTCTTACAGCTGTATCAACTACACCATCCTCTTTTCTAATGTTGGAAACTCGTATGCATCTATCTCACTCATGAACTTTAGAGTTGGGAGATCCTAATTAATTAGAAGAACCACTTCTTTTCCATAGACCAAATAATATGGTGATGTTTTTAAGGTCTTCTTGAAGGTTATCCTGTCCACCCACAATGCTTGATCAAGCAGGAGGTGCCAGCTTCTAGGATTATGTTCGGTGCTTTGCTTTATTATCTTGACCAAATTATTATTTGTAGACTCAGCTAGACCATTTCCCTATGGATAGTAGTTTGATATGGTATTCCAATAGATGTTATATCTTCTAGAAAAATTCATTGTCTTGGTGCCTATAAAGGATGTACCATTGTCTAAAATAATGGTGGCAGGGATTCAAACTTGGTGATTAATATTTCGAGGAAATTGATGGGGAACGAGGAAATACACACTTATTCAAACCCTCCTTTTTCATTAAGAAATCTGAAAATATACATGCATACAGCCCATAGGCTTACATTAGCTAGCTCTCGGCTTAGCTTTACACTTCTCACCCTCAGCGTGCATTCCCCCAATCCACCATCTCCGCAAATACAATAAACTAGGTTTTTATAGAGGCCCCCGACCCTCTGAAGCATCAACTCACGCATAAAAGGATTCACCAACCCGATTAATTACATTAACACAAAAACTGGGACACCAACCCGATTAAAGACCCCTCTCCACACGGTCCCTATCACCACTGAATCCGTCAGATTCTCTCCGTGCCCATCCTCTTCGTTCCCCGCGCTTCTGGGTAATCCCCCGCTTTAACTTCAGCTTGTGCCACGTGTCAAATTGGAACAAATTTTGAAAATACCGCCTGTCGTGGTTTTCCCGCCATCTCCTTCTCCTTCTCCGTCGCCTTCTCTCTCCGTCGTGATATCGCGACATGTCGCGATATCGCGACGTTCTGGCCACCCCGCGCTTCTTTCCCATTTTGGTCATGATATCGTGACATGTCACGATATCGCGACCATTTTTCCTCCGGGCCCTGATTGCAATTTCTTGTAGCGATATCGCTACATCGTGATATTGCGATGTCGCGATATCGCGACGTCCCCACTGCGCCCTTTGTCTGCTTTGTTTTACGTTGTGACATCACGACGTCACGATATCGCGATGTCGCGATATCACAACATCACGATATTGCGACGTCGCCACCTTTTGCCACCTGCTTCGAGGCCTTGGTCATGATTTCATGACATGTCACAAAATCGTGACCACTCCCTCTGCTTTGCCAAGTCTTCACCTCTGTGTTGCAATTTTGTGACAATCACGATTTTGTGACATGTCATGAAATCGTGACACTTCCCCGCTTCTTTCTGCTCTTCGATGTTGGTGTTGTGATTTTGTGACATGTCATGAAATCACGACATGTCATGATTTCACGACACCCTCTTCTGCCAAGTCTTTCGCACCAATCTTGTCACGACATCGCGACACAAATTCTGTCATGATATCACGATAGTTTTCGCCCTCAAATCTTCCTTTGCCAATTGTGTCGCGATATCGTGACACAATTCCTATCGCGATATCGCGATAGTTTCTGCACTCAAGTCTTCCTCCGCCTTCACTTCATGTCACGATTTCGCGACAAACTTCTACCTCCGCCCCCGCCTCGCCTAGACGTCGTGATTTCGCTACGGAATTTTTCTTCTGCCTTAGAAAAAAAATTTGTGCTTTCCTCTTCTTCTTCTTGAGCCGACTCTTCAGAAATGGCTCTCCTGCAACTGGATGCCTCTATTGTAGATGCTGTTGGATGCTCCTGCATCAGAAACCCGAGGTAAGTGGAGAAGTGATCTTCACTTCTGCTTGGTCCGGTCACTGCCTCTTGCAGCACTTCCAGACTTTTCTCTGCCTCAGCAGCCTGCTCCATATCCTCCTCTTTGCCAGTTAAATTTTTGCCTTCTTTCAGGCAGATCCTGTCACTGCTGCACTCTTCTGTAGCCTACTTGCACTCCTCCTCTTGCACAGAAAAATCTATGTCTTCTTCTGGGCAGGTCCTGGCACTGCTGCACTCTTCTGTAGCCTTTTTTAGCTTCAGCTTATTATGCTCTCCGGCATCTTTCTTTCTCTGTCTCTCTTCCCGCATTTTACGTCGCTCCTCTTGCTTCCGTAATTTCATTCGGAGCCATTCTTCTTGCAGGGCCTTCAACTATTTTTGCAAAGCTATGAATTCTTCTTCTGTCACCATATCTTCCTTGCTGTCCCGGCTTCTTCGGGAATGCATTTTTTTTTTTTACCGGGTCTGGGCATAAACTGCCTCACGCTCGATGAATCTGCTTACGCACTTAAAGATCGAACTCACTCTCTCTCTCAGAACCCTACCATAGATCCTAGCATAACTGCCTCACATCCGGTGATCTGTTACGCACTCAGAATCACTAGCTCTGATACTACTGACGGGGAATGAGGAAATACACACTTACTCAAACCCTCCTTTTTCATTAAGAAATCTGAAAATATACATGCATACAGCCCGCAGGCTTACATTAGCTAGCTCTTGGCTTAACTTTACACTTCTCACCCTCAGCGTGCATTCCCCTAATCCACCATCTTTGCAAATACAATAAACTAGGTTTTTATAGAGGCCCCGACCCTCTGAAGCATCAACTCACGCATAAAAGGATTCACCAACCCGATTAATTACATTAACACAAAAACCGGGACACCAACCCGATTAAAGACCCCTCTCCGCACGGTCCTTGTCACCACTGAATCCGTCAGATTCTCTGCACGCCCATCCTCTTCGTTCCCTACGCTTCTAGGTAATCCCCCGCTTTTAATTTTAGCTTGTGCCACGTGTCAAATTGGAACAAATTTTGAAAATACCGCCTATCACGATTTTCCCACCATCTCCTTCTCCTTCTTCGTCACCTTCTCTCTTCGTCGTGGTATCTCAACATGTCACGATATTGCGATGTTTTGGCCACCCCGTGCTTCTTTCCCATTTTGGTCGCGATATCGCGACCATTTTTCCTCCGGGCCCTGATTGCAATTTCTTGTAGCGATATCGCTACGTCGCGATATCGTGACATCGCGATATCGCTATGTCATGATATCATGACATCGCGATATCGCGACGTCTCCGCCGTGCCCTTCGTCTACTTCATTTTACGTCGCAACATCGCGACATCGTGATATCATGACGTCGCGATATCGCGACCACTCCACCTTCCACCACTTGCTCCGAGGCCTTGGTCGTGATTTCGTGATGGTCACGATTTCGTGACATGTCACGAAATCACGACCACTCCCTCTGCTTTGCCGAGTCTTCGCCTCTGTGTCACGATTTCGTGACAGTCACGATTTCGTGACAGTCACGATTTCGTGACAGTCACGATTTCATGACATGTCACGAAATTGCGACACTTCCCCGCTTCTTTCTGCTCTCCGAAATTGGTGTCGCGGAATCATGACATGTCACGATTTGTCACGATTTTGCGACACCCTCTGCTGCCAAGTCTTCCGTGCCAATCTTGTTGCGACATCGCGACACAAATTCTGTCGCGATATCGCAACAGTTTTTGCCCTCAAGTCTTCCTCTGCCAATTGTGTCGCGATATCGCGACACAATTCCTGTCGTGATATTCCTCTGCCTTCACTTCATGTCACGATTTCGCGACATCATGATTTTGCGACAAACTTTTGCCTCCGCCCCTGCCTCGCCCGAAATCGTGACGTCGCGATTTCACTACTGAATTTTTCTTCTACCTTAGAAAAAAATTTTGTGCTTTCCTCTTCTTCTTCTTGAGCCGACTCTTCAGAAGTGGCTCTCCTACAATTGGATGCCTCTGCTGCAGGTGCTGCTGGATGCTCCTGCATCAGAAATCAATGACCATTTGTTTGTCAGCATGCTTGGTGGCTTCGGTATTAGTCCACTTTGTAAAATAATTTGTTACCATGAGGATGTACTTGTGACCAGCTAATAAATTTTTATTAATAACTCCAATGAAATCCAACCCCAATTATCGAAATGGCTCTTCTACAATCATCGATTATAAAAGCATAGCAAGGTGTTTTTCTTTCCCAGTAAATATTTGACATTTATTGCATGTCCTAACCAGTTTGAATTCATATAAGAACATGGAAGGCCAATAGAATCATGCATTTAGGATTTTGGCTATTGTATTCTATTCTAAGTAATGCCCCAAAAAAAATCCAGAGTGAAATTTTTCAAATACCTTCTAGGCTTTCTCTAGAGGTATGCATCGTAGTAGTATTTCATCAAAATTTCTTTGATAGAAAATATCTTTGATCAATACATATTTTCTAGCTTACGACCTATATGTACATCTCTATGGTATTGTCAACCCCTCTAGACATCTGCCAGAGTTGAAATAATGAGTCAAATTGATGTTTCAAGAGTTAGGTGGTGCTTGTACCTTATCTAGGTCAATAGTATCCACTTCTTCTATGTATAAATTAGAATCCACAATGGCAGACTCTGCCAAATGTTTACAAAGCACTCGGTATTTAATATTTTTTTTGGTAGAATCTCTACATCAAACTCTTGAATCTTTGTCACTAGCTAGCTCTTCGATCATCCCATTCTCCTTGAATCACAACATTTCTAGCATTTGGATGCACCACATATACAACAGTTTTGCTCTAGGAGATAAAATGCTTGAACTTTTTAAAATATTTTATGACAACATACACTTGTTTCTCAATAAAAGTGTATCTTTCTTGATGATCATGTAGAGTTTGTTTGAGAAATGCAATTGGTCTTTCATTACCATCATCTCCTTTCTATGTGAGGATTTTTGCATAGCTTTCCTCTACTTCAAAAGCATATAAAATAAAATCCTTAGAATAATTTAGATTGATGATAATTGGGGCTTGTGAAATAGCTTATTAAATTATTTTGAAAGCCTACCTTCGGTTATCTATCCATTTGAACTCCTTATCTTTCTTCAACATCTATATCATGGGTTTGACTATCTGAGCAAATTCAGATATAAATTTCTACATAAAGTTGATCTATCCAAATAAGGATTGAAGTCCCTTCTTATTCATAGGCAATGTGAGGTCTAATATGGTGCTTACCCTATCTGAGTCGATAGCAAACCCTACTTTTGACACTACATGTCCTAGGTCTTACCTTCTTCCAAAACAAAGATGGATTTCTTTGGATTCAATAATATCCTGAACTTTCTGCATTTTTCAAAGACTTGTTTGAGATGCTCCACATGATCTTCTTTCTTCTAGGAGAAGATAGTCATACCATCTAGGTATATAACAATCACCTTATTCACCAAATGTAAATTCCATTGTCCTTTGGAAGGTAGAACCAGCATTACATAGCCCAAAAGGCATTCGTTGATATGCAAATGTTCCCCATTTAGTGGTGAATATCATCTTGTATTGGTATTCATCCCAGACCTAGACTTGGTTGAATATTGAAAATCCATCCAGTAGAGAGAATATTTTTGCTCCCACCTCCATGTGTAGTATTTGATCTATTTGGGGTAAATAATAATGATCCTTCAAATAAATCTTGTTCGGATTTTAGAAATCAACATAGAGCTTGCTATCTCCATTTTTCTTTCTAACTGGAACCAGATTAGATACCCAAGTAGACTGCTTAATGGGATATATTATCTTGGAATTCAATAGCTTTAGCAACTCCTATTTATTAGAGCCTTTATCTTTGGGTTCAATGGTCTCTATTTTTATTGAAAGGGATTTGCATCAGGCTCCAATCCAATGGTATTCTAGATAACATCCTTACTATATACTTTGAGATCATGATAGGTCCAAGCATTGATATCATCATATTTTTTACATAATTCCTGAATCTGATAGACTTACTCATCTAAAAATTCCACCCCTATCTTCAAACTCTTACCTGGTAAAACTTGCACTTCCTTGTAGCCTTTGGAATCTATTTTGATCATGTGGCTCATTGGTCGGTTACTATTATCAAACAAGCTTTCAAGGGTGATTAATCCCTTTGGTACGTGGTTATTTTTTAACTGGATGAACCCTTCTTCTTCTTCCTCATATTCATTTTACATAGATCCATTAGTTGAGCAATTCATTTCGTGGACCCAAAAATCCACTATTTGTCCATCACTTTCAAAGACTTGCCAAAAAATATTTTTGTTTGGAACAAAAGGCCTATATACTAAACTGACTATTTTTTCCTTATAAATGGTGTTAGACATGAGGCAAAATTTTACTCCTATGGATGCTAGTATATCAACATACCTATTCTAATCTGTTAGGATAGCCTTGATGTTGAGGGTCTCAAATGCTTCTAACGAGTCTCAGACTCTGTTTCTATAAGCTTTGAGATAGTGTTGCTTACTGATACACTTCTAAGTGATTTGGTTGATCACCAACTTGGAGTCTTCAAATATTTAGAGCATCTTAACTCCAAGCTTCTTCATCTTCTTTAGACCTAAGCACATGGTTTGCTACATTGTTAGTGCAGCTCCATGATAGTCTATATGAGAAAGTCTTTTTATTTCTCATAGGTGAAATCAGAACTACTACAGTACCTGCACCATTTTTTCATCTTGCCCCATCAAAATATATCTTCCATAATTAATTGGGTGGAGGTAGTTCTTCTTGAGCACTTGGTTTCTTTATCTTTGGTTTTTCAATAGTGTAAGTACCCACTCCCATCTCTATTATAGCATTTAAGTCCTTGAGAGAAAACTAGTCCTCTATTTGTAGCTCCTCTAGAACTTCTTCCATCAGGTCCTCCTCTTCAGTAAGGATACTCATGATGGTTGTTTGCTGATCTGTCTCTTCTAATTTCTCAATATGAAAAGAGGATAATTTCTCTAAATAGATTTTTACTCTCCTCCCCTTGTATAGTATTTCCATGTGAGAGTAATAAAGATAGAGGTAGCTTCCCAACTTGGTAGTAAACTCCCTTGAGAGACACATCCTAAAATAGGGTTCTAGGTCCACTACCATAATATCATGTATCACAGTCATTTGAGGTAATTTGTGAAGTGTCATGGGTACATCTTTGATAACCCCCATGGTTTTCACTAGAGTACCATCCAATTGTAACACACCAAGACAATTTATAGTATATTCCATGCTCATAACATCACATACTACCTTGGGCATGATTGTAGTGGTGGCACCTAAATGAATATTGCAGTTGTGTACCACCCAACCCTCTATTTCCAAGGATACATATAATGGGGAAGGCCTATTCTTACTAGCCTTCATGATAGAATTACCTTGAGATATATTTTACTTTGACTAAACCTTGTTTTGGATCTTTATTAGCTTGAGAGAGACCTGAAGAAAATTAATTTACCTAGGGATCAATAAAGAATTGTACAAGCTAGCCCCTTGAGGGTGTTTTCTTTAATTCCTCCATAATTTTAAAGGTAGGGATTTCAAACTGCTTGTTCTTGTCCTTTTGAGGGTGTTCAAACTTTCTCCTATATTCATGAGTGGTCTCAATCCATTGGAAATTTTTAAGGGAAGGGTATTTCAGATTATCTCTAGCCTCCACCTGATTTTTAGCCCCTTTTGTTGAGCTTCACTAGGTTTGGGTTCTCTCCTATACTGTTGAAAAGGCTTATGAACTGGAACATTTTGGGGAATTTCCTTTTTTGCTTCATACCTTTATTTAGCATTAGTGGGTACCTTCAAGGGGTTTAAATCCTTCGGATTCACCTATAGTGGTTTCTTCCAAGACCTTGTAAGGATGGATACTTGCTCAATATATGGCATCATACAGTTGTGATCACCATATCTAATCACATTAATATGTCCCTTATGGATCCTTTCTACCTTCTCAATGACCATCTTCTAAACATAATATTGATGCATCATATAGGTACTCTACCAATGGGGATCATTACATGTAGAGCACTAATAATTTTATTCATATGCAAAAGTTGAGGGCTCCCTCTCTTCATTGATATGGATTGCATTGGTTATTTTAGATGGCTTGCTAGTGGATGTGGACTGATCCTTAGTCACATATGGGAACCTTCTTAGCTGAAAATTTCTTTCAGCCTCCCTTATTTTCATCATAGTGATATCATTAGATAGATCCTTCATGAAATTCTGTATTTCTCATATGATAGTTTTTTGTAGATATAGGGCGGGCAATGCAGGTATCACAGAAGGAGCAGGTAAATTTAGGATTTTTGGTGGAGCAAGGAGCATAGGGATTGTAGAGAGACTAGGCCATTGAGGAAATTTTATAGGTAGTAGAAGTGCAGGGTAAGTAGGAGTTGAGATAATTGGCTATGGCTAGCTTTGAGGAAGCTTAGGGAAAATAGGCATTAGAGGTTTGGGAGGCAGCCAACCTATAGCAATAATAACCTTCTCTAACTTTATAAATTCTTGGAATATTTGAGGAAAGGTGAGGATATTTTATTGTCGTATCATCAATCCCAAGTTTGAACTGAAGGCTTTCAAGTAATAATACATATCCTACTCATTAGTTAGCCTGATACCATTAGGCACTCTTTTCCAAGTATGACTAAACTTGATGTTAAAGTCCATTATTTCTTCTGACGGGTGATTCAATATCACCATGAACTGGATGAGCACGAAAAATGGATCTACTTTCTTATGGAACTCTTCTATTGGTTTGGTTGCTAGGTCCACCAAGGACCTTATACTCCTATTAGGTAGGTTTATATACCAATAAAGCATTTTTTATTTCAATGAAATGATTAACTGGTGGATCATGATGTCTTCTTCTTAAATATTGTGAACAATGACTAATAAAGCAATATCTTGACAATGTTCATATGCTATTTTCTCATGCCATCATATGTTGGTAGGGATTTCAAGGCTACTTGAGTAATGGCATGTTGGTAGGGCTTTCAGGCACACCTTTAGAGAAGAAAATAAGGAAGCTAACATGTTGGCCAACTAGGGGGTCAGTAAAAATGCTCTTCAAATCTAGATGAAGGATTTCCTTACCTTTTTTTTTTAGTGTGTTCTAGTTTCAATTTTTTTTGTGCTTGGTTGATAAGGTTCTCCCCCTTGCTTTTTGTTGAAGGCCTTTTGTTCATTCTACCTATTTGTGGTTGTTTTGTTGTATTCCCTTGTCCCTTGGGATTCACCTATTGATTTGCTTATTGTTCTTATTTCTATTGTGTCTCTCATTGTAAAATGTTAGGGATATTTTCAAAATCTTGTGTTTGCCTACCTAATAAAAAATTATTTAAATTGTATTAAAAGTGACAAACTAAATTAAACAACTAAAAACAATAAAAGATAAAAAATTCACATAATGGTTGTTTAATAATGTTTATGAGATGACAATTGCATTTAAAGAATCACTCATGAAATCTTGTTCATGTTGGAGAACCCTTATCAAATAATTAAATTTTTATATAACATAACAAAAAAATTGACATAAATTTTATAATTAAAAAATATTATATTACATGATAGTAAAAACTTTATTTTTTTACAATTAATATTAATATTAATAGTTGAATCAAGATCAAAGTAAGTGTTTTAGAAAAATATGGAGAGGAGTGTTTTAGAAAAATATGGAGAGAAATTATTTTTACAAACTTACATAATTTTAAAACCAACTTTTGAAATATATAATTAATTTTTTTTGTTATGATATTTTTCTTCTATTTAAAAATAAAAAACTAGTTATTTTATTTATTTCAAAGAGGAAAAACATGAAAAATATCTTTTATTTATTTTCAAATACCATCTACTAAGATGCACTATAAAATCAATAATATTTAAACAAGTTTTAAATATTTTTTATTATATTTAATTTTAACTAACTTTTCTCATAAATTTTTTAAAAAACATCAATTTTTTAGTGTTTAATTTATTTTATTATTGATTTTTACCTTTTATATTTATTTATATATAGATATATATTTCAAGGAAAAATATGGTTTTGAAACAGATGTTCTTTTCATTTCACATCTACTTAAACACACCAACCTAGATAACCTATATAATGATTTGAAATTGGTGTGACCTACATCATCCATATGCTCAACCATTAAACCAAAGTAAAGAAAAAGAAATTAAAACCAACCTTCTATAACACACCCTGCAAATATTCTCACTATCCACCTTAGTATCGTGTGGATGTTACCTTATTATAATTATTATTCTTTTTTAAAATCATAAATAATATTCATCGTTTACTTTATTTACATTATTATTAAAATAAAATAAAACTATCATTCTTAAATATATTCTTACTAAATCCAAATATTCTTTCATATGTGAGTTCTTTCCTATCTTATGGTGGATGCCATTATATGTACTTTGTTATTAAACTAAGTTGAATAGCTAGAAATTACATATTTATAAGTGGCATACTAACCTAAATTCAACCCTTGGATATAGATTTTGTCACATAACTATCTCAAATACTGAAACAAGCACTCTTATACAAGTACTAGTTTTCCACATGCAATGAACTGAACTAACACTGATTCTTCCAACTTAAACCCAGAACAACTATCCAAATGTTTATTGAATTTTTAAAGGTTGACGTCCATATTCTAATATTATCATTTGAGGAGAATAATTCCACTACTCTTAACTGATTAAGGTCAATTTGTTTTTGCAACTACTCTTATAAAATCATGAAAAATAGAATTTCTAATTGAATAAAAAAGTTGCTTAGCAAATTGATCTGAACAAGGAGGCTTTATCCCTTGAAAGCAAATATACAAAAATATCTTTATGGTTTATAAGACTCTTCATTCTTGTTCCAATATTAAATGAAAGAAGATTGCCATAAAATTGGATATGGCAAATTATT
The DNA here is from genome assembly GCA_028583015.1 of Wollemia nobilis. NCBI lineage: Eukaryota > Viridiplantae > Streptophyta > Pinopsida > Araucariales > Araucariaceae > Wollemia > Wollemia nobilis. Next base: position 2,708,655 of record JAQPPZ010001195.1, read on the forward strand.
TCAATGGAGTCAACTTATAGTTTCTAGAAATAATTCTCACTAAGTTTGGGTTTTTAGCTCAAATGATTCAATGAATTGGAGCTTACAATTTCTAGAAAGAATTCTCACTAAATTTGGATTTTTAGCCCAAATGATTCAATGGATTGGAGCTTGTATCAAATCTCATTGGATCTCCCCTTTGATCAATGGAGAACCTTTTGCTTTCTTTCAACATTCTAGAGCAATTTGACAAATTTAACCACTATCTCATTATCTCTATATTTTACTTGTTGAAGCTCTTGGCAGAGCTCTTAACAGCTTGCACAGAGCTAGGGATTTAATTGAAATCAAAGTTATCTATGGTGTCAAACCTTTCACGCATGCCCAATTTATTGATGACACCATGTTGCTTGAAGAAGCAACCAAGAACAACATTAAGAGCTTCAAGAGTTATTTAAACTACTTTGAAGTAGCATTAGGCACTTTAATTAGTTGTACCAAAAGTCATTTTTACACAATTAACACCACTCCAACAAAAAATAAAGGTTTTTCCAAAAATTTTGAATTTAGGGAAGGATCGTAAGCATTTTAGATACTTAGGATTTCCTAGGGTCTTTCACCTTAAATCTAAAAATAGTTGGTTACCAACCATTGAAAAAAATTTAGAAGTAATTCTTGCTTATAGTAATAGTTGGCTAAGTTTAGGTAGAAGAAGAGTGTTAGTTAGATCTATTTTGTTAGCCCTTCCAATATATCAACTTCTAGTTTATCATGCTCCTAAAATTATTCTTAAAACCATTGATAGGCTAGTCAAAAATATTTTGTGGCAAGGAGGTAAACAGAACAAAAAAAATCATTTATTCCATTAGGAATCAATTACTACAAGAATGAATCAAGTAGAACTTGGTATAGTTCATGCTAAAATAGTATGCAAGGCTTTAGGAGCTAAACTCTTATGGTGTCTATCTCAACCTCCAAACACCCCATGGAAAAGGATCTTAAAAACTAAATATGTTACCTCAACTACAAGAATGCACTTAATGAGAAATTTGAATATAAGGTCAATCACTTCTTTAATATGGAAACATATTGTAGAAACCAAGCAATTGATTCTAAACAAGGCCTTATGGATTCTGGGAGATGGTACTCAAACCAACCTTTGGCATGATCATATTTTTGACAAGCCTCTTTTTCTAAGCAGTTGCAACCTAGCTCTCAAAGAAGAGCTACAATATTTACAAATATCTAAGCTTTATGAAATTCTATATTGGCACAATAGTGTTACAGAATGGAGAGAACCTCCTCTATCATCTTTCCTAATTGATGAATGGGAACATTTCAAGAAACAACACATTAATATGAAATTGCTACAACATAATTTGGACCAACTTATTTGGGATGACATCAATAAATTTGATGTATACACTATTCAAATGGATACTCAAATGGAACTTGTTGGAATCCCCAATAAAAGTTTGGCTACGATTTGGAACCTAAAATTGTATCCCAAGATACAAATATTTTCTTGGTTAGTTCTTCACAATAAGATCCTCATAGGTGATAACTAAAAAAAAGGAATATTTTTTGCCCCCATGTCTGTTCAAGATGTATGAAGGACAATGAAACTATGCACAACTTATTCCTTGAATGCAACTTTGCCACACCTATCTAGATAAAGATAGCCCTCCAATTTGGCTCTCCCCTTCTAGAACTCTTAGCATGGAACAATATTTAATCAATTGGAAATAAAATTATAAATGGAGTTTTAAGGGGAAGCCTCTAATCAAATCCCTTTGGAATGACATCCCCTTCTTTGTTATATAGAACATTTGGAAGAACAGGAACAGGTAGATCTTCGAAGGTAAAATGGAAAATAATAATATCATCACTAAAAAAATAGTTAAACATTGTAATCAATTTTAAAGCCACGTTCCAACAATATTGCAAAAGCTCTATCTTGCGAGTTTGAATTAAAGTTAGCTATTGAACGGTAGATAAGACAGTTGCACATTTATGGGGATTCTACCCTTATTATAAATGTTGTCTCCAAGGACAATTTTGTTAGCTCCATTCAACTTCAACTCATTTTGGTCAAAATAAAAGAGCTAATTAAAATTTTTACTCAAATGTACTATTTTCATATTTATCCAGAATTTAGCAAGAGTGCAAATACACTTGCCAATAATACTATTAAAAATAAATATTCTAATTTCAAAATTACTAGAAATAAAGCTCCATAAAGATGAGTTGGAAGATGAGTGTGAGCTTTTATGTTGCATGTTCTGTTTTTTATTTTTCTTCTATAAAATGCTAACACCTTAATTTCTTTAGTTTTTCGATGTTTTCTAATTTCCAATGACCTTCCCAGTATCTTTTGTATACCAACATTCTATATTATATTTTTCTGAATTTTTTTTTTTTAAATTGCCTTGGCTCTTCTTCGGCGCGGCTTTTTATCTTTTATCATTCATATTCTTTTCCAGCAAGACTAGTCTAAACCTTCCCCGAGTTGGTGGACTAGTCTAAACCTTCCCCGAGTTGGTGAAGATGCGTGTAGAAACGAACCACGATGATGAAAACTAAAGTTTTCAAAAATACGTATAAATAAATCTTTCAAACCGGGAAGCTTGGGTTTTTATAGAGAATTCAAGATCATGAGCACCTCGTATATAGTGCATATGCTCTTGTGCAAATGGCTAATCACGTGAATCATTTTACCGTCGCCGATTGCTCCGATCACGGTAACGTATTGAAACAAATGGGAACATATTAAAATGCTTGAAATTCAGTGAGAATAGAAGGAACGGTTAAATTTTGTCGACGCGCTCCCTCACGGTCAGCTTCGAGAAATGCCAGACTGTTTGCTTTTTGTGTCAACCAAGACAGACCTCCTTTGGTGGAAAGCACTGCCCTAGATTTGAGGACTTGAGATAACCAAGTTTTCTTCTTATCGCAATTTCTACTCTCAAGTTGTGGGGAGGAAAAATGATGTTGAAGTCGCCAGGAGGCAGCCTTAATGGCCGCTTCAGGGCCGTGTCTACACTTGGTGTGCTCATGTTAACGCTGGGACTATGTTTTCCATTGCAATGAGCGTTAGCGCAGAAAGCAACAAAATGTACGAGTATTCATCTCCTCCTCCACCGTACGAGTACAAGTCCCCACCACCACCTTCCCCTCCTCCGTCATATTGTAGTTTTAATTTTTTTTCTTTCAGTTCGGCCGCCGTCGGCGAGCGCAGGGCGAAGGGGGCCCGAAGTCGGGCTGCACTCCTGAAGTCGGGTTGCGCTCCCAAACTTCTGCACAGTCGGGCTGTGCAAGTGAAACTAGCGCAGTCGATCTACGCACGGAAGAATGTGCGCAGTCGGGTTGTGCACGAGAAATGTGCGCAGTCGGGCTGCGCACGAGATAAAATGTAAAGTCGGGCGGAGGAGGTGGTCAACGCCCGACTGCGCTGGTCAAAGGCAGCGAAGTCCGACTGCGCTGTGTAGTCGGGCGGTTGGCTAAGACTTAGCCAAAAATGCGCTGCCCTTCTTTAGGCTGTCCCGTCCAACTGCGCTCAAGACTGATTGCGTCGTCGGACTGCGCTGCGCAGTCGGGTGGACAGCTCCACACTTAGGCAAATTTTGCCTTACAGAATATGCTATTCAAACACTCGCACAAAATGCGGTGACCCCTTGATTTTGGCTCGTGAAGTGTTGTCCTGGCGGGAGAGAAAACTTCTGGAGGTGACGTTCGACACTTCAAGGATAGACCCTTTTAGGATTCGAAATTACTCCGTTTGAGGAAGCGATTGAAGAAGTTTCACAAGAGGAACAACGAGCCCTGCTAGGAAGGGTTAGTAGTCAATGAATCACAAGAAATGATTGCAATAAAATGGCATTTAGAAATAGAGAAGCAAGTCACAATAAATGCAGATACTGATAGAGCGAAACCCTGCCAAAAACTATGGCAAATCTATTTATTCAAATAAAGGGTTACAAACATCCTCGAACGAGGATATACAAACATCTGCAGACTAAAGCTGCAGGATAAACTGAGAGGCAAAACAAATGTCGAGTCTGTTGCTCGGACATTAAACAGATGAGCTACTCTGCTCACTGAACCGCTCTCGTCTGCTACTCTGTGAATGACTACTTTTCTCTTGCCTGTTTCTCCAAAATTCCCCACTCTCCCCACTTTGTCTGAAGACCCGAACTACCTTATATAGCCATGGGGAGAGGAAGATAGGGGTTATCCTCTGACAGGTTCTGACAGACCCTGAACTAGGGTTTTTGACCAATCGTCGAACTGGCATTAACTTATGCGACGATCGGATCTGTCAGACGTCACATCTGTCAGAAGGCACGTGCGACGTCAAGTCAAAAATTTTGCCGGGATGCCCAACTTCGCGAGCGCAGTCCGGCTTCGCCCAAGTTCGGAGTGCAGTTGGGCGGAGGCGTGAAATCGGGATTAATATTTCTAACACCCTCCTTTAAGCCTGATTTCACGAGCGCTTTGACTCCAAGCTGCTCTCGCAATCTGCTGAAGTCTTCCTCCTTCAAAGGCTTCGTGAAAATATCTGCCAACTGCTCCTTGGATCTGCAAAACTGTAGTTGAATTTCTTCGGACTTCACCAACTCTCTGATGAAGTGATAACGAATATCGATGTGCTTCGTCCGACCATGGAACACGGGATCCTTTGATAGTGCAATGGCCGAATTGTTATCACAAAAAATTGTTGTCATGCCTTCCGGAGGATAGTTCAGTTCACTCAGAACTCTTCGTAGCCAAACTGCCTGGCATGCGGCTGACGTGGCGGTGACATATTCTGCTTCGGTTGTGGACAACGCAACGATGGGTTGCTTCTTGGATGCCCATGAGACTGCCCCTGATCCGAGATGGAAAGCATACCCGAAGGTGCTCTTTCGATCGTCGGTGCTGCCAGCCCAGTCACTGTCTATGTAGCCCACTAATTCCAACTGGTCCTGTCTGGCGTAAAATAGGCCATGGTTCCATGTCCCATTGACATAGCGCAAGATCCTCTTGCCTACTTGCCAGTGCGTGTCCTTCGGAGTCTCCATAAAATGGTTGATCAGACTGACTCGAACATCAGATCTAGTCGAGTTGTAGTCAAATACATTAGACTGCCAACTAGCCTCTTGAACAGAGTTGGATCTACATTCCTCCCTGAATCCAGCTTGCTCAGCTTCAAACCTGTGGCAACAGGTGTGATGGCAGGTTTGTTGTCCTCCATCTTAAACCACTTCAGGACATCCTTCGCATACTTGCCCTGAGAAATGAAGATGCCATCAACCGATTGGTCAACTTCAATACCGAGAAAATACTTCATCAGCCCTAAGTCCGTCATCTCGAACTCCTTCTTCATGGTTGTTCTGAACTGGGCAAACAGTGTTGTGTTGTTGCCAGTGTAAATCAAATCGTCCACATACAGATAGACGATAATGAGCTCACCTGCTTCATTTGTCTTCATGTACAGGGTGTGCTCATATGGGCATTTTACAAACCCATTCTCCTAAAAATAGCTATCAATCTGGCTGTACCAAGCTCGGGGCGCCTGCTTCAAACCGTACAGGGCCTTCTTCAGCTTCAGGACTTTGCCCTCCTGGCCTTCAATTTCGTAACCTGGTGGCTGGTCTATGTAGACCTCTTCCTCCAACACTCCGTTGAGGAAGGCTGACTTGACGTCCATCTGGTACATCTTCCAACCCTGTTGGGCTGCCAATGCCAGGATCATCCTGACTGTGTCAAGTCGGGCTACAAGCGCATATACCTCATGGTAATCGATGCCTGACTTCTGCTTGTAGCCCTTCGCCACCAGTCTAGCCTTATGCTTGTCAACTTCTCCTTGGGCGTTGAACTTTGTCTTATACACCCACTTGACCCCAATGGTCTTCTTCCCTGCTGGAAGATCTGTCAGTTGCCATGTATCATTCTTTTCAATGGCTTCAATCTCCTCGTCCATCGCCTGCACCCACTTCTGATTCTGACTTGCATCTTCGAACTCTACTGGATCAACTTCAGTAAAGAATGCAAAGTCAGAGTACTCTTCATCTTCATGGGTTTGGGTTGCCTCGTAAATTTCTTGTAAGCTTTTCATCTTTGTCGGAGTCCTCAAGTTCGGGGTCCTGCTTGCAAGTGGAGGCGTCAGAGATGGTGAGGTTGTGCTGCTGCTAGCACCACTGCTGCTGCTTGAGGTTGTAGGTGGTTGCACGCTACCCTCCTCCAAGTCAACAGACTCCACTACTACTGGCTCAGGCTGGCCAGTCTTCGACTTCCAGTTCTAGGCTTCATCTTCAAGAAACTTCACATCACGGCTGATGATGAGCTTCTTCGTCACAGGGTTGTACAGCCTATATGCCTTCACCTGCTCACTGTACCCTATGAAGATGCACTTCTCAGCTCTATCATCCAACTTCTGTCGCTTCTCTTCTAGAACATGTGCATATGCAATGCACCCGAACACACGCAAGTGAGCCACACTTGGCTTCACACCGCTCCAGGCCTCCTGAGGGATTTTGTCCTTCACACTTTTGGTGGGACATCTGTTCAGCAGGTAGACTGCACATGTTACAGCCTCTACCCAGAACTCGTGCGGTAATCCCTTCGCCTTCATCATGCTGCGTGCCATCTCCATGATGGTCCGGTTCTTCCTCTCAGCTACGTCGTTCTGCTACGGCGTGTATCTGGTAGTGAGCTGCCTCCGAATTCCATGTTGCTTGCAGTAGTTGTGGAATTCATTGGAGATGTATTCACCTCCGCCATCTATCCTGAGAGTCTTGATCTGATATCCGCTCTGTTTCTCCACCAGAGCCTTGAACTCCTTGAATCTAGAAAATGCTTTTGAATTTAGCTTGATGGCATAGATCCAAGTCTTACGGCTGAAGTCATCTATGAACGTCAAGAAGTATTTGTTATCGATAAACGTGCTGGTCTGCATCGGACCGCAAATGTTTGAGTGCACCAGCTCCAGTGGTTGTGATGCTCTCCAAGATTGACCGAAAGGGAATGAATCCCTATGTTGTTTTTTGACTAAGCAGCCCTCACAAACTTGATTTTGCTGCTCTATCAGGGGTAAACCCTTCACCATCTGCTTCTTGTGTAGTTGATTCAGGCCACTGAAGCTCAGGTGACCAAATTTGAGATGCCACAACCAGGTAGCATCTTTCACAACTGCACTCAGAGACATCAATGATTCATTCTGAATCTACAGTGGAAACATTTTATTCTTCGTCATGGACATGGTTGCAATCTGCCCATGCGACTTGTCTCTGATGGTGCAAGCTCCATATTTGAACTGGATCGTATGTCCCTTCTGCACGAGTTATCCAACGCTCAGCAGGTTGTGCTTCAGGCCAGGCACATAGTAGACATCATAGATCTGCTTCCGTTCGTCATGCCTGGTGCGGATGAGGATCTTTCCTTTCCCCATTATGGGAACCTTGCTGTTGTTCCCCATATTCACCTCAAACTGGACTGTTTCATCCAGTTGTGAGAACATTTCCTTGTTCCCCATCATGTGGTTGCTGCACCCGCTGTCTAAATACCAGACATTCTTCTGGCACTCCTCCTTAATGTTGCAAGTCAGCAACACGTTTCCTCCTATCGCATTTTTGGTTTCATCCATGTAATGGGCCTACTGTTGGTTCTCCTTGGCCATCCATTTTTTGCACTGTGAGATGTAATGGCCGAACTTCTTGCAATAATAGCACTGGACCTTTGACATGTCCTTCTTCTGACCAGATCCAACTTGTTGATTTTTTGAACCGCCTCTTCCTCCTTGCTGATGGAAATTGTAGTTGGTCTCTCCCTCACTAGGGTTTGACCATCCTCCTTACTTGTTGCCTTTCCCACGCCTGCCTCTGCCTCTTCCTCCTTGAGAACTAGAGGCGCCATGGTGGGATTCTTGTCTGCCATTGTCTCGAAATGAGACCTGAGCCTTGAATGCTTGCTCTAGAGAGGTCTGAGATGAACGGCTCAACCTCTGCTCATGTGTCTATAGAGAACCCATGAGCTCATCTATCGAGAGGGTTGTCAGATCCCTCGATTCTTCGATTGCTATCACAACCGAGTCAAACTTGGCAAGCAGACTTCTAAGAATCTTCTCCATGATTCTCTGGCTCTACATGATTTCTCCGTTCAACCGCATCTGGTTGATAATGTCCATCGTCCGGGTGAAGAAATCACTCATGGACTCGGACTCACTCATCTGCAGATTTTCGAACTCCCTCCTGAGCATCTGTAGCTTCACCAACTTCACCTTGTTGGTGCCCTGGTATGAGCTGGCCAGAATCTCCTAGGCCTGCTTCGCTTTGGTGGTTGATGCGATCCACGGGAAGATGGACTCCTCGATCGCTTGCATGATGTAGAAGAGGGCCTTCTGGTCCTTCTTCATGTTCTCCTTCAACAGGTCCTTGTCTGCTTGAGAGAGGGCGGCCAGTGCTATTGCATCTACCGGTTCTGGGTAGCCATTCTCGACTAACTCCCACAGCTCCTGAGATCCAAACAAGATCTTCATCTGGATGCTCTAGTAATCGTAATTCTTCCCATTGAAGCGCGGGATCTGCAACTGCAAGTTGTTGTTGTTGGAAGCCATTTTGCTTCGGTCTTCGCGTCAAGGGATCAGTGGCTCTGATACCAATTTGTAGTTTTAATTTTTTCTTTCAGTTCGACAATCATCGGGGAGCGCAGGGCGAAGGGGGCCCAAAGTTGGGCTGCGCTCCCAAAGTCGGGTTGCACTCCCAAAGTCGGGTTGTGCTCCCAAACTTCTACGTAGTCGGGCTGCGCAAGTGAAACTTGCGCAGTCGGGTTGTGCATGAAAGAATGTGCGCAGTCGGGTTGCGCATGAGAAATGTGCGTAGTCGGGCTGTGCACGAGAAAAAATGTGAAGTCGAGCGGAGGAGGTGGTCAACGCCCGACTACGCATTGGTCAAAGGTAGAGAAGTTCAACTGTGTTGCGTAGTCGGGCGGTTGGCTAAGACTTAGCCAAAAATACGTTGTCCTTATTCAAGTTGTCTCGTCCAACTGCGCTCAAAATTGATTGCACCGTCATACTGCGCTGCGCAGTCGGGTGGACAGCTCCACACTTAGGCAAATTTTGCCTTACAGAATATGTTATTCAAACACTTGCACAAAATGCGGTGACCCCTTGATTGGCTCATGAAGTGTTGTCCTAGCGGGAGAGAAAACTTTTGGAGGCGACGTTCGGCACTTCAAGGATAGACCCTTTTTAGGATTCAAAATTACTCCGTTTGAGGAAGCGATTGAAGAAGTTTCACAAGAGGAACAACGAGCCCTGCTAGGAAGGGTTAGCAGTCAATGAATCACAAGAAATGATTGCAATAAAATGACATTTAGAAACAAAGAAGCAAGTCACAATAAACGCAGATACTGATAGAGCGAAACCCTACCAAAAACTATAGCAAATCTATTTATTCAAATAAAGGGTTACAAACATCCTCGAACGAGGATATACAAACATCTGCAGACTAAAGCTGCAGGATAAACTGAGAGGCAAAACAAATGTCGAGTCTGCTGCTCGAACATTAAACAGATGAGCTACTCTGCTCACTGAACCACTCTCGTCTGCTTCTCTATGAATGACTACTTTTCTCTTGCTTGTTTCTCCAAAATTCCCCACTCTCCCCCATTTTTTCTGAAGACCCGAACTGCCTTATATAGCCGTAGGGAGAGGAAGATAGAGGTTATCCTCTGACAAGTTCTGACAGACCCTGAACTAGGGTTTCTGACCAATCATCGAACTGGCATTAACTTATGTTATGATCAGATCTATCAGACGTCACATCTGTCAGAAGGCACGTGCGACGTCAAGTCAAAAATTTTGCCGGGATGCCCAACTTCGTGAGTGCAGTTCGACTTCACCCAAGTTCGGAGCGTAGTTGGGCGGAGGCATGAAATCGGGATTAATATTTCTAACACCCTCCTTTAAGCCTAATTTCATGAGCACTTTGACTCCAAGCTACTCTCGCAATCTGCTAAAGTCTTCCTCCTTCAAAGGCTTCATGAAAATATCTACCAACTGCTCCTTGGATTTGCAAAACCATGAATAGGGACAGCCTTGTTACAGGCAATACACACGAGGGGAGAAAAAAGGAGATACAGGGGCAGAAAAACAAAACTAAATTTTAATTGTAAAAAGAGAAGCAGCTCTGCTGAGCCTATAAGACCACAAAGGGCCAAATGGTGTTGAATACACAACCAAATGCGGAATGCACCACCAGAAGTGCAGCAAACGCTGCTAAAGGTGAACCTAGTGCTACTGCCCAGATTACCTAAACATAGAGGCATTCATTCTTTTATAGGCCCAAAAAATTGATTAAACCCTAAACCAGATTCACAAGACCATGGGAAAAAATGTTGTAGGATGCTCCCGCAAGCGCTATTCTGCCATGGACCAGGTTCGATGCATTTTGCAACGCGATACCTCCAAATTGATGGTGGCTATTGGGATTAATTTCCAACACATATCACTACCAATATCCGCCTCCTCCCTTGCCCTCCCCTCCGCCACCCGCTCATGTTGAGAAACCTCCCTACTACTACAATTCCCCATCGCCTCCATCACCGTCGCCTCCTTCACCATATTATTACAAATCACCGCCACCACCGTCTCCTTCCCTGCCACCATTGTACCACAACAAGTTGCCTCCATCACCATCTTCTTCACCTTCTCCACCATACTACTACAAGTCTCCTCCATCGCCTTCCCTATCACCTCCACCACCATACTAGTACAAGTCGCCGCCACCTTCACCTCAAAAATATTATTACAAGTCTTCGCCTCCGCCTTCGCCATATTATTATAAGTCACCACCACATTTTACTCCTAAATATTACTACAAATCTCTGCCTCCGCTCATAAAGTACTACTACAAATCTCCTCCCCCACTTTCTCCATATTATTACAAATCTCCACCTCCACAAACCTATCATTACAAGTCCCCACCACCTTATCCCTATTACCCACATGAGAAACCTGAACCAAAATTGGTGGTCATCGTTGGTAAATTTTACTGCTACTACTATCTGAATTGGAGCAACCCAAATCTCTCTCATGGCAAGCATCATCTAAAAGGTATGTTATATCATTTCTTACATTGATGAATGATTTAGATTACTTCTGGTGTCGTCAAGTGATAACGTTATTAATTTTTAACCCAAATATGTTTAGACATTAAGGTACATAGTTAAGGGGCATGCATTGGATAAAATCTATCTATTAACATTGTTGATTTGCAAATGAAATTTATGTTACTACCATTGTGTGGCATTCTAGTTTTAAGAGATTTATTTTCTTATAATTGAAATAATTTGGGAGTGTCTTGCACGAGGTCGGATTATGTTCCTCAACTAGTGATGAAACCTATAATTCGAATGCAAAGTTTGAAAACTAATGTACTTATCTTTTGTGCATCAGGAGCCACTGTTGTGATCTCGTGCAAAGCATGCTACAAAGATATCACCACTTACGGTGTTACTAAATATAATGGCAAATTTTGCATTGTAGTGGAAGGATACGATTATGGAAAATAGGGCAGCGCAAATAATTGTAAAGCAAAGCTCTTCAAGCCCCCCAGTGGTTCCTCTTGCAAAATCCCAACAAATATTCATGACGGCAACATGGGAGCTTGGCTAGAGGTTAAATCCAAGTCGAAAGAGGAAATTCTTCTTTATGCTAAGCCATTTTCTTATGCACCAGCTAAGATGTATGCCCAGTGCCACAAAAAGCCCCACCCGTCGTCTTACTACCACAAATATTCGCCCCCACGTGTATACTATTAGAAAATTAAATCAGATTTAATGCCCTAATAGATCGGATAACCGCAAATCCGATCGCCATATTCTACATTGTGCACAGTTAATAATGGTAGCTATAATTCGACGAGTGGGCAAAAACCCTAATGCAGTGCATGTCAGAGAAACCCTAATACGAAGCATGTCAGAGGATAAGCCTTATCCTCCCTTCCGCCCGACTATAAAATGTGGAGTGGTCTTTCAGAAAATATATCGAGGAATCAGGGAAATAGCTGAGCAGAGTGAAGGAGTCAGAGCTGCAGTCTCCTGGAAACTCCTTCGTTGTTTATCCTGCAACTGTGTTGCAGATGTCTGTAAAATCTGAACTTGCATTGTAAAACTGCATCTTGCAGTCTGTTCTTTTTTATCAATAAAATTAGTCTTTTTAGTGCAAGTCTTATTTTGTCTTATCTTTCTCAGTTTAGGTTTGCACCAGATCTATACATTTTATTCCTCGTGTGCCCAAGTAAGGCGCACTTTCCCCTTGCGCCCCAAGTGAGGTGCACCTCCCTCGTGCACCCAAAGTGTGGCACATCCTCCCTTTGCGCTTGATAGTTGGAGCAAGCTCCACTTGCACCCAATCTTTGGTGCAAGGAGCCCGTGCACCTGATCTTTGGTGTAAGCTCCACTTGCACCCAATATTTGGTGCAAGGAGCTCGTGCGCCTAATATTTGGTGCAAGCTCCACTTGCGCCCAACCTTTGGCATAGTAAAACTTTATGCCAGAACTTTGGTGCAATTTTCATTTGCGCCCGAGTCCTTCAAATTGGTATCAGAGCTAGAGACTACCTGTGGACGATAAGAATCAATGGCTTCTAGTGGTAAATCATTGTAGTTGCAGATCCCACAGTTCAACGAAAAAAATTTGATTACTGGAGCATCCATATGAGGATCCTATTCGGGTCACAGGAGCTATGGGACCTGGTCCAGAATGGCTATGCAAAACCAGCAGATGTAGTAACATTGAGCGCACTATCTTAGGTAGATTCATATTTGTTGAAGAAAAACTGAAAGAAGGACCAGAAGGTATTATTTTACATAATGCAGGCGGTTGAGAAGACAATCTTCCCGCAAATCGCAATAGTAACCAAATCGAAGGAGGCCTGGGAAATCTTGGCTAGCTCCTACTAAGGCATCGACAAGGTGAATTTGGTGTGGTTGCAAATGCTGAGGAGGGAGTTCGAGAACTTGCAGATGAGCGAGTCAGATTCCATAAGCGACTTCCTCACTCGGACAATGGATGTCATCAACCAGATGCAGTTGAAGGGGGAGGACATGGTGAATCAAAGGATTATGGAGAAGATGCTGAGGAGCCTACCAATAAGGTTCGACTCAGTGGTGATAGCAATCAAATAATCAAGGGATTTGACAACCCTCTCTGTGGATGAGCTCATGGGTTCTCTGCAAACACGTGAACAGAGGCTGAATCGCTCAACTCAGTCCTCACTGAAACAAGAGTTCAAAGTGCAGGTCTCATTTCGATACAGTAGCAGAGAAAACTCCCACCAAGGAGCCTCAGGTTCTCAAGGAGGAAGAGGTAGAGGCAAGCGTAATAAATGCAACAAGCAAGGAGGAAGGTCAAACTCCAATGATAGAGATATCGGTTGCAACTTCCATTAGCAAGGAGGAAAAGGCAACAACAAAAACTAGCAAGGAGGACCTTTTCAGAGAAAGGATAAATCAAAGATCCAATGTTATTATTGCAAGAAGTTTGGTCACTATATTTTTTATTGCAGAAAGAAGTTAGCCAAAGAGAACCAACAGCAAGCGCACTACACAGATGATCCTAATAATTGAGAGTGTAGATATGCTGGTGGAAATGTGTTTTTAACTTGTAGTATTGAGGAGGAGAGCTAGAAGAATATCTGGTATCTCGATAGTGGTTGCAACAACCACATGACGGGGAACAAAGAAATGTTCTCACAACTGGATGAAACAGTCCAGTCTGAAGTGAAAATGGGGAACAACAACAAAGTTCCTGTGATGGGGAAAGGAAAAATCCTCATTCATACTAGGCAAGGTAAAAGGAAGTAGATCATCGATGTCTATTATGTGCCTGGTTTGAAGCACAATTTATTGAGCATTGGAAAGCTTGTGCATAAGGGGTACATTGTTCAATTCAAGGATGGACTTTGCACCATCAAATACAAGGAGCATGGGCAGATTGCAACTGTGTCCATGACTAAAAACAAGATGTTTTTGCTACAAATTTAGAATGAATCTCTGATGTCTTTTAGTGCAGTTGAGAAGGATGCTACCTGGTTGTGGCATCTCAGATTCGGTCACCTGAGCTTCAATGGCCTGAACTTGCTGCACAAGAAGCAGATGGTGAAGGGTTTACCCCTTATTGAGCAACCAAATCAAGTTTGTGAGGGTTTCTTAGTTGGTAAGCAACACAGGGATGCATTCCCTATAGGACAGTCTTGGAGAGCTTCACAACCATTGGAGCTGGTGCATTCCGACATTTGCGGTCCAATGCAGACCAGCACATTTGTCAATAAAAAATATTTTTTGACTTTCATTGACAACTTTAGTCGGAGCACATGGGTATATCCCATCAAACAAAAGTTAGAGGTGTTTGGAAAATTCAAGGAGTTCAAGGCTCTGGTTGAGAAACAGAGTGGCTACCAGGTGAAGACTCTCAGGAAAGATGGTGGAGGTGAGCATATCTCCAATGAATTCCAAAAATTTTGCAATAAAAATGGAATTCGTAGGAAACTTACTTCCAGATACACACCATAGCAAAATGGTGTAGCTGAGAGGAAGAACAGAACCATTATGGAGATGGCACGAAGTATGCTGAAGGCAAAGAACTTTCCTCATGAGTTATGGGCAGAAGCTGTAAGTTGTGCAGTCTATCTGCTAAATTGGTGTCCCACAAAGAGTGTGAAGGAAAAAATTCATCAAGAGGCATGGAGCAACCAGAAGCCAAGCGTTGCTCATTTCAGAGTTTTTGATTGCATAGCATATGCACATGTCCCATATGAGAAGAGGAAGAAGTTGGACGACAAAGCTGAGAAATACATCTTCATTGGGTATAGTGAAGAGTCGAAGGCATATAGGCTATATAATCCTATGACGAAGAAAATTATTATCAACCGAGATGTGAAGTTCCTGGAGGATGAATCTTGGAACTGGAAATCAAAGACTGGTCAGCCAGAACCAGTAGTCATTGAGTCTGAGGACATAGAAGAAGAACAAGTGCATCAACCTGCAGCTTCAAGTAGCAACTCTGGAGCTAGCAGCAACACCACATCATCATCACAAATGCCTCAAATTGCAAGCAAAATCTCCAACTTGAGGACACCCGCAAAGACGAGGAGCTTGCAAGACATCTATGAGGTAACCCGACTTCAAGAAGAAGAACATTTTGACTTTGCTTTATTTTTTGAGTGTGATCCAATTTCATTTGAAGAAGCAATTCAGAATCAAAAATGGGTGAAGGCGATGGATGAGGAAATTGATGCCATAGAGAAAAAAAAGACATGATAGTTGACTTATCTCCTAGTAGGGAAGAAGACCATTGGGGTCAAGTGGGTATACAAAACTAAGTTTAATTCCCAAGGTGAGGTTGATCGGCACAAGGCCAAATTGGTGGCAAAAGGCTACAAACAAAAGTCAGAGATTGACTATCATGAGGTGTATGCACATGTAGCTCAACTTGACATAGTTAGAATGATCCTAGCATTGGCAGCCCAGAAATGTTGGAATGTGTACCAGATGGATGTCAATTCTGCATTCCTGAATAGAGTGTTGGAATAAGAGGTCTACATAGACCAGCCACCAGGCTATGAGTTTGAAGGACAAGAAGGTAAAGTCCTAAATCTAAAGAACACCCTGTATGGGTTGAAGTAAGCACCCAGGGCTTGGTACAATCGGATTTATGCTTACTTTCAGGAGAATGGGTTCATGAAATGCCCATATGAGCACACCCTATACCTGAAGCAAAACCTAGAAGGTGAGATGATAATTGTTTGCTTGTATGTAGATGATATGATCTACACTGGAAACAACAATGTGTTATTTGACCAGTTCAGAACAACCATGAATAAGGAGTTTGAGATGACAAACTTAGGGCTGATGAAATACTTTCTAGGTATTGAAGTTGTCCAATCTGCAGATGACATCTTCATTTCTCAGGGCAAGTATGCGAAGGATGTCCTGAAGCGGTTTAATATGGAGGACAGCAAACCTGCCATCACACCTGTTGCCACAGGTCTGAAGCTGAGCAAGATGGATTCCAACAGAAATGTTTATCCAACCTTGTTTAAGAGGTTAGTTGGTAGTCTCATGTACTTGACTGCAACTAGACCCAATTTGATGTATGGAGTGAGCCTGATCAGCAAATTTATGGAGACTTCGAAGGACACGCACTAGCAAGCAGGAAAAAGGATTTTGCGCTATGTCAATGGGATGTGTAACCATGGAATTTTCTATGCCAAAAAAGACCAGTTGGAACTGGTTGGCTACACAGATAGCGATTGGGCTGGCAACACTGATGATTGAAAGAGCACTTTCAGCTATGCTTTCCATCTTGGATCGGGAGCAGTTTCATGGTCATCCAAGAAGCAACCGATAGTTGCGTTGTCCACTGTAGAGGCAGAGTATGTTGCTGCCACATCAGTCGCATGCTAGGCAGTATGGCTGCGAAGAATCTTGGGTGAGTTGAATCATCCATCGAAAAGGGTGACAACCATTTCCTATGATAACAATTCTGCCATAGCACTGTCGAAGGATCTAGTGTTTCATGGCAGGACGAAGCATATCGATATCTGCTACCACTTCATCAGAGAGCTGGTGAAAGCTAACAAAATTATGTTACTGTTTTACAGTTCAAAAGAATAGGTAGCTGATATTTCTATAAAACCTTTGAAGGAGGAAGACTTCAATAGGCTCTGAGAAATGTTGGGCGTCAAAGTCTTTGTGAAATTTGGTTTAAAGGAGGGTGTTAGAAAATTAAACCAGATTTGATGCCCTAACAGATCGGATAACCATAAATTTGATCGCTGTATTCTACAAGTGTGCGCAGTTAATGCTGGTAGTTGTAATTCGACGAGTGGGTAGAAACCCTAATGCGGTGCATGTTAGAGAAACCCTAATATGGCACATGTCAGAGGATAAGCCTTATCTTCCCTTCCACTCGGCTATAAAAGGCGGAGTGGTCTTTCAAAAAATATATCGAGGAATTGGAGAAATAGCTGAGCCGAGTGAAGGAGTCGGAGCTGCAGTCTCCTGGAAACTCCTTCGTTGTTTATCCTGCAACTGTGTTGCAGATGTCTGTAAAATCTGAACTTGCATTGTAAAACTGCATCTTGCAGTCTGTTCTTTTTTATCAATAAAATCAGTCTTTTTAGTGCAAGTCTTATTTCATCTTATCTTTCTCAGTTTAGGTTTGCGCCAGATCTGTGCGTTTTATTCCTCGTGTGCCCAAGTAAGGCGCACTTTCCCCTTGCGCCCCAAGTGAGGCGCACCTCCCTCGTATGCCCAAAGTGTGCCGCATCCTCCCTTTGTGCCTGATCTTTGGCACAAGGAGCCCGTGCGCCTGATATTTGGTGCAAGCTCCACTTGCGCCCAATATTTGGCGCAAGGAGCACATGCGCCTAATATTTAGTGCAAGTTCCACTTGTGCCCAACCTTTGGTGCAGTAAAACTTTATGCCAAAACTTTTGCGCAGTTTTCATTTGCGCCCGATTCTTTCATATACTACTACAAATCTCCACCTCCACCATCACCATACCACTACAGCTCGCCTCCACCACTCGTTGTTTTTATTCACCCTCCTTATGTATACAAATCTCCACCTCCTCCCTCCCCACATTATTATTACACATCGCCACCACCTCCTTCTCCACTCTATTACTACAATTCTCCTCCGTCACCGATTCCTAAAACATCCCCATACTATTATAAATCTCCCCCTCCTCCACCATACAAGTACAACTCACCACCACCACCTTCTCCTCCACCTCACCCTGTTTATTACTACAAATCACCTCCACCACCATCTCCAAATAAGTCTCCATACTACTACAAGTCTCCGCCACCTCCTTCCCCGACCTATTACTACAAATCGCTGCCACCTCCTTCTCCACCCTCACCTCATCCAACTTACTACTATAAATCTCCTCCTCCACCAACTCCGAAGAAATCCCCATACTACTACAAATCCCCTCCACCTCCTCCATATGAGTACAAATCACCACCGCCACTTGCACCAGTATATTATTACAAATCCCCACCACCACCTCCTATAGAGTCTCCTCCCACACCATATCCATACTCGCCTCCCCCATACTACTACAAGTCTCCTCCCCCACCATCTCCATCGATGCCTTCACCATACTACTACAAATCTCCTCCTCCACCGTCTCCATCGCCGCTTCCTCCATACTACAAGTATCCTCCCCCATTGTCTCCATCGTCGCCTCCTCCATACTTGTACAAGTCTCCACCACCTCCATCTCCCAGTCCTCCTCCATACTACTACAAGTCTCCTCCCCCACCATCTCCATCGCTGCATCCCCCATACTACTACAAGTCTCCTCCCCCACCATCTCCATCGTCGCCTCCCCCATACTACTACAAATCTCCTCCCTCACTGTCTCCATCGCCTCCTCCTCCATACTACTACAAGTCTCCTCCCCCACCGTCTCCATCACCTCCTCCTCCATACTACTACAATTCTCCTCCCCCACCGTCTCCATCGTTGGCTCCCCCATACTACTACAAGTCTCCTCCCTCACCATCTCCATCGCCTCCTCATCCATACTACTACAAGTCTCCTCCCCCACAGTCTCCATCGCCTCCTCCTCCATACTACTACAAGTCTCCTCCCCCACCGTCTCCACCATACTACTACAAGTCTCCCCCTCCACCATCTCCATTGTCGCCTCCTCCATACTTGTACAAGTCTCCTCCACCTTCATCTCCCAATTCCCTTCCTCCATACCTGTACAAATCACCACCACCACCATTTCCCATCCCTCCTCCTCCATACTACTACAAGTCACCACCACCTCCATCACCAACTCCAGCTCCATATTACAAGTCTCCACTGCCGCCAAAAGAAAAATTGCCATACTACTACCAGTCCCCGCCCCCTCCATTTCCTTAGCCTCCTCCACCGTATTACTTCAAATCGCCACCCCCACCTTCCTCATCTCCTCCTCCCTATCATTACAAATCCCCGCAACCTCCTGCACCCTCGCCTCCTCCTCCATATTCCTACAATTTTTTTCCACCACCCGGATCTCCACCACCTCCAGTTTACAAGTATAGCTCCCCACCACCACCAATGGAGTCACCATCACCTCCTGTATATGAATACAAGTCACCACCACCCCCACCCCCACCCCCAACAGAAAATTCTCCCTACTATTACCACTCCCCACCTCCTCCACCAACCTATCACTATACATCTCCTCCTCTGCTTCCTATTTACTAGTCTTCTCCTGTCAGAAAAGCGTCTTTCTTCAGCTATGTGGGTTACTTATTTTTTAATTTAATTTCATTTTGTTTAGTAGAATTTTTCCTTTCCAAATCGATTTGTTGTGATTTGACAATGTCTCTTATCTTGCATTCAGAAGCTGAGCATGAAGAATTTTAATTTCAATTTTCTTTTGCCAAAGTCCGGGAGGGAGTGAAGTGCGAACTGCGAAGGGCAAAGTAGGGAGGGCCCAAAGTCAGACTACGTAGCCAAAGTCGGGGTGTGCTTCCAACTATTGCGAAGTCGGGTTGCACACGGACTGAAGTGCGAATTCGGGAAGTGCGAAGTCCGAAGTGCGAAGTCAGGAAGTGTGAAGTCCGAAGTGCGAAGTTGGGAAGTGCGAAGTCTGAAGTGCGAAGTCGGGAAGAGCGAAGTCCGAAGTGCAAAGTCGGGAAGACAACTCCAGACTTAGCCAAATTTCTTGGTTAAAGGTGTGAAGTCGGGTTGCGCTAGTCAAAGGCAGCGAAGTATGACTTCGTAGCGAAGTTGGGAAGACAGCTCCAGACTTAGCCAAATTTTGGCCTTGGAAAATTTTCCTATCCAGAGGCTTGCACGGCTGTGGCGTTGGTTTGCCTGGCTTGGCAAGAACTGTACGGAAGAGAGAAACACCATATCTAAGTGCAATGTTTCAGATCTAAGCTTTAATGTATAGAACCCGAATGAAATCGTTTTGAGGTGATTTGTACAGAGAAAAATAGACTTTAGCACATAGAAATAACTACAAACCCTACAAATGCCTTAAACAACAGCAAACTTTATTCATATAAAATGAGGGTTACAAAAGTCCTCAACTGAGGAAAACTAACATCTGCAGACTAAAGCTATAGGATAAACTGAGACAGAAAACAAATGTCGAGTCGGTTGCTCGGACATTAAACAAATGAGCCACACTGCTCACTGAAACGCTCTCCTCTTTCTCTACTCTCTTCTCCACTCTTCCTCACAAATGTCTAAAAAACCCGAACTGCATTATATAGCCGTGGGGAGAGGAAGATAGGGTTTGTCCTCTGACAGGTTCTGACAGACCCTCAACTAGGGTTTCTAACTAATCGTCGAGCTGGCATTAAATCATCGAACTGGCATTAACTTCTGCAGTGATCAGATCTGTCAGACGTCACATCTGTCAGAGGGTAGGTGCGACTTCATGTCAAACTTTTGTCGGGATCCTTGACTGTGCGAGAGCAGTTCGGTTGAGGCATGAAATCTGGCTTAATATTTCTAACACCCTCCTTTAAACCTGATTTCACGAGTGCTTTGACTCCAAGCTGCTCTCACAATCTATTGAAGTTTAAATCGTCGAACTGGCATTAACTTCTGTGGTGATCAGATCTGTCAGACATCACATCTGTTAGAGGGTAGGTGCGACTTCATGTCAAACTTTTGTCGAGATCCCTGACTGCATGAGTGCAGTTTGGCTGAGGCATGAAATCTAGGTTAATATTTCTAACACCCTCATTTAAACCTGATTTCACGAGTGCAGTTGCTTTGACTCCAAGCTGCTCTCGCAATCTGCTGAAATTTTCCTCCTTCAAAAGCTTCATGAAAATATCTGCCAACTGCTCCTTGGATCTGCTAAACTACAATTGAATTTCTCCATACTGCACCAACTCTATGATGAAGTGATAACGAATATCAATGTTCTTCATCCAACCATGGAACACGGGATCCTTTGACAGTGCAATGGCCAAATTGTTATCACAAAAAATTGTTTTCGTGCCTTCCAAAGGATAGTTCAGTTTATTCAGAACTCCTCGCAGCCAAACTTCCTGGCATGCGGTTGACATGGCGGCGACATATTCTGCTTTGGCTGTAGACAACGCAATGATGGGTTGCTTCTTGGATGCCCATGAGACTACCCCTAATCTGAGATGGAAAGCATACCCGGAGGTGCTCTTTTGATCGTCGATACTGCCAGCCCAGTCACTATCTGACATAGCGCAAGATCCTCTTGCCTGCTTGCCAATGCGTGTCCTTCGAAGTCTCCATAAAACAACTGATTAGACTGACTCTGAACATTAGATCTGGCCGAGTTGCAGTCAAATACATCATACTGCCAACTAGCCTCTTGAACAACGTTGGATCTACATTCCTTCCTGAATCCAACTTGCTCAACTTCAAACCCGTGGCTACAGGTGTGATGGCAAGTTTGTTGTCCTCCATCTTGAACCGCTTCAGGACATCCTTCACATACTTGCCCTGAGAAATGAAGATGCCATCTATCGATTGGTCAACTTCAATGCCTATAAAATACTTCATCAGCCCTAAGTCCGTCATCTCGAACTCCTTCTTCATGGCTGTTCTGAACTGGTCAAACAGGACATTGTTGTTGCCAGTATAAATCAAATCGTCCACATACAGGCAGACGATAATGAGCTCACCTGCTTCATTTGTCTTCATGTACAGGGTGTGCTCATATGGGCATTTTACAAACCCATTTTGCTGAAAATAACTGTCAATCTAGTTGTACCAAGCCCGGGGTACCTACTTCAAATCGTATA
Organism: Wollemia nobilis; assembly: GCA_028583015.1. Lineage (NCBI taxonomy): Eukaryota > Viridiplantae > Streptophyta > Pinopsida > Araucariales > Araucariaceae > Wollemia > Wollemia nobilis. Next base: position 2,730,428 of record JAQPPZ010001195.1, read on the forward strand.
GGGCCCTTTTCAACTTCAGGACTCTGCCCTCCTAGCCTTGAATTTCGTAACCTGGTGGCTGGTCTATGTAGACCTCTTCCTCAAACACTTCGTTGAGGAAGGCTGACTTGACATCCATCTGGTACATCTTCCAGCCCTGTTGGGCTGCCAATGCCAGGATCATCCTAACTGTGTCAAGTCGGGCTACAGGCGCATATACCTCATGATAATCGATGCCTAACTTATGCTTGTAACCCTTTGCCACCAGTCTGGCTTTATGCTTGTCAATGTCTCCTTGGGCATTAAACTTTGTCTTATACACCCACTTGACCCCAATGGTCTTCTTCCCTACTGGAAGATCTGTCAGTTGCCATGTATCATTATTTTCAATGGCTTTAAGCTCCTCGTTCATCGCCTGCACCCACTTCTGATTTTGACTTGCGTCTTCAAACTTTACTAGATCAACTTCAGTAAAGAATGCAAAGTCAGAGTGCTCTTCATCTACATGGGTTTGGGTTGCCTCATAGATTTCTTGCAAGCTCCTTGTCTTCGTTGGCGTCACTAGGTTCTGGATTCTACTTGCACATGGAGGCGATCGAGATGGAGTGGCTATGCTACTGCTGGCACCGTGCTGCTGCTGGATGTTGCAAGTGGCTACACACTTCCTTCTTCCAAGTCAATAGTCTGTACTACTGCTGGCTCTAACTTGCCAGTCTCTGACTTCCAGTTCCAGGCTTCATCTTCAAGAAACTTCACATCACGGCTGATGATGAGCTTCTTCGTCACAAGATTGTACAACCTATATGCCTTCGCCTGCTCACTGTACCTTGTGAAAATGTACTTCTCAGCTCTATCATCCAACTTTTGTCACTTCTCTTTTGGAACATGTGCATATGCAATGCACCCGAACACATGTAAGTGAGCCACACTTGGCTTCACACTGCTCCAGGCCTCCTGATGGATTTTGTCCTTCACGCTTTTTATGGGACATCTGTTCAACAGGTAGACTAGACATGTTACAGCCTCTACCCAAAATTCATGTGGCAATCCCTTCGCCTTCATCATGCTTCGTGCCATCTCCATGATGGTTCGGTTCTTCCTCTTAGCTACGTCGTTCTGTTGTGGCATGTATCTGGCAGTGAACTGCCTTCGAATTCCATGCTACTTGCAATAGTTATGGAATTCGTTGGAGATGTATTCACCTCCGCCATTTGTCCTGAGAGTCTTGATCTGATATCCGCTCTGTTTCTCCACTAGAGCCTTGAACTCCTTAAATCTAGCAAATGCTTCTAACTTCAGCTTGATGGCATAGATCCAAGTCTGCCGACTAAAGTCATCTATGAACGTTAAGAAGTATTTGTTATCGGAAAATGTGCTGATCTGCATCGGACCGCAAATGTCTGAGTGCACTAGCTCTAGTGGCTATGATGCTCTCCAAGACTGACCGTAAGGGAATGAATCCCTATGTTGTTTTTTGACTAAGAAGCCTTCACAAACTTGATTTTGTTGCTCTATCAGGGGTAAACCCTTCACCATCTGCTTCTTGTGCAGTTGATTTAGGCCACTGAAGTTCAGGTGACCAAATCTAAGATGCCACAGCTAGGTAGCATCTTTCACAACTACACTCAAATACATCAATGATTCATTTTGAATCTGTAGCAAAAACATTTTATTCTTCATCATGGACAGTGTAGCAATCTGCCCATGCAACTTGTCTTTGATGGTGCAAGCTCTGTCTTTGAACTGGACCGTATGTCCCTTCTGCACGATCTGTCTAACACTCAGTAGGTTGTGCTTCAGGCCAGGCACATAGTAGACATCACAGATCTGCTTTCGTTCATCATGTCTGGTGTGGATGAGGATCTTTCCTTTCCCCATTACAGGAACTTTATTATTGTTCCCCATATTTACCTCAGACTGGACTGTTTCATCCAGTTGGGAGAACATCTCCTTGTTCCCCATCATGTGGTTGTTGCACCCACTGTCTAAATATCAGACATTCTTCTGGCACTCCTCCTCAATGTTGCAAGTCAACAAAACATTTCCTCCTGCCGCATTTTCGGTTTCATCCGTGTAATGGGCCTACTACTAGTTCTCCTTGGCCATCTATTTTCTACACTATGAGATGTAATGGCTGAACTTCTTGCAAAAATAGCACTGGACCTTTGACATGTCCTTCTGACCAGATCCAGCTTGCTAATTTTTTGAACTACCTCTTCCACCTTGCTGATGGAAATTATAGTTGGTCTCTCCTTCACTAGGGTTTGACCATCCTCCTTGCTTATTGCCTTTCCCACACCTGCCTTTGCCTCTTCCTCCATGAGAACTAGAGGCACCATGGTGGGAATCTTGTCTACCGTTGTCTCGGAATGAAACCTGAGCCCTGAATGCTTGCTCCAGAGAAGTCTGAGATGAACGGCTCAGTCTCTGTTTATGTGTCTGCAATGAACCCATGAGTTTGTCTGTTGAGAGGGTTGTTAGATCTCTCGACTCTTCGATTGCTATCACAACCGAGTCAAACTTGGCAGGCAAACTTCTGAGAATCTTCTCCACGATTCTTTGGCTCTGCACATTTTCTCCGTTCAACCGCATCTGGTTGATAATGTCCATCGTCCGGGTGAAGAAATCACTCATGAACTTGGACTTGATAATCTACAGATTTTCAAACTCCCTCCTGAGCATCTGTAGTTTCACCAACTTTACTTTATTGGTGCCCTGGTACGAGCTGGCGAGAATCTCCCAAGCCTATTTTGCCTTGGTGGCTGATGCGATCCGCGAGAAGATGGACTCTTTGACCGCTTGCATGATGTAGAAGAGGACCTTATGGTCCTTCTTCGTGTTCTCTTTCAACAGGTCTTGGTCTGCTTGAGAGAGGGCGGCCAATGCTGCTGCATCTACCGGTTCTGGGTAGCCGTTCTTGACTAACTCCCACAGCTCCTGAGATTCGAACAGGATTTTCATCTAGATGCTCCAGTAATCGTAATTTTTCCCGTTGAAGCGCGGGATCTGCAACTGCAAGTTGTTGTTGTTGGAAGCCATTCTACTTCGGTCTCCACGTCAAGGGATCAGTAGCTCTAATACCAATTTGAAGAATTTTAATTTCAATTTTCTTTTGCCTAAGTCCTGGAGGGAGCGAAGTGCGAACTACGAAGGGCGAAGTAGGGAGGGCCCGAAGTTGGACTGCGCGGCCGAAGTCGGGGTGTGCTTCCAACTATTGCAAAGTCGGGTTGCGCATGGACCGAAGTGCGAAGTCGGGAAGTGCAAAGTCCGAAGTGCGAAGTCTAGAAGTGAGAAGTTCGAAGTGCGAAGTCGGGAAGTGCGAAGTCGGGAAGTGTGAAGTCTGAAGTGCGAAGTCGGGAAGAGCGAAGTCCGAAGTGCAAAGTCGAGAAGTGCGAAGTCCGAAGTGCAAAGTCGGGAAGACATCTCCAGACTTAGCCAAATTTCTTGGTCAAAGGTGCGAAGTCGGGTTGCGCTGGTCAAAGGCAACGAAGTCCGACTTCGCAGTGAAGTTGGGAAGACAGCTCCAGACTTAGCCAAATTTTGGCCTTGGAAACTTTTCCTGTCCGGAGGCTTGCATGGCTGCGGCGTTGGTTTGCCTGGCTTGGCAAGAACTGTACGAAAGAGAGAAACACCGGATCTGAGTGCAATGTTTCAGATCTGAGCTTTAACGTATAGAACTCGAACGAAATCGCTCTGAGACGATTTGTACAGAGAACAACAGACTTTAGCACATAGAAATAACTGCAAACCCTACAAATGCCTTAAACAACAACAAGCTTTATTCATATAAAACGAGGGTTACAGAAGTCCTCAACTAAGGAAAACTAACACCTGCAGACTAAAGCTGCAGGATAAACTGAGATGGAAAACAAATGTCAAGTCGGCTGCTCGGACATTAAACAGATGAGCCACACTGCTCACTGAAACGCTCTCCTCTCTTTCTCTGCTCTCTTCTCCACTCTTCCTCACAAATGTTTGAAAAACCCGAACTGCCTTATATAGCCGCGGGGAGAGGAAGATAGGGTTTGTCCTCTGACAGGTTCTGACAGACCCTCAACTAGGGTTTCTGACCAATCGCCGAACTAGCATTAACTTCTACGGTGATCAGATCTGTCAGACGTCACATCTGTCAAAGGGTAGGTGCGACGTCATGTCAAACTTTTGCCGGGATCCCTGACTGCGCAAGCGCAGTTCGGCTGAGGCGTGAAATCTGGGTTAATATTTCTAACAGATGAGAGGAATTCTAGAAGAGTATGGGCATCTGACATCCAATCGTGGTTCTCCAATTTATTAGCCATCCTTGTTATATTTTGGCGAAGTTGGCTTAAGGAGTTGGTGGGCGGAGACCTTGGAAGCTATTTGAGTATATGTGTATGGTGCACACTTCCAAGTGCTCAGCGGAAAAGAGAAGTTATCAGAAGTGCAACATAGAATGTAGGCAGTCCCCCAGGCATTAGTTGATTGGCGTTTCAGCCGGCTTTCTTCTTCTATTATTATTATTCTTTCTTTCTCTCTCCTGCCTAAATAAAACGAATCAAATGTGGCACGTGATCTAAATAAAACGTTTAATTGTGTTTGTTATTATGTTAATCCAATGATTCTTTTGAGCTTACTTCATTCTTGCCTGTTTCTGAAGACGGATTTTGCTCCAGGTCAGTCGAGTCACGTATTAATTCCCGTGGAACTTGAAAAATAGAGCTAAATAACACAGGTTATTAATATCATTTGCAATAGCCATATTTTAAACGTACTGAGCTAAGCGAGAAATATAAAAAGGAACTTTTTCATCCTATTCCCCACCAGGGAACGGAGAGAAGGAAGTAAAAAGAGACGGAAAGAAGCCAAGAAATTGCTCCTCTTGTTGTCGGTTCAATAATACAGCTTTGAAGTCATATAACCAGTTTGTAAGAAGGTTTTTTTTGTTGTTTTGTTTTAAGGAGCTGCATAAACAAGCCCAAAGTGCAAAAAGTGCAAAGAATTCAGACGGCAGGCGACAAGCTTGTGTGTTGGCCATAAATTCACTTTTAAAATATTTTGAACATTTTAAAAATGCCTGAAAATTGTCGATTTTGTCCATTCTGATTGGCGATGTGTTGTAAAAGCCATATTTTTTTTCTTTTGGTTTCTTCCCTCCAAACGTCTATTAACATAAACCCCTCGACCATGGCAAGGAAAATATCAAAATGTTTGAAATAAATTCATTTTTGGCAACTATTTTCACGGTAACATTTATACACAAACCAAGGTAGAGAAAGAAATAGTTGTAATTATTGACAAGCGGCTTAGGATTAAGTGTGGTGTTGTATCTCAAATTTAATCATATGAAGTGCGAAGTGTTATGTAAAATGTGAGGTCTTATAGAATTTTTAGTATGAACTCAAAATTTTTTAAGTCCCTGTAAACTTTTTTATAACTTATATATTATAAGTTTCAACCTTTAGTGATTAGTTCATAATAAAATAAATTTTAAAATAAGTTTTAAGATAATTAATGATGATGGAATTTTTGGTGTGATGGAGTTTAGAGAGTTTTATTTTCAAACCTTTTTGTATTTACAATAATCTTATTTTTCTACTTAAATCGTGGGTTTAAATGATAATTATATAATGTTTTTTTTCCTTTATGTTGTGTTTTAATCATGGGTTCAAAGAACAATTATATATTATTTTAAAAATTAAATGATATAAATTATAAAACATAGAAGATGGAGATGATACTTATATTACAAACAAAAGACATGTGAGATTTAAGAACACAAGACAAACCAATTAATCCTAATAAACATGTTAAATAAGATAAAAAATATATAAATGTAAGAGCACTCATTTTATGACAAATAAATCTAAATTTAGGTCTCATATTTAAGATACTCAAACATTAGAAAGAAGTATAGGGAATTCTTTTGGCAATGTATTAGAGGACTAGCAAACTCAAAATTATGGATTTTAAGGGACAATTAATACATATATAGTTAAAGGAAGAAGAGAATATGAATGAAAATATCACCAAATTAAAATTGTTGGGAAATCAACTTAAAACTCGTATATATACGAAGATATTATTAGTATTGATTTTTGATTGACAACTTGCCTAGTAAATATCATAACTCTATAGCCACAATTAAGTTGATAAAAATAGGTAAAATTTAATTGGAAGAGCTATGTTGGGTCTTGTTAAGTAAAGACGAAAAATACCTAAGAAATTTAATGGTATATCTACTAAGAGTGGACACGCTATGGTGATTAAAAGGAAAAGAAAGTTCTCTAATAAACACAAACCAAGACAACAAAGAGAAGATTATAGGGTAGAACACAACAACATAGGTAAGGAAGCCAACAACATTGACAACAAAATAAAAACTTCAATCTAAGGCATAATAAAAATAAAAAAATACAACACAAATATAAAGAAAATCTTTAAGGTAACATGCTACAAAAACAAATCATTTTTATAAAAGAAAAAAAATTTGTTGTCAAAGAAATTTTTTATCAAATAATCAATAGAACTTTGTTCAAGAGGAAAAAAACTCCAAAAACATTATACTCTCTTCTCTTATTTCATTTGCAATCTTCACATAAGCCTAGTATATTGGTTCCGGTGCAAGTCAACACATGAATTATCAAAAGAAATATTTTTATTCTTTAGAAGAGAAAAATCCCTTCCAAATTTTAGGTGATGACATTTCACTTTGTGTTGAAGGTATTGGCATAATATCCATAAAGGATAATGATGGAAAAATGAAATCATTAACATGCTTAATATACCAAAGTTCATAAAGAATATTCTCTTAGTAAATCAATAACAAAACATGGATATAAAGTAGAATTTTACCAAGACAAGTGTTTGATTAAAAATATATGGGATGGATAGAAAATAGTGATCGTAGAAATTATAGAAAATAGGATATATATTTTTTATTTTGTACATGTAAATAAGACAACCTATGTGACAATGCATGGTTTTGAGAGTAAATTGTGGTACCATAGGTTTGGGAATTTAAATTATCATAGTTTTTCTACAATGTCAAAGAAATACAAGGTGCATAGCCTTCCTTGGATCAAAGTAAACACATACATTTGTGAATATCTCATGGTTGGTAGACAACATTGAGACATATTTGAAATGAGAACTTCAAGAGAAAGAATAATGAATTATGTGGGCCCATGGATCCTTAATCACAAGGAGAAGCAAAATAAATATTAATTTTCATATAGTATTTTTTTAGGAAGGTTTGGGTATACTTTCTTAAGACCAAGCATGAAGTATCTAAAAAGTTTGAATCTTTAAGGTCCTGGTAAAAATCAAAGTAACAAAAGAATCAAAGTGATAACAATGAAAAATAGAGGATAATATGTCAATGATAAATTTAAGGATTTTTGTCGAAAATATGATATTTGAAATGAAAGAACAAACAAGTACACTGGAGTTACTAAAAAATAGAACTTTGGTTGAAATGGCTTGGAGAATGATTCAATATAAGAATCTACATTTAGAAATTTGGGTAGAACTAATGAATGCAACAACATGTTCAAAACAAGTATCCTATAATAACAATATCACATTTAAAGTATAGAGTGGAAGGAAGCCTAGTTTGGACTACAAAGTAGTTGGTTGCAAAGCGTATGCTCATGTACCAAATGAAATAACAGCTAAGAATTTTAATGGCAAAAACATTAAGCATATTTTTGTTGGCTGTGATGATCAAAAGAAGGAATACAAGTTATATGATCCAAAATCTAAGGATGTCTTCATTAGTAGGAATATCAAGTTTAATTAAGATATTCAAGAAATTTTCTCAACTTATTTATGTTTTCAAAATATAGTTTATGATTCAACATAATGTTATTCTAACACAAGTCATAATTTTGATGTGTTGCATCTCTTATACACCTTAACAAAAAATAACTATTGATTGATAAAATATTATCAAATTTTTAGTGTCTTAAATCACAATCACTATTCTATTAGGAGTTTGGACAAGTTTTGGTTTGTATAAGTTGGTTTAGTCATGGATAGTTTAATTGGCTTAATATTACTAGATAATTAAAATTTTGTTAAACCCAGGTGTTGTAGGTGAGTTGGAGAGGAGAGGGCAATCCTCCAAGGGAGGTCCTAGGTTCAAATCTCCACCCTGCAGAAAATTTGAATTGGATACCCAAAATGCAATTGATAATGTTGGTGCAGGCAGGACCGAGCGTAACTCCCAGTGACTTTGACGGTGTAGAACCCCCTGGTTGTGATCTCTCAGACCAAGGTGGCCCCGCAAGGGGTTTTTCGCTAAAAAAAAAAAAATTGTTAATTGCTAACATAGGATTAAAGTCAAGATTCTAAAACCATCCATAATTAAATATTGAGTAAGATTTTGATTTTTTTTAAGTCAAAAATAATTTCTTGTAGTGTGCAAGATACACCCTTCTCCTTTACTAGGTCCAATTACTTTAGCTACTAACTTTAATGGCTTGATTCTCTAATTGCTATTTTTCAACTAAAATTTTAATTAAAGATATTCTCTTTAGTTGATGTATGGTTAATACATCCGATATTTATGGCCACTAAAGTTGAATAAAATTATTCCATTTCCAAAATTTGTATATAATAGAACAAATATTATTCACTCCATGATCTAATAAGTTATAGCTCCTATTTCACTTATAGATTCTAATTTAGAGGCAAAGTCCATAATCCTAGTTTAATACAATGTAACTAGATGATAACATTTATTTCACTATTTTTAATAATTATCATTTATAGCACCATTATTACATATTTTAAAACCAATCTTCATGATATCTCATTATTGATGACTAAGCTTCCATTTGGTACTTTCACTTAAAAATTCATACCTATTCTTATGCATGTCTACTAAAATTAATTCAAAAAAATCTATTCTTATGCATGTCTACTAAACTTAATTCAAAAAAATCTTACTTTAGAGAGTTTATGTTTAATAAGATTCCCATTTATTATGGTTAACATAATTTTATATTTTTTCAATTAATCACTACAATGAAACCTATAAACAAATTTTAAATATGTTCTTACATATATTTACATTTTTCTTAAAAATAAAAACCTTTTAATATATTCCTTTTTGTAATTATAATATTAATAATATCTATTGATCCAAAACAATTATAATATGATACCCATGAATATTACATTAAATTGTCTAATACATATTTATTTTCTTCCTATTTTAATCCCAAATAAAAGCTTACCTTCTTCCCCAAGTAATTCCAATATTCACTCCTTGCTAATCTTATATTTTATTCTATATTATTTATTATATTATCAATTCTATGAAAACCATTATAAAAGCATGATTTTACCAAACATTAATTTCAAGGTAGATCTCTAAAATATCTATCTCTCTTTCATAAATATTTAGATAGTATTTTATATATAATTTAAGTTGAAAATGAATCTAAAGGTCATTGATAGGAACCTTTCATGTGACAAACAACAATTCAAACATGGCTTTCAAATAACTAAAAGAAAACATATTTACTCATGCAAAGTCTCACACTCAAGCACCAACAATATCCTATATATACAACTCAATAAAATAACAAATTTACATATAAGTGCAAAGAAATAATCCACACAACAAATGGATAAGTAAACCTAAGTTTAAAGTATGAAGAGACCATCTCAACCTAATAGAGAAAATTCTTCCTTTACCAGGAGGAGCCCTTTCTACTCTTGAGGCATTCTTCATGGGAAATTTATTACTTCACCCCACCATGACAACCATTTTTTTTCATTCTAACCCCATGCATGAATCTATGTTGTGTAAAACTAGCATATGTATCAAAATTTACACTCAAACACATATTGTACTAGATAAGTAGACACAATTGAACTTCAAACTATATTACTATAACACCATCCAAGTACTCACAAACCCAAAATATACTATAATTTTCATATAAACAAGTTATTTCATGTCTTTCATTTACAAGAATAAATTCACATATAACTCCAAATCCATGGTGAAGGAAAGATAATTCTTTTGTATAATTTTTTAAAAATAAATTGATTGTTATATAGTGGACATAATATTTAACCTACTAAAATCCTATTCTAAGCTTATTGTAAATACTCTCTCATGATGGTTTATTGGTATAGGTTTTTCTCTTTCTTGTGTATAAGTCCTCTATGATCACTTTCCTCTACATTCACTTCTTCTAGATATACTTTACTCTATGTGCATTACACTGTACATGAACTACTCTCTTTTATACTACCCTCTACTTTTGATTGCAATTGTGTCTCTCCTCTTTTCCCTGCAATTTTCCTTTCAATACATCACTCCCTTGCTTTCCTCTCCAACCATATTTGTTACTCCTTGACACATTATTTTTCACTTTCTTCATATCTAAAGCTACTTCTAGTAATGAACCAAGTGGTTGAGGTGGAAGAATTTATTGCACTTAATAACATATCTTGTTTTATTTTGAAATAAATTTGTGTAAGGTGACAATAAATATTTTATCTTGTACAAGATAGAAAGGTTCTCATATATTCCATGTCATCCAAAATATTATAAGGCATGAACGAAATATAATTTAATTCACCAAGATAAGGTTTTAACATCAATGTAACTCTAACTTAATTGATCATATTACTATTTCCAATACATTAAGTGTTTTCTAGCACACAAGGTCTTTATATCATAATCTTATCTTATTTTTTTAGTAACATTTTCTTTGCTATTGTACTCAAAATTTACACATTATAAGACATGGCACACAATAGAAGTTCATAATCACACTTACAAGCAATGACTATAGCATTTACCTTGGTGACATTACAATTTTTAAACCACTTTACTCATCCCCAATTGTGATTCAAACCTATAATCATATTAAAACTTGGATTCCAACATAAATTGATACATAAAAATTCAATACTATCATTCTCACTTTTGATCCTTTCTCCATTTGTACTAACATTAGTCAAATTCATAATCATATCAATAAAATAAAACTCTATGTATCACCAAGTTATTATTGATTTTGTAAGCTACTTTTCAAATTCAATAAGTTAGCAAAATGTGATTGGATAAAACTGTATTTATAGATGCCAAGTAGAGTCTGGCTTACCACATCAACTGCTATACCCAACTAGAGCATGCCATGTTGATCCCTATGTCAATATATATCATGTGTAGCCTCAATATATATGACACATTATCATCCTCACCAATTACATGTGTTGCTCTATATCATTTGTTTGGTCTTCCATATCAACTACCACATGTTGCATTTAAATTTATGCACCTATTGTCATATCGCTTATATAGACTGCCATGTTAGTCATACAGATTATCATGTGTCACCTTGGGATTCATGTGCTTAGTGCCATATTAGCTATACATAATATAATGTGGTATCCATATGGATTTGCCACATCATCATGCATATGTAAAGTGGTGTCACATCATCAAAAAATACCATGTCATATTATATTGCCACATCATCAAAAATGTTGACATCATCATGGTATGTGCTATTTTTATGATGTCATCATTATCAATAAGATATAGGAAAGGGAAATTGAACCTAATACCTCCCATAAACAAGGGTCCCAAGTCCCTCCTACTAGCCATCTCCCCAAGCAGAAAGTTTGGGAGATAAAGGAGGAGACTTAAAGCAAACCAAATTGCTACCTTTCACCCCCTTTTTGCTTGTCATTGATGTAAAATTACACAAGATGATGTAGGCATGCCCAAGCACTTTATTTTCCCTCAAATTTTAGAATATTCACAAGAATGTTCTTTTTCTAATTCAAATATTCAAAATTTGGAGGACAAGACAATATATTTTCATATGCAATTTGGGAGTACCTAGAGGCAAAATGGTGAAAGTATTGAACAATGACCCAGCTTGAAATTTCACAAAAAAATAAAAAATCCTATGGTTAATTTGTATCTATTATATTTTTTCCTACATAACCATTTTGTCAAATTCAACCAATCAAACCCTCTCATGCATATGCAACAAAAATATTGTTGAACCAATTTTACAACTTTGTCAAGTGGATCACAGGTCTTTGCTAAGCATGAAAGCTTTTCCATATATTATCTAGAACTATAGAAAATTTAGTCTCTTATTTTCTTCTTTCATGACAATCAATTAGTCTAACCTCTCAACAATTATCCTATTGGGAAAAAAAATCCAAAAGAGAAAAGGAAAAGAATTTTTCTAAAAAAATCCATAAAATACAAACGAAGTTTTCAAAAAACCTCAAAACATCCAACCCTAAAACTAAGGTATCCATCTAGTTAGAAAAATTAAAGGAAATATTAACTTATCGATGAATATTTTCTTTAGAGTAAATTTATTAATTCTAGTGATGGTGAAGGACTACCCCACCCAACACTCACACAATACTCAAAATCACGAAAAAATTTAGAAGAAACCCCACATCTGATATTATTTTATTGAAATGGAAATACATAATCAAAAAATTACATAGTTATGACCACAGGGCCGATTCTATTACAAAGAAAATCTACTAGAAAATTACAAGTTGGAGCCATGATCCCTAATCCTAGACTACCTTCTGTAAATCTTTGTCCCCCCTTTAACAACTTCCATAGAATATTCTAAAAAGCATCACTCCTCTTTTCTCATCGTTCATTTTCCCATCATTCATTTTCTCGTCGTTCATTTTCCTACCGTTCATTTTCTCGTCCAAGAAGATATTTTGGTGGCACAACTTCCTGGAGCCATAACTTTTGACTCGGTTGTTCGATTGGCTATTATAATATATCATTGGAAAGCTTGTGAAGAGATATACAAATACAAAATTATAAAAATATAATTTCATCAATTTTTCATCCTTTTTTATGGCCTCTAAGGTCTTAAAATTTCATTTTTAAAATTTATTGGTGAGATTTCTTGGGACAAAAAATTTAATATCTCTCAAACCATTCAAGATATTGGGGTGATTCTTTCACCATCGGATACAATTTTCAATTCCACTCCTTGGGGTAAATTTACAAGTCCATACGTGTTCATTTAGGCTAACTTACTAAAAATAGTCATTGACCATTTTTTGCCTTTTTGGACTTATGACTGACTTACACCTCTCAAGTGTCATCATGGACTCCAAAACAACTAAAGAAACCTACACCCGAAAGAGAAACTACAATTTTTTTTTTTTTTTTGATGTAAGATTGCCCTCACACCACTGGATGCTCCTACATCAAGTGAGATCTTTGTGATCCAAGTTGACAAGAGGTTTTATTAAAAACCCTTCTTCATATTATGTCAGCAACCTTCAAAAATCCTTCTTCGCTAGCCCTTATAAAATTTTCCTCAAGAGAAGCTAGAAGAAGAAACTCCTACCAATAGAAGTAATCAAATAATGAAGATTCACACCCTCTCTAATACCATGTCAAATTTCATAGTATTTTCTAGAAACAAATGTACATGAACATTACCCAATATTGCTTAGAAAAATAAATACATAATATGGAAAGAACATAGTATAGAATGAGGTTTCTTTGGATACCAAATGATCTTCACTAAAAGAAATGAAATTACACTCCAACCAATAACAAATCTATTAGTGATAAGGGATATTTATACCCACGTACATGATGCTTATAGTTCAAGGTTGTGAGCATAGTTGAGAAAATTGGAATTATACTAAATTAGCATGGAAAAAGAATCAAGAAAAAATGGAAAAAAAAAAAATAGAAGAAAATGTAATTTTTCATGCATATCACAATTTTTTAAAATAAAAAAAAAATTGGAAAAAGTTGTTTTTCAATTAAATATGGGATTTTGATGTAATTTGAACTAGAAACCTTGCTAAATAAGAAAATTTGGATTATATCGGGTTTAAATTAGGATTTTTGTAAATATGATTGTGAGACTGCCTTTGAAAATAAAATAATATATAAAATTACAAAAATATGTTTTACAAGTTTAACATAAGACCAAAGGATAAATATAACAAATACAAGTTCCAATAGCTAGTCATGAACTCAAGAAAAGCTTAATCATCACATATTCCAATAATTTCATAAGAAAAATCATTCCACTATCAAGTGTAGGGCATGGGTGGATCCTCACCATCATGAATTACTTCATGAAGTGGTTTGAAGTAGTCCCGAATAAATTGGCCAATCAAGATACAATCATTTAATTCTTGGAATATATCATCACTATATTTTAAGCTCCAACCATCATACTCATTAATGATGTTTCTTGAAATTTTCCTTGGAATATGAGTTCTTTCTTAAAACATCCTCCAATTACTACCCCTATGGAAATGAATAGGCTAAATCAACGAACAAGAATATCACAAGGATACTAAAGAGGACTATTACCAAATCATAAAGGGATCAATACACTAAGTTGCATAAAGCATTGTGGATAGATCAAGTAATACAAAAGGCATCCACTAGATCATCGTCATATAAGCTAGTCTATGGCAAAGAGGTCAATCTACCAATTAGTTTGGAACTCCCTTCCCTCAAAATGTCATGACAACTAGAGTTTGAATATACTAGTGTCAATTCCATGCAAGCAAGGTTGAATGATTTATTAGCCCTAGAGGAAGAAAGAGAAAAGACATTTAAATAATGATGCAATATGAGGAGTTTGTTAAAATATGTTGTGACAAGCATGCCATGGATATGGATTATAAGGAATGGGATCTCATGTTCAAGTGGGATGAAGATGGATCAAAACTAGGGAAACACAAAAAAATTGATTCCATATGAAGTGGGCCCTACCAAATTTTGAAAATTTTTGGGTCTAAATGCCTACGAACTTACCACTATATACGGAGAAAATTGTCAATTTCTATGAAATAATAGCATCTTCATATAATTCAGAAATAATTTTGACCAAAAGAATATGTATATACAATTTTATTTTAGTAGCTATTATTTTGATAATTTTCCCTTGTCTTCTAATTTCCACCTTGATCATTTCCTTTCTTCTCAAAATTTTCTTCCATATTGTTTTCCTACCCTCTAACATGTTAAATCTATCATTCTATCGATATGATGTTAAAAAATCATGAAGTCATCACAAACAAGCAACTCGCTCACTATAGTGAGCGGGGCACTTGAATATTTTACATATAGAAGCATTTTGATCCTAATTGTTTTTCAAAATGCATGGTTTTTTTAACTTTATGCATTGGTGGTATTATTTCATAGACCTATTATAGTGTTAGGGTTCATATTGTGATTGTGTAATATGGACCACAAAGCCCTAGTGTTTGATCAACTCAAATGATTGGTTTGCTACAAAGTAAGAACCTATGGTGTATTTTTCAAGAAGATAAAGTAGTCATTATTGATGATGAAGCTGAACACCAAAATATAGAAGAGGCTTTTAGTTTATTTTCCTTACTAATTAAACTAGATTTGCATTTTGATATCAAAGAGGAAAGTGACCCTATCAAGGTATAGTCAAAACTGCATGAACCTTTTGGAAAGGTTAATGCTACTAAAGTGAGTTGGTTGTAATTATATCTTTCTTATCTTAAATTAGATGAGTTTGAAAATTTTGAGGACTATATTACAAGATTTAAGTCTTTGTGGGTAGATATTGCATCTTCTAGAGGCAAAAATAAAGATAATGCAGAATATGTTAAGATTGTCCTTGTTAATCTCTCTCCCTCCTTTCAAATATTGAACCTAATGGTTCATATGATTCCAATATTTTTGGAATCTCATAAGACTCTTACTCTTTATTAGTTATTTACTCTCCTAGTTCACTTTTAGGTAGCAATGTAGAATTATGTTGGAACTCCACACATACAATCTCATGCAAAGGAATTCAAGTCTAAGAAGGCTAAGACCTAGGGGCCCGAGGACCAAGATAATTCTTCAAAGAAAACAAAGACCATTTATGAACATTATAAAAGGGAGTAACATCCAATGAAAAATTATTTATTGAAGCTACAAAGGATTTAAATTGAATTCTTGAAGTTAGACAAATGTCTTCTATATGTTGAGAGAGATTCAGATATATTTGTCTTAACTGTAGATACCCACTAGAGCATTCATTATGGGGGGCAAGATATTATTATCATTAATGTATTATCTCCTTGGCACTTTAGTTTAGATTATGGGAGGGTTTTAAAATTATAATATGTTTCATGGCCAATAGTTGACATTGTGCAATGTATTGGATAGGTCTAAGGATATTTCATTGTAAAATGTATTTATTATTTTATAATATTTTATTATGTAAGCCCAATGGGCCTTGGTTAACCTTGTTATGGCTAAACCCTATTTATTATTTGTAATTAACCTAAATCCCACTTATTATGTTGGATTAGGTTAAACTTTATGATGTAATTAGGATTTTAGTATTGCTATAAATACCCCCTCACAGTCTTATTTTAATTATCGAGTGTTGTGCAATATTATCTATAGAAAGTGATTATTTATGGTACCTATGGGTGCCCCTAAATTGCTATGTCTCTTTTATTCCTTCTTTATACTTTTTGTATAATATTTAAGTGGATAATTTCTAAAAAGCATTGTGAATTCCAACACCCCACTCATCACTTACCCTCTCTTCTATACATCATAGGAGTCCGTTAATCCTACCTTTCCAATATTTATTCTTTTTCAATATTATTGAGCCCAAATAGAGGATTCCTTTACACCTAAGGAGTAAAAATGAGGCATAAATTACTTCATTTAAGTCCAAATAAATTTGTTTGTCAGGTATGGGTGCCTCTCCAATCGTCCTCCCCTTTTACCTCATGCTAATTCTTCCTCATCAAAAAGAAATTATTCTACTTAGGATTAGCTTTATTTTTCCTTTTACCTAGAAATATGATACCAATTGGTATACATTATTCCAAATATATTACTCCAATATATGCATATCTCTTCGAATATGTTATTATTACATATTACATAAACAACCTCATTAGTTTTTATTTAAAAGAAGATACAAAGAATATGTTACTTTCATTGAATTAAAATCATCAAACTTGATAATACTAGGAGATGATGTCTCATCTAATCCAACATTTTTAATGATTTGACTACTCAATCTCCTAAAAATCATCATCCATTGTCGTATGATACCTATAAGATTCACAGGTGCTTATGGCAATAAATCCTCATAATTATCTACTTCTATCTACATATAAATTTTATGATATAAATGACAACTCACCTTTTGTTTCTCATGATTCATCCTAAATCTTGCTCATAATCATCTTATAATCTCCTAATATTTTATCTCTTATCATGAGATGAGTAGTGCAAAATTTGTAGGTGTTAATGATGGTGCTCTTCCATTGTTATCCCTCACCATGTGATATCTATAAATTACTTATAGTTCACTTTAAACAAATTTTATCCATATTCACCAAAAATGACTTTAATTACATCTTATGGTCTTGCCATATATTACTTGTATATCCATGCAAAATTTTGGATGGCCTCAATAGGATGTTTCAACCACCTATGTAGGATCATAAAAATTATTCCCAAACACATATAAGCATAGGGGAAATATGAATCTCATCCCAAAAACTTATTCTCATCCAATATCCCTTATTGAATATGGGAAATTTGTTATCTTATTTTCCTCATCAACCTATATCCTTTCGACATGTTTTAAAACCTTATTATATTGAAAAAATTCTTAAAGAAATTTGTCTTGTGGCACTTAAACCTCTCTTATACAACTTCTATTATCAATTAAATTTTATACATATTGCTTTTGCACCCATGCAAAATATTGGATGGCCTTAATAGGATGTTTCAACCACCTATGTGGGATCATCAATATTTTTTGCAAACACATATAGGCATGGATGCAATATGAATCTCATCCAAATGAAAAAAAATTACCCACTATACATTGAATAGGGGAAATTTTTTTATCTAAGCAATTAATTTTTCTTTCAATAGTATTTTACAAATAAGCCAATCAAAATCATCTATATTACACATTGATTCTTTTTGGCATTTGTAATGTCTTTATGGAATATATAATTCCTTTTGGCATTTCTAATGCCTCTATGGCACAACCAATGAATTTTGGAATATATAACACCTTTATAGAACATCTAATACCTTTTGGCATGTCTATCTCCTTTGTGGGATATCTCATTTCTTTTGGCATATATATGATTTTTATGGAACAACAGAGTCCTTAGAGACATTTTTCTTGGAGTTAACCAATTACTTTCATGGCACATCTCAAGTCTTTATAGCATATAATAGAATCCTCAAAGATATTTTTCTTAGGGTATGTCTACCATCTCCATGGAATATATTTCTTTATTATATCTGTATCATAGCAGTACCTTTACGACATATTTAAATTCCTCCTGAAAACATCCCTTTTGTTATATCATAGCAACACCTTTATAGCATATATAAATTCCCCTTAGAACATCTCTTCTATACTTATTTTTCTAAAAATATATTTTATGGTGTACATAAACTCCCCTTGGGAACATTTCTTTTGTACATATTTGTGTCATGGCAATGCCTTTATGGCATGTCTAAAATCCCCTAGACACATTTATTCTATTCATAATTATATTATAGCAATGCCTTTATGGCACATCTAAAGTCCTCATCGGCACATCTCTTTTATACATATTTATGTCATATCTAAAGTCCTGTTTGAAACATATTTTTTGTACATATTTGTATCATATCAATACCTTTATGATATATATAAATTCCCCCTAGGCACATCTCTTTTATACATGTGTGTCATAGATGTAACATAATGCCTTTTGATGTATCCAAAGTCCCTTTGATCACATATCTTTTATACATATATGTATCATAGCAAAACATCTTTACAACACATATAAAGTCCCTTTAAACACATTTTTTTTTTAAATTATCTATTTCATACCAAAAGCATTATCATCAATTATTCATCATCATCATTAAATCATAACAATCATCAAGCATAATTATCTCAAAATATAATCATCATGAAATCTTAATATTCATAACTAATTATTATAATCAATCACACTACTAATAATAAACAAATAAAATTATCTAATCATCATTAATATAAGACATGAATCATATGTTGAAATAATATATATTAGTCATCATATTATGTTACTCGCCAATATAGTACAACAAAAATTCCTTATAGGTAGCATATATTATCTCCAAGACACAATGTTATGGGTCACTCCTCCTCCCCATACCTATAGTGATGACATCACAACTAATTTTTGTGACTAGTGGGTGACCATATGAGTACAAGTATCCATCCCCAACCTAGTTTGGCTTGGTGTTGATAGTCATCGATTAGCAAGCATGGTTGCATGGTAATCAGTTCAATAGTGATTCAACCATTGTATATTTATTTCTAAATCCTCCTATAGCTAGACAATCTTAGCTTGAATCTACATGAGCTTGGTATTGTCTCTATTGAGTCACTATCATATAATCTAGGAATGACTAAACCAATTGGCTATCATGGCCATCTATTAGCACTATGTATTTCACCATAATACATCATGGTTATCCATCAAGATAAGGATAATATCTTTTATAAAAATATTTTATAGGCTAATTTTGCTTACTTCTACATGCATTTCATTATCTATGCTTACATTAAATCCCACTTAGTATTCAAAGCTTCCACCATTGCCTATAGACTAGACACCTAAAAAGCTAAAATGTCTTTCTTTGTCTCCACAAGTAACTGTGGCAATATTCTAGGGTTAACCTCCCCTACTATAATAGATAGCATAGTCCCTACAACCCCTCAATTCATCGACATGGATTCCCTCCTGTACAATTCCTAATACTACTCTTATTGTCTAACTAGTGATGACACCTATAGTTGTGCCTACCTTAGTCTTCAATTTGACCTCATATGCTAGGTTTTCCTCAAGCCAACCAATGTTATTTGTTATGGATTAGTGGTCTAGTACCATCTTCAATATCTTTATATGGCCCTAGCATCATCCATCCCTAGGTTAGGGATGACTATATTATCCATTCCTAACTTCATATGGGAATCTAGATTCAATGGTCTTCCAAATCCTTTTTCTCTATGACCATTAATACCATAGTATATCTAGTGGGATATCCTATTATAGCCCAAACTAATGGATCACACACTCATATTGTAATATCTCTTGCTCTCTATATGAATTGACCACCCACCTTTGTTACCTCATCCATGCTAATGGATATGCATTCTCAACCCAATCTATATGCCCCTTATAGAGTTGGCATGTCATGTTTAGGCCATGTAGACCATCAATTTTCTACCTCATATGTTCCAAAATTCTCTTGTGTAATTTTCCATATCCCACCTTAAAATCATAGGACCTATGTAGGACCATGGCACCTTTATATTGTCAATCACCCTAATAACCCTAGAAATTATACCACTACAATTTTCTCACATTCACATATCTAAATTGTATAGTATGGAATTCCCTTATTTCCATTATAAGTGAAACTATGAAATGGATGATTGGATGCTAGAAAAATAGTATCTAGAACTCAGGCATATCTTCCACCAACTCCCCCAACCCCAACTATAATAAACCTTGCTAGTGTTTGAGAGAAAGACACCTAATATTAAATATGCCAATGGTGTTTCCTACGTATCAAGGCATATCTACATATGCAACATTAATTTTAATGGCATTTATTTTGAGTTTGAATTGAGGAAGGCATGTCATCCTCTCTAGAATATCTATTGTAACTAGTTGAAATAAATGGGGGTACCTCAAATAGGGATCCATAGAATCCTTTACATATCCTCTGATATCATTGTAGCCTCTTCACAAGGCTAATGGAAGGTATTTATATTTAAATTTCATCTCCTTGTTAGTGTGGTTAGAAGTGCTCAGTCAAACTCTATATTATTAGCTTTTGATAATGTCTAATATGTAAAATAATCACAAGATGTAAAGTCGAAATAATAAGATAACATACTTCTACAACAACTCTGAAATATGCTATTAATAGAAACTCGCAAAAATATGGAACTACTCTACTAATGCATGCTATGAGCAATGCACCTTAAATAGACATTAAAATAATTTTTCACACATATATAATAGTATGTGACTCTTCATATGGTGCACTCTTGACCTTCACACTTCTAGACTATTCAACTCCCTATTCTATGGACTCATGTACACATGGACTAATATGCACATTTACATTATTGAATATTATGCACACTTGTGCATTTATTACATTACATAAAGTAAAGCCTAATCTAAGACATGTACCAAATAATATAATATACTCCAACACCCCCCCGTATTACATTATTTGGTTATTGAAGACTTTAGTCTTCAATATGGTTCTTCATTCTCTAACTCACTTTGCACTGTATCCCTTCTTGGTCATGCTCTTTCTCCTCTTGTTTTTCTTCATCATTAATGTCACTTTGTAAGTCTTTCAATGATACTATACTATCAAGTGATTCCTACAAAACAACTTTCTCTTTGCCTTTGTCCTTGAAGTTATGAATTTTATTTTGTATAGAATATTTTGAACATTCACTTATAGTGTCATGATAAGATCCTTAATTGTATGGACTTAAATTATTTATATTACATGAGTAATTACATACGTTTTCTAGGAATTATTCACTCACTTTTACCTTCCTCTTAAGAGATTCAATTAACTCATGCAGTTTCAAGTCTTTCTCTTTGTAATGCCTGAGTGTGAGTAGTGTCATATAAATGATACTTGCAAAATTTAAGGGAACCTTAATACTATCTTTGTCAATATTAGTTGCTTTAAACATCTTTGCATGTATATAGTATTCTAAGGTTTCAAATATTTCTTCTAATGCTTCATTATAGATAAAACTTAGAACTAAGTACCTAGGTGTTGTAGGTGAGTTGGAGAGGATAGGGCAATCCTCCAAGGGAGGTCCCAGGTTCAAATCTCCACCCTACCAAAAAGCTGAATTGGGTATCCAAAATCCAATTGATAATGTTGGTGCAGGCAGGGTTGGGTGCGACTCTCGGGTGACTTTGATGGTGTAGAACCCCCTGTTCATGGTCTCTCAGACCAAGGTGGCCCCACAAGGGGTTTTTTGCTAAAAAAAAAAAAAAAACTTAGAACTAAGTCTAATTTATCTTTAGAATTTTCAACTATATCTCTAATTCCAAATTTTATAACCTCTATCCTTCCTTTTCTAACTTCATTCTCCATTTCAATATTCAATGAATTCTTTGATGTAGACATTCCTTAGTATAGACAATGATTTCTTAGGACAAAAAATATGAATTCTAAATTTCTTAATTCCTATGTTGATTGTTGAATACCTTATATCTCCAAACTTAGAAATTTAGATAAGTTATATTTGCAATTCTATGAGTCTAATTTGATGTAGAAACCCTTATTACTCCTTAAATTAAATTGCAAATATCCCAAAATTAATTTTTAACTTCAAATGATTTAAATTACAAAACATTTCAAATGCTTCTTTAATATATTTCTTTCATAATTTAATCTTCAATAATATATGTCTAAGATTAAGTATTAGATTCCTTCAATTCAAAATAATACTTTCAACCTTACGTATGCTCTTATCTCTTATAATTCAATCTTATGAGTAAATGTAATAAAATATATTACCTTCACTTTGAAACTAGTGATTTGTTGGTCAACTTGACCTCCTTCTAAATTTTCTCTCCTCCACGTAGGGTTATACACAAGCGCGAAATATCGTAAATTGGCTCTATTTAGGATTTTTAAAATTTTGAAAAGGCTAATTTTGGATCCTTTCACTGGGCCCATTCACCCAAAATTTATGGGGTGAAAGTTTTTTTTGGGTAAATTCGCTCGTTGTTGATAATCATGAACCTAACTTTATTTTAACTCGTCAACCTCAAATTACATATGATTTTGATTTTCCCACCCAATTCACCTTCAAATTATAAATAATTTTATATTTCCCGCAAAAATCGCCTTCAAATTATAAATGATTTTATTTTTCACGTCCAAATCGCCTCATATACTACCCATATATATACTATATTGGGTACCGATAAACATACATCAAAAATACTCTAACTCAAAAATAGCTCTGAAACAACAAAAAACTTGAGAAGGTTGTAGAGGAGTGACTATCAAAATAAACCGATCGGTTGCAAAGGAGTGTCGATCGGTGCAAGATGATCGGTTGTAGAGTCGTGTCTGTTGGTATAAGTTGATCGGTTTCATAGCCATGTTTTTCGGTATATATCTCATCAACATCTAATCAAATATATCTCCCAATAGTCACATCCTTGAAACTTGTTAAAATTAACCTCCTTGAGGCATCAAGCAAGTGGTCAAGAGACATATAGAACTATTTTCAAAATCCATACATAGAAATAAGCTTCAATTAGCTAGAATTATAGGTGATAGGTCCCTAAGTGTAGTGAGTAAGTGTTAGTGCTAGAAGGTTATCATTATTGGAACACCATTGGCAATATTTTTTTAGGTTGACAAACAAGTTTCCTCTATCTCAATAAAGGGTCTTTAAACATGATCGAAATTTATTCTATTTGGTACCTCAAAAGCATAATTGTGATTCTTGTCCTTCTTCTCTTTCATTTCTTAATATCATTATTTAGAAATCAGGAATCAATTTTTTATGTAGACTTCAAGTTAAAGTTCTACTTTGTAAAAATAATAGACAATAGCATTGTGTTACTAGCGTGTTATTGCTAATGTTATAGCAATATCATTAATGTTGTTCTATTATAATACCTTTATAGATTTGATCAAGAACCTAAATCATATTCATAAGACTTAAATTATATGTTGATCTATTTAATTGAATAGGGTTTTAATTAAGGTAGACCTCTAGAAATCTAATTTGTTTTCAATTTTGCTTATGTGTAGGTGTTATCTACCTAGAATAGTAATTAGAGTACAAGGAAGCAAGATTTGGGGCATTCATATGGTGATAGCCACATTTTGAAGAAAAAAATATTCAAGTCTAATCATCCCCCTTTTTCACGTTTTTTTTTGCCAATATTTTGGGCATAATTTGTTTTCTATTATCCTCTATTGCCTATGTTGTTTTGTTTCTACTCTCCAACCAAAAAATATCATCCTTTCTCAGCATTTTCTAAAGCACTATAGTGTTTCTATTAGCTTATTCTTCTATCTACATTGATATAGAACCATGATTTTACCAAAAGTGGGTTTCCACTTTTGCTAGTATCAAAATTAATTGAGTTTAACTAGTCAAAAAGGTCAGTTGATTATCTCATGTTATATTTGCAAGAAATGGGCGTTAAACATAGATTAGGATTTTTTGTGCTTAACAACTTCTTAGACCCTTACCTTAAGAAGAAAAAAGATCCTATAAGCATTGAGAGTGAAATGCATGTAGCATAGAAGATTTATTTTCCTGCATCTTGTATATCTTGTATGCCTAGAGTTAGATGAATATCTAGTTGTTGGTTCTAGATCTACATAGAATAGGTAGAAGTAGGCAAGAATATAGGGAGGAGATCTTAGATAGTGTTCTTCAATTTTGTCATCAAACATAGACACACCATGAATCAAACATCTATTATCCCTTGAAAGTAAGAGAGAGAGAGAGAGAGAGATAAAAGGATCCCTTGAATCCATACCTTCTTGCTCCTTATAGTGTTAATCCCCTTATCAATTATATAGATATTAAAGAGTAAGAAGCAATTACAACTTATATTTTGTATTTATGTGTTTATGACTAACTATATTTATTATTGAATGCTTTATATTATATTTTGGATATTTTGACATGGCTTTACTATAATATATTTAATAATAATCTTATGTGCAAAATTCCTCATTTGAAGAATGTAATAGACATTGTCTTAATGATAGGCTTTGTTGTGATTCATGGCTTAGCCTTAAGGCCAACCCATTTGTATGAATTATAGTACATCTAACTTAAATATGGTTCATGGCTTACTCTTAATGCCAACGAAACTATCTAAATAATCAATAACGTAATCTTGATGTGATTTACAATCCTTAAATCCATGATGGATTCAAAAGTATATATGATTTATGATCCATAAATCCAATATATGTTCAAGAGTATATTGGTTAAGGATCATAAACTCTTAAATTCCAAAGCATAGAAGAGTAAAGGATTTTTCTTTCATAATTATAACAAGTTGAGCGAGAGGCTAAATGTTTAACTAATAAAAATTAATATTGAAACATCATATGAATTACAACAAAAAATTGCTTGAGAATCCAACTTAGATCCACCTAATACAAATAAAACCAACTAGTATGCATCATCCAAGTAATAAGAACTAGCATTATTGATGTGGGTCACTTGAACCTAGAAGGAGGTGTGATACTTTAAAGTATCTTATATTCTTGATTGAGATATTCAAGATAATTAAAAATTAATGTAGAAGTTGTATGTTTAGTGGGCTTTGTTTTCTTCAATTGAAGCAAAGGATAAGTTTCTAATCAATAATTTTACTATGCATCATTGAATGAAAATGCATTGCTCTTTTGGTTATAAAAATACATTTATACATGCATACAAATTGTGCAAAGCATTAATATGAATTAAAAAAAAAACTTAATTTGCGATTAAACATATTGGCTTAGTCAACCTAGGAAAAGGATTCAACTATCAAAATTGGAAGTCGTATATTCTATTAAAAACCATGTGAAGTGGTCTAACATTATAATATTATAAATTGTTCCATACAATTTATTTTATGATAATTAATATTAGAACATTTACAATCAAAATTGTATTGTGTATATATTCTCACATTTTTTACATTGAGTATACTATACTTGTAAAGGAATTTTAGTCAATTAAATTTAGTATAAGGCCAATTTTAGATTGGTTTTGGATAGGTCATTATATTATAATGATCATATACTCAGTATCACAACTACATAGACAATAAATATAGTTAAATATTTAAAAAAAATTGTTAAGTCCAACCAATGCTTTCTTTCAATAATGATTTTACACCAAGCAAAAATTAAAAAAAAAAACATGTTAATATATTCCTATTAAGCATGCATAGTCTATGTGCTTGTGGTCAATTTACAAACCTCCTATACTTTTGCATCAGTGAATGTTTGATTTTTTTTCACTTAAGCTTGTATAATATTACACCACTTGCAAAGACAAATCAAACAATTAATAAATTTGAGATATTTGACCATAAATATTGAATCTAGAAGTGTTTTATGACCATTGTTCAATGTTTAGTAATGTACAAGGGATCATACAAAACCACCAAAGCAAGCAACTTTTGGAGTGATATGTAAGGGATTTCTTTGATAATGCTTAACAAAGCAAGTGTAGTACCTTACCATTTGAAGTAATATAATCCTTATTGTTCTTAATCCATGTAGTCATAGGATACTAAAATAGTTTATTTAAGCTTCCAACAATGATGAAAAACCAAAATAACCTAAATTTATGTCTTAGATGACAAATGACCAACATTTCTATCACCACAATCCATTTTATTTTTGAACGGTACCAATGACAATTAAATTGTCCAATAGAAATCAATTATCCCCCAACAACACTAGTTACTAGCTCTCTCACACGATTCAACTAATTTTATCAAGAGTCCAAATTTTGATGATATTATACTTTAGGTAAACAAATTCAATGAACATATTAAGCAAATAACAATCATGAAAAACCATATATATAACACCCAAAACTTATTTTAATTTTTATATTTAATTACAACATCTACTTGATTTATTTTTATATCCATAGAATGTAAAGGTTAAAACAAAATAATAAAATTTAAAAGGAACAAGGCAAAGTGATTATAAATCAATTAATTTATAAAATAAAAATTGCTTGATAATAAGGGGTTGTACTCGGGTCCCCTGCCCTTGACAAATTACATCTATTTTTTAGAGCTTGAGAGTTTACAAATATATACACTGCTCATCTCAATTGAGATGCTATAGCTAGAAACTTACATCATTTTACATAAAATATCTGAATTCTTGATTTTCATTTTCTGGATCTTTTCAAATCTCTATATGAATACAATTACTCCAAAATTTAGCATCTTTCTTGACATTTTCCTATAGCAGCCTTCAATGCTAAAACTTCACCTCTACTATCTATGTCTTGCATCTTAGTAGAGTAATTTCCAAAACATCGCACTATCATAGTCCGCTTTACCAAATCTAGATTGTTATTTTCCTTCCTAATACACAAGTGCAACTATAAAAATTATAAAAAATAGTCTAAATGAAAACACATTATTTTTACAAAATAAAAAAAATATTACCAATGGAAAACATTAATGTAAATCTTAATCATTAATAGATTTAGGCAATCAACATTTTTTATCAACATCAACTAAAATTTCTACTTCCTCTAACCATGGAAAGGAGAATTTAACTTCACAATCCTCAATCAAAACCCCTCTATTGGCTAGCTTATCTGCACATTTGTTTCCTTCTCTTATTATATGTGTAAATCTGATTTCTTCAAACTCTTTAACAAGATCTTGAATTTATACAATTATATCTTGTATGTTCCATGGAGCCTTTGTTTTCCTCAAAATTGCATTTATTACTATGATAGAATCACCTTCCATCCATACTCTATTCCATTTCATTTATTTACATATTTTTATTCATTATTTATCTTAAATCCACTATTAAAAGCATAATGAGATAAAATCTCCCCTCTATTATTTCTAATTGTTCCTCCTCCTCTTAGTCCTGAATTTCCTTTAGATGCTCCATCAAAATTCAATTTAATCCACTCCACATCTAGTGGTTTCCACTTTATATTATTTACCTTATTTTTGCTTCTCTTGTACCCAACATCATAATTCCATTTAATGACTTGACTCCATCTATCAAGACTCTCTGCTTCCAAATTAGGTATTGGGTGAGTTTCTAGGGTTGGTTTAGACTCCTCTATGGCTAAACATATCTTATTTTTCATTACATCTAAACTGCTTTTATTTCCTTTAAATATTCTTCTATTCCTTTCTAGCCATATAGTCCAAAGTATTGTATTTTTTGATATATCTCATATTGTCTGTAAAGCCTCACTTTTATAAGTGCTCTGCCATTGCTTTAACCAATCTTCAATTATTCTATTCATCATCATGCATTTACCAAACATATTAAGAATCCATTACCATAGATTCCATACTATTGAACAATGTCCCAAGAGATGGTCAATACTCTCCTCCTCCTTATTACAGAAAACACATTGAGAGGGGCCATGAAAACCCCTTTTCATAAGGTTATCCAAGGATAAAATTCTTCTATGACCTACTAGCCAAACAAAAATTTTGACTTTAGGAATGCTTAGGCTATCCCAAATATCTCTCCATATTCTAGTGATATTTTATTATTATGTTGGTGTTGAACATTATATCCACTTATTTTTGTGTATTCTTCTGAGCTATTCAACTCCCAAATCAATTTATCCTTGGCACCCGTCGGAATAATCATGGTTGTTATTTTTCTACTCAATTGCCTCCTAGCATCAATGTCTTGTATACTTGTAAAAAAATCTTCTTTCCATTTGTATCTTCCTTCTCGATCCTTGTACAAAATGTTTGAAACCCTATCACCGTATTTGTCTTGAAGCAATCTCATCCAAGGTTTCAAAACTAGATCTAAATTGAGTGGTTTTTTATTGCACCAAGTATCCATCCAAATAGAAAAAAATTCTTTAGTTTCCACCACCCATCTTAAACCTTTAATCATAAGATCAATATATTTTTTAAACCATTCCAAAGAGCAGAACCATTTGGAAGAGATAATGCAGTAAATATTAAACTTGGGTCATTGGAATCAACATACTTAGAAGAATTCTTGCCCATTATCTTTGACTCTCTTTGTACAATCTCCAGATAACTTTTCCCCTAAGATCTAAGTTTGCATATGTAAGAGCTCTTAAACCAAGACCTCCCCTAGTTTTATCATCACACAACTTGCTCCATTTCACCAAGGGAAATTTCCTTTTATCATGTAAATGTGACCATAAAAAGGATCACATAATAAAGATTAAACTTAATTGATTTTGGCATAGAATACAATGACATATTCTAATGATAACCATCTATCTTTCCAAGCTGGAAGTTTATTTTGAACTTTACTAATAATTGGATTCTATAAATCTATCTTCATTCTTCCCTCAAATAAAAACATCCCTAGATATGTTGTTGGCAAATTTACCTCCTCTATTTGAAGCAACCTACAAATTCTTGCTTTGACAATTAATTTATAAATTCATTTGAAAATCAATATTATTTATATATAAAATATAAATTTTTTTCTACATATTTATATTTATTTTAAATATATATATATATATATATATATATATATTATTAATATATTATATGTGATTGAGGTGTGAAACCTGCCTTATTTTTCTCTTGCAGTGCTTCTCCTCTTGTTATATATATTGTCCCTCGCTTACCCTTTCCTATTTTCCATTTCCCTTTTATTTATTTTCTTTCTATCATAAAGGTGTGTTTTCTTTTGTTGATTTTTTACTATCCTTAGTTACATTGTTGCACTATATAGTTCCATTATCCTTCTTTTGTTGTTAGCGGAAATTTATATAATTTATTTCTAGTTTTCTCTAGCAGATCAAGGACCTTTTACTTCCCACTGGATTGCTAAAGCAACATGAGAACCAGCAAAATTTAGAATGTGTGCATAGACATGCATATTTAATATTTAAGTGGTCATAAATGTATTTAGCACATAAAAAATTGCTCTACTAAGGAACTCTCGTAAAACATACAAATAAAGAGAGGAAAACACAAAGTGTCAATAAATTCTTCAGAATGGGGCAGATGAAGGGGAAGAGAGAAACAATATTCTAGTCATTGTAACTTCTTAAGACCTGTTGGTCAAATATCTGCCTAATCAACAAAACTTCGTTTATGCGCCCTAGATACGGCCAACATTGAAAGGCCAGAGGAAAGAAATGTCCCCCGTGCCAATCTCCAGAGAGGGTTGGCTCCCAAACTAACTCCTAAACTGGTTCAAGACTAGATTTGCATGAAAGAAATTAGAAATAATAGAAAGAAAAGGAAATATGGCCACAAGCCGGAGTGTAGGATTTGGGGCATACTAGTAGCAAGAATTCCACCAAGTTTTATTACACAATGTAATAGGAGGAAGGCAGTAGAATTTCATTCACACCTTTATAGAGACAACCTCCAGATTGCATTCCAGAACTTTTTCACTCACCAACAATGTTTTAAATTCAAAAGTAGAATTTTAAACTTAACAGCAGGAACATGAGCATAAACAGAAATGCTTAAAAATATAAGGAAATCACACACATAAGAATGCTTGTAAATTTCAGAAGCCAAGTCTCTTCTATTGATGCCAAGAACTTAAAAAGTTTTCTTGCAGAATGTCCAACCTCTTTTACAATGGAAATTTGATTAGTATTTATAGAGGATTTTACCTCTTTCATTAAATGTACATGAAGAGAAAATGATCGCAGATTGGGAACAAGAGTGAGGAAATTCTTCCTTGAAAATATTAAAATTTATTCCTTTTGTAACAGCGATCCACCTTTTCAGGGAACCTTCCTAGGAAATCAACATTTTGGGCGTCAGTGCACAAAAAATTAAATAACATTCCATGCGTTGAAAACGTACCCCTACCTTTGAAATCATGAAAGTCTTCCCACGCTTCTTATATGACTTCCTTCTTCGCTTTGGGATTCACAATTTTGAGTTACTTGCTGCCACTATCCTTTAATACCCATAAAAATATGCTCTTGGTGCCTTGAAACCTTGATTAAATTTTTGATAGACCGTAGCGACACTTCACAATTGGATGGCTTTATTTTCATAACTTCATTCGCCTCTTCCGTTTGAAACTACATTCGCCCTTCAACAAAAAACACGTTCACCCAATCTTCATTTGCTCAGCAGGTTCGTGCCTATTTTCCTAAAAAACGTGTTTACCCCTGGGAGAGGCGAATGGGGCGTTCGCCCCTCGACCAAGGCGAACAGGATTGTGCTTCATTTTCGAGGCGCATTCACCCATGGTATGGGCGAACAAGATGTTCAACCCTCAAACAAGGCAAACACAATTTGTGTCACCTTTGAGGTACGTTCACCCCAAGTGATATTCACACAATGACACTGAGAGGGGGGGTGTGAATTAGTGTAGCTATTAATTTTAATATCTACAGCATTTAATATGAAATAAAGAGAACTTGAAAACTAGAAAAACAACTTGAACAAGAGAGCACACCACAACACTCAATATACCGAGGTTCACCAATGTGGCTACTCCTCAAAAAGACTGCTTGGACTACCATCCAAATCGAGTCTTTGCAAAATACCAATTTTACAAATACTTTACCAGCATCTACTGGAAGGAGCACCAACCCCTTAATTTTCTGCTGCAATAGATGGAGCACCAACCCCTAGTACCAAGCACCAACTTGGACTGCAATTCTGTTCAATTTAAAATGACATAAGAATGTCTTCACTTCATGCACGACCCTGACTGGTCTACAATTAACCCAACTCTGCACACTCTCACGGCTCTGCTAATTTTTCTCTTGACTCTTTTCTAACCCTCTTTTTACAGCAATTTCCCTCTTACAGTAGCAACTTTAATTCTCTGCACGATTGTCCTTTTATAGCCCATTTTTCTCATAGAGATTCTTTGTCTTCTATCTCTCTTCAATCATGTATGCATTCGAAACACATACCCAACTGTTCGAATTCTTTTTCTTGCCAATAAGCGGCTGTTCGAAACCTAGTAAATACGGATGTTCGAGTCCTTCCAGATATGGTTGTTTGAATGCATTTTCGATCCTGCATATTCGGCTGTTCGAATACTTCAAATACGGCCATTCGAATACTTTTTCTATTCTGCATATCCGACTCTTTGAATTGCAAATACGTCTTTTCTAATGCTTTTTCAATCCTGCATATTTGGCTGTTCGAATCCATTCAATACGGCTGTTCGATTCCAAGCAATACATTGTTCGAAACCCTACAATACCTGTTCGAAACCCTACAAATTCAGCTTTTCGAATGCTGCAAAAATGTCTTTTAGAAAGCTTTTCCGATCCTTCATATTTGATTCTTCGAATGCTTTTCCAGTCGTGCATATACAGCTGTTCTAGTGCATGACTAACACTTGTCAATCTGTAACTGCAGATCTGACATCAGTTACTTTTTACGTAACTGGCTGCATGATTTTCCTGTCTGCTTTTTCTGACACGTGTCACCTTGCATGCTTTTTCGGCTTTTACCCGCCAAACTGTTACCTGTCGCGATATCGTGACACTTTTTGTAGCCGTACCCTTCATGCCCTTGCTGTCGCGAAATCATGACCATTTTGGCTTTTGAAAGCTTTCCCTCTGTTCATGTCGCGAAATCGTGACACTTTGAACATTTGCTGACGTCATCCTTAATGATGTCACGAAATCGTGACGCTTTCAGCTTCCTGAGGCTTCTCTCGCAACTTGTCACGAAATCGTGACACTTTCAGCTTTTGCTGACGTCATCATCATTCTTGTCGTGAAATCGTGACACTTTCAGCTTCCAACAGCTTTCCTTGCACTCTGTCACGAAATCGTGACATTTTCAATTTTGCTGACGTCATCCTCAGCTTTGTCACGAAATCGTGACGCTTTTCGCTTCCGTACACTCTTCTTTGCCAGCAACCGCAAAAATGGAACATGTCGCGAAATCGCGACGTTCTCTGCTTCCGTACAATCTTTGCTTTATGCAGTAGCGAAATCGTGACAACTTTGTGCCTTGTGCTTTCGACTTGCTACATCTTTTAGTTTTGCAATTTTGACTGGTAGCGAAATCGCTACACCTTCACGTTGTGCATTTTGGACTTGTAGCGAAATCGCTACACCTTTGTTGCCATTCATTTTATCATGCAACGAAATCGCTACACCTTTGTTGCCATTCATTTCAACATGCAACGAAATCGCTACACCTTTGTTGCCATTCATTTCAACATGCAACGAAATCGCTACACCTTTGTTGCTGAGCATTCTCTCTCCTCTTCGGGTCGCGAAAACCCGACGTGTCGCGATATCGTGACACTTTTTGTTGCAAGCTCCTTTCCTCCATTTATGTCATGAAATCGTGACATCTTTTCACCTTGCTTCCTTCTCTGCCAACATGTCGCGAAATCGTGACAGTTTGCCTTTCACTTTCTCTCTCCTCGGCCATGTCGCGAAATCGTGACAATTTGGCATGCACTTTCTCTCTCCTCGGCAATGTCGCGAAATCGTGACAATCTTTCTTGCATTTTCTCTCTCCTTGGCAATGTCGCGAAATCGCGACAATTTTTCTTGCATTTTCTCTCTCCTCGGCAATGTCGCGAAATCGCGACAATTTTTCTTGCATTTTCTCTCTCCTCGGCAATGTCGCGAAATCGCGACAATTTTTCTTGCATTTTCTCTCTCCTCTGTTTTGTCGCGATATCGCGACAGAAAACATGTCGCGATATCGCGACAGTTTTCTTCCTTGTCTTTTTCTGCCAATTTTTGAATCTGGGTCACCTCTGTTTTCCTTGAAATTCACTGCACTTGATCTGACTGACCTCTGAACTGCATCAACTGCATCAATCTGTCTGTGTTGACAACAATGACAATACTTTTGCAATTCTTTTGCTGCACCTTGCTCAACAATCTCCCCCTTTGGAATTGTTGGCAACACACTGCAACCTTGCTCAATTTCTTCTCCCCCTTTGCCAATAATACCAAAGGGCTGCTGCAGACTCCCCCTGAGTCTATGCACAACATTCTCAGACTTAAAAAGTTTGAATGCTCCCCCCGAGAATGTGTTTCCCATAGCTAGTCGGTGCTTGGGTGGTGTGACTACTCCCAACTTCTTCCGAAGGTATTCAAATACTTCCTTTGGCAAAGGTTTTGTGAATATATCGGCTACTTGCTCTGTAGTTGGAACAAAATCCAATTTGACCTCTCCTTCTGCAACTTTATCCTTCAAGAAATGATATCGGATTGCAATATGTTTGGTTCTTGAATGCATTATTGGATTCTTGGATATGTTGATAGCACTAGTGTTATCACATTTAATTGAAATTGGCTCTTTGAAATGAATACCAAGATCTTTCAACGTTTGTCTCATCCATAATATCTGAGTACGGCATGTTGTTGCTGCAATGTATTCTGCCTCTGCAGTGGATAGAGATATTGATTCTTGTTTCTTGTTGTGCCATGCTACCAGCCTGTCTCCAAGATAAAATGCTCCTCCACTTGTGCTCTTTCTGTCATCAATACATCCTGCCCAATCTGCATCAGAATATGCAATCAAAGTGAAATCTTTACCTTTTGGGTACCACAACCCATAATCCATAGTGCCCTTGAGATATCTGAAGATCCTCTTTACAGCTGTTACATGAGTTTCTTTGGGACTGGCTTGAAATCTTGCAACCATGCATACTGCTTGTAATATATCTGGTCTAGTGGTCGTTAAATACAGCAGGCTTCCAATCATAGACCTGTACATTGTTTGATCTACATCCGGGGATTTATCATCCTTGCTCAACTTGCGACTGTTGTCATGGGAGTGCTAACCGGTTTCCTGTCTTCCATTGTGAACTTTTTCAACATTTCTTTTACATATTTAACTTGAGAAATAAAAATGCCTTTTTCATTTTGATTGACCTGCAGACCTAGGAAATAAGAAAGTTCACCAATCATAGACATCTCAAATTCTTTCTTCATTTTAGTTGATATGTCTTTGCGAGTATTCATCCATGCTTGCTGCCAAATATTATATCATCTACATAAACAACAAGAACAATAAGATGGCCCTTCTCTGTTTTGACATATAAGTTGTTGTCCACCAAACCTTTCTTGAACCCTTGTTTAATTAGATAGTTATCCAGACCTTGCATACCATGCTCCGGGTGCCTGTTTCAAACCATATAATGCTTTCTTTAACCTGCAAACAAAATCTGGGTTGTCACCAAGTTGGAAGCCATCTGGCTGTTCAATGTAAACCTCTTCTTCCAGTTTTCCATTCAAAAATGCTGATTTTACATCCATTTGATATACTTTGAAGTTTTTATGAACTGCTAATGCCGAAACATTCCGATTGCCTCTAGTCCGGCTACCGGTGCAAAAGTTTCCTCAAAATCAATGCCTTCAACCTGAGCATAGCCTTTACAGACCAATCTTGCCTTATTTATGACAACCTGTCCATCTTCATTTAATTTATTTCGAAAAACCCATTTAGTGCCAATTATGTTTTTATTTGTTGGTCTAGGTACTAATTCCCAGGTATTGTTTTTCTCAATCTGATCTAGTTCTTCATTAATTGCCTTCAACCAACTTTCATCAGTGCTTGCTTCAGCAACATTTTTAGGTTCAATGCTAGATAACAGAGAATAGTTCCGCACTCGTTGCTCTTCTTGTCTGAATACCATCTTTGGGATCCCCAATAATCTATTCACTTGGATGATTTTTCTGCCAATTGTCTGTTTTAAATTTCCTGTTTTCTTCTTCTTCGATTCAGTTTTTACACCATCTGGATCAATTTTCTGATTCTTATCTGTTTCCTTTTCATCATCACCTTCAATGACTTCTTCATAGATGGGGTAGTTTTCTTGATAAGTAATTTCTTGTTCTCTACCTTCATCAACTTTCACATCAGCACTCTCAACAATTTTCTTTAGCCTTTTGTTGTAACATGTGTAGGCTTTGCTTTTTGTTGAGTAACCAAGAAAGATACCTTCATCAGCTCTATTTTCAAATTTATCGAGATTATCTTCAATCCGTTTGATGTAGCACTTGCTGCCAAATACTTTGAAATGTCTTGTTGTTGCCTTTCTGCCAAACCACAGCTCATAAGGTGTTTTGCTTTCATGTGGTCTTAGCATGCACCTGTTTTGAATGT
This sequence comes from Wollemia nobilis, assembly GCA_028583015.1. Classification (NCBI taxonomy): domain Eukaryota; kingdom Viridiplantae; phylum Streptophyta; class Pinopsida; order Araucariales; family Araucariaceae; genus Wollemia; species Wollemia nobilis. The sequence continues at coordinate 2,766,275 of JAQPPZ010001195.1, forward strand.
AAACTGCAGTATGTACTGCCTCTTTCCAAAATCTGTCAACTATTTTGTTCTCAGCCAGCATTGTCCGTGCCATTTCCTGCACTGTCCTATTCTTCCTTTCTACAACACCATTCTACTGAGGTGTTCTAGCTGCTGAAAACTGTCTTCTTATCCCATATTTTTGACGGTATTCTGCAAATTCTTCCGAAATAAACTCTCCTCCTCTCGTCCGATCTTAGGCATTTAATTCTTTTTCCTGATTGATTCTCAACAAGATTTTTGAAGATTTTAAACATCTCAAAGGCTTCTGATTTAAGTTTCAAAAATAGTACCCATGTCATTCTTGAGTAGTCATCTATACATGACATAAAATATTTGTGTCCATTTATGCTTTCGGTTCTCATGGGTCCACATAAATCGGTGTGAATTAGTTCTAATGGCTTGCTCGTGAAATATTCTTTTGCTTTGAAAGTGGCTCTGGTTTGTTTTCCCTTTTGGCATGACTCACAAATACTTTTTGAAGGTTTACCAATAGTTGGTATGTCTCTTACTGCCCCTTTTGAGCTGATTTTTACCAGATTATCAAAGCTTATGTGACCGAGTCTCTTGTGCCACGGCCAGTTTTCTTCTTCCTGACCAACCAAACAAGCTCCTTCTAAATTCTCTGAAAGAGTATACAGATTTCCAGAAGTTCTCTAGTCGAGTGGCTATTAACTTTCCATTTTTTGTCTTTCTTACTTCATAGCCCTCCTTCTTGAAGATTACATCATGACCTCTCATCACGATTTGACTTACACTCAGCAAGTTATGCTTCAGACCAATCACAAACAAGACTTCTTTTGATTTTATATTGCCATCACTGATCTTGAGTGATCCCTTTCCAACAATCTTTGCTCCATCATTATTTCCAAATTTCACAGAACCACCTTCATAATTCTGCAAATTCTCAAATTTTTGCTTGTCACTTGTCATGTGATCTGGAGCAACCACTGTCAAGTATCCAAGGTGCAGATTTGTTATGAGCTTTAAAGGCAATCTGAACAATCAAAGATTCATTTTCTTTCCATTTCGGTTTGATAGCAGATTTGTCTACTTGTTTTGCCTTTGTCCTTTCATTAGCATGTGCCTGTTTTTCAAGAAATTTCTTGTTTTGTTTCAACCCACTTGGTTGAGATTTTCTACCCTGATAATTATTTGATGCAAAAGTGCTTCTACAGTTTCTAGCAATATGTCCAAAATTATGACAATTATAACATTCAACTGCATAATTCATTAAAGGAGAAAAAACATTTCTGTTGGTGAAATTCCTTTGAGATACATTATGCCTGCAATCTGAAATCTTATGGCCATAAGCATTGCATTTAAAACAATAACCAGAAAAGGAATGATTAAACCTGGGTGCAGGTCTTTGCCAGTTTGAAGTGGGAGCCATGAATCTTTTCCTTCTTGGATGTGTGACTTTTGTGAATCCATCTTTGTCAGTACTTTTCTTGAATCTGGCATTGTTGCTTTCTTTGGCATGATTTGTTTTTTCTAGGTCAACCCTGATCTTTTCTTCTTTCTTTATGGGTTCTACATTCAAGGCCTTTGAACCCTTTGATGATTCTCCTTCATCGAAGCCTAAACCAAATTTGATGTCGGAAGGCCTTTGGTTATTTAACATTTTATCCAGCTTTACAGTACTTTCTTCAAACTTATGAAAACAGCTCAATTTTCTATTCATCTCCTCTAGCTGCATTCTTAACTTAACAATGTCTTCCTCTAGCTTGCTGCATTCAACTGTCTTTACAGTTAATTGTTCATCAAGAACTTCAGACATTTTCTTGAATTCCTCTGTCCGTATTTTTAAACTCGTTTATTATGTCAGTGGCATCTTCTAGTTTTCTTGAAAACTTTTTGTTCTTTTTCCTTTCAACACTCAACTCTTCAAGTGCAGCAACCAATTCTCCTTCCAGATAAACTTCAGCCTCATCTTTAAAGTTTTCATCACCTTCCTGATTTTCTTCTGTTCTTTCCTCTTCAAGTGCCATGAACAGAGCTTCACCTTTTTCTTCTTCAGAATCCTCATCTGAGCTTTCTTCAGAAGTGCTGACATTCTTGGATATGAAGCTTTTCTTCTTGAAGTTGTTCTTTCTGAAATTTTGTTTCTTCTTCCAGTCACCTTTTTCTTGGTGTGAGCCTTCACCATTTTTGGTTTTCTCCTGCATTGGACATTTGGCTGCAAAATGACCGACTCCTCCACAATTGAAGCACTTAAAAGGTAGCTTTCCTCTATATTTTCCTTTTCCCTTTGTGAGTTTTCGAACAAAATTAGCTTCTGTTTCATCCAGTGTCTCTTCATCCTCAGATTCATGTTCAGCTTTTATATTCTTGTGTGCTTTAAAAGCTGCTTCTCTGTCTATAGACTTGGTTTGTCCTATTCTCATTTCATATGCTGTCAGGGAACCATGCATCTCATCCAAGCTGAAGTTGTTTAGATCTTTTGCCTCTTCTATTGCAGAAACTTTGGAGTTAAATCTTTTGTGCAGTGTTCTGAGAACCTTTTTCACAACAACTGCATCATCAATTTCTTCACCGAGTCCTCTAATTGCATTAATGATTCCGTTGACTCTCAGCATATAAGCCTCTATATTCTCATCTTCATTCATTTGCGGTGCTTCGAACCGTGCTCGATGAGTTTGCAGCTTGGCTTCCTTGATCTTGCTGTCTCCTTCATGGATGCTTTTCAGTTTATCCCACATGTCTTTTGCTGATTTACAGCTCATGACTCTTATCAGTTCACTGTCAACAAGCCCACACATTATGGCATTCTTAGCTTTGGAGTTGTTCTCAAATTTTTTCTTCTCAGCAGTATCTGTTGGAGGAGTAGTGGGTGCTGTGTATCCACTATCTACAGAATCCCAAATATCATATCCCAATGCACTCAGATATGTTTGCATCCTGAGTTTCCAGAAAGTGTAATTTGTTCCATCAAATAAGGGAGCTTTGTTGGATGAGAATCCTTCACCGCCTTCCATTGTTTCTTCCAAGATCTCCTTAGCTGATTAAGCTTGAACAAGGCACCTTGCTCTGATACCAATTGATATTCACACAATGACACTGAGAGGGGGGTGAATCAGTGTAGCTATTAATTTTAATATCTACAACATTTAATATGAAATAAAGAGAACTTGAAAACTAGAAAAACAAATTGAACAAGAGAGCACACCACAACACTCAATATACCGAGGTTCACCAATTTGGCTACTCCTCAAAAATGACTGCTTGGACTCCAATCCAAATCCAGTCTTTGCAAAATACCAATTTTACAAATACTTTACCAGCATCTACTGGAAGGAGCACCAACCCCTTAATTTTCTGCTGCAACAGATGGAGCACCAACCCCTAGTACCAAGCACCAACTTGGACTGCAATTCTGATCAATTTAAAATGACATAAGAATGTCTTCACTTCATGCACGACCCTGACTGGTCTGCAATTAACCCAACTCTGCACACTCTCACGGCTCTGCTAATTTTTCTCTTGACTCTTTTCTAACCCTCTTTTTATAGCAATTTCCCTCTTACAGCAGCAACTTTAATTCTCTGCACGATTGTCCTTTTATAGCCCATTTTTCTCATAGAGATTCTTTGTCTTCTATCTCTCTTCAATCATGTATGCAGTCGAAACACATACCCAACTGTTCGAATTCTTTTTTCTTGCCAATAAGCGGTTGTTCAAACCTAGTAAATACTTTAGTCCTTCCAATCCTTTGAATGCATTTTCGATCCTACATATTCGACTGTTCGAATACTTCAAATACGACCATTCGAATACTTTTTCTATTCTACATATCTGACTCTTTGAATTCTACAAATACGTCTTTTCTAATGCTTTTTCAATCCTGCATATTTGGCTGTTCGAATCCATTCAATACGGCTGTTCGATTCCAAGCAATACGACTGTTCGAAACCCTGCAATACGGCTGTTCGAAACCCTACAAATTCGGCTTTTCGAATGCTGCAAAAATGTCTTTTAGAAAGCTTTTCCGATCCTTCATATTTGATTCTTCGAATGCTTTTCCAGTCGTGCATATACAGCTGTTCTAGTGCATGACTAACACTTGTCAATCTGTAACTGCAGATCTGACATCAGTTACTTTTTACGTAACTGGCTGCATGATTTTCCTGTCTGCTTTTTCTGACACGTGTCACCTTGCATGCTTTTTCGGCTTTTACCCGCCAAACTGTTACCTGTCGCGATATCGCGACACTTTTTGTAGCCGTACCCTTCATGCCCTTGTTGTCATGAAATCGTGACCATTTTGGCTTTTGAAAGCTTTCCCTCTGTTCATGTCGTGAAATCGTGACACTTTGAACATTTTCTGACGTCATCCTTAAGCATGTCACGAAATCGTGACGCTTTCGGCTTCCTGAGGCTTCTCTCGCAACTTGTCACGAAATCGTGACACTTTCAGCTTTTGCTGACGTCATCATCATTCTTGTCACGAAATCGTGACACTTTCAGCTTCCAGCAGCTTTCCTTGCACTCTGTCACGAAATCGTGACATTTTCAATTTTGCTGACGTCATCCTCAGCTTTGTCGCGAAATCGTGACGCTTTTCGCTTTCGTACACTCTTCTTTGCCAGCAACCGTGAAAATGGAACATGTCGCGAAATCGTGACGTTCTCTGCTTCCGTACAATCTTTGCTTTATGCAGTAGCGAAATCGCGACAACTTTGTGCCTTGTGCTTTCGACTTGCTACATCTTTTAGTTTTGCAATTTTGACTGGTAGCGAAATCGCTACACCTTATGTTGTGCATTTTCAACTTGTAGCGAAATCGCTACACCTTTGTTGCCATTCATTTTAATCATGCAGCGAAATCGCTACACCTTTGTTGCCATTCATTTCAACATGCAAAATCGCTACACCTTTGTTGCCATTCATTTCAACATGCAGCGAAATCGCTACACCTTTGTTGCTGAGCATTCTCTCTCCTCTTCGGGTCGCGAAAACCCGACGTGTCGCGATATCGCGACACTTTTCGTTGCAAGCTCCTTTCCTCCATTTATGTCACAAAATCATGACATCTTTTCACCTTGCTTCCTTCTCTGCCAACATGTCGCGAAATCATGACAGTTTGCCTTTCACTTTCTCTCTCCTCGGCCATGTCGCGAAATCGCGACAATTTTGGCATGCACTTTCTCTCTCCTCGGCAATGTCGCGAAATCGTGACAATTTTTCTTGCATTTTCTCTCTCCTCGGCAATGTCGCGAAATCGCGACAATTTTTCTTGCATTTTCTCTCTCCTCGGCAATGTCGCGAAATCGCGACAATTTTTCTTGCATTTTCTCTCTCCTCTGTTTTGTCGCGATATCGCGAAGAAAACATGTCGCGATATCGCGACAGTTTTCTTCCTTGTCTTTTTCTGCCAATTTCTGAATCTGGGTCACCTCTGTTTTCCTTGAAATTCACTGCACTTGATCTGACTGACCTCTGAACTGCATCAACTGCATCAATCTGTCTGTGTTGACAACAATGACAATACTTTTGCAATTCTTTTGCTGCACCTTGCTCAACACCAAGGTGGGGCGAATGCGATTTCCTTTTACTTTTGTGATGCTTTCGCCCATGGTAGGGGTGAATGGGATGTTTGCCCCTCAACCAGGGTGAACGCAATTACAATTTGTCACACCCCCTTCTTTCCCAAGCATCATTCATACTGCCTTTTGTTATTATGCTCGCCCTAAGGTGGGGCGAATGGAGCTTTCGCCCCATCCTTGGGATGATCACGATCTTAAATCCCATATTTTCTTGGCGCTGTCAAATTTTTAGTCCCTTGTAGTTTTCATATTAAACTTCCTTTCTTCATTTTACAAAATGTACAGGTTCAAATGCGTCAATTGGCAGTACACTGTAAATATAGCAAACTCGAATCTCCAATAAAGTTTTAATTTTGTTTTTCAAACATTTAACACTGAATACTGATATATGCAAACAAAAAGTAACATATGAAACTGAGTCAAAATAAATACTGTCGTATTACAATAAAAAAATGCTCCAACAAAATGCCCGAACAAAATTCTCAATGTGGCAAGGTATAAAACTGCCAACATTTCTGGTGATTCATGAGGTATCCAACTCGCATGGATGCAAGCAATCCCAAGCCTTTATCAATTGGGCAATTATGGGGTCTTCTTTCCAACCGCCTTAGCTAGCACCTTTACTGCAGAAGCCTTCCGTCACGCTTCTTCTTCATCCTTTTTCTATTCTTCTTCTTTGGCCGCCACTTTGAGCACTTCGACTCGCTCAATTTCCTCTGTTGCTTTCTCTACTGCTACGCGCTCTGCTGCCATATGCTCCTCTTGTTGCTTAAGGGTCTCAAAAATTACTTTGTAGGCTCTGAATGCCTCCTCCTAAGTATGCGTGGTGAATAGGCATGGGACATTGAGGTACTCATAAACAAAGTGAAGAATCTGAACATTCCTCAAGCTCAAGCGCTTCTCTCGTTGAGCCAACTCATACAACGACAACTCTAGGCACATATATTTCTGCATCAGAGGCAACACATGTGCTTCTGTGAGAGGCTCTTCCCATGCATCAATCTCGAAGGTATTTTCTACAAAGTTCTTCTAGAGTGCCTCCAGTTGCTCAAGTGGCAAGGGTTCACCCCACTCATCCGTAAAGTCCGGAAATCCCAACTCAACAATAGTCTCAAAGTGAGTCATAGAAATGACATGCTTTCGCTCAATGGTGTTGAAAATTATCCGACCTTCCCTTACCAGGTCCATTCTCTGGAAATAACTACGCAGCGTGGCCTTGGCCTTTGACCAGGCATGATCCATCTCACTTAGAGGGCGAATACGCAGGTTGCCATTAGTTAGGGCCTGAATCTTTACTGCCATTTCCATATACAGCTCAAACCATTCTTCCATATTATCAATCAACTGCTGCCCTAGATGAATCTGTAAATGTGCCTCCCACAAATAGTGCAACATCTGAACTACTTGAGCAGCCAACTTCTCGCAATTCTAAGCTGAGCGAAGATGGGCCTCCTTGACGCTTTTCGGTGAAAAACCAGTAGCCTGTGCAGCGTTCTTTGCTAATTGATTCTTCATATCCTCAAGATGTTATTGAAGCTCCTACATTTCTATCCTGGTGGTATCTCGTTCTTTTAGGTGCACTCCAACCTGTCGGTACAGATATTAATTTTCAATAGCAGTATTTTTCTCCTACGCTTTGCTTTTCGCCAGGGCAGTTTCGAGCTCAATAATTTTATTTTCATTTTCAAAATACTTCTCCTTAAAATGCTCGTCGTGCAAGTACACTGAGCTCATATCTGCCTGAATATTGCCCATATTTTCTACTGGATTTATCCTAGTAAGATCTTTTGTGATAGTCTCACTGACGTAATCACTTGGTAGCATTTTCTCTTGCGACTTCTGGACCAAGGGAGTGAGTTTTGTTGTGTGAGCTTCCATATCAACTGGGTCGAAAGCAACTTTCTTGATCGGCCGAGTTGGTGCCAAAGCTTCTTTGCACCTCATGATTTTCAACCACTGCAAAGAGCTCAAGTGTGCCCGATTAATCTTCTCCACATCGTATTTCTTGTGAGCCACATGTACATCAGGTAAGGACTACAACTCCAAAAATGGGATGAATGGAACTAGCACATATGAGCGACTGGGCTCAGTAAAAGTGGATGATATGGTCAGAAGGGGTGGAATGGAAATGATGGACTGGATGGAGGAACGGGGTTCATCCACAGTTACGCTTACCCTAGGAGGAGCTTGTGTACTTACATCCTCAATGGTGGTAGTGGCGGCAACATAAGGGAAAAGGTGCGAAAAGGGATTCGGTGTTGATGAATATGAACTGAAAGAAATTGAGGCCGAAGAAATGGAAATAGAAGGAGCAGTAGTGACTTCGGGAACGAAAGAAGATGGAATCGATGCAGAAACATAAGGTATACCAAATGGCGGAGAAATAGAAACAGAAGATGGTGGAAGTGAAATATAAGTCACTAAATACTTTGAGGAAGAAGAAGGGGGGACAGAGGACGTACCTTTGAGCATGGACGTCGTGTGTCATGGTGATGGAGGCAGCTGTGAAATGACTTCTTCTTGTTGTGCTTCCACCCTCTCCTCAATATTCACATGCTCCTCGCCCTCTACGATCTCTGCTTAGGAGCTCTCCGATTGATGACCCTCCACCTGCTCTTGGATCATCGAAAATAATTGTGTAACCTTAGTCAAGAGCCCTTATGCTAGCGAGGGATTAATAACTACAACCGAAATAGCTGGAATTGTAGGCGCCTCTTCCGCTTTCCATTTCGTCCACTGAGATCATCATTTAAATACATATTACTACTCTTCCTCCTCTAGAATCTCCTCCTCAGCTGTTGGACGTTCTCCTTCAGTTTCGCCTTCACCACTGTTAGAATGTTGAAAACTTTGCGGTAAAATATTGGCGAAGGCAACAGGATGATATGAGTCGACATACTCATCATAATTATCTGAAAATTGTTCATCCAACTTCAGCCCGTAAGAAGTAATCGGTTTCCCTCGGTGAATCTACATTATCCACCAATTCATGATTTTCTCCTCACTCCATTCGGAGGTACTTTCTTTTACTTGACTAAATAAACCTGGAGAAGGGATTTGGGTTTTATACTTGGCCAGATTATACTCTGCCTCTTGCTCATAATAATCATGCCAAGGTGGAAGCATCGTCATCTTTTCAATGTGCCAATTCATGTTTGGCCCATTAAAGTTATTTCTATTCTTTTGAATATCTGGCCGACGACAACAGTGAAATGACACAGCCTTTATAATAGCCAAAAATTTACCCAAAGGGTCATACCTCCAGCATTGTGGTAATTCTATCAAACCCAAATCTTGCAACGCTATTGTCAGGAGTTGATTCTGTCCAACTTGGCTCACTTCTATACTGCTGAATTTGAACAGCATGTTGCACGTTGTATTCTTTCTGCGCCCAGCTCCATATATATCATTGACGTAATCTGACTGGCACACTACTTCAATGGCTAACACATGCTCTATAGCAAAATAGGGCAACAAAAATGGCTTACCCATGAAGCCAAAAATTCTCACAACTACACCCTGGGTAAGCAAGAAAATATCCCCCTTTTCCTGTGCGACTACTGCATCTCTTAATTCTCGCGGTACCCTTTCACACATGCCACAAAGCAACTCTATTTCATGGTCCAAGAACCAACTGTTAAAACTGTAATATGACTCCCTTATTGACAAACATAAGTCCACTTATAAACCGGCAAAGGTTCATTTTTCTCATTCACCTACGTTACTGCAATAAAGGGGAAGAATCGCGGAAGCTGGAAAAAGAATTACCATACTAAAAAGGATGTATGCTTGAACGACTTTGCCTCTCCAGTTTGCAACTTCTCCAATTGAGAATTCATTCTTCAAGCAATACAGTTTTCCCAGTTGAAGAAAATTAGATTAGTGCCCCTTATTGGAGAATAAAATTCCACCTTGCAGATACATTGAGCTAAGGCCGCCTGCCATTTATGAATTGTATCATCTGAAGGCAAACCTGCTACCCAAGCCAACATCGAATAAATATCATGGCTTTTAAAATCAGTGAGCAACTTTGGTAAATTAGGCAACTACCCCATCGGTGGCTCCTTAATCAACTGGGTTTCCATAAATTGGTGCATTGTTACTGTGGAGACATATTTATCCTCCTGTTCATCAGTATGCAATTTTTTATGAATCCCATAGGATGGGGGCTCTAATCCACAAGTGAACGCCTCTCAAACCTCATCCGGGGTAATGGTAAGCATAATCTCTTTTCTAGCATTTCTGACAGCTCTGGTAAATGGATCATAGAACTGCGTAGTGAGTCGTACCAGCTCAGGGTAGGGATGAACTGGCGGGCATAGATACCAAAACAACTACGAATGATATGGCACTGTTAGCTAGCTTTCTGATGTCACTCCATGGCTCACTGCCAACTCAACATCTTCTCACAACCTTTCCACACCTTTGTGGGTAATGAGGCAGTCACCAACTTCTGCCAGTGAGTCTTCATACGGGTCAAGGTCGACGTAATAATTTTTTTGAGCCTTTTTAGATCTAGAGCCGCCTTCCTTATTTTTTGATTTCTTGGGCTCTGTAGCCTTTGTGAAATTCTCGGGATCCTTGCTCCGCTTTCCCATTATCTCTTTTCTCTGATAAATACTCTGCACACTCTCTGGACACTTCTGCAGCTACAATTCAAAATATGCGGCAATAAAATTTTTAAGAGAAAAATAAACTGCAGGTTTTCTACCTCGTCATTTATATAGAGCCCTCCCACAACCGCCACAATAAATGCTGAATCAATTTTGAGCACTTTCGAGAGAATGTGGGTATTTATCCGCTAGCCCAGAACCATTCCCAATGTTCCAATGGTTTTTCCTCTGATTCGTTGCCAGATCTTCCTGGGAAAGAGTGCCCTCTTTGCCATGTAATTTTATTGTAAATCGTGCCCTGACGCCCGAAGCTTGCTTGGAAAAATAAATCGGCCACTTAACAACCAATAATGAATCTTTTCTGCTCCTTGGGAATCATAAAAAATTATGGAGGGCGCACGTTTTAATTTTAATGCATTCACAATACCTCTTTACCTGCGCTCACATTCTCTTATTGCTGCTACGTAGCCAAGGATGCGACTGCCTTTGCAACGTGCTCCCGAAAACAATGCACTTGCTCCCTTCTATCGGCAAAGTCGCTTCGGGCACACACACAAAAAAAAATTCTTGGTAACGTCTTCAAAAATCAGGGCATCCGGTTTCCTTTTCCTTCATCTCAGTGCGACTTCAATTCTGTTTGGAGATTCTACGGCAAATAAGCCCTTTAATAAATTTACCTCTTCAATTTTTTCGCCCATATTTAGAAGAAAATCAAAATTTATTTTCTAAAAACAATGTCCCACCCTTTTTTTTTTTGGTTAGAAAATATCGTCTTTAAAGCAGTTTCTTCTCTTTTTTTATATTTATTAAATAAAATAACCCTTATCGCTCTGTCATTTCAAACAAACACATTCGCCTAGACCAAGGGCGAACGGCCCGTTCGCACATCATCCGGGGCGAACGTGATTACAATTTTACACTCATCTTCGCTGAACATGACATCTAATCTGTTAATGAGTTCGCTCCAAAAGGTGAACGGCCACATCGCCCCTTTTTGGGGCGAACGCGATATCAAATATACTCCTTTTATATTTACGTTGTTCTTCTCCGAATGGGATGTCAATATCGCCAGTGAATTTACCCCTGCTTTAAGTCGAATTGTCTGGTCGCCTTTTCCTTGGGGCAAACATACCTGGGAGTGTCAAGCTTTCCTTCTTTTCTTCCTCTTTTTTTTTTAAAACAACATTAGCGATTAAAAATAAATAACATATTAAAAAGAATATTTACATATATACAAGATGGTACCTCATCAGAACATCATCTTTGAATATAGGCTTCAGATGAATACCATTCACTAGAATAGGAAGGTCACAACCCTCCAGATCATGAAGGTGATAAGCATTTGCTGATTTTATTGCAGAAATCTGAAAAGGACCTTCCCAGATAGCATCAAACTTGTGGTGTTTTCCTAGCTTAGCCTTCTTCTCATTCCACTTAAGAACTAAATCTCCCACCTGAAAACTGTGTTCAGTCATTTTCTTCCCGAACCACTTCTGCATTTCTCTTGTGTGCTTGGCAAACGCTTGATAATACTGCACTCTATCTTCTTCTAATTGCAACAATTGTGCCAACCTTGCACTCATAGGATCAAATTCCTCATTTTCATCTTGAAAAAGCTACAATGTTTGGAGTACCAGAAGCTCAATATGGGTGGGGAGAATAGCTTCTTTACCGTAAACCAAGGCATATGGAGAGGTTTTAATAGATTTCTTCACAGAGATGCGATTCGTCCAAAGTGCCTGGTTCAACAAGTGTCAACTTCTTTTATTACTACCCATCGTCCTCTTTAAAATTCTCAGCAAATTTATATTGGTAGATTCGGCCTACCCATTCCCTTGCGGATAATAATTGAATGATGTCTCCAGATAAATGCCATATTTGCTTGCGAACTCTGTGATTTTGGCCCCAATAAATGGAGTTCCATTACCAGTTACAATTGAATCTGGGATGCCAAAACGAGTAATGATCCCTTCTAGAAAAGAGATAATAGTTGCTTGATCAGCCTTCTTGGCAGGAATAACCTCTGCCCATCTAGTGAAATAATCAGTCACCGTTAAAATATACTTGTGGTCTACATAAGAATGTGGCTCAATAACTCCAATGAAGTCAAGACCCCACTGCTGAAAAGGTTCTTCCACTTGAATTGGGCGTAGAGGCAATGCTCCTTTTCTTATTCTACCAATGTATCACTAAAAGCTATCACAATGCTGACTTACTTTATGAGCATCAACGAACAGAGTGGGCCAGAAATATCCCGCCCGGATAATCTTTAAACCCATGTGCATGCCTGCATAATGACCACCAGATAGCCTAGAATGAAATTCCTCCAATATTTTCATTTTCTCGGACTCCTTCACACACCTGAGAAGAACTCCATCAATGTTCTTGTGATACAGTCCATTTGGCAATAGAACATATTTGAGTGCTTGCAGTATAAACCTTCAACACTGTGAAGCATCAAGGCAAGTTGGACATCTCCTAGAAGTAAAATATTCAACCAATTATTTTGTCCAGTCACGGTCGCTCACAACATGATTCGCGCAAACTCCTTCGCCAATGTCCTCATGCACTACATCCAATGTCTCAGAGGCAACACTTTTAGCTAACTCCTAACATAAAGCTCACCCACAAACTAGCTTTGTTGGTCGGATCTCCACATCATATTCTTGAATTTTTGAGATCCAGCCTGCCCTTTTATTGCCTAGTTCTCCTTGGAGTATGAAATTTTGGACATCTAGATGTATAACATGAACCACAGTCTTGCTCTGGGAAACAAAGTATCAGAATTTCTTCAATGATTTCATTACCACGTACACTTGTTTCTTGATGAAATTATACTTCTCCTGATGTGGTGCAATAACTTTGTCTCAAGAAGGCGATTGGCTTCTCTTCTCTGTCCTCTTGCTTCTGTGTTAATACTGCAGCATAACTCTCTTGCTCACCCACTGCATAGAGAATGAAATCTTTTGAATAGTCAGGATTAATTAAAACTAGAGCTTGTGTGATCCTTTCTTTAATTTCTTGAAAAGCTCATCTCCTGGCTTCCGTCCACTTGAACTCAGTATTCTTCTTCAAGAGCTCCGTCATGGGTTTCACAACTTGAGCAAATTCGGCAATAAACTTGCGAATGAAATTTATTTTACCAAAGAAATATTGCAGGTCCTTTTTGTTAGCAGGCAATGGTAAATTCAAAAGTGCTTCATCTCTTGGAGGATCAATTGTCAATCCATCTTGCGAGATTACATGACCCAACAATTTCCCTTCTTTAACAACAAAGATTGAATTTTTTGGATTAATAGAAATCCCGAATTCATGGTACTTCTCGAACACCTACCTCAAATGAGCTACGTGGTATTCTCTGTGATGTGAAAACACAGTCATATCATCAAGATATATCACAATAATTCTATTCAATAACTCACCGAAAGCAATGTCCATGGCCCTTTGAAAAGTAGCGCCGGCATTTGAGAGTCCAAAGGGCATCCGTTGGTAAGCAAAGGTTCCCCACTTGGTGGTGAAGGTTGTTTTATGTTGATCCTTGTATTTTACCCAGATTTTATTATATCCAGAGAAACCATCAAGCAACGAGAATCTCTGCGCACCAGCTACCACATGAAGGATTTGATCAATCTATAGCAGAGGGTAATGATCTTTTAATGATGCCTGGTTTAGGTTGCGAAAGTCAACACACAACCGAATATCTCCGTTCTTCTTCCGCACTGGGACTAGGTTCGCCACCCATGTTGAGTGCTTGATTGGGTAAATTATCTTCGCCTCCAACATCTTCAACAATTCCACCTTCATGAGCACTTCTATCTTGGGATTGACAGGGCGCTGCTTTTGCCAAAAAAGTTTAACACCCTCCTGCAGCTAAATGGTATGTTGGATCACGTTCTTGTCGTATCCCTTTAAATCCTGATAGCTCCATACCACGATGGTAGGGTACTCATAGCACAAATTCTTAATATATTCCAATTCCTCAAGCAAGCAATCAATTCTGATTTTGATGATCTTCTCAGGTTCTAACTGCAGTTCTTTAAACTAATTTTCATCGACTTTGATCCTATGCTTTTTAAACCTGTCATTATGATCAAACAAACTCTCCAGTGAAATCAAACCTTTGGGAATATGATTGTTCTTCAATCGGATCATTCCTTCTTTCTCTTCTTCAGCAAGAATTCTATCGTCTGCGCTAGCAGCTTCTCTAAGCAGAAAATTAACTATTTGTTCATCATTGTCGAATACTTGCCAATGAAGATTCTTGTCTAGAACTGAAGGTCTATAGATCACTCTGACAGTCTTGGGATTTTTGACTACTTGCTCCACGGGAGAATAATTCACACCTAGAGATGCTAGAATATCTACGTGTTTGTTCTGTTCTCAGGAAATCGCCTGAATGTTCAAAGCCGTGAAGGATTCAAATAGGTCCCACACTCTGTTGTGATAAGCTTTTAGGTAATTCTGCTTTGACACACTTATTAGTAGTCTGATTAACAATAAGTTCGGAGTCACCAAAAATCTGCAACTACTTGATGCCCAATTTTTCAACTTTCTTCAACCCAAGGCATAATGCTTCATATTCAGCTGCATTATTTGTGCAACTCTACGTCAACCTATAAGAATAAGTCTTTTGTAACCCTGTGGGGGAGATCAACACGACACCGGCTTCTACGCCATTCTTACATCTAGCACAATAAAAATACAGCTTTCATAACTGATCTGTGTCAGGACTCAGGGAATCAAGGACTTCTTATTCAATTTGCTCAGGCTCTCCCAATGCTTCTTCCATCAAGTCAACCTCTTATAGCTCTTCAGTCATCATGTTAACTGCACCTGGAGCTTCTTCCCCTTATTCCAGCTTTTCAATGTGAAAAGGCGATGGCTTTTCATTGTGAATGTGAATCCTCTTTCCTTTGAATGGTATCTCCAAATGTGAGTAGTCTAAGAAAAGATATCCCCCCAATTTGGCCATGAACTCTCTTGAGAGGCACATGCTAAAGTATGGCTCTAGGTGAACAACTACCACTTCCTGAATGATCGTGATTTGTGGCATACTGTGAAGGACAATAGGAATGTCTTTGATTACTCCCACTATTTTGATCGGGGTTCCATCCAGCTGCAACACTCCTGGGCTACTCCTTGTATATTCCATCTCCATCACTTCACATACTGCCTTTAGCATGACAGTACTTGCAGCGTCGGAATCAATCATACAATTGTGTACAATCGACCCCTCCATTCTCAGTGACAAATAAAATGAGGATGGTCTATTCTTTCCTGTCGCCGAAGTTGGCAGTGCTTGTGCTAAGACTATTTGGGAAGGAGTTTTCTTTTGATATTTAGCAATCTTCAAATTTTCTTGCAGCAGATCAACTTGCCCCGGCGACTATAGTGCATCATACAAGCTTACTTTTGCAGGTATCTTCTTCATTTCTTCCACAATATTATAACTTGAGGCGGTCAGAGCCTTCTCTTCCGTAACCTGTTCGTACTTGTCCCGATACTGTTGAGTAGCTTCTACTCTTTGTCTCTTTGTCAACAATGGATATTTGAGTCACTCCTTGGCCTGCTCTTTCGTTTTATTTTGTGTTTGAGCTCCTTAGTCCTTACGCCAGGCGTTTTCACTAGAGGCTGCCCTTTTCCATCTTGCACCTTTGGCTCTACAGGTACTTTCAGAGGTTTGAGCTCAGCTGGATCTACAGTTACTGGCTTTCTCTCGGATCTCGTAAGAACATAAACTTGCTCCAAAGATGTCATCATAAAATTGTGATGAACTTCTCTGATCATGTTGACTTGTCCACCGTCCGAACTTTCCGCTAGCGTTTGCACATAATTCATATGCACCATGCAGGTTTCTTCTCCATGAGGATCATTGCATGTTGAACACCAGTATGCCTTTTTTGTTGCGCTAGTCTCCTCATTTGCTAACACTGTTGTGCTTTTCTCAGGGTCTCTCCTGGCAGACGCTTGCTCTCGGGTAATTGGTGATGTTTGAAATCTTCTCGACCGAAATTCAGCCTCTGCTTGCTTCTTTCTCACCGCTGTAAGTTCATTTGATATCGTCCTTAAGGTCGAATTGTTATATTTCACCTCTTGCAAAAATGTTGTGAAAGGATCAGTATTGGACGATGAGGGGGGCGCTGGCAAAGGTATAGGTGTTGGCGGCGCGGGCAACGATAATGGGGTCGGAGGTGCTGGCAATGCTAGGAAAGGAACAAGTGATGGCATCTAGGGTACTAATTGAGCGGGCAATTGCAAAAAACTTGAAGCCGGACGTTGTGGGACAGGGATCGAAGCCATATGAGGCAGGCTTGAACTCCATGAGGAAATTGGGTACATGGAAGGCATGGGCTGCGAAAACACGCTAGAATACAAATATTGTGGGAGATCAGGAAGAATGGGCATAGTCATTTTTGGGGGAAGCCTACCTACAGCAATTAGGTCAGATTCAGCCTTATGTGCCTGAGTATACAAATCTGGGAACATAGTCACATTGGCTTATCGCACAACCATACCAATTTCAGTGATAAATGCTCTGATGTAGTAGAATACTGCTTTTTCATGTGTAGGCCGTAAACCATCAGGAACTCTCTTCCAGCTTCGTGCACACCTGACTTTGAAGTCAACTACCTCCTCCTACGGATGTCTGTGAATCATTGTAAACTCATGCAACAAGGAATATGGGTCAGCTTGTTCATGAAAATTTTTAATCATAAACTCCGTCAACTGATCCCATGAGGTAATAGTACTAGGTTGTAGGGACCGGTACCAGTACAACAATTTCCCTCTTAGCGAAAATACCAACAATTTTACCATCACGTCTTCGTCTGTAATTCCATGGATCGTAGCCAAAGAAGCTACATATTGAATATGCTCATAGGCCATTTTACCAATACCATCATAGGTCGGCAAAGCCTTCAAAGCTACTTGAGGCACTAGATTTTGTGCTTGTAAGTTCAAGGCCCCTGAGCTGTTCCATGCTGGGAACTATCTAGGTGGTTGTGGCTGTTGTGGTGGAGGATTTTGAGCCATGTGGGGTGGTGTGTGGGGTGGAGCTTGAGGAACGCTAGTAGCAGTGCTAACTGGGCTCGTAGGATCAGAGAATACACCAGCTAGTGGTGATGATGTGGCAGATGATATATGGGATGTATGAGGTAATGAAGATGTATGGCGTAAAGTGGCTAATTGAGGATGTTCCCCTAGCCTTTGAATATCAAGTTCGTAGAACTCAATTCGATGATCTGGATTTTTGGCCTTCGATCTTGTATTCATGAGACACAACTTTTGCTGTACTCACATTTGGAGATTTTTGGGTGTAATCAAGTCGCCAGATGTTCTAATTATACAACACGAAGGCGAACATCAAACCTTAATATTGTCAAAAGTGGAACTTTTGAGGTCCCACCAGGCGTGCCAAAAACTGTTGGTCAAATATCTACCTAATATACAAAACTTCATTTGTGCGCCCTAGATACGGCAAACATTGAAAGGCCGGAGGAAAGAAACATTGAAAGGCCGGAGGAAAGAAATGTCCCCCGTGCCAATCTCCAGAGAGAGCTAGCTCCTAAACTAACTCCTACACTGGTTTAAGACTAGAGTTGCAGGAAAGAAATTAGAAATAACAGAAAGAAAGGGAAATATGGCCACAGGCCAGAGTGTAAGATTTGGGACGGACTAGTAGGAATAATTCCACCAAGTTTTATAACAGCATATGATAGGAGGAAGGCAGCAGAATTTCACTCACACCTTTGCAGAGACAACCTCCAGATTGCATTCCAGAACTTACTCACTCACCAGCAATGTTTTAAATCCAGAAATAGAATTTGAAACTTAATATCAGGAACATGAGAATAAACAAAAATGTTTAAAAATAGAAGGAAATCACACACATAAGAATGCTTGCAAATTTCAGAACCCAGGTCTCTTCTATTGATGTAGACAACTTAAGAAGTTTTCTCGCAGAATTTCCAACCTCTTTTACAATGGAAATTTAATTAGTATTTATAGAGGATTTTGCCTCTTTCATTAAATGTACATGAAGACAAAATGATCGTAGATCGGGAACAAGAGTGAGGAAATTCTTCCTTGGAAATATTAAAATTTATTCCTTTTGTAACAACGATCCACCTTTTAGGGGAACCTTCCCAGGAAATCAGCATTTTAGGCGTCAGTGCACAAAAAATTAAAGAACGTTCCATGCGTTGAAAACGTACCCCTGCCTTGGAAATCATGAAAGTCTTCCCACGCTTCTTATACGGCTTCCTTCTTCGCTTTGGGATTCACAATTTTGAGTTACTTGCTGCCACTATCCTTTAATACCTATATAAATCTGCTCTGGGCGCCTTGAAACCTTGATTAAATTTTTGATAGACCGTAGCGACGCTTCACAATTGGATGGCTTTATTTTCATAACTTCATTTGCCTCTTCCGTTTGAAACTGCGTTCGCCCTTCAGCAAAAAACACTTTCGCAAAATCTTCATTTGCTCGGCACGTTCGTGCCTCTTTTCCTGAAAAAATGTGTTCGTCCCTGGGAGAGGCGAACGGGACGTTCACCCCTCGTAGCAACGCTTCACAATTGGATGGCTTTATTTTCATAACTTCATTTGCCTCTTCCGTTTGAAATTGTGTTCGCCCTTCACCAAAAAACACTTTCGCCGAATCTTCATTTGCTCGGCACGTTCGTGCCTCTTTTCCTGAAAAAATGTGTTCGTCCTTGGGAGAGGCGAACGAGACGTTCACCCCTGGGAGAGGCGAATGGGACGTTCGCCCCTGGGAGAGGCGAACAGGACATTCGCCCCTCGACCAGGGTGAACAAGATTGTGCTTTTTTTGCGAGGCGCATTCGCCCATGGGAGGGGCGAACAGGACGTTCACCCCTCAACCAAGGCGAACACAATTTGTGTCACCTTTGAGGTACATTCACCCCAAGGTGGGGCGAACACGATTGCCTTTTGCTTTTGTGACACGATTACAATTTGTTGCGCCCCCTTCTTTCCCAAGCATCATTCATACTGCCTTTTGTTATTATGTTTGCCCCAAGGTGGGGTGAACGGAGCTTTCGCCCCATCCTTGGGATGATCGCGATCTTAAATCCCATATTTTCTTGGCGCTGTCAAAATTTTAGTGCCTTGTATTTTTCATATTAAACTTCCTTTCTTCATTTTACAAAATGTACAGGTTCAAAGGCATCAATTGGCAGTACACTGTAAATATAGCAAACTCGAATCTCCAATAAAGTTTTAATTTTGTTTTTCAAACATTTAACACTGAATACTGATATATGCAAACAGAAAGTAACATATGAAACTGAGTCAAAATAAATACTACCGTATTACAATAAAAAAATGCTCCAACAAAATGTCCGAACAAAATTCTCAATGTGGCAAGGTGTAAAACTGCCAACATTTCTAGCGACTCACGGGGTATCCAACTCGCATGGATGCAAGCAATCCCAGGACTTTATCCATTGGGCAATTATGGGGTCTTCTTTCTAGTTGCCTTAGCTGGTGCCTTTGCTGCAGAAGCCTTCCACCACACTTCTTCTTCAGCCTTTTCCTGTTCTTCCACTTTGGCCGCCACTTTGAGCAGTTTGGCTCGCTCAGCTTCCTCTGCTGCTTTCTCTACCACTGCGCACTCTGCTGCCATCTGCTCCTTTTGTTCCTTAAGGGTCTCAAAAATTACTTCGTAGGATCTGACTGCCTCCTCCCACGCATGCATGGTGAATAGGCATGGGACACGGAGAGACTCGTAAACAAAGCAAAGATTCTAAACATCTGTCAAGCTGAAGCGCTTTGCTCGTTGAGCCAACTCATACAACGATAGCTCTAGACGCATATATTTTTGCATCAAAGGCAACACCTGCGCTTCTATGATAGGCTCTTCCCATGCATCGATCCTGGAGGTATCTTCTACAAACTTCTTCCAGAGTGCCTCCAGTTGCTCAAGTGGCAAGGGTTCACCCCACTCATCCGTAAAGTCCGAAAATTCCAACTCAGCATTAGTCTCAAAGTGAGTCATAGAAATGACATGCTCTCGCTCAATGGTGTTGAGAATTGTCCGGCCTTCCCTTACCAAGTCCATTCTCTGGAAATAACTACGCAGCGTGACCTTGGCCTTTGACCAGGCATGATCCATCTCATTTAGAGGGCGAATACGCAGGTTGGCATTAGTTAGGGCCTGAATCTTTACTGCCATTTCCATATAAGTCTCGAACTGTTCTTCTGTATTATCAATCAACTGCTGCCCTAGCTGAATTTGTATATGTGCCTCCTACAAATAGTGCAACACCTGAACTGCTTGAGCAGCCAACTTCTCGCAGTACTGAGCTGAGCGAAGACGGGCCTCCTTGACGCTTTTCGGCGAAAAACCAGCAGTCTGTGCAGCCTTCTCTGCTATCTGATTCTTCATATCCTGAAGCTGTTGTTGAAGCTTATACATTTCTTTCCTCTGGCCTTTCAATGTTGGCCATATCTAGGGCGCACAAATGAAGTTTTGTTGATTAGGCAGATATTTGACCAACAAGACCATTGAAAAGCAACGTAAGCTGAGGAAGGAAAGGAACGAGTCTAGCAAAGTATTTTACGACAAGTTCAAAATTTCTCTAAAGAATCTTTGGAAAATCAGGATTAATATGATGAACTGAAACTGATCAAGGACATTTAATATAGACATGGAAATCCATAAAGGAATCAGTTAAAACTTACCAAGGCAGCAAAATTCTGTATAAGACTGATTTTTTTTGTTAAAATATTTCTATAATTATCCAAAGTTTTGGTTCAATTATGATTAAATCTTGGCATTGCTATACCATAAGAAGTCTATTTACAAGTTGTTGTTACGGGTACGTGTGTGTAAGAGAGAATAACTTTTGAGAGGAAAAGAGAGAATAACTTAGAAAGTGGGTGATGCCCCAGGTTTGGGAGGTTGGTCAAGGAACCATTTCTATTACTACAAACTTTGAATCCAATTCTACATTCTCCAAAATCAGCATGCAAGAATGAGGAATTTTCTCTTTGTGAGAGAGACGTATTTTCAGTCCTGCAAATAGCATTTCATATGGCCATTTTTTCTCATGCCTGCTAACCATAGGGAGAGATCTTGTTGTTAAGGTACATTGCACACTGTTGACAAAACCCATTGTGTGATATCTTTTAGGAAAGCCCATACTATATCCTTACACTTTTTGATGAAGGCCAATTCTATTGCTGACTTCACCCCTAATTCTTACTTGATAGAGATGATCCTGCCCAGTCACAAATTTATAAGAATGCTCTAAATTCTGTGTTGACCATGGCGCATGGGAGATCATGCTTCAGGTAAGAGGTCAAAGGTTGGGACTTGGAGACTTCTTGGCTTTTACAATCTATTAGGATTCCTGTAGATCACCTCCTCCTCCCCGCTACGCATTGGATGCTCCTCCTCATTTCCTTCCTGCAAAAAGGAGTATATCTACTGACAATACACTCAGACTATATGGATATTTCCTTCTAAACCTCTTGGCCTTAATATGGCCTCCTATGAGGAGCACTTCATGTAGATTCTCAATGGCATTAATATTTTCCTTGGCTATATCAGAGGCCACTGTGCCCACAGAATCAGGATTGCCCTTTGGTCAATTGAGGGTATCCTCCCACCAGCTCCGAATTGCCTTTTGGTCAAATGAGGGTATGCTTCCACCAGCCCAGGATTCCCTTCTAATCAAACCAGGGTATTTTCAACAATCTTAGGATCGAGGCTTAACAACATATTACTAGGGGAACAAAATCTTTCAGATATGCTCCATGCAGGAGTTAGACATACAGGAGCACTTTATCTTCACATAGACTATGTAGTATAAAATTAGACAAATGAGATAAAAGTCTATTAACGTCCACAAATGATAAAAGTAGGCCAATGGAACTAAAAAGGCTGTCTATAGGCCATCAAATCTCCTTCACATATTTTATAAATATGCCTTCCAAATAAGTATATGTTTTTTTAACTGGAGTTATACATTGCATAAGAATATGGAAATGTAGTTGCAATCTCTAGAGTGTGACTGAAATGGTGTTTGTGGAATCACCTAGGCTACCAATAGAAGGTCTCAGTGAAGATGACTCCATCAGTATTGAGTCCGATGCTGCAATGGTTAGTTCAACTTTGCCATATTCATTGTTTTGTCAATTCAGTAGTAGGAAGGTATCTCTAGATTTGAGAAGGGCTTAGAAATAATTAAAGTGATTATCCAAATATATAATTTCACGGGTAAATTACATGGTTTTTCTAGCAGTTTACAAGTTGATGTAGATGTCCATAGTCCAATATTTAAAGTTAAAACAGAAACTTCCTCATTTTCAAACTAGCAACAGATTGTAATTTATGATATCTAGAGTTAGTCGAAGCAAATTTACTTCCTATTAGTCAGCACATCATGAACACTTCTTAAAGGAAACAATCAAACATAATTTATACAATACAGAAAAGAATATGTTTCACCCTTAGAATAAAAGTTAAAACAACAACTCCTCCTTCTCCACCTTCTTGTGCCCTTTCGTATGTATTTATAATTTTCACAAGAACCTTAAATGTTCATTAGATTTTTGAGTTTTTCCACAAGAATATGAGTGAATATTCATATTCCTTTCTCATACATACAATCAACTGCTGAATTAATATTTACCTCGATCTAACACTTTGGAGGAGCAGAGAATGGAGGATTTGCCTTAGAAGGGTAAGGAAAGGATGCCAATTCTATTGAAGGACATTACATGGCAACAACTTGGGGAGAATTTTGCCAGAACTGGTGGAATACAAGCGCAAAAGATCACCCACATAAATCTATGTTTAGGAATGCAAGTGCAAGTTGCATACTGCAAGTCCTGAACTTTGACAAGGAATTCTTCAAGAGATACTTGTTGCAGGTGTTGGAAACATACAATCCATAGCAAAATGCCAAAAAAAAAAAGATTGGTGACAAAAGGTGCAAGTAGTGTTTTCACCTAGCAATTTTCAAAGAACGTTCGGATTGCCAAGTCATAGATTGCTAGTCCAAAAGGATACAATAGATCAGATCTAGTGGCATAAAATGATCTGAGGTCACCAATATAACTCCAGACAAAGTTGGAAAGCTGATAAAGAGTAGGAGCTATGGAATAAAACAACAACAGCTAAAGATAATGGAGTTGTAGTGTGCCATGAACGTGATAATGTCCAAGTTGCAAGGAGAGAAATGATAGTTAATAATGTATGTGCAAGGTATCATGGAAGGTGTTGTGTACAACTGGGGCATCATACCTGTCACAACACCTTACGAATTTCTTGATGTCATATTTAAAGAACTTTTCAATGGTGTTCACGCTCTTGCACTATTAATGAATGTTGTGGCACAGGAAAATAAGCAGTTTCTTGGACTAAATACTCCAAGGGAGATAGCGAAGCAAGAGCCAAAAATTTTGAGGTGGCTTAATGTGATGCCATTCACAAAGGCAACCACTCCAGTGAGAATGAAGAATATCTTGAAGAGGAAGGACTTGCCAGACGATGAGGCAAGCAAGGATTCAGACAATTATGAACAGTACGCAGAGCAGCCAGTAGTAAAGAAGAGGCAAAGGAGGTTGGTACACCAGATTGAAGAGGATAATGGAGTTGTAGTGTGCCATGAATGTGATGATGTCCAAGTTGCAAGGAGAGCAATGATAGTTAATAATGTATGTGCAAAGTATCATGGAAGGTGTTGTGTACAACTGGGGCATCATACCTTTCACAACACCTTAAGAATTTCTTGATGTCATATTCAAAGAACTTTTCAATGGTGTTCACGCTCTTGCACTATTAATGAATGTTGTGGCACAGGAAAAAAAGCAGTTTCTTGGACTAAATCCTCCAAGGGAGATAGCGAAGCAAGAGCCAACAATTTTGAGGTGGCTTAATGTGATGCCATTCACAAAGGCAAACACTCCAGTGAGAATGAAGAATATCTTGAAGAGGAAGCACTTGCCAGATGATGAGGCAAGCAAGGATTCAGACAATTATGAACAGTACGCGGAGCAGCCAGTACTAAAGAAGAGGCAAAGGAGGTTGGTACACCAGATTGAAGAGGATGCTGCAAAGAGAGAACAACAGTCTGTGCAAAAGACTACACATCAAGAAGGAGGAGGAGTTGCATAGCATGCACAAAAATTGATAGAAATTATGGATATAGATAGAGGGATATGAGATGCAGTTTAGGTGAAAGCAGTGGGAGAATTGCGAATGGAGTCACCTGATATTTTTGTAGAGTTTGAGCAACATATAGATCTATGTGCATCACCTCAATTGTGAGAGGATTCTTTATCTGAAATCATATTCACAACAAAGGAGCTATCAAGGGAATAAATAGTGCCTGCAAAACCAGAAGAAGCAATGGAGAAAGGAAGGCAGCTTACAAAAAATACAAAGTGATAAAGAAAGGAGGCAACATCCAAAGAATGGAACAATTGGCTGACATTGTGGAGCAACTGATAATGGAAAGAAGGGCAAAAAATAAGACCTTTAATCTGAAAGGTGATGGTGAAAGAGACAGAGAAAAGATCCTCATCGAGGAAGAAATTGAGGTTGAAATTCTAGCAAAGACAAGTGAGCATTTCATGGTTGAAGTGTCTAACCTCAAATATCCACTAGACCTAGGAGAACATGTGGAGAAACAGATTGATGTACTCTTTGAGAAAATGACAAAGATTATATATCGAACAAGATTGGAATTTAGGATGGGTTACTTTGGACAGTTGAGGAAGTGGTAGTTGATGGTGTATGAAGAAATAGATAAATTGATACAATAGGTTCAAAATGAAAAAAGGACGAAGGAGCTCACTGAAATCCATCAAAAGCATCCATGGGAATTGCAAGCTAGCAACATCCAAAATATGGTTGGAATAAGGGAATTACCAGCAGGAATGCCGACAATATATAGGCAACCAGCATGAATATATCTTGATGAAGCATATTTAATGCCTTGTCCAGAAAATGCAGTAGGTGTGGAGTACAAGAAGATCAAACCTAAATTAGTGAAGACATATGCAAGAATTAATTTCCTGGCATACTAGATAGAATGGTTAGCTACAGGATTGCGGAAGATCCACCAGCCAAAGCAAACATATGCTAACCAATAGGAGGAGATGAAGAGAGTGAAAGAGGAAGTTGAGGCAGAACTAGTTGCCTTGAAGCAAAATTGGTTGCTTTAAAGCAAGAGATTGAGGAGAAGATAAAGGCATAAGATAAACAGAAAGTACTGATTACACAGCTGAAATCTGAGTGCTCAATCAGAGAGTAGATTGTAGAAGCAAAGACCAAGGAATTGGAGCACAAAGAACAGTTTATTGCATAAATAGATGGGCAGCTTGCAGAAGCGGTTGAGAAAGCGAAGAATGAAGTCGAAGATGCATTTGCGAAGAGGGAGAAAGAACTCTTGACGAAGTTGGCTGAATCTGAATAGAGGGCCAATTACTATGGTATAGAAGGATCTAGATACCATAATTATGCCAAGAGACCAAAGGATGAGAATGAGGCATTGAAGCTACAAATCATGGAGAGGGGAGAAGCACCTATTCCAACACCTCAGCGATAGCAGCCAAGTACCTAGTAACTGAAGTAGATTTCAATCAAAGTAAAGGGGAGGGTAGATGCAGGCACTTGTTCTGGACATCAGAAGAAAATGAAATAGTGCACATAGTAGGAATAAGTGCAAATTGTGTTAAGCGTAAATAATTTTAATGAAATGTAATGTAAATGAGAGTCAAATGCATAAGTAATGATATTCATATGTAATGAAATGCAAATGTAGACAAATGGAAATGAAACGCAATTCAATAATATAATTTAATACATTGAAATAGACTATAGTTGCATTAATATTAAATGTGAACGGCCAAATGCAGAGATGGTTGGGTGGTGTGCTGTCTTGGAAGCCATTGTTGGCAATTGCTAGGAAACAACTTTAAATAGACCCCCTCTCCTTCATTCGAGACAACTACTAGAATCTAGAACATCTAGGGAGAGACTAGAACTGTGTATTGGAAAACCATATGTGCAGATAGTGTAGAATGTATGTAGTACTTTGTAATGTCGTACCCTTGAGTAATGCAAATCATAGTAACAAAAATTGGAAAAAGTTGACAATTTTTGCTGATTTTGAGTCCAAGTTGGCTTCATCGAGTCAGTCGGTCTCGAGACTCTGTTTTTTGCAAAAGTCGGCGAAATTTTTTCAAAAGATTTCAAGTCTCTATTAAAAAAATCGGCCGATGCAGGATAGGTTGGGAAAGTGTGATAAAAAGGTGGTTCTTTTCACTTTGCTTCTTGAAAAATGGAGAGAGAGCTCTACCTACTTATTACCACACCAAAAAAAACACTAAAGTGCATCCTAACAACAAATATTTTGCAGTTTGAAGGAATCTAGCAACCACCAACAATCGCCCAACTAATTCATTTGAGGTAAGAAAAACTCTTGTCAACTATTTTTCTTTTTCTCTATTTTTGTTTCAAGCATGTTTTTTGTTCTTTTGTAAAGATTCAAACCAAATGCAACAGCCACCCAACTATTGCATTTGAGCTAGAAATCTGAAAAACTCTTTCAAAGTTTCAATTGTCTTTTTTTTTTCCTCTTTCAACTGTTTAGTTTTTTGCCTCTTTTTAAGTAATGCTTCTTGATAACTATGTATGCAAGCCCATATTTTAAGTTGTCAATGTTTAAACTTAGGTTTACTAAACCCTAGTTTTTTTTTTTAATTTTATAAGTAAATTTTTGTTGTTACTTGTTTCCCTATGCAACCACAAGAAAATGTCAACGAAAAGAGATCCAACATGGAAGTATGCAAGAGATGGGGATAAGAAAGGGGAGGTTTATTGCAATTGTTTTGGGGTTGTCATTCATGGAGGCATATACCACCTCAAAGACCATTTGGCAAAGAAAAAAGAGAAAGATGTCAGGAGATGCCCAAAGGTCCTGACTGATATTGATAGAATGCAATGCCATCCTCTCAAACAATGAGGAGAAAGATAATATCAAACAAAGAAAAAGCAAGGCCATGTCAACCCCCCTTCTTGACCTCGTATAGACTATACTGGCAGCACCTTTAGCCGGTTTCCCCGCGAGAGTTCAAATCCACCAGTTGCACACCCAGGGAGTGGGACAAAAGAGTCCTATTTTGTGGAACGTTTCATGCCAGAATCACAACTCACACTTGAAATTATGGCCACGTGGAACGAGGAGAGGCACAAGGCAATGAGGAAGGTTGTTGCTAGTTTTTGGTATTTTTTTTACCTTCCCTTCAATGTGGCAAGGTCTTCATACGGGTAGGGAATGGTATATGCCATCGCAAGTTGCGACATAGGATTTAAGCCACCAATTTATGACAATCTTAGGGGGCCTCTCTTTTGTGAATCCATGGACAACATTCAGGTTTTGCTTGAAGACTAGCACATGGTGTGGAGGAAGAAGGGTTGCACTATCATGTCTAATAGGTGGACCGAAAGGAGGTCGAAACCTTAATTAATGTTTTGGTTGCTTCTAATGGAGGAATTATATTCCTCAAGTCATTGGATGCATCGACACAAGTTAAGAGTGTCAATACGCTTGCAAAGTTGTTGGGCAAGGTTCTGTTAGAGGTGGAAGAGGAGAATGTTGTCCAAGTCATCACGAACAATGCAACAACATATGTAGCAGCTAGAAGGATGTTGGAGGAGATATTCTCCACCTCTTTTTGGACCGCATGTGCAGCCCATTGTCTTGATTTGCTATTCAAAGACATTGGTAAATTACCTTGGGTGTTAGAGGTTGTACAGAAGTCTAGAGTTATTAAAAAAATCATCTACAACTATACATGGGTCCTCCACCTCATGAGGCAATTTACTAGTGGGAGGGAGCTAGCGCAGGCTGGAGTTACATGCTTCACCACAAACTTCATGACATTGCAAATCCTCTTTGATGCAAAATGGGTATTGAAGAAAATGTTTGTGAGCGATGAGTGGAATTCTGAAGACACTACTAGATACTGACTCTCTAGTGAGGGGCATAAGGTGTATGACTATTTGTTTAAAAGCACTTTTGGATAGCCATGAATGAGGTCATCAAGGTACAAGACTAAGTTTTTAATTTAATTTTATTATTTATTTTTTAATTTAAATAATTTTCCATTTGAAAATCTTGTATTGTAAATATTTTTATTTAAATTTTTTTTTATTTTTTTTCAGGTGTCAGAGCTTTTGGTGAGGGTTCTCCATCTTGTTGATGAAGAACAATCACCAATGGCATATGTATATGAGGCTATGGATAGGGCAACAGAGGCAAATGCCTCATTTTATGGATATCCCCACACCAATTACAGTCCCATTTGGGATATCATTGACCAGTGATGGACATCTAAGCTCCATCACCCACTTCATGCAGCGAGGTACTACCTCAACCCCAAATTATTTTATGCCAATACATTCTAGGCCGACTATGAGGTGATGAAGGACCTTCACCTATGCCTTGACTACATGTTCCTTGATGAGAAAATGTGCACTAAGATATAGGATGAGATGCAAGCTTATAAGAAATGTGAAAGCATCCTTTTCCCATCCTTGCAGTGCATTCAAGCAAGGTCAACTATGAGGCCAAGTGTAGCATGAGTGGTGAGATTCCTAGTACTAGGGCAGTGGAATGATAGACTTATAAGTCAATCAGGACTGCAGTCATAAGAATTTCCTAGAAGTCATATGATGTCATTGTCTTGAGATAGTACGGTCTCAATTGTACGAAGTAGTCTCGTACAACATAGTCTTGTACGGGACAATACAATATGGTCTCTTGCATATGATATTGCAGCACTTAACAAACAGTCCTTTCATATGACAACAATTGTATTGTAGTCACATGTACAATACCATAGTCTTTACAAAATAGAACTTGAAGAATAACGTGATGATCTCCAAGACTACAACACAAGCTTGTATGGTCTATCCTTCGTACGATCTAACCCTTGTACACTCTGCAAATAATCTACAGTCCATCCATGGCAATTTTCTCTCCACAACCTACAACTTATAGAGTAATATAGATAGTATATTTGCAATATACTAACCACTGCAATCTGCAATTATGGAAAACAAATACTATCACCTGGAACTATGAACAACACTCAAGCAATACAACATGCAATCTCATTAACATACATAACATAAATAGAATACAAATAAATTTGAATCACACTACAAATAGTCTGCAAATAACAAAATTGTATTGGCATTCAATGGTGCTTGCTGTAAACAACAATGACAGACTGCAATTACAATGTGCAGGGTTGCTCATCAATACTTCCACAACCAGGCCTGCATAATCACGACATAACAATGACATAGACAATATCCTCAATGCTCTCACCAATGTCTCTATGATGTTACAAATGAAAGAGGGGGGGTTATTTTTAATGCACGTCCTTGGCCGTTGCCAACAATAGCTTCATGAGACAGCACATCCAACCGCCATCCCAAATCGAATGTATATGACCTGCAAATATTAACCTTTATTGCCTAAAGTCTAATTGCAATTTATTATTAAATTGCATTACATTTCATTTTGCCTATATTTCATGTCATTTACATTTCACTTGCATTTCATATGCATTTAATTACAATTTTACTCCAAAAAGTCTAACAAAAACTATACACATTTTTATTTCTTCTTTTTCTTCTCGAAAGCTGCTTCTTTGTTGCCTACATCTAACCTCCCCTTTAAAGTAGTCAGCATCCTCACCAATGCTTGTTTCTGCTCCTAAGTACTTGGTTGCTTTTGCTGAGAGTCATGAACAACTGCTCCACCCATTTTTGTTATCTAGATTCTTAGTGTTGCTCGTTCATCCTTTAGCTTATGTGCACAGTTATAGTAACGAGCATACTCCAGTCCGTAGTGGTTGGCTTTCTTCTCCATATCTACCAATTTTTCCACTAACTCCTTTTCCCTCTCGGTAGCACTCTTTTGTACCATCTGTCTTAATTCAGCTTCAATTTTGGCTGCAATAGCCAACTTTTCATCCCTCTCAGCAATTAGCTGATCTTTGTGCTCTAGTTGCTTTTCACATGTTTCATGCACCTGTGCTCTTACTACTAGCTCTGTTTTCAGATCTGTAATTATCTCATTACACTTATCCATATCCCTTTTTGTCGCAACAAGTTCCTCCTTTGCTTTCATTTGCTCTTCAAAGCTTTGCTTTAGGCCAGCAACTTTTGTTTCTGCTTCCCTCTTCATTTTCTGCATTTCTTCATTATATTGGTTAACCTGTTCTTCCTTGGATTGGTATATCTTTTCCAACCCCACTGTTAACCAATCAATCCAATGTGTCAAAATTTTGATTTTCCTATACAATGGTGCCAACTCCAGTGGAATTTTCCTATATTCCACTTTTGTTGTATCTACTGGACAAGGTTCCAAGGTACCTGCATTTATGTACACCCATCGTGGTACCCTATAATTGATCTCCATATCCTCTAGTAGCTCTTTCACTCCAATAATTTTAGCCACTCCTCCAGCTTGAGTTTGCCATGACTCTTTCTCACAAATTTCATAAAGCTTTTTCGTCCTCTCATTATCTTGAGCCCATTGTACTGCTTTCTCCATATCATCATAGATCATGGATCTCCATTGCCTCAGCTGTCCTACACAGCCCATCCTAAACTGTAGTCTTGCAGAATCAAAAACTTGCATCATTTTTTCGAAGAATTCATCAACTTGATCGTTTGTTTGAACTCCTTCAACTAACAACCCAAAACTAGGCACTTCAATAATGAAATATGTGCCTAGTACTCAAGGTGCCTCTTCCTCTTCCTCTTATTTTTCTATAAGTGGTTATTTTCTATTTTCCTCCAATTGAACAAGCTGTTCCACAATTTGTTCTTGCGACTCTAGCTGATTTTCCATGCTGGTTGACCTTTGGCCACTACCTCCTCTCTTGATTACTTTATATTTTTCCTTTTTCTTTTTGTCAGTCTCCTTTGCAATTTCAACCTCCTTGTCCTTCCCTAGTTATTCAACATCTTGACGCACCTCTATATCTCCCAACAGGTCTTGAGATGCCATATAAGATTCAAACAACCTTACATTTGGCATAGGTGGTGACACACTAGGATCTATGTGTTGTATCCGACCAGCAAGCCCTAGAAGTTCTTCCTCCACATTGCCTATTATATTCACCTCTTCCTCCTCAACCAACTCAGTTGTTTCTTGCATTGACTATACCAATCCTTCTTCCTGCTAGTTAGTCTCAACTAAGGGCTACTGTTCCTACATCATTATCCTTTCCTATTCTCTCTGCCTCCTCATCCTTACAAGAATGATTTGTTACCCTTCTTATTCCCTTGTTTCTTCTCTTCTCTCTTCCATTCTTTCTTCCCTTCTCTCTTCCATCTGTTGCTCTTGGGGTAATTCCTCAATCTCCTACTACAATTCAAACTCTAGCCTTCTATGCTTCTTTTGTCATGGTGCTAGTTCTTCCTCTAACTCCTCACTATCCTCCTCTTCAACCAAGTTTGATCTTCGTAGGATTCTCTTGGTTCTTATTTTGATTGGAGTGGTTTTAGTTGCTAGTACTGTATATATTCATCTAAGTACTATGGGTTCTTTTGGCAACTTTCTTGGAGAAATGAGTCTAGGCATTTCCATCTTGATGAATGATACTGCATTCAACATTATTCCAATGGCGTGGAAGGGCATCAAAAAATTCTTAGTCTATCACCTCAAGAAATTCCTAATGCAATATGATAAATATGATGCCCAATCATATTGTACTCCTTTTACAATGCCCTATACATACTGAACTAGCCATACAAGCATTTCTAATGATCTTGTCTCTCCTAACAGCTTGGACATCACAATGTTCTAGGCACATTGCAGTTCTTCATTCTTTACATGACTCTACTTAATTCAATGACTTCCATGACCAAGGTCTTGCTTACTTCTGCAGGAGTAACAATTGTGATTTCGTGGATTTTCCTATTCCACTCTTCTACATCTGGTGGGTCCTTCCATACTCGTATTCCTTGCTTTGACAATCCAAATGTTTTCTGAAAGTTATTTGCTGAGAACATCACCCTCACTTCCCAATCCTCAACTTTCATTATGTTCACCTTTTTTTCTGAGTCATAGGAATCAAATTTGCAGCAAATAATCCTTGAAGAAGTCCTTATCAAACATTGGGACTTGTGCGATAATGCTCACTCTTGCCTTTGCCAATGCAGCTTTCAACGAATGATCTAATGGATTGTCTTTCCATCACTTTCTACAAAATTCCCTAGCTAGTTGAATCCAAGTTATCTCACTAAGAGGTATCTTCTTTTCCCTTCCTCTCTCAAGTGAATCTTCTCTTCTTGGATTCTCCTGCCTTCTCTGAGATTGAATCTCTTCCTCCATCTCGGGACCATATATTCTTCCTCTTGTATATTCAATTGGTCTTTTTCCCCCATCGAGTCTTATCTCCTCTTCTCTTCCTCGATGTTCTCTTATGTGCAGCAGTTTAGACAAGCGTCTACTTCTCTTTGCTTCAATCCTTCCTAACCGATCTCGAAAATTTATCCTCCCACTCATGCTTCCTCGTCCTTTGTCATACGATGACTACAACTATAGAATCAATTTGTTGTCTTTTGTACGACCAGCCTCTTTCACTTGTATGACGGCTCCCTACATTCATATAGTAGCTTCCTATGTTCCTACAATAGCCTCTTGCGTTTGTACGACACTTTCCACAACAACCTTCTTTGACTTGAATGGCTATTTCCTTCACCAGTTGTAGATGTTTCTCCATTGTAGTATTTTCTTCTCAACATGCTTGTATGATGACTTCCTTATTGAGTCATCATTCTCCTTGGCTCACTTTTCCATATGGCATCTCCCTCTACCCTCTTTGCACAAAACCTGGAAACCCTAGACTACAGTTTTGCTCGAAGCTCTCCGAACAATGGTTACCCTTCCATACTTAACTCAATACGGGGGTTTGAAAACCTAGAGCCATTTTTTTTCAACTTTGTACAACATTCCCTTCATTCATCTAGATTTTCAATCTTTCGTTCACCACACAAGCTCCCCTCTACCCTAGCTTCATTTTTTAACTTTATTTATTGTTTTTGTATGGTTGTACGATCGTCCATACGCCTGCAATTTTTTCTTATTGATCAATTAGGGAACTTATCGATACCCTATTGAATTCCTCTTTCCAATATTTAGTTGTGGTTTCACCTTTCTGATATTCGATTGCAATTTCACCTTCTCTAACGTCTTCTCCTTTCTCCGACGTCTTTTTCTCACTGGCATATTCTCCCTTGTTTGCCCTCCTGCTTCAAATTGGTCTGCTTAAAATTTTCCATTATCCCCCCTCCCACACTTATTTATAATTTCAAGTTTGTGTGGGAGTGGTTATAACTACCCTATGAGTTGCCACATCACCCCCCTTGCATGTGCTTTTTGAGTTTTGATTTTTATCTTCTTTTTTTTTTCTAATATTTACATATTTATTTTTTTCCATGCGACATCTGAGGTTGTCATACAAGTCATATGACCATATAAAATAGCAATTGTATGACATCCTCTGCTGGCATGTCATTCCGTTCTTCATCCTACCATTGTGTTGTTTCCTCCATCATATGATAGGTTTGATATGTACAGTCAACATCAGGTTGTTCAATTGTAAGGTTCCCTGCCAGACCTTCATCTTGTTCTTGACTTGTATGACACCTTGCCATACAGTCTTCCTCTTGTAAAGGGTCTATATAGTGCCCTACTATACGATATTCTTTTATGCCTAACTTGTACAGTGACCTACTGTACAGTATCCTTCCTCATGGACCTAACTTGTACAACACCCTTCCATACAATCTCGATGAACTTGACTTGTACGGTCTTCCTCCATACAATCTCTTGTCATGGCACCATCTCGACGGTCTACCATTCATCCTTCATCATTAGTGTAGTCCTCATTTTTATGGCCTCTAATTGAGTTTCTTTGGGTTAATTCCACTTCCAGACTTCGTGACCAAGTTTGCCCTCTTATGCCTTCACGCACTTGTTGAACTCTTTCTTGCCTTATGTGGATTTTCTCTTCCGCATTTCTTCTTTGATATCCTCCTCTGCCATGCAACAATGCCATGGCCCCTCTTGCCATCAAGCAAATCTCTCTATCTTGGGACTGTCTTCTCCCAACTCCTTATTGTCTGAGATCCGTCTAATTCCTCACTCAACGATGACAAATTATTTTGCTCTCACATGGCCCTCGAGGTGGTCCTGACGACCCAACTTGATAATCATATACATGTTGATCATTTCATGTCGGATCAATGAATGGTCCTTGCTGCCCACCACGTTGACCCTATAGCCCAAGGGTAGTAGGAGGGAAATTTCTTCTCCTCGAGCCACCAAGAGGAAGACCAACCAAACTCCTCCCTTGGCCAAGTAGCCTTAGGCCATTGAGAAGACTTGATTATCTCCCTAAGTTACCTAAGTTACCTCTATTCTATTCTTGCAGTGTATTGGATTCCTTTTCTTCATGAATCCTTATAGGCGCTTCCTCCAAGTGTCTCCTCTATCATCTATCTGTATCCATTTGTCTTCTAAATTGTCTACTAGGTTCAATCAACGTATGGTGTCTGCGCTTCGTCTTGTATAAAAACCTTGGTGCGCTATGAACCGTGCTCCTGTGCTCCTCTCTGCTTGCCTGCGCTCTTCTTTATCTCCTGCTCAATATCGAAAGCAAATGTGCAATGCTTGCCCTCTTGAGCTCAATTTATAGTAGCGTTGTCGTCCATGCAACCGTTTTATAACCGCCACCTAGCAACTGCTCGTCTGCATGCGCGCCACGTCGCCCTGATGGGACGTCTAGTCTTTATTTTGTCTTTTTGCTTATTTTGACCTTTTCTTCTATTTTTGTCTTTTTGTTTTTTGTTTTATTATTTCTTTTTCAAAAAAATTCGCGTACTGTGCTTTCTACTTAATTTCGTCGATTAAAGCGCATGGCCATGCCAATGCGTATTTCAAAGATGTCTGATTCCGATGATGGCTACAGGTTCCAAAACTGCTAAAGTCGTCATCATCGCTAGTTTCTGTTTCTTCTATCTGTTGACGTCTTCGACGATTACTTCGGCTATGGGGGGTTTCTGATTGTGACTGTTGTGGACGTCTTGTGGTGTGTCTTGGCACAATACGCCAGTCTGGTCGTTCTTCCTCCGGCTGATGTCGGGTTTCTGGTCCACATGCCTGGCGATTATCTGCTTGACGTCTAACACTCTGTTGGCTCCTCTCAGTTGCCAGACGTGTTTGTTCCATCCAATCCTCTACCAGACGGATTTCCCTCTCCTCTGGGCTATCACTATTTTGATCCAGACGTTCAATTACATTCTCTAGGCGTCTGCTGGGCAGGGTCCAGACGTGTAGCTTCATTCTCTGGACGATAAGGCTCTTCTTCTAAAGGAATTCGTTCCGTGCCTCCGTCATGTCGTCGGATGATTATGCAGTCATCTAAGTAATGGAACATGTCCCCTTCATGCTCCGGTTGATCAAGTGTATTGTGATTGGGTTTTTGCTGCCTTTGTTGTCCCCTATTTCGATAGGCTCTTCCTGCTCTTTGGCCTCTTCCTCGAATTCCCTCATTCTGCGGGCGAGCAACTGCCCTTCCTTGATCCCTTTGCTCTGGATTGAAATTTCTATTCCAAGTTCCTCTTCTCCCGCGAACCTGGTTACTGCGTCCTCGACCTCTTTCCGATCGAATCTCCCTAGTGTTGGGTTGCCTTACTCCCAGTTGCTCGAGATTCGGTCGGTCCCTCAGTCGTTCCTGACGACGTCTTCGGTTCCTACGAGCTCGTTGAGGTAGACCAAGCGGTCTATCCTCAGGAGCACGTAGTGATGGGTTAACTGGGACTATATCCACGGATGGGCCTTGCGGCTCAGCTGGTGGACTAGTCGACCTAGAGGTACCCAGAGGTGAATTTCTCCCTCTCTGGCTACCGGGATGGAGGTTAACCACACTCCTCCCTTGGTCAGGTAAATTTTGGTCACCTAGTAGTTCTGATGAACCACCAGGATTCCGCAAAATACCTCTGTTTTGGGCTTGATCTATGAGTTCTGCTCGAGAGTTCCATTCTGCTTGTCTCTGGTTTTCAGGTGTCAGTTGATGTAGGATTCACAACCTTCTGTCAGCTCTTATTATCCTCCGTCGCCACCTCACCTCCTCAAAGCATCATTGAGGTACGCATTGGGTTAAGGCTTCTTGGTACCGATCCGAGAAGGCTGAATCTATACTAGAATCATTTCCTTCCCCTACTGGAGTCATGGGCCAATTTGAGGTTTCGTGAACCCTTCGTTCCAGTCTTCTAACTTCTCTCCTATGCCGTCTAAGGTCCACTACTGCCAACCGATACATTGCTACTGCTTGGCGTTCATTTGGACGTTGCATAGCTGTCTCATATGGGGTTTTGTACCGACGTGGCACTGATAGTCCTAATGCTTCATCTGTACTTGTCTCAGAATTATTCCCTCTCGAAATCTCTTCTTCTGAGGAATCCTCGATACCCATTATTTGGACTGCTTCCTCGAATCGAACCCTTGGCTACTGATTGCTAGCCTGGTTTTGTGGTCTTCTCCTAGGGCTTGCTTGAGGTATGTTAGGATTGCATGGTTGATTTTCATCGCTGCTTGATTTGTCCAGCCAACCTCCTGTTTTTGGTTTCTTTGTTGCTGCTTGAACATCCCTCCATATGATTGCTGCCATTTCTTCTCTGCTCATTTGGTGATTGGCAGTCGAACTCTGTCCTGCTTCCCATACCCTAGGCCTTTCTGGTGATTCCCTTGTTTCTTGAGGGTTCGCAACTGGTGTTGAATCCGAGCTTGAGGAATCTTCCGAATTAAGCACGATCCTTAACGTGGCTGATGATGAATTCTCAGAGTGTGCATCAGTTGCTATTTCCTTTCCCCTTATGTCTTCTGCTTGGCTTTCTATTCCCAGGTCTCTCTGTCCTTCGTTTGCTAAGGAAAATAAACTGCTTTCCGAAGAATTACCTGTTGCACTCCCTCTTAGTTCTCCTTGATCTCGCTCAACCCATTCAGCTTGGCGTGCTTCTTGACGTTCGTTTATTCGTTGCATTGTTGTATCCAATTCCTGAATCACCTGTTCTCGCAGTTGGGTATTATACCGCCTCAAGGTTTCATATTCCTCTTGCAACCTCTGTGTCTCCAACTGCATTTGCTGCAGAATTCTAGCTCCTTGCCCTTCATACTCTTCTTCTTTCGGTATTTCTTGTAGAGCAACCTCCGTCAGAGTCCGGAGTCGGTCTTCTTCATCGCTATTTGGAAATTGAACATGTAATTGCAACCGTCGTTGCTCTCCCTCCTGAGGTTCTAACTCTCTTTGTTCAATTATCGGCTCTCCTTCGGTTCCAAATAGCCAATCCAGGTTATGGGTTTCATCCTCTCGAACAACACTACTCTGCTCGTCATTCTCACGGGATTGTATACCTGGACTTGATTCTTCTATCCTTGTCCCGGAAGTTCCTCCTGATTGCTCCAAGTTGATCATGTTTACCTGAGCATGTGGCTTGTACACTTTCAACTTAGAACCATTTATTACCTCGGGGCATAGTGTTCCATCCAACTTCCTTAGTTTCACTGCCCCGTTCTCCAGTACTTCTTCCACCTGGAAGGGTCCAAGCCATAGAGTTTTCAATTTCCCTGGCTTGAGTTCTCTCTTGCCATTGTACTTGAGGACTAGTTCACCAGCTTTGAGATCCATCTTCCGGAGATGCTTGTCATGCCAGAATTTCCTTCTCTTCTGTGCGATCTTCGTTGCCCATTGTGCCATTATCCTTTTTTCATCCAATTGCACCAATGTTGTCAGTCGTTCTTTGATGCTATCCTCATCATTCAACCGATTGTCGACTGCCACCCTTAAACTTGGTACAAGAAACTCAACTGGTACTACTGCCTCTTGTCCGTACATCAGTTGAAAAGGTGTATGGTTCGTGGTGGGCTTGAAGGTGGTTCTGTATGCCCATAATATTGCTGGTAACCGTTCCTCCCAATCGGCTCCTTCCACGCCGCATGTCTTGTACATGATAGAAACCAGGACTTTATTTGTCGCTTCCGCTTGCCCATTTGCTCTGGGGTAATATGGACTCGACAAAGAATGAAAAATCCTGAATTCTTTCGTTAGATTCTGAATGATCTCATTTACGAAATGGCCTCCTCTATCACTTGTCAATTGTAGAGGTATTCCGAACCTTGTAATCACTTGCTCATACAAAAAGCGAGTCGTGCTTCTTGCAGAGTTGTCAGGTAAGGCTCTTGCTTCTACCCATTTCGTGAGATACTCCGTGGCAACTACGATATATCGGCACTTTCTCTTCCGACTTGTTTTCAATGGACCTACAAAATCCAACCCCCATCTCTCAAAGAGTTCTTGAGGTTGTGATGGATGCAGTGGCATGAAGTCTCGTTTCAATGGCTTTCCCATTCTTTGACACGTATCACATGTTGTAACAAAGTTCTTCGCATCGTGAAAGAGGGTGGGCCACCATAGACCTGCCAACAACACTTTTCTAGTTGTCGCATCCGGTCCCATGTGTCCTCCTGCCAATCCCTCGTGTGTCTCTTTCAGGGTCTGATGTACTTCATCTTCCATTACGCATCTTCTCAAAATGTGGTCCTCCCCCATCTTGTATAGCAATCCTGCAATCAAGGTGAAGGGTGCTGATTTCGTAATCACCTTCCTTTGTTCGGCTGCCGTCATCTCCTTTGGCAGCTCTCCTGTCGATAGGTATTCCCCTATGTGCTTGTACCATTCTGGTATTGCATTGATCATGAACAACTGGGCATCGGGGAATTCATCTGGTATTCCTCCCTCTGCAGGTTCTCCTGAGCGAATCCTTGACAGCTGATCCGCTATCACGTGTTTCTTTCCTGGTCTTACTACCACCCTAAACACGAAATCCTGCAAGGTGACGAGCCATCGACTCACTCGTCCGTAGATCGTTGGTTTGTTGATCAGATACAACAGAGCCTGATGATCCACATAAAAAGCAAAAGGGTTAGCCAATAAATAGTGCCTGTATTTTTGTACTGCATACACCATTCCCAATGCTTCTCGCTCTGTTGTACTGTAGTTTTTCTCGGCTCGTGACAATAGCCGACTTGCAAAGTATATGGGCTGATCTAGCCCAAATTGGCCTTCCTGAGCCAATGCACATCCAATGGCAAAGTTTGAGGCATCGACATGCACATGGAATTCCTTCTCCCAGTCAGGGTAAACCAGGATAGGTGCCTTTACCAAGTGCCCTTTTAATCCCTCAAAAGCTCCCTGGTGCTCCTCTGTCCATTTAAACGGAACACCCTTACGTGTGAGAGCGTCTAGTGGATGAGAAGTAAGTGCATAATTTCGGATAAATCTTCTATAATATCCGACTGTCCCCAAAAAGGTTTTTACCGAGCTCACATCATGTGGCTCCTCCATTAGCAATATTACCCGAATCTTATCCGGGTCGGGTTTCAAACCCTCTTGGCATACAATATGCCCCAGCAGCTTCCCGTATGGCACCAACAAGACGCATTTATTTGGATTCAAAGATATTCGAGCTTTCCTGCACAATCCCATGCATTCTTCCAATGCCTTTAAATGCTCCTGTGTCCTGCCATACAGTGACCAATCATCTAAGAAGGCTTTGAAGTTCCCTGTGGACATCTTGTCAAAGATGTATAAGATGATCCTTTGGAAAGTAGTTGGTGCATTACACAATCCAAATGGCATGCGGTTATAAGCATATATCCCATTTTCCACTACAAAGGTGGTCTTCAACTTATCTTCTTCCGCAATGCTGATCTGGTTGTATCCTGAGAATCCATCCAAAAATGAATATATCTCGTGGCCTGCTACTTCTTCCAATATGGAGTCTGTGAAAGGGATCGGGAAGGGATCCTTTATGGTTACGACATTTAAACTTCTGAAATCAACACAGATTCGGATTTTATCTACTTCTCTCTTTAAGGTAATCACAATAGGTGACACCCATTCGCTTGTCGTAACCTTGAAGATAATGCCTGCATCCAACATTTTTTCGATTTCAGCATTCACCCGTGCTGCATACTTGGGATTCATTCTGTATGGTCGCCTTCTTACCGGTTGTGCACCTTCAATCAGAGGAATCTTATGTACGCAGAGTTCTGGTGGAACTCCCTTCAAATATTTATATGTCCAAGCGAAAACATCCTTATATTCCAGAAATATTTTGAATGTTGCCGCTTTCAGGACTGGATCCCAATCATCTCCACATTTAATCATCTTTTCTTCATCCTTTTCTCCCAAGTTTACCTGAATCATTTTTGGACCTTCATATTTGATAGATTCAGGATCATTTACTGCTTTCAGCACATCGATGGGGTGAGCTGGCTTATCTTCAATAACTGCGTCTCCCATCGTATATTCTGCAAAGTTCTTGGGAAATGTCCATTTCTCCCTCTCCTTATCTTTTTCTGCTGCTGTCTGGCTCTTATTGCTAGCTTCCTTTTCGGGTTCCTGTTTCTCATCCTTTTGAATCTCATTTTCCGCATCAATGCAAAAACATTGGGGAGAAAATATCTCATAATCCTCCAACTGCCAATGAAGTAGACCTTTGTCTTGGTCGTACTCATCTTCCGTGCAGTCTTCTAGGTGCAACACACCTTCCTCATCTGGTTCATATCCTGTTTCGCCATCTGATGAAGAAGATTCTGAATCATCTGAAGTTGCT
Organism: Wollemia nobilis; assembly: GCA_028583015.1. Lineage (NCBI taxonomy): Eukaryota > Viridiplantae > Streptophyta > Pinopsida > Araucariales > Araucariaceae > Wollemia > Wollemia nobilis. The sequence continues at coordinate 2,807,192 of JAQPPZ010001195.1, forward strand.
ATATCTTGACTCACTGTTTGATTTTTCAGATTGATTATGTATTTGTGTTGCCCCTGCTTAAAAGATAAGCGTTCTTTCTCCCAATTATGGTTGACTTTTGCAGTTCTCAACCATCCAGCTTTTTGGTAGGGTGGAGATTCGAACCTGGGACCTCCCTTGGAGGATTGCCCTCTGAAGCTGTTAAAACACATAAAATCACAAACAATACAAAAAACCAAAAAAATTCAAAACAAGGGCAAGAATTTGGTGTTCAAATGGGGGTTGGACATTACATTGGTATCAGAGCTCAGCTCACCCTGCCAGCCTGTTGGGGAATTGTTAATTGACGCATGTTACAGCATGGACAAATTATAGTTGCAATAGTAATAGCTTGATGAAGTCACTCAGTGAAGAAGAGGTATTTTGGGAAAATTATAATGCATATCAATCAATGGGAGTTGATTATCAAAATGTTATGTCATTTGCAGATTTTATGGACTTCCTTATTAAGTATGATTTGAGGGTAAAAAGGAATCCTGAAAATTTGTGTGTAAAGCTTTATATTGTAGGTAAGGCAATTGAACATCCATTCTTGTCAAAATAAAACCTTCTCTGTACTTTAAGGGATGTGGAGAAAGGTTTAGTCAAGATAGCTAGCCCACCTTCTCACATTATGCAGGTTGCTTTGAATCCTTTGGTGTTTTCTTTGGTTAAGACAAATTTATTGAGTCATCCGGATGAGGAGGTAAGACTTATGGTTGCTTCTTGTTTGAGTGAGATCATGAGATTTTCGGCACCTGAAGCTCCTTATTGTGATAATACATTGGAAAAGATAATTCTATTGTTGGTGGATAGTTTCCAGAATATTGATGATTGCACATGTTCTCATTTCTCTAGAAGGCTTGCTATTCTTGAAATATTTGCTAAACTCAGAATGAGTAACATTATGTTGGATTTGGGATTTAATGATTTGATTCACAAAATGTTTCACTTTTTCATTGTTACAGTCAGAAAAGAACATGCTGATAATGTTATTGATGCCATGTGAACCATTATGGTTTTGACCATTAATGAAAGTGATGCTATCTCCCAGCCCATTTTATCTATGTTATTGGGTGTTTTGATGTTAGTGCATATGAATTGGTTAACTGCGTGTTCAAACAATGTGAGGAGAAATTGAAACCTTACTTGGCTAATAAAGAGCAGGCGGAACAAGAGGAAAAGAACACTAAATTGGTTTTTATTGCAGAATTAGACCACTCAAAGGGAAGTTCTAAGGATGATCAATGTTTTGATGGCACTAGTAGGATTGATGCTAATGATGACAAATTTTTTAAGTTTACTAATGCCAATGTAGAGACCAAGAATGTTGAACTTATTGCAGCAACCAACTATGATGAGTACATTGATATAATTTCAGATGTTAAGCATGTTGTTGGAAATACAGATTTTCAATCAGTACCTAATGATAGCTATGAGGGAAAATTGGTTCATAATGCTGATTATGATGGCTTTTCAGATTTAATGCTTGATGACACAATTACCTATGTTGATAAGAACCTTGATGTATTTTCAAATGACCATAGGACTGATGTGTTTCAGAGAGAGCATGTGAATAAGGGAGTTCGGGACAGTCACACCTTCCTTGATCTGGAGAGCAACTAACTCAGTAAGGTAATTCCTCATGAAGAGTACAATATTCATTTGATTTCTCAACATGGTGATCAACTTATTGTACCATGGGATCCGGGTGTGTTGGCACCTAAGTTTGACGAAGAACCACTTGGGAATGAAATTCCTCTTGCCCCAAGTGATGAACTATCAGTAGAGCAAATGATGAACAAAGAGGAAGCCAAGGCAAATGATTTTTTTGAAGACCATTGCCAGGTATATAATTCTGAAATTTTAATGCAAAAATCTGATTTTAATTCAAGGACTAGTGAAGACACAATTGTTGCAACCCTATCCCGTGTTGATCACACTCATAAATTTGTTGAAGAGCTTTATTGGAAGGCTCATATTGAGAGGAGGCAAAAGGGTGTTGAAGGGATAATCTCTATTGCTGATTTATAAACATTGAAAGTAGCCTTGGAAACCATGAAATAAGATTTCATAAATATACTTATAGACAGGGATCATTCTATCAAGCTTGCTGAAGAGACCCTTGGTGCATTAAAGGGTAAATAGGAAGAAGTTGATAGGCTCACTCTTGAGCTTGAGTCAACTAGATTCTCATTATCAGATGCTCACATGACATTGCATGAAACTGAAAGGGAACTTGCTGCTGTTATAATAACTAGAGAACAAGAGAATAAGGATAAAGCCATGGAGATTGGCAGTTGGTTGATGAGCTCGATAGCATTCAGGAGGACTTTGAGTTAGTCCATTGTCCAATGAAATCAAATTGTGTAAATTTGGATCAGCAGCTTAATTGGCATGAGTATAAGGATAATGACAATTTCCAGTGGGTCGGCAATCCATTGTTTAAAATGGATAGTGAGACATAATTTGATAACCCACTCTTCAATATGCATGAGGTTGGCTTGCTTCCTATGACGGATCATGATGGCATTGACCGTTGTGACATGGTGATGGATCTTGTGGACACACCATAAGGAGAGGAGATTAATAATGATTCAACAGCTGATGGGATGGAGAGGCCTTGTGTTGTACCAACATATATTCCTACATCTTCCATAGTTAACATTCATATGATGTATGGTATGGTGCTGCCACAATATGAGAGAGCTTTTGGGAACATGATTTTCTACACCCAGGATCGCATGCTTATGTTTCTGGGCATCGAGGATGATGGAAGGTGCGTGCCTTGGGACATGGTTGACCAAATGAATAAGAAGTATGTTGCTGCTACACCTTTGATCAGCCACCTTATGAATCCATTTGTGATCATGAAAGTGGATTGGAGCGAAGTATTGCAAAAAAATTGGCGACTTGCAGAGTTAGTGACTTATTCGAAGGTAATTTCAGTTTGGAATATGATTGGGATTTTCACTTTAGATGACAGATTTCTTATTTGCAGCAGTGGTTACTCATGTGGTACCCTGATTTTTCTAAAATCAGACTTTGAGATGCTTATTTTCGCTTTGGACATCGGAATATATCTTCATTTTTGGACATCTTGTGAGTGTGGTTGCAGCCAATTCATGTATTTTTTTTTTTTTTTAAGCGAAAAACCCCTTGCAGGGCAGCCTTAGTCTAAGAGACCACGAACAGGGGGTTCTACACCATCAAAGTCACCTGGGGGTTGCACCTAGCCAGCCTGTTGGGGAATTGTTAATTGATGCATGTTACAGCATGGACACAAATTATAGTTGCAACAATAATAGCTTGATGAAGCCACTCAGTGAAGAAGAGGTATTTTGGGAAGATTATAATGCATATCAATCAATGGGAGTTGATTATCAAAATGTTATGTCATTTGTAGATTTTATGGACTTCCTTATTAAGTATGATTTGAGGGTAAAAAGGAATCCCAAAATTTTGTGTGTTAAGCTTTATATTGCAGGTAAGGCAATTTAACATCCATTCTTGTCAAAAGAAAATATTCTCAGTACTTTAAGGGATGTGGAGAAAGGTTTAGTCAGGATAGCTAGCCCACCTTCTTACATTATGCAAGTTGCTTTAAATCATTTGGTGTTTTCTTTGGTTAAGCCAAATTTATTGATTCATCTGGATGATGAGGTAAGACTTATGGTTGCTTCTTGTTTGAGTGAGATCATGAGATTTTTGGCACCTAAAGCTCCTTATTGTGATAATACATTGGAAAAGATAATTTTTTTATTGGTGGATAGTTTCCAGAATATTGATGATTGCACATGTTCTCATTTCTCTAGAAGGGTTGTTATTCTTGAAATATTTGCTAAACTCAGAATGAGTAACATTATGTTGGATTTGGGATTAAATGATTTGATTCACAAAATGTTTCACTTTTTCATTGTTACAGTCAGAAAAGAACATGTTGATAATGTTATTGTTGCCATGCGAACCATTATGGTTTTGACCATTAATAAAAGTGATGCTATCTCCCAGCCCATTTTATCTATGTTATTGGGTGTTTTGAGGCTAGAACAGGGTATTTTTTCAGCTGCATATGAATTGGTTAACTGTGTGTTCAAAAAAATGTGAGGAGAAATTGAAACATTACTTGGCTAATAAAGAGCAGGTGGAACAAGAGGAAAAGAACACTACATTGATTTTTATTGCAGAATTAGACCACTCAAAGGGAAGTTCTAAGGATGATCAATGCTTTGATGGTACTAGTAGTATTGATGCTAATGATGACAAATTTGTTAAGTTTACTAATGCCAATGCAGAGACCAAGAATGTTGAATTTATTGTAGCAACAAACTATGATGAGTACATTGATATGATTTCAGATGTTAAGCATGTTGTTGGAAATATAGATTTTCAATCAGTACCTGATGATAGCTATGAGGAAAAATTGGTTCATAATGCTGATTATGATACCTTTTCAGATTTAATGGTTGATGACACAATTACCAATGTTGATAAGAACCTTGATGCATTTTTAGATGACCATATGACTGATGTATTTCATAGAGCATGTGAATAAGGGAGTTCAAGACAATCACACCTTCCTTGATCTAGAGAGCAACTCATTCAGTAAGGTAATTCCTCATGAAGAGTACAATATTCATTTGATTTCTCAACATGGTGATGAGCTTATTGTACAATGGGATCCGGGTGTGTTGGCACCTAATTTTGACGAAGAACCACTTGGGAATGAAATTCCTCTTGCCCCAAGTGATGAACTATCAGTAGATCAAATGATAAGCAAAGAGGAAGCCAAGGAAAATGATTTTTTTGAAGACCATTGCCAGGTATATAATTCTGAAATTTTAATGTAAAAATCTGATTTTAATTCAAGGACTAGTGAAGACACAATTGTTGTAGCCCTATCCTGTGTTGATCACACTCATAAATTTGTTGAAGAGCTTTATTGGAAGGCTCATATTGAGAGGAGGCAAAAGGGTGTTGAAGGGATAATCTCTATTGTTGATTTACAAACATTGAAAGTAGCCTTGGAAACCATGAAATCAGATTTCATAAATATACTTACAAACAGGGATCATTCTATCAAGCTTGTTGAAGAGACCCTTGGTGCATTAAAGGGTAAAGAGGAAGAAGTTGATAGGCTCACTCTTGAGCTTGAGTCAACTAGAGTCTCATTATCAGATGCTCACATGACATTGCATGAAACTGAAAGGGAACTTGTTGTTGTTATAAAAACTAGAGAACAAGAGAATAAGGATAGAGCCATGGAGATTGGGCAGTTGGTTGATGAGCTCGATAGCATTCAGGAGGACTTTGAGTTAGTCCATTGTCCAATGAAATCATATTGTGTAAATTTGGATCAGCAGGTTAATTGGGATGAGTATAAGGATAATGACAATTTCTAGTGGGTCGACAATCCATTGTTTGAAATGGATAGTGAGACATCATTTGATAACCCACTCTTCGAGATGCATGAGGTTGGCTTTCTTCCCATGACGGATCATGATGGCATTGATCATTGTGATATGGTGATGGATCTTGTGGACACACCACAAGGAGAGGAGATTAATAATGATTCAACAGCTGATGGGATGGAGAGGCCTTGTGTTGTACCAACATATATTCCTACATCTTCCATAGTTAACATTCATATGATGTATGGTATGGTGCTGCCACAGTATGACAGAGCTTTTGGGAACATGAGCTTCTACACCCAGGATCGCATGCTTATGTTTCTAGGCATCGAGGACGATGGAAGGTGCGTGCCTTGGGAGATGGTTGACCAAATGAATAAGAAGTATGTTGTTGCTACACTTTTGATTAGCCACCTTATGAATCCATTTGTGATCATGCAAGTGGATTGGAGCAAAGTATTGAAAAAAAAATTGGCGACTTGCAGAGTTAGTGACTTATTCAGAGGTAATTTCAATTTGGAATATGATTGGGATTTTCACTTTAGATGACAGATTTCTTATTTGCAGCAGTGGTTACTCATGTGGTACGCTAATTTTTCTAAAATCAGACTTTGAGATGCTTATTCTAGCTTTGGACAACGGGATATATCTTCATTTTTGGACATTTTGTGAGTGTGGTTGCAGCCACTTCATGTTGATGATTGATATTTCTTCTGATATTACTCATTTGTTTGCTGCTGATTGGGAGTGTTGGGCTGTTTTGGTTCATTCACTTGACACTGGGAGATTGAGTGTCAATATGGTGTTTGTTGATTTCGATGGCAGATGCATTTCCTGGTTGATCATTTCCAGAATTAATACTACTGTCCTCTTCTATATCAGCCACCTATGGATGATTGATCAACATCTTTGTTGGATCACTGTGGTGAGTTATGTTGATTATTATGTTACTTTGTTGAGCAGATTGTATTCTCAAGTGCGTAAAATCTAGTTGATTAGAAGGATTACGAGAGTTCTTCACTCATTGATTTTGGGGCATGAGACTTATCACAACATTGATCTCGTTCCTTATAGGTATATCAGTTTATATTATGAGGATGAGTTTATTATTGGGTTGCAGGAGTAGGGAGTGCATTCTGAGCATAGTATTTTTCTTGTTGTGATCAGAGTGGTGCAACATCAGTGTGGTGGAATTTTTCTGAGGTTGTTATGGGACCCTGGGATCACATCTGGTTTCAGCTTGGTTCAGTTGGGCAAATTTGATGTTGAGATGACATTGCTTGAGGACAAGCAATTTTAGGGAGGGAGGACTGTAATGTCCCCATCTTAGTCAGCTTCAGAGTGCAGAGTGGACTTGCCTATTCATGGGGTTCCATAGGCAATGTCGTGTGTTTAGGGACCACCAGGTGATGAGATGTTACTGTTGGACGTTCTGCATTTCCAGTTGTCATCTTACAGGACCGTTTCTAGCAGTAATTCAGGGGACTTACTATTTTTAGTAAGTCAATCAGGAGCAGTTTCTTGGAAAACGGATGTTACGTCTAAGCAGTATGGCCAAATGGGTATCCGTTTCTATTTTTTGTTTGATGGTTTGATCGGTGGAGGCCCGAGATTTTAATGTGTAAAGTTTAATATGTTATATTTAATTGATATAACATAGTTTTACTTTATAAATTCATATTTCAATGTTAAGGGGGCCTTATAGCCACTTAAAAGAAAGGGAGCTAAATAAAGAATTAAATTAAGTGGGTCATGAGGTGGTACGACCCCTTGTGGACATAAGGAAAATGAAATGAATTAAAATTAAAAAAAAAAACAAATACCTCCTCTATTTGGCCGACCTTTTTGGGGGATTGAAATAAAAAGAGAAAGAGAGCTTCATTTGTGCATCTTTGGCATTTGAGTATTCTTGTTTGGAGAGAAGAAGGATTTGCAGAGGGTTCTCTTTGCAGATTTTGCTTGTAGGTGACGGAAACCACCTTCAGGATCAGCACTTTCGGAGTTGGAAGACACTCTCAGGGTGCTCTAGGGCAATCTTATATCAGAGGTTGCATTTTGTGCTTATTGTTTGCAGATTTCAGTTGGGGTTTTGAGGAGATTGACAAGATTTGTAAGAGTTTGTTGTGGTATTCATTTCCTACCATCTATTCCAGCTTAGCCGCCCCAATTGCAGATATTTTTATGCATTTACATAGCGATTTGGGCTAGGGTTTCATTGGTGGTTTAGAGACATTGGTCATTTTGCCCAGCCGTACCAGTGTGGAACTATTCCAGCAGAGTTCGTGGCACTTTGAGACATTCCTTAGGCAGTCGTACTTTACAGCCTGTTGGCCGTACCAGTGAAGGAAGTACGTGGGGTTTCTTTGTGCAAAAAAACACCCCTTCTTTGGTCGCCTTTCTGGCTTCTATCATTGGCGCCTAGCATTGTATTCGCCATACTTTGTATTATCTTGCTGGAGAATGTTATATTTTTGATGAAGTGAATGAAATAATAGAGTTCCAATGTTGCTGTTGCAAATTCCAGAAAATTCCAGATTTGCGAATCTCCTGGTACTTTCACTTTTATGCAATTTTGTTAAAAGGGTTTTGAGATTTATGTTTGTAATATCTTGTGCCCAAATTTCATGTCATTTGGATAAGTATTTTGAAAATCATGCTCATTTCCAGTTAGCTGTAATTTGCTGGTAACCAGTGTTAATCCAGCCAACTTCAAAAATTCATAGTTTTTGGATATGATTGAATCTTGCAAATTCCTTTGGTAAAATTGAAGATTAAGGTGTTATCTTGCTATTCCCAAGTTTGTAGATTTTTTTGGGTGCATAGATTAAAAGCTGTACAAGTTTAAAGTTGGCACCTCTGAAGCTGTTAAAACACATAAAATCACAAACAATACAAAAAACCAAAAAAATTCAAAACAAGGGCAGAAATTTGGTGTTCAAATGGGGGTTGGACATTACATTGGTATCAGAGCTCAGCTCACCCTGCCAGCCTGTTGGGGAATTGTTAATTGACGCATGTTACAACATGGACACAAATTATAGTTGCAGCAGTAATAGCTTGATGAAGCCACTCAGTGAAGAAGAGGTATTTTGGGAAGATTATAATGCATATCAATCAATGGGAGTTGATTATCAAAATGTTATGTCATTTGCAGATTTTATGGACTTCCTTATTAAGTATGATTTGAGGGTAAAAAGGAATCCCGAAAATTTGTGTGTTAAGCTTTATATTGCAGGTAAGGCAATTGAACATCCATTCTTGTCAAAAGAAAACCTTCTCTGTACTTTAAGGGATGTGGAGGAAGGTTTAGTCAAGATAGCTAGCCCACCTTCTCACATTATGCAGGTTGCTTTGAATCCTTTGGTGTTTTCTTTGGTTAAGCCAAATTTATTGAGTCATCCGGATGAGGAGGTAAGACTTATGGTTGCTTCTTGTTTGAGTGAGATCATGAGATTTTCGGCACCTGAAGCTCCTTATTGTGATAATACATTGGAAAAGATAATTCTGTTGTTGGTGGATAGTTTCCAGAATATTGATGATTGCACATGTTCTCATTTCTCTAGAAGGGTTGCTATTCTTGAAACATTTGCTAAACTCAGAATGAGTAACATTATGTTGGATTTGGGATTAAATGATTTGATTCACAAAATGTTTCACTTTTTCATTGTTACAGTCAGAAAAGAACATGCTGATAATGTTATTGCTGCCATGCGAACCATTATGGTTTTGACCATTAATGAAAGTGATGCTATCTCCCAGCCCATTTTATCTATGTTATTGGGTGTTTTGAGGCTAGAACAGGGTATTTTTTCAGCTGCATATGAATTGGTTAACTGTGTGTTCAAACAATGTGAGGAGAAATTGAAACCTTACTTGGCTAATAAAGAGCAGGTGGAACAAGAGGAAAAGAACACTACATTGGTTTTTATTGCAGAATTAGACCACTCAAAGGGAAGTTCTAAGGATGATCAATGCTTTGATGGCACTAGTAGGATTGATGCTAATGATGACAAATTTGTTAAGTTTACTAATGCCAATGCAGAGACCAAGAATGTTGAATTTATTGCAGCAACCAACTATGATGAGTACATTGATATAATTTCAGATGTTAAGCATGTTGTTGGAAATACAGATTTTCAATCAGTACCTGATGATAGCTATGAGGGAAAATTGGTTCATAATGCTGATTATGATGCCTTTTCAGATTTAATGCTTGATGACACAATTACCTATGTTGATAAGAACCTTGATGCATTTTCAGATGACCATAGGACTGATGTGTTTCAGAGAGAGCATGTGAATAAGGGAGTTCGGGACAGTCACACCTTCCTTGATCTGGAGAGCAACTCATTCAGTAAGGTAATTCCTCATGAAGAGTACAATGTTCATTTGATTTCTCAACATGGTGATCAGCTTATTGTACCATGGGATCCGGGTGTGTTGGCACCTAAGTTTGACGAAGAACCACTTGGGAATGAAATTCCTCTTGCCCCAAGTGATGAACTATCAGTAGAGCGAATGATAAGCAAAGAGGAAGCCAAGGCAAATGATTTTTTTGAAGACCATTGCCAGGTATATAATTCTGAAATTTTAATGCAAAAATCTGATTTTAATTCAAGGACTAGTGAAGACACAATTGTTGCAGCCCTATCCCGTGTTGATCACACTCATAAATTTGTTGAAGAGCTTTATTGGAAGGCTCATATTGAGAGGAGGCAAAAGGGTGTTGAAGGGATAATCTCTATTGCTGATTTACAAACATTGAAAGTAGCCTTGGAAACCATGAAATCAGATTTCATAAATATACTTACAGACAGGGATCATTCTATCAAGCTTGCTGAAGAGACCCTTGGTGCATTAAAGGGTAAAGAGGAAGAAGTTGATAGGCTCACTCTTGAGCTTGAGTCAACTAGAGTCTCATTATCAGATGCTCACATGACATTGCATGAAACTGAAAGGGAACTTGTTGCTGTTATAAAAACTAGAGAACAAGAGAATAAGGATAGAGCCATGGAGATTGGGCAGTTGGTTGATGAGCTCGATAGCATTCAGGAGGACTTTGAGTTAGTCCATTGTCCAATGAAATCAGATTATGTAAATTTGGATCAGCAGGTTAATTGGGATGAGTATAAGGATAATGACAATTTCCAGTGGGTCGGCAATCCATTGTTTGAAATGGATAGTGAGACATCATTTGATAACCCACTCTTCGAGATGCATGAGGTTGGCTTGCTTCCTATGACGGATCATGATGGCATTGACCGTTGTGACATGGTGATGGATCTTGTGGACACACCACAAGGAGAGGAGATTAATAATGATTCAACAGCTGATGGGATGGAGAGGCCTTGTGTTGTACCAACATATATTCCTACATCTTCCATAGTTAACATTCATATGATGTATGGTATGGTGCTGCCACAGTATGACAGAGCTTTTGGGAACATGAGCTTCTACACCCAGGATCGCATGCTTATGTTTCTGGGCATCGAGGACGATGGAAGGTGCGTGCCTTGGGAGATGGTTGACCAAATGAATAAGAAGTATGTTGCTGCTACACTTTTGATCAGCCACCTTATGAATCCATTTGTGATCATGCAAGTGGATTGGAGCGAAGTATTGAAAAAAATTGGCAACTTGCAGAGTTAGTGACTTATTCGGAGGTAATTTCAGTTTGGAATATGATTGGGTTTTTCACTTTAGATGACAGATTTCTTATTTGCAGCAGTGGTTACTCATGTGGTACGCTGATTTTTCTAAAATCAGACTTTGAGATGCTTATTTTAGCTTTGGACAGCGGGATATATCTTCATTTTTGGACATCTTGTGAGTGTGGTTGCAGCCACTTCATGTTGATGATTGATATTTCTTCTGATATTACTCATTTGTTTGCTGCTGATTGGGAGTGTTGGGCTGTTTTGGTTCATTCACTTGACACTGGGAGATTGAGTGTCAATATGGTGTTTGTTGATTTCGATGGCAGATGCATTTCCCGGTTGATCATTTCCAGAATTAATACTGCTGTCCTCTTCTATATCAGCCACCTATGGATGATTGATCAACATCTTTGTTGGATCGCTGTGGTGAGTTCTGTTGAGTATTATGTTACTTTGTTGAGCAGATTGTATTCTCAGGTGCGCAGAATCTGGTTGATTAGAAGGATTACGGGAGTTCTTCACTCAGTGATGTTGGGGCATGAGACTTCTCACGACATTGAGCTCGGTCCTTACAGGCATATCAGTTTAGATTATGAGGATGAGTTTATTATTGGGTTGCAGGAGCAGGGAGTGCAGTCTGAGCACAGTGTTTTTCCTGTTGTGATCAGAGTGGTGCAGCATCAGCGTGGTGGAATTTTTCTGAGGTTGTTATGGGACCCTGGGATCACATCTGGTTTCAGCTTGGTTCAGTTGGGCAAATTTGATGTTGAGATGACATTGCTTGAGGACAAGCAATTTCAGGGAGGGAGGACTGTAATGTCCCCATCTTAGTCAGCTTCAGAGTGCAGAGTGGACTTGCCTATTCATGGGGTTCCGTAGGCAATGTCGTGTGTTTAGGGACCACCAGGTGATGAGATGTTACTGTTGGACGTTCTGCATTTCCAGTTGTCATCTTACAGGACCGTTTCTAGCAGTAATTCAGGGGACTTACTATTTTTAGTAAGTCAATCAGGAGCAGTTTCTTGGAAAACGGATGTTACGTCTAAGCAGTATGGCCAAATGGGTATCCGTTTCTATTTTTTGTTTGATGGTTTGATCAGTGGAGGCCCGAGATTTTAATGTGTAAAGTTTAATATGTTATATTTAATTGATATAACATAGTTTTACTTTATAAATTCATATTTCAATGTTAAGGGGGCCTTATAGCCACTTAAAAGAAAGGGAGCTAAATAAATAATTAAATTAAGTGGGTCATGAGGTGGTACGACCCCTTGTGGACATAAGGAAAATGAAATGAATTAAAATTAAAAAAAAAAACAAATACCTCCTCTATTTGGCCGACCTTTTTGGGGGATTGAAATAAAAAGAGAAAGAGAGCTTCATTTGTGCATCTTTGGCATTTGAGTATTCTTGTTTGGAGAGAAGAAGGATTTGCAGAGGGTTCTCTTTGCAGATTTTGCTTGTAGGTGACGGAAACCACCTTCAGGATCAGCACTTTCGGAGTTGGAAGACACTCTCAGGGTGCTCTAGGGCAATCTTATATCAGAGGTTGCATTTTGTGCTTATTGTTTGCAGATTTCAGTTGGGGTTTTGAGGAGATTGACAAGATTTGTAAGAGTTTGTTGTGGTATTCATTTCCTACCATCTATTCCAGCTTAGCCGCCCCAATTGCAGATATTTTTATGCATTTACATAGCGATTTGGGCTAGGGTTTCATTGGTGGTTTAGAGACATTGGTCATTTTGCCCAGTCGTACCAGTGTGGAACTATTCCAGCAGAGTTCGTGGCACTTTGAGACATTCCTTAGGCAGCCGTACTTTACATCCTGTTGGTCGTACCAGTGAAGGAAGTACGTGGGGTTTCTTTGTGCAAAAAAACACCCCTTCTTTGGTCGCCTTTCTGGCTTCTATCATTGGCGCCTAGCATTGTATTCACCATACTTTGTATTATCTTGCTGGAGAATGTTATATTTTTGATGAAGTGAATGAAATAATAGAGTTCCAGTGTTGCTGTTGCAAATTCCAAAAAATTCCAGATTTGCGAATCTCCTGGTACTTTCACTTTTATGCAATTTTGTTAAAAGGGTTTTGAGATTTATGTTTGTAATATCTTGTGCCCGAATTTCATGTCATTTGGATAAGTATTTTGAAAATCATGCTCATTTCCAGTTAGCTGTAATTTGCTGGTAACCAGTGTTAATCCAGCCAACTTCAAAAATTCATAGTTTTTGGATATGATTGAATCTTGCAAATTCCTTTGGTAAAATTGAAGATTAAGGTGTTATCTTGCTATTCCCAAGTTTGTAGATTTTTTGGGTGCATAGATTAAAAGTTGTACAAGTTTAAAGTTGGCACCTCTGAAGCTGTTAAAACACATAAAATCACAAACAATACAAAAAACCAAAAAAATTCAAAACAAGGGCAGAAATTTGGTGTTCAAATGGGGGTTGGACATTACAATAATACTTCATGTCTTCTCTGGCATTACGTTCGCTCTTGATCCACCATCCACAATCACCTGATTCAATCTATGGTCCAAAATCTCCATATGAACCATAGTTGGCTTCCTTCTAGCTTCAATCATCAGGATTGTAGGATCAATGAATTGCCCTTGCCTAATAGTTGCTACCTATTGTAGATAGGGGTGAGTACATTCTCGGGGTAAGGGATGATGACAATCAGGATGGCTAGTAATAGACCTTAGGCAATATGTGTTTCACTAGGCCAAGTCTAGACGTCAATGGTTCATACGTCTAAGTGCACAGTCTAGACGTCAAAGGCTAGATGTCTGGGGGTAGATGTCATATACTAGACGTCACAAGCTAGACGTCACAGGCTAGACGTCGCGAGCTAGCCATCACAGGCTAGCCGTCTGGGAATTTAGGATAGATGTCTAGAGGTTAGATGTCTAAGGTTTAGGCTAGACGTCAGGTTAGGGTGTAGACGTCTAGTACACAGGGTTAGACGTCAAGGATAGGAGTTAGACGTCTAGAGGACAGAACTAGACGTCTGATGCAAGGTTAGACATCTAGTGTTATGGGCTAGATGGCTAGCCATCTAACGGGTAGTTCAGACGTCAAGGTCTAGACGTCTATAGTATGTATCCTCCAGTCCTTCGTACCTGCAAGTGCAACACCCTGTTCTCGTCCTTGCTGCTGCATACAACCTGCAATCAATCATCAAGATAAACCCTGCAACATCACCAATCAGTGCTATCTACAACAAAACCTACAATCACTTGGAAACCTCACAACATCATCACACAAAAAACAAGTATCCCATACAAGAGCATTGGCATTATGAGCAAAATGATGATGATCTATACAAGTTTGAATGGGGGGTATAAATAGGGAGGCGAAGTAGTTACTGCAACTACTTCGCTTCCAACCGCCCAACCGTTTGCTTTAACCACTTGTTAGACGCCTAATGACATTTGCTAGACATCTGACTAACTAGATGTCTAATCCTAGACATCTTGCCTAGTTAGCCGACTAACACAAATGATGGTTGTTTTTGTCTCTAGTGCTCTATGTACTTAATCAAGCCTTCAACATTCATTGGCTGATTTTACAATTTTAATAAGACAACATAACATTCCAAAATTGTTATATACAATCAAAATTGTTTGGACATTGTCGTCAGCCAGTTCTTCATGGTTTGTCTTGCTTAGAACTGTTATCTACATCTATCCTCCCCTTCGAATAAGTCGATGTCCTCAGCGACTTTCTTCATTCAGTTTGAGGAGTTTCAGCATCTGTGGGTCCTGCAGTTTGTGGATTTGCTGCTTGAAATATTTTCTTGTACTCTTGGAGCTAGGCCTGCATGGTCTCACGTTCCTCTTTGAGCCTCTTGGAATAATTGAAATATTTGGCCCATTCCACTCCTAAGGCGGTAGCACAATATTCTGTTTGCCTAAGATTGGATAGCAGTTCCGCCTCCCTCCGCAAGAAAAAAAATTTCATGCGTTGTTCTGACACTAAAGGAGTAGGTGTAGATTTTTGTGCTAGTTGTTGTTGTGCCAGTCACAGTTCTTCCCTTAAGGTTACCTGTTCTTTTTGCCAACTTTCATTTTCCTGTTTCCAAGCACTCTCCTGTTCACTCCTGTAAGTTGCAATTGCCTCTGTTTTTTTGATTAACAGTTCCTTTGCCCTCTTGAGCTATGAGACATCAGCTTCCAACTAGGAAATTTGCTCATCCTTTTCCTCCAGTTGAGTGGTCAGGTCTTGTAAGTTCTGTGTTAGTCCTTGCATTTCCTGTTTGACTGCATCCATCAATGCCATTCCTTGCTCTAAGAGGCTATCCTTTCTCTCCACATTTTCACAGGCAGCTTGTATTCATTTTCCACTGCCTGCTTTGCTGAGTGCACACACTTAATCCCTTCTTCTAGCCAACTCAACAAATGTGCAAGGAAATTTAGTTGTGCATACATTGGCAGTATTTCAGGCACTAACTCCACTTGTGAGACGTGCTCCACAGGATGTTGAGAAGGATTAATATTGTGGCCACAGACATACACCTGTGCAGTCTCCAAATAGAGGCTAGGTGTCTTTTCAGGCAACTGTTCAACGCCTTCCATTGTCTTCAAATGGGCAGTGGGCAGTGACCAAGGTTGAGACGCGTATATGCTGGAAATCTCTTTACGCCAAGGTCCTTGTGCCGCCCACTTCACCAATCATTCCAACTCATCCTTTATCATGCCTTGCCACTTCTTCCATTGACCCATACATGCAATTTCAAACTGCAAGCTAAACTGTCCATAATGCCTCCCAATTTTGCGAAACAGTCGACTGCTTGCTGATCCATGGAATCTGATGGGTCCATGAAGTTTGGCACCTGTACAAGAAAATATTTGGTCCAAGTGTCCTTTTTTTCTCCTCCTGTACTGCTTCTTTCCTTTTATCTGATTGATCAATAGTTGGCCTATCTGCCTCCTCTGTGGCTACTCCAGGATGTACTGGAACCTGGCTGTTCTGGCCTTCCTGTTGCTCCAACTGTTGAAGATATATTATTTGTGGGGATTTTTCCCCTTATCCTGTGGGTATTTCTATTTCTCTTGACACCTCTACCTCCTCTATAATAATGGGCTTGTTTGCCTCGGGTGCCAATCGTCCCATATCCGGTGGTAGGCCCTCCTCTACCCTAAGATAATTACTTGCTCCCGGATTACTTGTGTTGGTTGATTCTTGAACTACTGCTGCAGCAAACATTTCCTCCAATGAAAATGTGCTCAAGGTGTCTGCTAGTGTAGTTGGTCTCGCCAAAGATTCCCCAATTGGTTCGGGTGAACCTATGCGGGCCCAAAAGTTAGCCTCTGCCAAATAATACGCGGGTCCAATCCATGTAGCCGAGCTGGTTTCAGCTGTCTTCTCATGAAGAACTTAAGGTATGGCAAAATCCACTTCCTCCCTCTGCATTGGCTGTTGTTGCTCCCAAGTACGAGCTACCTCCAAATTTTGGGCTATTTTCTGCAGTGCTTCCTTCACTTTGTCCGCACATCTCATATTCCTGTTGATGCCACAATATCTTGACTACCACTGACTCAGGTTCGGGTTCTGACCGGATTGGAGTCTTGTTGGATTTCTGGTGTGCCATTTGCCTTATCAGTTCCCCTCTTTTGTTACTCAGCTCCACACTTCGCCCAATCCTCTTGAACGTTGAATGTCTTCCGCCAGACATCAATTCTGCACTAGACATCAATTCCGTTCGCCTTGTCTGGCTAGATGTCAATCCTATTGCAGATATCTGCTTTCCCTGCTAGACGTCTACCTATCGTCAGATGTCTTCGATTTCTGTTGGACGTCTACTACCGTCAGACGTCTATGACTTCTTGTTTGACGTCTACTTTCGTTAGATGTCTACCAGTCGTCTGACGTCTTCTGCCCTAGACGTTTGTTGCTCTTTCTAGACGTCTTCTGCTCCTCCTAGACGTCTATCAACCGTATGACGTCTTCTTCCCTAGATTTCTATCGCTTCCCCTAGACGTCTTCTATGCTCGTTCCTCCTAGATGCCGCCCTCAAATGCCCTAATCCGTGTAGTCGATTGGTTTGGAGATTCGCTCTTGCACTTGCACAGAAAAATTAATTCTCCTTCACGAAGTGGGTGACAGCCAGGTCGTTCCACGACGTATGGCGTCTTTCCTTCGTCTGGTCCAAAAAAACTTGGTGCGCTTCGAACCGTTCTCCTCTCCAATCTAGGCGTCTGCGTCTCCTTTCGCGTCTCTTCGTCTCCTGCACAATGGAAGCACAATGCATAATGCTCCTCACGCCTTCTCCTTTTATAGTTGCTTGGCCGCCCCTAAAACCGTTTTGCAACCGCCACCTAGCAACCGCTTCCTTGCATGCGCGCCACATCGTCCAGATGAGACGTCTAGGGTTTTATTTTGTCTTTTTCTCTTTTTGTTTTACTTGCTTTTTGTCTTTTTCTTTTCTTTTTGTCTTTTTCTTCTTTTTTTTATTTTATTTATTTTTATTTTTTTTTTTATTTTTTATTATTTTTCAAAACTGCCTTGCGCTTTTTCTCAACGTCGGCGGGTAAAACGCATGGCCAAGCCAATACGTATCTCCCATGCATCCGACGTGCTGTTATCCTGATGACGGCTACTTCCTCCAAAACTGCTGAAGTCATCGTCGTCACCAGTTTCTGTTCCTCTGTTGGCTGACGTCTTCGGCGATTATTTCGTCTTTGGGGGGTTTCTGGTCGTGACTGTTGCTGACGTCTTATGGTGTTTCTCGGCACAATACGCCAATCTGGCCGTTCTGCTTCTTCCGGCTGATGCCGTGTTCTTGGCTCACAAGTCTGGTAGTTATTGATTCGTCGTCTACCATTATTAACAGCTTGCTGACTTCTTTCAGCTGCCAGACGTGTTTGTTCCATCCATTCCTCTACCAGGCGGATTTCTCCTCTCTTCTGGGCTATCATTATTGTGATCCAGGTGTTCAACTACGTCCTCCAAGTGTCTGTTGGATAGGTTTGGACGTGTATCATCATTCTCTGGATGGGCAGGCTCTGCCTCCCATGGAATTCGTTCTGTACTTCCATCAATTCGTCGGATGATTATGCAGTCATCTAAATAGTGGAACCTCTCCCCTTCGTGTGTCTATTGATCAAGTACATTATGATTGGGCTGTTGTTGCCTTCGCTGTCCCCTATTCCGGTGGGGTCGTCTTGCTCTTGGGCCTCTTCCTCGGGCTCTATCATTCCCTGCAACCGCCCTTTCTTGATCCCTTTGTTCTGGATTAAAATTTCTATCCCAGGTTCCTCTTCTCCCGCGGACCTGGTTACCGCGTCCTCGACCTCTTTCCGATCGAATCTCCCTAGTGTTGGGCTGCCTCACTCCCAGCTGCCCGAGATTCGGTCGGTCCCTCAGTCGTTCCTGATGACGTCTTCGGTTCCTACGAGCTCGCTGAGGCGGACCTATTGGTCCTTCCTCCAGAGCACGTAGTGATGGGTTAACTGAGACTATATCCACGGGTGGGCCTTGCGGCTCAGCCAGTGGACTAGTCGACCTAGAGGTACCCAGAGGTGAATTTCTTCCCCTCCGGTTACCGGGATGGAGGTTAACCACACTCCTCCCTTGGTCGGGTATGTCTTGGTCACCTAATGGTTCTGACGAACCACCAGGATTCCGCAAAATACCTATGTTTCGGCCTTCCTCTATAAGTTCTGCTTGAGAGCTCCATTCTGCTTGTCTCTGATTTTCAGGTGTCAGTTGGTGTAGGATTCGCAGTCTTCTGTCAGCTCTTATTATCCTCCGTCGCCATCTAGCTTCCTCAAAGCGTCGTTGAGGTGCGCATTGAGTTAAGGCCAATTGGTACTGATCCGAGAAAGCTGAATCTGTACTCGAATCGTTCCCATCCCCTGCTGGGGTCATAGGCCAGTTGGAGGTTTCATGAACCCTTTGTTCCAGTCTTCTGACTTCTCTCCTATGCCGCCTTAGGTCTATTGTGGCCAGCCGATACATGGCTGCTGCTTCACGCTGGTTTGGGCGCTGCATAGCTCTCTCATAGGGGGTTCTATATCGACGTGGTACTGACAGTCCTAATGCTTCGTCCGTACTTGGCTCGAAATTATTCCCTCTCGGAATCTCTTCTTCTGAGGAATCCTCGTTACCCATTACCTGAACTTCTTCCTCGAATCGAACCCTTTGTTGCTGATCACTACCCTGATTCAGTGGTCTTCTCCTAGGGCTTGCTTGAGGTATGTCGGGATTGAATGGTTGGTTCTCATCGCTGCTTGATTTGTCCAACCACCCTCCAGTTTTTGGTTTTTTCTGGTACTGTCCGAACATCCCTCCATATGATTGCTGCCATTTCCTCTCTGCTCATTCGGTGATTGGCAGTCGAACTCTGTCCTGCCTCCCATACCCTAGGTCTTTCTGGTGATTCCCTTATCTCTTGATGGTTCGCAACTGGTGCTGAATCCGAGCTTGAGGATTCTTCCGAATTAAGCACGATCCTTAATGTGGCTGATGAAGAACTCCTTGAGTGTGCATCTCTTGCTATTTCTTTTCCCCTTCTGTTTTCAACTTGGCTTACTGTTTCAATGTCTCTCTGCTCTTCATCTGCTAAGGAAAATAGACTACTTTCCGAAGAGTTACCCGTTGCACTTCCTCTTAGTTCTCCTTGTTCTAGCTCAGCCCATTCCGCTTGGCGTGCTTCATGTCGTTCATTCATTCGTTGCATTGTCGTGTCCAATTCCTGAATCACCTGTTCTCGCAGTTGGTTATTATATTGCCTCAAGGTTTCATATTCTTCTTGCAACCTTTGTGTCTCCAACCGCATTTGTTGCAGAATTCTAGCTCCCTGTCCTTCATGTTCTTCTTCTTCTTCTTCTTCCGGAACTTCTTGTAGAGCGACCTCCGTCAGAGCCCGGAGTCGGTCTTCCTCATTGTTATTTGGAAATTGAACGTGTAGTTGCAACCTTCGTTGCTCTCCTTGTCGAGGTTCTAACTCCCTTCGTTCAATTGTTGGTCCTCCTTCAGTTCCAAATAACCAATCCAGGTTATGAGTTTCCTCCTCTCGAACAACACTACTCTGCTCGTCATTCTCAGGAGATTGTATTCCTGGATTTACTTCTCCTGTCCTTGTTCTGGAAGTTCTTGATTGCTCCAAGTTGATCATATTTACCTGAACATGTGGCTTATATACTTTCAACTTGGAACCATTGATTACCTCGGGGCATAGTGTTCCATCCAACTTTCTTAGTTTCACTGCCCCGTTCTCGAGTACTTCCTCCACCTGGAAGGGTCCAAGCCATAGGGTTTTCAATTTCCCTGGCTTGAGTTCTCTCTTACCATTGTACTTGAGAACTAGTTCACCAGCTTTGAGATCCATCTTCCGGAGATGCTTATCATGCCAGAATTTCCTTCTTTTCTGTGCGATCTCCATTGCCCATTGTGCCATTACCCTCTTTTCATCCAACTGTACCAATGTTGTCAGTCGCTCTTGAATGCTTTCTTCATCATTCAACCGATTGTCGACTGCCACCCTTAAACTTGGCACAAGGAATTCAACTGGTACTACTGCCTCCTATCCGTACATCAGTTGAAAGGGTGTATGGTTCGTGGTGGGCTTGAAGGTGGTTCTGTATGCCCATAATATTGTTGGTAACCGTTCCTCCCAGTCGGCTCCTTCCACGCCGCATGTCTTGTACATGATTGAAACCAGGATTTTATTTGTCGCTTCCGCTTGCCCATTTGCTCTGGGATAATACGGACTCGACAAGGAATGAAAAATCCTGAATTCTTTCGTCAAATTCTGAATAATTGCATTCACAAAATGGCCTCCTCTGTCACTTGTCAGTTGTAGAGGTATTCCGAACCTTGTAATCACTTGTTCGTACAAAAAGCGAGCCGTGCTTTTTGCCGAGTTGTCCGGTAAAGCTCTTGCTTCTACCCATTTTGTGAGGTACTCCGTGGCAACTACGATATATCGGCATTTCCTTCTTCGGCTTGTTTTTAAAGGACCTACAAAATCCAACCCCCATCTCTCAAAGAGTTCCTGAGGTTGTGATGGATGTAGTGGCATGAAGTCTCTTTTCAATGGCTTCCCTGTTCTTTGACACGTATCACATGCTGCAACAAAATTCTTCGCATCGTGAAAGAGGGTGGGCCACCATAGGCCTGCCAACAACACTTTCCTGGCTGTCGCATCCGGTCCCATGTGTCCTCCTGCCAATCCCTCATGTGTCTCCTTCAAGGTCTGTTGTACTTCATCCTCCATTATGCATCTTCTCAATATGTGGTCCTCCCCCATCTTGTAAAGCAATCCTGCAATCAAGGTGAAGGGTGCTGATTTCGTAATCACCTTTCTCTGCTCGGCTGCCGTCATCTCCTTTGGCAGCTCTCCTGTCGACAGGTATTCCCCTATATGCTTGTACCATCCTGGTATTGCATTAATCATAAACAACTGGGCATCGGGGAATTCGTCTGGTATTCCTCCCTCTGCAGGTTCTCCGGAGCGAATCCTTGACAATTGGTCCGCTATTACGTGTTTCTTCCCTGGTCTTACTACCACCCTAAACACGAACTCCTGCAGGGTGACGAGCCATCGACTCACTCGTCCGTAGATTGTTGGTTTATTGATCAAGTACAACAGAGCCTGATGATCCACATAGAAAGCAAATGGGTTAGCTAATAAATAGTGCCTATATTTCTGCATCGCATACACCATTCCCAGTGCTTCTCGCTCTGTTGTGCTGTAATTTTTCTCGGCTCGTGACAGTAGCCGACTTGCAAGTATATGGGCTGATCTAGCCCGAATTGGCCTTCCTGTGCCAATGCACATCCAATGGCAAAGTTTGAGGCATCGACATGCACATGGAATTCCTTCTCCCAGTCTGGGTAAACCAGGATAGGTGCTTTTACCAAGTTCCCTTTCAATCCCTCAAAAGCTCCCTGGTGCTCCTCTGTCCATTTGAATGGAACACCCTTACGCGTAAGAGCGTCTAGTGGATGAGATGTCAGTGCATAGTTTCGGATAAATCTTCTATAATATCCGACTGTCCCTAAAAAGGTTTTGACCGAGCTCACATCATGTGGCTCCTCCATTAGCAATATTACCCGTATCTTATCCGGGTCGGGTTTCAAACCCTCTTGGCATACAATATGCCCTAGCAGCTTCCCGTATGGCACCAATAAGACGCATTTATTTGGATTCAATGATATCCGTGCTTTCTTGCACAATCCCATGCATTCTTCTAAGGCCTTTAAATGCTCCTGTGTCCTGCCATACAGTGACCAGTCATCCAGGAAGGCTTTGAAGTTCCCCGTGGACATCTTGTCAAAGATGTATAAGATGATCCTTTGGAAAGTAGCTGGTGCGTTGCACAATCCAAATGGCATGCGGTTATAAGCGTATATCCCATTTTCCACAACAAAGGTGGTCTTCAGCTTATCTTCCTCCGCTATGCTGATCTGGTTGTAGCCTGAGAATCCATCCAAAAATGAATATATCTCATGGCCGGCTACTTCTTCTAGTATGGAGTCTGTGAAGGGGATCGGGAAGGGATCCTTTATGGTTACGGCATTTAAACTTCTAAAATCCACACAGATTCGGATTTTATCTACTTCTCTCTTTAAGGTAATCACGATCGGTGACACCCACTCACTTGTCGTAACCTTGAAGATAATGCCTGCATCCAACATCTTCTCAATTTCGGCATTCACCCTCGCTGCGTACTTGGGATTCATTCTGTAAGGTCGCCTTCTTACAGGTTGCGCACCTTCAATCAGAGGAATCTTGTGTACGCAGAGTTCCGGTGGAACTCCCTTCAAGTCTTTGTATGTCCAAGCAAAAACATCCTTATAGTCCAGAAAAATCTTGAATGTTGCTGCTTTCAGGACTGGATCCCAATCGTCTCCACATTTGATCATCTTTTCTTCGCCATTTTCTCCCAAGTTTACCTGAATCATTTTAGGACCTTCATATTTGATAGATTCAGGATCGTTTGTTGCTTTCAATACATCGATGGGATGAGCTGGTTTATCTTCAATAACTGCGTCCCCCATCGTATATTCTGCAAAATTCTTGGGAAATGTCCACTTCTCCCTCTCCTTATCCTTCTCTGTTGTTGTCTGTCTTTTATTGCTAGTTTCCTTTTCAGGTTCTTGTATCTCATCCTTTTGAATCTCATTTTCCGCATCAATGCAAAAACATTGGGGAGAGAATATCTCATAGTCTTCCAACTGCCAATGTAGTAGACCTTTGTCCTGGTCATACTCATCTTCCGTGCAGTCTTCGAGGTGCAACACACCTTCCTCATCTGGTTCATACCCTGTTTCACCATCGGATGAAGAAGATTCCGAATCATCTGAAGTTGCTATATCTTGACTCACTGTCTGATTCTTCAGATTGATTATATACTTGTGCTGTCCCTGCTTGAAAGATAGACGTTCTTTCTCCCAATTATGGTTGACTTTTGCAGTTCTCAACCATCCTCGTCCTAGCAATGCATCATATGCGGGTTTCTGCATAGCAATGACAACAAAATCCAGGATGAAATCCTGTTCTGCTATGCATACTTTTTGATTCATTAAGACGCCTATTGTTTCAATGCCATATTGATCAGCGCCATATAGTTTGAAATTTGGAGATCGTAAGGCGGGTTGCCCAATAATCCGCCATGTCTTCTCTGGCATCACATTCACACTTGATCCTCCATCCACAATCACCTGATTCAATCTATGGTCCAAAACCTCCATCTGGACTATAGCTGGCCTCCTCCCGGCTTCAATCATCAGGATTGTAGGATCGATGAATTGCCCTTGCTTGATAGTTGCTACCTGTCGAGTTTCATCCTTCTTCTTGATGACTTCTCCGATTGTAGCATACAACTCAGGTACTATACTAAACAGGTTTGCGACTTTCACTTCCACCTTCGTATTTAGTACCTCGGTTACCAAGCCTTCTACTGATGCCTTTTTACTGATCTCCGGTCTTTTCAATACTTTCTCCAGAACTAGTTGGTCCTGCTTCTCCTTTGCTAGTTCTGTTTTGATTAACTCTTGGGCTTCCTGCCATCGCTCTTTCTCCTTGGCAGGATTTGGGTATTGTTCCATCTTCTTGGTCTGTGCTCTTGTTACAGCCAAGACTTCATTTTCTACCTCCGTCACTTCTCCAATGCCAATGAGGTTGATATTCTGGGTTCCACTGGTACTTGCCTTGTTCGGACAATTGGCTTCTTTGTGGTTTCCTGGACCACACCATTTACACATTTGAGTGGCATTATTACCACCGTTATTACCTGCATTCTGGGGTTTAGAACAATTTTTCGCAAAATGGCCCCATTCCTGACAATTCCGACATTGAATAATCGGCCGACCATCAGAGTCGTATTGTAGTCGACTCTGTCCTCCTTGTCTTCCTCCTCGACGACTATTCCTATATCCCCCACTAGTGGCTCCTTGTCCATTCCTTGGCGTATTTGGCTGCTCCTCTTGTTGTATAGCCAATGTCTGATGCCTTTTGCTCTTTAGATTGAATGGACAGTCGGCTACAGGATGTCCTGCTATCTCACATATGTTACAGTATGCGTTCTTTGGACAATTGACATTTGAATGTCCTTCTGTCTTGCAGTCTGAGCACCAAATCTCTTTCCGATCCTTGCGGCCTTCTCCTTTCGCTTCCTTTAGAATTTTGTCAAATTCTCTTCGAAAGGAGTGGATTGTGCTCTGAACTTTATCTTCCGCATCACTGTCTGAATCTTCATTATGCTTTAGGTATCCTCCAATACCTGCGGTTGTTTGTTTGCCTTCACTTTCAAAGTTCTTTGCCTTTTCAAGTGCTTCTGCGTACGTTGAGGATGGTACTGCCTTCATCTTCTTCTTGAATTTTGGTAGTAGCCCATCCAAAAACCACCGCTTTACCATGCCATCGGCAGGTGTCATCTCCATTTTGTCTGTCAATTGTTTTAATCTTCTATTGTAATTCTTGACATCCTCGTCTGGTTTTTGCTTGGTGACACAAATTTCTGTGATGATATCGGTGTCATCTCTAAGTGGTCGGAATTCTTCTATAAATGCAGTCTTCAAATCATCCCATTGTGTAAATGCTTGTGTACTTTGTCTTTCCTTTTCTCTTTAGAATTCTTCTTCCCCATTTCGTTTTTAAGGAGCAGAATTTTAATGCAGAAAATGGGAATATCGTAGAGCTCTGGCTAAGTTTCTTACAGTCTTGCTTGATGGTAGATAAACAACTTATTTACTAGTAAAGCTCGGGATTTATAGCCGAAGGTTATAGCCGCCATCATTAATGGCAACTACCAAAATTAAATTCGAAAATCAGGTGGAAGGGATTGCTTTGCTTCTTCATTGGCTTTGCGGTAGGGTTGCACACGGGTCTATGTATTTCGAGGACTTGGCCCGGCTTCGAAAATCTAATTCCCCTGCCACCTCGTACCTGGGTGCAACTTTTAATCATAACGACATTCTCTTGGGATGCGCTCCGCCACCTTTGCATTAAACCCCCACGTCCTGGATGATTTCCTAGATTGTAGTTGGCACACGTTTCAAGGCGCATTTTAAATGCTTCTCGTTTTGCGCTCTATGACTTGGCGAAGCTGATTTTGGCGCAAAGTGCTTCGTAGCGAACCTTAAACTTTCCCTTGGTCTTCTATGCTTCAGACCCGAAGCTGCCCTTTTACAGGATCTAGGCTACATCGCTATCTTATCGGGCACTTCGCGCAAGATTGACCCCGAAGTGGGGCTTAGGATACCTTAGGAGCGAAGCGCATTCCTTTGTCTCAAACAAGTGGTTCGCAAAATTTTCCCTTTGAAGTTGCTTCGCTCAGTTTCCTTTTGCGAAGCATTTTCCATGCCTTTATACTTTGGAGAAATATTCCTTTTGCCTCTTCAGCGAAGCCTGCTGCCAAGAAGATCTGAGTGCAATGAGTCATTCCTTGTTGTTGATTTGAAAGTTCTTCGCAGCGAATCGACCTACGCCGGCTACTTCGCATAGAAAAATTTCGAAGGAGATTTTACTCTTGATTCGGCAGAGCTGAACCTTAGTCACGAGGCAAAACTTCATTTTCACAATGACGTGAGGATGCAATCTATATCTAGCTACATGCTTAATTTTAGAGACTCTTAAAACAAAGTTTGTACAAGTATAAACAACAGTATATACAAGGATTAAGATTTTCCAGAAAACTTTTAATGATGGAAGGTCTTCAAGTGAAGACCGTATATGGGAAGTGACAGAGTCTGACCAGTCGCATCCTTGAGGATAAAGGAGTTAGCTGAATTTACTTTGGCAATCTCGAACGGTCCTTCCCAAAACGCATCCAATTTATCATGATTACCTGGCTTAACCTTCCATGAATTCCATTTCCAGACCAAATCTCCCACTTTAAATGTCCGAACGGATGACTTCTTCTTGTACCAGTTTTGAGTGACCTGGGCATGCTTTGCAAAGTTCTAATATGCTTTATTACGTTCTTACTTTAATTGCAATAATTGGGCTAGCCTAACTTCCATAGGACCGGATTCTACTTCTTCATCACTTAACATTTTCAATGCAGGAATTTTTATATGGGTTGGTAGGACAGCCTCTTTACCATACACCAAAACGTACGGTGAGGTTTTGATCGACTTCTTAATAGATATTCGATCAGCCCATAAGGCTTGATCTAAGAGAAGATTCCAAGTCCTTTTGTTTTTGTCTATGAGCTTTCTCAGCAACCTCAGCAGGGTCTTATTTGTTGATTCTACTAATCCATTACCCTGGGGATAGTAATTGGAGCCGACCTTGCGGTATATCCCATATTTGCAAGTGAACTCATTAATTTTTGTGCCTATGAATCCGGGGCAATTATCTGTTACTATTGCTTCGGGGATGCCGAACCGGGTGATCAAGCCTTCTAGAAAAGTGACTACCGTTTCTTGATCAGCTTATTTTGCGGGCACTGCTTCGGCCCATCTGGTGAAGTAATCGGTCGCGGTGAGGATGAATTTATGTCCTGCAGAAGATTTCGGCGAGATGAACCCTGTGAAGTCCAATCCCCACTGTTGAAATGGTGCTTCCACTTGTATTGGCTAGAGGGGCATGGGAGCATTTTTGCTTCGCCCAAAAAACTTCTGACACTATTCACACTTTCTGCAAACCGCGAAGGCATCGGCAAAGAGCGAGGGCCAGTAGTAGCCTGCCCTGATTATCTTTAAAGTAGTTGTCCTTCCTGCAGAGTGGCCCCCTGATAAACCTGAATGGAATTCACCAAGGACCCATTTCTTATCATCCTCCCTTATACACTTCAGAAGAATGCCATCAATATTTCGGTAGAACAGGCCCTTGGGGTGTAAGACAAAGCGAAGGGCTTTCAGCCTGAAGTGTCTTCGCTGCGAAGTATTTAAATGCGAAGGACATATCCCAGTGCTGAAATATTCTACTATTTCATTGACCCAGTCCTTTTCATCCTCATTTTGGTTTGCGAAGTTTTCTTTTGCCGCTAAGTCATCCCATTGAGAAGCTATTACTTCGGTTGCTATGCTCTTCGCAAGCTCCTGGCATAGCGTGTGACCGCGAACCAACTTTGTGGGTCTTATTTCAATGTCAAATTCCTGTATTTTGTTGACCCAACCAGCCCTTTTGCTACCCAACTCTCCCTGGATAATGAAGTTGCGTACATCAGGATGGATGACGAACACTATAACCCAACTTTGGGAGACAAAATGTTTGAATTTCCTTAGGGACTTCATGATAGGGTACACCTGTCTTTCTATGAAGTTGTATTTCTCCTCATGGGGGTGTATCACCTAGCTTAGAAACACAATGGGGCGCTCTTCGCGATATTCTCCTTTTTGCGTCAGTACTGCGGCATAACTTTCGGGTTCTCCTACAGCATGTAGGATGAAATCCCTATTGTAGTCAGGGTTAGTCAGGACGGGTGCTTGAGCGATTCGGGCCTTGATTTCTTCAAATGCCTCCCTTCTTTCATCAGTACAGACAAATTCGGCATCTTTCTTTAACAGTTGGGACATCGACTTGATGATTTGGACGAAGTATGGTACAAACTTCCTCACAAAATTAATTTGCCCGAAGAATGACTGCAGCCCCTTCTTATTCATTGATAATGGAAGTTTTATGAGAGCCTCAGCCCGGTCAGGGTCTATCGCAAGCCCCTTTTCCGATATAAGGTGCCCCAGTAGTCTTCTTTCATTCACTGTGAAGATGGACTTCTTAGGATT
This sequence comes from Wollemia nobilis, assembly GCA_028583015.1. Lineage (NCBI taxonomy): Eukaryota > Viridiplantae > Streptophyta > Pinopsida > Araucariales > Araucariaceae > Wollemia > Wollemia nobilis. Next base: position 2,835,457 of record JAQPPZ010001195.1, read on the forward strand.
GATTGAGATGCCAAATTCTCGACATTTTTCAAATATTTGCTGCAGGTGCGAGGGATGGTCCTCTCTTTTTCGGGAAAAGACGGTCATGTCATCCAAATAGATGACGATAACCTTGTTCAGCAGTTCTCCAAATGCTAAGTCCATAGCTCTCTGGAAGGTAGCTCCTACGTTTGAAAGGCCAAACGACATCCGCTGGTAAGCGAACGTCCCCCACTTAGTAGTAAAAGTTGTTTTGTGCTGGTCTTCATTTCTAACCCAAATCTGGTTATATCCTGAAAAACCATCGAGTAGGGAGAAACGCTGGGCTCCAGCTACTGAGTGCAAGATTTGATCAATCTGCGAGAGGGGATAGTGGTCTCTGAGTGAAGCCTGATTTAAGTTGCGAAAGTCCACACATAGCCGAATATCCCCATTCTTCTTCCTGACAGGAACTAAGTTTGGCACCCAAGAAGAATGCTTTATGGGATAGATGATCTTTGCTTCAAGCATTTTCAGAATTTTAGCTTTCATTCGATCTTTGGGTTGACCAGCCTTTGCCTCTGTCCGAAAGGTTTTACCCCTTCTTGTAGCTCGATAGTGTGTTGAACCAACCTTCGATCATAGCCCTTTAGGTCTTGGTAAGACCAGGCTACTATATCTGGATACTTCCTGCATAGAGACCTGATTTGTTCTAACTCAACCATGGTACAGTCCGCTCCAACTTTTATCACTTTCCCGGATTCAAGCTCTAGATCTTGATATTGCCTAGCGTCGACTTTGATTATGTGAGAAACTACTCTGTCGTTCTGATCGAACAGGCTCTCTAGAGTGATCAATCCTCTTGGAACATGGTTATTTTTTAACTGGACCAGTCCTTCATACTCCTCACTCTTCATACTCCTTTCTTCAATAATGGTTGCTTCTTGGACCAAGAAATTGATGATCTGTTCATCATTGTCGAAAACTTGCCAATGCATGTCCTTATCCGGCACAGAGGGCCTATAAATCATCCTCACGGCCTTAGGCTTGTGTACCATGTCATCAGTTGGAGAATATCTAGCCGCGATGGAGGCCAAGACGTTGGCGTGTCTATTCTTCTCTCGCGGGATGGACTGCAGATTGAGTGACTCAAACTATTCAAACAGGTCCCATACTCTATTGCGGTATGCTCTAAGATAATGCTTTTTTGAGATGCACTTGTTGGTGACCTGATTGCATACCAGTTCTAAATCTCCAAAGATTTTGAGGTGTTTTATGCCTAGCTTTTCCGCTCTTTTCAGTCCTAGGCATAGGGCTTCATATTCTGCTGCATTGTTGGTGCAGCTCCAAACTAATCTATAGCAATATTCTTTCTACTACCATAGGGTTCTAGATCTACTACTACCACTTCCTGTATCACCACAATTTGGGGCACTTTGTGTAGTCGGATGGGTATATCTTTGATTACCCCGATGGTCTTTACAGGAGTGCCATCTAGTTGGAGTACGCCATGGCTGCTTCTTGTATACTCCATTCCTATTTCTTCTCAGACCGCTTTAGGCATGACCGTTGTTGCTGCCCCTGAATCAATCATACAGTTATGGACAATGTGACCTTCCATTTGTAATGACAAATAAAACGGGGGAGGCCTGTTCTTTCTTGTTATGGACGTAGACAGAGTTTGCACTATGGCGGGCTGTATTGATTGCCCAGCTTTTGCGGACTTCAAAGACTATTGCAACAAGTCTACCTGTCCTGGTAGCTGTAAAGCATCATATAAACTAATTTTGGCAGGGGTCTTTTTTAGCTCATCCACGATATTATACCTTATGGGGGTATGCACTTCGGGCCCTTTTTTATCTTTGTACTTTGTGTGATATTGCTCCGTGGCTTCAACTCTTTGCCGCTTGGTTAGCGAAGGGAACTTAAGCTTTTCCCTTGCCTACTCTTTAGTTTCAGCCTGAGGCGGGGCTGCGGAGACTTGCTGGATCTTCTCTTTTACTGGCGTTGGATGTGAAGCTTTGTCTAGGGCTTGAGCAGGTTGCTGCTCTTTTTCACGGCGGGTATATACCTTCAAGGGAGCCATTTGAGCTGCGTCCACTTCCATTGGTCTTTTTCCCTCCCTAGTAAGCATCGAAACTTGCTCTTCTTCGTCCACGACCGGGTTCTGATCTGTTTGTCTTATCATGTTGACTTGTCCGCTGGGGTTGTTTCTCGACAGTGTCTCGCACAAAATGTTGATGCAACATACGGGTGTTTTCCTCATGTGGGTCATTGCATGTAGAACACCAGTGCACGGTGTCAGAAGTGCTTGTTCCTTCGTCGATCACAGCATTTCTTGTCGAAGATCTTCTTGGCTGCACCACTTGATCTTTGGTGAGCGCTGGCGGTGGGTAAGACCTCCTTGGAAGAAATTCTTGTTGTGCTTGTTTCTTCTTCATGATAATCATATCGTTGGACAAAGTTTGTACAGTAGAGTTCAAAGACTGAACTTCCTGTAATATTTTAGCCTGCATATCTTCAGCTTTGGGGGCCTGTGGCAATGGAGTCATCGTAGGTATTGGGGGCAAAGCGGGGTATTGAGGTGGTGCTGGTAACGCAGGAACGGTAGGCTGTGGTGTTGAATACGCAGGGAAATGCAATTGTGGTGTAACGATTTGGTTTACAACGGGGTTAGGATTCCATGATGAGAGGGGATATACAAGGGTTATGGAGGCTTGCGACGTAGCTGCATTCAGGCATTGTGTTTGCGGAAACTCCGGGAATATAGGCATCGACATCCTTTGGGGAAGCTTTCCTATGGCTATCAGGTCCATTTCCGCTTTCTAGGCTAATTCATAGAGCTCAGGGAAAGTATTCACATTCGAATACCTTACCATCACACTGATATCTAGATTGAGGGCCCTAAGGTAGTAGTATGTTGTAGCCTCGCTGGTTGGCCGAAGTCCAGTAGGTACTCTTTGCCAAGTCCGAGCGAACCTCACATTGAAGTCTGCAATTTCCTCCTGCGGATGTCTCTGAATTGTCATAAATTGATGCAAGAGGGAGGAAGGGTTAGCAAACTTGTTGAAACCTCTCATCAGTTGTCCAGCTAACTGGTCCCAACTTGTTATGGTACCAGGCGGAAGCGATCTATACCAATAAAGGAGTTTTCCTCGAAGGGATAGAACCAGAAACTTCACCATCACTCCTTCGGTGATGTTGTGTATTTCCGCCAGAGAAACTATGTCTTGAATGTGTTCCAGAGCGGTCTTCTCGTACCATCGAAGGTAGGAATTTTCTTCATCGCAGCAGGTGGAACCTGTCCTTGTCCCGCCAGGTTTAATGGTTCGAAAGAGTTCCATGTTGGGAACGACCTGGGTTGTTGTTGTTGTGGCGGCAGCTACTGCTGCTCCTGTTTGTGTGCCATGCCTACGCTTGGAGTCGAAAAGATAGGGATTCCCAAAGTCCCTTGTAGGTGACTGACTGAAGCAGAAGTGCTTGGATGATCGGGGGAGTTAGGAGGATTAGGGGGAAGACTAGTTGTTGTGCTGTCGGAAGTCAGGCCCTCTTCATCAAATACAGCTTCTTGCGAAGGCGTACTCCGTAATAGTTGTTCGGGTGTTATCAGCCTAGGGTGCTCTCCAAAAGCATCAATGTTGAGTTCAAAAATCTCAGTTCCTTCTCCACTATTCCTAACTCGATATCTTGTTTGCATGAAGGCACGGATACTTTGGTATCGGTCTCAACGACTTTGAGATTTCCATGTTAAGTAGAGTCGCCAGATGCTAGAGTCTGTTTGGTAATGAGATAAGCATCGGCTCTCACTACCACTCACAAGGTGAGACGGACCGGGTCCCACCGGATGTGCCAGAAACTGTTGGTCACAAATTTGCCGCTGGAAAGGATTTTGTATGTATACGCGCCCTAGACCTGAACCAACATTGAAAGGCCGGAGAGAAGAGATGCCCTCCATGCCAATCTCCGGAGAAAGGTCGGCTCCTTTACTAAACTACTGATTCTTTAAAGATGAGAGTGCAGGAAAGAGATAAAAAGAGTAAGAAAGAAATAAAAGAGTAGGGAAGAAACACAGTTGGTTGATTTAATGAGGGGAAGAACTAGCAGCACAATCAATAACTAATACCTTGGAGTAACAACAATAAATACAAAAGATAACCATCATCTTCCTCTCTGATTATTTTTTTGCCTCCACAACAACTTCTCCTCTACCTTTAATGCATACTGGTAGGTTTCCTCTACCGTCCTTATCCTTATCATACTGACTTCATCCAGTATGGACATCCGCAGTCCATTAATGTATTTCGACACTTTCTCTTCATCGTCCTCCACATGACCGGCCCGAATGGTGAGCCTATCGAATTCCTTCGTGTAATCCTTCACACTCAAATACTTTTTTCTTAGGTTCTGCAGTTTCCTGAAAAGACCCAATTGATAGTTTGACAACAAGAATTTTGCCTTTTTCTTGGTGACCATTTTCTCCCATGTGCTAATCCTTTCCTTTTCTTTGTCTTTTAGTTTGAACATGGTCCCACTAGAAGGATGCATGCCCTTTCAGTTTCATGTAGGCAAATTTCACCCTTTTGGGGTCTTCTATTGATTCAAAATCAAAGTACTCCATTTTGGTAATCCAGTCTATGAGCTCCTCCGGATTCAAGCTTCCATTGTACGATGGGGTTTCTATCTTTGGTTTTCGACCCATATTGGAGATTGTCCGGATTAATCGTTCTTTTGCCTCTTCCCCTTGCTCTTCATCTCGATATTTTGCGTGACTAGCATCCTTTTCTTCATTGTCACTAATCTCCTCAAGATGAATGCCTCTTATTTGGGTAGTTTCTATCACCTCCAGTCGGTTAGTAATTCCCCTCAGCATATCAGCTATATCCACAGCTTGAGGGCCTCGCGGTCTTCTTCCCCATTGTGCCATCATTCATTTTACACGTGTCACACCTCAGAGATCGTTTGGCTCTGATACCAAAATGATGTAGTTACATACAGGATGTAATTGATTTCGGTCAGCAAAAATAGCTTTTGGATAGCAGGATCTTCAGTCATATGACAACATGCATTATATGGGCTTCAATTCCTTGACAATTCCTTTAACAATGACAGTAGTGATAGAATTAATGCTTAATGTTTGTTGTAACAGTTGTGAGATTAACTTAGCAAATGCCAAGAATAATAATAGTTTTTGCAGTGCCAGGAATATTACAGCCAAGAATGCCAAGAATATTGCAGCAAGGAATGCCAAGAATATTGCAGCAGGAATGCCAGGAATATTGCAGCACCATGAATGCCAGGAATATTGCAGTGCCAAGAGTGCCAGGAATATTGCAGTGTTTAGTTTTTCTAATATGCAGTGTTTTTTATTTTTATTTTGGGGCTGTATTTACCATTTCATTTTTGTATGGCTGCACCGATAGGAAAAGAGTGACATTTGTCATATACTTGCAGGATGAGGAAACCATAATTTCTTGTGCAGGCTAGTGCTAGATTTATACATATTTTTGTTCTATGTTTTTGAGGAGGTAAGGGGAAAAGTGCAGGTTTCTGTTGCACAGTTGTTTGTATTGAAGATTGTTGCTTTTTGTATAATTGCAATTGCAGTAATGAAATGTGTGTTGCAGTAGCAACTAGGTCTCCATTCTTTTTTCTGTTTAGTATTTTGTTTTTGCATTGTTATTTTTATCCTTGCAGATCCTACAATTGGTATCAGAGCGGGGTTTATTGTGAGGAGAAGACGGAGAATCCTATAGTGTGGAGAAGGTTGAGAAGCTTGCAATTGAGAAAGTGGAGAAGGCAAAAAAAACTTGCAGTAGAAAGAAGAGTAGTTGCAGCAGCAAAAGCAATAAGAGTAGTTGGATATGGCTACAAGTAGCAGCAGTAGCCAACATATTTCTTAGCACATTCCAGTGTTCAAGTGGGAGAACTATGATTTTTGGAGCATCAAGATGAAAACGCTCTTTATTTCTCAAGATTTGTAGGATTTGGTAGAGATAGGTTACATAGAACCTGCAGATGCACAAGTACTTTCTACTTGATCTCAAGCACAACAAGATCAGTTAAAAGAGAATAGAAAAAAAGACTCAAAGGCCCTTTTCTTTATTCAACAAGCATTGCATGAGTCAATTTTCCAAGAATTGCTGCAACAACAAAATCAAAGGAGGCGTGGGATCTACTTCAAAATGCATATCAAGGGATAGGAAGGGTAAAAATCATCAAACTTCAAACACTTAGAAGAGATTTTGAAAATCTATTTATGAAAACTTCTTAATCTATGCAAGATTTTTTCACTCGAGTGATGAGATTAGTGAATCAAATTAGATCTTGTGGGGAGAATTTGTCAGATCAAAAAATTGTAGAAAATATATTGAGAAGTCTTACTACATGTTTTGATCCCATTGTGATTGCTATTGAAGAATCAAAGGATCTAACCTTGTTGTCAGTTAATGAGCTTATGGGATCTCTTCAAACTCATGAGTAGAGGATGAATAGATCTATTGAAAAATATGTTGAACAAGCTTTTCAAACACAGCTTGATATTTTAGTGGATAAGGGAAGAGAATCATCTTATGAAGGAACAAAAAATTATAGAGGAAGAGGATGTGCTAGCAATGGACAAGGTAAAGGCAACTACAATGGTAATAGAGGAAGAGGCAACTATAATGGCAACAAAGGAAGAGGTAACTACAACAATAATAGAGGAAGAGGAAACTATAACAACAACAGAGAAAAATGTAGTAGCCACTATGAAAGAGGTAATCAAAATTCTGATAAATCACAAGTTCAATGTTATTATTGCCAAAAGTTTGGTCATTATGAACGTGATTGCTAGAAAAAGCATAAGCAACAAGCTATTTTTTCTGAAGACAAAGAAGAACAAAATAGTTTATTTTTTGCTTGTGATGTTACAAAAGAAATTTCCAATGAAGGATAGCTTTTAGATAGTGGTTGCAGCAATCACATGACAGGGAACAAAAACATCTTTGTAAAGATGGATGAGTCTTTCAAATCTCAAGTTCGGCTTGGAGATGGTAAGGAAGTTCAGGTCAAAGGTAAAGGCACCATTGCTGTTAAAACAAAACAAGGTGAGATCAGGTGCATTCATGATGTTTTATATGTGCCCGAATTGACTCATAATTTGTTGAGTATAAGGCAACTTATTGAAAAGGGATATTCAGCTATTTTAAAAAATAATGGTGTTATCTATGACAAAAATGGTAGCAATCACATTGTAGCAAAAGTCAGTATGCTACAAAAAAAAAAAATCCTCTTAGACTTGCATATGGAGAAGCTCATGCTATGAAAGCAATCTTGAATGATGACCCTTGGTTATGACATATGAGGTATGGACATTTGAATTTTCAAGGGCTAAAACTACTATTTCAAAAGGAGATGGTGAGAGGATTACCATTAATTGATCGGGATGATCAATTTTGTGAAGGTTGCATTCTTGGTAAACAACAACGAGATTCTTTTCCAGCAGGAGAAGCATGGAGGGCAAAGAAACCACTTGAATTAGTACATGTTGATATATGTGGTCCAATGCAAACCTTATCACTCAATAAAAATAGGTATTTTATCATTTTTTTTTATGACTACAATAGAAGAACTTGGGTATACTTCATCAAAGAAAAGTCAGAAGCTTTTTCTATTTTTCAACAATTTAAAGCTAATGTAGAAAAGCAAAGTGGTTGTTTTTTGAAGACTGCATACAGATAGAGGGGGAGAATTTACATCTAATGAATTTCAAAATTTTTGCAAGAAGTATGGTATTCAAAGACAATTTACTGCAAGCTATACTCCTCAGCAAAATGGAGTAGCTAAACGTAAGAATTATACAATTGTGGAGATGGCAAGAAGCATGTTAAAGGCCAAAGATCTTCCAAATATTTTTTGGACTGAAGTTGTAGCCACATCTATTTACTTGCTGTATAGATGTCCAACAAAATGTGTAAGAAATATGACTCCTTTTGAGGCATGGATTGGAAGAAAGCCTAGTGTGGCTCATCTTAAGGTATTTGGTTGCATTGCTTATGCTCATATTGTTGAAGAAAAAATAAAAAATCTTGATGATAAAAGTGAAAAATGCATTTTTATTGACTCATAATTTGTTGAGTATAGGGCAACTTATTGAAAAGGGATATTCAGCTATTTTAAAAAATAATGGTGTTATCTATGGTAAAAATGGTAGCAATCACATTGTAGCAAAAGTCAGTATGCTACAAAAAAAAAAAGATCCTCTTAGACTTGCATATGGAGAAGCTCATGCTATGAAAGCAATCTTGAATGATGACCCTTGGTTATGACATATGAGGTATGGACATTTGAATTTTCAAGGGCTAAAACTACTATTTCAAAAGGAGATGGTGAGAGGATTACCATTAATTGATCGGGATGATCAATTTTGTAAAGGTTGCATTCTTGGTAAACAACAACGAGATTCTTTTCCAGCAGGAGAAGCATGGAGGGCAAAGAAACCACTTGAATTAGTACATGTTGATATATGTGGTCCAATGCAAACCTTATCACTCAATAAAAATAGGTATTTTATCATTTTTGTTGATGACTACAATAGAAGAACTTGGGTATATTTCATCAAAGAAAAGTCAGAAGCTTTTTCTATTTTTCAGCAATTTAAAGCTAATGTAGAAAAGCAAAGTGGTTGTTTTTTGAAGACTGCATACAGATAGAGGGGGAGAATTTACATCTAATGAATTTCAAGATTTTTGCAAGAAGTATGGTATTCAAAGACAATTTACTGCAAGCTATACTCCTCAGCAAAATGGAGTAGCTAAACGTAAGAATTATACAATTGTGGAGATGGCAAGAAGCATGTTAAAGGCCAAAGATCTTCCAAATATTTTTTGGACTGAAGTTGTAGCCACATCTATTTACTTGCTGTATAGATGTCCAACAAAATGTGTAAGAAATATGACTCCTTTTGAGGCATGGATTGGAAGAAAGCCTAGTGTGGATCATCTTAAGGTATTTGGTTGCATTGCTTATGCTCATATTGTTGAAGAAAAAATAAAAAAACTTGATGATAAAAGTGAAAAATGCATTTTTATTGACTCATAATTTGTTGAGTATAGGGCAACTTATTGAAAAGGGAAATTCAGCTATTTTAAAAAATAATGGTGTTATCTATGGCAAAAATGGTAGCAATCACATTGTAGCAAAAGTCAGTATGCTACAAAAAAAAAAAATCCTCTTAGACTTGCATATGGAGAAGCTCATGCTATGAAAGCAATCTTGAATGATGACCCTTGGTTATGACATATGAGGTATGGACATTTGAGTTTTCAAGGGCTAAAACTACTATTTCAAAAGGAGATGGTGAGAGGATTACCATTAATTGATCGGGATGATCAATTTTGTGAAGGTTGCATTCTTGGTAAACAACAACGAGATTCTTTTCCAGCAGGAGAAGCATGGAGGGCAAAGAAACCACTTGAATTAGTACATGTTGATATATGTGGTCCAATGCAAACCTTATCACTCAATAAAAATAGGTATTTTATCATTTTTGTTGATGACTACAATAGAAGAACTTGGGTATATTTCATCAAAGAAAAGTCAGAAGCTTTTTCTATTTTTCAGCAATTTAAAGCTAATGTAGAAAAGCAAAGTGGTTGTTTTTTGAAGACTGCATACAGATAGAGGGGGAGAATTTACATCTAATGAATTTCAAGATTTTTGCAAGAAGTATGGTATTCAAAGACAATTTACTGCAAGCTATACTCCTCAGCAAAATGGAGTAGCTAAACGTAAGAATTATACAATTGTGGAGATGGCAAGAAGCATGTTAAAGGCCAAAGATCTTCCAAATATTTTTTGGACTGAAGTTGTAGCCACATCTATTTACTTGCTGTATAGATGTCCAACAAAATGTGTAAGAAATATGACTCCTTTTGAGGCATGGATTGGAAGAAAGCCTAGTGTGGCTCATCTTAAGGTATTTGGTTGCATTGCTTATGCTCATATTGTTGAAGAAAAAATAAAAAAACTTGATGATAAAAGTGAAAAATGCATTTTTATTGACTTATAATTTGTTGAGTATAGGGCAAATTATTGAAAAGGGATATTCAGCTATTTTAAAAAATAATGGTGTTATCTATGGCAAAAATGGTAGCAATCACATTGTAGCAAAAGTCAGTATGCTACAAAAAAAAAAAGATCCTCTTAGACTTGCATATGGAGAAGCTCATGCTATGAAAGCAATCTTGAATGATGACCCTTGGTTATGACATATGAGGTATGGACATTTGAATTTTCAAGGGCTAAAACTACTATTTCAAAAGGAGATGGTGAGAGGATTACCATTAATTGATCGGGATGATCAATTTTGTGAAGGTTGCATTCTTGGTAAACAACAACGAGATTCTTTTCTAGCAGGAGAAGCATGGAGGGCAAAGAAACCACTTGAATTAGTACATGTTGATATATGTGGTCCAATGCAAACCTTATCACTCAATAAAAATAGGTATTTTATCATTTTTGTTGATGACTACAATAGAAGAACTTGGGTATATTTCATCAAAGAAAATTCAGAAGCTTTTTCTATCTTTCAGCAATTTAAAGCTAATGTAGAAAAGCAAAGTGGTTGTTTTTTGAAGACTACATATAGATAGAGGGGGAGAATTTACATCTAATGAATTTCAAGATTTTTGCAAGAAGTATGGTATTCAAAGACAATTTACTGCAAGCTATACTCCTCAGCAAAATGGAGTAGCTAAACGTAAGAATTATACAATTGTGGAGATGGCAAGAAGCATGTTAAAGGCCAAAGATCTTCCAAATATTTTTTGGACTGAAGTTGTAGCCACATCTATTTACTTGCTGTATAGATGTCCAACAAAATGTGTAAGAAATATGACTCCTTTTGAGGCATGGATTGGAAGAAAGCCTAGTGTGGCTCATCTTAAGGTATTTGGTTGCATTGCTTATGCTCATATTGTTGAAGAAAAAATCAAAAAACTTGATGATAAAAGTGAAAAATGCATTTTTATTGGCTATAGTGAGGAGACAAAAGGTTATAGGTTGTATAATCCAATGATAGAAAGCTTGATAGTTAGTCGTGATGTAATTTTTGTTGAAAATGATGCATGGAAATGGAAAGAAAGTGTGCAGCAAGAAAAACCAGCAATTGTAGATATAGAACAAGATGCTTCATCTTATTATACTAGCCCAAGCAACAACTCAAGTTCTACTCCCACTTCTTCAAGGTCAACATCTCCTCCATCTAGTCCTCTTTCAAGTCTGAGTCCTCCTCCAAGGAAGGTAAAAAATCTTGAAGAAATCTATGAAAGAACTAGCAGTCCATTTATGAATTTTGCTTTATCTCATATTCAGGTAGAACCTAGATGTTTTGAAGATGTAGTGAAACATGAATTTTGGTGCAAAGCCATGGATGAGGAGATGGATGCCATAAAAAGGAATGAAACATGGGAGTTAGTAGATCCTCCACCAGAAAAGGATGTGATTGGGCTAAAGTGGATCTACAAAACAAAATATAAGGCAAATGGATCCATTGAGAGACACAAAGCAAGATTGGTAGCTAAAGGCTTCTCACAACAGTCAGGTATAGATTACAATGAGACCTATGCTCCTGTTGCAATATTAGAAACCATTAGAACTATTTTGGCTTTGGAAGCACAATTTAAGTGGCTAGTATATCAGTTTGATGTTAAATCAGCCTTTTTAAATGGTGTGTTGGATGAAGTAGAATATGTTGAACAACCACCAGGATATGAAGTTGTAGGAAAAGAAGAAAAAGTTTACAGGTTGAAAAAGGTTCTTTATGGGCTTAAGCAAGCATCAAGAGCCTGGTATAGCACAATAGATGGGTATCTCAAGCTAAATAGCTTTAATAGTAGTGAAAATGAACCTACACTTTATGTCAAATATAGAGGTATGGATGAACTACTTATTGCTTGCTTGTATGTTGATGATTTGATTTACACTGGAAATAGCTTAGTGTTAATTGAGGAATTTAAGAATGCCATGAAGAATGAATTTGAGATGACAGATTTGGGTTTGATGCATTACTTCCTTGGCTTAGAAGTAAGACAGGTGAATGATGACATTTTTATCTCACAAGAAAAGTATGCAATTGATTTACTTGAGAAGTTTAGAATGAAAAATTGTAAACCAATGAACACACCCTTGAATGTGAGCGAGAAGCTAGTCAAGAATGATGGTAGTAAAAGGGTAGATGCTACACTATACAAAAGCTTAGTTGGTAGCCTTATGTATCTTACTGCCACAAGACCTGATATCATGTATGTTGTATGTTTGATATCAAGATTTATGCAAGATCCAAGTGAGATTCATTTTCGTGCAGCAAAAAGGATACTCAGGTATGTTCATGGTACAAGCAACTTTGTTATTTTGTACACATCAACTGATAATTTTGGACTGGTTGGGTATACAAATAGTGATTGGGCAGGATTCCTTGATGATCGAAAAAGCACTTCAGGAAATGTATTCAGCTTGGGATCAGGTGTGATTTCTTGGTCCTCAAAGAAGCAGTCAATAGTTGCGCTATCAACAACAGAAGCAAAATATATTGCAGCAACATTAGCTTCATGTCAAGCAATATGGCTGAAGAGGGTTTTGGCAGATTTGAGGTATGCACAAAATATGAAGACAATCATTCATTGTGATAACAATTCTGCAATTGCCATAGGAAAATACCCAATCTCTAACACTCTGACTAAGCATATTGATATTAAGTACCATTTTATTAGAAATCTTGTGGCAGAAGGTCAGATTGAATTAAAGTTTTGTAGAACTGATAACCAGCTGGCTGATGTGTTCACTAAAGCCTTATCAACAAAATTTTTTATAAAGATGAGAAAGATGTTAGGTGTTACCACACTAAGCATTAAGGGGGAGAATGATAGAATTAAGTATTAGTGTCAGGAATTTTGCAGCCAGGAATGCCAAGAATATTGCAGCCACGAATGCCAGGAATATTGCAGCACCATGAATGCCAGGAATATTGCAGTGCCAAAAGTGCCAGGAATATTGCAGTGTTTAGTTTTTCTAATATGCATTGTTTATTATTTTTATTTTGGGGCTGTATTTACCATTTCATTTTTGTACGGCTGCACTGATAAGAATAAAGTGACATCTGTCATATACTTGTAGGATGAGGAGAGCATAATTTCTTGTGTAGGATAGTGCTAGATTTATATATATTTCTAGGGGAAAAATGCAGGTTTCTGTTGCACAGTTGTTTGTATTGAAGATTTTTGCGTTTTGTATAACTGCAACTGCAGTAATGAAATGTGTGTTGCAGTAGCAAGTGGGTCTCCATTCTTTTTTTCTGTTTAGTATTTTGTTTTTGCATTGTTGTGTTTCTCCTTGCAGATCCTACAAGTAGAATCGTTAACAATTTCCTTCTACCAATTCAGGCACAGTCGGATGGCTTTGTGACGTAAGGGTTATGTTTGCTGGCTCGATGACGGTAGACTCCGATTGTGATGGACTCACATAGGCGGCATCCTGCTGACGGGAAGAACTCCAACGATAGGTCTGTGACGGCACCAACAAGACGGAGAGCTTCTGACAGCGTCGGCAACTCATGTCGGCGGGGATAATTCTGAATGGCAGGATTCTAGACAATCACTCGGACGATGACGGCATTCCTCAAGTTTTGGTCAGCGCTCTAATCTCTGGCGGCGACCATTTTGACTGCTTACATGCCAGCAATAGATGATGGCAATGTTCAGTTCATTTGTCTTAGACGGTGGTTCCAGGGAACTCCAACCTGCAACATATATTTCTTGGCAACAATGGTTTTAAATTATATGAATATTAGCGGGTTTCGAACACACCAATGGAAGAAAAGATAATTTTAATTACAATTGCCAAAGTGGCAGCTTTTACATATATTTCGTAAAATTTCTCATGGCCTTCACAGTAGGGACTTTCTTCTCTGTCCGCCGTTTTCTCCTCTCCTTCTCACTGTCTGGCTCCCAACCCCTTCCTCAGTCTACTTGCCTTCAATTTATTATTTCCTCTGCCCCATCGTTTCACCTTTCTCCTTCATTGGCTGATAGAAAACAGTTGCCCCGTCGTTTTCTATTCTAGATAGCCGATAGATGTCCGCATCAAGTATGTGGTCATGATACCACCCTGTCTATAGTTAAACTTGCACACTGCTATTTGTAGTTGGGCTTTGGTGGTTTAAGGAGGATATATTAAAAGCTGATTTTCTGTGAAAAATTACACAACAATAATCTGCAGAAAAGGATGATGGATGGTGTCAAGAGGAATATGTTGAAAAACTGAACTTCCAAAGTTTTTCCAACGTCATTTGACCTGAATTTTTTGAACATGTTACTAAGGTTTTCATCAAGCTTCAAAAGCTAAGAATTGATGTGCTATAAGGCGTTCTAAAAGCTGCTTGGACATGAAATGTAGGATGGGAGCTATCTCCCAATCTTCTTTGCGTGCACTATTACAAATTAATTATTAATAGTATTCATATTACAAAAAACTCTCATTACGGAGTGAAACGTATTCAGCTGTCAGTAGTAGTCGTATTACAAATTAATTCATTGTTCCCCCTATCACTGGACTTCTTGCAAGATTGGCGGGCATGATTTAACATGATAGTCCTATTAAAATTCTAATTTACATTTCAGAGTTGTGAATGAAGCATAGTATCATAATCCTGCCGGATCTGGACCAAATCTTGCGCAGATTGGATTTTCTGGACTGTCTCAATCATATATATATATAACAATTGAAAAGAGTCTTATAAGTAATATATCGTGTATGGGCATAAGGCATAGATTCACAATACAAGCAAAATTCACCTAGGTTTTGTGTTTATGAGAAAAAATTTGACTCCAACATTCATAAAACTAGGCTGTAATTTATAAATATTTTTCAAGACAACTTCACATTCCCTTGTGCCCTTTTATCAATGATCATTACACGAGATTATTCCAACTGTAAATCTGAACTCACAAGTCCCTCATAATATGATTTTATGTGAACCTATTAAGATGTGATATATATATATATATATATATATATATATATATATCTTAGCAAGTACTTGTTTGTACTTGAAACCTTTTCATAATTACATGGCTTTCAAGCTCGTTATGAAATGAGGCTAGTTACTGTAGGAAACTTCTATGTGTAAAAACCATGATTTATTTGTTTGCAGTTAAGACACCAGGGTAGATAAACACCTCTTTAACCACAAGACCGATCAGTAAGAATCTAATATGTTTTACAAAATTTAAGTTTTTTCTTAGGAAGGTGTACCATTTTAAGTAACAGGTGCCCTGAGTGGGTATGCAGTAAACTTCAAAATGCTTTCTGTTTTGCTAGTGAATTACAGATTCGCTTATCCACATCCCATCATTGATCATACCTTGATTTTCATGAAGCTTGACAGCTGGATGAGGATGATGACCAATAACATGTTTGGTTGTTTCAAGTCATGTGAGGAATTCATAAGATGAAACTGTTAATGTTATAGCTTTCCAGTTAGGACTTCAAATATTGTGATGAAAGGAGTATGTTAAGAATCTATAGTAGACATTTCAGGACAATTTTGTAGTGCAATTTTGTACTACCATATTTAAGAAAATTACATTAAACTAGGAAAAACAATTCAAATGTCTACAATCAGCTGGTAATGCTACATTTTGTAAATTTTTAATGGTTCAAAATCACACTGTTAATACCTATTACAACATTCTAGCATTGAAGCTTAGCATTGCTAATAGTGGTGCAATGTAAGGGCTTCAGTCAGCACAGTTGATTCATTTGCAAGCCAGATAAGTGGTTTTCTGGAGTAAGCTTGCAAGAACACAAGTCACTATGAAGTGGATAGATAGACAAGATGGTCCAGCACTAGGGCATATTATACCATATATTGTAGGCATTAACCCATATGCTGTGTTAGATGCTTTGGTCTCAGGAAATCTTTAAGTCTGAGTTGTATGCATATATCTTTCACTTGAAAGTATTGTAGCTATACCTAATGCATGTTTTAATATTATCTGCATCTGGATTCTGTAAGAAGTATGATGCATCGTTACAAATTTTGTATTTTTGTGACAGTTATTTAATACATAATGATATGGTTCATTCTTGAGTCTTCATACAACTGTTTGAACTTTGAAGCATCCTCCAGAATGATTTTTTAGAAGAATTTTCAGTACTATGGTTACAGGTATGGAGCACTAATAAGGATCAGAGGCACGGTCTTTACCTGCCCTCAAATGCTGAGTCAGCCACAGCTGGTGTAGCTGGTCTTATTGAAAGCTCTTCAGGAAGACTAACTTATGCACTTCCCAGTCCAACACCACAACATCCTCTTGTGAGACTAACCCCCTCAAGGAATACTTGGGAAAATAGCACGGAAGAGATTTCAATAGAACAAAATTCTCAGATTCCAAATTCATGATTCTGATTTGACTTTGTAATCTCCATTCAATTGTTCAGTTTTTGTTTCAATTAAGCATTGAATTTTGATAGAAGGCATTAGGTTAGAAGTCTCATCCTTGTAACAAATGTGAGCGTTTGTTCATCAAATGTTTTAGTATGGTGAGAAGCAAGGAGTCATCTTGCCAATGTTAATCAGGCTGCTTTGTAATATTTTCCATTCTTTATATCAAGCAGTGTGGTTTGTTTGGTAAAAGAAGCCATTCCAGAAAACACAGATGCTTAGCTCCTTATTAATATGTGCAGTCTCACAGCAGGGCTGTTACAGTTGCATGACTGTCACAATGCAATGCCCAAATCTGGGCATTCAATACATGGCTGTTACACAGCACACCACCCAGCCAATGGCTGTTACAACCTAATGCCCAAAAGCTGGGCTGTCAACCTGTTACACAACAAAGTAGCAACCCTCTGCTCAGCATTACCATAGGCTCAATGAAACTGCAGCTTACTGAGGTTTTCTCCCTCCCTATCTTAGACCAACAACAGAACACACAAAGTAAAACATGAACCAAAAAACAATAAACATGGACCAGCCTGCCCAAATATTTTACAAACTACAGACAGAAAAGGTGGACTCTGACCTCTGCCACGACAGCTTGAAAAGGTGGGCTCTGACCTCTGCCACTGCAGCCTGAAAATGTGGGCTTTGACCTTTGCCACTGCAGCCCTGCATAGGCCACCAATTGGATAGTGTAGTGGCCATTGACCGAACAATCTCCCACTTAGCGACTACTTCGGCCAAGGTTGTAAGCCTACCTTGCCTTGGCACCAAGTAAATTTTTGTGCAACCAATGGCTTGGTCAATGCATCTGCTACATTCCTTTCTATTTTCACCTTGAGTAGCTCCACCTCTCCATATTCTACCACTTCTCTAATGAAGTGAAACCTCACTCTAATGTGTTTAGTCCTAGAGTGAAACTTGGGATTCACTGCAAGATCAATTACACTTTGGTTGTCACACCAAAGAGGTATTGGTTCTTGCTCAAATCCCACATCCTCACATAATAAATGCAGCCATATAGCTTCTTTGGATGCCTCTGCAGCAACAATATACTCAGCTTTTGTTGTAGATTGAGCAACCACTTCCTGCTTCTTACTTCTCCAACTAACTACACCACCAAACAATATGAAGATATATGCACTTGTGGACTTGCCCTTATCCACATCTCCTCCAAAGTTTGAATCAACAAAACCCTGTAATTGTTTGTTTTCGGATGCACCATAACATATTGCATAGTCTTTTGTCCCTTGTAGATACCTCATTATCCTCTTAACAACAACCCAATGTTGCTTACTTGGATTGGACATGAATCTACTTACAACACCCACTGCATGGGCTAAATCAGGTCTTGTACACACCATTGCATACATGAGCTTTCCAACTGCACTTGCATATGGTACATGTGTCATTTCCTTCTCTTCTTGCTTGTTCTTTGGACTCATTTAATTTGACAATGCCACTCCCACTTGAGATGGAGTGTTCATAGAAGTGCTCTTATCCATTCTAAAGAATTCAAGGAGTGCCGCTATGTACTTTCTTTGGCTGATACAAAGTCTTTTTGTCATGCGGTCTCTCTTGACTTCAATACCCAAAAAATAGTGCAATGGACCCAAGTCTTTCATGTCAAATTTCCTTGACAATTTAGACTTTGTCCTTTTTACCAACTCCTTTGAGTTACTAAGCAAAAGAATATCATCAACATACAAGACCAAAATAATGAAGTAATTTACCTTTTGCATGAAGTAGATGCAATGATCTCTATCACATCTTGTGAAACCATGCTCAATCAAATGCTTGTCAAACTTGTGGTACCATTGTCTTGGGGATTGCTTCAATCCATAGAGGGCTTTCGTCAATTTGCACACCAAATTGCTACTCCCACTTGCTACAAAACCTTCCGGTTGTTGCATGTAAATTTTCTCATTGAAATCCCCAAGAAGAAAAGTTGTCTTCACATCCATTTACTCAATTTCCCAATCATAGACTACTGCCATTGACATTAATAATCTGATTGAAGCAAGTTTTGCCATAGGAGAGAAGGTTTCGTTAAATTCTACACCCTCTACTTGATTATATCCTTTTGCCACCAACCTTGCCTTATATCTTTCTATTGAACCATCATCTTTGTACTTCCTCTTAAAAATCCATTTACAACCAATTGCTTTCCTATCCTTAGGCAATGGTTGCAAATCCCAAGTCTGATTTTGTTCAAGTGACCTCATTTCTTCTTCTATAGCCTTTTTTCAATGAATTTTTTCATCACTATTAAGAGCCTCTTTCACACTTCTTAGCTCATCACACATGGAAGACAATGCAAAATAACTAAAATCACTTGGTTCATAGCCAAACCTATTAGGTGCTCTTCTTTGCCAAAGACTCCTTGTCACTTGATCACTTTGTTCAATTTCTGATCCTTTGAGTTCTATCTCATTTCTTGTTGGTTACGAATCTACCACTAGGATAGGATTTTAATCTTATTGCGCCCTAGATTCGCCCAGCAGATTGAAAGGTCGGAAGGAAGGGATGCCTTCCGTGCCAATCTCCGGAGAAGGCCGGATCCTATGTTTTCTTAGTTGGGGGGTTTAGCTTAGAGTGTAGGAAAGAAATTATAAAATGCAGAAAGAAACATAAATATGCTTGTTTCGGGTGGGGAAGATAAGCAGCACAGCAACTAACCAATCACTATTACCAACAACAATCAAAACAATGTATGCAACAGAAACTATTAGTGTTATTCTATCCTATGTATCCTTTACTTTAGTATTCCAGATATACTCAACTACCAATACTGATATCCGAAGTGCAGAATAACAGTAATCAGAAATATAAGCAACATGAGGTAGAAATACTTAATAAAGGCAGCATACAAGACAAAGACAGCTAATAGAGCCAAATATACTTTGCATTCAAAAGCAAGTGCACAGCTGCAGAAGTTCCTTAGCAATATATTCCCCTTCCACCACTGTACAATGAAATGAGGCTGCTATTTATAGCAGAATTAACCCCCCCGATTACATTTTGGGCACAGAATCCTAGACTTGACAAAAGCTGCAAAAGCTGACAAAAGCGGCGAAAAGCGGCTGATGTTTGACCTATGCGGACAAGGAGTGTACTTGCAGCAAGGTCCACCTAGAAACGTAGCAGCTCCATGGCAATCCGGTAGGTGAGAAGTCGAGTTCGGTTAAATGGTGGTAGGTGCGGTACGATTTGGCACTTCACGCTCATCTACTCTGTACTCGGGTGGCACCCCTTTTGTCACATCTTGACAATTATCCCAAGATTAAACACCTGTCGGGATCTGAAAACTGCTGATGAAAGGGGAGAAAAATCAAACTTAGGAGTTTGTTCATTCTATTTTTATCCCGCCCGACAGTGCACAAAAATAGAGCGCAGTAAAACGGTGCAAGCTGAAAACAATGCAGTCGGACAGGTTATGCCTTAGAAACTTTTCTGCAGTCCACCTCCTTCCAGTCTGATGGCGCAGCAAAACGGTTGCGCAGTCGGGCGGGGCAGCGCACTCGGACGGGCCCTCATGCCTTAGTCATTTTCAACCTTTTCTTCTCTTTCCGCCCGAGGGCGCACCAAGATGGGCGCGCAGTCGGATGACGCAGTGCAGTCGGACGGAGTCCGACACTTAGCCATTTTTGTTGCTCTTCCATGAAAGGCCTCCCAACGGCGCACAAATAGATGAGCGCCACCCGACTTCGCTGCGAAGTCGGGCGGCCCCGATACTTAGAATATTTTGGGCTGTCTTCTCACATTGACCGCCAAGGTGCGCACCGAACCCCGAGCGCCGTCCGACTTCGCTGCGAAGTCGGGCGGCCCCAGTACTTAGCCGATTTTTTGAGCTTTTTCTCAACAAGATCTCCCAGGTGTGCAAAAGATGACGAGCACTGCCCGACTGCGTTACGTAGTCGGGCGGACTCCATACTTAGACAATTTTTAGGCAGATTTTCCCACTTGCAAAAAACACTGTGAAATATGAAATGAAAGATAGGGAAACGAAATCTGACAGTTGATGTAATGTCCCCATTTTTCATATTTTTACTATACATAGTTGTGGAGTGGAGTCTTGATGTGTTTTGGTGTGTTGAGAGTATTTTTGGTGAAATTTGGCAATTAAATAATAAAAAGGGGGAAATAAGGGTGTATGCCCCATTAGGAGAATAAATATCATTTTATTATTATTTTCTAAGGTATTATTAAGTGAAATCAAAAAGTGCCACCTCAATAAATAATTAAAAGAATGTCTATATAAAGAGGATTTGAGGGATCTTGGATCATTTATCTCTTCTACATTGTTGTATTTGGCTTTGCAGGTAATACAGTTTTCTCTTGTGGACGAAACCCTAGGAGAGAATTCTCTCTTGCGGACGAAACCCTGCAAGGGATAGCTTTGAGGACGAAAACCCTCTTGGCTAGAAACCTAGGACGAAAACCCTAGAGTTTCTTTGAGGTAAATCCAGCTAGGGTTTACAATTGGGTTTATTGAGACATTCTGCATCATTTATTGAAGATTTCTTGGGCAACATTCATATCAGATTTGGGGAGATCAGATTTGGGGTTTTGGGAACCCTTCTTTGTGTGGTATTTCAGATTTGGTGTGGCATTATAGTTTCAAATTTTTGCAGCAGAGTTTAGCAGTGTTGTGGCTGGGCATTTGTAAGTTGTTTTCATTCAATAATTTAGCAGAGGTTGTATTGTTTATTTAGCATCCAGGATTTTATATTAATGTTTTGGGTATGATCTATGTAATTGTGATTCCAGGAAAAATAATAAAAATATTATGGTATGTTTGTGAGAAATCTTAGAGTTTTGTGGTGAACTTTTCTGGGTATTTGTAGATCTGATTGATATCTGCATGATTCAATATTTTCTGGGTATTTGTAGATCTGATTGATATCTACATGATTCAAAATTTTATTTGATATAAATTGCATAGTTAGGGTTTTTCCTTAGTTGGTACATTACAGTTGAAGGGCAGAAAGGACACGAAGAAGAATGGGAAAGAAGAAGAGGGAAGGCAAAGCAGCAAGCTTACAAAATTTTCAAAATTTGACACCCCGTGCAAAATGTGGCAACATTCCTGGCGGCTCGCAGGGTATCGAGTTTGCCTCGATGCAAGGAACCTAGCCTTTATCGTTTAGGCAGAGAGTCCCTCCCGAACCCTGCATCTCTCTGCTGTTGCTGCTGCTGCTCTTGGTCACTCTCAGTAGTCTCCTCTCCCGAATCTTCTTCTTCTTCAATCTCTGAGCCTGACTACTCGGCGTCCTTGTCTTCCTCCTGTACAGTAGGCTCGACCTACTCACGGACGTGCTCATAAGCAATCCTAGCCTGAGCCTAGGCTGCATCTTGGAAGGGCTCTAAGTCATTGATATCCTTCAGCGCTTTTTTGAATGTTGAACCTTATGCTCGTCAATGGTGTTGTACCTTTATTCGAGTTCGTGGAGGTAGGTGTTGATTTTACAGAGCTTGGACACCATCTGGGTTACCTGTGCCTCCTGCACTAGATCAGTGCAACCATCAATATAAGAAGTATCTGCCTCATATACCCGCCAGTTTTTCTTCACTTGCTCCAAAGGCAGAAATTCCTCATCCTTTACAAAGCTCGGGAATCTAAGCATTGAAAGGGAGTTAAAAGGGACCAGGCAGATGTTCTTCTCATGGATCAATGCATCTAGCATCTTCCTGGCAGCCTTGATATTTTTAGATTTTTCAAAATAATTTTGCAAGGTTATCCTTGCATCGACCCAGTCTAGGGCAATCTGTGACATAGGTGGGAATTGGAAGCCCTTGCGCTCATATCCTTCAAGTTTTATTGCCAAGTCCAGCCACTGCCGTGCTCGACGTTCGGCCTCCTCTATCGCAGGCTTTCCCTCGACAGAAACTTCTTGTATATTGGAGATGAAATTGAGGACGGGTAGTGACCTGGAAACATTAGTCCGACAACCCTTCAGCAGGTCGACTCTCATCTCTTTGATCCTATCCTTGGAGAAAGCAGCAGCCTGCGATGCCTTCTCTTCTAGCAGCGCCTGAGTTTGCTAAAGCTGATTTTGCAATTGAACAACATGCATCAGTGCTGCCTTTTTATCTTCTGTTAATTGATCAGTCGTCGCCTTTTGGTCCGCCGTCACCTGTTGAGAGGCTGCAAGTTGATCCTTCAACTTCTTTACCTCTCCTTGAGCGGACTCCAACTGAGCCAGTGCCTTGGCCAGATTTTCCTCAAGCTGCCTCTTATCGTTCTGGAGCTGGTACAGCTGCTGCTTGGTCTCAAGGCGCTTGACTAGAAGGTTGTCAGCATTTCTACAGATTTCACCTATCTCATATTCCTCATTTATGTCATAAAAGCTCTTTTCCTTGGTTTGGTACATGTAGTATTCTTTTGTCATCTCCTAGACGAGCTTTTTGACTTTAGGCACTATTTTTTATGTCCGAAGCACCCTTTTCTCCAGGTCGTATTTGACGTGCTTCTCAGGCATGGCAATTTCTTTCGCCCTTCTCTTTCTGACCCCCTGAAGAAAAGCAACAGAGCCCTGGGCGGATTTTGCGGCTAGGGATCGGTCATCAGTAATTTGCAGCTCTTTTTCGACCAGCTCCAGCTCTGCGAACATGGGGTATGCTGAGGCCAAATCTTGTTGTGGAAATTTTTCCTAAAAATAATGAGGTGGGCATTGCGCCAGAAGATACGACCACTCTTGAGGGCGACTGGGACTGAGGGGAAGTGGGCAACTGTTGAGGAGGCAAATTTGGGATTTGGAGGGCAGTCGTGGTGGTGGGTGAGCGGCGTGGGGATAGGGAAACTTCCTCGGCACTAGCCGTAGGGGACAAAGCTAGGGTTTGGCCTAGGGTCTGAAAAATGTTAGGGTTTTGGGCGTAGCGACCAAAGGACTATAGACTATGCTGAGGTTGTGTGAAAGGAGATGGGGATGAAGCAGCCAGAATATGCCCAGACATGGAAGATGAGGGCGTAACAATAGGGGTTGCTAGGGTTTGTTGCAAAGGAGGAGAGGGCATACCTATGAGCTTTGCCTGAGCTGGCGTTCGAATGACTCCTGCAACCCAGGTTTTTGCTTCCCTCTGAGGGCTGTCCTCAATAGAGATTATGTTGCTTGCAGCCGCGCCTGATCGTGGAGCTGTCACTGTCTGCTGCAAAACCTCCTTCTTGTGCCACCTTTCTTTGGTATTTTCGGACCTTTTCTTCTTTTTCTCCTTAGGTGCGGCAGTTTTCTTAGGGGAAGTGAAAGTAGTTGATGCGTCAGGGGCTGGGGCTCCCAAAGTAAACTTATATTTAGGCTTTGTTGGGTCTGCGCCCTTTGTTTCTGCCTCACTGGCTGACTTCCCAGGCTCCCTCTCTGACTGAGAGGACTTTTCAGGCGCTGAGGACAACATTGGGTCCACCTTCTTGCATTTTGATGCTTTGTTCTTGGACATCCCTCGTACAAGTAAATGTTGAGGTGGAGGCTTCCTTTTATACCTTTTTCGGGCACCTTAGGGGACAATATTACGAAACACGAGTGGTTGCCACTTGTCGAAGTATTTATCATATAATACGGAAAACTCGTCATCAACGGACATCGTCTTTTTATCTGATTTATCATGTCGCATACGACACCTCATTATCCAACATCCCATGATTTTGTCTTTTTCCCAGCCAAGCGACACCACCTTTGTGAGCAGTATTCTGAAGCCAGCTGATCCCACTTTGTGATCCTCATTGTGCTCGAGATTGTAGTCTGCTTCTGTTGTAACTTCACAAGATTGAAATGGATGGCGTAGGCCACCCAGTCTGCCCAGTCAAAATAAATTGGGTGCCTCCCCCTTTTCAGGGCACTAAAGTCATAAAACTCCCCATGCAGAATGCATTCGGTGAGGGCAAGCTGGTAGGGGTGCACCACCTCGTCTGTGCCGCAGCCTAGAACACAAGCAAGTATGGTATATATGTATTGGCTTTTGAACTATGCCAAGGGTATCGGGGGCGACGACCACCTTGAAGCTGACAGTGGATGCTTTAGCTCTGAATTGAGGAAATCCCTCATCCACTTGGATTCACCACCCCTAGCTGCCTGTTCATCCAGGTTAATCTTCCTGAGTATGCCATTAGGGTCTGGATCGATCCCTGGCACGAAAGCTGGTTGGACGCTCTCCTTGAAGAGGGTAAACAACACTCTTCCCTAGTAGTTGCAGACCTGTCGGGTGGCTGGTTTGTAATATACTATGATCGACTCAACCAGCTCTGGGCAGTGGTGGACAGGAGGGCACAAGAACCAGTAAAGGTTCGACTTATAGACAACGTCAAAATGGTGTGAGGGCGAAATCTTATCAGACCAATCTTTTAAAGTAACCCGCAGCTCTATGAGGCTAATTGAGTAATTGCCATCTCGGTACTCGGTTAGGCGGTCTACGGGCGACGGGGGAGGACATTGCCTCCTGGCACTTCTCGCCCTGGTTTTTCCATTTTTCTCCTTCAACGCTTCACTTCCATGAGCGCTCGAGATAGTCTTCCCCTCGGATTATTTCTCTGAAGCGTTGGACTCCGCCTGCGTAGGCGCTTTCCCTTTTTTTGTGCTTGGTTTCTCACTCATGGCGCTGAGAGTTACTAGAATTCACAGCTAAAACTTAGAAAAATTCGCAATTTCTCCTCTTTCACAGCGCAACTCGAATTTATTCAGCAACACTGATATTACTGAGTAAGTAAAATGCCTTTGCTAAAGATGGGTAAAAATAACATTAATGGTGTTTGATGAATTTAAAGTTTGTTGCTTGAAGTGTGTGAGTAGCACCGTTATTCCTCGACGACCGCGCATGGGATCCCTTGTTGGAAAGCGCAAATTGTATGTCATTGGACCCAGGTGTGCTTTTCATTTATGGAACCCACTTCAAAAATTGTGCAATCATTCCTTAAACTTTTCAAAACTCATGCCTTTAATGATGTCATTGTCGCCATCTGGGCACAAGCTTCGAAGCATTTGACTCGACAAGCGTGCTAGGAAACCTTAGGTAAAACTTGTGATTTCTTTTATCTCCTCGACCAAGTGCACCCAAAAGATGGGCGCCGTCTGACTTTGCACTATGAAACCCGTGCCTTTGGGAGGACAACACTTAGAAAAATTTCCAAATTATCACATGCCCCTAAGACGCGCCTGCAGGAGTGCGCAAATTTTAGTGTGCGCCATCAAGAAGCGCAAGGAAAAATCTCGAAGTCGGGCGGGACACTTAGAAAATTTTTATACTTTTTTGCTTGTCCCCGTCCGCTGGCGCATTAAATAGGGCGTGTCGTCCGACTTCTCTATGAAGTCAGGCCACTTCCCACCACTAAGAAATTTTTTTGATCTTTTTCCCTTACTTTTTGTGGCCCTGGAATCTCCTGACGTTGCAAAAATTTGAGGGCGATGCCTGACTTCGGGGTAATTTTCTGCGCCTTCGGATGACATTCCCTACCTTAGTCATTTTTTGAACTGCCATGCACCTTTTTCCAAAACACTCGGCTCTCTTTTCTGGATTAAAGCAGGAAACTAACTGAATTGAAAGCAATATTTACATTCAGAAAAATAAATTGATACAGCGGAAAACAAAAATATGTAAAAGGGAAAACCTTTGACAACTTTCAGTGGTAGTAGGCTTTCAGATGAAAGTCGTTAACAAGTATCGGGAGGGTCTGGCCCTCCATGTCTCTTAGCACAAACCGTTGAACTGGTTCACTTGGATGACTTGGAAGGGGCCATCCCAGAAGGCATCAAACTTGTCATGATTGCCCGGTTTGGCCTTGTATGAGTCCCATTTCAGCACTAAGTCCCCAATCTTGAAGACTCGGGCAGTGGTTCCTTTTGAAAACCAGTTCTACATTTTCTCAACATGCTTGGTAAAGGCCTGATACACCTTTTCTCTTTTCTCCTCCAGTTGCAGCAATTGAGCCAATCGGGCGTCAACAGGGTATTTGATGTCTTTCTCATCTTCCAACAGCCAAAGTGCAGGCATCTCAATGTGTGTGGTTAAGACAACCTCTTTGCCGTACACGAGTGCATATGGCAACGTCTTGATGGATTTTTTGAAGGAGATACGGTCCGCCCATAGTGCTCAATCCAGAAGTAGATGCCACGATCTTTTGTTCCTTTCCACCATCTTCTTTATAATCTTCAAAATATTCTTGTTGCTGGACTCGTCTAGGTCATTCCCCTACGAATAGTAGTTCGAAGACATTTTGTGGTAAATGTCGTACTTGCTGGTGAACTATGTGAGTACAACACCTACAAATCTTGGACCATTGTCTGTGAAAATTGCCTCTGGAATCCTGAAATGAGTGATGAGGCTCTCTAGGAAACCAATGACCGTTTCCTGGTTGGCATGCTTTGTAGGCACTGCCTCGGCCCATCGGGTAAAGTAATCCGTGGTTGTTAGGATAAACTTATGCCCCACCGAAGAGTTGGGTGTTATCGTCCCGATGAAGTCGAGACCCCACTGCTGAAATGGAGTCTCAGCTTGAATTGGCTGAAGGGGCATGGGCGCCTTTCAATTTTTGCCGACGAACCTTTGGCATTTCTCACATTTTTGACAAATCGCATGTGCATCTGTGAAGAGGGTGGGCCATTATAGCCCGCTCTGATAATTTTCAAGGTCATCGGCCTTCCTGAATGGTGTCCTCCTGGAATCCCACAATGGAATTTGTCGAGGACCTTTGGTTTGTCAGATTCTTTGATGCACCGCAATAGGGTGCTGTCAATATTTATGAAATACAACCCCTTAGGGTGTAGTACATAATTCAAGGCATTAAGCCTAAACCTCCTTCTTTGTGAGGCATTGAGATGATATGGACATCTCCCAATGTTGAAATACCACACTAGGTCATTCATCCAATCACTCTCCTCTGGTAAGGAGTTGGCAAGGTTGATTTCTGTCATTGGATCCTCCCATTGACAAGCAGAGAGTTCAACTGCAGCACTTCGGGCCAATTCCTAGCATAGATCTTGACCTTGGATTAGCTTGGTGGGTCGTACCTCTATGTCAAACTCTTGGATTTTGGCAATCCATCCTACCCTCTTGTGACCAGGTTCCCCTTGGATGATGAAATTTTTGACGTCGGGGTGTATCATGAAGACAGTAACCCGGCTCTGAGAGACGAAGTGCTTAAACTTTCTCAAGGACCTCATAACTGCATGAACTTGCTGCTCAATAAAATTATACCTCTCTTCATGCGGTTGGATCACTTGGCTTAAGAATGCTATTGGTCTCTCCTCGTCGTCGTCTCCCTTCTGAGTCAAAACTAGAGCGTAGCTTTTGGGTTCTCCCATCATGTAAAGGATGAAGTCCTTGGAGTAATATAGATTTATCAATACTGGAGCCTGGGCAATCCTGGCCCTAATATCCTCGAAGGCTTTCTTACTTTCTTCATTCCAGAGAAAGTCAGCATCCTTATTCAAGAGCTCGACCATGGGCTTGATCACTTGGGCAAAGTCAGGGACAAAATTCCTTACAAAGTTGATCTATCCAAAAATGACTACAGCCCTTTCTTGTTGACCGGGATGGGCAAACTAAGAAGAGCCTCTGCTCTGTCGGGGTCAACTGCAAGGCCCTTCTCAGAAATAACATGGCCTAGTAGTTTACATTCCTTCACCACAAAGACTGACTTCTTTGGGTTGATGGATATACCGAATTCATGACATCTTTCAAATACTTGCCAGAGATGGGAGGTGTGGTATTATCTTCTATGCGAAAACATAGTCATGTCATCCAAGTAGATAACAATGATTTTATTGAGTAACTCACGAAATGCTAAGTCCATAGCTCTCTGGAACGTAGCCCCCGCATTGGAAAGACCGAAGGGCATGCGCTGATAGGCGAACGTCCCCCATTTTGTGGTGAACATCGTCTTATGTTGGTCCTCATATTTTACACAGATTTGATTATAGCCGGAGAACCCATCTAGAAGAGAGAATATCTGAGCCCCTGCAACCACATGAAGGATTTGAGCAATTTACAGGAGTGGATAATGGTCCTTTAGCGAAGCCTGGTTGAGATTGCAAAAATCCACACAGAGGCGAATGTCTCCATTCTTCTTCCTCACAGGAACTAGATTTGCGACCCAAGAGGAATGCTTGATAGGATAGATGATTTTTGCTTCCAGCATCTTCATGAGCTCGACTTTCATCATGACCTCAATCTTCGGGTTCACTGCCCTTTGCTTCTGCCTGAAGGGTTTGACATGTTCTTCCAGCTCTATGGTGTGTTGGATCATCTCTCGGTCGTACCCCTTCAAGTCCTGGTAGCACCAGGCTACAATGTCTGGGTACTCTTCACACAGGGCTCAGATCTGCTCTAACTCTTCGGTGGTACAGTCTGTTCCGACCTTGATTACCTTTTCAGGTTCCAATTCCAGGTCTTTGTACTGCTTAGAGTCTACTTTGATCCTGTGGGATATAGCTCTATCATTCTGATCAAACAGGCTCTCTAAGGTGATCAGTCCTTTTGGGACGTGATTATTCTTTAACTGTATTAACCCCTCATACTGCTTGTCATCAGGGTCTACCTTCGATTGAACTAGCTTCATGTATCATAAAGGTGATGATATCCTCGTCACAATCGAACACCTGCTAGTGGGTGTCCTTATCAGGCATAGAAGGCCTATAAATAGTACGAACCAGCTTTGGCTTCTGCATAGTATCATCAATCGAGACGTACCTGGATCCAATAGATGCCAATATGTCAGCATGCTTATTCTTCTTGCTGGAGATGGCTTTGACATTTAAGGAGTCAAACGACTCCATCAGATCCTAGACACGATTACAATATGCCTTGAGGTAATGCTTCTTGGAGGTGCACTTGTTCGTGATCTGGTTGCACACCAGCTCTGAGTCACCAAAGATTTGCAGGTGCTTGATCTCGAGCCTCTTCGCCTTTTTTAAGCCTAAGCACAAGGCTTCATACTCTGCCGCATTATTAGTGCAACTCCAAGCCAACGTATAACAGTAATCTTTTTGGATACCAGATGGGGAGACCAGAAGGACTCCTGCTTCAACGCCACTCTTGCATCGGGTGCCATCAAAGTACAATTTCCACAGCTTATCGATGGTAGGACCTATGTCCTTTTTGGCAGTCTGGTCGTGTTTCTCAGGCTAAGTGATGGAGTAGCAACCTAATTATGTCTCGATCATGGCATTGAAATCCAGCAAGGAGAACTCGTCCTCCACTTGCAGCTACTCTAGGTTCACCAGCTCCACTTATACCAGCTCCTCGGTCGTTCGATGAACCATGTCATTTTGTTGCTCTTCCCCAGGTATCTTCTCAACCAAAAAAGTGGAAGGTTTCTCATTATAAATTTTCAACCTTCCTTTGAAAGGTACCTCCATATGTGAATAGTCCAGTGACAAATATCCACCCAGCTTGGCAGTGAACTCCCTTGAGAGACACATGCTAAAGTAGGGTTCCAAGTCAACCACTACGACCTCTTGGATGACCATGATGTCGAGTGCTTTATGCAGCCGAATGGGGATATCTTTTATGACGCAAACTGTCTTCACAGGAGTGTCGTCCAACTGTAGAACACCTTGGCTATTCCTCATATATTCCATACCAATTTCCTCGTAGATAGCCCTTGGAATGATAGTAGTCGAAGCACCGGAGTCCACCATGCAGTTATGCACTATGTGGCCTTCCATCCTCAAATATAGATAGAAAGGTGGCGGTCTATTTTTTCCAGTAGCAAAAGTCGTCAAGGGCTGAGCTAACACAGTAGGCTGTGGTGGCTTTCCACCTTTTACATTCTTTAGGGATTCTTGCAACAAATCCACATGACCTAGGAGCTGAAGGGCATCATACATGCTTATTTTTGTCGGGGCCTTCTTGAGCTCATCAACTATGTTGTAGGTTGAAGTACCGTCCCATTTCACTTCCTTTGCTGGCTCATACTTGGTGCGGTACTGCTACGTGGCCTTGACCCTTTGTCTCTTTGTCAGCGATGGGTACCTCAACTTCTCCTGAGCTTGCTCTTTTGTTTCGGTCGATGGTTGAGTCACTAGAGCCTTAACTACTGGAGCCTTGAGCACCAGGGGCTTTTCTTTGGCAGTCAGAGGTAAAGGTGGCTTATTAGGAGCTGCCACAGCAGGTTGCGTCCTCTCCCTTCCTATATACACCTTTAATGACTTTATATGGGTCGAGGTGGCCTCAATTGGATTTTTCCCCTCCTTGGTCAAGAGTGACATACGATCTTCTTCAAGAACTGCAAAGATACTCTCCTCATCTCGGATCATGTATGCTTAATCCTCTATGACGCTACCCGCAAGGGTCTAAATATAATGTTGATGTAGTGTGCAACTGTCTTCCCCACGGGGGTCATTGCAAGTGGAGCACCAGTTCACGCGGTCATAAGTGCCAGTTTGAGCATTGCCAACAACATTTTTTGCTGGAGGCCTTTGCACTTGAGCCGCTTGATCTCTTGTTAGTGCGGGAGGAGGATATGACCTCCTTGGAACAAAATCCA
The DNA here is from genome assembly GCA_028583015.1 of Wollemia nobilis. NCBI lineage: Eukaryota > Viridiplantae > Streptophyta > Pinopsida > Araucariales > Araucariaceae > Wollemia > Wollemia nobilis. The sequence goes on from JAQPPZ010001195.1 coordinate 2,866,365, forward strand.
TCTGAGCCTATTTCTTCTTCATGATTGTCATGTCATTAGACATTGTCTGGTAACCAGAGGCAAGGACCTGTACTTCCTGAAGGATCTTATTTTGTATATCGTTATCAGCTGGAGTTGGTCGGGTCTGTGGAGGTAATGCAACTAAAGGTGGTGGAGCAAGCAAAGCTTGGTACTGAGGAGAAGCAGGAAGTGTTGGATATTACAGAGGAGGTGGATTAGGACAATGCATTTGAGGCAGACCATATGGGTCTATGACTGGTGTAGGATTCCATAGCTAATGGGGGTACGGATTGGATGAGGATGGCGTCTCACCAGACGTGGGTGGATATTGGGACTGAGGAAAATCTGGATAGATTGGGGGCTGCATTTTATGAGGGAGCCTGCCTATGGCAATCATATCCAGTTCTGCCCATTGAGCAGCTTCATACAATGCGGGGAAAGTATTTACATGGGCCAACTTAATGACCAAGAAAATATCCGAATTGAAAGCTCTGAGGTAGTAGTGAGTGGCCTGTCCCTCAGAAGGACGTAGCTCTGGGGGTACTCTCTTCTAGGATCTTGCAAACCTCATGTTGAAGTATTATATCTCCTATTGTGGATGGTGCTGAATGCTTTGAAATTGGTGCAACAGTGAGGAGGGATCAACGAATTCATTGAATCCTCTAACTAGCATGCCAGCTAGCTGGGTCCATCCCGTGATAGTCCCCTATGGTAAGGATCTCCACCAGTAGAGAAGTTTCCCTCACAGGGAGAGAGCTAACAGCCGAGTTTTCATGCTCTCATTTGTGATAAAGTGCAACGTAGCCAAGGCCAGAATGTCTTGGATATGCTCATATGTTGTCTTCCCAGTGCTGTCATATGTGGGAATGGATTTTAAGCTAGCAAGCGAAACAACCTCTTGTCTAGATAGAGCGAGGGGTCCCATGGAATTCACACCCGAGAAGAAGTCATTAGCTTTGGTTGTCTTCTTCCTCTTCTTCAAGCTGGTCGGTGGTGTAGTCGGTATCAGTACTGTCCGAAGTTGTAGGTTGTTCTTCAACTTCAGCCTCTTCAAATTCTTCGACTTCTTCCACCTCTTCAATTTTAGTTTTAGATTCATGCTTGAATCTATCGTCCTGGTGAGCTTGATAATCATCCAGCCTCAGGCGCTCTCCAGCAGCGTTGATGTCGATCTCGTAAAAATCAGGTTGTTGTCCCGAATTCCTAGCTCTCCATCTTCTTGTATGCATGAAGGTGCTCTTGATATTGGACCAATCCTACAGACTCAAAGGATACTCAGGTTCAGCAGAGTCACCAGGTATTCTGATTTAACAGCAATGAACGAACACCGATGCTTCGATTCTATTTTGGGGTGGGAAACTTTTGGGACCCGAAAAAGCTTCCTAGGGATAAAATTTTGTTAAATCCTAGATGGTCTCCCGATACACCCAAAGATGCATGGGAGCTCAATTCTATGCACGAGTGCTATCTGAGGCCTAGGTATTGGAGCTTGATCGCCCCTCACTTCACTAGACACTTTATGGGCTATCTATCTTAGCCAATAATGATAGCTCATTTGTACTATTTTAAAACCCCAAGCATAGGGTTTCTAACCTACTCAACTACTATAAAAAAACTATAAATTTTTTTGACCTTTTTTTGGATATGTAATTTTTTTAATAAGGAAAACTTGCAAACGAAAAAACTAAACTCGAAAATATTATACCTAATAGTCAAAATGGTAGAATTTATCGTAGTCGTAGCAGAACACAGCCTTGGAAAGTGCTCTGATACCACTTTTTAGGAACCTAATATTAAAAATAACACTCTCACACAAATACTTGAAAATAAACACACATGCTCACAACACACTTGGAAATAAAATGCACAGTACAAAAATGAATTGCAGAAAAAGAACAATCTTACAATAGCACTAAATCACAATCGTCTTCGAGGGAGCAACCTACTTCAATACTTCATTCAATTATGCAAAAAGATGCATACAATATTGCCTCTCGTAGATTTAAGGAATTTCTTTAGGACCTAACTCCCAAGGTTGGCTTACATGGAAAATGCCACCCGGGCTAGAATCTCCTACCTACAATCACTTACATTCTTGAAAAATTAGTTACATAGAAAGGCACCATTTGGCATAGGCATTTCTTAATCCAAAGCTATAACAAAACATTACAAAATATTAACATGGGTACTGCCCATGTTCTACAAGGACTATTACACCAAGTGTTATGATGGGGTCGTAACACATGACAAGACGGTACCGCATTGACCTTCATTTCTAGAATTTCTTCTATCATTTTTGATGCAGGAGCATCCAATGGTGTAAGGGCAATCTTGCATCACCAAAAATAAATAAATAAATAAATAATATATATATGTTTAGACCCATGTGTTTAAATATATATATAAATAAATAAATAAATATATATATATATATATATATATATATATATATATATATATATATATATATGTTTAGTCATATATGTTTAGACCCATATGTTTAGATCTATGTGTTTAAACCCATATGTTTAGACCCATATGTCAGAAATTCAAGATTAAAGTGAATATTTTCTTGGGCGAGAAAATGAAAATTAAAAATTTCAAGAACATTCTTTGGGAAGTTATTAATAGGTGGAATAGAGATTACCGAAGGGCTGGTGTTACAGATCGTGGCTCCAATATTGTAACATATGGCATTGTAATTTTTGCCCCTTTTGGCTGACATTAATAAAATAATTCTTTTCTATTGTGATTTGGCTCCTTGGATATTTTTGTTCGTGTTTGTTCATCCTCATCAAGTGGTATCAGAGTGGGAGTTCCTGAGTGTGTAAGCAGATCACCGAACATGAGGTAGTTTACACCAAGATCTGTGGTTCGGGTTTGGAGAAGCCGGAGCAAGATACCCCCACGAAGGAACCGAGGTGTTGCCAATAATGCCATAGTGCCAGTAGAGGATTTCCAAGCTTTCCAGAGGCAAGTCTAGGCATTACAAGAAGAGCTACATAGAGGGTTTGACCCAAGAAGAGAGGAAAATAGTCAAGATGAAGTCGAAGAAGAGGAAGAATAGTTTGAGGAAGAAGAAGAGGCAGTAGATCCTGCCCAAGCGAGGTTGTACAGAGCCATATCTCAGATTGGGAAAAGAACGAAGATGGAGGTTTCCACATACTCGAGAAATCTTAACCCGAAGGAGTTGATTGACTGGATCAATGACTTGGAAGAATATTTTGAATATGAAGAGGTGGAAGATCCTGACCGGGTCAAGTTTTCTAAGACCAAACTGAAGGGTCATGCTAGAATTTGGTGGAAAGGAGTACAACTTGACAAAAATAGAAGGGGAAAAGAGAGGATCACCAGATGGGAACGAATGGTGGAAAAGCTAAAGAGGCAGTTTATTCCGGTAGATTATGAGTTGGATCTGCTGAAGAAGATGCAAAGTTTGAGACAGTTAGGAAAGTCTGTCAAAGAATACACCAAGGAGTTCTACAAGATCTTGATCCAAACTAGCCATTCTAAGGCTAACAAGGAGAAGGTATCCCGTTACATCCATGGGTTGAGAACTAGTATTCAAGAAGAGTTGAGTCTAGTTAGGATGAGCACCATTGAGGATGCTTACCAGTTTGCTCTAAAATTTGAAGAGAAGCTGAACAAAAGGTTTGAGGGTAAGCAAAAAGGAAGAGGTCATGGAGAAAGAACTGGTGGAAGAACAGATGGAGGATGAGGTGAGAAGAAAGAAGAAGCTAGTAGTAGTCAGGACCAGAAGGGAGATAATGCTTATAGATCCCATGGTCAGAACAACTACCCAAGAGGAAGAGGTACATCTGGTCGAGGAAATGGAGGAAGAGGGTTTCGTGGAACCTGCTTCAACTATGGAGAAGAAGGACATTGAGCATATGAGTGTCCACAACACCAAGAGAAGTCAAATAGGAGACCAACGGGTAATGCCAACACTGCTATTGTAGATGAAGGAACTGAATCAGAGCACTGTAAGGAGGCAGAGAGAGGAAAAGTTATGGTCATAAGGAGAACCTTGTTGAATGAGAAGGAACCAGACCAAAAGAAGAGTCTATTCTGCATAAGGTGCAAATGTTCAGGTAAGGTTTGTAATGTTATTATAGATAATGAAAGTACTGATAACTTGGTCTCTAAAAAAATGGTTACTAAGTTACAGCTATAGAGGAGGAGACACCCCATACCAGATTGCGTGGTTGCAGAAGGACCATAATACATTGGTCAATGAACAATGCTTAGTCAAGTTTAATATTGGGAGATACAAGGATGAGGTCCTGTGTGATATCCTGCCTATGGATGCTTGCCATATGTTGTTAGGAATACCATGGCAGTTTGATCACCATGCAGTCCATGATGGACATGCCAACACTTACTCCCTAACAAAGGAAGGAGTGCACCATAAACTGAAGCCACTGAAGGAGATGGATGAAAATGTATGTAATAGTGCCATAATTTGTTTGGTTGATGGTAGGAAATTTCTAGATGATTTGAAGCATGAGCATGTGTGCTATGCATTAATTCCTAGAGTTAGGGAAGAACCAAGCAAATATGTCCCTATAGAAGTCTCAGGTCTATTGGAAGACTTCTAAGATATTATATCTAATAATGTGCCAGAGGGTTTGCCACCCATGAGAAATATTAGCCATCATATTGATTTGATACTAGGAGCTAGTTTGCCAAACAAGGCTGCCCATAGGATGACTCCTATCAACAGGAGTACTGGTAAATCACCATTCCAGATTGTATATGGGAGTAGTCCAAGAAATGCTTCTAATTTGAGGAAGTTGGACAGGGGAGAAAAGAATAGTGTTGAAGCTGAGAAATTTGTAGAGCATCTAAAGGATTTACATGAAGAAGTAAAACAATACATCAATAAGATGAACACTCAGTACAAGACAAAGGCTGATAAGAAAAGGAGGTTTAAGGAGTTCTAGGTTGGTGATGAAGTCATGGTGCACCTGAGAAAGGAGAGGTTTCCTTCTAAAACATATAACAAGCTGAAAATGAAGAAGTTTGGACCATGTAGGATCATACATAAAAGAGATTCAAGAAATGCATATGAGGTGGAGTTGTTGAGTGGATTGAACATATCACTTGTGTTCAATATTTTTGATTTGGTAGAGTATCATGAAGGTGATAGTTCTAAGGAACCAATTGCAGAGTTGTGGAGTGTTCTAAAATTGGCTCTAGTGACTAAAGAGATAGAGGAAATCCTGGATACCCGCATCGATCGAAGTACAAGAAACAAGTAGTATGAATAATATCTAGTGAAATGGAAGGGAAGGCCTATAGAAGATTCGACTTGGCTATCCAAGTCCGAGGTTGACCACCTTGGTTTTCCTCCAACAACAAAGAAGTGAGGTCACTTCTCAAACTTACCCTGGGTGTCTGATGCAGGAGCATCCAATGGTGTAAGGGCAATCTTGCATCACAAAAAAAATTAAAATAAAATAAAATAAATAATATATATATGTTTAGACCCATGTGTTTAAAAATATATATATGTTTAGACATATATGTTTAGACCCATATGTTTAGATCCATGTGTTTAGACCCATATGTTTAGACCCATATGTTTAAACCCATATGTTTAGACCCATATGTTAAAAATTCAAGATTCAAGTGAATATTTTCCTCGGAGGGAAAATGAAAATTAAAAATTTTAAGAACATTATTTGGAAAGTTATTAATAAGTGGAATAGAGATTACCAAAGGGTTGGTATCATAGATCGTGGCTCCAATATTGTAACATCTGACATTGTAATGTCTGCCCCTTTTGGCTGACATTAATAAAATAATTCTTTTCTATTGTGATTTGGCTCCTTGGATAGTTTTGTTCGTGTTTGTTCATCCTCATCAATTTTTAAACATTTTTTTTGGCAAGATGCACTCCATTTCAAAAGTGGATCATTTAAAGGGAACTTTTGGCTTTATTTATACTCACGTAAATCATCTATGAATATAGGGGAGATATCAAAGATATGATCGAAGTTCTAAAATATAAATGTTGTTACACAACTTCCTCAAAATTCAGCATAGAATAAATTTCACCATCTTTAACTACTTATTCTTACCTTTTGAAACTTGTCTTTTCACAAGCACATCGTTACCATGTCTCCAATTTGAAAGTGCTTATATCTGTGCCTTCATTATAATGTTCAATATTTTTCTTAGCCATTGAAGAAATTCATCATCCCTTCAACATGTTCAATATTTGTAGATATTTGTGCTTCAAGATATGTGGCCTCAAATCAGTTACCTCTCTAGGAGATATTTCATATATTATTTCAAAGGGTGAATAACCTAGGGGACATTTCTTATACTAGTAGGAAAGGTGATAACTTTTACAACGAGTCACAAGATTGTTAAGAGAAAAATTTAACTTATCCCATTGTCTTGGTTTGTCCTATAGCAAACATCGTAACATATTTTCAAAGGAATGATTAAAGACTTTAGTTTGTTATTTTGGAGGAGAGATGAGGAGCAGTGGAGGAAGCGGAGGAGGAGCAAAAACGGTAGGTAGGAATTTTGAACCAACGAAAGGAGAAGATCTAGAGCCAAGGTAGAATGCTATAGTTGAAAAGGAAAAGGATTCCCTGTCAGCTCAGTTCAAAAAGGCTAAAGGTACAGATCCTCCAGATAAACCCTCAAACAAAGGGTCCCACTGGGGTTCGAGAGCTGGCAACAAGGGCCCAACCTTTTTGGAAATGCTGAAAGGGAAAAAGAAGGATCCAGTCAGTGAACTACCACCCCTAATACCAAACAATAACTGCGCCAGTGGAGATTATGGAAATATTCTTGGATATGGAGGCATCATCCTTAGTTGGCAAGTTTTTGGGAGGAATGCCGGACATTGAGACTATTTGCTCATGGGCCGTGGAAAAGTGGAAAACTTTAGGAAGCTTAGAAATCGTAGCCATGTCAAGAGGTTTTTTTATGATAAGACTCAACAACAAAGATGATGCAGAGTGCATCTTGACAAGAGGACCCTGGTTTCTAGGAAGGCGTAGCCTCTTTCTGAGGAAGTTGGGGGAGGATTCCAACCCTGAGAAGTAGAACATTAATATAGCACCCATTTGGGTCTGCTTACCAAACCTACCAGCCCAATTTTTTAATGAGTACTAGCTTAGTGGCATAGCAAATACGATGGGAGAGCTCATGGAAATAGACCATTCAACCTGAGAAAGGACTAGACTGACACATGCAAGGATCTGTGTAAATGCAAACTTGGATTCTGATCTACCTTCTCAGGTGGAACTAGCATATGGAGAGTTTCTAAGGATTTAGCCTGTGGAGTATGAGAACAAGCCGGTATTTTGTAGCGTGTGCAAAACCCAGGGCCACCTTCAAGCCCAATGTCTAACAATAACTACAAACAAGGAAGCCACGAGCGAAGGTTTTTTGGGGAAAGCTAATGGGAGAGGGATCCCAAAGTTTCAAGGACCATGTCTTAACTTGGAAGGATACAGACAAGTTAAGAATAACCAGGCTGACCAAGCCAACACACAACTGGAAAAAATCCAGGAGAAAGGAAAGCAACATAATGAGGGAGGCAAAAATCATAAGGTATGTAATAAAGATCCCAGCTTGAACATGTTTGATATCCTAGCAAATCTAGAAGTTGAAAAAAAAAACAATAAGGATGATACCATCAGTGTCAACTTTCCTAAAACCCTAGAATCCCCATCCAAATCGGGACCATCCACAACTATGACAAAAAGTCCCAAAAGCTATGCTCAAAATGAAGAAAAATTGCCAGGTCATTTCAGTTTAAACATGGAAAAAATAGAGTCAAGAGTTGAAGTTGTGGAAACAAGAGCCAAGAATGTAGCTCCTAATCCGGTAGTGGAGCAAATTATCCCTTATCAAACAAGCCCAATGGTAAAAGGTTCCTTGAAGGAAAGCCCCCTGTTTAGGAACTAGATAGGAGAGGTGAACCAAAACAAGGCTGAGGATGAGGAGGGAATTGAAAACCCCCAAAATGAGGAAGAAGGTTCAAGCCCTAGACTATCATAGCATATGCCCCTTCATTTCAATACAAAATAGACTAGAAGCACTACCAAGCCTCCGATAGATTATGGAAGTGAAAGAAATAAAGGGAGAATATCTACAGCAAAGAACTATAGAATGAGAATCAATGAAGAAAGTGCAAACGGAAAGCAAAGAACATTGTTACAACAAGCTATTCCTGGCCAGGATAATAGCAAAATTGAAAAACCCCCTTTGGATCAGGGAAGGGGGCGGGGAAAAAATATCAAACAGTCTAAATGAAGGTTCTCTCATGGAATGTGAGAGGCCTAAATGACCCACCAAAACAAAGGATGGTAAAGTCTATAAGGAAGGATTGGAATCCTACTATCATTTTTCTTCAAGAAACCAAAATAGATGCGGCATAATCAGCACTTATAGCTAGAAGGATTTGTAAGCAAGGAGAAGTGGCCTTTCAATAGGCGAGAGGAGCATCTGGGGACCTCATGATCTTATGGGATCCTATTAAAATAGAAGGAAGTATTATTCGGGCAAATGAAAGAGTCTTAAGCGTATTATTTCATGATTTTGATACTAATAAGAATTGGATTATGTCAAATGTTTATGCCCCCACCTCTGTCCAAGGGCGGTCTGAACTGTGGGAGTTTTTGGGGCATTTGAGCCAAGCTTTTAAAGACATTCCTTAGGTGATTGGGGGAGATTTCAATACCCCCCTTTACCCATATGATAAGAAGGGAGGATCTGGGTTACCCTCAAGGATCATGAAGGACTTCAATGAATTCATTAACACAAATGAATTGATGGATGTAAGACTAAAAGGAGCCAAATTTACATGGAGTAATAAGAGGATAGGAAGTCAGCTAATTCAAGAAAGGTTGGACAGGTTTTTTTATCCAAGGAAGCTACAACAATGTTTGGTGATTCAATGTTACAAGCACTTCCTAAATGCGCTTTAGACCATAATCTTATTCTATGGGAGGCATTTCAGGCTAACTTATTTAAAAATCCATTCAGATTTCTGTCAATGTGGGTTAAACATCTATACTTCAAGAAACTAATAGAGGAATGGTGGCAGCAACCTATCCAGGGAAGTGCTTCCTTCAAACTATCTCAAAAACTTAAGATGGTGAAAAACAATCTTAGAATATGGAATAAATAAGTCTTTGGAAATATTTTTGAGAATAAGAGAGCAGTGGGGGAAAAACTGAGAATAATAGAAAGCAAAATCGAAAATGGAACCTATGATGAGGCAACAAAGACTGAAGAGAAGGAAACCATTTGTGAGTTTTATAGTATTTTAGCTTGTGAAGAGATGTATTGGAGGCAAAAATCAAGGGCATTATGGCTAAAGGAAGGGGAATCTAATTCAAAAATTTTCCATGTTACCACATTGAGAAATAGAAGCAACAATAATATTAGAAATTTAACTAAGGTGGATGGATCCTCAACTCAAAACATTCAGGAGATCAGGGACGAGGCTATTAATTTTTTTAGTTCATTATTGGGTGAAGAACGGGCCTGTAATGCCCAAGCAAAGGACTCTCTCCTTCAATTCATTCCACAAATCATTGATGAAATGATTAACGAGTCTCTTAAAACAAATTTTTCAGACGAAGAGATCAAGGAGGCTTTGTTTAACATGTATCCTGACAAAGCTCCTGGGCCGGATGGGTTTTCACCGTGGTTTTTCCAAGTTTGTTGGGATATTGTTGGAGCAGAAGTTATTACTGCAATCAAGGAGTTTCAAAGATCAAATCATATTCCAAGGGGTTTCAATTCAACTTTCATTACTTTGATCCCTAAAGGCCCCAACCCCAAGACTATGGCTGAATTTAGGCCGGTTAGCCTGTGTAATATATCCTATAAAATTTTGTCCAAATTTTTAGCCAACCGTTTGAAGAAAGTTCTACCGGTTATCATTGATCCAAGTCAAGGAAGTTCTGTACAAGGAAGATCAATATTAGATGGAGTTATTACTGTTCATGAGGCTCTTCATACAACCTCTTAGACCAAAAAAGCAGTCATGGCTTTAAAGTTAGACATGAACAAAGCTTATGACAGGATAAATTGGGAATTCCTAGAAGCAGTTTTATTAAAATTTGGCTTCAACATGAAATGGGTCAAGTTAATAAGAGAGTGTATTTATAAGCCTTGTTTTTTAGTTTTGGTTAATGGGTCTACTGTAGGTTTTTTTCAAAACAAATGTGGTCTAAGACAAGGAGATACCATAAGTCCTATGTTGTTCATCATTGTAGCTGAGGCCTTGGGAAGAACCATTAAGGCAGCAACGGTAGTTGGACTCATATAAGGTATCAAGGCCACGTCGCTAACTACCTCGATGACACATCAAAAATTTGTTGATGATACATTGCTACTGACTTTGGCTTCTGTGGTTGAGGCAAGAAGGATTAAAAATATTCTCATAATGTATGAAGAAGCGGTTGGACAGAAAGTGAATTTTGATAAGAGCAAACTTTATTTCATCAATACCCCATTCCTAAGCAAAACAACATAGCAAGGATCATGGAATGTCAGATTGCATCCCTTCCCACCTCCTATTTAGGTCTTCCTCTATTTACGAGGAAACCTGAAGGATCAATGTAGAACATAGTTCTGGAGAGGATCCAAAAAAAGCTAGCAGGTTGGAAAGGAAATTTGTTATCTCAAGCAGGAAAAGCAGTTTTAACTATGACTTCACTTCAAAGTATACCCGTTTACTTCCTATCAGTATTCAGAGCTCCCAACAAGGTTTATCACAAAATTGAGCAGGCTTCAAAAACATTTTCTCTGGTCGGGGACTGAGGATAAGAAAAGGATCCATTTAGTAGGTTGGAACAAGGTTTGCAAACCTAAAGGTGATGGGGGGTTAGGATTGAGGAGAGTTGCTCATCTCAATACAACTCTGTTAGCCAAACAAACGTGGCGGTTATTGACTAAGGTCGATAATGAATGGATTGCCATAGTTAGGAGGAAATACCTCCAAGGTGTGAACTTCCTTAATGACAACTTAGCAAGTAGGGGGTCTGTTTTTTGGAAGGCAATCCTCACGAGCAGGGATCTTGTCAAGAAAGGTCTTAGATGGATTCTAGGAAATGGGCAAACAATAGAATTTTGAAAAGATTGGTGGGTGAGAGCTGAGGAGTTATCCTAGAATCTTCGTTTGGCTAGGATTCAAGAGCATATGGAGCAGCATATTGGGAAGAAGGTTGCAAATTATATGTGGCAAGATATAAATTTCAATAGGTGGAAACACATCAGATTATAGGGTTTTGAAGCAGAGTCTGAAGAGCTTTATAACATTTTAACTCAGCAAATTATTCCCTCTAGAGAGGATGAAGATCACATTATTTGGGCTGAGACTGAAAGTGGTGACTTCATAGTTAAGTCTGCCTATAATTTCAACCGAGTTTGGAAATGTGGAAGGTCAACAATTTCAACCGAGTTTGGTTTGGATCAAAGGCTTAATTCCTAAAATATCATTTTTTTCATGAGTGGTGATTCAAGGAAGAATACTCAACCATGAATCATATTCCAAGGGGTTTCAATTCAAATTTCATTGCTTTGATCCCTAAAGGCCCCAACCCCAAGACTATGGTTGACTTTAGGCCGGTTAGCCTATGTAATATCCTATAAAATTATGTCCAAAGTTTTAGCCAACCGTTTGAACAAAGTTCTACCGGTTATCATTGATCCAAGTCAAGGAAGTTTTGTACAAGGAAGATCAATCTTAGATGGAGTTATTACTGTTCATGAGGCTCTTCATACAGCCGCTTAGACCAAAAAAGTAGTCATGGCTTTAAAGTTAGACATGAACAAAGCTTATGACAGGATAAATTGGGAATTCCTAGAGGCAGTTTTATTAAAATTTGGCTTCAACATGAAATGGGTCAAGTTAATAAGAGAGTGTATTTCTAAGCCTTGTTTTTTATTTTTGGTTAATGGGTCTACTGTAGTTTTTTTCAAAGCAAATGTGGTCTAAGACAAGGAGATCCCATAAGTCCTATGTTGTTCATCATTGTAGCTAAGGCCTTGGGAAGAACCATTAAGGCAACAGCGGTAGCTGGACTCATATCAAGTATCAAGGCCACGTCGCTAACTACCCCGATGACACATCAACAATTTGTTGATGATACATTGCTACTGAATTTGGCTTCTGTGGTTGAGGCAAGAAGGATTAAAAATATTCTCATAATGTATGAAGAAGCGGTTGGACAGAAAGTGAATTTTGATAAGAGCAAACTTTATTTCATCAATACCCCCATTCCTAGGCAAAAAAACATAGCAAGGATCATGGAATGTCAGATTGCATCCCTTCCCACCTCCTATTTAGGTCTTCCCTTATTTACGGGGAAACCTGAAGGATCAATGTGGAACATAGTTTTGGAGAGGATCCAAAAAAATCTAGCGAGGTTGGAAAGGACATCTCGTTATCTCAAGCGAGCAAAGCGGTTTTAACTATGACTTCACTTCAAAGTATACCCGTTTACTTCCTATCAGTCTTCAGAGCTCCCAAGCAAGGTGTATCATAAAATTGAGCAGCTTCAAATTTTTTTTCTCTAGTCAGGGACTGAGGATAAGAAAAGGATCCATTTAGTAGGTTGGAACAAGGTTTGCAAACCTAAAGTTGATGGGGGGTTAGGATTGAGGAGAGTTGCTCATCTCAATACAACTCTGTTAGCCAAACAAACATGGCGGTTATTGACTAAGGTCGATAATGAATGGATTGCCATAGTTAGGAGGAAATACCTCCAAGGTGTGAACTTCCTTAATGACAACTTAGCAAGTAGGGGGTCTGCTTTTTGGAAGGCAATCCTCACGAGCAGGGATCTTGTCAAGAAAGGTCTTAGATGGATTCTAGGAAATGGGCAAACAATAGACTTTTGAAAGGATTGGTGGGTGAGAGCTGAGGAGTTATCCCAAAATATTTGTTTGGCTAGGATTCAAGAGCATATGGAGCAGCATATTGGGAAGAAGGTTGCAAATTATATGTGGCAGGATATAAATTTCAACAGGTGGAAACACATCAGATTATAGGGTTTTGAAGCGGAGTCTGAAGAGCTTTATAATATTTTAACTCAACAAATTATTCCCTCTGGAGAGGATGAAGATCACATTGTTTGGGCTGAGACTGAAAGTGGTGACTTCACAGTTAAGTTTGCCTATAATTTGCTTCTCAATGTGGAAGGTCAACAATTTCAACCGAGTTTGGTTTGGATCAAAGGCTTAATTCCTAAAATATCATTTTTTTCATGGTTGGTGATTCAAGGAAGAATCCTCACTATGGACAATATGTTATCCAAAGGTATCGTTATTGCTAACCGTTGCTACATGTGCAGGGAAGGATGGGAGACAACCCAACACTTATTTTTGGAGTGTCCGATAGCGGAGTCCATCCTAGATGAACTTTTCCAAGCCTTTAGGATCTCATGGGTTAAGCCTGCTCTTATATCTAAAGTGTTCCATCAATGGCCTCAACCCTTTGTTAGCCTAAAATTTAAGTACCTATGGAAAATCTGTTGGCATCATTTTCTCTGGTAGATTTGGCTAGAAAGGAACCATAGAGCCTTTAAGGATACCATTCATAACCCAAAAACCATCCTCAACAGGATTATTGTATTTGCGAAAGAAAACCTTAGCACCTTAGTGGATGAGAACCACTCAATTCTTCCCCAAGAAAAACAATTAGCTCGGGCCTTAGGTATTGAGGACAAACCTTCCATTCCTTTTCCCAATCCCAAAAATGGTATTTCTTGGGAGCCACCCCCTAGGGTTGGTTTAAAATAAATTTTGATGGTGCATCCAAGGAGAACCCGGGAAGAGCTAGAGCTAGAGGAATAATCAAGGATCATCAAGGAAATCTGGTCAAGGCCTTCGCTGAACCATTGGGAATCAAAACTAATAACGAAGCAGAAGCTAGAGCCCTTTGGAGAGGGTTGCAAGTAGCCAAAGCAACTCAAGGTAACTTGATGATTGAAGGTGATTCTATGAACATCATCAACCTATTAACCAATGATAAAAAACCTCCATGGAGAATCGAGGGAGTCATCCATGAAGTGAGGATCCTTTTTGTGGCAAGACAGAACAGGAGGGCTCGTCACGTGTACCATGAGGCCAATAGGTTAGCTGACAAATTAGCCAACATAGGTGTTGATGTTGGTAGTTTGGTGACATGGACACAAGGTGTGCCACGTGAAGTGGAAAACATTATTAGTCATGAAAAGAAACCTACCCGTTAAGGAGAAAGATGAATGGGTGTTCTTTCCCCATGGAGCTGGCACTAACTATGGGGTTTCCCTCTAAATCATACCAAATTGGAAATGAAGGTAATAGGGTGTAAGCCTTGGAATATTCCGACAGAGAATAGGAAATGGACAAGCAACAGGTTTCACAAGTGCAAAGTTCCAAACTTCAATTCTTGTCAATGTAAGTAATGTTTACAGTTATGTTTAGGTATGGGTGTGCTTTGTTAGTAAGGTGTTGTAGGGGATTCAACACAATTTATGGTAAGAAAGTTTCAAGGATGACTAGGATCTACAATCTCAGTAGAAGGTTGGATATTGTAATAGGTTTTGGGTTAACCTGCAAAACCCGGTAATTAATGAAGACTTTTATTTACCAAAATAAAAAAGACTTTAGTTTGTCCATCAATTTGAGGATAATATGTAGAACTACATTGACGTTTAGTTTGCAACATCTTCCATAAAGTGCATAAAAAATTACTCAAGATTTAATCTTTGTTAGAAGTAATAGAAAGAGGCAATCCATGCAATTATAATACCTCTTTGAAAAATAATCTTACAATATGTGAACCATCTCCATGTTTACTACAAGTAATGAAATGCACCATTTTAGAAAATAAACCTACCACCACAAAAAATGCTTCATTATCTCTTTGGATTCAAGGTAATCCTAATATAAAATCCATGTTGATGTGTTGTTGATGTGCATCGAGAATAAGTAAAGGCTATTTATTACCACAATTTGTTATTTTCCTTTTCCAATTTGACAAATATGACATCCATGTATATATTTAGCCACCTCTTTTGCCATGATTGGCTAGTAATAATTTTTGAATAGGTTTATCTCTTCCAAAATGTCCACCAAAACCTCTATCACATGCTTTGTGAATGAGAATTGTTATCCTGCTACTTGGTATGCATAATTGTTTGCCACAAAAAAATCCATCTTGCAACATACAATCAAGATATATACTCATATCTCCCTTCAAGGGTTCTTTGCGAGACCCATAAACAACTAAAAAATCTTAATCAGATTCATAAGCTTCCTTTAGTTGTTCAAATCCCATTGCTCAAAGAAGATAGTGTTTAACAAAGATCTTATTTGGCTTAAGGGGTTAGCTACCACATTTATTTTTCTTTTCATATGCTTAATTACAAAAGAAAAAATCTATAAATAGTTCAACCATTTGGCATATCTATCATGTAGTTTATATCGATTTTGTAAATACCTCAACTATTGGTGATCACTATACAATATAAACTCCTTTGGCATCCAAAAATATCTCTAGTTGCATAGAAATTTCATGCTAACATAATATTCTTCATCATAGGTACAATGTTTCTTCATTGCCTCATTGAATTTCTCATTATAATAAGCAATAGGATGACCTTCTTGACTAAGTACTACTCTAACAACTATATTTAATGCATCACATTCAACCTCAAAAAACTCTGTTCAAGTCTGGTAAACCTAGAACAATAAATTTTGCTATATATATTTTAAAAAATTAGAAATTTTTTTCAGCTACTTTTGTCCAAACAAATATTGTAGTGACCTATATCAAAGAAGCCAAGGGTGTTGTAATTTTGCAAAAAAATTGAATGAATTTATGGTAAAAATTTACCATATTGATAAAACACTTACTTCAGTGATACTCTTTGGAGTTGACCATTCCAAAGTTATGTTATCCTTTCCAAGATCCACTTGCAAATCATTTTAAAAAATGATATGGCTAAGATATAGTAGCTCATGGTGAAAAAAGAGCATGTCTCTTAATATTGCTACAATTTCTCCTCAACTTACAAGTAAAGTTTTCAAGTGCATCAAATACTCCTCTTTTGTTTTACTAAAAATCGATAATCATCTAGATAATTGAAAGAGTGTAATACCTCATTCATGATTCTTATAAAACTAATTGGATTAGTACCAAAGGTGATTATTGACCATTCATAAACCATATTTGATGTGAAAATATGTTTTCCATTCATTTCCTTCCATAAAAATAAATATGATGATAGAGTTTGCAAATCAATTTTGGAGAAGAATCATGATACTTGTATTCATCTATACGATCATTTATTTAATGAATTGGAAATTGATTCTTGATGGTGATCTTATTAATGACAACATGTGTCATCTACCTTCCTTTAGAGGATATAATAATCTATGAGTGGAGCACACTCTCTAATGTATCTTATTAATATATATTCTTATCTCTTCATATTTCTTGGGAGAAGTGCAATACATGGACTTGTTAGGTAATGTAGATCCTATAATCAAATCAATTTTCTGAAACACTTTCCTTTGAGGAGGTACATCAACTAGAAGTTCCTTTGACTAATATTTCTTGAACGAATTTTGCAAATATTTTGGCAACTTTTACATTGTTGAGTTCATTTTATTTTTACCTATATCTTATGCAAATAAGAAATATTTCTCTTTGGTTTCTTGAACCCATGTTCTACAACTATGAATACAAAACATCACAACATTTTCCCTCTCTTCTCTAAGAAGACGTAACTTATGTTTTGTACCATTCTTTTGAAATAATACATATTGGATTTACAATCATGCAACATACCACTATCACATTGCAAGAGTCTATCCAAAAATATATAACACACTCACATTGAAAACATATTGCACCATACTGATATATATAAGAACCCAAAATAAAGTTTACCAAACAACATTGGGACATATATCTCATATCCATTTTCACCCAACCTAGCTTGTAGGGATTATGATATGGTTGTTTCTTTGATCTAATCTATAAACCTCATAGGAGCTTATCATATTAACATTATTATATAAATTAATTACTAAGGTATATACCTTTGTACTCATTTAGTTAAAAATAATTGTTCAAAACCAAGGATCCTACTTGCTTTAGTACAAAATGTTCTTTGCAACAAAATATTTCTTACATTTGTTGAAGGATGCACCTCTTCTTCTTTTAATGGACTCCTTCACTTCTATATGTAGAGTAATATTTTCCATTCCCTCTTGCTTCTTGTGACTTCTAACCTTAGCTGTGCATTCCTAAGAATCATGACTAACCATAATCACTACCACACTGGTAGCAAATGATTTATCTTCCTCCATGTCCTCACCCAAAGTGATTTTTTCCATCAGTAGCACCACAACCATAATATTGAATTCGAGATCCATTTCTATAATTTTCAAAACTAGTTTGAAAAATTGTTTGACCTCCACCTCTAATGTTGCTACAATTTGTGTTTTATGCACTTTGGTGTCTTTATTTTGTTTGCTAGTCCCTCATTGAGTTTTAATTTTGCAATTTTACCTCAATCATCATTGCCATTTGAAAAGCTTCATCTAATATTTCTATTTTCATAAACCTCATTTTCCTTTGAATAAGAAATTTTAATCCATTAATAAATTTGCTTAGTCTACTACTATTTCAAAAAACCCTTGTCTAATACTATGAAACTCTTGAAATAGAGCTTGCTCATATTTTTGTAATGTCAAGGCTAATATTTTTCATTAAATGCTTTCACAGTATCATCGCAAATAGAAGGAAGATATATTTTTTGGACTAATTAATTTAATTGTATAACTCTACCACCACATATCAACTTTTCTATCTTACTTGGCAATACCAAACTATACCTTCTCAATCTCTAAGAAATTAAAGACAAAAAAATTCAATAGGTGAGATCCAATGATGTAAAACTTTCAACTTTAAATTTCTATGAAATTCATGGACCTTCTTTCCTATTTTTAATATTTTCCCAAAAAAATTGTTTAATAAATCAAATCCAAATTCATGTGGCTCCTTTCCCAATTCTACATTTTCTAAAAAGGTTCGATGAAACTTAAATGCTTTTGAAACCCTAAAATAAGTAGAAGGAAGTTGAATTTTTTGGAGTTGTTCCTCCACTAGTTGGACTTCCTTCTTGAATTTGTGTATTAGCCAATGCTTTTGTTAAAGCTTCCATTTAACTCTCTATGATGAGGATGAACAAACACAAACAAAACTATCCAAGGAGCCAAATCACAATAGAAAAGATTTATTTCTTTAATGCCAGCCAAAAGGGGCAAAAATTACAATGCCAGATCGTACAATCTTGGAGCCCAAACGAAGCCCTCTTTTCAGATCCAAAATCCCTTTTAAATCCTATTTCTCTCTCTTTTTACATGATTTTTAAGTTTCCCGCCCATGCAAAAAAAAAATTAAATTTAACTTTCCTGCCCATGCAAAATTTTAAATTCTACTTTCCCGTCCAACTAACGGCCGACAAACACAAAGGCAAAACACTTACAAAATTTTTGTTTTTTTTTTTGTTGATGCAAGATTGCTCTGCTGCCACTGGATGATCTTGCATCAAACACCTAGGGTAAGCTTGATAAGTGACCTCAATTCTTTGCTATTGGAGGAAAACCAAGGCGGTCAACCTCGAACTTGGACAACCAAGTCAAATATTCTACAGGCCTTCCTTTCCATTTCACCAAATATTCTTCATACTACCTGTTTCTTGTACTTTTGTCGATACGGGTATCTAGGGTTTCCTTTATCTCTTCTGTCATTGGAGGTGATGCCGAAACACTCCACAACTATGCAACTAGTTCCTTAGAACTGTCACCTTCATGATACTCTACCAAATTAGAAATATTGAACACATGTGATATGCATTTCTTGAATCTCTTTTCTATATGATCCTGCATGGTCCAAACTTCTTCATTTTCAGATTTTTATATGTTTTAGTAGGAAACCTCTCCTTTATCAGGTGCACCATGACTTCATCACCAACTTGGAACTCCTTAAACCTCATTTTCTGATCAACCTTTGTATTTTACTGAGTGTTCATATTATTGATATATTGTTTTACTTCTTCATGCAAATCCTTCAGATGCTCTGCAAAGTTCTCAACTTCAGCACTATTCTTTTCTCCCCTATCCAAATTCCTCAACTCAGAAGCATTTCTTGGACTACTCTCATATACAATCTAGAATGGTTATTTACCGATACTCATGTTGACAGAATTGCTATAGGCAAATTCTGCCTACGATAAAATCATATCCCATACCTTGGGCTTATCTCCTACTAGGCATCTTAGTAGGTTACCCAAACTCCTGTACACCACTTCTGTCTATCTATCAGTCTGTGGATGGTATGCAGAACTGAACTTCAAATCTATCTCAATTTCTTCCACAAGTTCTTCCAAAAATACCCAACGAAATTTTTGTCTCTATCAGAGACTATACTCTTTGGTAGACCATGAAGTTGTACCACTTCCTTGAAAAATAGTCCAACAACATGAACTGCATCACTGGTTTTTTGGTAGGGAATAAAATGTACCATATTTGAAAACCTGTCAACTGCCACAAATATGGAGTCATTTCCCCTTTGTGTCCTTGGTAGACCAAGAACAAAGTCCATGATGATGTCCTCCCAAGGTCTCTCTGGTACAGGGAATGGCTGATATAACCCGATGTTTTGCCTCACACCCTTGGCCATATGGTATATTCTACAACTTTGTACAAACTTATTCACATCTTGTAGTAACTGTGGCCAATAGTAGTTCTCACTCACCAAGGCAATGGTCTTGTCTCTACCAAAATGTCCAGCCAATCCTCCACTATGCTTCTATTTGACCATATTCTCCCTCATTGAACTCCTAGGAATGCACAACTGGTTCCCATTAAACAACATTCCATCTTGGATCATAAAATCCAACCACTTAGTCCTATCTAGAGTAACTAGTGTTGTACAAGCTCTCCAAGATTTAGCAAAATCTGGATCTTCAGGGTATAAAATCTTAAGTTATTCAAACCCCACAACTTCCACTCTCATTTCTATCAGCAAACTCTGCCTTCTACTTAAGGCATCTGCAACTCATTTTGACTTCCCACTCCTATGCTTCAACACAAAGGTATAGATTTGTAAAAACTCAATCCATTTTAAGTGCCTCTGATTCAATTTCTCTTGATTGTTAATATACTGTAAATCCTGATGATCAGTATACAAAAAAACTCTTTTGGCAACAAATAGTATCCCCACTTATTTAGAGCCTGAACTATAGCATAAAATTCCTGATCATAGACAAAATATTTCTTCCTGGCATCATTAATATTTTCACTAAAATAGGAAACAAGCTTACCTTCCTGACTAAATACAACTCCTATGGCACTACCACTAGCATCACAATATACCTGAAACACCTTATTAAAATCTGGAAGTTCCAAAATAGGTTGCTCAATGACCTTCTTATTTGACAACTCAAAGCTCTTACCAGCTCCTAAGGTCCACTTAAAGTCTTTCTTATCCCCTCTCATTGTTTCAGTTAGGGGTGCACAAATACTGTTGAAATTTATAATAATTTTTTTGTAAAAACTTGCTAGACCATAAAATGATATTACCTTAGTTACACTCCTTGGGGTAGGCCAGTCAATTATAGCCCTTATCTTCTCTGGATCCATATTCAGACCTTTAGTTGAGATGACAAATCCTAAGTACACCAACTCCTTCTTCACAAAACTACACTTGTTCCTCCCTCAGCTTCTCCAAAACTCTTCTAATGTGCCTAAGATGTTCCTCCAAGGTCTTGCTAAAAATTAGAATGTCATCCAAATAGACAATGACAAACTTTCCCACAAACTCCTTCAATACTTCATTCATAAGCCTCATGAATAAGCTGGGTGCATTGGTTAGCCCAAATGGCATGACAAACCACTCATATAAACCCTCTTTGGTATTGAAAGCTATATTCCACTCATCTCCTTCTCTGATGTGGATCTGATGATACCCACTCTTTATATCAATCTTTTTAAAATACTTGGACCCACTCAAACAGTCCATTATGTCATCTATCCTTAGAAATAGAAACCTATACTTGATGGTGATCTTATTAATAGCTCTGGAATTTGTGCACATTATCCACTCTCCATACTTCTTTGGTGTTAGTACTGCAGGCACTACACATGGACTTAGGCTTTCCCTAATCAGTCCCTTATCCAATAGCTCCTAAACTTGCCTATTCAGTTCCTCATTCTCTATAGGAGTTATCCTAGGGGAAGCCTTGTTTGGCAAACTAGCTCCTAGTATCAAATCAATATGATGGCCAATATTTCTCATGGGTGGCAAACCCTATGGCACATTATCATATATAATATCTGAAAAGTCTTCCAACAGACCTGAGACTTCTACAGGGACATATTTGCTTGGTTCTTCCCTAACTCTAGGAATTAATGCATAGCACACATGCTCATGCTTCAAATCATCTAGAAATTTCCTACCATCAACCAAACAAATTCTGGCATTGTTACATACCTTTTCATCCATCTCCTTTAGTGGCTTTAGTTTATGGTGCACTCCTTCCTTTGTTAGGGAGTAAGTGTTGGCATGTCCATCATGGACTGCATGGTAATCAAACTACCATGGTCTTCCTAACAACATATGGCAAGCATCCATAGGCAAGATATCACATAGGACCTCATCCTTGTATCTCCCAATATTAAAATTGACTAAGCATTGTTCATTGACCAATTTCCTATGGTCCTTCTGCAACCATACAATCTGGTATGGATGCGGGTGTCTCCTCATCTCTAGCTGTAACTTAGTAACCATTTCTTTAGAGACCAAGTTATCAGTACTACCATTATCTATAATAACATTACAAACCTTACCTAAACATTTGTACCTTGTGCAAAATAGGCTCTTCCTCTGGTCTGGTTCCTTCTCCTCATTCAACAAGGTTCTCCTTGTGACCATAAATTATCCTCTCTCTGCCTCCTCAAAGTGATCTGATTCAGCTCCTTCATCTACAATAACATCTCTGGCATTACATGCTGGCCTCCTATTTGGCTTCTCTTGGTTCTGTGGACACTCATATGCTTGATGTCCTTCTTCTCCACAATTGAAGCAGGTTCCACAAAACCCTCTTCCTCCATTTCCTTGGACAGATCTACCTCTTCCTCTTGGATAGTTGTTGTTCTGACCATGGGATCTGTAAGCATTATTTCCCTTCTAGTCCTGACTCTTGCTAGTTTCTTCTTTCTTCTCACCTTGTCCTCCATCTGTTCTTCCACCAATTATTTCTCCATGACCTCTTCCTTTCTACTTACCATCAAACCTTATATTCAGCTTCTCTTCAAATTTTAGAGCAAACTGGTAAGCATCCTCAATGGTGCTCATCCTAACCAAACTCAACTCTTCTTGAATACTGGTTCTCAACCCATGGATGTAACGGGCTACCTTCTCCTTGTTAGCCTCAAAATGGCTGATTCGGATCAAGATCCTGTAGAACTCCTTGATGTATTCTTTGACAGACTTTCCTGACTATCTCAAAATTTGCATCTTCTTCAACAGATCCAACTCATAATATATCGAAATAAACTGCTCTTCAACTTTTCCACCATTCGTTCCCATATGGTGATCCTCTCTTTTCCCCTTCTATTTTTGTCAAGTTGTACTCCTTTCCACCAGATTCTAGCATGACCCTTCAATTTGGTCTTAGCAAACTTGACCCGATCAGGATCTTCCACCTCTTCATATTCAAAATATTCTTCCAGGTCATTGATCTAGTCAATCAACTCCTCCGGGTTAAGATTTCCCAAGTATGTGGAAACCTCCATATTCGACCTCTTCCCAATCTGGGATATGGCTCTGTACAACCTCACTTGGGTAGGATCTACTGCCTCTTCTTCTTCCTCAAACTAGTCTTCCTCTTCTTCGGCTTCATATTTGCTCTTTTCCTCTCTTCTTGGGTCAAACCCTCTACGTAGCTATTCTTGTAATGTCTGTATTTGCATCTACAAAGCTCAAAAATCCTCTACTGGCACTACAAAATTATTAGCAACACCTTGGTTACTTTGTGGGGGCATCTTGCTCTGGATTCTCCAAACCTAAACCATAGATCCTGGTGTAACTGCCTCATGTTTGGTGATCTGCTTACACACTTGGGAACTCCCACTCTGATACCACTTGATGAAAATGAACAAAACTATCCAATGAGCCAAATCACAATAAAAAGGAATTATTTTATTATTGCCTGCCAAAAGGGGCTGAAATTACAATTCCAGATCGTACAATCTTGGCGCCCAAACAAATACCTCTTTTCAGATCCAAAATCCCTTTTTAAATCCTATTTTCCCCCTTTTACATGATTTTTAAGTTACTTGCAAAAGAAGCTAAACTTTTATTTGGGATTAAAATAGGAGGAAAATAAAAATGCATTAAAAAAATTAATATAATATTCATGGGTATCATATTATAATTGTTCTAGAGCAATAGATATTATTATTATTGTCATTACAAAAGGAATATATTAATAGGTCTTTATTTTTAAGAAAACTATAAATATATGTAAGAACATATTTGAAATTTGTTTACAAATTTCATTGTAGTGATTACTTGAAAATTTTAAAATTATATTAACCCTAATAAATAGGAATTATGTAAGTTATCTTATAAGATATATGCTCCCTAAAATAATAAAAATTAGATGGAATTAATTTTAGGAGACATGCAAAAAAATAACCATGAATTTCTAAGTGAAAGTATCAAATGGAAGTTTAGTCATTGATAATGAGATATAATGTAGATTAGTTTTTTTTTTTTGGTATTAATTTAAAGAGAGGGTTTTGAAAGGGTCCCCACAACCTTATACATACAACCAAACTCTCAACCATAATAACAATCTCCAAAATATTATACCTATTAGGAATAATCGAGAGAGTAATTCCTAATAACCATAATGATTCCGAAGAGAACTTAGAAAAGCACAATTCTTTGAAGGAAAAACAAACTCTAATAGACTCCGGTCAAAGGGCAAAGCGAGACCGAACACCCCTTCCAACGAGAGACAAAGAGATGTCTGACTCCTCCTTACAAAAAAAAAGCATCATGAACGTCTTTCCTAGCAAGGGAGACTACGTCATTCGGGACATAATTTTTCCACATCAAAAAAGTAGCACAGTGGACACCACGGTTGGCCAACATATCGGCCAGTGCATTCCCCTCACGGAACACATGGCAAATGTTCACCTGTTCAAAAGCGTACAACAATCTCCTAGCTTTGGCAATAAGATTGAGAACATTCCAACTAGGTGTACACTCCCCTTTGAGCATCTTGATTATGTTCAATGAGTCACCTTCGATTTCCACATTTTGACAACCAGCATCCGCTAACAATTTCACCCCCATATAAGCTGCACGAGCCTCTACAAAGTGTGAATATTGGAAATCAAGGGGTTCAACAAATACCAAGAGGATATCGTCATTCTCGTTTTGCACAATGTCGCCTGCTCTAGCCTTGTCGGGGTTACCCTTTGAGGCCCCATCAAAGTTGAGTTTTAGCCAATTGGGAGCCGGATGGGCCCACTTAATTCTTGCTCTAGGATCAGGTTCGGGGGGCCGAGGAAGAGGGCTCCAACCCAATTTAAATTCTAAATCAACTTCATCAGAGGAGGAGGGCACCTTGGGTCGTTTACCCACAAATGCAGCCAAGACATTCTCCAATGCTCTGTTAATGATCTTAGTACCCACCTTGATAGCATCGATCTCAACATCATTAAAAGCACGGGCATTCCATTCTTTCCACACCCCCCACCACACATGGAGAAGCATAATGTTGGGAAATGAACAACGAACACCATTGAAGGATGTTGTCCATCAACGTGCCTGGAAACACCCAATAAATTTTAAACCAATTAAAAATAAACATAAATACCTACCATGTGAATGGGCAACTGAGGAGCAGATGTTGCGTGGATTCCCAATATAATTTGCATAGATAGCATATGTTCACCATAATGCGACCCCTCTTTCGAAGATTCTCCAAAGAAAGTATTTTATTTTGAGCCACCAACCAAAAATAAATATTGATATTTGGGATTAGTCTTTTAATCCAAATAAGATTCACTGGAAAAGGAGCCTCATATTTTGGGAGAAGGAAGGAATAAGCTGATTTCATAGTAAAGTCACCTTCAGCTTCCCCACTCTAAATCAAACGGTCTCTGGAATCGTCCTGTCTGATCGCATACCTGTTAAGTTCCACTAAAATTCTCTGCTAACTGACCAAATCATTCTAGTTGGACACCCAATAGGGATGATAATTCCACGAACGCCTACCATTGACAATAGGCATATATTGGGAAACCCAAATTTTGCCTTCCTCCATTGCTTTCAAAGAAAGAGCCCTGATATTTGGGTCATCCAATAACGACTCTTCCCTCAACCAATGGTCTTCCCAAAACTTGACATTTCTCCCATCACCAATGATCCACCTGCTTTTAGCCTTCACAAAGTCCCTGATCTTCATTAAGCTTCTCCAAAAAATGAAGCCTCTTGGGGAGAGATCGTCTGACAAGAAAGAATTAAATCCATATTTCGCTTTAAGGATAGAACACCAAGGTCTCTCAGCATTTGAAGCAACCAACCACCCTAATTTACCAACTAGGGCTCTATTCATAAGTGTTGCTCTTTTCAAATTAAGACCCCCATCCTTTCTCCTCTTGCAAATATGATCCCAAGCGACCAAGTGGTACTTACCTTTTAAATCCGATCCAACCCAAAGGAATGTTTTACAAATACGATCAATTTTATTCGTTACTTTAGCAGGGAGCATGAATAAGGACATGAAATAAATGGGTATGCTCTGGAGCATGCTTTGAACAAGTACCGCCTTCCCTTCTTGGCGCAACAACACCCCTTTACAAGAGGCTAGTTTACATTGGATTCTTTCAATCAAAGGGTCCCACAGTGAGTCTTTCATTCTCCCCACAAAGAGAGGCAGTCCAAGATAGGTCGCTAGCAACGTGGCAATCCTACAATTGAGTGTATTCATAATCTTTGATTGCCTAGAATTTGGAGTGTTAACAAAGTATAATGTAGATTAGTTTTAAAATATATAGTAATGGTGTTATAAAATGAATATTATTAGAAATAGTAAAATATATATTATCATTACATGAATTGTATTAAACTAGGGTTATGGACTCTTCCTCTAAATTAAAATCTACAAGTAAAATAAAATTATAACTTATTAGGTCATGGATTGAATAAGCTTTGTTCTACTATTTACAAATTTTGGAAGTGGAATTATTTTTTCTCAACTTTATTGGCCATTATATTTGATCTTAAATATTGAATGTTTTAACCATACATCGAATAAAGAGATTATCTTTCATTAAAAATTTTGTTGCAAAAGATCGACTAGAGAATCAAACCATTAAAGTTGTTCACCAATGTAATTGGACTTATTAAAGGAGAATCATTGCACACTATAAGAAATTATTTTTGACTTTAAGGTTAAATCAAAATCTTACTCAGAATCTAATTATGAATGGTTTCATAATATTGAATTCAATCCTTTGTTAGCAATTAACAAAATTTTAATTGAAAAGTAATATTAGGCCAGTTAAACTATTCATGACTAAACCAACTTATACAAACCAAAATTTGTCCAAATTACTAAATAGAATAGTTATTGTGATTTATTGCGCTAAAAAATTGACAACATTTTATTGATTAATAGTTATTTGTTGTTAAGGTGTATGAGAGGTGCACCACATCAAAATGATCACTTGTTTTAGAATAACTTTATGTTGAATCATCAACTACAATTAGAAGACATGGAGGAGTTGAGAAAATTTCTTGAATACCTTAATTAAACTTCACGTTCCTAATAACGGAGATATAGTTAGCTTTTGGATCATATAACCTTATATCTATTATTTTGATAATCATAACCAACAAAAATATTGTAATTGTTTTGCTATCAAAAGTCTTAGCTCTTATTTCATTTGGTATATGAGCATATTCTTTACAACCAAATATTTTGTAGTCTAAACTAGGCTTCCATCCGTTCCATGTTTTAAATGTGATATTGTTATTATAGGAGACTTGTATTGAATGTGTTGTTGTATTCATTGGGTGTACCCAAATTTCTAAATGTAAGTTCTTAGGTTGAATCATTCTCCAAGCCATTTCAATTAAAGTTATATTTTACAGAAACTCCATGTTGTAGGGCATACTTGTTTGTTTTTCACTTTAAATATCGTCTTTTAGAAAAAACTCCTTAAAGTTATGGTTAACCTATTATCCTCAATTATTTATTGTTATCCTTTTGATTATTTTGTTACTTTGATTTTCTACTAGGGCCTTAAAGATTTCAAAACTTTTTGGAGACTCCATCCTTGGTTATAAGAAAGTATACCCAAACCTTCCTAGAAAAACCATTTATGAAGATTAAAATATAGTTTGCTCCTCCTTGTGATTAAAGATCCACGAACCCACACAATTCACTATTCTCGATCTTGAAGTGCTCATTTCAATTGTATCGTAATGTTGTCTACCAACCATGCAACCTTCACAAATTTCTTTGTTTACTTTGATCCAAGGAATTCCATGCACCATGTCTTTCTTTGATAATGTAGACAAACTATGATAATTAAGTGTCCAAACCTTTCATAATACAAGTTACTAAAAAACATGCTTTGTCACATAGGTTATCTTGGTTACATGTACCAAATCAAAATTATATATCATATTTTCTATAATTCTTATGGTCATGACATTCTATCCATCCCTTATATTTTTAATTGAACACTTGTCTTGGTGAAATTCTACTTTGTATCAATGTTTTGTTATTTGATTTACTAAGAGAATATTCTACATGAACTTTGGTATATTAAGTACATTAATAATTTTCTATTTATTTCCATCATTTTTTTATACATAGGGGAATCAGTAACTTCATTTTCTACTACCAGACCTAGGTTCAAATCCTTGGAGTTGCCTCTATAACCCCTACCTCACCTCGTTATTAGTGACTTGATGTGAGAGATACCACCAATGGCTTAGGATTGGAACCACCATCGTTGGACTAGCGTGCACTCAACTAAATCAAGACAGTTTGCTACCTTTACCCCAAGAAAGGTTTACCTCCAAGGTTTGAACTTGGGTCTCCTCTTGGTAAGCGCTAGAACTTACCAATCCACCTAGCCCTTGGGACTTATTTTTTCCCATCATTACCCTTCATGGAAATTATGTAAATATCTTCAACACTAAAGGAAATACCTTCACCTAAAATAACTTTTTTGGGAGGGATTTTTCTCTTTCAAAGAATCAAAATATTTCTTGTGATAAGTCATGTTTTCACTTACACCTAAATCAATATACTAGACATATGTGGAGCTTCCAAATAAAATAAGGGAAGTGAATAGAAATTTTTTGGAACTTTATTCCTCTTGAACAATTGATTCTTTGATTGAAATTTTCTTTGACAACCACATATTTTTCTTTTATAAAATTGATTTTTTTTGTTGCAAGTTACCTTAAAGATTTTCTTTGTATTTGTGTTGTATCTTTTATTTTTATTATGTCTTAGATTGAAGTGTTTTTGTTGCCAATGTTGTTCCCTTCCTTACCTATGTTGTTGTGTTCTACCTTATAGCTCTTCTCTTTGTTGTCTTGGTTTGTGACTGTGTTAATATTCTATTGATAAGTTTAACTCAGTGCTACATTTATTCATATAATTAAATTTGAGATACAACACCACACTTAATACTAAGCCAGGTTTAAACCATGGCCTGTGTGACTGTGTTAATCTTCTATTAATAAGTTTAGCTCTTGACCTTGACCTTACAAAAAATCATAGCTGAGATGAAAATCCTCAACACTAAACGTCTATCATAAAGATCAATAAAAACAATTACAACTATTTCTATAAATTTATTTCAAACACTTTGATGTTTTCCTTGCCATGGCCGAGTGGTTTATGTGGCCGAGTCGTTTACGTTAACAGACGTTTGGAGGGAAGAAACCATAATAAAAAACAATAGTTTTTGCAACATACCGCCAATCAGAATCGACAAAATCGACCATTATCAAGTATTGTTAAGAAGTTCAGAATATTTTAAAAGTGAATTCATGTCCAATACAAAAGCTCGTCGCCTGCGGCCTGAATTCTTTGCACTTTTTGCACTTTGGGCTTGTTTAAGCAGCTCTTTATAAGAAAACAACCAAAACAATTTCTTACAAACTTTTGGTTATATGATTTAAATTTTGAAATGAAATTTAAGAGACACTTTTGATACGCGCAGTATCCCCCAAATTCGACTTAGGGAAAATCGAAACCTTCTCTTGCATTTTTATCCGCCTTCTAAGTGTGAGTTAGTGTGTCTCTTTCGTTTTCTCTGCCCTGTACTTTTTTGGTTTATTTCAAAGCTGTGTTATTATACCAACTACAACGAAAAGCAATCTCCGTTCCCTGGTTGGGAATGGGGATGAAAAATTTCCTTTTTATATTTCTCGCTTAGTTCACTACGTTTAAAAATATGGCTATTGCAAATGATATTATATAACCTTGTTATTTTAGCTCTATTTTGCAAGTTCCACGGGAGTATTAATACGTGACTCTACTGACCTGGAGCAAAATCCGTCTTCACACACAGGAGGCAGGCAAGAATGAAGTAAGCTCAGAAGAATGATTGGATCAACGGAAATGGATTATTCATGATATGACTTTAAGTTGCCGGGGAAGATTCCACGTTTACAAAGTTGTTTTGGGTTTAAGTTGAAGACTCAGCGTCAGTTGAGTTCATTGCATATGGAAAACTACTAGTTTTATAAGAGTGCTTGTTTCCGGATTTCACATGGTTTTGTGGTTATGTGAGGACTGACTTAAAGGTTAGCATGACGCTTATATATATGTAAAATGGGTATTTAAAACTTGTTTAAATATTATTGAATTTATAGTAGATGGTATTTAAATATTATGAAACAATATTTTTTTATTGTTTTAATTATTTGATTTAGTTTAAGGTTTTTAATATAATTTTAAAAATTTTAATTAATCATTTTAATATTTTTTAATAATTAAAATTTATTTTATAATTAATTAAATATCTTATGTGAGGAATTACATTCAAGAGTATATAAATACACATTAATAGAAATCAAATTATACTCAGCATAGTGTAAATAATATTGTTGTTTTTTTCTCACCAAAACAAAACAAATAAATGTTATTTTTTAATAATATTTAAAATTTGTTTATGTAGAGAAGTTGGAGAGCAAGTGGGTAGTTAAAACTCTCTATAGTTATTATCAAGGGGTCCAGTCCTCATGTTGTATATAAAAAGGTTCCTCGTAAAAAAATAATATCTAAAGGAAGAATTAATAGAAAAATTATGGGTATATGCAGGTTGTAGAAAAATGTGGAAGTTTTATACATATGACAACAATTTCACATGCATTATAAATGACACATCTAATGTCAACGGCCATCGTGAAGGGAAAGAACACGATGGTGTTATCCTCGTGTGAACTCTTTTAATCTTATATTATGACAACATTAGACTCCTTGTAATTTTATTTCATACTTTTATCTACTGGTTATAAAGTCCTATTCTTTCGTTGAAGTCTTACCACATGGTAAAATGTCTTAGTTGCTTTAATTTTTTTTTTTTTTTTGGTGTGGGATAATATCTCCTTTTATAAGAGACACGTGGGAGATTTTTTCCCTTTAATTTAACTTTTATTATATAATAAATATTATATAAATTAATAATTAATAGAAATGTTAAAATTTGTAAAAATAAGAATGTAAAAGAATTAGTTTTTATTTTCTATTTTGTTTTTAATTAATTTGAATACATTTTAATTATTGTTAAAAAATAAAAAATATAATATATAATTAATTTCTCAAAACATAAAAAATAGTGTTAAATATTAAAAAAAATTATTAGAGGTAAGATCGCCAAGTTCATTCTTACCTGGTATGTAATCTTGTTGCCTTTACATGTTATCAATCTCATATTACTTGACCCGTAGTCATTGTTTAATATAAAAGCAATTCATGAACATGACAATGTTCTCCTTCCTTTGAGTACATGTTCTTGGAAATAAGTGAGTCTTATCACTCTTTGATTATTTAAACAATAAATGTATTCATGGGCCAACTATCATTTCTACTATACTATTATATATTTCATAAATATCAACATAGACTAATTATAGATTTAAAAGAAATAAATACTAGTATCTTTAAGATTTCAAATTTTTAAAATCTCTAGTATTATTTTTTTAAAGATGAATTGCAAATAAGGTCATGATTATATCTATGTTTATGATTTTGAAAATAGTTGGATTTAATAGTGGATTTATGCTTAAGGTGTACTCATGTTTCATATTTTTAATGGTAGAAAGGAATACAAGTGTTTGACATTGGTTTTTAGATGTTTATTTACAGGTTAGATTTTAGATATATTGAAGCAAAATACACTTTTTATTTTTTTAAGCAATAAAATTTAGTAAAAAGGTGAAGAGAAGGCTTACTAAGTATTAGGTAAGCAATGAAAAAAATCATAAAAAATAATTATAAATGATATTATCATGTTACTATTATCATATAATTGGCTATGTCAAAAATCATAATAATGAGAGCTTTAGGGATTTGGTGCAATTGGATAAAAAAATAACTTTCACATCCTAGATCAACATTCCAATCATACATTTAATCTTAACATTTATGCCCATAGGAATTGAGGCAGTCAATTGGGTGTGAAGAATGTCACAGTATAATCCAAGGTTTGAATGCTATGGGTAAACCTTAATGTTTTGTCGATTGGATTAGGGGTAAGTGATGGGGAACCAGAGTTTCATACACAAAAATAAGGTTCCCACCCAATGGATGAAGCTTAAAATTTAATCTAATGATATGAGCTCCATTGTTTAAATGGATCAACATTAGCCCTAACCCTAATGCTCAAGGGTCAACTACCTTTACCTAGGGATTAAACTAAAATTAAAGATAGCCAACATAACTACATTAAAACCATTACAAAATATTATATAGAATGTATAAAATAATGAAAGAGAAAAGTAAAAGACATAAATTATGGGATGCTCATAGGCACTAGAAATAATGATTGTACTGTCAATGGATAGATATTACTACATTTTTATGTAATGGATGGAGTATTTGGGGGGCGTTTATACCAATACCTAATTCCCAAATTAGGTTAATTAGTTTAAACTAAGATGACATAACAAGAGATTTTTAAGGTTAATTACAAGTTATAAGATGAGTTTTACTGTCAGAGGGTTAACTATAGCCCATAGGGCTTACATAATAAAATATTACGATAAGTTAAATACATTGTACAATGATTTCTTTTAGAGCTATCCAATATTATATTATACAATATCCTCCTCCTCCATGAATCAAATTATATAGGAATACTAGAAACTATGTTGACCTAGGAATTTGTCTTGACTTCTTTAATGATGTGCCCCAATTCTAGCTTCAACAAAGTTGAAAGGAAGTATCAATAGATCCTACCAACCTTTGTATTGAGGTTAGGTCTTCAGTATCATCATAGAATACTCCCTCGATGACCTACACTAATTGCATAAAAATTAAAATGAAAAAAATAAAATATGCATAAAATATTAAAGGTGTGAGGAATTCAAATTAATATGGGTTTAAATTATAGCAAGAAAGTATGCATCATTAATCATATGAGAATTAAAATAACATCAATATTTTCCTATTCATTAAGTATGAAATTGCTTAGTAAATGATAAGATGGAAAAAAGGAAAAAGCCCTAGTCATCAGCTATTTATAAAACCAGGGGGGCGATGCCACTAATAGAATGCCTAAGGACTTGCCAATTTCTCAACAATCTCATGAGATCAAAGCATAAAATGTATTTCACAAAGTAGAACTCTAGATTCTCATAGCCAAAATATGTTTACAATGGAGCCCATGGCTCTTATTTATAGTTAGAGTTTATCCTTAAGTTACTTAGTGTAAGACACTTTTACTCTTAGTAAAAGTAAATATTTAGGGGTATCTCTATGAAGATGGTGCACCTCAAAATGTTACATACTTCTAAATATGACTATAATAGGCTTCAAAGACAATCAAAATGAGTTAATGCACCATTAGATGTCAAACTATCATCATCAAAAGATTCTCCTAGGGAGTTACACCTTTATTTTTACCCTTATCCTTGTTGTGGAACAATTCAATCCAATTAGTGAGTGAATAGCTTGCTAACCCTAAGTGATTTACTTCTACAAGCCAATCAGGTCCATTTGCAAGTCAATTAATCTTGCCAATCAATACTTTCTATAAGCAAACTGGTCCTAAGCCAATCAACACCTATGTTGGACTTAGACAAGTTTTAGATGGTTTTGTAAGGCAATTGTTGCTTGATATCAATATTTTATGCACCTTCAAAATTATGGATTTCAAGCTAATGCTAAGGCACTATAATTATAAATTTGAAAACTTATCATTATGGAAAGATTGATTATCCATGACTATGATCCTAGAGGTTTCTTATAAAAAAGGATCCATAACTAATTAGACATCTTAAATTTCATATATTATTTTTCTTATTGAAATGTAGGAGTATAAAAAAGTTTTTTCTAAAATACAAATTTTCTATTAATATTTAATTTAATTAAAATACATGGTATTAGGGACTTAAACGAAATCACTTAATATTACAAAATATATTTAAATAATTATTTTAAAATAATAATTTAATTAACCTCAACTACCATCAAGTGGCATTAGCTCAAATGGTTAGATTTCTCAACATTTAAGGAGGAGACCGAGGTTCAAATCTTGCCAAGCAATATATGGATAATATTCAAGCATTGTTGTAATACCACTATATAGTGATGATGTAATATGATTGAAACCCATTTCAATCCAAAAAATTAACTTCAACTACCAATATATATTGTATAAATTAAATCAAAGAAGATACAAAGCTATATTTCTTTCTACATTGTTTTGCTTATTATAACTCACATTTTTTTTTTTCTTATTATAACTCACATTTCATAAAGAGACAAACTAGATAACAAATTTTTCTTTAATAAATTAAACAATAATATAAATAAGGGGTAGGTAAAAGATAATAGATCCAAAAGTCAATCTTAAATGGACTCCAAAATTTTGAACTCTTAACTTTTTTATCAACATTAGACAAGTCTTAGTTTATTGTAGAGATAGAGCCAACTTTGTATCTAACACATTTCAAATTTTTAATTTAGCACATTGAAAGATAATACTAAGGCAACTCTAAATGCCTTAATAGACTAAAATGTGTAATTTTTTTTTCTAGATTATAAGTTTTTGGTAGAATAGTGAAAATATGGAAAACTCTTAGTTAAACTATATAATAATGATTGCAAAGGTTAATGATTCAACTTTAACTTGTATCAATCTTAAATAATGTTAGAAATTAAACCAGATTTCACACCTGAAAGATATCTGATAGATATTATCTCCAAAATCTGATCACCATAAATTCTAGTGTGCGTAGTTATTACTGTAAGCCTTATCACTAGGAAGTAGTTGTTCGGTGATTAGAAAACCCTAGTTTTAAATGTGTCATAAGATAAGCCTTTTTCCTCATTTACCCGACTATATAATTCAGTGTTATCTTGAAATAAAGAAAAATGTTGTAGAAGAAACGCAACGAAAATGGTGAAATAGAAGAGAGCAGAGCAAAGGAGAAGTGAGAAACAAAAATTATAGCCTTCTAGATACTTGATGAGGCCCAAAAATACCTCATTATTACACAATATTTGACTACCATATGATAAGTTAATTGCCAAATAGTTGACTAAAATATACTATTTGTTAAGTGTTTGCATTATCTTATGTTAGGAATACTATATCCCTGTTTTTGACTATTTTCAGCATCTTCTAACTGATTTTGCTTGATTAAGTAGCAAGTAAAAACATGCATTTTAATTAACCAAATGTGGTATGCTGATATCCATTAACTTATCAATGGTTTTTGAATGTTTTCCTACCCTTAAACTTGTTTCAAATATACATTGAAGCCAAAATTTTAGGACTGTCATAAATCTAAAAATTTGAAAAAAATAGCCATATAAAAATCAACAAGCTGTCACTTTATAGGAACACCTTGAAGTTGTCAAAGCAAAGCATAAGGATATAGATGGAATGAGTTCAGAAGGACTACATAAGACATATGACCTATTTAGAAGAATTCACACATGGTCTAAATAGGCAACAACAGGGTATACAGAGCAAGGACAATTGTGGAGCACTATTGCACTATTTCAGCATGGTTACTTGATGAATGAAGTGTATAAATTCAGCAGCAAATTGATGCACTCCTTCATTATGATATTTGAATAATTTTTTCATGTTATAATTTGTTTGAATTTTCAAAAAATGCCAATATTTTACAACTGTGCAGCAGAGTTGGAAAATACAGTAATTTACCATGTAAATTCTAGTAAGCTACCAATGAATGGCAAGGCATGGAATTCACACATGGAGAGGAATTTAAGGCTATTGAAATCTGATCCTGAGGGCTAATTCAACTAAGAAATGTAGTTAAAATCACTTGAAGAGCACACAGTTGGTCATTTCGAAGATCTTCAGATTGAATAGGTATATTTAGATTGAGAAATACAGTCTCTTAAGATTGAGAAATACAGTCTCTTCAGATTGAGAAATATAGTCTCTTCGGATTGAACCACTTAGCTCCGGATTGAGAACAGAAAGTGATTTTTGACTATTTTTTGATGGTGGAAAAAGGGAAAAAAACTTGAGAAGGTTAAGGGAAAATATCCTCCAGATGTCTTTGTCATCCTTGCTGTCCAAAGCCACCATTCATGAAAAAAGATCAATTGATCATCTTCTAGGATAAACCTAGAAAAAACTGTAGCATAATATGAAGTTGTTTACAAGATAGAAATGGCATATTCTAAAGTGGAGAAAGATATGTGAGATATTTCTAGACTCCTCCCATGTACTTCCACCATTGAAGATGCTTTCTAAGGGCCAATGACTACTACTGCAATACAAACTGTCCATATTTGTATTTATTTCAGATCCAAAATTATTGGAAAATCACTGTAAAGTAGCACATAGGCTGATTTGAGCATGGGATATGTTGTAAATATTTATATAAATAACACATATCCCTCCTTGGTTGATCTAGTTAGGAATTAGAATAGAGGAGAGTTTTCAATAGTAGCAATTAGGACTATACAGTAATTTTTTGTAACAGTTTTCAGCATGTTATGTCATCAATAAAAGTGCAGTTATTTGATCATTTTATGTTCTAAGTGTTAATTAGTTAAGGAGTTCTTTTCACCTCCTTCTATATCAAGAAGTATGGGCCCACTTTCAAATCTAGAAGGAGGATTTTTATGGCAGGTTTTAATCTGTAATTTTGCTGTAGCAGAATTAATAGATTACTTGTCAAGTTTACTTTTCTTGTTTTAAGTTTGTATAATTTTATTTATGTTTTATATTATGTTTTTGTACAACATTTGTGTGTGTGTGTCAGTTGACAAATTATATTAAGCATTTTTCCTTTGCTTTCCATGTTTTCCCTACTTTTTTGTTTTAGCAACTTTCCATTTTCAGCATATTTCATTTTGTTGTCAATTCCTGTAGTAG
The DNA here is from genome assembly GCA_028583015.1 of Wollemia nobilis. Lineage (NCBI taxonomy): Eukaryota > Viridiplantae > Streptophyta > Pinopsida > Araucariales > Araucariaceae > Wollemia > Wollemia nobilis. Next base: position 2,903,040 of record JAQPPZ010001195.1, read on the forward strand.
AAGCTTGACGACCTTTTGTGGCAGGATATTGACAGGTGTTTTAGCATAAGTTTCATTTACAAACATCATTTCAATTATGCAAGAGTAACTAGGTTTCAATCCTGCAAATATAACTTAGGATTTCATTTCAACAACATTTAAATTCAGCAATTTAAATTCTGTTATTTTAATTCTGCAAAAGTAGATTAGAATTTCAATTTAGCAATTCTAATTCCTACAATTGTAGTTAGATTTCAATTCTTGAAACCTAGAATTAATTTTTAGTTTTTGCAAGTTTACATTCTGTAGATTAGGTTTAGTGTGACACCAAAAGGCTAAACCAAATCTGTCTCACCTAATAAATGTTTGAAATTTGAATGCTTGAATTGTACTCTGCCCTAGCCTTCTATCATAGACAGCCTTGGACACCACCCCATATTGATAAGATCTTTGAGATTTAATGATGTGCTTAACGAAAATGCATCATTTTGGCACCGTTGTCGGGGATCATGGTGTTTTTAGAGGGTAAAAGCTATCAAATAATTATTATTATGATAAGTTATGAAGTTTAGAGTAAAATATGAATGTAATAGCTGGTATGAATAATAATTATTGATAGTTGCATTTCAGTCCATTTAGAAAATAAGCAACCACAGGGAGGTGATCTTCACACTTGGGGATTAAATTGCCTATGTTTGAAATTCTTGATAAAAATTGAAAGAATTCATCATCCTCATTATCAAGAAACATAAGATCTCTTAAAATATTTAGAAGAGCCATCTGCTAGTACTGCTTTTTTTATATCCATATCATCAGGGTAGTATAAAAAAATTGTACTAGGTGTTGGGAAAGATATCATGGTAGATATACAAGACTATCCCTTGAACAAAATAGCCATATCAGCTACCTGTAGCATTTGTTCACAGGGACATATCACTGATGAATACCATTTACTTTCACAAATTATAGATGCAAAATCGGTTGCCTAGTCTGAATTCTTCTCAAAGAGAGATCCCAACAACAACAAACAGGGCAAGTAAATCAACCACCACCTTCAGCCCAACCTGTGGCCAATATGAATAATACAATACAGGAAACCTCTGTCTATGTAAGCTGAATCTATTAAAAAAAAATCACAAATACTTTTGCACAATCAAAATAGGAGTTTACAACTTAATGGTGATCCTAGAGTTTTCTATTATTACTTAAATATTGTTAGGATTTTATCGTGTTAAACCGTAACCTAGCAATTCTTAGCCTACACAAAAAATAGTTGATCTCATTAGAGGTGATCCTACCTGACAAGTAGTTGATCTGCTAAAGTTGTACACTTCTTGTATTATTGTGCAAACCAAAAATATTTCTTTTTTAGCCCAACCTGTGATCAGTCTGGATAATACAGGATATGCATCCCCTGTCTATGTAGCTGAATTTGGTAAAAAAAAAAACTACAGGAAATGTTATTGACTGCATCAACATCCAACTATGCTCAAACAAGAACTTACCTGAGCTTGAAGAGACAAAAATAAATGGAGATACACAGAAAACCTTTAGTCCAAACACACAGAAATTAGCCTTGGATAAAGTAGAAAAACTGCACATAAAAAATTTACTTCCATTGAACTCCTTAGTAAGAAATTACAAAGGGGTAAATTCTATCCTCCTAGGAATGAAACAAATTGAAGTGCAGCCAAGAAAATTATTGAACATTATTAGCTGGCTGACTTATTAACAAAAAGCAAAATTCTTGCTATTTTGAAACAATATTTCAATCCCTTTACATGGAATTACAAGGGTATATCAAGATTTTATCTTGATGTAAGCACTTAACATCTTTTGGGAATTGGTATTTAATTGTTTCAAGTACATATTGACAAGATTTTGCAGACTAAGAGGCATTGACAACACTTGATTGAAGAAGTTTTTAGATATGGAGTAGTGCTTCTTTCTCCCATTGGTAATTCATGGAGGATGTTAGTGGTGAATGGACATTGCCTTCGGGTATACCATGCACCATTAACTAAAGAGGAGTTCTGGAAGGAGATTCCATTGGATGTATACATAATGGAAGAGAATTTCTCTTCACTATCAGATTCAAAGTGATGATAAAAAGTTTGACAAAAAGAAAAAGAAAAAATACAAGAAAATCAAAAAGAAGAATAGTCTTGTTTGTAAACTTCCTTCTTGGGTACAAGTAAGACAAGAAAATTTGAAAAAAAAAAAAAGAGAGAAAAAAAAAATTGCAGCAAAGGCATGTCCCACAAAATGGGGATATATGGGGACAAGCATCAATTTCAGCAAGAAGGAGGAACAATGGATCCAATACTTCATTTCCAGCAATAAGGAGGCAATTATGATGTAAGAAGATTCTTACTGCTCATTTACAAAGGAAGGTTGCATTAATATTGCAGGTTTCAACAGAAAGAGATGGTGTTTTCATACAACAATTGACATGTTTTTGTAGAATAAGGATTGGTCTTATCCAAATAAGAGTGAGAGATGTTCTCTCTCATTGACGCACTTGAAAAAAAAAAGGGATAGAAGTTGGTTGAAAACCAGAAATGACAGCCTCTTCTGATGAAAAAAATGAAAAAAAAAAAAGATGAAAAAAAAATGAAAAAAAATAAATAAATAAATAAATGATGAAAAAAAATGAATAATTCAGTAGTGAAAACCTTCTTGGAGGCGCTACTGAGTTGGCTTGCATGAAAACCAATTTTTTTGCATGCATTGCCTTGTTGATCTACCCATAATTGTTCCACCATTGTACAAATATCACACTGCACAAGTGTTATGTTTATGTTTTCGGATAGCCTCGCTAACAATCATCAAAAGCAACTTGTAAAGTGCATGACCAATTTTCAGGACAGTAAGGTATGTGTTTCTTGCATTTAATTCATAGTAAACATTTAGCATTTAGTGTATGATAATTGGTATTTGGCATAAAATATTCATACAATATTTGCAAGTTGAAAATGGAACATGTTCAAGATGTCAAAAAACACCCCCTTATGCCCTTAATTGCATGGAAATTCCAAAAATGTGCAAAAACCTGATTTTAGGACAGACATGGCAACAATTCTATTTCAATTTGTAGGGTAAGTTTCAGAAGGAGAACTGCAAGTTTATATCTCACAATTGTCTGATAAATTGAAGGAGGATAATCAGCAAAATGCACTTGAAGGTTATATTTTAGTACTACTAGAATAAAACAACAACATACAAAATAAAGAATAACATCTAAACAAAAGGATGAAGAAGGGATTTTTGATGTTATGGAAGGCTTATACACTCTAGAGATGGGCCCACAATAGAATCTGTAGCTAAATTTTTCATAGGAGGTCATTTTTGCATTTTTTGATGCATCTTTGGAATGAACAGTTATATCTTTGGAATGAACAGACATATCTTCGAAATGAGCAGGATATCTTCAGAATGAGCAGAAACTATACCAAAATTATTGAAAATTCTACATAATAGCAAAAAGAGTAGGGTGCATCAAATATTGAGGTTCATAAGGCTCTACCACAAGTAAGTATATCCCTCAAACATTTCAAATCCAATTTTTTTATCAATTTTGTTCAAAAGGTGCAAACAATAGAAATAAGCATTCAGGCTGAAATGTTGTTAAGAATAGAAAATTCCATCAGTAGTAGTGCATCTGCCAAATACGATTCCACAATAATACTATTGCAAGATGAATCACATGATATCAAGCCTTTAAGAGGTACCTTACAACACTAAAACTTGCAGAAAGATAGAAAAAGAGTCATACATGTGCTTAGTTGTAAAATAATTGATATAGTGTAGAAAGGAGGAATTTCTCAGTTAGTAGGTAGCAAAGGATGTTGTTCACAAGAATAAAACCCTGCATATTACTATGGCCTACTAAGATGCATGAGGGCATTCATCAGTCAAGTTGGGGGGGATGATGAGGCCCAAAAATACCTCATTATTACACAATATTTGACTACCATATGATAAGTTAACTGCCAAATAGTTGACTAAAATATATTATTTGTTAAGTGTTTGCATGATTTTATGTTAGGAATACTATATCTCTGTTTTTGACTATTTTCAGCATTTTGTAACTAATTTTGCTTGATTAAGTAGCAAGTAAAAATATGCATTTAAATTAAGAAAATTTGGTATGCTGATATCTATTAACTTCTCAATGGTTTTTGAATGTTTTCCTACCCTTCAAATTATTTCAAATCCACATTGAAGCCAAAATTTTAGGGCTGTCATAAATCTAAAAATCTAAAAAAAATAGCCATATAAAAATCAACAAGCTATCACTTTATAGGAACACCTTGAAGTTGTCAAGCAAAACATGAGAATATGAATGGAATGAGTTTAGAAGGACTACGGAAGACATATGACCTATTTAGAAGCATTCACACATGGTCTAAATAGGCAACAATAGGGTATAATAGAGTAGGGACAATTATGCAGCACTATTGCACTATTTTAGCATGGTTACTTGGTGAATGAAGTGTATAAATTTAGTAGCAACTTGATGTACTTCTTCATGTTGATATTTGAATAATTTTTCTATGTTATAATTTGTTTGAATTTGCAAGAAATGCCAATATTTTACAAATGTGTAGCAAAGTTGGAAAATGCAGTAATTTACCATGTAAATTCCAACAAGCTACCAATGAATGACAAGACATGGAATTCACACATGGAGAGGAATGAAGGCTATTGCAATACGATCCTGAGGGCTAATACACTTGAGAAATGCAGCTAAAATAACTTGAAGAGCACACAGTTGGTCATTTCAAAGATCTTCGAATTGAACAGGTATCTTCAGATTGAGAAATATAGTCTCTTCGGATTGAGCCACTTAGCTTCGGATTGAGAACAGAAAGTGCTTTTTGACTTTTTGATTATTTTTTTATGGTGGAAAAATAGAAAGAAAGTTGATAAGGTTAAGGGAAAATATCCCCTAGCTGTCTTTGTCGTCTTTGCCATCCAAATCCACCATTCATGGAAAAAGATCAATTGATCCTCTTCTAGGATAAACCAAAAAAAAACTACAACATAATATGAAGTTGTTTGCAAGATATAAATGACATATTATGAAGTGAAGAAATATGTGTGAGATATTTCTAGACTCCTCCCACGTACTCCCACCACTAAATATGCTTTCTAAGGGCCAATGACTACAACTGCAACACAAACTATCCAGATTTACATTTATTTCAGATCCAAAATTATTGGCAAATCACTGTAAAGTAGCACATAGGATGATTTGAGCATGGGATATGTTGTAAATATTTATATAAGTAACAAATCTCCTTCCTTGGTTGATCCAATGAGGAATTAGAATAGATGAGAGTTTTCAATAGCAGCAATTAGGACTATACAGTAATTTTCTGTAACAGTTTTTAGCATGTTTTGTCATAAATAAAAGTGCAGTTATTTGATCATTTTTTGTTCTGAGTGTTAACTAGTTAAGGAGTGCTTTTCACCTCCTTCTATATCAGGAACTATGGGCCCACTTTCAGATCTAGAAGGAGGATTTTTATGGCAGGTTTTAATCTATAATTTTGTCGCAGCAGAATTAACAGATTACTTGTCAAGTTTACTTTTCTTGTTTTAAGTTTGTATAATGTTATTTATGTTTTATATTATGTTTGTGTACAAAATTTGTGTGTGTGTCAGCTGACAAATTATATTAAGCATTTTTCCTTTGCTTTCCATGTTTTTTCGGCTTTTCTATTTTAGCAAATTTCCATTTTCAGCATATTTCATTTTGTTGTCAATTCCTGTAGCAGAAGCTTGACGACCTTTTGTGGCAGGATATTGACACGTGTTTTAGCATAAGTTTCATTTACAAGCATCATTTAAATTATGCAATAATAACTAGGTTTCAATTTTGCAAATGTAACTTAGAATTTTATTTTAGTAACATTTAAATTCAACAATTTAAATTCTGTTATTTTAATTCTGCAAAAGTAGATTAGACTTTCAATTTAGCAATTATAATTTTTGCAATTGTAGTTAGATTTCAATTCTTGAAACTTAGAATTAGTTTTTAGTTCCTGCAAGTTTCCATTCTATAGATTAGGTTTAGTGTGACACCAAAAGGCTAAACCAAATCTGTCTCACCTAATAAATGCTTGAAATTTGAATGCCTGAATTGTACTCTGCCCTAGCCTTCTATCGTAGATAGCCTTGGACACCACCCCATATTGATAAGATCTTTGAGATTTAATGATGTGCTTAACGACAACGCATCAATACTTCTCCTAGTTAAACCTGCAACTAAGGATATTTCATTCCAAATGTGTTTAGAGCTTTTCCTATGAGAAGCATCTAGTGTAAAAGGTTCTACTTGTTTGCTATTGTAAAACAACGACAATAGACCATTTCAATCAATATATGAAATACCTTACATTAGATTAAATTCTAGTCTCTGGGTATTTATTTCTAAATTATTGATGCAAGTTGTTGTGGAAATTTTTATTCAAATCATTGTCTCCGTGTTTTAGAAATCCCTATATTTTTATGGGTCCTCGCATTGTGGAGCATAAAATATGATATTAAGTCAAAATCAATTTCATGACCATCTTGTATCAAAAAATCATGTTTGGTAAGAAGACTGGTGAAAATCCTCTTTTTTGCCTAGTTGAGATTTCGGGCAAGCTCCGCTCCGAAAAGGGTTTTTGGGCAAGTTCTGATCCAAAAAAGGTATCACACCTTTTCTTCTCTGAAAATGAATATTGTACAATTTTTCCAAAAAAGGGATATTGCACCTTTTCTTCCCGAAAAGGAATATCACACATTTTGTTTTCCAAAAAAGGGATATCACTATTTTCATGAGAGAAACTTCGTGATTCACCATTTCGATAGCGAAACTCCTCCAACCAAAATTTAGTCATCGCTACACTGTTCTTTCAAATTGGTATTAGAGCTAGTGCTAGACTCATGGAAGATAAGAAACAATGGCTTTCAGAGATAACTTATTGCAGTTGTAGATTCCACATTTCAATGGCAAGAACTATTATTACTAGAGCATCCAAATGAAGATCCTATTTGGGTCTCAAGAGCTATGGGACATGGTCTACAATGGTTATGTAGAACTAACAAATGCAACAATTGTGAGTGCTTTCTCCCAAGCGGAGTCAGATTTACTGAAGGAGAATCAAAAAAAGATCAGAAGGCATTATTTTATATAATGCAAGTTGTTGAGGAGACAATATTCTCATCAATTGCAACAACAACCAAATCAAAGTAGGCATGGGATATTCTTTCTAGCTCCTTCTAGGGCACCAAAAAAGTGAATTTGGTGAAATTGTAGATGCTAAGAAAAGAATTTGAAAATCTACATATGAGTGAATCAAAGTCCATGAGTGACTTCTTTACTTGGACAATAGGTATCATCAACTAAATAAGTATGAATGGTGAGAATGTTGAGAACTAGAGGATAGTGGAGAAGATACTAAGGAGCCTACCAGCAAGGTTCAACTTAGTAGGTATTGTAATTGAAGAATTGAGGTATTTGAAAACCCTATCTATAGATGAGCTCATGGGTTCTCTATAAAAACATGAGCAAAGGATGAGCCAGTCATCTCAATCCTCACTAGAGAAAGCATTCAAAATATAGGTCTCATTTCAAGATAGTAGCAGAAGATAAGAATCCCACCAAGGTGCCTCTAGTCCTCAAGGAGGAAGAGGACAAAGCAATTGAGGCAAGTGTGGAATAGGCCATAAGCGAGGAGGAAGGTCAAACTCCAATGAAGGAGAGATAGGATGCAACTTCCATCAAGTAGAAGGAAGAGGTAACGAAAGAAATCAATAAGCAGGATCAAATCAAATGTATGATAAATCAAAGATCCAATGTTATTACTACAAGAAATTTAGTCATTATAGCTATGATTGTAGAAAGAATATGGCCAAGGATAATAAGCAACAAGCCCACTATATAAATGAAAATAAAAATACAAAGTGTAGAGATTATTATGGTAATCTGCTGCTAACTTGCAATACTAAGGAGGAGAGCCAAAAGAATACCTGGTATATCAATAGTGGTTTCAACAACCACATATCTGGGAATAGAGAGATGTTATCACAATTGGAAGAATCCATCCAATCCAAAGTGAATATGGGAAACAATAGCTTGGTACCTATCATGGGTAAAGGTAAAATTACTATCTACACCAGGCAAGGTGAAAGGAAGCATATCACTGATGTGTATTATGTGTCTAGGTTAAAACACAATTTATTGAGTGTTGGACAGCTTGTGCAGGAGGGGTACACTGTGCAATTCAAGAATAGAGCCTATATCATTCGAGATAAATAGAATGAGTTAATTGCAACTATGTCCATGACAAAGAAAAATATATTTTCCCTACAATTTCAAAATGCATCATTGTTGTCATTTAGTGTAGTTGTGAAAGATATTACATGGTTGTGGCATCTCAAATTCGGTCATCTAAGTTTTAATGGCTTGAACCTATTGCACAAGAAAAATATGATGAAGGGTTTATCCCTCATAGATCAATAAAATCAAGTTTATGAAGGTTGCTTAGTCAATAAGCAGCACATGGATCCATTCCCTACTAGATAGTCTTGGAGAGCTTCACAACCATTGGAGCTGGTGCATTCTGATATTTGTGGCCCAATGCAAACTAGTACATTTACCTACAACAAGTACTTCCTAAATTTTATTGATGATTTTAATCAAAGGACATGGGTATATCCCATCAGGAAAAAGTTAGAAGCTTTCAACAAATTTAAGGATTTCAAGGCCCTAGTTGAAAAATAGAGTGACTATTACATGAAGACTCTCAAGATAGATGGAGAAGGTGAGTACATCTCCAATAAATTCCATAATTTTTGCAAGCAAAATGGAATTCAAAGGTATCTCACAACCAAATACACACCATAGCATAATGGTGTTGCAGAGAGAAATAATATAACCATTATGAAGATGACACAGAGTATGTTGAAGGCCAAGGCATTGCCACATGAGTTCTAGGTAGAAGTTGTATGTTGTGCAGTTTATCTGCTGAATAGGTGTCCCACAAAGAGTTTGAAGGATAAGATTCCTCAGGAGGCTTGGAGCAACCAAAAGCTGAGTGTTACTCACTTAATATTTTTTGGGTTCATAGCATATATACACATCCTAGATGAGAAGAGAAATAAGCTAGACGACAAGGCAGAGAAATACATCTTCATTGGCTATAGTGAATATTCGAAGGCTTACAAGTTGTATAAACCTGTGACAAAGAAATTGGTTATAATATGAGATGTGAAGTTCATGGAAGATGAAGCATGTTCTAGAAATCCTAAACTGGTTAGCTAGAACTAGTAATTATTGAGTCTAAGGACTTGGAAGAAAATAGAGTGCATCCGCTTGTAGCTTCAAGTAGTAGTATCGGTGCCAGTAGTAGCACCGTCTCATCATCACAGTCACCTCTACATGCAAGAATAATATTCAACCTAAAGACACCATCAAAGATAAGGAGCTTGTAAGATATATATGAGGTAACTAGAAATGAAATTGATGAAGCAGAACATTATGATTTTACTTTATTTTATGAGTGTGATCCAATTTCATTTGAAGATGTAATTAAGAATATAAAATAGGTAAATGCTATGGATGTTGAGATAGAAGCAATAGAGAAGAACCATACCTGACAATTAATGGATATTCTAGTAGCCAAGAAGACCATTGGAGTAAAATGTGTATATAAAACCAAGTTTAATGCCCAAGGTGAGGTTGATAGGCATAAGGCCAGGTTGGTGGTAAAAGGCTACAAGTAGAAGTCAGGGATTGACTATTATGAGGTATATGCACCTGTAGCGAGACTTGACACTGTTAGAATGATTCTAGAATTGGAAGCCCAAAAAGGCTGGAATGTTTATCAAATGGATGTCAAATCTGCCTTCCTCAACGAAGTGTTGGAAGAGGAGGTCTATATAGACTAGTCACTCAACTATGAGCTAGAAGGACAAGAAGGAAAGGTCCTAAAATTGAAGAAGGTCTTGTATGGGTTAAAGCAAGTACCCAGGGCTTGGTATAATCGAATTGATGCTTATTTTTAGGAGAATGGGTTTATCAAATGCCCATATGAGCACACTCTATACATGAATACAAGTGTAGAGGGGGATATGATCATCGTTTGCTTGTATTTAGACAATTTGATATATACTGGAAATAACAATATGCTATTTGAGCAGTTTAGACTTACTATGAAGGAGTTTGAGATGACAAACTTAGGATTGATGAAATATTTTCTAGGTATTGAAGTTGACCAATCTACGGATGGCATCTTAATTTCTTAGGGTAAGTATGCAAAAGATGTCTTGAAGAGGTTTAATATGGAGGACAAAAAACCTACCATTACACTAGTTGCAACAGGCTTGAAGCTGAGCAAAAAATGATTACGATAGCAATGTTGATCTAACATTATACAAATAACTTGTTGGGAGTCTAATGTACCTAACTACAACTAAATCAAATTTAATGCTTATAGTGAGTTTGATTAGCCAATTTATGGAAGTATCGAAGAACACTCACTTGAAGGTAGGAAAACAAATATTGTGGTATGTCAATGGAACCAAAGACCATGGAATATTTTATGCTAGAAAATACTAGTTGGAACTTATCGGTTACATAGATAGAACTTGGGATGGCAGTATAGATGATAGGAAGAGCACTTCTAGATTTTCATTCCACCATGGATCAAGTGTAGTATTATGATCATCCAAGAAGCAATCAATTGTTGCATTATATATAAAGCAAAAAAATGGCACACCTAATAATGGGAAATGAAATGCATCTATTATTCTATTGATTTAAGCACTATAAAAGTGACATTTTAAGTAAGCATGAGAGACAAATAAGTGAAAGAAATTGGGGTCCTCCCTAACTTATTTGATTTTTCAAATTCATGATTACAAAACATCCCCTTGACGGATCTAAATTGATACACTCATTACAAATATATCAAAATATTAAATCCTTTAGAAAATCAGGTGCACTCCAACATCTTCCTCGCACTCACAAATCATTCAAGAGCGGGAGCGGGATTTCGATGCTACCACAATGTTCTATTGATGTTATGACTTGCCACTCCTTCCTTGCACATTGTGATACCTAGATATACACATAGAGAAATTAGATTTGTTAATAGCATGTGCAGATTGAAATACAATCAAAGAGATATATGTGATAATGAGCTTGAAAGAGAAAATATATAATAGACGATGCAAACTATTCCAAATGCTACCAAAACTTAGGATCATGCATATAATGTACTTTGGAAATTATCTAAGTAAGAATAGAAATAAAATTGCACACAAATTTATGGTCATCCCTAGGCGTATCGATTAGGACTACAAAACAAGAAATGCATAATACTGGTGCATAAAAACTCAAAATTGCACCAAAAATTGGCAGAAGGCATAAAATCTATTCTAGAATTGATCTATGCAAAAATATAAGAGAAATTGTTCTCAAATTCATGACTATCCCTTGGGGGTAAATGGTAGAATCGAAGTGCCATTTGTATTTCTTTTGACTTTTTAAGGGTCCAAGGCCATGGCCGTCCCACCCAAGGATGGTTGCTCATTGCCATATCTAGGTGGGATGATCATGAACTATGGTCGTCCTAGGGTAGGATGACCATGCCTACATGGCCCAAAACTTTCCAAAAGTGGGGTAGAACCTCTCAAAAGTGACTAGAACCTCTCAAAAGTGGCTAGAACCACTATTTAACCTATGAGGGTTGCCCAAGGGGGCCATATGGTGTTGATTAAAACGTGTCTTGGTAGTCTAATCAGATTGATGCGATTTTAGTGTCTACATTATCAACTGTTGAGGTAGAGTATGTTGTCGTCACTTCAGCTGCATGCCAGGCAGTATGGTTGTGAAGAATTTTGGGTGAGCTCAATCATCACTAGGAAGGGGTAACAACAATTTATTGTGATAACAATTCTGCCATAGCACTATCGAAGAATCCAGTGTTTCATGGTAGGAGCAAGCATATTGATATCCATTATCACTTCATTAGGAAAGTGGTAAAGTTTAATGAAGTTGTATTATTGTTTTGCAGGTCCAAAGATCAAATAGTGGATATCTTCACAAAATATTTGAAGGAGGAAGAATTCAATAGGCTGATGGAAATGCTAGGTGTCAAAATATTTTTGAAATCTCATTTAAATGAGGACGCTAGAAATTAAACCAGATTTCATGCCTAAAAGATCTCTAAAACATCTCATATCCAATATTCGATCAACGTAAATTCCAGTGTGTGTAGTTAATACTGTAAGCCTTATCACTAGGAAGTAGTTGTTCAGTGATTAAGAAACCCTAGTTTTAAATGTTGAAAGAACGAGGATACAAAAGCAAAAAGGAAAGCAAAGATGTGATGCAAACCGAACTAAACTCGATGCAAAATCCTAGGAATTGAAAGTGCTTGAAAAGGGGGAAAGCATGAACGAATCAAAAACTTAAACTCAAGCAAATAAAGAAGACAACCCTTTTTATTGATATGTTCTAGAACTCGATTACAATTTGCCTCCTCCCTTTTCAGGGGCTAGGAGCGTTTAAGTATGCATTCTTGTTACATCCATGGATGCCCTTCCTTCTTCCGCGTGCCCACATGTAAAATGGGTGGACCAAACATCGCCACCGCTTGCATTGACGAGTCTTGACTCCTTGCTGCTCCTCCGATGTCTAGACCCTACGTTCAAAGGAACAAGAAACAGTCAGTAGCACCTACGGATAAAACAAAGCATGCAATCCCCAAGCCTACGATAAGTGAATGAGAAAAATGAATTAAACTATGACTAAAATGAATCCAAATGCTCTAAAAATTTGATAGGGGCATCAAGACATCACCAAGAGGGCACTGCAAAAAGAACAGTTGAGAAATTCCTCACCGATTTGAATTCGCTTTGGGGAGGGACGAATTTACCTACAACAAAACATCGAAAAGGTACTGTCCCAAATGTCCTGCCTAGGAAGCTCCAAAAGACCTACAAACTTGGGGTTAGCTAATTGGGGGTATTTTGGGAAGACCTAGATGGTCATATTTTCCCAATTTTGCCTTCATCAATGGGAATTTGATGATGCTACCTGCAGGTTAGTAAAAGCGAACGAAGATAGAAACATGATCAAAATTGTTCAAAACGAGACGAAATTTAAATGACAACCTATCTAAGCATCATAGAATTGAATGCAAAAATGGAAGAAAGAAAATTTGCCACATATTTCCCATCACTCCGAAGAGGGGCGATTAGGACTATAGCAATGTGGGAGGGGGCGCCCATGGGGTAGGCCGCCCATCGTTTGAGGCCTGATTTTGGCACCAATCCACTTGGGATGGGTCCAAAACCTCTTGTGGGGTATTGTCGGCAAATTTGGTGGGATATTGTGGCCAAATTTCAGGTTTAGTTCCAGATTTGTGCTTCCAATAACCACCCTATGACCTCCTCTCCAAAAGAGATCAAGGATGTGAAAGACACAACTCAAAAGGGTGTGGGTGTGAAAGTAAAATGGCAACACTTCGTTGCTCAAAAATGCTCCTTCTCTCCATTTTTGGGGTGAGGAAACTCACCAATTTATAGACCTGGAGGTCTCTTGAATTGGGCATGTAGAGGTGCCACTTGGCAATCATGCCTTCCTAGGAGGAAGGAGATTCCTCCCTGAATAGGGACTTCATGACTGCCCTTGTAACAACCTCTAACGCTTGAAAATGCTCACCCACACTCCCATGCAATGAAGGAAGCATTAAGTGGCGGATCTGAGCTACCATTTGTCAAGATTTGACTTTTTTCCCATCAAACCTGCAATTCACCCCACCCTGGAGTGAATTATGAATTCGTCCCTGGGTGGAGCGAATCCCAGTTTGAATTCGTCCCTGGGTGGAACGGATATTGAGCAAAGTTCCTGAAGGTGCCAAAATGATTTTTGACCTTCCAAAATTGTTGTGAGAGTGGTTAGGACCACTTTTTGACCTCTGGGGGCTGCCCTTGGGGCTGTGTGTGTCAATGTGATCAATTTTTGCAGTCACATAATCGGATTGGTGTTGTTTTGGTGTCTACAGATGCCTCTTTTTGGGATGCGCTGTGCAAGGCACAACACCGAGCAAAAATAGATAACCAAAGCACTAATGATTAGGGTTTCTTAGTAACCTAACCAAATTTTGATGCCCCAAGTATGAAAAGGGCATGCATTCTTGAATCCTTGCTTTGACGAGTGAAGGAACTCAATTCAAGTGTTAACCTTTTTCGGTGAGGTGTTACTTGAGCTTGGACATTGATCAGTCATGAATAGGCAAAGGGCGCAACCTTTTGTCTGTGGGAACCTTGAGTTCATGATTCACGAATGCCAAGTGATTGATTAGCTTGTGATTATTGCTTGTTTAATTCCTGCAAGTGATTGATTATCTTGTGATTATTGCTTGTTTACTGCCCCAAGCAGGAGCATGATTGTCTTTGCCAATGATTCTTTGAATGCATGTTGTTTCCATGATTGGGTGTGTATTTTTTGATTGGTGACTAAGTGTGACTACCCCCTCAAGCGACGAATCGATGAGGGAATGACCAACATGAGAAAAGCGATGAGTCACTTGACCCAAGATGACTTGTGTAAGGGTGCCTTCAGATGTTTTAGCGTTAAATGTGTGTGCAATTTTCTGACATTTAGACCTATTTTTGGTGGGTGCTAACCCTTTTGGTGATGCTTTTTGGAGCTGAAATTGTCAAAAATCCATCTTCCCGTGGAGCGGTCCGGCCATGGTGGCCTTCTTAGGGAGTAGGATGGTGACAATTTGTAACCCCAACATTTTTTTTGGATGCCAAGAATGTCAGGCGCGAAGGCGCCTTCGTTTGGCAACTCTATTGCTATTTTTGGTTGGGTTTTGACCCTTTTGGTGATGCCATTTGGGGATGAAATTCTCGAAGATCCGTCTTCCCGTGGAGCGGTCCATCCATGGTAGCCTTCTTAGGGAGTAGGATAGTGAGGATTTGTGACCCCGACATCTATTTTGCATGCCTAGAATGTCAAATGCAAAAGCACTCTCATTGGACAATTTTATTGCTATTTTTGGTGTATTTTTGTGCATTTTTTTTGTTTTTGAAATGTTTGCTCTATATTCGTCCCTGGGTGGGAAGAATTCTTTTTGAGCATTCATTCCAGGGTGGTACGAGTGCTAACTAGAGTGCTCATCCCATGGAGGAATGATTACAGGCTCAAAAAGCCTATTTAAAGGCCAAAACTAGGTTTTGGGCTCATTTGCACTTGTTTTTTCTGGCGATTTGGAGCTCTGAGGAGGAGGAGGTCAATTCTACGAAGCGAAGCACTGCAAAATTTTTATGCCACCATGAGTGCATGAACTAGATCGAGTTGCGGAGCCAAAGCGAGACCAGTAAGTGAACTCCCTCTTTATTAGTTTCTTGTATTACAGTTTTAAAACCGCAAGTTATTTTTTGCTTCTTTTTTGTATTTTGTTTTTCAAATGTAAAAATGAAAAAACCTTAGTGAAATGAATGTGTTTATTTGTTTTGGTATGGCTTCATTAAAATGTAGGTTGAAATCCTAGTGGAAACCATGTTTGTTTGTGTTCATTTTTTTTTTGTAAACTAACAGAAACCCTAGGCTAACAAAAATCGAAACTTAGCTGAAAAACATGGGCTAACTCTAGTTAAACAAAGATCAAAACTGAGTTTAAAAACTTATGGTAAAATTGAGCTTAAAAACTTAGTGTTAAACATAGTTTTGTGGTAAAAACTTCGCTCAACCTTAGTCATTTTTGTTGTTCGTGTTTGATTTATCAATGTAAAGTTAAAAACCCTAGATTGACAAACTAAGTTTGTAAGTTTTGATTTTTTTTGTTTTAATTTATCAATTTGAGAGTATAAGACCCTAGGTTGACAAATTAATTTTGTAATTTTTGAATTTTTTGTTTTAATTTATCAATTTGAGAGTATAAAACCCTAGGTTGACAAATTAATTTTGTAATTTTTGATTTTTTTTGTTTTAATTTATCAATTTGAGAGTATAAAACCCTAGGTTGACAAATTAAGTTTGTTTTTCTTTTATACTATTTGTAGATGTACACTTTTTTTCATGATTTTAATGTGTTTATTTTGTTTTCTTTTGCAGGTTGTGAAGAGCCGGTATCGTGTGCCTACTGTTTTCGTTGAAGCGCGGGAGGCACTAGCTGTGGCTGACTGGGAGTGGCTTGACGCCCTTGGGCTCAAGCAGGTGACTCAGCTGGAGCCAATGATTGGGGATCGGGCCTACCTGATGGCCCTGATCAACTTGTGGGATCCCTGGACTAATACTTTCCATCTCCCAATAGGGGAGATGACAGTCACTTTGGAGGATGTCTATCAGATTCTTCGGATTCCAATAGACGGACTACCGATCAGGACGACATCGCGGGATCAATGGATAGCAGTGCTGACACGCTACTTCGGGCATGGGGAGGAGGTGGGGGTGGATGGTCCAGTGGAGAGGGCAGAGGTTGACTACCATATTGGCGGGATTCTAGTTCGATGGTGGCTAGAGAAGGGGGTGTTGGGAGTGAGGCACGTAGTACTCATGGGCCTCATTTCCAACATGCTACTACCTGACTCGTCAGGCGCGAGGTTCCTATGGAACCTGTTGGATGTGGTCTATCGACTAGTGGAGTGTTCGACACATGAGCCCTTGATCATGAGATGGGGACAGACACTACTGGTGCAGCTCTATGGTGAGCTATACAAGGTCCACTGCCAGAGGCGAAAGGGGATCAGCTGTAGCTATCTGTTGCAGAGCTGGGCTTGGCAACACATAGCGGTGGAGAGACCAGTGGGGTTACCGTGGATGACACGAGTGGATATGGTGGATAAGGATATAGGTTACGTGACTCTATGGTAGTGGTCTGAGGAGCAGGGACATAGTCAATGGTGGGCAGGTGTCATAGGGCACTATGTCGATGCCTTCGCTTGGCTTGCTCCAGGGGAGGTGTTTTGGCACCCCTATCGGGACTGTCCAACCTGGCCGGAGGCTGGAGAGTGGCTCCGATGGGTACGCAGGGAGCGGTGGCTGATTGGGCGACATGGGACCGAGCATGAGTTCTTCCCGTACAATCGGGTGACATGACAGTTTGGGGTGCGCCAGGGGTTTCCTGGTGAGCCCGTGGTCTATCGATCTCGGGGAGACGAGAGGACTCTGGACCAGCTGATCATCGCACCATTGGGCAAGGATTCAGACATGGTGATTGATGTCCCAGATGTGGATGACGTCGGGACTACCGCAGAGTATGATCAGTGGTGGATACTGTGGTGATGGCGGGGAGAGGGGCCACTAGGAGGCACGAAGGTAGTAACAGCAGGCGGGGAGGGTGCCGAGGCACCAGGAGATGATTGGGGAGCTCTACTAGAGGATGCATACATGGTGGAGGTAGATGATGTGGGTGCGGATTATGGTGTTCCAGATCAGCCGGAGATGCAAGACATACCAGAGAAGTGGGAGCCAGAGCAGGCTGTAGTCTCAGATTCACCTATGCACTAGGCAGTGGTGAAGGACACGGAGCCAGGGGTGCACACTGAGATTGCACGATTGGTGGGGCTACTATGGAGGCAAGATGAGGAGTTGGGGGAGGCTCTGCAAGAGAGGTATCTCTTGCGGGCTCAGCTAGTGAAGCAAGAGAATGCATGGGCTACGCATCGCCGGTAGGAGGGGGTACCGACGTTGCATGAGAGAGGGATCTCCTATGGACGTAGCTGGCGCAATGCGATAATGTAGTAGTGATGTACCGTTGGCAGGAGGTGGAGTGGTGTCGACACAGAATGGATTTAGAGGGAGAGATCATCCGCATCAAGGGGAGGGTACCTGAGCCCTCTAGAGGTGGCTCTTCGCGTCGGACGAGGGGCAATGATACTGAGTAGTCAGCATCATCTCGTCATAGGTGATTGGATGAGGGAGGGGGGAGTAGGCATGATGCGGGGCTAGCAACAGTCACCCTGAGGGGTCCCATAGGACCCACACCACGGGGGGTAGTTCCCGTCGCACCGATCCTGCATGATCATGGTGGCCGATGCCTTAGGCTTTGGGGATTTTTGATCCTTTGGATTTTGTTGCGGGGTCACAGGACCGGTTCATTGTAGCCTACGGGCATTTTTGATGATATATACAAATGACTTTATTTTATTTATGCACATGTCATGATTGGATGTTATGCATGATGATTGATGAATATGGATGTATGCATGTTAAGTTATAGTGATGGATGCATATGTTTTGCTGAAATGTGAATGTTTTTAATTTATATGATATGCAAATGGAATGGACGAATTGAATTTGTGATTTTCGGCGGTCGAACCATAGATTGTTTAGAACTTTGTGGCTTTTTGTCTGAGGCAATTGCTGTGGTAAATGACTTTTCATGTATACATGTTGTTTTTTGTATTTTCTGATGGCGATGCAAGGATGAAAGATTTAACTGGTTTGAAATGTATTTTAAGGTTTTCTGAGACTCAGATGTTTTAACTATCTAGCCATGACTGTACTTTCATCTTACAAGACTTTTTAACAAGGTATGAATCGGACTTGTTTTTGACCAAGTTATTTCACATCCCTGTGTGTGCAATTGAGTTCATTTATGTGGTGTTTGTTAGGATACCGCCAGTGCCAGATAGGCTATCAACCAAACCTATATTGAGGATCACCTGATTAGCTCCACTAACTCCTTTGTTGTATTTAGTCAGATTAATCTACGATGTTGTTGTAGGATACCATAAGCTAGCTCATCCACATGCAAACATTGATCTGCACACAAGTTACTATGACAGATATATCATCATGCGAGAGGTTTACCACCAGTGATCGATAGGCTATCCACCAAACCAGTATCGAGGTTTGCCTCATGACCTATCGGAATGCTGAGAGTTCTAGGGATTCAAGTTCGACTCCCTTCTTTTCTTCAATTGTATTGGGATACTTGCTCTTTTATAGTGATAAAAATCATTGTTTATTTTTGTTTTTCTTTTGAGCAAGGGATTTGAATATGGAGTGATGAGAATCACTATCTTATGTGCTTTTCTTGATGTATGCACTATGGTTGTGATGTCAAAATTTTTGGAGTATTGAATTTTGCAAATTTGTGATGTTTTGCAACTTTTTTTTTTTGTTTTTTGTTTTGAGAACTTGGGATCCTTGGGGAATTGGGTAGGGAAGATGCTTGTCCTTTTGCCAACTCTCAGCATTCTTGGGGCCATTCGCACAGGGGGATGAGCAAGATAACCATTTCGCTTATGGTGACCTAGATTGCTTTGTAGGTTTCATCTTTCATTCACACAACTTGGGAATTTTTATGTGTTTTAATTTGTGTTGGGATGCTACGTAACAAGGTGTGATCCAAGTAGAACTCTACCTTTGTGAAATCTGTATGACTTGGTACAGTACGTGGCTAGAAAGCTAATGACGACTGAAAGACGAAAACTCTTGATACATTAGAAGACCACTGACTATGGTATGGTAAAAAGAAGTGAATGGCATTTATTTTTGATGGACTGTTTACAAAAGTGGAGGAATGTGGAACAAGATGGATTTGCGGAGTACTTATGGTCTATGGTGCCTTTGACCTGTATGACCACAAATATGCAATGTATGGATGTGATGCTTAATGCAACTATATATATATATATATTTGTGTTTTTGATGGAATGATTTTTGTGAGTATGAAGATGAGATGCAAAAAGAGCTCTTTATTGTTGTGATGACGGTGAGTATGCATGGAAATGAGATGCAAATTTTTGTCATTTTTGATGATTTTATTGTTTTTGAATTTTCTTATTTTTGACCAAGCGATTGTGGGAATCCTTGGAGCTTTTTGGTTTGACCAAAGGGGTAATGGGTGCCTTTGGGGCATTTTGGGTTGACCAAGCGATTACGGGAATCCTTGGAGCATTTTGGGCTATGGCTCTTCTAAACATGGAATGGCCGCAAATGACTGATGTTCAAGGGTTCTAGTTCCTTGATTCCGTCAAGAGAGGCTAGCCGGTATGTTCCAGGTCCTATTTTGCTATCAATTACATAGGGACCTAACCAGTTTGCCATGAACTTGTCCCTTAGATGGGATGGCAAACTAGAGTTCTATTGGTTCTCTTTCAAGACCAAGTCACCAACCTGAAAGTCCCTTAGATGAACTTTCATGTTGTATGCTTTCTTAAGTCGCTCTTGATAGATACGTAAATGCTCGAGAGCATTAATGCATCATTCATAAAGCAACGTAAGCTAGTCTAACTGGGATTGCCATGTAGTGTCATCATCGATGAACTCTTGCATTGATATGCGCAAGGAAGGAATTTCCAACTTGAGGGGCATGACAGCCTCGGAGCCATACATAAGCGAAAATGGAGTTGCCCCAGTGGGCATCCGAATGCTAGTGCAATAAGCCCACATGGCAAGTGGGATCTGGATGTGCCAATCCTTATGACTGTCTGTGACTATCTTTTTGAGGATGGCAACTAGCATTTTGTTTGACACCTCTGCTTGCCCATTTGCCTAGGGATAATAGGGTGTCAAAAAACTATGCTGAATTTTGTACTTTGTGGTCAAAGCACGCACGTCTTTGTTCTTGAATGACGTCCCATTATCCAAAATTATCTTGGATGGAATACCAAAATGACATATGATGTTGTGCAAAATGAACTCCACAATGCGGGGTCCTTTCATAGAGGTAAGCGGAACCCCTTCCACCCACTTGGTGAAATACTCTGTGGTCGTTATGATAAACGTGTGATGACCTGATGACACAAGGGAGATCTTATCGATTAGATCGAGGCCCCACTGTGAAAATGGCCAAGCCAATTGGATTGGCTGCAAGGCCTAGGAAGGTACATGTGTCAAATTAGCATGGTGTTGACATTTCACGCACTTCCTTACATATGCACAACAATCTCACTCTAAAGATGGCCAATAATAGCCCATGCGGAGAATGCGCTTCGCGATGGCCATACCATTGAAGTGGCCACCACACGTACCATCGTGCACTTGGGCGATTGCCCAAGTGGACTCCTGTTGGTCCAAGCAATGAAGGAGGATTCCTTCATAGCTACGACGGTACAAAATGTCTCCTAACAAGACATACTTTGCCACTTTTTGCTTGAATGCTCATTTCGTGGCATGCGTCAATCCAAGCGGGAGATTACCTAACTTGAGGTAGTCCCTTATGGGTGAATACCAATCCTGCTGATCAGAAGCCTCGATGGTATGAACCAATCCCTCTTGAAGTTCATCCCTAGCAAAAGCTGAACGGGAAAGAACTTGCAAGAATAGCGTTGTGTTGCTATTAAGGGGAGTAGGGGAGAACAAGGACCCCCAGTTGGCATGGTTCAGACAATCATGGATTCGAGAGAACTTATCCAGGGATGGTTCAATCTGGATCAAGTGGATTCCTGGCGTCAAGTCAGAGCTTGCACGCTCCATCACGGATTGCGATAGCATTTTGAATTGAATGGTTGTCATATCACCAGAAATGTCTTGCAGGATTAATGACCCCAAGGAGGCCATAGTGTCTGCAAAATGATTCGATGACCGAGGGAGTGCCTCGATGTCGTACCATTCAAGCTTTGCCAAGAATTTGTCCACAAGGGCTTTGTAGGCCTGTAGAACTAGGCATTTGCATTGGAATACCCCTTTGACTTGGTTGACAATTAACAACGAATCACCAAAGATATTCAATCGTTTAATGTTCATGGTGATTGCTGTCTGAAGACCTATGAGCAAGGCTTCGTACTCTACATTGTTGTTGGTGCATGGGAAATTTAATTTAAATGACAAAGGCATTGGAGCACCTTGCGGTGTGAAGAATACTATTCCCATGCCACCACCTTGCTCACATTTAGAACCATCAAAAAATAGGGTTATGTCGGCCTGTGACTTAGGCTCATCGAATCTGGTGATTCTGAGACATGGAAGACCCCATCATCGGGTAGTTCTATGACCAGAGGCTGATCGTCTTCGAGGGGAGCCTCTGCTAGTTGATCGGCTATGACCTGACCTTTTATGGATTTTTGTCCAATAAACTCTATGTCAAATTTTGTCAACAACATGATCCATTTTGCCATGTGACTACTATGATAAGTACGACTCATCATGTATCGCAATGGATTCTCCTTAGACACAATATACATCTTGTTGCTCAACATGTAATGGCGTAGCTTTTTGGTAGCAAACACCACTGCCAAGCAGAGTTTCTCAACGTATGCATAGTTAAGTTCATAATTGACCAGGGTGCGGCTAAGATAGTAAGTAGCCTATTATTTGTGAAGTTCATTTTTTTGGGCTAGCATGGCACCTAGTGCCACCTCAGTAGCTGAGATGTATAGGTAGAACGACACTCCTGGTCTAGGTGGTGCCAATACTGGCGGTGAAGCCAAGTATTGTTTAATGTCGTCGAAGGCTAACTAGCACTCGTCATCCCAGTGAAATGCTACACCCTTATACAATAATTTTTTCATGGGTCGGCACTTGTCAGATAGCTATGCTATGAAGTGCTTGATCGACGCAAACTTTCCCTACAGGCTTCTGAGCTGCTTGATGGTAGTTGGGGGAAGCATTTCAAGGATTGCCTTGACTTTGTTTGGGTCGACCTCGATGCCTCTCTTTGAGACTATGAAACCCAAGAGTTTTCCAGATGTGATACCAAATACGCACTTATTGGGATTCAGTCTGACTTTATGTTCCATGAGGCGATCGAGGATATTGCTTAAGTCATCGAGATGATTTGGGTGCAAAAGAGATTTGGCCAACAAATCATCCATGTAGTCTTCCAAATTTTTATGCATGTAATCATGGAAGATGTATGTCATGGCACGTTGGTAGGTGGCACCAGCATTTTTAAGGCCAAAAGGCATGACCTTATAATAAAATGTCCCCCAAGGCATTATGAACGTCGTTTTTAGCTGGTCCTCGAGATTGATACAAATCTGATTGTATCCCGAGAAACCGTCCATGAGGGAAAGCATTTCATGACCCGCTGTGGTGTCTACCAATGCGTCGATGCTTGGCAATGGAAAATCATCCTTAGGACTCACTTTGTTTAGATCTAAAAAAGTAGTGCATATGCGAATCCTCCCATCGGGCTTTTTGACGGGCACCATGTTGGACAACCATGGTGGGTAATCCATGCAAATGATAAACTGTGCATCCAACAACTTTTGTAATTCATCTTTGACCATTAAGGCCATTGTTGGGTGCATATTACGTAGTTTTTGCTTAAATGGCTTGACTGCCGGATCAAGCATTAGATTATGCATGACTAGTTGCGGATCTAGTCCTAACATGTCTTTGTATGACCATGCAAAAACCTCCTTCTTCTCTTTGAGAAGGGCAATGTAGTCGGCTTGCTCTTCGAGGGATAAACTTACCCCTAGCTTGATGATCTATGGATTCATTGGGTCTGAGCCGATGTCTACGTCAGTCGTCTCCTCGACCGACATGTGGGATCCGTCCTCCAATTGGTGTGGATTTGGGATCAAATGGATATCATTTGTCGAGTTAAGATCATCATTAGGAACCTTGGGTTCCTCTTCAACATGGAAGATATCCTGAGTTGACCCAGGGGTAAAATGAAGCATTTCACTAAAAGGCCAGTACTCTTATGGGGATGGTGATGAATAGACGCGATCCTAATATATGGCATCTATATCTAGATACAATGACTATTTCGGATCATCCAGGTTGTGGATGGGGGCGATTAAGTCAATGGAGATCATGTTGATGAAATGATTTTGGTCTCCATTACCACGGGTGTGATGAATCGAACATCCTAGATGTTCTTTGTGCTCTGGGTCTGGCTCTAGAGGTGTTGGCATGAATGGATCGGCCCTATGTGCAGATAGGAAGACAGGGTCTGCCCTTGGCACTGATGTCACTATAGGGCCTCTAGGTGGAAGGTATGCTTCGTATGCCCAGAGTGGCAGATCCAACACTTGGTCCCACCGTGCTGGGTCTACATACCACTCATGCCCTGGCACTATGTTTAATTGTTCAAATATATCATTAATCTCCAAGGGGTATAGTCGTCGCATTTGCCGCATGTGATTAATATATGCCATCTTAGTTTCATCTTCATAATCACTATCAGAGATCCAAAGGCCTTTGTTG
Source organism: Wollemia nobilis (assembly GCA_028583015.1). Classification (NCBI taxonomy): domain Eukaryota; kingdom Viridiplantae; phylum Streptophyta; class Pinopsida; order Araucariales; family Araucariaceae; genus Wollemia; species Wollemia nobilis. The sequence goes on from JAQPPZ010001195.1 coordinate 2,927,140, forward strand.
GCTCCAACTGCTTGTAGCATTAAAGGCTTGCCTTGCTCAAGCAAATTGATCTGGCCCCATTGGGGTTGTTTCACTCTCTATGGTGGGGCCTAATTTCCTTGGAGTGGCGCTTGCTCGATTGGAGAATCTAAAGGGAACATTGTTAAGATATTCTCTTGATAATCATCCATGGGGATCACCTATGAGTGATTGTTATCTGATTCGAAGGGGTCCCATGGTGCCACCTCATATTTTGATTCATCCTTTGAGGACCCTACTTGACATTGTTTAGACCCTCCTTGAAAATGAGCTCTTGAGCTTTCTCCTCTTTCGAGCAAAGGGAAGGGATTGCGAGGGTCAACAATGTTAATTGTCGTTAATGGGAGATAATCACTCAATGTATATGTCATGTTAGGGTTGGCATATGGATTTGATGCCAATCCCCCCTTGTTGCCTATCCCTAGGCCTTGCATGTTCTCCGCCAAGATGTCCAAGGGCAGGGGGTGGTTGAACCATACTCCTGACTTGTCATATGGCATTTGGTATCTTGGTTGGCAAAGAACACATACCCCTTGCTCATATCTGCCTAACCCATATCCATGCCAATTGTATTGGCCAAGGTATCTCAAAACAAAGTCTGGGTTAGACAAGTAATTGACATTTTCAGCAAAAGGATCTTCATCTTCATCCTCTTGTGTACATGGTGCAACGCCATGATCAAGGCCCCCATACACAAAGTTTGTCTGGTTTGGCAGGTAGCCTAGGGGAATTATAGTGCCGATGGGGAGGCGAGGTCTCCCCATGTCCTGCATGGACTCCAGTGTGGGTGTTGCTACAATATTCCACACCAGATACTCCCCCAGGCATGTATTGGCCATCTCAATGGTGATTTTTGGTGGTTGAGGGGGAGGGAATGGAAGTTCTCCTTGAGTCCACTCCATGTTGGGTGAACTAGGAGCCTCGAATTCCATTCAGCTAGGCATCTCCTCAGTAGAGATAGTTGATACTAATGGCAGTGTCTCCTCCAGAGGTTGTGCCTCTTCTAGAGGTTTCTTCCCTTTGTCTTTCTGTTTGGCCCCCATCGGTTGCGTCGTTGGTGGAGGACCAGACGATGAAGATGGACCCGACTAGGGTTTTGAAGAACTTGCTAATGGGGATGCTTACGGAATTGGACCCTATTTAGATGGATTCAATTGGAAATCCAAATGCGTTGATGGAAGGGTCGATTGTGGCATCAGTTGCACCACATTACAATACTTGAAGGGTTCTAAGTCCATCGGGACTACATGCACTTCCCCTTCAAATATATACTTAAGCATTGGTGAGCTATCGAAGGGACACACTTCATGTCCCTGATCCATGGCTGCCATAGCAAGATGTTTAAGGCCATCTCACCTTCCAATATGTGGCACAATGTAGGTATAGTATTTTGTCCCACTTGTATGGGTAGGACTATTGTGCCAACTATCGAGCAAATCACATCATTGAATGCTCGCAATGTGTAGGTGGAAGCTATGATGTGATATGTGGGCAAATTCATATGTTTTAGGGCCACGGTTGTGATGATATTGCTGGAAGAGCCAGTGTCTATCAACACCCTCTTATATGGGATCCCATTGTGTAGACACCAAAACAACACCAATCTGATTATGTGACTGCAAACACTGATCGCTTTGACACACACAGCCCCAAGGGCAGCCCCCAGAGGTTAAACAGTGGTCCTAACCACTCTCATAGTAGTTTTGGAAGGTCAGAGATCAGTTTGGCACCTTCAGGCACTTTGCTCAATATTCGTTCCACCCTGGAACAAATTCAAACTGGGATTCGCCTCACCTAGGGACGAATTCTGAATTCGCCCTAGGGTGGGACGAATTGCAGGTTTGACAGGAAAAAAGTTAAATCTTGATAAATGGCAGCTCAGATCTGCCACTCAATGCTTCCTTCATCACATGGGAGTATGGGTGAGCATTTTCGAGCATTAGAGGCATTTGCAAGGTCAGTCATGAAGTCCTAATTTAGGGAGGAATCTCCTTCCCCCTAGGAGGGCATGGCTGCCATGTGGCACCTTTGCATGCCCATTTCAAGAGACCTCCAAGTCTATAAATTGGTGAGTTTCCTCACCCCAAAATATACATAGAAGGAGCATTTTAGAGCAACGAAGTGCTGCTATTTTATTTACATGCCTCACACATTTTGGATTTGCACCTTTCACATCCTTAATCTCCTTTAGAGGGGAGGACATTGGGTGACTATTGATAGGATGAATCTCGAGCCCAAAACCTAACATTTGGCCACAACATCCCACCAAATTTTTCGACAATACCACACAAGAGGTTTTGGACCCATCCCAAGTGGATTGGTTCCGAAATCGGGCCCCAAACGGTGGGCGGCCTACCCCATGGGCGCCCCCTTCCCACACTGCCACAATATTAATCGCCCCCTTTCGAAACGATGGTAATTCCATGGTAGAATTTTTTTCTTTCATTTTTGCATTCAGTTCTATGATGCTTAGATAGGTTGTCATTTGAATTTCGTCTCGTTTTGAACAATTTTGACCATATTTCTATCTTTGCTCGCTTCTACTAACTTGCAGGTAGCATCATCAAATTCCCACTAATGGAGGCCAAATTGGGAAAATATGATCATCTGGGTCTTCCCAAAATGCCCCCAATTAGCTAACCCCAAGTTTGCAGGTCTTTTGGAGCTTCCTAGGAAGGACATTGGGACAGTACATTTTCGGTTGTAGGCGAATTCGTCCCACCCCAGAGCGAATTCAAATCGGTAAGGAATTTCTTGACTGTTCTTTTTGCAGGGCCTTCTTGGTGGTGTCTTGATGCCCCTGTCCAATTTTTAGAGCATTTGGATCTATTTTAGTCATAGTTTAATTCATTTTCTCATTTCATTTATCGTAGGCTTGGGGATTGCATGCTTTGTTTTATCCGTAGGTGCTACTGACCATTTCTTGTTCCTTTGAATGTAGGTTTTGGACATCAGAGGAGAAGTGAGGAGTCAAGAATCATCAATGCAAGTGGTGGTGATGCTTGGCCCACCCATTTTACATGTGGGCATGTGAAAGAAGGAAATGCACCCATGGATGTAACGAGAATGCACGCCTAAACGCTCCTAGCCCTTGGAAGGGGAGGATGCGCATTGTAACTGAGTTGTGAAACATATCAATAAAAAGGGTTGTCTTATTTATTCACATTTGTTTCATTTTGATTCGTGCATGTTTTTCCCTCTTCTCATTGCACTTTCAAGTTTCTAGGATTTAGCGCTAAGTCCGATTCTATTTGCATCGCATACTAGCCTTCCTTTTTGCTTTCGTATCCTCGTGCTTTCATGTTGACCTACGTGATAACGTGCAGGGGTGGATCCGCCATGTCATCAGCCACTGATTTCACTTCATCTTCTCGAAATGTGATGACTGGCTCAGTGTATCATTTGACATGTCCCATGAATTTGTTGAAAGAATTTGTTTCATGGGGTTGCAACTCGATGGATTTCAATATCTCCATTAGAGCCTGTTGATGGGGCGTTGATTGTTGTATGAGCTCATATATGGAGAGCCTAGCCGAGGTGGTCCTCAAAATCTAAGTGAGTTTGGTCCGAAGTGTGGCCACTGGTCTAGGTGGAGGAGGTTGTGCAAGGTGCTGTTGCGGTTGTGTCATTGTTGGCACCTCACCTATAGTTGTCATGGGGACGGCTACATTCGTATACCTCCTGTTCTAAGTCACTATACTAATCATCCCTACATACCTCTACATGGGGCAGTTCTGTGTGACCTCATTAACTTGTAGGGTTTTTTCCTACGAAGCATGAGCAGGCAAGGGGTCTTTAAAGACCTCCATTTGTTGATTGCTTGGTGCCACGGGATTATCCACTGCTAGTGTCTTGTTATCAATTAAGCCTTGCACCAAGCCCTTAAACTTCCAACAGGCATTTAGGTCATGTCCCTGTCGTCTGTGGAACCTACAATACAAGTCCTCCCTATACCCCTTAGGCTTGGGAGCGTTGGGGTATATGGTTTGAATCTCTGGCAGGTTGATCAAATTGGCTGCTAATAAGTAGTCAAACATGGAGTCCCTCGACTCTATGTAGGGTGTGTATTGTCACCTAGGGTGACGCTGCTAATTCTGCTCTTGCCTCTGATTTTTTCTATCATATTTTTTAGGAGGCACTGCCTGATAATTAGCCTTTTGGGGCTGTGTTACTTGTGCAGGCTTAGGGACATTGATAGCAACTTGATTGACCACAGTGGGTTTCTGTTGTGTGGTCCCAATTTTAGTGTTCTTAGTCCACTTTTTTTTCTTAGGTTTGGCTATCTTGCCATCCTGTATCTTGATCTCTTCAATGATCTCGGCTTGCGCCAGAGCTTCTTCTAATGTGGCATATTGCTGCAGCTGCAATAGCACAGAGATCGATCTCAAATAGCTCTTTGAGAACATTTGAGTGAGGTCGAACATAGGGGGAAGGTAGGGCAGCTTTGAAATCAAAGTCCTCCATCGATTCCCATAGGCCGCCATGGTTTCCTCCTCATACTGCCTGAGGCTGGCTAAGTCACTTAGTGACGCCTTCTTCTTGGTGTTGAAGGCGAAGCATTCGAGGAACGTATCCACTAACTAATCTAAATTGTTAATGTTGTGCTTTGGTAACTGAGTAAACCAATCTGAGGCAGGGCCTATGAATGTGGTTATAAAAATTCTTAATAACAAAGCATCATTGTCCTAAATGCTGAAGCATTGGCTCAGGAACCTCATCACATGCTCTTGAGCATCCTCCTCACCTCTAAAGGTTGCCAACTGAGGCAACTTAAAGTGTTCAAGGTAAGGGGGTGCTGGCATGGACGGATGCATAGGATGACTGCAGAGTTGGTGTAAAGTGGGCTTTTGGGGCCCAAAGTTTTGGTCTCCACAAACTCCAAATGCTCTAGTAGCACTTTATATGCATCTAAAGATTTAATCTCTTCCTCTTTAGTTTGCTCCCATTGTGGATTGTGGGAGACTTGAGGCCTATAGAGGGGTGGCCGGATGGCAACCCCTCCGCCTTGGTAGAGAGTTTTGGCCCGCTCTTCTTCTTACTCATACTCCTCATAAGATTCCTAAGGAGTCTCTAGACGAGACCTATGCCCCTGGGTGGGTCCCCGTGGAGGGTACCCATCGTTGTTCCGGGGAGTGGCCTCCTGTTCAGGTCTAGGAGGTCTCAAAGGTAGCATTTGGTAAGGTCGCGGAGACCTGTCTTGCACCAAGGGATTACGCCTCTCATACGGTTTCTCTCTTTGGGTGCAAGGGGTTGGAACCCTCTTAGGCACCGGGTTATGGAGCGGCTCATCTGTTTGGCGCTGAATGCACTCTTTGCTAAGGTGATATAGATGCTCTAGCTATTGTTGGTCTTGCTCAAGCCGCATGATCTACGCTTGGTGGGCGACATGTATGGCGACTTCCAGGTCAATTTGTTCTACCATCTTGAACCTAGGAGGTCTGGATGCCTCTCTTATGCACTTACCTCAATCACGATGATCCGAGATCTCAATAGGTCGCTTCCCTCTGTCGAGTTTGGCAGCATTCACCCAAGGCTCTGGCCTTAGTAGGTGATCATGGTATATAGCGGGTGAAAAAGTGAATGGCTCCCGCACTGCATATTTCTCTTGAGGAATGTAATGGTCTTCCTCGTGCTCCCTTTCATATGTGTGAAAGGGGTGGGTAGATTTGGCTCGCCCTGCTTGAAGAGCCTTGTGCTCTAGGTTTTGTCTATTGGTTATAACAGTGATGGGGGGCAGAGGAGGGATGCCATAATCATGTGGCCTCTCCTCATGGACCCTATGCTGCTATAGCGCCTCATCGCACGATGGCCACTCATATCGAGCTTCTAAGGGAGCCTTCCTATCTATGTTGAGTGTCACGTGTAAGGATTCTTCCCGAAAGGGGCTATGATGAATGGGCGTGTCCCTCAAAGGGGTGCCCCTATAGTTCCATTCTGACATGAAACGATGCAGACTCTCTTGTGGGTCAGGCCACCAAGGTAGTATGACCAAGTCCTTAGGGCTGTAGCGAAGGTGACTTGTGCCCCTTGTACACTTTCTATAGCTTTCGCCCTTGATTGGGCTTGGCTACGGGTGTACACCATGGTGGTGTTTTTCTACAAGCTATGTAGATTTTTTTTATCTCTTTTTATGATTTTTATGCTACACTAAATAGAAAAGAGCACACACACACACATAAAGAAATGATTATCTCGTTTAAAGATTAAAAGTGTGTCCTAGACCTGGTTTAATGTGTTTTGGTTTTTGTTTTTTGTTTTTTTGAAGGTTTTTGTAAAGAACGTTTAAATGCAATATGATGGATCTTATGGCTCCAAAAATTGGTTGCCCCTTCGATATACCATTGCCAGGACGATGTACCAACCTCTCTATATACCCGCCCTTACGTGAGGGAAACTATAGGTACGTGAGAGCAGATGGTATGTGGAACATAGGCGGTACGGAAGAGGAATCACCCTGTTTATGACACCTACCATAGAAGACTTATCCTCATGTGCTGGGAATCACCCCAGCTACACTCGGTCAGCTTTCATAAGGATTTACGTCTAGCAATAGTGGCGATCGGGGTAATGGATGCAACATTCAAGCCAAGGTGGTGATGAAATCCACCGTTGGTCTTGATCAAGGGATGGGGTTTTACGACCAGCTCCTTGGTGTTTAATTTGCCACGTGGTGTGTGGGGTTCTTTTTATTTTGCAAAAAGGAAACAAGCAAGCAGCAGAAAGAAAACTTTCCCTAAGCAAACAAGTAATCCAAAAAATAGAAAACTGAAGACAAAAAATGATAGGAAAAGTTTAGAATCCCTACCTCTTCTCTGTCTAAATCTGCTGGCTCTGAGTTTCTGCCCTGAAACTACGTAGAGAGCTATTTGTCCTAGGATGAAATGAATAACAGAACAAAATTTGTCACAGGGTGGGGTGCATCCCAATTCGTCCCTGGGTAAGACGAATTCCAGCTCTGTATTCGCCATAGACTAGAGCGAACAACAGTCCTGCATTCGAAAAAAATGATACCTCCAAGAAAAAGCAATTTTTGATCAGATTTATGATCTAAAAAAAAATAGAGGATTCCATCCCACCGTGATTTCCACTGAAATCACGAGGATACGAAAGCAAAAAGGAAATCAAAGATGCGATGCAAACCGAACTAAACTCGACGCAAAATCCTAGGAATTGAAAGTGCTTGAAAAGGGGGAAAGCATGAACAAATCAAAAACTTAAACTCAAGCCAATAAAGAAGACAACCCTTTTAATTGATATGTTCTAGAACTCGGTTACAATTCACCTCCTCCCTTTTTAGGGGCTAGGAGCGTTTAAGTATGCGTTCTTGTTACATCCATGGATGCCCTTCCTTCTTCCGCATGCCCACATGTAAAATGGGCGGACCAAACATTGCTGCCACTTGCATTGACGAGTCTTGAATCCTTGCTGCTCCTCCAACGTCCATACCCTACGTTCAAAGGAATAAGAAACAGTCAGTAGCACCTGCAGATAAAACAAAGCATGCAATCCCCAAGCCTACGATAAGTGAATGAGAAAAATGAATTAAACTATAACTAAAATGAATTCAAATGCTCTAAAAATTTGACAGGGGCATTAGGACATCACCAGGAGGGCACTACAAAAAGAACAGTCGAGAAATTCCTCGTTGATTTGAATTCGCTCTGGGGAGGGACGAATTTACCTGCAACAAAATGCTGAAAAGGTACTGTCCCAAATGTCCTACTTAGGAAGCTCTAAAAGACCTACAAACTTGGGGTTAGCTAATTGGGGATATTTTTGGAATACCCAGATGGTCATATTTTCCCAATTTGGCCTCTGTTAGTGGGAATTTGATGATGCTACCTGTAGGTTAGTAAAAGCGAAAGAAGATAGAAACATGATCAAAATTGTTCAAAATGAGATGAAATTTAAATGACAACCTATCTAAGCATCATAGAATTGAATGCAAAAATGGAAGAAAAAAATTTGCCATAGATTTCCCATCGCTCTGAAGAGGGGCAATTAGGACTGTAGTAGTGTGGGAAGGGGCGCCCATGGGGCAGGCCGCCTGCCGTTTGAGGCCTGATTTCGGCACCAATCCACTTGGGATGGGTCCAAAACCTCTTGTGGGGTATTGTTGGCAAATTTGGTGGGATATTGTGGCCAAATGTCGGGTTTAGTTCCGGATTTGTGCTTCCAATAACCACCCTATGACCTCCTCTCCAAAAGAGATCAAAGGTGTGAAAGACACAACTCAAAAGGGTGTGGATGTGAAAGTAAAATGGCAGCACTTCATTCCTCAAAAATGCTCCTTCTCCCCTTTTTGGGGTGAGGAAACTCACCAATTTATAGACCTAGAGGTCTCTTGAATTGGGCATGCAAAGGCGCCACTTGGCAATCATGCCTTCCCAGGAGGAAGGAGATTCCTCCCTAAATAGGGACTTCATGACTGCCCTTGTAACAACCTCCAACGCTCGAAAATGCTCACCCACATTCCCATGCAATGAAGGAAGTGTTCAGTGGCGGATCTGAGCTGCCATTTGTCAAGATTTGACTTTTTGCCCGTTAAACTCGCACTCGCCCCACCCCGGAGCGAATTATGAATTCGTCCCGGGTGGAGCGAATCCCGGTTTGAATTCATCCCCGGGTGGAACGGATATTGAACAAAGTGCTCGAAGGTGCCAAAAGGATTTCTCGACCTTCCAAAACCGCTGTGAGAGTGGTTAGGACCACTGTTTGACCTCTGGGGGCTGCCCTTGGGGCTGTGTGTGTCAATGCGATCAGTGTTTGCAGTCACATAATCGGATTGGTGTTGTTTTGGTGTCTACAAATGTGTGTCAAAAGAAAAGCCTTATCCCTCCTTTACCTGACTATATAAGTCGGTGTTATCTTGAAAGCAAGAAAAAGGCTGTAGAAAAAACACAATAAAAGCAGTAAAATAGAAGAGAGTGGAGCAGAGGAGAAGCGAGAAAAAAAAGCTACAACCTTTTGGATACTTCTCCTGGTTAAACCTGCAACCAAGGAGATTTTGTTGCAGATGTGTTTGGAGCGTTTCCTGTGAGAAGCGTCTGATGTAAAAGGTTTTACTTGTTTGCTATTGTAAAACTACCGTTTCAGTCAATATATGAAATATCTTACATTAGATTAAATTCCAGTCTTTGCGTCTTTATTTATGAAAGATTGATGCAAATAGTTGTGGAAAGTTTTATTCAAATCATTGTCTCCGTGTTTTAGAAACCCTTGTGTTTTTACGAGTTCTCGCATTGTAGAGCATAAAATGGGACATTGAGCCGAAATCAATTTTGCAACCATCTTGTATTGAAAATCCGTGTTCGACAAGAAGTTTGGCGAAAATCCTCTTTTTTCGTCTAGTTGAGATTTCGGACAAGCTTTAATCTGAAAAGGGTTTTTGGGCAAGTTCTGCTCCAAAAAAAGGTATCGCGCCTTTTCTTCCCGAAAAGAAATATCGGGCATTTTTTCCCGAAAAGGGATATCGCTTGCGCGAAACTCCGTGATTAGCCATTTCGCTACCAAAACTTCTCCAACCGAAATTCAGCCGCCGCTGCGCTGTTCTTTCAAAGATCGCAGATAATAAAAAGTTAAACCCGTCATCCAAATTCTAGACCCGGTTTCACAGTATTCCGTGTGTATCTAACATCTTTTATCAAGCGAATCTTCTTTCAGTGCCCCTTGCTACGTTTAAATCACTTAGTGGAAAGCAAGCATTAGTGCCAAACCCAATTATGGGTTGGGATGAGGTCAAACTTAAAAACGTAATCCACTTCCACAATACGATAACAATAACTGCCATTGACTTGGCAACAACCTCACCAATAATCGGAGAGAGAGGGAGAATAATGCAGAACATCGGAAAACGGCAAGATCCTAACGACAAGGAGGCCGATGCCAAGAGCTACCAATTTGGTGGAGCGCAGACAGCCTGGACTGAGGCTCACAGGAAGTCACTACATCTTCATTTTCAGGTTAAAGAATAAGAAAAACCGAGACCATCAATACCAAATTGCGTTGAATTTAAAAAAAAAAAAATGATTGAGACAGACAACTACTTTTGCTCGATCAGGTATTTCCATCTGTAATTTGGTAAACAGCTCGGAAGTAGGGATATATGGCTTAATTCTTTAATTATCAAAAGAATTGACGTAAAAGGAAGCTGCGTCACACGATTAACATGTAAGTAATGTCCCCTGCCTCCAATCTTATTATAAAACTTTGGTAGTAGTATGTATTTCTTATTAGTTTAACCTAAATATAATTTAGGAAGTTTCCGCAGTTGGCTGTTTATGACAAAGGCAGGCGCTGTTTTTTAACTCTTGGAGTTGATTATCAATCTCACTTCACTTTCACGTGCAGATACAAGTCTTACTACGTGGAAATTTAAGTTCGAGAGAATAAAATTGTATACATACTTGAAATCTAATACATCAAAATTGTTCTATATTTCTTCCAACTTCATTAAAAATTACTTCATTTTTACTTTCCTGATTATGAATTTCTGACACAGTTATATCGAGAGCCCTCTATTGGAAAGCTGTCCCATTTTCATGCTTAGTTCTACAGTTGGACTATATTACTTCTCTCCAAGGTCACAAAGGGCACGCTACGTCTAGCCATTCTTTTGCTTTCCTTGAATGAAAAAGGGAAAGGGAGGCTTACCATCTTTAAAATCTTGTCAGATGTGTATTAAAAAAATGGTCCATTTTTATGGAGGCCTGCTTCTCTGCCTCATGATCAGTTGAATTTTTTTCTTTTTCTACTAAAACATATATATTATCATATTTTTTTCAATGCAATTATTGTACGTTACGGGTTGAATTGGTTTCGGTCTTTTATTTTTAATTTATTTATTTGATCGTGGAGGGGTGAATGCGATTCGAGTAGTCTGAAGACTTCAAATCTTATATGTGTGAGCAACATCACAACCGGAGAAAATAAATAAATAAATCTTTTCTATGTTGTAACTATTTTTTTAATTATAACATGATTTTTCTTTGTATCCGTAAAAAAAAATCATGGTTAAACCCGTAAACCTTTGAAAAAACTTATTTAAAAAGTTTTGTTTATAATTAATTCATGGCTAAACCGGTAAATCTTAAAAAAAACTTATTAAAAATTTGTTTTCTTTATAATTATGGATCTTCTCAAATGTTTGTGGACACGGACTCTTTAACATCAGTACCAGACTTTGAATTTAAGACCCTTTTAAAAATCTTTTATATAAAGAGAGAGATAAGTAGCTATTAGTTATTGCTGTGGGGAATGACAATCTTAAAAATTATCTTTTTAAGAGTTTGGTGTTTAATTCTTTTCGTACTATATCTATATATATATATATAATTGAAAATATATATATATTAGAACAAATATTACTTATAAGTTAGGATAAGTTTTTTCTCAGCCTTAGTGGATAAGAATATTTGTTTTCTCTTTTTAACTTTTCAAAAAAATTTCATGACTCTAAAACTCAATATTGTAAGAACTAACCACTTTTAATTATAACATTAAAAGGATATCTACATTAGAGCCAAATTTCTTAAATCATATATATGCATTGGTTATCCAAATCACCCAAATTTTAAATTTTTTCATCAACTTGCCCAATTCTCCTATCCGCAGGAGCCATGTCACTATGCCACCGAATCCCTACCTCCTTGGTATCCATCTTAGCCAAGAATTCTACTACTGTATTTAAAGCTTTACCCATATAAATTGGGATCACATCATCCAATTCGCTCAACAACTCCTTAATTTGGGTCATAAGAATCCTCAATTTCAACATCTCCAAAGCAAAGTTCCTCATGCAATCCAAAGCTCCTACCAAGATTTGAGAATTTGATTCTATGGTTATCCTTATATGACCCTATTTTAGGGCCTATATAGAAAGTAAATTTGATTGTTGTAGTGACTTTGCACTACTAACTTGTGCTTTAGATAATGTACATCTTGACCATAGGCAGTAGGAACTTTATAAAAACTAAGATAGCATTTTATTGAGAAGTGCCAAGATGAGTTGCAATAGTCAAAAGTTATGTGAAACTCATTAAGTAAAGGAAAGAAAAGTCCCGAAGGATATGACAATGAGGCAAAAAAGTTGGAGAATTCTTTCTTGTTAAGGCAACTCTGGTATAAAAGGTTTTATGATTTTCAATCAAATGCCAACAACAAAATTCCTAACAAGTATATCGAAAAACCTTAGGTTTGTAAAGAACCAAGGGGTGCACCAAAATATTGAGTTGTCATCAAAGTTTTGGTCAAGTCAAAGCACATGGAAATATGATAGAAGTAGGTAAGTTGAGTTAATGTATTCTTGCTTGGAAAGATGAAGACCACCTACCAAAATAAATTTGAACTAAATGGTTCAAACAATAAATCAATATAAACATGGTGTTGTCAATCCTAGATCTAACATTTATTTTGACCTAGGGTACCTCATTTAATGTTTAGGCTAAGAGGTAGCTAAAATTGTTAGGTCCACCTATAGAAATTTTTGAAGAGAAATATTTATTATTATAATCTGTAAATAACAATAGCATAAACTATAAAAGGATCACCAAATTTACAATTGTATTCTTTTGTAGGCTTTCCTTTCATTTCCTTCTGTAGCACTCAGCTACTGAGCAACTTATGGGTAAATTAAACCTCACTCCTAACACGATATCTATAATTATACTATTTACACACACACACACACACACACACATATATATATATATGGAGGTCTACATCAATTTTTGGATCAATCATCTATGACTTTCAAAAAAATCATTTCTATATGTTTGTGTGTGCTTGTAGTTTTTATCTGCTTTGGGTTTTATTGATGTTTGTATGTGTGAGGGGCCTACACCAATTTTTGGATCAATCATATATGGCTTCCCATTGACTCTTCTCTTTATGTATACTTGTGTTGATTAATATCATTTATGTTTAACTATGTTGGGGAGATAATAAGCATTCATTGCTAGCATATAGTATTTAGACCTGTTGTTGTGTAGAGGGATCTTAGTGGTTCTTTTGGTGCATTGCCACCCTTTTTTAATTTTGTAGAGTTGTTTTATTTTTATCTCTCCCATTATTTTTTTCCTTTTGAGTCCAAGTGTGTCATATAGATAATATCTTAACAAGGAACCTGACTTGTAAAAACTCTTGAAGGCTCTCAATTGATCCAAACCTTGTGCTCTCGATCGTGGCCATATTGTGTTTCTCCTTGTGAGGCATGATTGTTTTAATCAAGATAACTAGAGATGATAATAGTTAAATGGCATACTCAATGGAACTCGAGTGACACATCATTGGTCCCATAATAATGATAACAAGTTAGGATTGACTTGATAATAGTTAAATGGCATACTCGATGGAACTCGAGTGACACATCATTGGGCCCATAATAATGATAACAAGTTAGGCTTGACTTGGTGAGGGTTTAATCCTACCCATGCTTTTTGAAGTACCTCCTAATAAACAGGTAACTCTACTCTAGAATGAACATTAGAAGAAGTTATTTGAAGATACTCCAAGGATACAGTGAAGGCCTTGATCTATCTACTTTTAGAGAGCAAGAATTATTCACTTGGTGACTCCATGTCAATCAAAGAGACCTATAGGTATATGAGCAAATCCATTATCAACACTTTTGTTAATATCTTTGTTGTACCAAATTCATAAATATGGTCATTTCCTTAGTCAACATGCTCCCAAAGAGGGATAATCCAAGTGCACTATACCCTCCAAGTGAAAAAATTTAGAGTCGATACTCACTCTATTACCAAAATATACCAATGATGGTTCAATCACTCTACTAGAGCACTTAAAGAAGCTGGTATTTATATACCAAACACATAAAATTACAAATAAAGATATGACTCTAAAATTATTAGTGGTGTCACTTAAAGGGGAGGCACTCCAAAGATATGAATCCTTATCCCCATACTCTATCATAGAGTGGGACCAGCTGGTTGATATGATATGAATGGATTTGAAGGTACAACGAGCCAAGGAAGTTTGCAATCTAAAAGTAAATATTTGCAGTCCATTAGTTCCCCTAGAGAAAGTATACATAATAAAAATCAAGCATCCTAAAAAGAAGAAACCCCAAAAAACAATAAAAATAAAAGCTTAATAAGAATTGGCTCCTAGGAACTAGTGAATTCCAGTATACATGATATATCCATTACTTAATTAGCCTTTCAGAAAGGGTAAGGCAATAGCCTTGACTTAAATGAAAATATGGAAAAATTTGGAAACCATGGAAGAATATAGACAAGGCTGGATACAAAACTAAAAATAAATAAAAGACTTGACCCCTCTTTATACAATAAAAGTAGAACACTCTTCTCACCATAAAATCCATATGACCAAATGTCGAAGGATAGAATTAAAATAAATACTCAAATGTCGAAGGATATAATTAAAATAAATACTCAATTGGGAAAAATAAATTTACAATAAAATTAATAGGAGAATTTTCTCAAGAAAATTTTCAAATAATATTAGAAAAAGGTTTCAACATCAAAAATGTACATTATACAGAGCTTGATCATAAGAAGAAGTTGGGTTGATCAGGGTGAATATGTTCTCTCTCCAAAAAAAAATCAGATTTAAAATCAACCAAGACTAGGACCCAATTAATAGGCCAAGTACCAAGGTAGACTAAATAATGGTCTTACTCTAGTTCAGAAAAAAGAGAGGAACTCATTTGGTAAAAGTAAGGCTCCAAAAGTTGTCATGATAGCTAGGATTCCCTGACCAATTAGGTGATTTGCAAGAATTAAAAAAAGAGATAGATGGGTGTCATTGAGCTAAGGTTAAAAAGGGGAGGATGCATCCAACTACAAATAAGGGCACATAGGCAAATATTCTTTCTAAAGTAAAGGTGATACCAAAATTAAATAGGTATAAGTTATGGATACAACCACCTATGTGTAGAGCTATTTATCATCACTGTAAAATAGGTTCTAACCCAACATTCAATATGGAAAATTTAGCATTATTTATGGAATATAAGAAAACGATAAAGTATCTAACTACACCACATAAGCCTATAGTAAAAAGGGTAAAGCAAGCATAGGTTGTGAAAATTAATTCACCTAGATATAATGAAGATGAATCTGATAGGGTTAGTGATCCTAGGCTATCAAAGGATGGGATGGTGTTAAAAAAAGAAGCCCATCAAAGGAAACTAGAAGATGAAGAAGAATCCTTCATAACAAGAGTATGGAATAGTTGCCTTGTCCAATATCTCCTCCCATAAGTGCATCCTTGCTATGAGAAAATATGGACATGTGTATGACAATATGGCCATCACTCTAAAATGATTCTAGGTCCTTAGGGTAGTGCCTTTTAAGTAGTTCTATCTAAGGAGGCCATCCACAAAATGCTCTAGGTACCAAAGGGTTCTAGAATGAACCCAAACATTACAATATTAGATTATCTGAAGATAATATAAAAGATGAATTGAGTTTCCTAAACCAAGAACTTGCTAGATCCATAAATACCATGCCAAATTTTCCTTTAGAAAATGTTAATTTGTGCAAGAAACCAAAGATATTCTAAGTATGGTAACTTTCATCTTTGGAGCTCCCAATGACACCAAAATAGTAAAAGAGATGTTGACCATCATGTATATGCTAAGAAGAAAGACAAAGAATAATCCACTCATTTTTACTTTAGTGATTTCATTTCTCAATATTTTCACTAGAGGTTAATCAAATTTAGAGGGAATCAAGAATTTAGGTACTAATAATTTTTAATACATATTCCATACCCAACTAGATGGAATTTTGAGTACTTGAATTTAAGAAAGGGAAATGAGTAGGGTGGGAAAATACCATAATTAAAATTCAAGGGAAATGAGTAGGATGGGGAAAATACCATAATTAAATGGATAGGTATTATGTATCAATAGTCCCATTATCATACATTTTAAAATAAGTTCTTGGTCCCTACAGTTACAACATTGAATGGGGAGAAGCCTAAATAGATATCAGGAGAAACTATGGAAATCCTAAAGATAAAAAAAAGAGATTGGTATTTCTTGGAGGAAGGAAATATAATTCATATTTTTATTTTTAGAGAGGTAATTTTTATTTTTCCAAAATATGTAACCAACAAAATGGAATGCATAAAAATATTAAGGCTAGTATATTTGATAGATTCTACCTATGCAATTGAGAAAAACAAGTTGGAATTTTACAAAAGCCCATTTTATTTAGGAACAATAACCCAAGATAAAAGAAGGATGGATGAAGGATTAGAAGCAAATATAAAATATCTAGGGTTATATTTTTTGAAATATACATGGAGCTACAACCCTGATGGCAAATTTATAGCATGGTTAAAGAATTCTAATATCTTAAAAAAATTAGGTTTAAATACTGTGATATTCCAACATAAGCAAGCACTATTTGCAAGATTGTGATATTCCACCCAAATGAATTTCCTCTTCATTCCTCAAGATAAAATTTAAAAAATATCAAAAAGGAATCCCTTGGTGGTAAAACCTGAAGACTAGACGACAAAGCAAGATTGGAAAATAGTATAAAAAAGTCTTGATCTAAAAGGTATGTAGACCCGAGATAGGATATTATTTAGGTGGGAAATAGAGAAAATAGTTGCACACAATTGTGAAACTCTAAAGTTCAAATTAGAAGAGATAGAAAAAGAGCTAAAAAAGATAAAAGGAACTCTAAAGAATTCTAAAGCAGAAACAAAAGCACTATGATAGTAGGTGGACAGATTAGTTAAACACCTAGAAGGCCAATCTTCATTTCCTCTCATAAAGGATAAAGAGAAAAAAATTGAACTCTCTAGACAATTAACCAAACAAGATATAGTTGTATGGAGAGGTGAAGCATAAAAATGAAAAGGGAAAATATTGAAAAATGAAAAAAAATAGAGCAACATCAAGAAATTCATGGTCTGACCAAGAAAATCACTATCTTCTAATAGAAAAAATCATCAATATGGCTCACCCACTCTACCAAAAATTCAAGTTTATTGAGGAAACTATTGAGTCGGAAGCACAAGTCAGATTGAATATAGAATCCAACATGGTTGAGAAGTCTACAAAATTAAAGGAAGCCAAGATATATCAAGAAAAGTTAGATCTGGTAACTGAATATGAACTAGAGACAATAGAATTTTTTTATACAAAATCAATAATGCAGAAGATAAACGCCCTTGTTCACAAGGATCGAATTGCACATGCATGTGAAACCCAAGTTCTATCATTAAACAATGCCATGACATGGTTCAAGGATGAAATTGATATATTGCTATAAAAGGGGCTCACTTCTCCCCATAATGAAAATAATGAAATGATGATAGAACAAGTATATATAGAGATTCTCGAAGAATGTAAGGAAATTAGTTTACCTTTAGAAAAATGGTCAAAATTTCTAGAACCAAAATACATCATACAAGCAATCAGACCAATCCTTGATCTCAAGGTTCATATAAATTGGGTCATTACAAAAATTTTAAGCCTCCCAATAAGGAATAAGATCAAAGTAGAAGCTACACATAATCATTTCTAGATGATTCAATTCTTGTTAGATGAGGAATGGGTAAAAATTAGACAATCGATAAAGAAACTTGTCGCCTTATGAACTCATTCTATTAACTCTTTCCTTTGGTTTTTGTGTTTTTGTAGGGATTTCAAAATTTAGACTTTGAGCCCAACGATAAATGTAATTTTGAGTTCTCCTTCCAAAAATCTAGAAGGCCCCTGTGAGCTACCAAAACTATAGTGAGTTTGCACTACTATCTTACACTTGAGGCAAATTCTTGACCATAGGCCATCAAAAATTTATAAAAAATACCAGGCAAGGAGATAACCTTTTCTCAAGAAGTGCCATGATGATACCTGATAGTCAAAGATTATGCAAAACTCATTTTGTAAAGGAAAGAAAAGTCTCAACAAATATGACAATGTGGCATAAAAGCTAAAGTAGTTTTTCTTGTTAAGGAAACTCTAATATCAAAGGTTTCATGATCAAATATTAACAAAAAAAGTCTTAATCAATCTGTTTGAATACCTTAGGTTTCTAAAGAACCAAGGGGCATGTCAAAATTTTAAGCTATCACCAACATTTTGGTCAAGTCAAAGCACATGGAAATATGATAAAAGTAGGTGAGTTGAGTTAATGTATTTCCAGCTGGGAAGATGAAGATCACCTACCAATCGACAACTAAAATAAATTGTCTAGACATTCAATTAAGATAAGCATGGTGTTAGCAGTCCTAAATTGAACATTTTTTTCTACCCATGGGTACCTATTAGGGTACCTAATTTAATATTTAGGATCCTTAGAAGAAGTAGCTAAAATTGTCAAGTCCATATATAGATCATATTGAAGGGAAATATTCCCTATTGTAATCTATAAATAGCAGTAGCATAGACTTTAAAAGGATCAACAATTTTATAATTGTATTTTTTATAGGATTTCCTTAATTTCCTTGTATATAGTAGTTAGCTCCTGAGCAGCTTATGGAAAAATCAAACCCCCACTTCTGATATAATATTTATAATTGTACTATTTTCATATATATATATATATATATGGAGGTCCACATTGATTTTTGGATGAGTCATCTATGACTTCCTATGGACCCATTTCTATGTGTGTATGCTTGTAGTCTTTACTTGCTTTGAGTTTTGTTGATGTATGTATGTGTGAAGGGCCTGCATAAATTTTTGGATCAACCATTTATGGCTTCCTATGGACTCACCTATTAATGCATGCTTATGTTAATGAATCTCATCTATGCTTAATTGTGTTGGGGAGAGGAATCATTCGTCGTTGGCACATAACATTCATGTCTATTTTACAAAGGGATCTTAGCAAATATTTTGGTGCATTTCCAACCTTTTTTTATTTTTGTTGAGTTGTTTAATTTTTATCTCTCACATCCCTTTTTCCTTTTGAGTCCAAGTGCATCATAAATATCACATCTTAATAGGAATCCAATCTTGTAAAAACTCTCAAAGGTCCTTGATTGGGCCAAACCCTACACTCTCGATTATAGCCTTATTATATTACTCCTTGTGAGACACAATTGTTTTGAATGGGACAATTGGAGATGGCAACAATAGCTAATTATTTTTGTTCATTATATATGGATTTCAATAGAGCACTATCCCATAGGAAGTCATAGATGACTCATCCAAAAATCAATGTGGACCTCCATATATATATGACTTCCTATAGAGCACTCCAATTCAAACTCTACCTAGATTTCCTTTTGCAACTCTATTAGTATTAATTTTAATCTAGTCTTCTAGGGGTGCTTTCCAACTAGCTATGTATTATCTCTCCTACACTTCTACTTCATTCTCCATCATCCCCATAGTAGCCTGAGTTTTCACGTTAAAATACACTACCATATTTTTTGTGACTTTGCTCCAAATGGTCTACCAGATGCCATCCAAGGATGAAAAGGTTTCTCTAAAATTTTATTCATTTCTCTCCATCCATAATTGCCACCAAATAAAATTTAATTCAATATTCTATTCAATACAAACAAATCCAAATTAAATATACCCCTCTTCCATATTTCCCAAATATTAGTCTAGTTTAAATTATCGTTGACTTGGATTTTATAAGTTAAGAACCATAATTATCTTGTGTATGAGCAAGCACTGAAGCATTAGATGCTCATATATTACCTCACTTTTTTTATCATAGAACACACTAGGATGGGATAAAAATCCCCCTACACATCATATTATCAAAGGTAGGAATTCCATTGTGCATGAATTTCTAGGTAAAGTAGTTTAATTTCGGTCAACCCTTGGACTACCAAATATTTCTCCAATCCTAAACTTAATAAAAAATGAGGAGGAGGTTATGGAAGGATCTTTTCATATCCATCCTTCATTGTGTTGAATTCTAATATCCTATATCCCCAAGCTAATTCATCCTCCTCATCCCTACTTGTGAGAAATATTTGTATCAAGATTTTAGTCATGGTAGGTGTCAATTATTGAGGGATTGGAATTGGACACTCATCCAACCATTTAAGCTACTTAAATATATAATCCCCCAATTGGATAGTGTTGCAATAACTTTTAATCTTGATCCAACCCCTACTTTCCATGGTTGTTTTTATTGGTTGTAATTCTAGGAATTCATTAATGATAGGTGGATATTGATCCCATGAATCTATCCAAAGTTGTGTCTTCTCCTTTCTCCCCTCTTCACACTTTCTAAAACAATCCTTCTTTTACTATCTAATATCCCAGCTTTTGTGTCTGCCACATAAGGGACCCATTACCATCCAAAGGGAAATGACTAACCTTATTTGGGTTCACCTGTCCCAAATATTTACTAGTTAAAACTTTGTTAAATAAATAAGTTGATTAGGAGATCCACCTCTAATAAATATTTCCAACCAAAGCTTTATCATTTATCTTTGATCTACTTGTGTGTAAGTGTCCCTTCACCATTGGATGGCTTGCTTTCTCCAACCTACTAACAATAATTTTCTCTCTCCTTTTGCTTCTCCCATAATTTTTGGCCATATTGTCCAAGTCTTTCCATATGGTATGTGGGGTAGAACTAAATGAAAATTTATAGATTGGCATGGCCTAAATGAATAACTACAAAAAATTAATCTACCCCTAGAAGTTAACCATTTATGATACCAATGGTTAATCCTCTCTTTGATATATAGTCCAAAATATTCCTCTAGACAACTATCTTGAGTTATTAAAATCTAGAGAGACCCCAAAATAGGCCACTAACATAAAATTCCTCATGAATCCTAATATTTGTTGAATTTTATCTTGAAGCCTTTGGTCAAGATCAAAGAAGACCAATTTGGCTTTTTGATCATTGATGATTTGATTTATGGCCTTAAGATAGACATTAAGAGTATATCTAAATATTATTTCTTCCCAAAGGTTGGCTACTCCCATAAATTCTATGTCATGATAAAGATACCAACTGAAAGGTCATCTACAAGAAGTGTGCATGGATCTTCGAATAAAATCCTTGCTTCAGATCAATCAACACTTGTTGGAACAAGTATGGAGGATAAATTTTGTAAGGTCTATGTTTTCAAATTTTGGGTACAATTCATTTAAGCTAGGTGAATTTGGATGTCTCTGTAACATGCATCTTGAAAAAATCTTTCTAACACTTTTTGAATCACTCAAAACAGACAACTGAGGCCAAAATTATGGCCAAATTACTAAACCACAAAGTCCTAGAATGTATGGGTCGACGTGTTCAAAAAAACTTATAGGGCATCTTTAAAAGGCCATAACTTCTCTGTTACTAGGCATGATATCTTTAGAAAGCTACTTTTGAGGAGGATATTTCTAGAGTGGTTTCTAAAATAATGAAGGTTAGCACAAAAAGTTATGGTAGTCAAAAAAGGACTATTTAGAAAGATAGAAAATTGGCTATAACTTACAAAATTAAATGAGTGGGTTATAAATACCAACACTCATATAAGAAGGGTTGGTTATAAATACCAATAATCATTTAAGAAAAGAGACTAGTTTTAAAGAAAAAAGGGTTTTTTTTTTACAACACATTGTGAGGGTTTTTTGCACAACACATTGTGAGGGTTTTTGGAACAACACATTGTGAGGGATTTTTTACACAACACATTGTGAGGACTTTTCAAACAACACATTGTTAGGATTGGATTGCTACATATATATTGGGAGAACCGAGAGGCAGAGGAGGAAGAAGCAAGAGTAGAGATTGGGGAGAATAATATGAAGAATACAACCATCTAAATATTAGTAAGGGTCAATATTAGTTTTGAATCCTAATAAAAATTTGTCCAATTTATTTGGGCCATGGTTTTACCCATTTTGGGAAAAACTAAGAAAAATTTGTCCAATTTATTTGGGCCATGAGTTTACCCATTTTGGGAAAAACTAATAAAAAATTGTCCAATTTATTTGGGCCATGGTTTTACCCATTTTGGGATTTCCACATAGAAATCTTGTGTCCTCTTACAATTTATGATTGTGTATGTGATTTCATTTCTATAATATCTGAGTTTTAATTTTAATTTGATAAGTAGATCAGATATCACATACAATCTAAAGTATAAAGTCTAAGAATAGATATATTTAACTAACCTAAGTTGAATAATTAAGCAAAATCTCTAATATATTTGAGGAAAGAGTCAAGTTTTGGCTCTTTATGGATCAATTTTGGTATCAAAGAAAATTTTCCTAAAGAACTGTGTATGCAAGGCAAAATATCTCAAGGAAAGGACTTAGCCCCATAAAACCCAAATATTGGGATAAGAAGGGCTAGATTTGACAAAATGGTAAGACACCCTCCAAAGCTTGATGGAGATAATGTTTTCTAAAGAAGAAAGAAAATTAAATAAGGGAGGGAAGAAATTAGATTCAGAATTTGAGACTGATTCTAGTGATTCCAATGGTGAGAAAGAAAAGGATGTTGAAGGATCCCAATCCAAACAACCTAAGAATATCTCATCAAAACCCTTGATAGCATATCCATTTAAAATGGAGGTCATAATTGATATTATAGCCTATAAAGGGGAGTTAGATCATAAAAAAATAGATGGGTGACTGAATAAATTAGAGGTTTATTTTAGTACTAAGTCTTATATAGAGGTATAGTAGATCAAATTTGCTAGACTAAAATTGGGTGGACATGCTCTCACATGGTGGGAGGTATACTCAACTAGATTGGCAAGAAATCATCAACCAGCTACAGAAACACGAGAAAAATTTGTGAAGGCTATAAGAGCTTAGTTTTATCCTATTGGCTATAAAAAGAATATGGAGGAGATATGTCTATTTATAAGATATAGGTAGGGCTAGATAGTCCAAGAATACACCATAAAATTTAGAAAATAAGTTGTATTAATGGGTGTTAATCTTTGAGATCCTCTAATTCTTGAGAAATATAATTGTGGTTTGTCTTATCAAATCAGGATAGAACTGGCATTATTTGATGCCAAGGACATTTATGAGGTATGCATTAAAACCACATAGCTAGAAATGAGGGCCAAAAAGCCAATAAAGGATAATAAAGCATCAAATTCATCTAAATCATCCAATATTGTAGAGAAAACCAAGGGTTCCAGTAGTAAAGGTAAGAATAAATTAGGGGCTACAACCACCAAATCACAAAAAGGAAGAAAATCATTGCAAGTAATATAATGTTGAAACTCATTCAAGTGAGGACTATTGGAAGCTACACCTTGAAAATATGTCAAAATGGTGCAACAAGGGAAAGAAGAAATCTGCTAATTCTACCAAAAAGGTTGAGCAAGAGAAAGAATGATGTTTTGAGGAAGAGTATGAAATAAAGGTAGTGTGTGCTACCAAAATTAAGTCTTTAAGGTAGGTACATACCTCTAATAAGGAGGAACAATCTTTAGATGCCAAGAAAGAGGAGTTATTTTGGGTCTACATACAAGTGTAGAGGATGAAAGTTACAACATTGTTTGATAGTGGATCCCAAAGGAATTTAATTTTTGAGGATCTAGTGAAGCAGTTGGGATTGAATATTGTGGATCATCCACAACCATACCCATTGGGATGGGTGTAGAAGGACATGAGCAATGTAATTTGCAGTTTTTTGTCAAAAATAATTTCTATGATGTAATTACTTATGATGTGATACCTCTTGATATTTGCCAAGTAATTTTTTGTAGCCCATATTTATGGGAAAGATATACTTTGTTTAAGTGAAGGCACAATTTTTGGAAGTTGAATAAATATGGAATCATATATGTGATTAATTCCAATGGTTTGGAAAAGAAATTCTAGCTTGTGATAGTGCAATAGGCCAAGAATTTGGTGAATGTAAGCAAGATATTCATGCTATTGATGATAAGGGGTACAAATAGTAATGTGAAGTTCAGTAAGGAGGTGGAAGCAACCAACTATACTCCAAAAAAAGAAGGAACTGAAGGAATTGCTACAAAAATTTAGTCGACTGATGTAAGAACCAAAAGGCTTACCACCAAAGAGAGAAGTGAAGCATGAAATTCAACTCTTACCTGATTCACCTCTTCCTAATATTATATTGTATATGTATTCTATAATTGAGTCAAATGAGGTGAAAAATGGAGTGTAAGGAAAATTCAATGAAGATTTTTATTTGGAAAATGATTTATTGTTCAAAGGAGGAAAATTATGTGTACCCAAGGGAGAAAAACACTTATTGCTGATAAGAGAAGCTCACACATCATTAGTTGTTGGTCATTTTGGCATGCAAAAAATAGTAGTTAACCTGTAATGATATGTCTACTAGCCTAATATACAAAATGATATGTCTAAATTTATTTGTGGATGTGCAAATTGTAGCATAAGAAAACCCAACAACCACAAATTGGGACTATACACACCTTTACAAGTTCCTAATCAGCAATGGGAGAGTATTTCAATGGACTTCTTGGATGTATTTCCAACCACTCGGAGAGATAATTATTATTTATTTGTTATAGTGGAAAGATTTAGTAAAATGGCAATTGTTGTGCCTTGTAAGAAAAATGTTACAACATGTGTACAACCAAACTATTTTTTGAACATATTGTTTTTCATTATGGATTACTTAAGAGTATCATTTTAGATAGAGATACCCACTTTCTTAATAAATTATGGCTTACATTATGGGGAATGTTGGACACTAAGCTGAACATTTCATCCACAAATGGATGGATAAACAAGGGTGGTCAATAGGACAATTGTGCACTTGCAGAGGGAATATAATCAATAGAATCCAAACACATGGGATGACAGTCTAGTGTATGTCCAATACTACTACAATCGGGTAATACATTCATATATAGTATTATCACCATTTAAGGTGTGTTATGGGTTTCTACCTCATTCACATTTTGATGGAGCCTTTGAGAGTGGGCAAGATCCAAGTAGCTTGGAACCGGAAGGAGAGAAAGAACTGAAGTTCATTTAACGTATTCAGTTGATATAGTATAAAATAAAGGAGAAATTAAATTAAACTCAATAGCACTATAAGGAACACCATGACAAACACAGGGTAGCTCATAAAATCCAAGTGTGAGATCTTGTATGGTTGCATTTTAGTAAGGAATGGCTAAAGGGAGAAGGTAAAAAAATGAAGCCTATCAGATATGGGCCATTTACAATTTCAAGCCAGGTTGGGCCAAACTCCTTTCAACTCAAACTTCCAAGTTATATGCAAATATACTCTATTGTCAATGTGGAAAATCTAAAGTTGTTTGAGCCCTCTTTGTTGGACGAGAGAGAAGATGCTTCAATATTGCCTAATTTGAATGATTTCATCTTAGATGAGTTTGAGGAGGTAGCAGAAGACTTAATTATGGATAGGAAAATATGAACAAGATGCCAATGATAGGAAGAATTATGGTTGGTATGTCCTAAGGGAAAAATTCTAAGCAAGTCAAAGTGGATCTCCAAGAAGCAAGTGGAGAAACAATATCTCCATTTGAATAAAGGTGATTTTGAGGGACCAAAATCCTTCAATGGGGGAGGTATTGATTAGGATACCAACTAAAAGGTCATATATAGGAAGTGTGGAAGGAGCTTCAAATAAAATCCTTGCTTTGGAGCAATCAACACTTACTGGAACAGAGTATGGAGAAAAAATGCAGTAAGATCTATGTTTTCAAATTCTAGGTAAAATTCATGGAATTTGGGTGAATGTTGATGGCTCCATGATGTGCATATTAGAAAACTCTTTCCAAAACTTTTTGAATCGCTCAAAATGGAAAAATGAGGCCAAAATTATGGCTAAATTACTAAAATATGAAGTCCCAAAATGTATGTGTTCAAAACTGCTTATAGGGGCATCTTTAAAAGGCTATAAATTCCTTGTTACTGGGCCAAATTGTATGAAACTAATAATGTTAGGAATCTAGTTTTGAGGAGTTTTTTTATAGAGTGGTTTCTCAGAAAGTGGAGGCCAACACAAAAAGTTATAGCAATCAAAAAAGGATTATTTAGAAGGACAACAAAAAATTGGCTGTAACTTCCAAAATTCAATGAGTGGGTTATAGATACCAACATCCATTTAAGAAAAATGGCTGGTTATAAATACCAACACCCATTTAAGAAAAGAGTATGGTTTTAAATACCAACACTCATTCAATAAAAGGTATTTTTATAGACAACACATTGTGAGAGCTTTTTTTGCACAACACATTGTGAGGGTTTTTTGCACAACACATTGTGAGGGATTTTTTGCACAACACATTGTGAGGGATTTTTGGACAACACATTATCAATTTTGGGAAACCGAGAGGTAAAGGAGGAAGAATCAAGAGTAGATATTGGGGAGAACAATCTGAAGAATATCCTAATAACAATCTGTCCAATTTATTTAGATCATGGTTTTACACATTTTGGGGTTTCCACATAAAATTTTTGTGTCCTCTTGTAATTTATGATTGTGTGTGTGATTTCATTTTTGCAATATCTGAGTTTTAATTTCAATTTGATAAGTAGATTAAATATCACATATAATATAAAGCATACAAGTATGAATATATTTAACTAACCTAAGCTAAAGGAATAAGAAAAATCTTTGATTTTTTTGAGGAAAGAGTCAAGTTTTGGCTCTTTACGGATCATATCATCTACAAATTATAGGTGAATCAGAACTTCCTCACCCACCTTGATACTTGTGATCAAACCTTGTTGTCTTTTCCTTAAGATAATTTTCCCCAAGTCTTCATTTAATATGAGAAAAAGATAAGGGGAACAAGAATATCCTTGATGAAGACCTTTTATGGCTCCAAATAGTTGTAAGTAAAGGTCATTGATCACCATTGAGTATGTGGGAGTAGATATGTAGCTTATGACCCACTCTATCCAATATTGAAAGAAGTCGAAGGCTACCATTATCCTTGATAAGAAGTTCCACTCCGCCTTTTGATAATCCTTTGACATATACAAATTCATGAGCATTTATTTCTTGCCAAATTTTTGAATTGAGTGTATTGCCTCTTGATATAGAACGAGACCATCCAAGATCTATCTTCCCTCTACAAAACCCCCTTGTTTTGAGGAGATAATTTTTTCTAGGAGAGGTTTTACTTGCCCATTCATTGCTTTTGTGATTGTTTTGTAGATAGCATTACATAAGGTGATAGGTCTATAATTTGAAACATGTGCCCTCTCCTCCCCTTTTGGAATTCAAGCAATCAAGATTTTATTTAATGCTTGAAACATTCTTTTACTACCCCTAGATTCCTCTATGGAAACTATCACATCATCCTCCAAGTTGTCTTACAAGGTTTTAAAAACTCAATTGGGATTCATATAGCCCTAGAATTTTATTATACTCATTTTAAATAAGACCTCATTCAGCTCCTCACTATCAATGGGTTTAAGTACGACCAAGTTTTGTTCTTCAAATATGATAGAGGGAATGAAAGCAAGAACTTATTTCTAATACTCTTCATCCTACATCATACCTTTCTTAAATAGTTTTGAAAAATAATCCATTAAAAGGAAATGCAAACTTGGGATTATATCAAAGGATATCCCATTATCATTTTAAACAACTTCTATCTTGTTTATCTATCTCCTAGCATAAGTGGTCTAATGAAAAAATTTAGTGTTATTGTCCCCTTCAAGTAACTAAGTGGTTCTTGCTCTTTATTTCCATTATATATCCTATTGGTTGTCAATGTCCTCTAGTGATTTATGCTACTTATCATCCTCTTCTTTGATATGATCTATAATTATTTCCTTCTTGAATAATTTCTACACCTCATCCCATCTGGCCACCAATGGAGAAGCTCTTTCAGCCTAGAAGTTCAACTTGTTAGATTGCCTCTACAATTTCAATTGATTCTTGATATAGTGAATCTTATTATGGAAGCTAAAAATTGTTGTCCTATATTCTATAAATTCATCTTCCCACCATTGTAGGATTTTATTTTTAATTTTCCATTTAGTAACCAAAATTTTTCAAATCTGAATGATTTTTGGTGTTGCCCCATCTTGATCCCCAAAAAACTTAAATTCTAGATTCCATTTCACAAATGCCTCCTTAAAAATTATAAAATGATCTAACTTCACCTTCTTGTTATGTGTCTCCCTCCTTTTACTAGAATAACTATAGCTAGTTCTAGGGCACTTAATATCCACCAAGTTGATGCATGAACCTTAGCAATCATGAGATAATACCTTGAGTCCAAAATCAAAGTTACCCCTTTCTAATATCTTAATGCTAGTTTAGCATTAAAAACCCTAGAAATAATATAATCTAGCTCCTCCCTCAAGACTCTTATATTATGCACTATTCTTCATTGATGAATTTGTCCATCTAGGTTTTGAGTCCCATAGAGATTTATGATTAAAATCTGCTTAGCTCACACATTGTTCTTAAAATGGGATGTGAGGACACCCCTCTAAGCTATATGCTCTATTTCCATCCATTTAAGAGAGTTCAAAAATGTAATTATCCCCCTTAAAGCCCCTTGGGTAGCCAATTCCATATGAATAACACCCCTTCAAAGACTATTTACTATTTTGTACATGAGATCTAGAGATATTTTGGTCTCTTGAATAAGAAAAAACTATGTTTTAATTTTCTATAAGGGTATTCTTATAGCCTATTGATGGGTTCTATTATTTAAACCCCTAATATTCCATGATTGTATAATCATTAGTTACCTTGATACTTGTAAGAGTCTGTTGTCCTCATCGATCCCTAAATGACCAATTTGTCTCCTTGAGATTTATCAATTCCTTGTTTGAATTTCTACCCACTCCTTAAGAGTTATTATTCTTTGATATCTTCTACACCTAGTTTATCTATATATTTGGCTTATCTCTATCCTTTGCTACCACATCCATGATGACATATTTTACTATTGGTTACTCCTAGTTATGCAGTATCAATGTCCCTACCATCTCTAGTTGTGGTAACTCAGTACACTCCATTACCAATCCTAGGATAGGAGCTAAAATAAGGGATTGAACATAAGTGTTAATATTTTTGTTATTTCCATCCACTTCTTCCATAAGTTGTTCTTCTTCCTACTCTACCAGTGTCTTGAAGATCTCATACCTATTTGAAGTCTTGGGTTGGGTTTACTCGATATGATTTTTCCTTCTCCCTCCTTCTTTTGGACTATTAAAAACCATATCCTTTTGCTTCTCCTCCCTAAGAGGAGGAGAATTTTTGTCTACTCCTTTAGTGATTATAGGCTTACTCTCCTTAGGAGTATTTGAAATTCCTAGAGAAGCCTTCATTTTTGTGATCATAGTGCTTGGGTAGGACAAAGCTAAATGCCCATATTTATGGTAAATTCTATGCCTAATAGGAAGCATATCATAATCCAGTTGTTGAATCCAAGATAGTCCTATAAGTTCAAGTCAAGTTCCACCTCTATTAGAAGAGGTTGGATGAGATCCATTTCAATGCATAATCTAGTATTGAGAGATGTGTTTCCTTCCATTGTGCCTCTAGATCTACATAAAAATCTTCCAAGGAAGTTACATATGGTTTCTAATACCTAGTCACTCCAAAACTCCATTAGAGGCGCATACAATCAGACCCAAATACAATCAGACCCAAACTAGTATAGTAGTGGGTTAAACTAGGATAGTAGTGGGTTAAATATTTTGTAGTTACTATTTTATCTTGTGTCTATTAAATGATATTTAATTTAAATGATTTATTTTTTTATTTTTAAGAAGGAAATGTGAAGGTTTGAATTTCTCCAAAGTAATACATGTATAAGTGTCAAGTTGTTGTAATACCACCATGTGGTTATGATGTAATACATGTGAGGCTTGTTTCAATCCCATATATCCCATTAAAAATAATTAAAAATATTTATAATTTGAGTTTATATGGAGTTGATAAGATTTATGACTCTTACAAGTATACATAAACAACTTCATAAAATTAAACAAATTTAAAGCTTAATATTCCATGCATTGTAAGAATAACATGACATATCCATAAGATGAACATTGACAATAAAATATATGGTGAATAAATTATATATCATATTCAAATTATAAATATAAATCCACACTATTTAAAGATGACAAAGTTCACCTAAAATTTGAAAGGTATCTTGGTGTGCATTGATGAGAACTAATAAGAAATGTTTAAACTCATGGTTCACTATATTACAACTCACTCCTATATATAAACTTCTACACTAGTAAAACTAACCTTAGTGCTCAAGGGTCAACTCAATCTTAACCGATAGGTTTTAGAAATCAAATTAACAATATAGTCAATTGATGGAGTATATTACATTACATTGCAAGTACCATGTAAATACTTTGTAAATATTTAGAGTCTAGGAGTCTTGTAAATATTCCCCATTTAGTAATAATTAGATGTTTGTTATTAAAAATTCAATAAATATATTTCTCCTATGATAAATATGAAGAGTCCTATTTCTTGAGACTTTGGGAAATTTGAGAAGATGAATAGATAGTTGAAGATGAAATGTCAAGAGTCTCTTTGTAAAGGCTATTTGTAGAGCAACACATAAGGTTGTTTGTAATAGAAAATTACAAGGCATATTCTTGTACTATAATACTTTATAACCTTGTCATCTTTATGAATGAAGTGTGGTCATTTTACCTTGAGTTATGGGTTGATTATATGTGAAGTTATGTTCCATTATTTTGTGAGATTTTTTTAAACCTTTGTATCTAAATTTGATTGATATATAGAGAATTTATTGATAATAGTATTAAATTCATGGTAAGAAAAGTTATTGTTAGTGAGCCAAGGGAGTTAAGGTATAGTTAGTGAGTCAAGAGAATAAGGGTCACATTGTATGCTAGTCACCTTGTTACTCAGACCAACAAATCTTGTGTGAGGTAGAGTGATAGTGTATGAATAAACTCAAACTAGCAAGTCCTAAGTGAGATAGAGAAAGAGTGTAGGGAGAGATTCTAGAAGAGAGTCAATCTTGTGTGAAGAAGTAAGAAACATGTTGCTATTTGGATGTTTTGTTGTTATATGTGATCCATATTTGCTATACCATTCTAAGAGAACATTTTGGTGCACCAACTTGAGAGAAATATTTTTCTAAATTTACCCATGAGAATGTTGTCAAATCCTAGTTATGACCTATCGAGGAGAACCTTAGCCACCTGCCTATTCATCATGAGATAACCAAAGTAATATGAGCATTTTTTTGAGTGATATTTTTTAAAGAAGTGATCTACTGCATGAGAAACATTTGCATATAATCAAGCTAGCTGATACCAATATGTTAATATAATGGGAGAATATTCAAACTTAGAAGTTGCTTAAGAGTAGCTAGATAGACCATAGCAATAAGGCATAGTCAAAGGGTGCATCCATAATGCAATAAGATGTGCTGGCATAGATAGTGCATGAAGCTTGAAGGAGGCATTTTATTTTTTTTGGAGGAAATCTTAGAGGTTAAATCTAGGCACATGCAAAGGTACAATTATCCATGTGAGGAGGGTCGTTACAAGTATTGTAATTACAATGATTTATCCCATACCAAACCATTGGTATATATTATCTTAAAGTGTTAGGTTCCTCCCTAAGGCTACCCATCACCGATAACCTTCTCAGGAACACATGACCCTTCCATAAAAATCCTTTAATTTACAATCTCTCTCAAGATCCACCATTGTAGTGCTCATAAGGTGGCCTAGATGGACATCCCATACCATCCATCCTTAACGATCACTTATGAAATCATGGTGCCTAGATGGACGTCCCGTACCACCCATCCTTAACATTCACTTATGAAATCATGGTGATTACCACATCGTAATTTTCGGTTATAAGATGCCATGGACTTCTTTATCATCCTCTTCGCTGATAAGGAGTCATAATGAGTTCCAAATTTTCTGAGGTTCTTTATCATCCTCCTCGATGATAAGAAATCAAGTAACCAGTTCCAAGTTTTCTAAAGTTTAAAGATCAAGGTTCTCTAAGGAAGGTTTATCTATCCTTTAATTGGAATATATATACATTGTCAAAAATAATTTCTCCCCTAATGCAATAGTATCAATAGTATCAAGATACTTTATACTAACTAATTAATATAGTTGCATTGTATTGATTCTTTGAAAAATAATTTCTCCACTAACGCAATGCAATAGTATCAAGTGACTTTATAATAACTAATTAATATTGTGACCTTTCTCACTTAAGTAGCTTTTGCTTTTAATAAAGCAAAAGCATTCGTTAATAAAGCTTGTACATTAAGTTTTAATGTCAGTTAAAACTAATTAATTTTTTAATTTCACTACAATTATAGTTTAGACTTGATATTTCTAAATAGGTGAGTTTCTCTTATCTAAATTGTTTTTCGAAAGCCAAAAGGTTTTCAGTGAGGGATTTTACCAAAGGGTTTGAACCCTACTTTTTTATTTTTTTTGAAATTATTTAATGTAATAGTTTTCTAAGTCAAGACAGTCTTCATTTGGTAACACTTGGCATGGAAAATACATACTCTTAGAATTATTGTTTTGTTTTTCTAAGAAGCAATGTTACAATCACGATTTTTAGTAACTACCAGCACAGCTGGTAGGGTTCAAACGAAAGCTCCCAGGACTTCTACCGTCTCCGTACATGGTAACCTGGCATGAGATGGGGACCGCCGGACGCACAGGGGTTGCACCGTCGTCATCAATCTGGCGCACCACTCAGAGGAATCGGATTTAAGTGGAATCGGATCTGGGCTACTGTCTGTACATGGGCAAGCCCGTAAGATTGGAACCTAGGTCTCCTCTCGGCATGGGCAAGCCCGTAAGATTGGAACCTAGGTCTCCTCTCGGTAAGCACCCCAACTTACCAATCCACCTAAACCCACGGAATTATTGTTATCAACTACCGGTAGGAAGTCGGTACGCAAATTAAAGTTTTTATTTCAGCAATTTCGTAGAGTTACTCATCACAATGCGAATATACGAGTGTTGATTTAAAATTGTGCCATTTAAACAAATTATATGAATATAATCGATTAAATACAGCTATCCTCGTAAGACTGTAACTTAAGGCCCAAATTATGTTTTTTAAAAAGAAGGTAACTCAGTTTATTACTCCGACGGTGAATTCTAAATGACAGGCGCTGGTAGCATCCCAAGGAAGATAATAATTCTAACAAATTTCAACATTCGTGCAGCAGTAATTGTTTCTTGGAAATTATAAGAATTTTATAAAAAGAAAGAGAATGTTTTATAATATTCTGGAATGAACTCATATAAGCTTCTTGGCTCCTGTCCTACTACAATTAAATTGAAAATAAAGAAATAGTTTTAATGCTCGCATATCATTCCTATTACACTATCAAAGAAAATTAATTATTTTTTTTAGGAGAACGTTTACAAATTACATCAACAACCATCCTCACACACCCTTAAGGGGTTTGAACACAAGACCACTTAGAAACAACCATTATCTTTCGCCACTAGGACAACTGCCTGTCGGCAAACATTAATTATTTCATCTACACACCAAAGTTATAAGGAACTCTTTCCGGATTAACGCAATACTAGAAATATGGGGTACAGATATCTATTCCAAATCTGTATAGGACTGTGCCCAAACAATAATACTCGCTCTTACTTTCTATTAAGATTTTATGGTTTTTATGGATAGTCAGAAATAAGGATATTTTTCGGGCGGATCAAAGGTTTCTTACTGGTCTCTTAGGAGACTCACAATTTTCAATTTTCAAAATTACTATACAGGTTTCCAAGGACAAGTTCAGGAAGCTTCTAGGTTCAGGATAATAATAAGCACATTTTAGATTCTAGACAGTTTTATGTTATTCCAGCATTGTATAAATAGCTTTAAGTATAAGTTTTTTGAGTTATAGGTAGGATAATAGTATAAGTTTTTTGAGTTATAGGTAGGATAATAGTATAAGTTTTTTGAGTTATAGGTAGGATAATAGTAGGCACATTTCAGATTCTAGATAGTTTTATGTTATTTCAGCATTGTATAAATAGCTTTAAGTATAAGTTTTTTTGAGTTATATTATTATAATGATCGAAGACATATGATGTAGTCTTAGTCTTTTATAGGCAATTCTGGTTTCTTTCCAGCTTCCAGCTAATTTTAATTTATATACTGTGACTTCGAGCTAATTTTATATTTTTTATAGGATATAAAATAATACTCGCCCAGGAAATCAACCACGAATAGCAACATTATTAGAGGGCGGTACAGCCAATACATTGCTTCTTGCCTACGGGTCACATGACGTAAGCTATAAAGGCTGAGGGATATGTGCAACTGAGTACATCAAGACATTTTGTTTCAACACATGATACAAGGAAGAATGCAGGTATCAACTTGCTTCAGAACCTCTTACTGTATATATAAATTTTTGATTGGGATCAAGTGGCCCATAGTACACGCTCAAAGTATGCAATGCTATTCTCATATACTCTCTACGTCTTAACACCCAAATGAGAATGCACAGGACGACAATCAAACATGCATTTTTCTACTTAAAAATAAGGAGACTTCGACGGTGGACACACTTATTCAGAGTGCAACAGGCAACGCATTCAATTTATTGATATGTACATCATCTCAAAGGCTGAGTAATGGATTCCTAGTGTATTAAAGGTGGCAACATGCATATCTTCTATTATTTACAACTGCTACATATCATACAAAGCAATTAAGGGATGCAAGTTCGGGTGTTGCATATTTTATTTAAATCAAAATCAAGAATATTTCCATTCTCTTTCACCTGGGAGCACAGCCAGGTCAAGGTTCGTTTTATAACAAACCCATTTATAAATTGGCAGATTTTTTTTTTTTAAAGACAAGTTCCTTCTACTTCATGGAAATAACAAATCCGTTCTTCAGATTGTTATAAACAACTTAATAAGGAAATATTGGCAGATTTTTTATTAAAGATAATTCCTTCTACTTAATGGAAAGAACAAATCTGTTCTTTAGATTGTTAAAAGATAATTTCTGCTTAATGGAAATAACAAACCTGTTCTTTAGATTGTTATAAATAAGTCAACAAAGAAATATTGGCAGATTTTTAAAAGATAATAACAAATCAGTTCTTTAGATTGTTATAAATAATTCAACCAAGAAATATTGGCAGATTTTTAAAGGATAATTTCTACTTAATGAAAATAACAAATCTGTTCTTTAGATTGTTATAAATAATTCAACAAAGAAATAGACAAATTTTTAAAAGATAATTTCTAATTAATAGAAATAACAAATATGTTCTTTAGATTGTTATAAATAATTCAACAAAGAAGTATTGGCAGATTTTTAAAAGATAATTTCTACTTAATGGAAAGAGAGTCTATGAGTAAAACATGCTGGCATCCCTATTCTTTCATAAAGAAGATGCGAACATTATTGTAGTCCTATAGGAAGACTCCAGAGCTACTTCTTTATATTCTAGTAAGGTTTCTGTTATGAACTGGCAATCAGCGCAGGAAGGAAAAATGAAAGTTAGATGCAACATTTATTACTCCAAGAGTTCTAATTCTATTGGATCGGGATTTCAATCGGTAGGCCATTATTTTCTTACAGCTCTCATTTACAATGTTAAAGCCAGAAAAGAGGAGACAAGACCTATTATCGAACGCAGCGACGCTCCGTCACCTTTCTGCAACCCACAACCCAAAATGCCAGCCCACGATGTTCGCTATCCTCCTGGTTGATTGAATTTATAGGCTATGACGTGCATGAGAAGGGTCATTCTATAGGGTTTCTGATTGCCACCCGGCGCTCCGTTCTTGCTCCAAATTTCAGGAGTGTTGAGGGAAAACTTTTTAAAAAGTAAAAATACACATACCTAATCGTATTGGCGCTTAAGGGTAGGCTATTACTTACCTTAATGTTTTTTTTTTTGTTTTTGTGGTAAGTTATCAAATTTTATTAATTTACCTTAATGTTATTTGTCTTAAACACATGTATCTTGTAATTAAAAACATTTCATATATTTATATATATAAGAATTATTATTATAATTTTTTTGGGAGTAGAATTTTTAAAGCATAAATCACCTAAAATATAGACATTCAAGGATGCAAAACACACATGCCTAATGCATCTATAAATGCAAATGCAAATGAGTTTCAAATACTATAAGCCACTGGTGAGAGTTATGCTAATAAGGGTTTATATATATATATATATATATATATATTTTTTTTTTTTCATTTCTATCTATGTGGATACCTCATCACTATCATCTCCCATTCTTATTTATTTTTGAGGACATGTACGTGCAAAACATAGACCATTAGCAATATCAGATTCACGAAGTAATGAAGCATATTAAAAATAAATGTTTAACATCTACAATTATCATGTCTAATCATCAATATCATCAATATTCATCAATCATAGCCAACAATAACATAATTTTCCATTAATCACTTATTAATATCACAAATATTTTCTAATCAACAATAACACAAATGTCTATTAATCAATCATAATCAACAAAAACATAGATATCCATTGATCAATCAAAATTAAAGATCAAAATAGTAATATTATAGAATGTTCTCGAGAGGACCGTTACACTCTCTCCTCCTAATTTCAAACATAGTCCTCTAGTTTTAATCATGTTTCAAAAATATGAGGAAATTGTTCTTTCATGGAGTCTACATCTTTTCCATGTAGCATTCCTTTTTGAAAATTGGTCCCATTGGACCTTACATTGATTAATAGTTATTTTTCTTAATTGCTTCATGCGATAGGTGAGAATACGAATAGGGAGGACTTAAATTGCAAAAGGATCTACCATTTACAAGTTACACACATTCCAAACATGTGAAGGATCAACAACATACTTACGAAGTAGAGATATATGGAAGGCATCATGGATTTTTGATAGATTGGGTGGAAGTGCAAGTTTATAGGCCACCAGGATGATCTTTCCTATAATCTCAAAAGGATCAACAAAGCTAGAATCAAGCTTTGAGGATTTGATAGAGCTTTTATTAGGTTTTAACCTAAGAAATATTGTCTCCCATAGAGAATTCCCTTGGGGTCCTTTTTAAGTCAACATAACTTTATTGTTGGTCTATTGCTTCCTTGAGCCTTTGGAAAATATTTTTCAATTGTTCCTCCATCTTCCTAACAATGTCTGATCCAATAATTACTCGATCCTCCAAATTATCCCAAAGGAAGCATGACAACTATTATTGTAGGTAAATTCAACCAAGTAGAGATATTCTTCCCATTTAGTGTGACAATCCATGCAATACATGCATAGCATATCCTTGAGTACCTGGTTTATTCACTCAATCTGACCATCTATTTCGGGATGGTATGTCGAGCTAATATTTAATTTTGTATCCAAAGCTCATTGAATAGTATTACAAAAAAAATATTCGACTGCTCAAGTATGTGCTAGAATATGATAACAATGAAGAATGAAAGGTCCAAAAATTTATTTGGGAACACATCCCAAAATCTAAACTATTATAACTTACTTAATCTTGAGAATTTGCAGAGAGCTTATGATTTGGCTAGATAGGAGGAGAAAAACCAAAAAAAGAAAAAGGTTTACTTCATTTATCAAAAAATAACAGAAGAGGAGAAGGGTAAGCTAAGGAAAAGAAAGAACCAAGGATTTTTAGAGGTGGTAACAGAACAAAAAGTTTAAATAAGGTGAAAAGGAGGGGTCCAAAAACAAAACCTTCCTTGATAAGAATAAGAAAGGCCAACCAGGAAATATGAACCAAAAACCCGCACAACAAAGTAATCAATCAACACCACATAATAGGGGGATAGAAGGTAGAACATAAACTAAGGCTCCTAAGCTAGGATGCTTTCTATGCAAAGGGGTGCATTATGAAAACAAATGTCCACAAAGGACTAACAAAAGGAAATCCCCTGAAGAGCAACCACACCGGATCTATGCTACTACAGGTAACCCTAGCCTTGATGGTTAAGCTACGCATTTAGTTTTAAAAGGTAAATTGTTTGATAAAAATGTAAATATTTTAATTAATAGTGGAACAATAGATAGTTTTATTTCTTTAAACTTAGCTAGGGATATACCAGTAAGACCAGGATTTTGGCAAAAGGATGGAAAGTGAAATAGGTCTGGATAAACCTTTTCTATTAACCAATACCTATTTGATGCCCACATCTCCCTACCGAATGGTATTTGTATGTGGACCCGTTACATTCCTTTGACATCATCTTTGGGATGGATTGGTTAAAATAGCATAAGGTCCGCATTGATTTTCAAGAAAGATGGATAGAATTTTTGGAAGGAACTAATCAATGAACAAGGACTCACATTGTGATAGAGATACAGTTCGACCCCATTTACTATCAGCCCTACAACTCAAAAAAGTCATTAAGAGATATGGTGCAGTCTATGTGGTCAAAATAAACAAGTATGATGAGGATGACATCAATGAAAAATTATACAAGAAATTATCGATACTAAATGAGTTTAGGGATGTCTTTCCAAAAAAATTACCAAAACTTCCTCCACAACGAGAAATTGACTTCTCCATTAAACTTATGCTGAGAGCAGAACCTATTGTAAGATCTCCCTATCGAATGACTTTGATTGAATTACAGGAATTGAAGGTACAAGAACCTTCACCAAAGTGCAAGAAATTTTAATAAATCGCATGCATTTAGGCACAATTGATTAATGCACAATTGATTATATAGATGCATTTTGAGTAGATGGTTGCTTTGATTATATGTGTATTTGTTTTTGTTGTTCTTCTGCTTGTTTAAAAAAAAATATTGGTGTTAAATTATTTTGTTCAAAAAAATACATATATAAATATATATTTGTATATATATATATGTTTTTATAAGAATATATATAAGTACATATATATATATATATATATATATATATATATATATATATATATATATATATATATATATATATATATATATATATATATATATATATATATATATATATATATATGTTTTTATATATATGTACTTATATATATAAGAATATATATAAGTACATATTATATGAATATTCAAACTTGAAATAAGGTGTTCTTAAAAGTAAAACAATTGAGCATGCTTTAAGTTCGGTAGAGCCTCTTTCACCTCGCCCGTAGAAGCCTGGCACATCATGGTTTAGCCACCTGGAAAAATAAGGTTGTGCTAGGTGGCCATCTTCATGTTATTTTTTCTATAAAACAAATGAATTGGGAAAACATAAGGACATCTCTTTGGAGGAGAAATCCGCTTGAGAACACGTCTTCGGTTGGTAAGGGTGTTTGGAAGTGTAGAGTTTGGAGATGGGAGAAGGGTAGATAACAATAGCAGTGAATGCAGAG
The DNA here is from genome assembly GCA_028583015.1 of Wollemia nobilis. NCBI lineage: Eukaryota > Viridiplantae > Streptophyta > Pinopsida > Araucariales > Araucariaceae > Wollemia > Wollemia nobilis. Next base: position 2,966,402 of record JAQPPZ010001195.1, read on the forward strand.
TGATATTAATGAGGTTAAATCTATCCCACTACTGAGATATAATGCATGTTTGAGGGATAATACTTAGATTAATCTTAAAAAAATTGTCATAAAGCTAATCTCTTCCCTTAGAATTGTATTAAATAATGTGTAATAGGAATTTATGCTGGTTTTAGAATGAACTTAATTGATTACCAATTTTAGATTGGGTTTACTTTTGTCTTAAAGAACAAACTAGAAAATGTTAGAAAATTAAACCAGATTTGACACCTCTGACATATTCTATCCTCTGCATCAATCGTCAAATTTTACCATATTTTGTTGTACTTGTATTTACTACTAGTAGCTCATGATTTGATTGTAGTTGTTCAAGAATTTTTTGGCAACATGTCTTTAATTTAATGTGTGTCAGAGTTTTGGTGAGAGTTTCCCGCATTTTTTCCCCATCCTTAGCTATATATATATGTGTCATTGGCATTTGTTGAGGGAAGAGGAGCAAAGCATGAAAAAAATACAAAGAAGAACACTTTGAAGAGCAGAGCGAGGAGGTGAAGCAACAACTTTCATAGAATCCCATTTGAGTCTAACCTGCAACACCCATTGCAGATGAATGTGTAAAGTCCTATTTTGCATTGTAAAACTACATTTGCAGTCATCTTATTTTTGGTTAATATAATTTATTTGTGCAAGTTTGATATTTTGAATGTTAATTTATATATGTGCAAATATGTTGGTGGAAAATCCCTAGCGGGGGACTGATAAATAAACATTGTGTCTTTATTCATCATTAGTTGCTGTGACAACTCATTTCAGACATCTTCTCCTTCAAAAATCCATTTCATTCTAAATTTTCCCCAAAAAATCACTTCACTGAAATCTCCCTTTGAATTCCTCTTTTGGTATCTTGTTGAGAAAAACTGACATTTGCTCTGTTCATGAGCGAAACTAAGTTTCACTCCGTCGTTTGAGAGAAACTTAAAATCATGTCCTGTTAGTCCCAAAAAGATATCTCAGAAGTCCCTTATCCCAAAATTGCATTTCAGATGTATTCCTCCTGAAAACAAGCTTCAAGACCTCAACTACACAAAACGTAGCATTATCATGCAAGTTTATCCCGAAAACAAGTTTTGGGACTTCCTTATCCCGAAAAGGCATTTCGGGACCCCTTTGTCCCCAAAGGAAATTTTGAGACTTTCGAAATACGAATCCTTAAAATTGGTATTAGAGCTTGAGCCTACTCATGGAAGATAGAATCAATGGATTCTGAAAACAACTCCTTGCAGTTGCAGATCCCATGGCTCAGTGGTAAAAATTATGATTACTAGAGCATCCATATGAAGATCTTGTTCAGGTCTCAAGAGCTATGGGACTTGGTCGAGAATGGCTATGTAGAACTAGTAAATGCAACAACATTGGCCGCTCTCTCCTAATTGGATTCATATTTTTTAAAGGATAATCAAAAGAAATACCAAAAGACATTATTTTATATAATGCAAGTAATCTAAGAGACTATCTTCCCGTGGATTGCAACAGTAACCAAAGCAAAGCAAGATTGGGAAATTCTTGCTAGTTCTTATCAAGGCACCAACAAGGTGAAGTTGGTGAAGCTGCAGATGTTGAGAAGGGAGTTTAAGAACTTGTAGATGAGCAAGTCAGAGTCCATGAACGATTTCTTCATCTAAACAATGGATGTCATCAACCAAATGCAGTTGAATGGGGAGAATGTGAAGAACCATAGACTTATGGAGAAAATACTGAGAATCCTACCATTAAGGTTTGACTCAGTTGTGATAGCAATAGAAGAATCGAGGGATTTGATAACCCTCTCTATAGATGAGCTCATGGGTTCTTTGCAAACACATAAGCAGAGGCTAAGTCGATCATCTCAGTCCTCTCTAGAGCAAGCATTCAAGATGCAAGTCTCATTTTGAGACAGTGGCAGAAGAGATGAGTACCACTAAGGTGCCTCTAGTTCTCAAGGAGGAAGAGGCAAAGGCAAGCATGGAAGATGTAACAAGCGAGGAGGAAGGTCAAAATCCAATTATGGAGAGACCAGTTGTAACTTCCATCAAGCAGGAGGAAGAGGTGGTGGTAAAAACTAGCAAGGAGGATCTCATCAGAGGTATGATAAATCAAAGATCCAATGTTATTACTGTAAGAAATTTAGTCATTATATTTTTGAGTGTAGAAAGAAGATGGCCAAGGATAACAAGCAACAAGCCCACTACACAAATGAATCTAAAAATGTAGAGTGTAGAGATGCTTATGGAAATATGTTGTTGACTTGCAGTATTGAGGAGGAGAGGCAGAAGAACACCTAGTATTCGGATAGTGGGCACAACAACCATATGTTTTGGAACAGAGAGATGTTCTCATAGTTGGATTAAACAGTCTAATCTAAAGTGAATATGGGGAACAATAGCAAGGTACCAATCAGAGGAAAAGGAAAAATCATCGTCTACACCAGGCAAGGTGAAAGGAAGCAAATACAATATGTTTATTATGTGCCAGGTTTGAAACACAATTTTCTAAGTGTTGGATAGCTTGTGCAAAAGGGGCACACTGTTCAATATAAAATGTAGCTTGTATCATCTGGGACAAGGAGAATGGGCTCATAGCAACTATGTCCATGACAAAGAACAAGATGTTCCCCCTTCAGATCTAAAATGAATTGTTGTTATCACTTAGTGTAGTGGTTAAGGATGCTACCTAGCTATGGCATCTCAGATTTTGTCACTTGAGTTTTAGTGGCCTGAACTTGCTGCACAAGAAACAAATGATGAAGGGTTTACCCATCATAGACCAACCGAATCAAGTTTGTGAATATTGCATAGTTGGCAAGCAGTACAAGGATGTGTTCCATGTAGGGAAATCTCGAGAGCTTCATAACCATTGAAGCTGGTGCATTTTGATATTTGTGGTCTGATGCAAACCAACACATTTATCGATAACAAATACTTCATAACTTTCATAGATGATTTCAGTCAGAGGAAATGGGTATATCCCATAAAAAAAATGTCAAATACATTCAAAAAATTTAGGGATTTCAAGGCTCTAGTTGAGAAACAGAGCGGCTACTTCATGAAGACTCTTAGGACAGATGGAGGAGGTGAGTATATCTCCAATGAATTCCAAAAATTTTGCAAGAAAAATGGAATTCGTAGGTAGCTAACTGCTAGATACACACCACATCAGAATGGTGTTGCAGAGATGAAAAACATAACAATCATGGAGATGGCATGAAGCATATTGAATGCCAAAGTATTATTGCATTAGTTCTAGGCAGAAGCTGTATGTTGTGCAATTTATCTGCTACATCAGTGTCCTATGAAGAGTGTGAAGGACAAAATTCCTCAAGAGGTATGGAGTAACCAGAAGCTAAGCATTTCTCACTTGAGATTTTTTAGGTGCATAGCATATGCACATGTTCTAGATGAGAAGAGGAAGAAGCTGGATGATAAGGTGGAGAAATGCATCTTCACTGGGTATAGTGAAGAATCAAAGGCATATAGGTTGTATAATCCTGTAATAAAGAAGTTGATTATCAATCGAGATGTAAAGTTCCTTGAGGATGAAGCCTAGAACTGGAAATCAAAGACTGGCCAGCCCGAGCCAACAATTATCGAGTTTGAGGATGTGGAGGAATACAGGTTGCATAAAGATGTAGCTTCAAAAAACAACACAAGATCTAGCAGCAACACCATCTCATCATCACAAATGCCTCAAATTGTAAGCAGGATCTCAAATTTGAGAACACCAACAAAGATGAGGAGCTTGCAAGACAATTATGAGGTAACCTGAAATCAAGTAGATGAAGAACATTCTGATTTTGCTTTATTTTTTGAGTGTGATCTAATTTCATTTGAAGAAGCAATTCAGAATTGGAAATGGATGAAGGTTATGGATGAGAAAATAGATGCCATAGAGAAAAATAAGACATGGTAGTTGATAGATCTCCTAGTAGGGAAGAAGACCATTGGAGTCAAGTGGGTATATAAAACAAAGAAGTTGATAGACATAAGGCTATACTAGTGGCAAAAGACTACAAACAAAAGTCAAACATTGACTATCATGAGGTGTACACACTTGTAGAGAGACTTGACATAGTGAGAATGATTTTGGCATTTGTAGCCCAGAAAGGCTAGAGTGTTTACCAAATGGATATCAAGTCTACATTCCTAAATGGAGTGTTGGAAGAGGAGGTCTACATAGACCATCCATCCTAATATGAGTTGGAAGGGCAAGAAGGAAAGATCTTGAAGCTAAATAAGGCCATGTATTGGTTGAAGCAAGCACCCAGGGCTTGGTACAGCTGCATTGATGCATACTTTCAAGAAAATGGGTTCATCAAATTCCCATATGAGCACACTCTATATATGAAGATAAATGTAAAGGGTGAAATGATAATTATCTACTTGTATGTAGATGATCTGATATATATTGGAAATAACAACAGGCTATTTGATTAGTTCAAAATAACCATGAAGAAGGAGTTTGAAATGATGGACTTAGAGCTGATGAAATACTTTCTAGGCATAGAAGTTGACCAATTTGCGGATGACATCTTCATTTCTCAAGGCAAGTATGCTAGAGATGTCCTAAAGAGGTTTAAGATGGAGGACATCAAACCTGTCATTACACCTATTGCCACTGGCCTAAAGTTGAGCAGAACAAATTGTAGTAGAAATGTTGATCCAACACTCTATAAGAGGTTAGTTGGCAGTCTCATATATTTGATTGCAACTAGATTGAATTTGATGTTTGGAGTAAGCTTAATTAGCAGGTTTACGAAGAATCCAAAGGACACTCACTAGCAAGTAGGCAAAATGATTTTGTGTTATGTCAATGGGACGCGAAACCATGGAATTTTTTATGCCTAAAAAGACCAGCTTGAATTGATTGGCTACATAGATAGTGATTGAGCTGGTAGCACTGATGATCGAAAGAGAACTTTCAGCTATGCTTTCTATCTTAGATCGAGAGCAGTTTCATGGTCCTCAAAGAAGCAACCAATAGTTACATTGTCCACTGTTGAGGCAGAGTATGTTGCCACCACTTCAGCTGCATGTCAGGCAGTATGGCTACGAATAATCTTGGGTGAACTCAATCATCACCAAGAAAGGGCGACAATAATTTTTTGTGACAAAAATTCTACCATAGCACTATTGAAGGATCTAGTGTTTCATGGCAGGACCAAACACATCAATATCCGTTACCATTTCATCAGAGAGCTAGTAAAATTTAATGAAATTAAACTACTATTTTGTAGGTCCAAAGAGCAAGTAGCAAATATTTTCACAAAACCTTTGAAGGAGGAAGACTTCAACAGGCTGTGGGAAATTTTGGGTGTCAAATATTTTATGAAATCTAGTTTAAAGAAGGGTGTTAGAAAATTAAACCATATTTGACACCTCTGACAGATTTTATCCTCTACATCAATCCCTATATTTCACCAGATCTTGTTGTACTTGCATTTACTATTGGTAGCTCATGATTTGACTGTAGTTGTTCAGGAAGTTTCTGGCAACATGTCTTTCATTTAATGTGTGTCAAAGTTTTGGTGAGAGTTTCCCATATTTTACCCCCCCATTCTCAGCTATATATATGTGTCATTGGCATTTGCTGAGGGAAGAGGAGCGAAGCGTGAAGAAAATACAAAGGAGAATACTTTGAAGAGCAGAGCGAGGAGGTGAAGCAACAAATTTCACAAACTCCCATTTGATTCTAACCTGTAACACCCATTTGCAGATGAATGGGTAAAGTCTTTTATCTTGCATTGTAAAACTACATCCGCAGTCAGATTATTTTTTGGTTAATATAATTTATTTGTCCAAATTTTGTATTTTGCATGTTAATTTATATATGTGCAAATCTATTGGTGGAAAATCCTTGGCAGGGGGCTAATAAATAAACATCATGTCTTTATTCTCCGTTAGTTGCTTCGATAACTCATTTTGGACATCTTCTCCTCTGAAAATCCATTTTGTTCTAAATTTGCCTCGAAAAATCACTTCACTAAAATCTCCCTCTGAAGTCCTCTTTTGGTATCTTGCTTCATTCATGAGCGAAACTGATTTTCACTTTGTCCTTTGAGCAAAACTTAAAATCGAGTCTTGTTTGTCCCGAAAAGACATCTTGGAAGTCCCTTATCCCGAAATTGCATTTCGGGATGTATTCCTCCCTAAAACAAGCTTTGGGACCTCAGCTGTGTGAAACGCAGTGTCATTGTGCAAATTTATCCCGAAAACAAGTTTCGGGACTTCCTTGTCCCAAAAAGGCATTTCGGGACCCCTTTGTCCCGAAAGGAAATTTCGAGACTTCCGAAACGTGAATCCTTCAAATTGGTATCAGAGCTTGAACCTACTCGTGGAAGATAGAATCAATGGCTTTTGGAAATAACTCCTTGCAGTTGTAGATCCTACGGTTCAGTGACAAAAATTACAATTACTGGAGCATCCAGATGAAGATCCTATTCGGGTATCAGGAGCTATGGGACTTGGTCGAGAATGGTTATGTAGAACCAGCAAATGCAGCAGCATTGGTTGCTCTCTCCCAAGTGGATTCAGATTTGTTAAAGGAAAATCAAAAGAAAGATCAGAAGGCATTATTTTATATAATGCAAGAGGTCAAAGAGACCATCTTCCCACGGATTGCAGCAGCAACCAAAGCAAAACAAACTTGAAAAATTCTTACCAGTTTTTATCAGGGCACCAACAAGATAAAGTTGATGAAATTGCAGATGTCGAACCATTTTAAACCATGTTGTGTTGTAACTTCCTGTATTTTTTGGTATGTACTATTCTTCCCTTTCCAAATAAACAAGGATGTTAAAAGTTGTAGAAGTAATAACGTCCGTTTTTTTTTTCAAAATGAGTAAACTTGTGAAAATCTATTACAGACTGTGTAAGTAGAATCTGTAGGAGTTTGAATAACAATCTGTGTATGATATGAATAGTTAAACCTAGCATTAAAATTTGCATGGCCCACTGGTTGCACTCTTGAGCCATTTCTAATCCCGTCCGAAAGACTCAAAAGACCCCGGAGTTGGTTTGTGTGAACGGTTTCTTGCTAGAGTGAATAACATTCGGTAGCTGGGAGCGTGAGCAATACGATAAATCTGGCAGAGCTGCCACAATACAACCAAACTAAAACTTTGGCAAAGGATGGGGAGAAACAACTTGCTCTTACATTTATCAAGCAAGACCGTTGATGCCTTCTGTGTTTGACACGGCAGAGGGCAGCTGGGTGGGTTCCTGATTAAATTGAAGAAAGACTAAACTTTGTATAAATTAAACTCTGTGTCACAAGATGGAAAGCCGTCATGATAAATTTGGAATATGGGCCATGTTCTGTGCAAGAGATTCTTTTGAAATAGTTTGTTTCTATACCATGATTCAGGATGTTACCTTGATTCATGTTGCATAATAATTGAACTTAATATTAAAGTTGCATCGAGAAAAGTATAAGTACGTTCTGCCCATTTGTTTATGTTCAGTCATTATGGACTCTCTTGATTTTATTTTCATATATTTAAATTCCAGTTTAAAATATCATTAACCGCAGGATTCGTGTCTCCTGCAATACATTTCCTTTATTTCAATTTTGGTTGTTTTGGTAGACAAAACATTTTGCTTTAATTTAATGAGACCTTCAAAAAGACAAAAACATTTTGCTTTAATACAATGAGACCTTCAAAACTATGGTTTTTTGGTCTTAATTAAAGGACAGCAGTTAAAACCTGCTCGCTATCGAGCTATCCACCTGAAATGTAGAGTTAAGCTCACTGATTATTATACTCAAATAAAACCATCAAATTTGATTATGCCAAATTGTCCACAGTTGGATTATAAATTGAATTGTTTATCATCGCTAGTTATTGTCTGAGTCAGAGTAACAAAAAGAAAAAATTATCTTGAAAATGCTCAGCTGAAATAGGTCGTCGAACCTCCTAAAATTGGAGACGTCTGTCTTGTAAAATAAAAAATTATTTTGGCCTATGAAAACCAAAATCTAAGCGGTATCTGCTCATGTAGAGGAGTGGGACAGCAAGTGAGTAGTTAAAACTTTCAGTTATCGACAGATCCAAGTTCAAATCTCTCCCCTCACATGCTATCGAAATGTTGTACATAAAAAAATTCCTCATCAAAAAAAATCTAAGCGGAGACCGCTGCACTCATATTATTTAATTAGAATCCAAAACGTTTCTGCGAATTATCACTTTGAGTAGTAGGCAATAAATGTGATAAGTTTGTAATAAAAAACTTAGTCTCTAAAAGCGAGCTTTATTAATTTAATAATATTAAAGGACAAAACAAATATATAAATAAACCTTGACGAACCACTTCATGACCTTCGCGTTTGTGCCATGTTATTTAGTATTGTTATTGATTTTCCTTTATTTATAAAGTGAAGCCGCCATATTTGATAAGCTTCTATATTGTTGACCATGTATTTTGAATAATTTCATAAATTCTGATTAAGAAGCAGAAATTGATAATTTCTTGGATAATGAATATTCAGTGGATAATGAAATCTATTCTTTTTGAATTTGAATTTATATTAATATCTATTGATGATCAAAAAGAGGTTAATAGGATCATAAAGTAAGACATATACAAAGTAATGGAGTATCTAATGTAACTTCAGATAACATAAAGTAAGAAAAACAATAAACAAAATGACATATCTTATAAAAAATTCGTCAATCAAAAATTACTTCCAACATTTAATGAATATGAAAAATCATTATATTAATAAAATAATAAATAATCATAAAAAACACCGTGGCAATTTTGAGAACAAACCTATTTGAGTCATAATTTTACCTTCGTAAAATGCGCCTATTTTTACATATATCAATAAGTCGTTATTTAATGTTTGCTGGCTGTATTAAAAATTTGAATTAGATTACGTCCACTTCTTTGTAAGTTTCTTAATTAATTTGGTTAAACAATCGAGCTGGATTATAATTTAACTATAAAAAAATGCTAAGTTTCAATCCTCTCAATGGGCCACACTCTAACTATAAAAAATGCTAAGTTTCAATGGGCCACACTTTAAGTATAAAAAATGCTATGTTTCAATGGGCCACACATTGTTAATAGTTGGAGCGCACCTGAATAAGAAAACCATTGCGGTTGTTATACCGGATAAGTTTTGTTCAGAGGGATGAACTTAAAACACGAATGTCTTCGTTTTAGGAGAATAGCCCATTTAAAAGAAAAACCGGTGGAATTAGTACACCTCAGGGAAGAAATTACATTTCTCATAAAACAATAGAATTTAAAAAACATTATTATGCATCTCTGTTAGTAATTATTACACAAACATCCAAAATATAATTATTAAACAAAGATTAAGGAGCAGGATGGAAGTTATCTACTTCTCGTTTCCATCCTTCTTTTGCATTACTATAAACCAAAGTCTGTTGAGGAGCGTTAAGTGCGCGTCGAAATGACAAACAACAGCTGAAGTAGTAGCAGTGTCACCTTACTAAACAACTAGCTTAGAAGCGGCGGACCAAACATCTCATCGAAAGTTCTGGCGAGAGGAAGGACCAGCTCCATCATCTAGGTGTAAGTGTCTATCCTCCCGAAGAATGGGTGAAATGTGAAGAACTTTGACGGGGTCGAGAACGGGACCTAGAAGAGCATCCTTGGAATTGGGAGGGACAAGGCTAACCATGCATGGGGAAGTACTCCAATGATCCATCACAACACGAAGGTGTTGCAGCTCAATGTTCACCTTGTCCATCTCTACAGAAATTTGCATCCAGTAGTCATAAAAAAAAAACATAGTTGTCAGTGAAAGAAAACGTCAAAGTGGAGTCAAGCTGTGTAAAAATCGTCTAGCTCTTGGTTTTCCACAAATAGAATAGAGTACTGATATGGAAAACATTCCACACTGATTTAAGATTGTTAAAAAAATCAATAAGGTTTCCCAAAATAACGCCATAAAAAGAGACTCGGTATGAATGAAAGGTTGAAAGAATTTCAAGAACCATTTCTAAGCAAAAGAAGGTCGCTGACATTGCTAAAAAAAACCATACAACACATATTCAGGTTCACCGCAAAAAGACAGGTAAAATTCTAAACACCTAAATCTATTTTCTAAAGGAAGTCCTTGATGAATAAGACTCCAATGGGAACCTATTATATCCTATTAGCACTATTAGCATTTTTAGACCTAGCTTACTTATTCAGATATAACCATACCTTCTGAATATGGGTTATATTATAATGTATACAATTAAGGTTCTAACCTTCGAAAGGGAAAGAATACCTTGGAACTAATGATAAATTTCCTTGAGTGATGCTGTCAATTAGATCTTATATACTAAAATTAAATCATTTCAATGTGTGCTTTTAGTCTTTGGTTAAAAGAAAATATTTCCTCTCTTTTGTTTATTCTACCTTTGACCTATGATTTATCGGTTACTTTATTTAAGTCCTTCCCTAATTATAGAGGAGATCCCTTTAGTTGAAATATTCTCGGGTAGTAAAGGGAATTAATATAATTGATTATGTGAATTAAGTATTGTTGCCGAGGAATTAAAGATTTATATTAATAAAAATTGTTGGGGTTATCTAATTGCATAAAGAGCTTTCTCAGCGGAAAAAAAAAAATGTTGCTTTACTTTATTAAGCATTGTTACTTTATTAAACATTGTTGCTTTATGATACATTGTTAAAAGCAAAAACTACTCTAACGAGAAAGGTCACTTGATACTATTGCATTGGATTAGGGGAAAAATGATTTTCCATGAATCAAGACTATACATGTATATATATTCGAAATTAAGGATAGATAAACCTTCCTTAGAGAACTTTAATCCTAAAACCTCAACAAACTTGGAACCATGATAAAGAAGTCCATGACACCCTATAACCGGGAGATTACGATGTGGTAATCACGTAAGTGACCGTTAAGGATGGGTCGTATGGGACGTCTGTAGGACACCTTATGAGCAGGATTTCCAGAAAGATTGTAAATAAAAGGATCTTGATGGAAGGGTTATGAGTTTCCGAGAAGGTTACAGGTAAGGAGTCGCTTTAGGAAGGAACCTAAATAAAAGGATCTGGAAGGGTTATGTGTTTTCGAGAAGGTTACAACTTACAGGTATTGCCTTAGGAAAGAACCTAACACTTCAAGATATGACCTATGATTATAGGTGCATGGTCTTCAGTTAAACATTATAGCATTCACGTTATCCTTGCATGTTAAGTATATCTCAAACAAAAATAAAACAAAATTGAAAAATTATGATCCGCATGAATGAATTAGAGACACCCTTTAGCTAGGGAGTCATCTAATGCATAACTTAAAGGAGATTGAAAATATGGAACCACACTGTTAAATCAGCATATGCCGCAATCACATAATAAATATTACTAGAACAAATGCTGCTCCTTCCATGCACAATTTTTACATTAAAATATAATGTTGATGAAAAGCCCCAGCCAATAAAGCGCCTATGAACAGCTGCAATAAATTTGCAAACACATACACCAAAAAAATAAGAATATCTGCTATATTAGGCTTTAAGGGAAAAGGCTTGCAGAAGATAGAAGATATTTGTAGGAATCAGCACAAACATTATTTTTCAGAAACAAGGGCATATCCAATGGGATATTGAAGTCTGTAACTTTACCTATAGATATAATTCAGGATATACTCAAAAGACAATCACCCCAGAAGTCGACCTATTTATATTCTTCAAAAAAAAAAAAAGTAAACACATAGCTAAGCACATACAAAACAAAAGAAAGGATTGTGGACTTGACAAACTCAGAAATGGTATCTATATGGGATTGTGGACACAATAATTGTGTATTCAGATACATGTCAAAACAGTATCCAAGAAGTATGGTATTTGTATCTAATTGACGGAAATGCATTTCCAAGCAAGAGGAAAGCTAGATATAGTAACTCAGACAAAGATAAAGCAAAGTTGCAAAATCATGATCCGCAATTTATCAACAATGCCCAATACACCGGACCTGCAATTAATTGAGCGGAAAAGGCAAAATTTAAAATTTTATTTAATATTCCATGTATTAAGAAAAATAATTTTATTTTCAAGTTTGAAAATAATTTAAACTAAGCATTTTTTACACTTTATCATGATTTTTTTAATTCATTACCATTCTTTCAATTTTCTGCATAGTTATTAGCATAATTTGTTTCCAATTTTGGTAACCAATGAAGAAATACATAAGCCATCTGTTTGAGATATAACTTTTAATGCATAAACCACATCAAGTAGAGCACATAACATATTAAAGCAAGTGTGAAACATATTCACATTAATGTGAATATGTGCAGCATGTTTAAGATAGACCACTGTTTGCAGCTTCCCGACACTTTGCAGCTTCCCGACACAAATTCGAACAATTAATTGGATGCAATATAATCTTCCATACTCATATTTTCAGGTCATTTTTAAACAATGCATTACCTTCTTTGTAAAAATTCATTGACAATGCAAGTAACCTCTCATACTCAAATCATTGTAAGCAATGCATTACATTACTTGTAAAAGTTTATTGATGATGCGAAGTAATTGCACAAAGTAATTGCTCAAGACCTTAAAATCACTAAAATACGAGTTCTTTCATATCACAAAGACCAGTTTGCATATATTTATAAAAAATATTAGATACTTAAAACTAATAATCCTTTGAAGCCCTTTATTTGGCTTGGAAGCTGCAATTTGCTTTGACCAATTAGAATCTATTGCTGATTGTTTCCAAGACCAACACGAGAAGAATCGACTGAGACCAAGGCATCTTCTAACACAGAACATATTTCAAAGGAATTACGAACATTAACACTTCTTTAAGAAAGATTGGTACAAGATCACATTCCAACTGTGAAAGTTCCTTTTCGAACATAAAAGCCAAGGTTCTCAACAATGGCCAGATATTTCAAAATGAATCAATCTCGTTAATTAACAGGTCATTTAATCATTCCTTCGTTTGTTTGGTACTTTACGTAGAAAAGAAAGCTTAATAAGGATCTAATACCATATATTTAGAATCATACTTCACCCAAAAACTCCTTTGCTCATCTTACCATCTTTTATAATAGTGTAAGTGTTTTTTTTATCATTATGTATTGCTTTCCTGTCGAATTTTCAAGGTCTTTTCAACAACACATGGCAAGCATCCATAGGCATAATATCACATAGGACCTCATCCTTATATGATCCTATCTAAAAATTTACCTTACACTCTTCACTTACTAGAATCTTGTGTCCTTTTTGCATTGAAGAGACCTTGTATGGACTAGGGTGTTCTACCTTATTCAACCCCAACTTTTATACCATCTCAGTAGATACTAAATTATTTGTACTTCTACTATCTACAATGACCTTGCAACATTTGCCACCAGATTTGCACACTGTTCTGAAAATATTTCTCCTTTGAACAGGTTCACATTCCTTCTTTTATGGCTTCAAAAGCACTCTCTTCATCATGAGAGATTCTCCTTGCTCGAACTGCTCCACACACCTTGCAGAAGCAACACTTTCTTCTTTGGCTTGTGCAATATGGTTCCTAATATCCTTTCCCTTATTGTCGCTTTATTGTATGATTGGACATTCAAATGCCCAATGACCATCTTCTCTACATCTATAACATCTTGCAGAGAATCCTTTACCCCTTCCTCAACCAAAACTACCTCTTCCTTATGAGAAGTCTCCATCTCCTTTTTTTTGTTGTCCTCTTCCACTATTTATTTGTCTTCATCTACGCGAGAATCATTCTCTTCCTCTCTAATTATTTTTTTGCTTTCGCAAATTCTCTCTGCCTTTAGGAGAAAATGGTAAGCTTCTTTTATCATCCTTATCCTTATCATACTAACTTCATCCTATATAAACATCCATAGTCCATTGATGTACTTTGACACTTTCTACACCCGATCCAAGTGGTAAGCCTATAGAATTCCTTTGTGTACTCCTTCACACTCATATCCTTCTATCTTAGGTTTTGCAATTTTTTGAAAAGACTCAATTTTTTATTGTTAGACAAAAGGAATTTGGCCTTCAGCTTTGTCACCATTTTCTCCCATGTCCTAATCCTTTCCTTTCCTTTTCTTAGCCTTTCAGTTTGAACATGGTCCCACCACAAGGATGCATACCCTTTCAACTTTGTGTAGGAAAATTTCACCCTTTTGGGGTCATCTATTGATTAAAAATCAAAGTATTTCATTTTGGTAATCCAATCTACGAGCTCCTCCAAATTCAAGCTTCCATTGTATGACGAGGTTTTCATCTTTGGCTTTCGACCCATATTGGAGATCGCCTGAATCAATCACTATTATTTCTCTTCCCCTTGCTCTTCATCTTGCATGGCCAACCTCCTCCTCTTTCCTATCACTAATCTTCTCAATATGAATACCTCTTCTTTGGGTAGTTTCGATCACCTCCAATTGGGCAATAATTCCCCTTGGCATCTCAGCTATATCTACAACTAGAGGGCCTTGTGGTCTTCTTCCTCATTGTGCCATAATTCCTTTGGTAAGTATCACACCTCAAACATCTTATGGCTTTGATACCAAAAATGATGCAACGGTCTAGTAGAGCAAATCTTCTTCAATCACTAATGTTGAAAAATCTTCAAAATGCCACAAATGACAAATCTGAGGCAATAATTTTTTATGGTAGGCTACTCCTTCTGATAGTAGAATCCTCTAAGATAAATCTGGCAATATGACAGTCTGAAAATATGTCGACATATTTGGTTATGTCAACAAGATGATAGTTTACATTCAAGATAGCACATCCCACTATGTCTATAAGATGACAAAACATGCTATGTTAGGCATATTATGGCCATGTCAATAAGATGGCAGTTTACATTCAAGATGGCATACCACCACTCTTATTATGATGAAAATATTTAAGGCAATGGAGGGCAACTAAGTCATAGATGGCAGGTTTCATCAACTCAATCAATGATTACTCTCCTTTGTGAAAAAAACAAATAAGTTAGTATTCACAAATGGAGCTCTCATTGATAGTCTTCTTTCATTTCTTGAACGATGATCTCGCTCAATGACAAGGTTTGATTATGATCTCTTGGTTTGACTATGATCTCTTGAAGGAAAATCTCTAGATGACTAGATAATTTCAATGGTGCACTCTCGAATGGTTTTTCCTTGACTCTGATGTTCTCCCTTACAACCTACATAAACTGAACAACATTATATATGCAGTCTACAAAAATAGATTTTCAAACACTCAACACTGGAGTATTATGGTTTAAATAACAAAGTTTTATTATAGATAAACTTGTTGTATTATAAATATGGCCTCAAGTATTCCTCACACTTTACTCTCTTCTTTGGCCATTTATTTGGTCCAAAACCTCCTCCCCATAGTCACACATTGTCTTTTAAGTTTTCCTTTGTTTGATCATTTGGCCTTCCTCTCACCATAGTTGACAAGTCTCATCATTTCATCTACATCAATTAGAATGGAGCCTAAAAATGTACGAACAAAATAGTTATAGCTATGGCTCATACCATGATTCAACACAAAGGAATGGCAAATAAATTTTAAGCAGATAAGTAAAAAAACCAATGTACTCACAAATGGGGTCACTTTTCCAAAATAATTGTTTGACTACAATCTAGGACTGGACATCCCCCAAAAAATTAAGGATATTTGTTAATTCCCAAAGAAGATAAAACTAAATTAAATGCCTATGGAAAAAATGTTTGCTTCTTGGCTATCATAACTAACAAAAAAAAGTACAGGTTGTATGATATTTATTTTCAAAAACAAAATGAGTCATAACATTATCTTCTATGAAAAGGGTTGCCATCATACTTTATGATCAATATTTAACTTAAGCATTGAGATCAAGATATTGAAAAGAACCATAGTGAAAAGAAAAATGTAAAGTGAAGACTTTGGTTTTTTGTTTTACCAAGATATGAAATATTCACATTATCCCTTCCACATACCAGACAAGAGAATGTTGCAGTTCAAAAATCTTTATGACAATTTGAAAAGTGTTGGAAAATATAATGCCTAATGTGGAAATACAGTTTAGAAAAATAAGTAAAACAATTCTAAAGATAGAAAAGCAATTGAAAAGTGGATAGAAAAGTAAAAATAAAAATTGTATAAATAAAATTGAAGAATTTATTATTAACATTGTAATAATTTTATATATTGATGTATCCCCCACCAATTTATTTGTCTATCCATCCTCGATGGATTGATCATCCATCCATTATGAGGTGGATCATCCAACCTATACATAGTTGGATTAAATTGTATGTAGTAGAGATTATGGTTTTCAGAGTGGTGCAGTAGCATAGCATGAAGAAACAAGGTTTGAAATATCAAGATGTATTGAAGAATATTGTATTGCAAGGCAGTGAATCAATGAAAAAAATTATATGTATTGCAGCAGCAATTTGTGTCTTTTGCATGAGCAATTTAAAATTTATCTTTTTTTATCTGTGTATCTTTTGACTAACATTTGGTATCAAAACACTCAATTTCTACAATTAATATCAGATCTAGTACAATGACAGCATTGAATTTTTATAAGAAAATTCCAAAGTAAATACATAAAATATTGCATGACGCTAAACCTGAAGATTTTGTACAAGGTAAAGGATCTTGTCAAAAAGGTAATCAGGTAAACTATGCTCCCATTAGTACAAATTTGAAATCTACTTAGTTACTAAGAAATAACAAACCAAAAGGTGTGGCAAGATACAATGAAAACTAAGGGCCAAGCTTTGATGAAAAATGAAATTGGGATCTCAATGAGTGCCCATCCAATGAAAAACCTATTGGTTGCAAATAGGTTTACAGGACAAAGTATTATTCAGATAACTCTACAAACAAGTATAAGCATTGTGTCAAGAAGGAATTGATCAATGTTTCCCTATAGAAAAATGGAAAACAATAGAATGATCATTATTCATGACATTAACAACATAATATGGTTGGAAATTATATCAGAAGGATATCAAAAGTACTTTTTTGAAAAAAAGATTTTAACTGTAGAAGTTGAAAAGGCAGGTCCGAAAAATGATATTTTCCAGCTTATTGAGTTGTTATATCTAGGAATTGAGGTTTGAAAATCAAAAAACACAATATTCTTGTAACAGGCCAAATATGCTACAGAGTTTTCCAAGACCTCAAAAAATGAAGGTGGTGTTTTTGTTGATGCAAAAAAAACACCAAAAAATCAATTCGCAGCCTATGTAATTAACCACCGTGAAACCAGACATTGTGATTTCACTACATGTTTTATCCAGGTTTATCAGCAATTCACTGGAATGAAGCCAAGCATGCTTTCAAACATTTCAAGGGTGCTACAAATCTTGGACGGGACTATAACGAGACAGACCAGTTTCAATTGAGTGCATATATTTAGCATTATTGATGAGATGAAATTTACTTCAAGATATGATATGCATCTTGGTACAGCAGTTGTGTGTTGGAACAGTATAAAATAGCGATGGGGTTGCAGTATCTTCCAGAAGAGTAGAATACATTGAACGGAGAGAGAGGGGAGGTAGCTTCTTGTTTTTCATTTTCTACTATAGCATAGGTAAATGTTATAGTCGTTGATTTTAAGTGTGACTATGAACTTGTATTGTGTGCTTCCTATGTGTAAAGGTTGAATACCATAGCACAGAAAAGGTTACTTGAAAAAATTAAGATAAGATTATGATGGAAAGACTTTGTGTTATATAATTTTTTTTTGGAATTGGTAACTTAACTTTATGTATAAATATCTTATGTGTTATTAGTAATATGACTAATCAGGGGAATTAAATAATTATTATTTATATTTTTAATATTTTAGTTTATACATAATAAATAATTTATTGTTATCCTATATAAATTTATTTAATATTTTATTATCTTATATAAATTTATTTAAAAAGAAACAAGATATTTATTAAGTGCAACAAGTGATTCCACCTCAACCACTTGATTCCTTACTAGAAGTGGCTCTAGAGATGGAAGTAGGAGGTTAGTAGCTTAAATATTATACTCACTATGTAGTAATTAGTTTATTTAAAAATGTTATACAAACAAAATGTCTTCATTTCACCATGGATTTAGAGTTATGTGTGATTTAATTTTTGTAAATGAAAGACATGAAATAGCTTGTACATATGTAATCTATAGTATATTTTGGGTCTATGATTACTTAGAATATGTTGTTTTAGTAACAGATATTGAAGTTCAATTGTGTTTACTTATTTAGTACATTGATCTCCTTAATGAAAATCCTAAGATATACCAACTCAATGTCTAGACAAGGACAACAATTACTTATATTTTTAACCTTGTTATATTCAACTTTAAAAATAATGATTATATTTCCTAATATATCCTTATGGCACACTTACAACAACGACACTTGCACGGTAGCAACTTTTCATGATAGCAACAATCATTTGTATGGCAGCAATTAATTGTATGATAATAATTGGTCGTACAATAATTATTATTATTACTATAAATGTTTCGAGAAGGAAACACATAAACATATTTTTTTGGCATGTGTGCTAGTTTTGTACATCATAAGCTTCATGTATGGGATTAAAATGAATGGAAATATTTTTCATGGTGTCTACCATGAGGTCAAGTAGTAAATTTTCCATGAAGGATGCATCAAGAGTTGAGAGGGCTCCTCTTGGTAAAGGAAGAAAGTTTTGTATTAGGGTGAGATGGTCTCTCTATACTTTAAACTTTGGTTTACTTACCCATTTGTTGTGTGGATTTTGTCTTTGTACTTAAGTAAATTTATTATTCTCTTGAGTTGTGTATATAGGATATTGTTGGTGCTTGAGTGTGAGACTCCTTATGAGTAAAGTTGTTTTCTTTTAATTATTTGAAAGTCACCTTTGAATATTTGTCTATTATGGGAAAGGTTCCTACCATTTACCTTTGAATCTTTGCCATTCTTCATTTGTATTTGGAAGCTACATCTAGGATTGCACCTTCTTCACTAAAAACTATTCAAGACAAAATATATGGTGTATTTTGGATGTAGGTTGAAGATCTAACTATTCATCACCTCTCCAATCCTATGAATCACTTCATATGAACCATAAAATTTTAGGCCCAAATTTTTTGTCTTAAGAGATGATTTTCTATATGTATGAATCCTTAAGAAAATTTGTCTCTTAAACCAAAATGTATCTTTCACTTATGATGATCATATTGATACTTCACTTGTTTTTATGCTTGAGACAGATTTTACCTAAGTATCTTTATAAATTCTTGTCTTTTCTATAGGAGGTTATTTACCTTTTACCTTGGAACTATTTGTCCATCTATTTGAGGATTTGATATGTTAAAATCATGTTAAGTTTGGTTCTACTCAATGCAAAAAGCTTCTTCCAAATGTTGCTATTGAAGAGAAGATATATATCATATACAATGGTCTCGGAAATGCTATCAAGTTTAAAAAATTGACTCAAGAATATCTAGACATCTTACTTTCTTTGAATGGATGTTATAATGCACATATCTATATACATACATTACAAATTAGTCTACACCACAAAACCATTATTTTACTTCTAATTTAGGAAGACTTCAATGAAGTATTTTTAAATATTTATTTATTTATTTTATTTGGTAATGGTTGCAACAACCTTAGAGATTTGATAGTATCACCTTTATTCCTTTGGAAAACTTCATGTTTTCTTAAAAAATTATTTATGTTCACTTTCATCCCCTTTAAGATGATGATTGGTTTACCTTTTATACATGTTAAAAAACATGAATGTCCTACAAATGTAAACACATAAAATTCTTGAAGGGCCTTATATTTTACCTTTAATTATTTAGTCAATTAGACACAATTTTGTCTCAAAATAGCTTCTTTACATGAGTAGTGTAGGTCCAATTATTCTTTAGCTTCAAACCTTTGTATAATTTGAGAAATCAAGATTAAGATTAGTTTTTAGCTAGAACTTTGAAGAGAGATGAAGAATGATCTATGGATTTGTTCCATTCTGTCTTTGATTTTAGTTAGAACTTTGAAGAGAGATAAAGTAAATGGGGATACTTTGGAGGGTAGATTTGACTAACTAAACTTTACCTATTTGGCTAAAGAGGATTCCTCTCCAGCTAGATAGTTTTTTAGTCAACCTATCAATTACTAGATTACACAAGCTTGTCTTCATCCTTCCTTTGAACAACGACATCCCCAAGTATGTTGTTGGGAGATCTCCAATGTCACATCCAAAATTTTTGACAATCCTCCTGTCTTATGACAATGGTATTAAGAAAGTAGACTTTACTTTTAGAAAAGTCTACCTTCTGTCCTGTTGTTAGGGTTATGCATAGTGGTGAATATTCACAAATTGGGTGAATATTAGGATTTTCAAAATTGGAAATTGGCGAATATGAGGACCCTCGACGTCGGTCCATTTGCTTAAAATTTTTAGGACCAATTTGTTTTAGGGTTAATTTGCCACAATATATATCCAAACATAGGCATATGTGTACTCGTTGGGAAGCTCTTTTCGAGCCTGATCTAATGGTGGTGTTTTTATGAAGTTATAAGGTGATTTAATGGGTCAAAATTGGTCCCAAATATTACCTTAATTTTTAGAGCTTCAAATGCCCCAAATTTTGGTGTGAAGATGATTGATTTGATTTTCTTAGGATTTGCCTTGATTTGAATTAGGATTCACCATTTTTTTACAAGTACATTTTGAGTCCAACCTCTTAGAGGATTGAGGATTTCCAGACTAGGATGGTATCATCAACAAATTATTGATGTGAAATAGGGTCTGATGTAGATGTTGTTTTGAAACCTCCTACCTTACCTTCCTCCACTACAATCTAAGATAAGTACACTTAAGGTAAGGTGTTATAAGAAGGATGGGCATAAATTTTATAGGGAAGTGTATAGATGAAATATAAGGTATTATAAGAAGGAACTGGAATCTTAAGCATGCCCACAAGGACCTAATATCATCAAAGACACATTATGAAGAAGGAATTGGAATCTTTATTATTTTTGTAATATCTTTTTTTTTATACATAAGGAAATCAGTTACATCCATGGTCCTTTTCTACTACAAGGTTCAAATAGCTACCCCTTATAATCCCTATTCCACCTCGTTGTTTAACTGATGTGAAGTGGACCAGTCACTCAAAATTGGAATGGTAAACAAGCACAATGACACCTTTGAGGTCTTTGAATCCAAGAAAATAAATATTGAAAGCTTCAAAACCTTTGGATAATCAGTGAAAATGACTAGGCTCTCTATTGTTGTGTTAGGGTGGCTACACCATAACTAATCTGTCGTACTCCTTATGGCATGTGTCGCTTTATTGATATGACGAACATGGCCTCCTTAATTATTATAGTAATGTTTAATAATATTTTATAATACTACCCCAAGGCAGTATAAAATAATATTTAATAACATGCTCAACAATATATTTAATATTACACACTGAAAATATATTAATTTAATAATTTATGTACTTTGATTAGTGCTATGAACTATGTAGTGTCGTGCCAAAAAACTAGTTTCATATAGTTGTGCGTCAACACGTTGAAAAACATGTAAAATATCTTGAGATAGAAGGGAAGGCATGTAAAAAATATCTTGAAATAGTAGGGAAGGTAGTGACCTTGTTACCCCTATAAAATTGCTTTGAAAACGTCCAAATGATCCAAATACTTCATACGACTATATTAAAGGATAAAATATGAAAACCAAGTTATAGAATTACCTAGAGAAATGGGCAAAGAAGATATGATTTATAAACAAAAAAAAAGCCGAGTATTCACATTCATCATTATTCAATAAATATATTACATAAATAGGTATAGATGTACTTTGAATCAACGTGTTGTCCCTTTCCTTGGGTGGAATAGGTGGAACTAAAACAAAGAACAACTCTACTACAAATGTGGATGAATTGGTATATACTTCCTTTGATTGTTCATCTACATTGTTGAAACAATATGCAAGGGGGCCTTTAAAAAATGATAAGCCCTTGCTATAGTTTATGTCTATTTTAGACGGAGATACCATTGGGTAAGGTTAGAAATGCAAAGGAGATTCATCAACTGCAATCAACCTTTGCAATGATGTAATAAAAGTAAATATACATGTGTAATAAAAAAGTAAGGTTGATCCCAATTCTATTATCCATTGTACTTCACCTTACTTTAAGAAAATACTAATAATATTTAAAAATGAATCTTTTAGCTCTAAATTTTCTAATTAGAACATATTCCATGGTTGGAATTCCGTTTCACGTTAATACCTATTTATTTATCTATTTAAAACGTCTGTCACACAAATGACACTACAAATCTCGAGCGACGGATGACCCCCTCATACTCTCTCATATTAGGTCAACAACAAGGTAAAATAAATAATCTTGTTAAAGCAGGTTTCCCCTTAATTGCACAACCATTGTCCCGCTTGTAAGTTGTCATCTGCTTTAATATTTAATCCTGTTCGCTCACAATCTTAGCTGACCATGAAAACAATATTGTCATAGCATGAGCTCACTTCTCGAAGCTGGTTTTGAAAAACATGAGGTCACTCGTAAAAGGCAACGCTTCGTAAAAGGAAAAGCTTCTTTTTACGAAGCATGAGGGGACTTTTTACTTTGACATTTCAAAACAAGCTTTGTCAATATTGTTCATGGTCAGACGATATTGTGAGCGAACATAAGTGAGCTCACGCTTTTCAAAACAAGCTTGGTCCGACGATATTTTAAGTGCATCACACTGAAAAACTTGTGCAACATCTCACTCCTATTAAAGGTTCATCGTTGTTCCACTCTCATTCAGCTTTACCAATAAATATAATTCAGGGTATATTCAACAAAAAAATCACCCCCAAAAGTAGACCTATTTATATTTGGAAAAAGAATACAGAATAAATTTTTCATACTGGCAAAACAAATACTAAAAAAAAACATAGTAAACAACGTTGCCAATGTAACAATCCTGTTCGCTGGTGTAATATTTAAAAAAGAAAAAAAAAAAAAAAACACATAGCTAAGCAAATATAAAACAAAAGGAAGAATATGCGATCCTGTATGGTTGAGAAACTCAAAGTCCACATAAAACGAGCAAGGCCAATGGCCCAATTCCGACTCTGAATTGGGATTTGGCAAACTCGAAAATGTTATCCATATGTGATTGTGGATACAATAGTTGTGTATTCAGATACATTTCCAAACAGTATCCAAGAAGTATGGTATCTGTATTTAATTGGCGGAAATGGGTTTCTAAGGAAGAGGAAAGCCAGATATGGTATCTCAGACAAAGATAAAGCAAAGTTGCAAAATTAATCCGCATGGATTAGAGACATCCAAGATGAATTAGAGACACCCTTTAGCTAGGGAGTCATCTGGAGATTGAAAATATGAGAGGGAACCACAATGTTAAATCAACATAGGCCAGAATCACATAATCAATATTACTAGAACAAATGCTGCTCCTTCCATGCACAATTTTTACGTTAAAATATAATGTTGATGAAAAGCCCCAGCCAATAAAGCGCTTATGAACAGTTGCTATAAATTTGCAAGCACATACACCAAACAAATAAGAATATCTGCTATATCAGGCTTTAAGGCAAAAGGCTTGCAGAAGATAGAAGATATTTGTACGAATCAGTACAAACATTATTTTTCAGAAACAAGGGCATATCCAATAGGATATTGAAGTCTGTAACTTTACCTATAAATATAATTCAGGATATATTCAAAAGAAAATCACCCCAGAAGTCGACCTATTTATATTTGGAAAAAGAACTATACAGAATAAAATTTTCATAATCCCAAACGAAGCATAGCAAACAACATTATCAATGTAACAATCCTGTTCCCTGGTGTAATATTATTCAAGAAAAAGTAACACATAGCTAAGCACATACAAAACAAAAGAAAGGATATGCAATGTAATATTCTTCAACCAAAAAAAAAAAAAAACCTAACCACATATGAAACAAAAGAAAGAATATACAATCCTGCACAGTAGAGAAAATCAGGGTCCGCACAAAATGGTCAAGGCCAATGGCCAAATTCTGATTCAGAATCGGGAATTGACAAACTCAGAAATCTTATCTATATGGGATTGTGGACACAATAGTGTGTATTCAGATACATATCAAAACAGTATCCAAGAAGTATGGTATTTGTATATAATTGATGATGGAAATGCATTTTCAAGTAAGATAGATAAATAAGATAGATAAATAGGTATTAACGTTGAAGGAAATTCTAATCATGGAATATGTCATTAGACTTGTACCAGATAGATATAATAACTTAGACAAAAATAAATCAAAGTTGCAAAATCATGATCCGCAATTTATCAACAATGCACAAAACACCGGACCTGCAATTAATTGAGCGGAAAAAACAAAATTTTAAATTTTATTTAATTTTCCATGTATTAAGAAAAATAATTTTATTTTCAAGTTTGAAAATAATTTAAACTGAGCATTTTTTTACACTTTATCGTGATTTTTTAAATCCATTAACATTCTTTCAATATTCTGCATAGAAAGTTGACGGCAAAAACTCGTGATTAGCATAATTGTTTTCCAATTTTGGTAACCAACGAAGAAATACATAAGCCATATGTTTGAGATATAACTTTTAATGCAAATAACCACATCAAATAAGAGCACATGACATATTAAAGTAAGTGTGAAACATATTCACATTAATGTGAATATGTGCAGCATGCTTAAGATAGACCACCGTTTGCAGCTTCAATCTAATCTTCCATACCTTCTTTGTAAAAATTATTTGACAATGCAAGTAACCAAGTAACCGTTTTTTTTTAATAGGGAAATTGGTAACTTCATAAATGGGTTGCTTTTATAAATCTTAAGTCAGTTGGATAAAGCACAGCCGGATCAGACCCTTCAGGTACAGTTACCATAGGTAACTCCATGAATGGGCTGCCTCTATAAACCTTAAACCCGTTGGGTAAAGCACAGTGGGACCTGACCCTCCAGGTCCCACTACCATCTAGCCTATCCCCTTTTGGGTATGCAGTGAGTTTGAACCTTGGACATCCCCAAAAAGAGGTCAAAGCCTTACCCGCTGCACCATCCTTGTAGATAAATGTTTAAGGTAAACACAGGATTTTTAGAGGAACGTGGATCCCTATCAACAAGGTGGGTATAAGAGGAATAGAACAGGCCTCTACCATCACATAAAACATTAACAACTACATTCCCAACTATACCATATATCAGTACGAAGAAAAAGAAAATGGTATCTACTCTACCAACACCCAAAACTCAAAACTTAAACAATGTAAAAATTATTGATGATGCAGAGTAATTGCTCAAGACCTTAAAATCAATGAGTTATTTCATATCACAAAGACCAGTTTGCATATCTTTATAAATAATATTAGATGCGTAAAACTAATAATCCTTTGAAGCCCTCTATTTGGCTTGGCAGCTGCAATTTGCTTTGACCAATTAGAATCTATTGCTGATTATTTCCAATACCAACACGAGACAAATCAACTGAGACCAAGGCATCGTATAACACAACATATTTCAAAGGAATTACGAACATTAATACTTCTTTAAGAAAGAATGGTACAAGATCACATTCCTATTGTGAAGGTTCCTTTTCGAACATAAAAGCCAAGGTTCTCAACAATGGCCAGATATTTCGAAATGAATCAATCTCGTTAATTAACAGGTCATTTAATCATTCCTTTGTTTGTTTGGTAATTTACATAGAAAATAAACCTTAACAAAGATTTAATACCAAATATTTAGAATCATATTTCACCTATTGTAAGTGGTTTCTTTATCATTATATACTATTTTCCTATCGAACATCTTACCATCTTTTATAATAGTGTAAGTGGTTTCTTTATCATTATATACTATTTTTTTATCGAACATCTTACCATCTTTTATAATGGTGTAAGTGTTTTCTTTATCATTATGTATTATTTTTCTATCGAATTTTTAAGGTTTTTTCAACAATACATGGCAAGCATTTATAGAATCTCATCCTTATATGATCTTATCTAAAAATTTAGCTTACACTTTTTACTTACTAAAATATTGTGTCCCTTTTGCAGCCAAGAGACCTTGTATGGACTAGGGTGTTCTACCTTCTTCAACCCCAACTTCTCTACCATCTTAGTAGATACTAAATTATCCATACTTCCACTGTCTACAATGACCTTGCAACATTTGCCACCAAATTTGCACACCGTTCTGAAAATATTTCTCCTTGGGACATGTTCACATTCCTTCTTCTATGGCTTCAAAAGCACTCTCTTCATCATGACAGATTCTCCTTGCTTGAACTACTCCACATACCTTGCGGAAGCAACCCTTTCTTCTTTGGTTGGTGCAATATGGTTCATAATATCCTTTCCATTATTGTTGTTGTATTGTGTGGTTGGACATTCAAATGTCCAATGACCATCTTGTTTACATCTATAACATATTTTAGAGAATCCTCTACCCCCGTCCTCAACCAAAACCACCTCTTCCTTGTAAGAAGTATTCATCTTCTTTTTTTTTGTTGTCCTCTTCCACTACTTGTTTGTCCTCATCCACGCGAGAATCATCCTCTTCCTCTCTAATTATTTTTTTGCTTTTGCAACTTCTCCTCTGCCTTTAAGGGCAACTGGTAGGCTTCCTTTACCATCCTTATCCTTATCATACTAAATTCATCATATATAGACATCCATAGTCCATTGGTGTAATTTAACACTTTCTTCTCATTGTCTTCCACATGATGCGATCCAAATGGTAAGCCTGTAGAATTTCTTTGTGTACTCCTTCACACTCATATCCTTCTATCTTAGGTTTTGCAATTTTTTAAGAGACTAATTGATAGTTAGATGAATGGAATTTGGCCTTCGGCTTGGTCACCATTTTCTCCCATGTCCTAATCATTTCCTTTCATTTTCTTTGCCTTTTAGTTTGAATATGGTACCACACAAGGATGCATACCCTTTCAAATTTGTGTAGGCAAATTTCACCCTTTTGGGTTCTTCTATTGATTTAAAATCAAAGTATTCCATTTCGATAATCTAATCTATAAGCTCCTCTATATTTAGGCTTCCATTGTATGACAGGGTTTCCATCTTTGGATTTCAACCCATATTAGAGATTGCTTGAATCAATTCCTCTTCTTCTTCTTCCCCTTGCTCTTCATCTTGTATGACCAACCTCCTCGTCTTCGCTATCACTAATCTCCTCAAGATGAGTACCTCTTCTTTGGGCAGTTTTGATCACCTCCAATTGGGCAATAATTCCCCTTGGCATCTTAGTTATATCTACAACTTGAGGGTCTTGTGGTTTTCTTCCCCATTATGCCATCATTTATTTTGCAAGAATCATACCTCAAAGATCTTCGATATGATGCATCGGTCTAGTAGAGCAAATCTTCTTCAATCACTTGATAAATCTTCAAAATTCCATAGATGACAGGATCTGAGGCAATAATTTTCTATGGCAAGATACTCCTTTTGATATTAGAATCCTCTAAGATGAATTTGGCAAGATGATAGCCTGAAACTATGTCAACATATTTGGTTATGTTGACAAGATGATAGTTTACATTCAAGATAGCACATCCTGCTATGTCGACAAGATGACACACCATGCTATGTTAGGTATATTCTGGTTATGTTAGCAAGATGTCAGTTTACATTCAATAAGGAATACCACCACTCTTCTTATGATGATAGTATTTAAGGCAACGGAGGACAACTAAGTCATAGATGGCAGGTTTCATTAACTCAATAAATGACAACTTTCTATTGTGACAAAAATAAATAAGTTAGTATTCACAAACAAATATCTCATTGATAGTCTTCTCATAAGTTAGTATTCATGATGATCTCACTCAATGGCAAGGCTTGACTATGATCTCTTGAAGAAAAATATCTATATGACTGGATAATTTCAATGGTGCACTTTTTAATGGTTTTCCCTTGATTTTGATGTTCTCCCTTACAACCTACACAAACTGAACAACATTACATATGCAATCTATAAAAATAGATTTTCAAACACTAAATGATAGAGTATTATGAAATAATTAAGAAAGATTTATTATAGATGAACTTGTTGGATTACAAATACGTCCTTGAGTATTCCTCACACTTTACTCTCTTCTTTGGTCATTCATTCTTCCAAAACCCCCTCTCCATAGTCACACATTGTTGTCTTTTATTTGTTTCTATGTCTGATCATTTGGTCTTCCTCTCACCATGGTTGACAAGTCTCATCGTTTCATCTTCCATGTATATGTCTGCATCAATCAGAATGGATCCTAAGAATGTACAAAGAAAATAGTTATAGCTATGGCTCATGTCATGATTCAACACAAGGGAATGACAAATATATTTTAAGCAGGTAAGTAAAAAAACCAGTTTACTCACAAATGGGGTCACTTTTCCAAAGAAAAATGATTTAACTACAATCTAGGACTAGACATCCCCAAAAAAATTTTAGGACATATAATACTTTAATTACCAAAGAAGAAAAAACCAAATTAAATGCCTATGGATTAAAATGTTTGCTTCTTGGCTATCATAACTAACAAAAAAATAAAGGTTGTATGATCTTTATTTTCAAAAAAAAAATTGAGAGTCGTAACATTATCTTCTATGAAAAGGGTCACCATCATACTTTATGATCAACACTTAATTGAAGCATTGAGATCAAGATAGTAAAAAGAATCACAGTGAAAAGAAAAATGTAAAGAGAAGATTTTGATCTTGTTGTTTCACCAAGCTATGACACATTGACAGAATCCCTCCCACATACAAGTCAAGAGAATATTGCAGCTCAAAACTCTTTATGACAATTTGAGAAGTGTTGGAAAATGTAACGCTTAATGTGGAAGCAATTTAGAAAAATAAGTAAAGCAATTCTAAAGATAGAAAGGCAATTGAAAAATAAAAAAGTGAATAGAAAAGTAAAAATAGAAATTCTATAAATAAAATAGAAGTTACTATTAATATTTTAATAATTTTATATATTGATGTATCCCTCCACCAATTGATTTGTCCATCCATATCGGTGGATTGATCATCCATCCATTATGGGGTGGATTATCCAATGTATACATAGTTGGATTAAATTGTATGGAGTAGAGACTATGGTTTTTGAGAGTGTTGCAGCAACATCAAGAAATAAGGTTTGAAATATCAAGATGTATTGAAAAATATTGTATTGCAAGACAGTGAATCAATGAATAAAATTATATGTATTGCAACAACAATTTGTGTCTTTTGCATGAGCAATTTGAATTTTATCTTTTCTATTTGTGTTTCTTTTGCATAATTTTTTTCTTCTCTATAAACTAACATTTGGTATCAAAGCACTCAATTTCTACAATTAATATGAGAGCAAATTTCTATAAGAATATTCCAAAGTGAATACATAAAACATTGCAGGACGCTAAACCTGAAGATATTCTACAAGGTTAAGGATCTTGTAAAAAAGGCAATCAGGTAAACTATCCTCCCAATAGTAGAGATTTGAAATCTACTTAGTTATGAAGAAAAAACAAACCAAAAAGTGTGGCAAGATACAATGAAAACTAAGGTCCAGGCCTTGATGAAAAATGAAATTGGGATCTCAATGAGTGTCCATCCAATGAAAAACCTATTGGTTGCAAATAGGTTTACAGGACAAAGTATCAGTCAGATAACTCTACAAACAAGTATAAGGGTTGTGGCAAGAAGCTATGCACAATAAGGGATTGATAAATGTTTCCCTATAGCAAAATGGAAAACAAAAGAATGATCATTATTCATGACATTAACAACATAATATTGTTGGAAATTATATCAGAAAGATATCAAATGTACTATTCTGAAAAAATATTTTAACTATAGAAGTTCAAAATGCAGGTCCGAAAAATGATATTTTCCAGCTTATTGAGGTGTTATATCTGGGAATTGAGGTTTGAAAATCAGAAAACACAATATTCTTATAACAGGCCAAATATGTTTATCCACCGTGAAACCAGACATTGCGATTTCACTACATGTTTTATCCAGGTTTATCAGCAAATCACTGGAATGAAGCCAAGCATGCTTTCAAATATTTCAAGGATGCTACAAATCTTGGACGGGACTATAACAAGACAGACCAGTTTCAATTGAGTGCATATGTTTAGCATTATTGATGAGACGAAATTTACTTCAAAATATGATATGCATCTTGGTACAACATTTGTGTGTTGGAACAGTATAAAATAGCGATGGGGTTGCAGTATCTTCCAGAAGAGTAGAATCCATTGAACAGAGAGAGAGAGGAGGTCGCTTCTTGTTTTTCATTTTTTGCTATAGCATAGGTAAATGTTATAGTCGTTGATTGTAAGTGTGACTATGAACTTGTATTGTGTGCCATATCTTGTTATGTGTAAAGGTTGAGTACCTTAGCAAAGAAAATGTTCCTAGAAAAAATTAAGATAAGATTATGATATAAAGACCTTATGTGTTATTTTTTTATTTTTTTTTTGTTGGCAATAGTAACCTGATTAATCAGGTGAATTAAATAATTACTATTTATATTTTATAATATTTTGGTTTATAATAAATATGGAAAATCCTTTTTTATTTTATACATAACAAAATATTTATTGTTATCTTATATAAATTTATTTCAAAAGAAAGCAAGATATATTATTAATTATAACAAATGATTTCATCTTAACTATTTGAGTCCCTACAAGAAGTGGCTCTAAATATGGAAGTGAACAATAATGTGTCAAAAAAAATTATTATTACTTTATATGAAATTATTTTAAAAGGAAACAAGATATTTATTAAGTGCAACAAGTGATTTCACCTCAACCACTTGAGTCCCTAATAGAAGTGGCTCTACAGATAGAAGTAAACAATAATGTGTTAGGGAGTAGCAAAGATGGTTGGATAGGAAAGCAAGAGAGTGGTGCAACAAAAATAAAATTGTAGGTAAAAGAAGAGAGGGGAAGTTGTAATCAAAAGTAAAGGGTAGTATAACATAGAACAATTCATGCAAAGGATAATGCATATAGAGAAAAGTATATCTAGAAGAAGTGAACATAGAGGAAAGTTTTCATATAGAAGGAGTTATATACAAGAAAGAGAAAAAACTATACCAATAAACCATCATCAAAGAGGATTTATAATAAGCTTGGAATAGGAGGTTAGTAACTTAAATATTATACTCACTATGTAGTAATCAATTTATTTAAAAAAGTTATACAAACAAAATGTCTTCATTTCACCATGGATTTAGAGTTATGTGTGATTTAATGTTTGTAAATGAAAGACATGAAATAGCTTGTACACATGTAATCTATAGTATATTTTGGGTCTATGAGTACTTAGAAGATGTTGTTTTAGTAACAAATATTGAAGTTAAATTATGTTTACTTATTTAGTACAATATGTGTTAGAGTGTAAATTTTGGTATGTGTGCTAGTTTTGTACATCATAGGCTTCATGTGTGGGGTTATAATGAATGGAAATATTTTTCATGGTGTCTAGCATGAGGTCAAGTTGTAGATACATCAATATTTGAAGAAATTTTTATATTAGGGTGAGATGGTCTCTCTATACTTTAAATTTTAGTTTACTTATCCCTTTGTTGTGTGGATTTTATCTTTGTACTTATAAGTAGATTTATTATTCTCTTGAGTTGTGTATATAGGATATTTTTGGTGCTTGAGTGTGAGATTCCTCATGAGTAAAGTT
The DNA here is from genome assembly GCA_028583015.1 of Wollemia nobilis. Lineage (NCBI taxonomy): Eukaryota > Viridiplantae > Streptophyta > Pinopsida > Araucariales > Araucariaceae > Wollemia > Wollemia nobilis. The sequence goes on from JAQPPZ010001195.1 coordinate 2,998,114, forward strand.
GTTTTCTTTTAATTATTTGAAAGTCACTTTTGAATATTTGTCTTTTTTGGGAAAGGTTCCTACCAATGACCTTTAGATTCATTTTAAAATTAAATTATATATAATATGCTACCTAAATATAGATGGAAGAGTGAACTCTTTTAGAGATCCACCTTGAAGTTATTGTTTGGGAAAATCCAGCTTTCATAATGGAATTCATAGAATTGATAGTATAATAAATAATATAGCATAAATATAAGATTACTAAGGAGCAAATATTGGAATTACTTAGGAAAGAAAGTAAGCTTTTATTTGGGGTTAAAATGGGAGGAAAATAAATATGTATTAAACAAATTAATGTAATATTCATAAGTATCATATTATAATTGTTTTGGAGTAATAGATATTATTGATATTATCGTTACAAAAAGGAATATATTAATAGATATTTATTTTAAAGAAAAATGCATAAGGACATATTTGAAATTTGTTTATAGGATTCATTATAGTGATTAGTTGTAAAAACATAAAATTATATTAACCCTAATAAATGGGAATTATGTAAGTTATCTTATAAGACATAAAGTCTTTAAAATAAGAAAAATATTCTAAATTGGGTTTAGTAGACATGAATAAGCAAACAACGAATTTTTAAGTGAAATTATCAAATGGAAGCTTAGTCATCAATAACGAGATATCATGTAGATTAATTTTGAAATATATAATTATGGTGTTATGAAATAAATATTATTAGAAATTGTAAAATAAATATTATCATCTATATGCATTGTATTAAACTAGGATTATGGATTCTGCCTCTAAATTAGAATCTACAAGTGAAATAGGGGTTGTAAATTATTAGGTCATGGACTAAAAAATATTTGTTCTATTATATACAAATTTTGGAAATGGAAGCTTTTTTCTCAACTTTAGTGGCCATTATATTTGATCTTAAAGATTGAATATTTAACCATACATCAACTAGAGAGATTGTCTTTTATTAAAATTTTAGTTACAAACCATCAATCAGATAATCAAACTATTAAATTTATTCACTAATGTAATTGGACCTAGTAAAGGAGAAGGAGGTATCTTGCACATTCGAAGAAATTATTTTTAACTTTAAGGTCAAATCAAAATCTTCCTCAAATCTAATTATGGATGGTTTCAAAATGTTGACTTTAATCCTTTGTCAACAATTAACAAAATTGTAATTTATGAGTAACATTAAACCACTTAAACTATCCATGATTAAACCAACTTATATACACCAAAGCTTGTCCAAATTCTTAAATACAATATTGATTGTGATTTATTACACTAAAACTTGACAACATTTTATTGATCAATAGTTATTTTTTGTTAAGACATATGAGAAGTGCACCACATCAAAATTATCACTTGTTTTAGAATAACTTTGTGTTGAATCATCAACTCCTATTGAGCACATGAAGGAGTTGAGAAAATAATATTAATGTCTTCATTAAATTTGAAATTCCTACTAATGAAGACATCCTTAGATTTTGGATCATATAACTTATGTTCCTTCTTCTTCTTCTTTTTTATTTGGTTAGTGTGAGAAACCCCTATGACCAACACATAGGGCTGAGCAGGATCCCCCCAACCATGACCCCTCCTAAATATGAGAGCTATGCTTATCAATAGGGAATTTAACACACAACCACCACACACCCACCCCCTCACACACTCACCCATGCCGCGGTTTGAACCTTGGACCTCTCGAAGAAGAGCCAAAGCTCGAACCATTGCGCTATCCCCCATAGGACAACTTATATCCCTTATTTTAATCATCACAGCCAATAAAAATATGTTTAATGTTTTTGCTATCAAAATTCTTAGCTCTTGTTTCATTTGGTACATGTGCACATGATTTACCACCAAATACTTTATAGTCCAAACTAGGATTCCTTCAATTCCATGCTCTAAATGTGATATTGTTATGGTAGGAGACCTGTTTTGAATGTGTTGTTGTATTTGTTGGTTCTACCTAAATTTCTAAATGTAAATTCTTATATTGAATCATTATCCAAGCCATTTTGATCAAAGTTCTATTTTTTGGCAATTCCATGTTGTTGTGGGGTGTACTTGTTCATTGTTTCACTTTAAATGCCATGTTTTTGACAAAAAATCTTAAATTTATAGTCAACATATTATCCTCCATTGTTCATTGTTATCCTTTTGATTCTTTTGTTACTTTCTAATAGGCCTTAAATATTTCAAAAATTTTGAACACTTAATTCTTGGTCTTAACAAAGTATACCCAAACCTTCCTAGAAAAATCATTTATGAAGATTAATATATATTTTGATCCTCCTTGTGATTAATTATTCATGGGACCACACAAGTCATTATTCTTGCTCTTGAAGTTCTCCTTTCAAATGTGTCTCAATGTTTTTTTTTTTGGTTATATAGATAAACTGGTTACAATCACAATTTTTAGTACACTGGCAGGGTTCAAACTATCAGCGAAGGCTTCCAACACATCCACCGTCTCATTAATGGTAACCTGGCATGAGATGGGGACGTCGGACGCACAGGGTTTGCACCGTCTTCGTTAGTCTGGTTCAACACATGGCATGAAGAGGTTCGTCGAACAATTAGGAAATAGATCACCGTCATCAATCAGGTGCAACATGTAGAGAAGTCGAATCGGGCTACTGGCTATGCATGGGCACGACCATGGGATTGGAACCTAGGTCTCCTCTCGGTAAGCACCCCAACTTACCAATCCACCTAGAACTAACCCTATAAATTTCACAAATGTTTGTTTTTACTTTGACCCATGGAAGGTCATGCAATATGTCTTTCTTTGAAAATGTAGATAAACTATGATAATTTAAGTGCCCAATCCATTGGTACTATAATATACTAATGAAATCATGTATTTCCACAAAATTTGTCTTGTTTATATGAACCAAATCAAAATCATATATCCCATTTTCTATAATTCGTATGGTCATGAATTTCATTCATCCCTTATATTTTTAATCAAACACTTGTCTTAGGAAAATTCTACTTTGTATCCATGTTTTATTATTTGATTTAGTACAAGAATATTCTTCATAAAATTTTCTATACCAAACACATTAATGATTTTATATTTTTCCATCGTTACCCTTCATGGAAATTATGTCAACACCTTCAACACCACATGAGATTTCATCACCTAAAATAACTTTTTGTTTTGGTTACATAGGAGAGTTGGTCACAACCACACTATTTTTAGTAACTGACAAGCACAAAGTTCAAACCATAGGGGTTGCTCCAACCAAACCTATTCCACCTCATTATTATTGACCCACTATGAAGGGTACCATAGATCACTAGAGATTTGTACTATCATCATCGATCTAGTACATACTCAGAGGATTCAGATTAGACTACTACCTTTGCAAATAAGCTACCCTTGAGGTTTAAACCTGGGTGTCTTCTTGGTAAGTGCCTAGCCAAACAAGCACTTACCAATCCACCTAACTCTTAGAAGCCTAAATTTAGGAGGGTTTTTTCTCTTCCAAGGAATCAAAATATTTCCTATGGTAAATCATATGTTGACTTGTGCCTGAATCAATAAACTAGGCATATGTAGAGCTTGCATATGAAAAGTAGAACGTTTTTAGAGTATTATTCCTCTTTAAAAAAATTATATTGATTCTTTCATTAAATTTTTCTTTGATAAACACAATTTTCTTTTATGAAATTGATTTGTTTTTGTATCAAGTTATCTTAAAGCTTTTTCTTATATTTGTGTTATGTTTTAATTGTTATTATGCCTTATATTGAAGGTTTTTTTATTGCTAATGTTGTTTCCTTCTTTACCTATTTTGTTTTTTTTCTATACTATAGATCTTCTCTTTGTTGTATTTGTTTGTGTTTTATTTTTCCTCTTGGTTAGAGAACTTCCATTTCCGTTTAGTCACCAAAGTGCATCCACTCTTACTAGATATGCCATTAAAATTCTTAAGTTTTTCATCTTCGCTTAACAAGGCCCAACATAACTCTTGCAATTACATATTATCTAATTATTTTATCAACTTAAGGCTAGATATAGAGTTATTATATTTACTAGGCAAGTTATCAATAAAAATTCAGTAATATCTTCATGTGTATAAGAGTTGTAAGTTGATTTCCCAACAATTTTGATTTGGTGATATGGTCATTAGTACTCTCTTATTCCTTTAACTAGATATATATTAATTATTTCTTAAGATCCATAATTTTGAGTTTGCTAGTCCTCTCATACATTGCGAAAAAAATATCCCATACTTTTTTTTAATGTTTGAAGATCTTGAGCATAAGACTTGAATGTTGGATTTATTTATCATAAAATAAGTGTTCTTATATTCATGTACTTTTTATCCCATTTAGCATGTTCATTAGAATCAATTAGTTCTATTTATAATATAAGTGTCATCTCCATCTTCTATTCTTTATAATTTGTATCATTTAGTTTTTTAACTACTATATAATTATCCTTTAAACCCATAAATGAGGCAACAATATAAGAAGACAAGACAAAATATTACCACAAATACAAAGAAAATAAGCCTCTCTAAACTCCACCACACGGAAAAAAATCTTCATCCTTAAATATCTAAAGATTTGTTTTATTAGGAACCAATCACTAAAGACTTGGAACTTACATAATATAACTTATAAACAAACTTTTATAAGTTTACACATATTTTATATAACTTAAAAATTTTAAGTTCATACTAAAACTCTATAAAACCTACCTTTTGACTAACACTTTACAATTTATATGATTAAATTTAACATACAATAATTTTCAATAACACTTTACAATTTATATGACAATAATTATAACTATTTCTTTTTCTACCTTTATTTGTGTATAAATGTCTCAAAAAAATATAAACAAAATAAATTTATTTCCAACACTTTAATGTTTTCCTTGCCATGGTCGAGGGCCTATCTTAATAAACGTTTGAAACTAAAAAAATCCAAAATAATAAAAAAATATGGTTTTTACAATAGACGTTTGAACTAAAAAATCCAAAATAAAAAAACAATGGTTTTTACAACACACCGCCAATCAGAATCGACAAAAGGAAAAGAAAAAAAACTTCTTAGAAACTTTTGGTTAATAATTTCAAATTCGCCATGTTCATGGACGTAATCTGAAATTTAAATTTTGAAATGAAATTTAAGCGACAAATTTGATACGTGCAGATTGTCCACAAATTGGACTTAGGGAAAATCGAAACACTGATTTAGCGTGTCTCTCTCTTTTTCTCTGCCAAAATATAACAAGGATGGCTAAAAAAATGGAGAACCACGATTGGATGTCAGATGCCCATACTCTTCTAGAAATTCTCTGCTCGGCCTCTGCATGCAAGATAAGAGATGTCAAATCATAATAAATCGTTTTGGAAATGAAATTGAATAAAAAAACTAAGTAACCCACCTAGCTGCAGAAAGACACTTTTCTGAGAGGAGAAGACTAGTAAATAGGAGGCGGAGGAGGAGATGTATAGTGGTAGGTTGGTGGAGGCGGTGGGGAGTGGTAATAGTAAGGAGACTTTTCTGTTGGGGCTGGGGGTGGTGGTGACTTGTATTCGTATACAGGAGGTGGCGGTGATTCCATTGGTGGTGGTGGGGAGCTGTACTTGTAAACTGGAGGTGGTGGAGAGCCCGGTGGTGGTGGCGATTTGTAGTAATATGGAGGAGGAGGCGAGGGTGAAGGAGGTGGCGGGGATTTGTAATGGTAGGGAGGAGGAGGAGATGGGGATGGTGGGGGTGGCGACTTGTAGTAATATGGTGGAGGAGGAGAAGGAGATGGAGGGGGCGGGGACTGGTAGTAGTATGGCGATCTTTCTTTTGGTGGCGGTGGAGACTTGTAGTAATATGGAGCTGGAGTTGGTGATGGAGGTGGTGGTGACTTGTAGTAGTATGGAGGAAGAGGGCTGGGAGATGGTGGTGGTGGTGATTTGTACAGGTATGGAGGAGGGGGACTGGGAGATGGAGGTGGGGGAGACTTGTAGTAGTATGAAGGAGGCGGCGATGGAGATGGTGGGGGAGGAGACTTGTAGTAGTATGGTGGAGGCGTTGATGGAGAAGGTGGGGGAGGAGACTTATACAAGTATGGAGGAGGCGGCGATGAAGATGGTGGGGGAGGAGATTTGTAGTAGTATGGAGGAGGAGGGCTGGGAGATGGCGGTGGTGATGATTTATATAGGTATGGAGGAGGGGGGCTGGGAGATGGAGGTGGGGGAGACTTGTACAAGTATGGAGGTGGCGGCGATGGAGATGGTGGGGGAGGAGACTTGTAGTAGTATGGAGGAGGAGGGCTGGGAGATGGTGGTGGTGGTGATTTCTACCGGTATGGAGGAGGGGGGCTGGGAGATGGAGGTGGGGGAGACTTGTAGTAGTATGAAGGAGGCGGCGATGGAGATGGTGGGGGAGGAGACTTGTAGTAGTATGGTGGAGGCGGTGATGGAGAAGGTGGAGGAGGAGACTTGTAATAATAGGGAGGAGGCGGTGAGGGAGATGGAGGGGGCGGAGATTTGTAATAGTATGGAGGAGGAGGGCTGGGAGATGGAGGTGGGGGAGACTTATACAAATATGGAGGAGGCGGCGATGGAGATGGTGAGGGAGGAGACTTGTAGTAGTATGGAGGAGGAGGGCTGGGAGATGGTGGTGGTGGTGGTGATTTATATAGGTACGGAGGAGGGGGGCTGGGAGATGGAGGTGGAGGAGACTTGTACAAGTATGGAGGAGGAGGCGGTGGAGATGGTGGGGGAGGAGACTTGTAGTAATATGGTGGAGGCGGTGATGGAGATGGTGGGGGAGGAGACTTGTACAAGTATGGAGGAGGAGGGCTGGGAGATGGTGGTGGTGGTGATTTGTACTTGTAGTAGTATGGAGGAGGGGGGCTGGGAGATGGAGGTGGGGGAGAGTTGTACAAGTATGGAGGGGGCGGCGATGGAGATGGTGGGGGAGGAGACTTGTAGTAGTATGGTGGAGGCGGTGATGGAGATGGTGAGGGAGGAGACTTGTAGTAGTATGGTGGAGGCGGTAATGGAGATGGTGGGGGAGATTTGTAGTAGTACTTTGTGGGCGGAGGCGGAGACTTGTAATAATATTTTGGAGGTGGAGGGGGCGGCGACTTGTAATAGTATGGTGGTGGAGGTGACGGGGAAGGCGGTGGAGGAGACTTGTAATAGTATGGAGGTGGCGGTGAAGAAGACGGCGGCGGTGGAGGAGGCGACTTGTAGTGGTACGGTGGTGGCGGGGAAGGAGATGTTGGTGGCGGTGATTTGTAATAATATTGCGGAGGCGGCGGAGATTTGTAGTATGAGGGAGGTTTCTCAACATGAACGGGTGGCGGAGGGGAGGGCGAGGGAGGAGGAGGAGGTGGTGGTGGGGACTTGTACTCGTACGGTGGAGGAGGAGATGAATACTCATACATTTTGTTGCTTTCTGCATTGACGCTAATTGCAATAGAAAACATATTCCCCAGCGTTAACATGAGCACACCAAGTGTAGACACGGCCCTGAGGAGGTGATGAACGCCGCCTCCTGGCGACTTGAACATCATTTTTCCTTCCCACAACTTGAGAGTAGAAATTGTGATTAAGAGGACTTGATTATCTCAACTCCACAAATCTAGGGCAATGCTTTCCCCCAAAGAAGGACTGTCTTGGCAGAGGGTGGGAGGGGGACGGAAGATTATATAGTAGAGCAGAGGTGACACAAAGAGCATACAGTCTAGCACCTTTGGAAGCTGACCATGAGCACGCCGGCAATGTTCCCATTTAATATGTTCCCATTTATTTGAATACCTTTCGTGAACGGAGCCATCGGCGACGGTAAGAAGATTCATGTGCTTACCCATTTGCACAAGAGCATATGCATTATTCACGAGGTGCTCATGATCTTGAATTCACTATAAAAAAACCCCGAACATTCCGGTTTAACAGATTTATTTATATGTATGTTTGAAAAGTTTAGTTTTCATCATCGTGCTTCGTTTCTACACACATCTTCGTCAACTTGGGGAAGGTCTAGACGAGTCCTCCACCAACTCGGGGTGGTCTGGACGAGTCTTTCTGAGAAAGAATCTGAATGATAAAAGATAAAAATATTTGTCGGAGAAGAGCCGAAAATCCATATTTTATTTACTTGGAAGGTAATCTTAGGCAGCCATCCTTTACAAATTCGATAAACATTGGACAGTTGTTTTGGGTTTAAGTTGGAAGAGTCAATGTCAGTTTAGTTCATTGCAAGTGGACAGTTTTATAAGAGTGCTTGCTTCAGGATTTCACATGGTTGTTTGATGGTTTAAGTTGGAAGAGTCAGTGTCCGTTTAGTTCATTGCAAGTGGATAGTTTTATAAGAGTGCTTGCTTCAGGACTTCACATGGTTATTTGACGGTGTCTATATCCAGGGGTTGACTTAAGGTTAGCTTACCGCTTATAAAATAGTAGAGGACTTATAAAAAAAAATTGTTTTGGTTTTGTTTTTAAGGTCTTCTCTTTTAAACATTTTAAGAAATGGAATAGGAAGTTATTTTCTTATATTAAAAATATTTAAAAAAAGATGGAATAGGAAGTTATTTCTTTAAATTTGAAAATATGAATTTTTGGAAAGAAAATAAAAATATATATATAATTTTTTTTAATATTTATCTTTTATTTTTTTAAATTAATGATATTGAAAATAAAATAAATGATTGAATAATATTTATATAGAAAGAATAATAATTACATGAAGTGAAAATAAATCGAACAATTTAAAAAACTGAATATTTTATTTTTATGAAAAAAATTAATGAAAACTAATTATAACAGAAATAGTTATTTAAAACTTGTTTAAATATTATTGATTTTATAGTAGATGTATTTGATGGTATATAAAAATCAATAAAAAATTGTATTTTTTTTCGTATGAAATAAATGAAAATAATTTATTTTTTTTAAATCAGAAAAAAAAACCATAACAAAAAATTTTAACATTAAAAATTTATATTTATATTTATATTTTTAAAGAGTTGAATTGAAAAGTATTTAAATTCTCAAAAATTTATATTTTCATTTTTGCTTAAAACACCTATTTTAATCTCGATTTAGTGTTAATATTAATTGTAAAAAATAAAGTTTTTATTATTTTTTTAGGTTATATAGGAGATTTGGTCACAGCCAAGTAATTGACAAGCATAGGGTTCAAACCATAGGTGTTGCTCCCACCAAACCTATACTGCTTCGTTATTGTTGACCCGGTATGAAAGGGACCACTTATTACTCGGGATTCATATTGTCATTATAAGTCTAACGTGCACTCATAAGATTCAAATCAGACTACTACATTTGCAAATAAGCTACCCTCGAGGTTTGAACTTGGGTGTCTTCTTGGTAAGTGCATGGTTAGACAAACACTTACCTATTCACCTAGCCCTCGTGAACATAAAGTTATTATTATTATTATTTAATATAATATTTGTCCTAATTATAAAATTTATGTCAAAAGAATTGTTATATTATTTTAAAATTTTAATTATTCGATAAGGGTTCTCTAATAAGAACAATTTAATGCAATGTCGTTAAACATTATGAAACAACCATTGTATGAATTTTTATTTATTTTTTTGTTTTTAGTTATTTAATTGAGCTTGCCACTTTTAATATAATTTAAATAATATTAACACATCATTTTAATATATTTAAAATAATTATAGTTCATCTTATAATTAAAGATCTTATATGGTGATAAATTTACATTCAAGACTCTAGATATTGATGTAGACGACCAACTTGCAACTCCTTTCAAATTCATATAATGAAGTTTTTCCTTATGGAGTGCTTCCAATCACGATACACTCATCATCATATAATCATTTTTATTGCACATAATCATGCATGGTACGATATTTTCTTGCTCATTTAAATGATATCATCCAATTATACAATTTCTTCTTAGTTGTACGTTGACATTCAACTATGTGATTGTTACATCTCCACCAATAATGAATATTTTTTCTTAAAGAATGTGATTCTACAGCCAGTGTTTGTGGTGTAGGTGCAGGTATCAAGACAGATGGCGAAGAAAGCACCCATCCCATCAATCGAGCAGCGAAACGGGATTATCGAGTAAGTGGTTATGATGTTGTGCCCCGAGCACACTTGGTCCGTGGGTACATGGAAACCCACCATAGGGTTGCATTGTATTAGCGTTATGCCTCTCATGTTGACTGTGTGTGCATTCGTTGGTTTGTTGCTATTTAACTGCTGACATTAAAATAATAATTTTAAATATATATAAAAAGTTAATACCAATACATAGGCATACCATCTTTGAAGCAAATCAAAAGAAAGAAAATTAATTATTAAACCATAAAAATGGGGACTAATTATTTAAGTAATAAAAATAATGATATGTGTAAAAAAAAATAATAAAATACATATAATAATTAAATTAAAAATACATATAATAGAATGTTAAATGTTATAGTAAGTCTCAATTCTATAATAAAGAGATTAAACTCATAGGCTTTACGTAATGTGGTGATAAGTCTAAGACAAGACTTAAGAAACTATAAGCTCAAGCTTTAATTGGTTAATACGAAAAACTTGGCCGAACTTAATTTAAATAAAGATATTTAAATATTTTTAAAAAAATTCTAAGGAAGTCATACGTGGAGGAAGAAAATGCGTCTTGTCTGGCAAAGACGGTGATGTGTCTCTTTCCCATAAAGCTCACTTGCTTATAAAAGAAAATGGGATGGCCCAAGGTGGTATGAAAAATTTTGGGGAAAAACTTCATGTTCATTTGAGAGGAAGCCAAGGACGGGATACGCCGGAAGAAGGAATTGCAATGTGAGGAGGATTGAGTCTCCGAGTAAAAAGGTCAAATTTTTCTGCGTTAATAAGGGAAAGGGTTTACTGGAAATTATGTTGTTTTAAAATAATGGATTGATTGGTGAATGACTCTATTCACGTGGTTACCTAGACATGTAATTTGTTGTTTTGGCTACTTTAATATTATTACTGGGAAGTGTTGGGCAATTTTGTTGAATGGAAAGAATCTAACTTTGTTTTCCCATAATATTTCTTTAAAATAAAACATATTACAGAACATAAGAGTAATCGGGATTCTTATACTAATGTTCTGTAGCAGTGTTAGTTAAGTTAAAGTGTTTATAGATGGTAACATTTAAAAAAAAAAATGTGTATAATCTCGAATAAATCAGAGAAACCAAAAGTAATAGTCCGATGAACGAAAATTCAAAGTTATTAGTTGTGTTTGTTATAAAATCATCATGATGGCTGGAAAATTACATCATGTCTTAAAAGTATTGGTTGACAGTGAAGAAATTTGTTTTTAAAATTGTCATGTCGGCTGAAAATTTCTTCATGTCTTCATAGTATTGATTGAAAAAGATGAAAATTGTTTTAATATCATCCTACTGGTTGTATGTTGTAAAATTTACTTCATGTCTTCAGAGTATTTATTGATTATGGAGAAATATGTTTAGTTGTGGATTGTTGTCGCATTGCACGATTGCCTGTTGAAAAAAGAATGATACTTCAAAAATAATTTTGAATTTGGTTAGTTGTATGGTGTCATTATGCTTGCATGAGACTTGAGTATGTGTGTCATATATATGAGGGCCAATTTTGAGCCATACTTTGCATTTTGTTCTCGTCGGTTGGTGAGGGTGGGCGTTGAGGCGCTTATGTTCTTTCACGAAAGTGAACGACTTTTTCAGAATGGTGGCCGAGCGTGAAAACCCTAACAAAGACCATGGAGGGTTTAAAAAACTATTTTATGTTGTACCATGAAGTTTCTATGACATCCGGTGTTATGTATGCTTGTATAGTTCTTTCTTTTAATTCGAAGAAGATTGGAATTTGAATAGTTAAACAATTGTAGTGTTGTGTTCTTCTATCTGTTATAATATATAAAGGATAGTCTAAATTGTTGAGTGTACTCAAACTTTATGAAGACCTGGAAATTGTGTTTAAGGCAAATGCATTGGAAGAACAAATAGAATATTCCTAAATTTCGTATGCTGTGTTCTGGAAAGGTTGTTTTTTTTTTATCAAACGCCATATATTGTATTGAAAAGTGTGCTAAGTATAGAGTAAGTTCTTATATTTCTATTTTTAAATAATTTTTGGGTTCTTGTGCAAGCTATGAATCTGATTACATTTTTACGTTGGAATTTTGAAAGTCTCAAATTGATAAGTGTTACTGTATTTTATGAGAATTGGAAAGTTATGTGTTAAAAATGTTTATATATTTACTTTGTAGGAGTTGAAATAAAAGTTCTATGTTATACTTTATTTCTTGATAAAGTAAATACCATCATGATTATGTTATAATAAATCAAATAAATAGAAGGGAAAATACATTATTTAAATTGAGAAAAGTAACACCAAAAAGCTATGAGATAAGACTATTATATAGAGGAACCCTAAATTCGTGTTTTCTCATTTGCATCATCTATAGTTGATTAATAGATAATCGCTTGGAATACTTTGCCTAATCGTGATTGGTTATTTTCGGTATTTATGTAGTTATGTTGTGAAATTATACAGTTTAATATGTTTATTTGTTGTAGACGCATGAGATTAAAGGTAAGATCTTTTATCAACCTTGTAAAAGAAAAGACTATATCACAAGTTGATGCAATGCTTTTACCATGTTGTAATATTTAAATTTAATCATGATGCATTGCTTCTAATTTGTCGTAGCTCACCTGCGTTTGTAAAGGAATAGCTATAGTCTGAAATGATAAATGAGATAAAATGGTACATTGTTGTAGTTCATCTGTGTTGGAAAATAAAGATCATAGTTGAATTGATATTAAGGGTGCATGGCTTTGTATTATTATAGTTTTCAATTGAAGTATTGGCAACTTTGTTGTAGCTCACCCGTTTTGATATAAAAGACTATGCTTGAAATTTGATGTTTGGTTGAATGAATATAAACTGAAACCTTATGTATAAAGAAAAATTTATATTATGACTTGGTTTCACAAGCTGACGAGTGTTTTATTTAATCGCCTTTGAAAGTGTTAGTTTTTCAATGTCATTAATATGTTGGTACTTGCCGATAGAATCATGGGTTTAATAAAAACAAAAACAAAAATATTAGGGTTTTCAAATACTTTTGTTATGGTAAATAGAAGAAATAAAGTTAGGATTTCATTACTTTACTATAATGTAATTGATGTAGCTTAGGGTTTTACGGATAAATACTATTAACATTCAGGATTTCCTATGATTACTAATCAAATCTCTTAGGTAATTGGTGAAGAAACTGAAGTCTATTAAAACTAAAACTTGGACTATGTTAAAAACTATAGGGTGTTGATATATTAGTTGAACATACTATGCTTGTTTATTGGAAGCCAAACTTCTTGGTTGATTTGTGAAGTGTATATGAGTATGACAATAATTATACTCTTGGGTTAAGCAATAAGGTACTTATTCTATAAGTATTTGCTTAAGAAAAGTGAAAATTGAAGATATACTAAACAACCTTGAAAGATGATTGTCAGAGGAGATATTCAAACTTAGACTTAAATTCTAAACTAGTTTGAAGAAAATTGAGGGAGGTTGTCTCCTCTTATACCATTAAGGCACGCGGTGTGTTAAGTGGAAATCAACTTTACTTGACAAGAGAAATTCAAGCACACATACCATTAAGGCATGTGGTGTCATAAGTGGCTATTAGCTTTTGAGAAATTCAAGGAGACTTTCTCTACCCATGCCACTCAATCACGCGGTGACTTAGTGGGGACTGCACTATCGTACTCCAAATCTAAATGGGACATAGTGTTTGAGCTGTGGAGTGTAACGAGTGATGGGATGGGGCATAACTCTAGGTGTTCAATCAGTTAGTGGTGGTGATATTCATCAATCCACTCGGACTGGGGAAATACCTACATAATGCATGACTAGGATGCTACTTGTGCTAATAGCTTTCTAGCAGTAGATGGTTATGGGTAGCATTGTCGTCAGTTCAAGAATGGTTATGTTTATCTAGTCCCTCAGCATTGCGAAGGCAGACTCTAGCCAAACCTTTGTAGATGGTCAATGACTAGCACTAGCATATAAACACTAGTTCCAAGGCATTGAGCTAAGATCTCTTAATAAGTTGCGAAACTTACAACCTTGGATAAGGGGCATAGCATACCTCATTCAGGTGATATGGGACCTAAATGGATAATCCTCTGCCATATTCAGAAAATTCTCGAGTGATGAGCCGAATCCAATAAGGCGACCCGCGGGACCTGGCCAGTTCTGAGCACTTAAGAAACTAGCTGTAGGAGTGAATAATCTTGAAGTGCATTTTATATGTATGCCAAAACTAACATTAACATGGGAAATCAAGCAATGCATGATTGAGTTAAACAAAAAAATTTAGTGTATGAAATTCTTGGATCTTATAGTGATTCTCCTCTCACTTGTATGACCTTCCAATCGTTCAACGTATGATCTTTCCACAATTCAATGTATGACCTTTACCACCATTCAAATGTATGATGTGGCTAATGTATGACAACACTCATTGAATGACAAGGTTTATGGCTTTAATGTTTGAAAGTCAATTTATAATTCTTAATTCATTGAACACAATGTTCAATTGAATGACTTCCATTACCTTCCATGAACTGCATTATGATAGAACTTTACTTGATTGACCCTAGCACTAAATTAGCAATGTTTTTTTTGTTAAATGGTGATAAACATGAATAGATTCAAACTTTATCTCATATATTTGCATTCCAATTGGGAAATTCTATGACACTCCTCTGTGCCAATAGCCAGTTTTTATCTTCAAACAATCATTTGCTTGGTCACTTATCTATCACCTAATGGATAGATATTTATTCAAATTCTTTGGCAATTCGTGGTATTTTCCTTCGCTTAAATGTTCTTTTGCACACTAGCACAACTACGTGGCATGAAATAGATCCAAGTTCCAACTTCTTCCATAGAAGAGTGAACCTATATACACTAATTGCCACAAATATACAAGAAACATATTCAAATAATATAAATATTTTGACATTAACACAAACACGATACAAATGGAGAATTTTAGAATGTGTATTATTATTTTCAATGAATTGGTACAAGCATAACATCACATTAAATGCACATTATCCTTATCATTTGACATCTATCATCCTAGACATGTCTCTTCTCTTTTTTCCATTGGCTTCTCTTCTCTTCTCTACTATCCTTGATGACTTTCTCCTTCTAGTTCCCTCTCTCTTTTTCTTTTTCTAGATTCCTCTCTACTTATTCTTCTTTATTATTTTTGTACTTGCCCCCTGATTTCCTATTGATTTCTCTTCTTCTTATTGAACCTTTCAACTTTCCAATGTCCTCTTCTTTTCAATTTTTCTCTCTTCCTCCTTTCTATATTTTTTCTATGCATTGTCCATTTCTTTTCCCAACCAATAAATGTTTATCAAATGCACATGAATGGTAGGATAATTACTCCTTTTGTAATCATATGGGTGCTCTTGCATCAAATATAGTTACAATAATTTTATTTAGTTACTATGAGGATGCATAAACATAGTTTATATGGCATCTTCAATTTTTTCACCACATAAAAGAAGGATGTTGTTGAGTGTTTATATGATCATTGTGATTCTAGTTGTAATTTCCACTATTGGTGTAGGTGTTTGCATAATTAAATTAATAAATGTGAGATATATTGAAATAAAAGATCTAATTGCTTCTAATTGAAGACAGTGAATATGAGTCGTTATGACTACAATTTGGTACTTATGTTGCTTACATTGAGCTTTTTGGCTCTAGCAAACAAATATCTAAACAAATAAAATATACTTAATGTTAATTTTATTTGTTGAAGATAAAAAAAGTACAACATGTGGCACAAGTGGGGGCCACACTCCTTGGGGGCACAACGAGAGCTTCTCTCCCCATGATTTTAACTTGGACAGTCTAGATAATAGTCCAACAACATACCACTATGATGTCCCTATGGGACTTAATATTAAATATTTGAATTACACTTTGAATAATTATTGTAAAAGTTGAAGAACCAATGTGGATTTCAAAAACCTTGGAGATTTCATGGTGGTTCCAAGAGAGTGCATATGGTACATTGTCATTTACATGACATCCACATAGTAAGCCTATGAAGGAGTGTATATGGTACATTTTCATATGAGAGTGCATATGGTTCCACAAGGTGGATTATGAAGGAGTCATGAAGTAAGCCTTATCACATCTCAACACTTTTAAATTAGTAGGAGATAGCAAGGATTTTTAGATATTTGATTTGAATTATACTCTTCTATCCACAGTCCCTTATGTTATGTAGCACAAATTCAGGTAAACTTACATTTCAAATAAAAAAAATTGACATTTTTTTTGTTATGGTATTTGAAATATATACATTAGTTTTGATATGGTTATGTAGAGGGGAGGTTATTGATAGGGTGTTCATGGATATGTGGATGGAGTATATAAGTGCCCCAACAAAGGAGTCCATTTTACCCCTTTACAATAGGATTAAGATAGTAAATATATCCATCTTCATCATCATTAATAGGGTGAAGGCTTGAAAAATACTACTCAAAATTTAGTGAAGGAGGGTTTCACTTAATGGGCCAAAGTGATAATGAGGTATATGCATTATATATATTTATAAAATTTTATATAGTAGAGAGTAGAAGAAATTATCCATTAGATAAATTTTAGGAAAATATATGACTGGCTATCAAATAAACTATTTAGTTTAGGACAACCAAAAGCCTTCAAAAATATGTGATAATTATGATAAATTCATTAAGAGGTTTGAAAAGCTATCTATCTAAATATTAATCTCAATTAATAGGGATGACTATTATGGACTTTAATTATGAGAAGAGGATGGATTTGTGAATGAAGGATATTATATTTTGGACAATGTTGGGGTTAGTGGAACACTCTCATCTAAAATAAAATGAGTATTAGGAACTTTAAACTCTCAAACCCCAATATGTTTATGTCCAATAGTTAATCACATTGACTACTGCTATTGATTTTCTTGTATTGTTTATTTTTTCATGTTTTTAAAATAAAATAAGAGTTTTTAATAATTTGCAACTTGCTTATTTTAACAAGTTGCAAGCTTACTACAATGGTAAGGGCTTTGGCCTCTTTTTGAGAGGTCAAAGTGGAAACACGAGATTTCGGAAGAAGGAAATACTAATGCGATGCATTCAAAATCAAAACAAACGCTTAAGTCCTATAACGTGAAATGCATGAAATGAAAGAGACGAATTGAAATGAGATAAAAGAAAGTACAGAAAGCACAACCCTTTTTATTTAACTCTCTTAATATCAGTTACAAAGACGCCTCCTCCCTTTTCAGGGGCTAGGAGCGTTAAATGAGTTTTGGTTACAATCATGACTTAGTGTTCCTCCTTCCGCGTGCCCACATGTAAAATGGGCGGGCCAAAGTGTTGCCGCCATTGGTGTTGATGAATCCTTGATCCTTGCTGCTCCTCCTGCATTCAAAGAAACAACAAATCATTAGTAGCACCTGTGACAAAAGATAAGGCGTTTGATCCTAAAAACCAATGGAGGATGCATGCATAAGATTAGCTAAATCGATAAATAAAATGACTCCAAATAACCTGCAAATTTGATAGAAACCAGAGAACATTACCAAAAGATCACTGCAAATGAAACAGTCGAGAAATTCTTCACCGATTTGAATTCACTCCAGGGTGGGACGGATCCGACTATAATTCGCTCTGGGGTAGGACGAATTCACCCGCAACAAAGCGCCCAAGTGATACTGCCAAAATGTCGCATCTAGGGAGCTCCAAAAGACCTGCAAACTTGGGGTTAGCTAATTGGAGGCATTTTGGGAAGACCCAGATGGTCATATTTTCCCAATTTGGCCTCCATCAACGAGAATTTTATGATGCTACCTGCAAGTTAGTGAGGACTACAAAAGCGATAAAACATGATAAAATTTGATCAAAGCATTGTGAAATCAGAATTACAAGCTATTTAAGCAGCATAAGATGGAATGCCAAATAAAAAAATGACAAAAAATAATAATCTACCATGAATTCCCAATCGTTCTTAAAAAAGAAGATTAGGCTCACGAAGTGATGGGGCGCCAGGCGGGCCGCCCACCGTTGGAACCTGATTTTGGCACCAATCCACTTGGGATGGGTCCAAAATCTCTTGTAATGTGTTGTCGACGAATGGGTGGAATAATGTGGTCAAGTGTCGGGTTTTGGATCCGGATTCACACTTCCAATAACCACCCAATGACCTCCCTTGCGAAAGAGATCAAGGATGTGGAAGAGGTGAATCAAAGGTAAAGCGTGGTATCAATTTGGCAACACTTCGTTGCTTAAAAATGCTTCCAACCTATCCCTTTTTGGTGATGAAGCTCACCAATTTATAGACCCAAGGGGTCTCTTTGGATGGGCATGCAGGGGCGCCACATGGTGGCCATGCCTCCTCCCTCTCCCTGACTTGGGCTTCCATGACTGCCCTTGTGACAGTCCTCTAACGTTCAATTTTCTCACCTACGCACGCATGCAAGGTAGGGAGCATTAATTGACTATCCTTGGCTGCCATTTGTCAAAATTTTTCTTTTTGCCCGTTGAACCTGGAATTCGTCCTACCCGAAGCGGATTATGTATTCGTCCCATGGGAGGATGGATCCCATTTTGAATTCATCCCGGGGAGGGACGAATTTTGAGCAAAGTGCCTAGAAGGTGCCAAATTGATCCCTGACCTCCCAAAACTGTTGTGAGAGTGGTTAGGACCACTATTTAACCTCTGGGGGCTGCCCTTGGGGCTATGTGTGTCAATGCGATCAGTGTTTGCAGTCACATAATCGGATTGGTGCTATTTTGGTGTCTACAGATGCCCCTTTTTGGGATGCGTTGTGCATGGCGCAGCGTCGAGCAAAAATAGATAACCAAAGCACTAATGATTAGGGTTTCTTAGTAACCTAACCAACTCTTGATGCCCCAAGCATGGAAAGGGCATGCATTCTTGAATCCTTGCTTCTGACGAGCGAAGGAACTTAATTCAAGTGTTAACCTTTTTGGTGAGGTGTGACTTGAGCTTGGACATTGATCAGTCATGAATAGGCAAAGGGCGCAACCTTTTGTCTATGGTAACCTAGAGTTCATGATTCACGAATGCCAAGTGTTTGATCAACTTGTGATTATTGCTTGTTTATTGCCCCAAGCAGGAGCGTAATTGTCTTTGTCAATGATTCTTTGAATGCATGCCATTTTCCATGATTGGGTGTGTAATTTTTGATTGGTGACTAAGTGTGACTACCCCCTCAAGCGACGAATCGATGAGGGAATGACTGCCATGAGAAAAGCGACGAGTCGCTTGACCCAAGATGACTTAGGTGAGGGTGTCTTCAGATGTTTTCCGTTTAAATCTTAAGCAGTTTCCCGACATTTGGACCTATTTTTGGTGGGTAAAATCCCTTTTGGTGATGCCATAATGGGGTGAACTCGTCGAAAACCCGTCTTCCCGTGGAGCGGTCCGGCTATGGTAGCCTTCTTGGGGAAGTAGGAGAGTGACAATTTGAGCCCCGAAATCGATTTTCTATGCCAAGAGGTTAAGTGCAAGAGCACTTGTGTCCGACAATGTTTATTGCTTTTTTTTGTGTTGCATTTATTTGTTGTTTTTGTTGTTTTGATTTTCTTGTTGTTTTTGAGTGGGTTTTGACCCATTTTGGGATGCCATTTGGGGATAAAATTGGTGAAAATCCGATCTCCCGTGGAGCGGTCCGGCTATGGTAGCCTTCTTAGGGAGTAGGGTAGTGACAATGTAAACCTCGACATCAGTTTTCTATGCCATTGAATGTCAGGTGCAAAGGTGCCTTTGTTCGGCACTTTTATTGCTATTGTTTGTGGATATTTGTTGTTTTTGTTGTTTTGATTTTTTTGCTTTGTGTATATGTCATAATTTCATGTTATGCACAATGATTGATGTTGATGGATGCATGCTACTTTATATTGATGTATGCATATGGTATGATAAATGCAAATGTTGTTGATTTATATGATAGGTAATGGAATGGATGAAATGATTTGTTGATAACTTTGCATTGGCACCATAGACTATACAGGACTTATGGCTTTGTGTACTGGGTGATTGTTGTGGTAAATGCTTTTGTGTATATATGTTGCTCTTTTTTTTTTTTTCTTTTTTCTTTTTTTGATGGTGATATAGGGATGGATTATATGCAACGGTTGGCGTAGAATGTAGCTAAGTGTTTCTAAGACTCAGATGGTTTTAACTAACTAGCCAAGACTGTACTGTTGTCTTACAAGATGTTTGAACAAGGTATGAATCGTGCTTGTTTTTGACCAAGTTATTTCGCATCCCTGTGTGTGCAATTGAGTTTGTTTTTGTGGTATTTGTCAGGATACCGCCAGTGCCAGATGGGCTTTCAACCGAACCTGTACTGAGGATCACCTAATTAGTTCCACTAACTCCTTTGTTGTATTTAGTTAGATTAATCTATTGTGCTATCTAGGATACCATAAGCTAGCTCATCCACATGCAAACATTGATCTGCACACAAATTAATGTGACAGATATATCATCATGCGGGAGGTTTACCACAAGTGACCGATAGGCTATCAACCAAACCGGTACTGAGGTTTACCTCATGACCTTCTAAATGCTGAGAGTTCCAGGGATTCAAGTTCGACTCCCTTCTTTTCTTCAATTGTATTGGGATACTTGCTCTTTTGTAGTGATAAAAATCACTATTTATTTTTGTATTAATTTTTCTTTTGAGCAAGGGATTAGGATGTGGAGTGATGAGAATCACTATTGCTTGTGCCTTTTGATGTATGCACTTTGAGGGTGATGTCAAATTTTTGGAGTTTTGACGTTTGCAAATTTTTGATGTTTTGCAACTTTTGAGAACTTGGGATTCATGGGGAATTGGGTAGGGAAGATGCTTGTCCTTTTGCCAACTCTCGGCATTCTTTGGGGTCATTCGCACAGGGGGATGAGCAAGATAACCTTTTTCATTGTATGGTATCATATATTGCTTTGCAGGTTTCATCTTTCATTGACACAACTTGGGAATTGTTTTATGTGTTTTAATTTGTGCTGGGATGCTACGTAACAAGGTGTTTTTCAAGAAAAACTCTACCATTGTAACATCAGTCTGACTTTGTACAATTCTTGGCTAGAAATCTAAAGACAGCTGAGTAACGAAAACTCTAGATACATTTAGACGACAAATGATATAGCGAAATGGTGAATGGCGTTTATGTTTGCTTTATGGTTTTCAAAATGAAAAATGTGAAAAGTGGTGGTTTTGCCAAGGAATGACAGTCTATGGTGCTTTTGCCTTGTGTGATCAACAATATGCAATGTATGGATGTGATGCTTAATGCAACTATTATTTTTGTGTTTTTGATCTTGAAGTATGTATGAGAATGAGATGCAAATTTTTTTTGTGATTTTTGATTATTTGATTGTTTTTGAATTTTCTTGATGATGACCAAGGGATTTCGAGAATCCGTTGGGGCCCTTTTGGGGTGACCAAGCGATTGCGATAATCCTTGGAGCTTTTGGGGTGACCAAGCGATTGCGATAATCCTTGGAGCTTTTGGGGTGACCAAGTGATTGCGATAATCCTTGGAGCTTTTTGGGGTGACCAAGCGATTGCGATAATCCTTGGAGCTTTTGGGGTGACCAAGCGATTGCGATAATCCTTGGAGATTTTTGGGGTGACCAAGAGATTGCGATAATCCTTGGAGCTTTTTGGGGTGACCAAGCGATTGCGATAATCCTTGGAGCTTTTTGGGTGACCAAGCGATTGCGATAATCCTTGGAGCTTTTTGGGGTGACCAAGTGATTGCGATAATCCTTGGAGCTTTTTGGTTTGACCAAAGGGTTTATTGATGGAGAGCCAAGCTTGCTCAAAGCAATTCTCATTCAAAACTTGGAAAATATTACCTCACAAACCCTCATTCTGTGGCTATATAGCCAAAAAAAACCCTAAAAACTAAAATGAGTCGGATGGGGCCCAAAATTGGGGTGCGCATCCCTCTTACAATAGATAAGCCAAAAATAAAGTTTCAAGTCCTAACTCTAAATACTTTAGGAGATATTAACCTTCGAACAGCTCAAAAAACATAAAAAATTAGGTGAGTAATTTTAAAACCTAATTTCGGGGCACTAGATGATGGAATTTGGCCCCGAAAACTAGGTTTTTTGGGAAAATAGGACTCTAGGGAGTCATATTTGTTTAAAAATCTCCCAACTAGCTCCCTGTCAAATTTCACATCAATCGGAGCTACGGTTGAGAAGTTATGGCCCCGACAAAATGCACTAAAATTTAGGAAAAAAATAAAATTTCCCACATTTCATTGGATGCTCATGCATCATTTATGGGCACCGTTGGGGCACTTTTGGGTTGACCAAAGGGGTCATGGACACCTTTGGGGCCTTTTGGGGATGACCAAGCGATTATGGGAATCCTTGGAGCTTTTTGGGTTGACCAAGCGATTGCGGGAATCCTTGGAGCTTTTTGGGTTTGACCAAGCGATTGCGAGAATCCTTGGAGCTTTTGGGTTTTGACCAAGTGATTGCGATAATCCTTGGATCTTTTGGGTTGACCAAGCGATTGTGATAATCCTTGGAGCTTTTTGGTTGGACTATGGCTCTTCAGGGGATAGAGGTACCCCCAGCTTGATGATCTTTGTGCTCCGGATCTGGCTCTGGAGGTATGGGCACAAATGGATCGGCCCTATGCATGGATAGGAGGATAGGGTCCGCCCTCGGCACTGATATAGCTATGGGGTCTCTGGGTGGAAGTTGATCTCTGTATGCCCAAAGTGGTGGATGTAACTCTTGGTCCCACTGCACTGGGTTAACGCACCACTCATGCCCTGGCCTTATATTAAACTGTTGAAGTACGTCATTGATACCCATGGGGTGTTGATGTTGCCGCATGTGATTGAGGTAAGCCATCTCTATTTTGTCCTCATAATCACTGTCGGAGATCCATAGACCCTCATTGGCTTCGATAGCTACTTGCGACATATGCGGCTCCTCTTGTTCGAGCATATTGATGTGGTCCCAACGGGGTTGTTTCGCTCTTTGCAGGGGGACCTGATTTCCTTGATGTGGCGCTTGCTCAACTGGCACCTCTAGAGGGAATATTGTCATTAAGCTCTTTTGGTAGTCATCCATGGGAATCACTTGTGATTGATTACTGTCCGATTCGAGAGGATCCCATGGAGCTACCTCATAGTTTGACTCATCTTTGGCCAGTGAGTCGGGCTCATCAGAATCTGGCGATTCGGAGACATGGATGACCCCAACATCAGGTAGCTCTACAGACTTTAAGCGCTCTAGCGGTGCATTGCATGTATCGAGGGATTTGAGCTCCTCCACTTTGGTTGGTTCCTATTGAGGAACTTGGGGCCTATGGAGGGGTGGTCGGATAGCACCCCCCATGCCTTGGTATGGCGTTTCATCCCGCTCTTCTTCTTGCTCAGATTCTTTAGAGGCTTCTTGAGGAATTTCTAAGGGTGGCCCATAAACCTGGGTGGGTGCCTGAGGAAGGCACCCATCATTGGTTATAGGAGTGGCCTCCCGCTCATGTCTAGGAGGTGTCGGGGGCGGTGCTTGATAAGGTCACGGAGACTTGTCTCGCACCCGGGGGTTGTGCCTCTCATAATTTTTGTCTTATGCGTGTGAGGGGTTGGAGTCCTCTCCCGCATAGTGTGTTGGAACAACTCATCCTTCTGGCACTGAAGGCGCTCTTTGTTAATATGGTACAGTTCCTCTAACTGTAGTCGCTCTAGCTCAAGTTGCATGAGTTGCGCCCGATGGGCGACATGTTCGAAAAATTCTAAGATAGTTTGTCCCACCGTCTCATGTCTAGAAGGGCTAGATGCCTCTCTGGCATATCTATCTCGATCGTGGCGATCCGAGATCTCTATAGGCCACCTCCCTTTGTTGAGGGGAGCAGCATTTCCTTGAGGCTTTGGCCTCAGTAGGTGATCCTGATAGCTAGCAGGTGTGGAAGTGCATTGCTCCCATGCTGTATATTGCTCTTGAGGAAGGTAGGGGTCTTCCTCGTGCTCTCTTTCATAAGTGAAAAAGGGACGGGCGGAGTTGGCTCGCCCTACCTGAAGAGCCTTGCGCTCTGGATTTGACCGATTGTTGCTAACAATGATGCGGGGTGTAGGAGGGATGGCATAATCATGTGGCCCCCCCTTATGGACCCCTGCCATTCTAGCGCTTCATCGCGCGGTGGCCACTCATAGCGAGCATCTAAGGGTGCTCTCCTACCTATGTATCCCTCATGTAAGGAGTGTGTCCTAGGGGCTATGCGAGATGGGAGTGCCCCTAGAAGGGGTGCCCCTATAGTCCCCTCTTGTTAGGGCATGGAGGGGACTCCCTTGTGTGTTAGGCCGCCAAGGTGGTATGACCAAATCCTTGGGGCTGTACCGGAGGTGACTTGTGCCTCCTTGGACATTCTCCATAGAGTCTGCCCATGATTGGGCTTGGATGCGGGTGAACACCATGGTGATAACTCTCTACAAGCTATGTAGATTTTTATCTTTTGTTTATGATTTTCTTGATTTTTTTTATGCTACCCAAAACAAAAAAGATCACACACATGCACAGATATGATTATCTCGTTTAAAGATTAAGAGTGTGTCCTAAACCTGGTTTAGTGTGTTTTTTATTTTTGTTTTTGTTTTTGAAAGTTTTGAAGAACATTTAAATGCATAATGAAGGCTCATATGACTCCCATAAATGGTCGCCCCTTCGATATACCATTGCCAGGCCGATATACCAACCTCTCTATATACCCGCCCTTACGAGAGGGAAACTATAGGTACGTGAGAGCAGATGGTATGTGGAACGTAGGCGGTACGGAAGGGGGATTGTCCTGTTTATGACACCTACCATAGAAGACTTATCCTCGCATGTTGGGAATCACCCCAGCGACACTCGGTCAGCTTTCGTCAGGATTTACGTCGAGCAACAGTGACAATCGGGGTAAATGGATGCAAAAATCAAGCCAAGGTGGTGATGAAATCCACCATTGGTCTTGATCAAGGGCTGGGGTTTTACGACCAGCTCCTTGGTTTAAAAATGTTGCGTGAAGTGTGTGTGGTTCTTTTTATTTAAAAAAATGAAACATGCAAAAGCAACCACTTTCCCTAAGAAGGCAAAATTGACAGAAAAAAAAAGCAGAAAATGACAGGAACAGTTTAAGACCCTTACCTTTTCTCTGCCTAGACCTGTTGTTTCTGATCCTCGGCCCTGAAACTGCACAGACAAAAATTCATCCCTGGGTGAGACGAATTCCGAACAGGATTCGTCCTGGGTCGGGAGGAATTCCAATTCGTCTCAGGGTCAGACGAATTCTAGTATTGTATTCGCCACAGGCTAGAACGAACCACAGTCAGAGTTCGAAAAAAATGGTACCTGTAAGCACAAAAACACAAATTTTGATCAGTTTCTTGATCTCAAAAAGTAGGGGACAGGGTCCCACCGTGATCGCCACTAAAAACACGAGATTTCGAAAGAAGGAAATACTAATGCGACACATTCAAAATCAAAACAAACGCTTAAGTCCTATAACGTGAAATGCATGAAATGAAAGAGACGAATTGAAATGAGATAAAAGAAAGTACAGAAAGCACAACCCTTTTTATTTATACTCTCTTAATATCGGTTACAAAGATGTCTCCTCCCTTTTTAGGGGCTAGGAGCGTTAAATGAGTTTTGGTTACAATCATGACTTAGTGTTCCTCCTTCCGCGTGCCCACATGTAAAATGGGCGGGCCAAAGTGTTATCGTTGCTGGTGTTGATGAATCCTTGATCCTTGCTACTCCTCCTGCGTTCAAAGAAACAACAAATCGTTAGTAGCACCTGTGACAAAAGATAAGGCGTTTGATCCTAAAAACCAATGGAGGATGCATGCATAAGATTAGCTAAATCGATAAATAAAATGACTCCAAATAACTTGCAAATTTGACAGAAACCGGAGAACATTACCAGAAGATCATTGCAAATGAAACAATCGAGAAATTCTTCACCGGTTTGAATTCACTCCAGGGCGGGACGGATCCGACTGTAATTCGCTTTGGGGTAGGACGAATTCACCTGCACCAAAGTGACTAAGTGATACTACAAAAATATCGCATCTGGGGAGCTCCAAAAGACCTGCAAACTTGGGGTTAGCTAATTGGAGGCATTTTGGGAAGACCCAGATGGTCATATTTTCCCAATTTGGCCTCCATCAATAGGAATTTGACGCTGCTACCTGCAAGTTAGTGAGGACTACAAAAGCAATAAAACATGATAAAATTTGATCAAAGCATTGTGAAATCAGAATTACAAGTTATTTAAGTAGCATAAGGTGGAATGCCAAATAAAGAAATGACAAAAAATAACAATCTGCCATGAATTCCCAATCGTTCTTAAAAAAGAAGATTAGGCTCGCAGGAGTGCGGGGCGCCCGGGCAGGCCGCCCACCGTTGGAACCTGATTTCGACACCAATCCACTTGGGATGGGTCCAAAATCTCTTGTAATGTGTTGTCGGCGAATGGGTGGAATAATGTGGTCAAGTGTCGGGTTTTGGATCCGGATTCACACTTCCAATAACCACCCAATGACCTCCCTTGCAAAAGAGATCAAGGATGTGGAAGAGGTGAATCAAAGGTAAAGCGGTATCAATTTGGCAGCACTTCGTTGCTTAAAAATGCTTCCAACCTGTCCTCTTTGGGTGATGAAGCTCACCAATTTATAGACCCAAGGGGTCTCTTTGGATGGGCATGCAGGGGTGCCACATGGCGGCCATGCCTTCCCAAGAGGGAGGAGATTCCTCCCTGACTTGGGCTTCCATGATCGCCCTTGTGATAGTCCTCTAACATTCAATTTGCCCACCTATACGTGCATGCAAGGCAGGAGGCATTAATTGACTGTCCTTAGCTGCCATTTGTCGCAATTTATCTTTTTGCCCGTTGAACCTAGAATTCGTCCTACCCCGGAGCGGATTATGTATTCGTCCCAGGGGAGGACGGATCCCATTTTGAATTCGTCCTAGGGAGGGACGGATTCTGAGCAAAGTGCCTAGAAGGTGTCAAATTGATCCCTGACCTCCCAAAACTATTGTGAGAGTGGTTAGGACCACTGTTTAACCTCTGGGGGCTGCCCTTGGGGCTGTGTGTGTCAATGCGATCAGTGTTTGCAGTCACATAATCGGATTGGTGTTGTTTTGGTGTCTACACAAAGGTTCAAACCCCATTCAATATGAGGGGACCAAGATCCCTCATAAAAACTTGTGTAAACTCATTGAAAAAAACTTGTTTATTTTATCAAAAAATATTTTATCTTATACATTAATAGAAATTAAATTATACTCAACATTAGCATGAATAATATTGTTGTTTTTATCTAATCAAAATAAATATATATATATATATATATATATATATATATGTTACTTTTTGAATAATATCTAAAGAAAAAAAATTATAGAGCAATTATAAGGATATGTTGGTTGGAGAAAGAAGTGGATTTTTGTTGTTGTAAAAAACCATTATATTAACTAAAATATAATAATTTTACAAGCAACAAAAAATGGGTGGATAAGCACACCCCTAAATAGCCATTAACTATCCATAAAAAATGGAGGCCAAACATGCCTTTATTTTTATCATATCTACCAAGACTATGAAGGCTCATCTTTGGTAGATCTCTCCTCCATGTCACTTCCCACCTTCTACATGTTTTTTAACCTAGTGTAGAGGATGAGTCACCTTAGTGGCTAGACCTAACACATTTAGTATCAAGCTTTGTGTATCTAACTAACAAAATAGCTAGTGTAAGAAAATAGTGTAAGGAGCATTCTCCTAGTGTTAAATCAAATTGTATAAATGGGCCAACTTCATTGCCACTTTGTTGACCTACACTGAAGTCTATAGTAGCATAGAAGAAATAAAATTGACCCTATCAACAACACTATAGAATTGAATAGAATAGGCCTAAGAGAACAAGAAATCATTTATAGCTTTCCATAAAGAAAATAAAATGTCAATCCTGAAGAGGCCAAACTTCTAGAAACACCAGAGGGAGGAGAGGAGAGTCTCCAAGGAGAATCTATTTCCATAACCACTTTGGGAGAAAATCCTAGAAGAAATAAAAAATCCACTTCCAAGAATCCTAAGCCTTATGACATCTTTAAAAGAGGTGCATAAGATCTTTGTTCATGGCAAAATATACATAGTGGGTTGGTAACACCAATGTAGATAAGTCATTTACCAAGTGAAAGGTCTTGGTGAATTAAACTCCAGGTGAAGATAACTTGTTTGGGTTTGAGATATGTATATGAGGATATGTGAAAACAATGACTCAAATATACCTAGATGAAGAGAGGCCAACAATGCCACATCCATTGCAAATGATAAATATAACACCAATGACCATCATGAAGTGAAAGAACACAATGGTGTTATTTGTTGGCAATTTGAGTTATTTTATGTTGTCATTGATGTCACATGAATCATTGATGTCATATGGATCACATTGAGTTTTGATGGGCAAATGATATTTTGGAAAGCATGGATAAAATCAGGGTTTTTGTGAAAACCAAGGCAGGAAAAATAAAAGGTTTTATTTAAAACCATGGATGGCAGATTTGAAATGGGTTTTTCTTAAAACCCAGGTTGGCCTTTCGTTTCATCGAAAAAGGTGCCCCGATGATGGAGATATTTAATTTTAAATATTTAGTTTAAATTTTAATTATTTAAAATTTAAATTTTAATTTTAAAATTAAAATTAAAGTTAGCGCCGACGTCTAAAGAAAGAGGGAAAATCAATAATGCGTCGACGTCATCAAAAATGAGGAGAAGACTATATAAAGGGGGATCCTAAGGTTCATTTGAAATTAATCCTTGCTCGTGTTAATCGTTGGCTAAGCATCCGAAGAGAGCTCGTGCGAAAATCATTTTGAAAAGGGAGACAACGAATAAATCCAAGGTTGGTCGAAAGCCCAAGACATTGTGGGTAGAGTGGCGCATTGGCAATTGGCTTTTTGTTAAGGTGTGTGGCAGCGCTTTACGTCAAGGTTCGAATCTCCTTGACTGCATTCGAAGGCATTGGAAGGAAAGCGCTCGAAGCGCTTTTGGTTTGCGTGGAAGGGAGGAAGGACTTAAGGCACGTCATGCCTTTTCCTTTCGAATGAGCGGCTAGCTCATGTGGCAACCTTAGCCATGGCTAAGGCGCTCACGATGTGTGCAAGTTGGGGGTTCGAATCCCCTTGAGGAGGTAATTACGTTTTGCTCTAATTAATTTCGTTGATGCCCTAGGATAGGAGTTATAAGGTGGTTAAGGAATAATTAAAGTTTTTAATTAAACTTTATTTTTATAAGGGTTGTGATTATTATTTCAGAGGTGGATGAGTTGTTGATTTATTTTGATATTCATGAAATTGAAAATTAAGATTTAGGAGAAATAAGGAGTTGTTATAAAATATTTTTGAGAGCCTTATTGATTATTATTTTTGATAAGGGTTTTTATTAAAAAGGACTTTGGTGGATGTGTTTATTAAGTTGGAGTAAAAAGGTGTAAATTGAGTTATGCTTATCTTGTGATTATTATTTGAAGTCCACTAACCCTTATTGAGATTGGAAAGGAAAGTTGTGTTTAGTGTGGCAGATTTTGTGGACAACTTCTTGGCATCAAAAAGGTATGGGCACATTCTCCTATTGATTGTTTATGGTGGTTGATTTCTGAAATATCATTGGAGTGAAAAGGATTGATTGTGGTTTCCTTTTCGAAAGTGGTTGGTTGAATGCTTCAAGGTTTTCTGGTTTGAGAGTTGTGTTTAAACCTTGTTTTATAAGCATAGTTATTGAAGCCCATTGGTTGTGAAAGAACTTGAAAAGAACATGAGTATCATTGTTATGTGAGATTTGTGGTTGAGCATTGTTGGAAACATTTGAGTTGGTTGATACATGCTTGGACTAGGGTTTTTGTGAGAAAGAGTAGTCCCTTGTGGTGATTGGTTGAGTTGAGTTGATTGAGCCTAGTCAAGTGATTGTGTGAGGTGATTGGTCAAGTTCCATGAAACAAACTATTCCATAATTCTGATTTGAGTTGAGAGTGAGATTAGAACATATTGAGTCTCTAACAATTCTCTTTATGCTTCTATGAGTTGACTTGAGTTGAGTTGAGATTGATTTGAGTTGAGTTGAGTTGAGATTAGAACATATTGAGTCTCTAACAATTCTCTTTATGCTTCTATGAGTTGATTTGAGTTGAGTTGAGTTGAGATCATTGTGGATCATTGTTGTCATCCATTGAAGAGTACATTGCCATTCATTGTTGAGTTCATCTTTGAGCTTTGCCTTGATAGATTTGTGGATGAGATTTGAGTGCTACTTGAGCATGATTGATTGAGCCTTTGAGAAGGCCTTTGTGGATAGTTTTGGGACAGCTTTGTGGACAACTTTGTGGATAGTTTTGGGACAGCTTTGTGGATAGCTTTGAGACAACTTTGTGGATAAATTTGAATTGGATTTAGAAATTTGGAAAGTCTTGGATTAGAAGATTTGAACAAGTTCTTGGTGAGCTTGTTGAGCAGATTTGGGCAAGTTCTTGGTGAGCTTGCTAGAGCAGATTTGGACAAGTTCTTGGTGAGCTTGTTAGAGCATATTTGGACAAGTTCTGTGTGAGCTTGTTAGATATTTGGACAAGTTCTATGTGAGCTTTTTATTCATTTTGGACAAGTTCTATGTGAGCTTGTTATTCAGATTTGGACAAGTTTTGTGTGAACTTGTTATTCAATTTTGGACAAGTTCTATGTGAGCTTGTTATTCAGATTTGGACAAGTTCTGTGTGAACTTGTTATTGCCTAGCTTTGAGCAGATCAAAGAAATCATTGTATTGGATAAGGATCCTTATTTCTATGTGAAATATTATAAGGAGATTATCTCGGTGGAGTACCCCACATTGGGGGAACCACGTTAAATCTTGTGTCTCAATTGTGTGTGGTGACTTGTGCTCTTGCTTACTACTGCTATCTGAGTTATTAATGCACACTGCTATATTTGGTTATTGCAATTAAGGACATTAATTGATATTGATTTGGAAAGAAAGTAAAAAGTGGTCTTATACTATTCACCCCCCTCTCAGTATAAGCTTGTGTTCTTCAATTGGTATCAGAGTGGGTTCCTTCGAAAAAGCTAACAACTTGAGGGCAGATTCTACAAGAACACAGATGGCTTCATAGAATGGATCATCTACAAATAAGGCTCCATTATTTGATGGTAACAATTATGCTTTCTAGAGCATGAGGATGAAGAACTACTTGATATCACAAGGATATGAGGTATGGAAAATGGTTGAAAAAGAGTATAGGGTTGAAGGTGATCCTGAGGTAGATAAGACTATCAAGAAATTGGTTGAGATCAATGCAAGAGCAATGAATTGTATTTTGAGTGGGCTTCGTGAGACAGATTTTGCAAAGGTCATGGTATGTAATTCAGCTAATGAGATGTGGACCAAGTTGTGGAATACTTATGAAGGAGATTCCAAGGTAAAGTTGGCAAAACTACAAACTCATAGAAAAATATTTGAGGAATTGAAAATGGAAGATTCTGAAGATATTGCAAAGTTTTTACTTCATGTTGATGAGATTACTAACACCATGAGAGGCCTAGGTTTTGAGATGAAAGAATCAGAAGTTACTCAAAAGGTTTTGAGATCACTTCCCATGAAATATGATTCTAAGGTTTCAGCAATAGAAGAGACAATGGATATCAACAAGCTAACAATGGAAGAATTGCAAGGTACTCTCACAACTTATGAGATGAGGGTAAGTAAGCATCAAGTTCCAATAAAAGAGATTGCATTCAAGGCTTCAGAGAAAGAGAAAGGGAAAGTTTCGAGAGACAGATAGAGGTTCAGATAATGATGAGGAAGCTAACTTCATCAAAAGGAATAAGGACTCAAGGAATTTTAGAGATATAAGGAAAGTCAGATGCTACAAGTGTGGTGATCTTGGTCACTATGCATACAAGTGTCCACATGAAGAAAATAGTGATGATGAAAAATAGGGTCAAAGAAGAAAAGAATATGGAAAGCATAAGCATGACAAAGATGACAGATACAAGCAAAACAGGTATGAGAAGAAGAAAATTTTTCATAAGGCAAAGAAATCTTACTACATTGTAGATGCAAGTGATAGTTCAGATTACAGTGATAGAAACCAATCAGATGAAGAAGAATGTACATTCTTTGGAATAAATGAAGAAAGGCAAGAACATCTATTCCTAGGTATTGAAGTTAAAGAAGAGGATATATCTATTGAAGAAAGACATGAAGAGCTTGCCATAGCCATTGAGCAAGAAAATAGGTACAAGAAAGGTCTAAGGATATTAAAATGCTTCATATGCGGAGATTTTGGGCATATAGATGATGATTGCATGTACTACAACAATTGCAACAAGGAAAGTTTATTTGTTGAAAAAGAAAGCAGCAGTTCTAGTGACAATTCTAGCAGCAATGATGATGAAGAAGAGGATTCCACAAAATAGGAAAAGAAAATCAAAATATTGGAAAATAAAATCAAGAGGCTTGAAAATAAGGTTCATGAAAATGAAAAGGTCAATATGATGCTCAATCAACACATTCAAGATTTGGAAAAAGAGCTTCAAGAAACAAAAGAGCTTGGCATCACTATTTCTAAGAAATTGAAGGCAAGAAAAGAAATATGTAATCAGTTAGAAGAAGAAGATCAGAAAATTTTGGGGACCTACATAAATGAGTTAGCATGATTTCAAAGAAATTCAAAAACTCTGGATAATTTTTTGGATTCACAACGAGATCCATTTATAAAAATAGGGCTTGGTTATGAAGAAGGGAAATAAAAAATAAGTACACAAGGACCTATATTTGTATCAGGAGGTTTTGTTTTAGAAATCTATAAGGAAGAACCAGTTTCCAAAGAAAAAGAAGCAGCATAAATGGATACTTGCATTTCAGAGGCTATAGAGATGTGTGCCAATTTGCTACTTGACACAAATAAAGAGAAAGAAGAGGAAAATTCCAAAGCACCAAAGGTCTCATATTTTAGGTTTGGGGAATCACACTCAAAAGGAAAGGAAGTTCTAAAATATGAAAGCAAGGAAGCACCTAATATTTGTGAGGAAAGTTCCAAAGTTCCTATGGCTCCAAATATTCAGTTTGGTTCTTGTTTTGAGATAGGTGAATCAAGTTCAAAAGGAAAATAAATACTTGAAGAGAAAAGCAAGGAAGAAACTAAGGAAGAGGATTTAGATACTACAAATAAGGTTCAAGGATGCAATGCACAAGTTGAAAATGATCATAAGGATAATGGTCAAGAAAGGTATGAAGAACCAAGGCATGAACAAAGGGCTTTTCAAGGACATTGTTTTTCTTGTAATGGATTTGGACACAGGGCTATACACTGCAGGGGTCTATGGATCAAAGAAGTTTGATTTTGCTAGAAGAAACCTCAAAGGAAGAAGGTATGGTTTTTAGGGGCATTGCTTCTCATGTAACAAGATTGGTCATAGAGATTTTCAGTGCAAAGGAAATGAGCAACATGGTTTTGGTTTTAGAGCTTCACAATTCAGAAGTCATGGTCATAATGGTCATGAAAACAGAGCTTCACAATACAAGGTTCAGGAAAGGAATGGATATGGAAATTATTTTAAGAATGAATTCAGGACATGGGCACCATCCAAAGGCTACAATATCAAGTGTTTTAATTGCAATAACTTTGGGCATATTGCAAAATGGTGTAGGACTCAATTCCAAATAGGTTCAAGGCAAGAAGGTCAAAGGCAAGAAGGTCAAACAGGTTCTAGACAAGAAGATCAAGTAATTCATCAAGAGAAGGATATCATAAAAACATGGAAGGAAGTTGATAGAGGAAAGAAACAATGTGATATGGGAGTAAAAGTACTCCCACCCCAAAATTAATCACCTCAAGAGAGAAGGTGGTGAGGGGGCTAAGTTTAAGAGTCATATCTTTTAGCCCCATAGGTGTCCCTTTTGCCATTGATGTCAAAGGGGGAGAGATTTGAGTAAGGGGGAGAGCATTGAGTTAGGGGGAGCAGCCTCCAAAGAGAGCATTGAGTTAGGGGGAGCAGCCTCCATAGAGATTATTGAGTCACGGGGAGCAACTTTGATTCTCAGAGATGGTTTTTGTAGTGATTGTGGTTTTTGCTTTAGAGGTGTTGCCATCAATGACAAAGGGGGATATTGTTGGCAATTTGAGTTATTTTATGTTGTCATTGATGTCACATGAATCATTGATGTCATATGGATCACATTGAGTTTTGATGGGCAAATGATATTTTGGAAAGCATGGATAAAATCAGGGTTTTTGTGAAAACCAAGGTAGGCAAAATAAAAGGTTTTATTTAAAACCATGGATGGCATATTTGAAATGGGTTTTTCTTAAAACCCAGGTTGGCCTTTCGTTTCATCGAAAAAGGTGCCCCGATGATGGAGATATTTAATTTTAAATATTTAGTTTAAATTTTAATTATTTAAAATTTAAATTTTAATTTTAAAATTAAAATTAAAGTTAGCATCGACGTCTAAAGAAAGAGGGAAAATCAATAATGCGTCGACGTCATCGAAAATGAGGAGAAGACTATATAAAGGGGGATCCTAAGGTTCATTTGAAATTAATCCTTGCTCGTGTTAATCGTTGGCTAAGCATCCGAAGAGAGCTCATGCAAAAATCATTTTGAAAAGGGAGACAACGAATAAATCCAAGGTTGGTCGAAAGCCCAAGACATTGTGGGCAGAGTGGCGCATTGGCAATTGGATTTTTGTTAAGGTGTGTGGTAGCGCTTTACGTCAAGGTTCGAATCTCCTTGACTGCATTCGAAGGCATTGGAAGGAAAGCGCTCGAAGCACTTTTGGTTTGCATGGAAGGGAGGAAGGACTTAAGGCACGTCGTGCCTTTTCCTTTCGAACGAGTGGCTAGCTCGTGTGGCAACCTTAGCCATGGCTAAGGCGCTCACGGTGTGTGCAAGTTGGGGGTTCGAATCCCCTTGAGGAGGTAATTACGTTTTGCTCTAATTAATTTCATTGATGCCCTAGGATAGGAGTTATAAGGTGGTTAAGGAATAATTAAAGTTTTTAATTAAACTTTATTTTTATAAGGGTTGTGATTATTATTTCAGAGGTGGATGAGTTGTTGATTTAATTTGATATTCATGAAATTGAAAATTAAGATTTAGGAGAAATAAGGAGTTGTTATAAAATATTTTTGAGAGCCTTATTGATTATTATTTTTGATAAGGGTTTTTATTAAAAAGGACTTTGGTGGATGTGTTTATTAAGTTGGAGTAAAAAGGTGTAAATTGAGTTATGCTTATCTTGTGATTATTATTTGAAGTCCACTAACCCTTATTGAGATTGGAAAGGAAAGTTGTGTTTAGTGTGGCAGATTTTGTGGACAACTTCTTGGCATCAAAAAGGTATGGGCACATTCTCCTATTGATTGTTTATGGTGGTTGATTTCTGAAATATCATTGGAGTGAAAAGGATTGATTGTGGTTTCCTTTTCGAAAGTGGTTGGTTGAATGCTTCAAGGTTTTCTGGTTTGAGAGTTGTGTTTAAACCTTGTTTTATAAGCATAGTTGTTGAAGCCCATTGGTTGTGAAAGAACTTGAAAAGAACATGAGTATCATTGTTATGTGAGATTTGTGGTTGAGCATTGTTGGAAACATTTGAGTTGGTTGATACATGCTTGGACTAGGGTTTTTGTGAGAAAGAGTAGTCCCTTGTGGTGATTG
The DNA here is from genome assembly GCA_028583015.1 of Wollemia nobilis. NCBI lineage: Eukaryota > Viridiplantae > Streptophyta > Pinopsida > Araucariales > Araucariaceae > Wollemia > Wollemia nobilis. The sequence goes on from JAQPPZ010001195.1 coordinate 3,033,940, forward strand.
GTTGAGTTGAGTTGATTGAGCCTAGTCAAGTGATTGTGTGAGGTGATTGGTCAAGTTCCATGAAACAAACTATTCCATAATTCTGATTTGAGTTGAGAGTGAGATTAGAACATATTGAGTCTCTAACAATTCTCTTTATGCTTCTATGAGTTGACTTGAGTTGAGTTGAGTTGAGATTGAGATTAGAACATATTGAGTCTCTAACAATTCTCTTTATGCTTCTATGAGTTGATTTGAGTTGAGTTGAGTTGAGATCATTGTGGATCATTGTTGTCATCCATTGAAGAGTACATTGTCATTCATTGTTGAGTTCATATTTGAGCTTTGCCTTGATAGATTTGTGGATGAGATTTGAGTGCTACTTGAGCATGATTGATTGAGCCTTTGAGAAGGCCTTTGTGGACAATTTTGGGATAGCTTTTGGACAACTTTGTGGACAGTTTTGGACAGCTTTGTGGACAACTTTGTGGATAGTTTTGTGGACAGATTTGAGCAAGTTCTTGGTGAGCTTGAGAAGATTTGGGAAATTCTTGGTGAGCTTGCTAGAGCATATTTGGGCAAGTTCTTGGTGAGCTTGCTAGAGCATATTTGAACAAGTTCTTGGTGAGCTTGTTAGAGCAGATTTGGGCAAGTTCTTGGTGAGCTTGCTAGAGCAGATTTGGACAAGTTCTTGGTGAGCTTGTTATTCAGTTTTGGACAAGTTCTATGTGAGCTTGTTATTCAGATTTGGACAAGTTCTATGTGAGCTTGTTATTCAGTTTTGGACAAGTTCTATGTGAGCTTGTTATTTCAAATTTGGACAAGTTCTGTGTGAACTTGTTATTGCCTAGCTTTGAGCAGATCAAAGAAATCATTGTATTGGATAAGGATCCTTATTTCTGTGTGAAATATTATAAGGAGATTATCTGGTGGAGTACCCCACATTGGGGGAACCACGTTAAATCTTGTGTCTCAATTGTGTGTGGTGACTTGTGCTCTTGCTTACTACTCCTATCTGAGTTATTAATGCACACTGCTATATTTGGTTATTGCAATTAAGGACATTAATTGATATTGATTTGGAAAGAAAGTAAAAAGTGGTCTTATACTGTTCACCCCCCTCTCAGTATAAGTTTGTGTTCTTCAATTATCCTTTTGTGGACTCTCTCTATATTATATTTGGGTTTTTATTTTCTTTGGCAATATTAGACTTGCAATTTTATTTTCTAACATTTATTGACTAGTTATAAAGTCATGTTTTTCCATTAATGTCTTACCACATAGTAAAACACCTTAGTTATTTTTTTTTCTTCCAATATTATTGGTAATATCTCCCTTCATAAGACACGGGTAGCAAACTGTTTTTCTTTAATTTAAGTTTTATTATATAATGTATATTATATGAAATAATAAAAAAATAAAAAGAATAAGAAATATTTAAATATGTAAAGATAAGTATGTAAAAAAATAGTTATTTTTTATTTAGTTTTTATTATTATTAATTTAACTATAATTTAATTATTGTAAAAAAAACCCGGGTGTTGTAGGTGAGTTGGAGAGGAGAGGGCAATCCTCCAAGGGAGGTCTCAGGTTCGAATCTCCACCCTACCAAAAAGTTGAACTGGGTACCCAAAATCCAATTGATAATGTTGGTGCGGGAAGGGTTGGGTGTGACTCTCGGGTGAATTTGATGGTGTAGAACCCCCTGTTCGTGGTCTCTCAGACCAAGGTGGCCCCACAAGGGGTTTTTCACTTAAAAAAAAAGAATATTGTAAAAAAGGATGCAAATATAATATATCTAATTAATTTCTTCATATATGATATTAAAAATAACAAAACACAAAAAATAATGTTGAATACTATTTTTTTCCTATTAGGAGGTAAGCTCACTAAGTTCATTATTATCGAGCATGTAACCACGTTGACTCTACATGTTATCAAACTCATATTTCTTGAGCCTTAGACATTATTTTATAAAAGAGGACTTCATGAACATGAAAATGCCCTCCTTCCTTTGAGTACATACCCTTGTAAATAAGTGAATCTTATCACTTCTTGACTATTTAGGCAATAAATGTATTCATGGACCAACCATCCTTTCTACTATACTATTGGATATTTGATGAATATCAATATAGACTAATTATGGATTAAAAAATACTTAAATACTAAGGCCTTTAAGATTTCAAGATTTTAAAATTTTGGGTTTATCTTTGTAAAAATGCATTGCAAATGAGGTCATGACCATATCTATGTTTGTGATTTTGAAAATTTTTGGATTTAATATGGTATTTATGCTTAAAGTGTACTCATGTTTCATAATTTTAATGGTAGAAAATAATACAAGTGTTTGACATTGGTTTCTAGATGTTTATTTGCAAGTTAGATTTTAGATATATTGAAGCCACATACACTCTTTATTTTTTGAAGCAATAAAATTTAGTAAGAAGGTGAAGGTTTACTAGTACTATATATGCAATTGGAAAAATCTTAAACAATAATTAGAAATAATATAATCTTGTTACTTAATATCATGTAATTGGCTATGCCAAAAATCATAATAATAAGAGCCTAAAAGGGTTTGGTGCAATTGGATAAAAGAATAACTTTCACACCCTAGATCAACATTCCAATATTGCATTTAACCTTAACATTTGTGTCCATGGAAATTGGGGCAATTGATTAGGTATGAATAATATCACAGTATAATCCAAGATTTGAATCCCATGGGTAAACTTCAACATTTTATTTAATGGATTTGGGGTAAGTAATGGAGAACCATAAGTTTCATTCCAAAAAATAAGGTTCTCGTTGAATGGGTGAAGCTTGAAATTTGATCTAATGGTATGAAATTCATTGGTTAAATCCATCATTTTTCAATGAAGATACCTAAGCTTGAATCTTCTTAGATGAAAACTTGAGTGGGCCTAACAGTGAGCCTTTAGAACTATGGATAGGAGGTTCAAGGATCAAATCCAATTAGGGTTAGAGTTGTACACCATACTTTGGTAATCAAATTTTGGTTGGATAAACAAATATTTGGTAAATAACATCATTTATGAGGGTTGTCTCATATGAAATATGGTCTTGTGGACATTAAAAGCTACTTTATATTTTACTTTTTTACATATATAATTGTCACAATGTTGTTTTAATACCACTACAGGTTATGGTGTAATAGTAAGTTGATTTCTATTAGGGCCAAAACTATTTCTTCTCCAAATTTGTTAGAGTATATTATATTATTTGGTACATGTTAATGTACCACCTTGGATACATTATTAGATTAGGAGTTTATATTATGGTAAGTAGTTTCTTGGGGCAGAAGTAATAAATCCACAAGTGTTAGTATGTGCAATAATGTAAATGTGCATGTAGTCCATATGTACATAAGTCATATAAATAGGTAGAGTAAAGCCCAAGGAACTTATATTATATATGTGTACCTTGAGTTATAGAAAGTAGAGTGAGATAGAGAGATAATGTTACTATAGAGTAGTGAGTAGGTACAAGGTAAATCTTCATTGTAAAATTTTGGAGTGTTCATAGTCCTCAATTATATTGCATTGTACTATTTTTGTGAGCTTTCATTAATGGTATTTTACGAAGTTATTTCAAATTTTATTCTCTTATTTTCCTGCACATTTAAGTACCATTATCATACTTACCATTGCTTGCATATTTTACATCTTGTGGTTGCATCTCCATTAATATAAATCACCAAAATATAACAGTGGTATCAAAGCACATGGTAGATCGATAGGAAATATGGAGAGCCACAAGTGAGATTGAGAGAAATCCAAAAATATCATTTCCAAAATTTTTGAGATTGCATTTGGCTAGATTCTTTCCATAGAGTTGAAAAAAAAAATGTGAAGACTAGGACTCAACATAAATTCCACTAGATTAACAAATCAACTAGTGAATTTTATTATCTCTAGAATCATAAATTCTTCCATTCCATTTTCTAACATTATATTGTAGGAAAAGGAGATTCAAAGAAATTTGGGAAGCTTCCTACATAGCACTAGGAAGAATATATTCATTAGAATCATTCCAACACTTATAGCAACAAGTAGAAGACTGAAGATTTCAAAGACCTGAGAAAAGGTCCTATTACAAGAGTTGCACACCTGCAAATTGTAGAAGAAAGGAAAAGACCATAGTATCCTTATTGCAGAATCAAGGAATAAGAGACTCCAGAGATAATTACAAGAGGAGATAGAAGATTGGTGATCTCCATTAAAGATAAAAACCTATAGATTGCAGAATAAAAGGCCACACACTACACAAAAAAAGGACTTTAACGGTGGTTTTTAACCGCATTTAAATACCTTTAAGGACGGTTATTCAAATATTGTCTATGAGGGCATCATAAAAAGTCTGCATCATATGATGGCAGTTAAAAATCACCCTCTTAGGTCTAAAGGAACCACCCTCTTAAACCTAAGAGGGCGGTTATAAACCGCCCCATTTTTCTTACATTTAATATATATATATATATATATATATATATATATATATATAGATATATTTCTTTTTCTTAATTTAATATATATATATATATATAAGTTACAAAACTTTTGCCCCATTTTTCTTTAAAAGTACCAAGGATAAATCATGAGGATAAGTGTGACATTTGTGAAAATTTTATAACTGACGTGCTTGTTCTACATCTCTCCAATTTTTTCCCACTAGTCAGGAACATTTAGGACACTATGATGGCTGCCATCAATGATTTTTATAAAAGCGAGGAGTTGCAAGTTAAACCTAATCCTACCCACTTGATTTTAGTTTATAAAGGATGTGATTTTTTTTATATATATTGATTGGAAAGCACATATTGGCCAGTTGGAATAAGTTGAGGATAATTTTAAAAACTTATGGATAAGTTTTTTAATGTAAAACATTCTTTAACATTTATATAATCTACCATTGTCAATTTTAATGGGGATAGATATGCCAAAAGTTAAAATATAGATTAAAAATTTTTCAATTATAATTCCTTAATCAATGATTTGATTTCGTTAGTTATTTTTATAAAATTACAGTGTGAACGTAAAAATATAATACACTATAAATGGTAACATTACACCATCATAAAAAGACTTAAGACATGTATTAATTGATTATTTGATTTTGTTAGTTAGTGGGAACATAAAAATACAATACACTATAAATGGGAACATTATGCCATCATATAGAAAAAGACTAAAGACATGTATTAATTGATGATTTTATTTTGTTAGTTATTTTTATAAACTTACATTGGGAACATAAAAGTACAATACACTATAAATGGGAACATTACACCATCATACTAAAAAATACTTAAAACTTCAAGACATGTAATATATGTGCCAAATATCAAAAAATGATTCCAAAAGCTAAAATGACCATATCAATCTCCTTTTGTGGAACATTTATAGAACTTTTAAAATATTTAAGGTGAATCAGTGGTGGGAAATAAAATGCAAGTAATGTGCAGACTGAGCTCCCCACCAAAGAAACAAAGATGTTGAATCCAGGAATAGATGATGCAAGTACTACATGCATAACAACAAATCCTACAAGAAGAATTTTAAAACAAGTTGTTTTGCATCAATTTCATCTCAAACATTAAATAAACAATATGCATAATGACAAGATATGTGAATAAAAGGATCATGCAAAGGGCCACCTTAACAAAAATTATAGGTCAATAGTTTACTTGAGGAAATTAGAGAAACATGTATGAAACATTGGCATAGCTTCTTTTTTTAATATTGCAAATGCAAGATGAATATAAAATACATATTTTATTATACCTCTTTCTTGTTTATTTGGTATTTTTTTTGGTGCAACTGAGGACTTTTTTAGATATTAAATTGTGAGAGGAAGGAAGTGTGAATAAGGGACCAGATCCTGAATTACATTGGTTAAAAATCCTATGAAGCCACCCACATTTGGTCCCCTCCCAACACTAGTCAAATTCATTGAGAATTTGCCAACTGCAATAGGCTCAACTCTAGCATAGACCTGCATCAATACAAAATAATGACAAACAAAGAGATTATTAAACTCATAAGGCAAAACTAAAGCACTCAGTAACAATTGTTAAACCATACAACAAAAGACAACATTTTACAAAGTTCCTTTTTTCTTTAACACTTACTGTGGAACTCCCTATTGCAAGTTTTTTTCTCTTGCACAAGCTAAATTTACTCTGTTACTGATAAGGGTCCACTTAAATTTCATTGAAATATAATGGTCATATTCATGATGTTAATAAACCAAAAATTAGTATCCAAAAGCTCAGGAAACACATCTCTATCAAGACCCAAAAAACCTAATAAAACAGATATATCTTGGCATTTACTAGAAAAAAATATCTCTATAGAAATGATATTAAACAAAAATTGAACACCCTAATCAAACACAATGAATCAGTGATCGATAATAAATAATTTAAGTGAGACTTAATTATTTTACCTGGGAGAGAGCATGTAGCAGAAAAATCTCCACTGCAAGGGCATCCTCTCCAAATATAGTTTTGAGACTTTGTAATAAGGACTCCCTGAGATCCTTTATTGTAGACATCATATGCACCTACAACAAATACTCAAAATTCATGTCATCAACCAAGAAATCAAATAAAGAATGACCACAAAGAAAATGGAAATTCAGAAACCAATATAATAGTGACAAAAGATAGACATGTGGAAACATATAGAGAATTTTTAAACCAACATAGACAAATACCAATGTTTGCTTCTTCCAAAAAGGCATTAATAAAAAAGTTGTAAAAGGAACAGGGTCAAATTTTAATACACTAAAATTCATTACACCAGAAGCAAGAAGATTTTTAGTTCTGATCTAAAAGAAGAGTTGGATGCTTTGAAAATGAAATGTAAGGTGCATACTGAGATCAACCAACAAGTCAAGTAGAAATCTCACAAAGAGAAATTTTTAACCCACAAATAGCAATTACCGTAATAATAAGAAAGATAAGAGCCAGAAGAAATAAGGAGAGACAACAAGTAAAAACATAATAGTAAGGTAACTAGATAAATTTCTTTACAAACAAGATCTAGACCACTAACCCTCCATGACATACACTTGCACCCTTGCAAAGGTGTTTTTATATCTAGCTTGGCTCTGGTGCATATTTAAAAAATAAAAAATAAAACATATAATTGAAAAAATGGCTTCAAATCATTTCAATACCTGAGAATTATTAGAAAGAGACACCAAGCTTCTAGTAGAAGTTTTTGAGAAATGATGTAGTGCATATGAGGAACCTACCAATGCATGTTAATCATTCAATGCCCAACATTTAAATAGACTAGCACATAAATTTATCACAATTTGAACAGTTAAAAATCAATAAAATATAATTATCATAAGAATGAGGAATGTCCAACCTTACTAGCAGGCAAATGATTTGATATGTCCTCTTGTATAAAATAATTGGCCATATAATCTTGATCATGATGGGATATGGACAACTTAGGATCAAAAGTGAAGACACCAATAAACTCAACAATGTCATTCAACTTCAAATCTACATCCATGTTATCATACATCTATAGACAACACATTTAGTTGTAAGAAAAGATTTTACTTCAAATATTTCCTACTCCAAGAAAATATTTGCCAAAATACCTCAAAGTACTAATGATAATATAAAACTATAATCATTATACCTTAACTAGGTAGGGCAACAATTTTATCTGGCCTAATGGCATGTTAGGATCAAACTCGAATCCATTTGGTTCTCTGTCACTCAGGGTTATGCACAACGGTGAATATTTGTTAATAAGTGAATATTAGCATTTTTAAAAATGTAAATTAGCAAATTTTGGGACCCTGGATGTTGGCCCACTCGCCAAAAATTTTTGGGGGTAAATTTATTTTAGGGTCGGTTCATCAGGAAATTATAATACTTTTAATTTTAAATCGCTAGCCTTCTCGCCTAGATTTTGGACTTATTCACCTCAAAATTATATATAATTTTATTAACCTAGATAAATTCACCCCACTATATATACCCAAACATACATGTTAAAAATTCAACCCGAAAAAGAGAAGCTAAAATTCAAGCAGAAGTAAAGAAGCCGAAAAAAGAACACAACCAGAGAAGCCAAAAAAAGAGTTACTGGCAATTGAAAAAATACAAAATATAAAATACTATAGGAAGTAGATGATAGTGTCTCATGTCTCAACAAGTACATAATTTATTTTGATGCATTGTTTGACTACTTTTGTTTGTTTGGTGCCTATAGACTCTCCATAATCATCCCTTGTTTGGTACCTACCGAATCTGCCTAGTCACCTCTTCTTGGATGTCTGTAGACCCTTTCTTGATCATCTCTACTTTTATACATATAGACTCTCCCTGGTCATATCTTATTTTATGCCTACAGACTTTTCATGGTCATATTTTCTTTAATGCCTACAAACTCCCCCATGTCACTTCTTCTTTGATGCCTAAAAACTATCCCTGGTTTTCTCTTCTTTGATGCCTACAAAGTCTCCTTGGTCACTTCTTTGATGCTTACAAACTCTCCCTGGTCATATTTGCTGTAATGCCTATATAATATGCCTGGTCATCTCTACTTTAATGCCTACATATTTTCCTTGGTTGTCTCTTCTTTGATGCCTATAGACTCTCCCTAGTCATCTTTGTTTTAATACCTATAGAATCTACGTGGTCATATTTACTTTCATGCCTACAGAATCTCCCTGGTCATCCCTACTTTAATGCTTGAAGAATATCCTTGTCATATCTACTTTAATACCTACAAACTCTCCCTGGTCATCTCTTCTTTGATAAATATATTCTCTTCTTGGTCATCTCTTCTTTGATGCCTACAGACTCTCCCTAGTTACCTCCTCTTTAATACCTATAAGCTCTCCCTAGTCACCTCTTATTTGATGCCTATATGCTCTCCTTAGTCATCTCTTCTTTAATTTCTATAAACTCTCCTTGGTCATATTTTATTTAATACCTATAGAATATGCCTATTCATCTCCGCTTCCATGCCTACAAACTCTCCTTGGTCATTCCTAGTCATCTTTGCTTTCATACCTATTGACTATGACTGTTCATATCTTCTTTGATGCCTATAGACTCTCCCTGGTCATCTTTGCTTCGATTCCTATAGGTAATGCATGGCCATATTTGCTCTCATGCCCATAGACTCTCCCTGGTCATCCCTGCTTTAATGCATGTAGACTTTCCCTATTGTCTCTTCTTTTATGCCTCTATACTCTCCCTGGTCGCCTCTTTTTTGATGCCTATAGACTCTCTCTTGTTCGTCTATTTTTTTGATGCCTATAGAGCTTCTCTTGCTCATATTTTTTTTATGTCTATAGACCTTCTCTTGGTCATATTTTTTTTATTCCTATTGACCCTCTCCCTCGTTGTCTCTTTTTTAATACCTACAAGCTCTCCTTGGTTATCTCTTATTTGATGTTTATAGACCCTTTCTTGACCGTCTCTTATTTGGTTCCTATAGACATACTTGCCTTTCCTTTGCTTTGAAAATTTTCTCCTTTCAATGTAAGTTATAGAATTTACAAAAGCATACTTTGTTTGCCTATACTTTCTCATTTCTCTTGTTTGCTGCCTATAGACTCTTCATGGTCATCCCTTGGTTACTGTTTATAGACTCTTCAAGATTGTTTCTTTTTTTTTTGTCTATGGAATCTATTTATATCTTGTTTTGTGTCTATATACTTTATTAGTCATCCCTCAGTTGGTTTCTATAGACTCTCTACTTCATCCCTTGTTTGGGGTCTATAGACTCTCCCTGGTCATCTCTTATTTTGTTCTTATAGACTCTTCATGGTCATCCCTTGGTTGGTGTCTATAGAACCTTCAAGGTTATTCCTTTTTTGGTGTCTATAGACTATGTTTCATCTCTTTTTTGGTGCTTATAGACTCCTCATGATTGTCTATAGACTTTGTTTCATCTCGTGTTTGGTTTCTATAGACTCTTCATACTCATCCCTTGGTTTGTGTCTATATACCCTTCAATATTATCCCTTATAGACTTTATTTAATCTCTTGTTTGGTTCCTATAGACTCTTCATGTTCATCCATTGGTTGGTGTCTAGAGACCCTTCAAGGTAATCCCTTGTTTTGTGTCTATAGAGGTGCAAAAGAGTTATGTGTGACAATGTTTCTAGGCCTAGAGTTGAGCCTACAATTGGCTATGTTTCATCTCTTTTTTGATGTCTATATAAGACCATTTTGGTTTGGTTTGGCTTGGCTATTGCATGTGTTTGCTTCTTATAACTAAAATTTGGTCTCACATCAAACCCTAGTGAGAGTGTTCGACAATTAAAACAATATCAAGAAGATGTTATACATAAAAAAGTACCTTTACCTATTCAAATATACATAAAAGTTACTTTTTACATTTATTCTAAAACATACAAATATTACTAAAAGTCCTATTTCATATATGATAAAGATGTTACTAAAACCCTATATTTTGAGAAAATTTGGGAACCGCCCTACAAATGGGGCAATTATACTTACCCTTCTCAAACCACTTGAAAATACAATCGGTATGGAATATGTGGTTAGGATGACAAGGCATGGTTGTCACTAATGCTCCCACATAGAATTCTTCACAATAAATAATGCACTGGGGGACTTAATCCAAATATTTCAGAGACTTCCCTTATTCTTCCATCTTATCTAGTAGCATTGAAAAAAAAAATGTTACAAAATAAAATTAAAAAAACAAAAAATTGATCTAATAATTTTTTTAAGTACGTTTCTTCTTATCATTACCTTAGTATGAATAACCTCCTCAAATTTTATTAGTTAGTTATAGGGCATCATTTCTCCTCTTCTTTTGAATATTTAGACAAGATACTAAGCTTATCGAGATGCAAAATCCCCATGAAATCTAGAAATAGACCCTTAAACCCTAACACTAAAACTGAAATTAATCTTTACCCTTTGAATTTTCCATCTAAAAGCTAAGCTAAATCAAACATCACATAGAAAAAACATACCCTTTAACACCAAAAAAAAATTTATGTGTGACTTGTAGCAGGGCAATCAACTACGACATCTCCCCCTTTGGTAGAAGCACATATACCTAGGATCATCCTAGAATACAAAAATACCTATTTTGGTTTAAACACCTTGCATCCCATGTTGTCCAAGGTATCAAACTAAAAACTTTCCAACAACCTTCCCATTGCGATTTGAATGTGTCCATGCTCCAAGATTTCACAATATCAAGTTTGGATGCATTCAAATCCTTTGCATCAGACTAGCCCACATGAGGCTCGCTCCATTGAGGCAACTACAAGTTTAAGGTGGGATTTCTATATGCTACAAGATACTTTGCCATCATAGATGTGAAAACCAGACCTTGAGCGACCTATAAACTCTCTCTACTTCGTCTCTTGCTTTGTGTCGAGTGTTTTTTAGTTGCATGTTTTAAAATATTGCATATAATACGTGTAACCAATACCCATTCATTTGTTTTTCTTGACACTTATTTTAAACTATTGTTAAATGCCAAGCCTTTGTCATATTCCATCCATGCAAGTGCTTATCACAATTTTTATGCACTTTCCTACGACGAGTTAAAGGTTGCACTAGCATGACAATTTTTGTGCAACTCTATTTTTTCGTACAATAATTCACAAAAGTGTAGAGTGAGAATATATTTGGATATCATCTTTGAACTTATTTCCATTAAAAGGAAAAATTTAATTGTATGGATTATAAATTTACTTTTTGTCTTTGCCATAGTAATTTATAGAGTAATAATGTGGGTAGATAAATGGATTTGGCCAGAGAAAAATTATTTTCTTAATTAAGCTCACATTATATTACGGTGCAAAACCACAAGTTATATTAGTATTAGTCTGATGTGAACCCCTTGAAAAGTTTCAATGTAAGTTACAAAAGCATACTTCCTTACCTATCCTTTTAAGTGCATGTTGTTAAAATGTTAGAAAGTGACATCCACAAATGGATGAAAAATTCAAAGATCATTGCAATAATTCAAAGCATCATTTATGCTGCAAAACAATGAACTTACAACTACACAATTAACGCCATGTGATTAAAATTATTTTTTTAGTCTTGCTTTCTTTTTCTAACATTATTCTTTATAGGTACAATGGCTCCAAAACCCAATGGAAACAAGAGAGAAAAATCTTCTAGGAAAAAGAGTATCCTAAAATATTTTAGCCATATCTTGAAATCCAAGGGGGCATCAAAATCCAATGAGGTACCGAAACCTGCACACTTACAAGGTACATGTCTATTTTACCTACTTTTTTTTTTTAATTTACATGGTGGAATCGGTATCCGCCATGAATCCGGGTAGGCTGTCTAGATTTTTATGGCCACCAAAGTATTCTGCTGTCTGTACCAAAAGATACCACACATATCTTCATGCAGTCCACCCCTATAACCACCATGTCACAATCATTTTAAACCTTTTACATTTTCGAAATCACTAGTAAAGGGACAAGCATTCAATCCAACGAGGCTCGAGATTTGAACCTTGGACCTCCATCCCACCTATTTTACCCACTTAATAGTAATTTTAATATGTAATTTAAAAAAAATGATATAGAAAATCTTTGAATGCAGAATACCCAGTTGATCCTAATATGCCTCCACTAGAAGATATTCCCCAAGATGAAATGTATCATAAAAATTCAATCAACAATGACATGCAACAACTTAAGCAATTACAAGGTACATACCCGTTATACCTACTTAATAATAATTTTAATAAGTAATTTCAAAAATGATATAGAACATATTTGAATGCAAAATACCCAATTGATCATGATATGCCTCCACTAGAAGATATTCCTTAGGATGAAATGCATCATGAAAATTTAATCAACAATGACATGCAACAACTTGAATAGAATCCTAAAACTAGTATACAAATTCAAAATAAAAATGATCACTCCAACCAAATGCACACTTCAAGAAAATATTCGACTAAGAAATGTAGACGTAGGAACTAAACAAGATGGACTATTGGAAGATCATTTCAATTTCAATGGGCACAAAAATTTCCATTTATTGAACCAGTGTTGCAAGAAGATAGTAATGCAAAGCCAAAAGAATGTAGATGCATTATTTGCATTTGAAAACTAGGGAAATATCATAGGATGCAACCTAAGATAGATACAATATAAAAACATTGTGGGAAAGTTTATGCTAAAGTAAAACAAGATGATAGAACAATTATGAAAACACACAAGTTGAAGAATGCATCCAAATGCACACATGTCAAATATGCACTAAACTATGACAAATCGATGAAACAAAAATAAATACTAGCTCAGAATGGTGCGAATGATTCCATTATAGTTTTAAAAAATTCATAAAACCACCTTAGTTTCAAAAAGCTTGTAGTTTGTTGTCATATTTACTATTCTTAAAAAAAGTTAGACCTATGTTAGACCTTATTAATTTTAAGTATCTCTTTTGCCTCACTGATGTATAAAACCTCCCTAGTGCTCAATGGTCATATCAAAGTGGTTGGAAAATGGTAAAATGTTTATCTTTAGTTGAGAAGGAGGACTTGAAAGATAATTTTAAAAATTCTAATTTCATTTCACTTTCTATTGATAAGGTAACTGCATTTGATAATACATCTTGGATTTGCATGCATGTTTACACCTTTCAAAATCATGTAATGCAACCTCATTTTCTAGCAATACAAAAGATGGTGGAAAACTGTAATGCTGAAAATATTTACAATGTTATTACTAGCTTAAAGGATATTGTTGAAATGGATGATGCAACAATAGCTAGTAAAATAATATGTGTTGGAGCTAATGGTGCTGCTATAATGCAAGGTAACAAAAATAGTTTGTGTTTGACTTCAAATATTTGTTACCCCATATTTGATCTCGATTCATTGCATGGCTCATAGAATGAATCTTGCATTTAAAATTGTGAGCATATTTGACATTTTTGCAAGAGTCAAAGAACTCATCTGTGAAGTACATTCTTATTTTTCCTGCAATCCAAAAAGGTTTGTAAAGTTTCAACTATTTGCACTAGGACTTACAAAAGGTAAAAAAAATGTTGAAAGATGTAGATACTAGGTGGATTTCATTGTTCCAACCTACAACAAGATTTTTCAAACAATATAAATTCTTAGTAGGCTTTATGTATAATAATCGGAGGGTATTTGATAAAGAAAAATATGTGTTATATCATATGAGAGACCTGGAAATACCACTCACTTTATGTGATATTCTTTCAATGTTGCATGAAATGAATACATTGATAAAACTTGCACAACAAAGATCCATTTATATAGTTGATTTCATCAGGATTAGAAAATAATTTTTTTGCGTATTGATATGTTATACTTGTCAAGTGAGAATTTTATGGATCCTTTGATGATTGGAGAACTTTAACAAAAGTCAATGAAAAAATAGTTTGTTGAAGTTTAACATAAACGATCATCTCTATATTAATGTTCACATAAAAGAGATACATTTACATTATTTTGATAAGTGATTGGATATAGTTAGTGAATATGTTTAATAGATGTCAATCACATACAGTAGATTTGATGAAGTTTTACTGAATACAGGTATTAAGTTAAGAAAAATAGCAGAAACATTGACAGAAGAAATCAAAAACCATTTTCAAATATATGAGATGCTTGAAGTAATGGGTGTGGTTAACCCTATGTTTTGGGATTCAGGAACATACTGTAACAGTAAAAAATCCTTGTTTATAAAATATATGGGTACACTTATCAATCATTATGCTAAAAGTGTGGAAGTCAATGGTACTGAGATCAATGGTATTCTAATTAAAGAACGTTTGCACAAACAATCCTCATATTTTATAAATACAATGGTTGATCAAATTTCACATTTGACTAATCTTAGCGAACCAAGTTCTATGATACGTTTGTGGAAAAAATTGTACCCTAGTAGTGTTTATAGGAAATTATGAGTGAATATTTCTAATTATATGGATTGTTTCAAATAATGGTTTTGGGATCAATAGAAGATGGAAGGCTTTTTAGTACATTGTATTTTATGAAATCTAAAGTTCGTAAGAGACTGGATAAAATTTATAAAACTACTTGAGAATATATGTCTCATCTTATGAGGTGGACAAGTTTCCTTATGAGAGAGCTCAGACATATTAGAAATCTATAGTAAACAAAAGAGGGGTCACAAATATTGATGATGATGAGGAAAATGAGAATTGTAGTGATCAAATTGTGAAGACACAGATATCAACTATGCCTACAAGTGATGTTGCAAAATATGAGAATTATTTGTTTCAACTTCCTCCAAAATAATGTTTGCATCATTTTTGCAACAAATATTTTTAGGATAATTGATTTTATTGGATAGATGGATTTTATACACATTGCATGATATTTATATAATCTTGATGTTGCAAATCAGGATTATGAAGTTTTGTTTGGATTGATGAGTTTTGCAAATGTCTTACCCTTTGTTCAAAATTATGAATTTTTCCTTGGATTGATGTGTTTTTCAACTTCCTCCAATGTAATATTTGCATCTTTTGGCAACATGTCTTTAGAATAATGGTTTTTATTGGATAGATGTATTTTTGCATGATTTTTATACTCTCCTAATGTTGCGGATCAGGATTATGAATTTTATTTTGGATTTATGAGTTTTGGAAATAATGTCATACATGTACATTGTTTAAGATTATGAATTTTTCATTGGATTTACGAATTTTTCAAACAATGTCATACCCTTTGTCTAGAATTATAAATTTTTCCTTGGATTACTATGTTTTTCAACTTCCTCCAATGTAATATTTGCATTATTTTTGCAACAAATGTCTTTAGGAGAATGATTTTTATTGGATAATTGTATTTTACACAAATTGCATGATATTTATATAATCCTTATGTTGCAAATTAGGATTATGAATTTTGATTTGGATTGATGAGTTTTCCAAATAATGTCATACATGTACATTGTTTAAGATTATGAATTTTTCATTGGATTGATGAGTTTTTTTATATAATGTCAAACCCTTTGTTTAAAATTATGAATTTTTCCTTGGATTGATGTATTTTTCAATTAATATTCCAAACTTTTAATGATATTTTTAATTTTATATCACACCCTCTATTCACAAAAATATTTATTTTATATTATAGCCTTGCTTTGCTTTATTTTAGTATTTTAAACATAGGATGACTTATTGATAATAAAGTGAAACTTAAACTTCTTAATGACATATTCATTTGTGCTGAATTGATAGAATATTTTAGAATTACATTAAACATATAAGAAATTGGATCTTATTCAATAAACAACTTTTTAGAAAACAATAAGCAAATGATTGATTTAACTCTCAACACTTGTTCCATAGTTTCAATATCACAAAATTGTAAATATCTACAAATATTTAATAAAATAAAATAATCATACAAACATATCACATAGTTACAAAAAGTATTTTTATTTATTTCGAATAAAATTTTATTACAAAACAAGTTAACTATGCGTCCACTTTCATACTATTGGGTTCCAGGGTCTATTTCAGGTATTTTATCCCAACTAAAGAATCCAACTGCTTTTCCTCATGATCTTGCCTAGATGTTACCTCTAATGTAGGTAGACTTTCTTCATGCCCCCTTGTTCAAGAATTTTCTCCTTCTAGCACACCAACTCTCCTTAGGTTCACTTCACCAATATTCAAACTATCTACCAATACCCTCTCCTTTGTAACTAGATCTTCTTTTGGAGGTATTTTGTTCTCTCGTTCCTTGAGAAAAATGTTTCATATTATATATATATATATATATATATATATATATATATATATATATATATATTTAAGCGAAAAACCCCTTGTGGGGTCACCTTGGTCTGAGAGACCATGAATAGGGGGTTCTACACCATCAAAGTCACCCGAGAGTCACACTCAGCCCTGCCCGCACCAACATTATCGCTTGGATTTTGGGTACCCAATTCAACTTTTTGGTAGGGTGGAGATTCGAACCTGGGACCTCCCTTGGAGGATTGCCCTCTCCTCTCCAACTCACCTACAACACCTAAGTAAGGATTTGTATTATATTTTATGATTATTCTTCTAAGGGCATTATTTTTTCTGATGGTCTCATAAAATCATTCTTTGAATTCGATTACATTTAGTATACTCTACTTTACTTTGGCCAAAAACAGCTTCAAGCTTTCTACTTGATTCTTGAAATTCTCAAAATTGGATTGCACAAGATAATATTTAAAATATGTTAGTCAATAAAGTTCAAACTGTGTTAAATATAAACTAATTTAGAAATAATTTATGACTTACCTCAGCAACTACTTGGGCAGCCTTTGCCACTTTAACTTTTTCCTATCAATTGTCCACTTATTGAAATGTGCTTGAGCTTCAACATTCATATTCTCTAGCCTATGCAAAAGGAGATCTATAATTTCTCACCATAGACATTAGTGGCCTTTATAATTCTAGAGGTTGCTTAATGTAATAAAACATCAACATTTTTAGGGTGTTGTTGAACCAAAGAAAATAATTATTCTCTTGTTGAATTTTTTTGTATTAGGGATACTTTCTTTGACTAGAAATTTTCCTAATACTCCCAATATTTGAGTTTTGAAATATCTAAAAGCACACTATCCTTCACTATGGCTTCCAAATTTTTTGCTAATAATCTGATTCTAAAAAATCTAATTTTTCATCCTCAATAAGAGGAGCATCTTGACCATTTGGATGGGGGGAGGGGAGTTGTGAGCGGTGGTTGCTCTTCCTCTAGTTTGCAATGCTTTAGTTTGAAGCATATCATAAGCTTCAAAACTATTAGGAAATAAACCTTGCATAAGATAATCTTGATCTAGGCGAGGAATAGGCAACCTAGGACACTCACGCAAAACTTTTGAAATATTTCCCATTGAAAAACTGGGAAAGTCTAAAAGGGTTTGCATCTAGCCTCTTGAAATCCTTGCAACATATAATTATTTTTCATGCATTTATTGACCCCTCGTGAACTACTGTTGTTGTGGAGGTGGTTGCGGTGGTGGTATAGTTTTCTGTGATCGACCTAAGGCCAAATTTAAAAAATAAAATAAATTTTTGAAGAAAATATTGTAATAAAATGATTGGGAAAGACAACTTTAATTATGCATATTATGCTCTGATATGGTCTCTTGCCCTTTTTTGGTTGGTTGTTCAAAAGGTTTTGTGTGTTGTGGAAGATGTAGAGGCAGTGGCAACAGAGTTGCCATCATTTGTTGTCTTGAACCTACAAAAAAAATAATAATATTTATTATCAAATTAATAATTAACTATAATTGCCCATACCAGATGTCGTTGTGGAATGTTTGAATAGGACCGGTTCTGAAGTATGTTTGGGGTGATGCCCTAAATATGTTTTAAAAACTTTAATTAATGGTAACTAAAACTAATTAAAGAGAAATAAATTATAAAACCCAATTCCAAAAAAAGGAACTTTACCTATAAAGGCCTAGCTAACTTCTTCAACATCAATAGGCTATGAGCGTGAAATAGAAGAGGCAACTAGATGAACAAGAGGATATTTAGAACACCTAATGCGTTTTGTAGACCTTTTTAGTGGAGGTTTTGGTGACACTGTGTTAGAATATCCACGAGCCTCTAGGTTCATTCCTCTATGTATAGCCTCTCTTTTGTTTGAAGTTGGCATCACTCTTCTCTGCATTAAAGTGAATTTAAATATTAAAAATATAAACACTAAATAAATTTATTGTAAATTTAAATGTAAAAAAAAAATTACCTTCACCTCTTCGACGCTTAAACCAGCTGACTAAAATTTTGCATAGAGTGAGGTGGGGACGGTGGTATTGTTTATATTATAATATTCTTCATAAATAATACCAATCAAGTAATTAGTAGTAGTAATAATGACAGAAGAGGCAACAGTATTTGTGCACGCATGTTGAAATTTATTTTTGATTTTGCCAAAAATATATGAGGACTAGTCATATTTTTCTGTTTGAGACATCGCACAATATACCCTAAATCCCATAAAGGTATGTCTAATGTTCTCCCCTACAAAAAATACATGCTTGGAAGAAATCCATGATGAATTTAAGGAATTTTTTGGTAACAAATGAAAAAATGAGGCCCCTTATGGATGGATTTGATTGCACTGCAAAAAAATTATAACACAAATAATAATTATATTTACATATTACACAAGGAACAAGAAACTTACAATTTTAAATATATACCTTGCAACACAGTCGATGAGAGATCGTAGCGAGTCTCCAGATATTTTTGATATGACCAGTCAGACTGAATTTTGATGAGACAGGTTCAAAATTTTGATATAAAATGGCTATCAATCTATGGATATTAGACGATTTAAACAAGAGGTTATGACTGAACAATTTTATTCAATAAAGAAAATATCTGTGTTGAATTGGGGCATGTGTGCTAGCCCTAGAAGCCCAAATTTCTTCATCCATGTTGAGTCATAATTGAGATCATTGAGAATTTCCAATATGATCGGGCAAACGAGGTTTTTGAAATTTAAATTTTGCTTGAATGAAAAAATTTATGACCATTATTGGGAGGCTTGGAAAAGTTTCAAATATTTTTTGAAGGTTTTCGAATGTTTTGGTGCTATGCAAAAAAATAAAAATGAGTTCTCATGCCCTTATATAGGCATTTGCATGCGAAGTCTTATGTTGGCAATTTTGGGTACTTTGGGTACATTGCCTTTGCTCAAGTATATAAGTTGTCATTGATGTCAAGAAGCTTTTGAAGGAATTTGATTTGATGTCAAATAATTTGTTTTGATGAAGGTTACGGCATGACAGTTTCAAAAGTCTTTTGCAAACCCCAAGCTGACAGGTTCGAGAGAAAGAGCTCGCAGTGAAAAAGTGTCGCGATATCGCGACATGTCGGGTTTTCACGACCCGAAGAAAAGAAAAGCGCTAAGGAGAAAAAGTGTCGCGATATCGCGACATGTCGGGTTTCATGACCCGAAGAACAGAAAAGAGCTAAGGAGGAAAAGTGTCGCGATATCGCGACATGTCGCATTTTCGCGACTTAAGGAGAGAGAAAGCAAGTTAGAAAAGTGTCACGATATCGACAGGAGAGAAAGAGAAAGAAACATGTCAATTTTGACTCAAAGAGAAAGAAAACAAAACAAAAAGTTGATAGCATCACGATTTCACGACGGGTTACAAGGAAAGCGTACGAAAGCTGAAAGTGTCACGATTTCACGATGGGTTGCAAAGAATGCGTACGGATGCAGAAAGTGTCATGATTTCACGACAGAAATAGAAAGCAAGCGAAGTGTCACGATTTCATGAAAGAAACTGAAAGTAGGTCTTCTATAGGAGAAGTGTCATGATTTCATGACAAAAGCAGAGAGGAAGGTTATGAAGACAGAAGTGTCATGATATCACGACAGAAGTGAAGACGAAGTCTGCAGAGGTAGAAGTGTCACGATTTCATGACAAAAGCAGAAAGGAGGTCGACGAAGGGAGAAGTGTCACGATATCACGACAAAAGCAAAGTTGATGCTGACAAAGATAGAAGTGTCGCGATATCACGACAAGAGCTTAGTTGAAGTCGACAAAGGCTGAAGTGTCACGATATCATGACAAAAGCCAAAAGAAAGTGTACGGTTGCAAAGGTGTCACGATATCGTGACATGTTGTAGTTTCATGGCAAAAGCTACAGAAGAGTTACAGAGGCAGTTGAAGCCGACAAAGTTAAATGTGAGCCGACGAAGATTAGGGTTTGTAGCCGACAAAGTTTAGGGTTGTGCAGTCGACTAAAGATCAGGGTTACAGCCGACTAAGATTAAGGTTTTGATCTTGAAAGTGTTATTATAAAAGGCAGGTTGTTTTGAAGAGTTGGTGGTGTTGTTGGTTGTGACGTTCGTAGATAGAGCGCAGAGTGAGAAGTTCGATCATCGAGAGCAGAGTGCGAAATTCGATCGAAGTGTGTAGAGTGAGCGAAGAGTCATGGTGAATTGTTCTAAGTGTCGCTGTGATTGCGCAGAGAGTGCAAAGGTTGAAGTTCGACCAAGTGCGGTTGTGAGTGTGCAGAGAGAGCAGAGGGCATAGAGAGCACAAAGGGCAAAGACGAACGTGGAGTGCTGTTGTATGAGGACAGAGGTGCACTGGTTCTTTGAGAAGAACCTGAGGACAGATTTGGCAAGTCTTTGAGAAGGCTTGTGTGTAGAGGATTGATTTGTTCAAGTGTTGGATAGATCTGACAGACAGAGGAAGACTTGTACTAGACCGACTGACTGTGTTTGGTACAGGTTGTTGAGCTGTTGTGGACGTGATCATAGAAGGCAGAGGTCTCTTAGGCTAAGCATTGAGGACAGGAGGTCTTCGGTGGAAAGGAGTTCCACGTGCTGGCAAGAGGTAGAGGCAGTTGATCTTCTGAGGGATCATTTCCAAAGCAGAGGGGAAGGTATCTCCTTTGAGCAAGCAAAAAAGGGAAGGTATCTCCTTTGAGCAGAGGCTCATAAATTCTGATTGGGGGAAGGTATCTCCTTTGGGCCGAGGCTCATAAACATTGTAATTGGGAAGGATTCCCAAAGAACTTTGAGATAACTTTTAGAGAAAAGTTTTGTGGACGTAGCCCAACCATTCTGGGTGAACCACGTTAAAATTGGTGTCACTTTGTGGATGATATTGTGCATTGCTTTGATATTGCTTTGGGTATATTGCTTTACTATTTTGAAGTATAAAGGAAAAAGTAAAAAGAGGTCTTATACTGTTCACCCCCCTCTCAAGTATAAGCTTGTGTTCTTCAATTGGTATCGGAGCAGGTGCCTTCGAAAAGTTTAACAGACTTGAAGGAAAAGCTAGTAAAGAACACAATGGATCATTCAAGTAGCAATGCAACACCTATTCTTGATGGGTCAGATTTTGGTCTTTGGAGTGCAAGGATGAAGGTTCATCTAATGGCACTTGGTAATGAGGTATGGGAAGTGATTGAAGATGAGTACACTATTCCTGTACATGGTCCTAATACTAAAGAAGAAAGGCTCCTACATCACAGCAATTCAAAAGCAATGAATGCAATCCTGAAAGGCTTACGGAAAGCAGATCTCACCAAAGTGATTCACTGCAAGACAACTAGTGAAATGTGGAAACAGTTGAAGGTGGTTCATACAGGTGATACAAATGTCAGAAAGGCCAAGTTGAGACACTTCAAAGGTATGTTTGAACAACTCCAGATGAATGATGATGAAAATATTAGTGACTACATGCTTCGTATGGATGAGGTTGTTAACTCCATGAAAGACTTAGGTCTTGAGCTTGCTGAAAATGATGTTTGTGATAAGATTTTAAGATCTCTTCCTAATAGATTTAGTGAAAATATTTCTGCTATTGAGGAAGCTAAAGATTTGGATAAGTTGAAAAAGGATGAGCTCCATAGTATACTTGCAGCATTTGAGTTGAGAACTCAAGTGAAGGTTGATGTCAAGAAAGAGGCAACTTTCAAGGCTACCAAGAAATCCAAGGGTAAACAGATTCAAGATAGTGATGAGTCTTCTAGTGATGAAGAAGCATATTACAGCAAGAAAGGCAAGTTCTCTAGAAAGCACAAAAGCATGAAAAATATAAGATGTTTCAATTGTGGAAAGTTTGGTCATTATGCTACTGATTGTATCTGTTCCCAAGAATGAAAGTGATGAAGATAAACAGGATTCTATGAGCAAGGTTTCTGAAAAGCATAAGCATCACAGAAAGAACAAAGATGAGCACAACAATCAAGGAAAGAGGTATTCTCACAAGCACAAGAAGAGTTTCTATCTAGACAAAGCAAGTAAGTGTTCTAGTAGTGATAGTGAAAGTTCTTCAAGTGATAATGAAAATGAGATGTTGTTCATATCCAGAAAAAGAGGAAGAACCGAAACATAGATTCATTATCATGAAATGTCTTAGATGTGGAAATTTTGGTCACCTTGAGGATGATTGTACAAATAATGATTTGGTTTCCAGTATGTATGAGGATGCTTCAAAAAACTATAAGGAAGATGCTTGTATGGTTTTTGAAAAAGGTAGCACCTCTAGTGATAAGAAATCTGAAAAAGGGTTTGATGATTCAGAAAGCAAACAAATAAAGGATCTTGAAAGTGAACTTATTAATGCTCTTAGTGCTTTGAAAAAGGAAAGAAAGAAGAATGCTAGACTCAAGGATAAGTTAGATGAATGTTGTATGGAGAGAGATGATCTTATAGAAAATCTTGATTTCTCTATAGCTAAGACACAAGAACTCAAGGATGAGTTAGAGTCTAAGGTTCTTGAGTATAGTGAGTTAGAACAGAAAATGGCTTCTTTGAAAGAGGAAACTAAAGAGTACAAGGATAAGCTTTACAGGTTTCAAGATAGCTCCAAAAAGGTTAAGTCACTCATCAAAGGTCAAAGAAAGACAACAGATAAAACAGGCCTTGGTTTTGTTAAGCCACACAAGGAACAAGTTGGAGAGTCTAGTAAGAGACTCCAAAAGGAAGAGAGTTCTTATGAGGAAAGTATTTCAGATCATGAGTCCTTGAATGATAGATGCACAGAAATAGAAAACAGAATTCGGAATGAGAAGAAGAAGTTTTCAGGACCCAAGAGGTCAAATAAAGGAAAATTTCAAGGCGGATGTTTTGCTTGTCATAAGTTTGGTCACATGGCTTCACATTGCATGGCTCAAGTAAAGAAGGTAAACGACAATTTCAGAAGTGCTAGTTTCTTTCAAGGGTATTGCTACTCTTGTCAACAGTTTGGGCACAAGGCAGTTTATTGCAAGGCACATAACAGGAACAGGTTTGGTCAGAACAGGTTTGGCCAGAACAGGTTTGGTCAGAACAGGTTTGGTCAGAACAGGTTTGGCCAGAATAGGTTTGGTCAGAACAGGTTTGGTCAGAACTGGTGGATTCAAAGATCAGGTTTACCTCAGAGAAACAACATCGTCAAGTGTTTCAAGTGCAACAATGAAGGTCACACAATCAGACAGTGTAGAGCTAAAATTCTAGAATACAGGAACAGGAACAATGGCATGATCAGGTCCAAGGATCAAGGCATGGACAAGAACAGGGATGAGAACAAGAACAAGAACAATGAAAGGAATAGGAATATGGACAAAGAGTTCAAGAGAAGGCCCGACAAGGAAGTTATAGACGCTGATGATGATCAGTGCCTAATGGGAGTTTTACTCCCACCCCAGAATTAATCACCTCATCAGGAGGTGGGGGAGGGACTAAGCTAAGAGGCTCATTCTTAGTCCCGAGCCCCAACGGTGACCCTTTGCCATTGATGACAAAGGGGGAGAGATATGAGTAAGGGGGAGAGCTTCAAAGTGAAGAGGAAAGCTTCAAGTCAGGGGGAGCAAAACTTCAAAGGAAGATTCTAAGTTGTTAGCACAGTTGGTTTCAGTTTTGGCTCTTGAGAAGTGTTTTCAGTAAAGGTTTGCCATCAATGACAAAGGGGGAGATTGTTGGCAATTTTGGGTACTTTGGGTACATTGCCTTTGCTCAAGTATATAAGTTGTCATTGATGTCAAGAAGCTTTTGAAGGAATTTGATTTGATGTCAAATAATTTGTTTTGATGAAGGTTACGGCATGACAGTTTCAAAAGTCTTTTGCAAACCCCAAGCTGACAGGTTCGAGAGAAAGAGCTCGCAGTGAAAAAGTGTCGCGATATCGCGACATGTCAGGTTTTCACGACCCAAAGAAAAGAAAAGCGCTAAGGAGAAAAAGTGTCGCGATATCGCGACATGTCGGGTTTTCGCGACCCGAAGAAAGAAAAGAGCTAAGGAGGAAAAGTGTCGCGATATCGCGACATGTCACATTTTCACGACTTAAGGAGAGAAAAAGAAAGTAGAAAAGTGTCACGATATCGCGACATGTCGCATTTTCACGACTTAAGAGGAGAGAGAAAGCAAGTTAGAAAAGTGTCAGCGATATCGCGGACATGTCGCAATTTCGCGGACTCAAAGAGAAAGAAAAGGAAAAAGCGTCCACGATTTACGGACAGGTTGCAAAGAAAACGTACGAAAAGTTGATAGCGTCGCGATTTCGCGACGGGTTACAAGGAAAGCGTACGGAAGCTGAAAGCGTCACGATTTCATGACGGGTTGCAAAGAATGCGTACGGATGCAGAAAGTGTCACGATTTCATGACAGGAAGAAAAGAAAGCGAGACGAAGCGAAGTGTCATGATTTCATGACAAAACTGAAAGCAGGTCTTCTATAGGAGAAGTGTCATGATTTCATGACAAAAGCAGAGAGGAAGGTTATGAAGACAGAAGTGTCACGATATCATGTACGAAGTGAAGACGAAGTCTGCAGAGGAGAAGTGTCACGATTTCATGACAAAAGCAGAAAGGAGGTCGACGAAGGGAGAAGTGTCGCGATATCATGACAAAAGCAAAGTTGATGCTGACAAAGACAGAAGTGTCGCGATATCGCGACAAGAGCTTAGTTGAAGTCGACAAAGGCTGAAGTGTCGCGATATCATGACAAAAGCCAAAAGAAAGTGTACGGTTGCAAAGGTGTCACGATATCGCGACATGTTGTAGTTTCGTGGCAAAAGCTACAGAAGAGTTATAGAGGCAGTTGAAGCCGACAAAGTTAAATGTGAGCCGACGAAGATTAGGGTTTGTAGTCGACGAAGTTTAGGGTTGTGCAACCGACTAAAGATCAGGGTTACAACCGACTAAGATTAAGGTTTTGATCTTGAAAGTGTTATTATAAAAGGCAGGTTGTTTTGAAGAGTTGGTGGTGTTGTTGGTTGTGACGTTCATAGATAGAGCATAGAGTGAGAAGTTCGATCGTCGAGAGCAGAGTGCAAAATTTGATCGAAGTGTGCAGAGTGAGCGAAGAGTCATGGTGAATTGTTCTAAGTGCCGCTGTGATTGCACAGAGAGTGCAAAGGTTGAAGTTCGACCAAGTGCGGCTGTGAGTGCGCAGAAAGAGCAGAGGGCATAGAGAGCACAAAGGGCAAAGACGAACGCGGAGTGCTGCTGTATGAGGACAGAGGTGCACTGGTTCTTTGAGAAGAACCTGAGGACAGATTTGGCAAGTCTTTGAGAAGGCTTGTGTGCAGAGGATTGATTTGTTCAAGTGTTGGACAGATCTGACAGACAGAGGAAGACTTGTACTAGACCGACTGACTGTGTTTGGTACAGGTTGCTGAGCTGCTGTGGACGTGATCATAGAAGGCAGAGGTCTCTTAGGCTAAGCATTGAGGACAGGAGGTCTTCGGTGGAAAGGAGTTCCACGTGCTGGCAAGAGGTAGAGGCGGTTGATCTTCCGAGGGATCATTTCCAGAGCAGAGGGGAAGGTATCTCCTTTGAGCAGAGGCTCATAAATTCTGATTGGGGGAAGGTATCTCCTTTGGGCCGAGGCTCATAAACATTGTAATTGGGAAGGATTCCCAAAGAACTTTGAGATAACTTTTAGAGAAAAGTTTTGTGGACGTAGCCCAACCATTCCGGGTGAACCACGTTAAAATTGGTGTCACTTTGTGGATGATATTGTGCATTGCTTTGATATTGCTTTGGGTATATTGCTTTACTGTTTTGAAGTATAAAGGAAAAAGTAAAAATAGGTCTTATACTGTTCACCCCCCCTCTCAGTATAAGCTTGTGTTCTTCATCTTAACAAGATGTAGACACATGGTAGTGTTACCGACACATGGCACACAACCAGGCTATCGTCTCCCTTTTTGTCTTGTATATGGCACTTGTAGGAAATCCCTAGGTCATACCTCATATGAGATCTATAGATCCTCTCCTAGTCATCCACTTTTTGATATCTATAGACACTCCCAAGCCATCCCTCGTATGAGGTTTATAGACCCTCTCCTAGTCATCCATTTTTTGATGCCTATAGACTCTCCTAAGTCATCCCTCATATGAGGTCTATAGATCCTCTCCTAGTCATCCACTTTTTGATGCCTATAGACTCTTACAAGTCACCCCTCATATGAGGTCTATAAACCCTCTACCGGTTGTCCATTTTTTCATACCTATAGACTCTCTTTGGTCATCCCTCGTATGAGGTCTATAGACCCTCTCCTGGTCATCCAATTTTTTATGCCTATAGACACTCCTAGGTTGTCCCTCGTATGAGGTCTATAGACCTCTCATGGTCATGCACTTTTTTATGCCTATAGAAACTAATAGGTCATCCCTCGTATGAGGTCTATAGACCCTCTCCTAGTTTTCCACTTTTTGATGCCTATAGACACTCCCAGGTCGTCCCTCATATGAGGTCTATAGACCCTCTCTTGGTAGTATAGACACTCAAAGTTCATCCCTTGTATGAGGTCTATAAACCTTCTCTTTATCATACCTCATGTGAGGTCTATAGACCCTCTCTTAGTCATATAATTTTTGGTGCCTATAGACTCTCCCAAGTTGTCCCTCGTTTGAGGTCTATAGTCTCTCTATAACATCTCCTTTTGGTGCCTATACCTGGTCATCCCTTTCTTGGTGTCTATAGACACACTCATGGTCATACCTTTTTTTAAGCCTATATACTATCATAGATCATCCTTCATTTGGTTTCTATATACACACTCATGGTCATCCTTTTTTTAGAGCCTATAGACTCTCACAAGTCGTCCCTTGTTTGGTTTATATACGCACACCCATGATCATCCATTTTTTGGAGCTTATAGAATCTCATAGGTCATCCCTCATATGAGGTCTATAATCACACTCTTGTTCATAAATTTTTGGTGCCTATAGACTCTCCTAGGTCATTATTTTGTTGGTACATCTTGACAACATGTGTGCCTATAATCTTGGTGGTCTTCTCTCATTTGTCGAAAATTTTGGTGAATTTACCAACTTTTTATTTTTTCCCATGGAAAAAAGGCAAATCACCATATCTTCTACACAAATTTAAACCATATTCAACTTGGTTTCGAAACTGACTCACCCCATTATTATATATACATTTTTGGGCCTACCCCTTATGCATAACCCTACTGTCACTGGTTTCCATTGTATAGTTGCTGGAAGAAGTCCCCTCTTCTTGCTAATAAAGAAATTATATAATATTTCTATATGAGATAAATACCATACCCATTACTTGGTTCAATAAAATAAAATAAATTCAAATCACTCACCTATCTTTTAGCCTCCACCTCACTTTCAACATTCATACTCTGCAACAGAGAAATTGAGGGTCAGATATCACTCTTTACAAGTTATTCCTTGCACATAAAAATCAAGGGGACTAAACTGCAAGAATCATGCCCCATGAGGACTCCATTATTGTATTAAAATTCATGTTTTTATGCAAATTCACACCCAAGGACCTGCATATGGCTTGATTTCAAAAAAAATCATTACAATTTAGTCTCATTTATAGTCATGGCTTTCATAAAGCTGCATAATTCTCTGCCTTGGAAAAGGAAATAAAATCCAAATAAATAGTTACACATAAAACATACATCAACATCCTCTGTGGAATAAGATACATCACGTTGGCATTTCTCCCCACGTTGTCCAATAACACTAGCATAACCATTATCATGGTAGCAAACTATATGCCTTGTTTATAAGATTGGTAAGACCAAAAATACTTGTTTCACATGAAAAATCCTTCAAGCTTCATTTTCCTTGCAAAGTAAAGAAATTATAAGAAATTTTAGCCATAAAAATGGTACTTTCTAGGATGTACAACTACTATACATCCAATGCAGCATAACAATGTCCATTTTTTGTTTTTCTTGCTCTCTTTTTGGAGAAAATTGCTTGCTCCTATTCTTGGCTTCAAAACTGCCCTATCTTCCTTTCTGGTCTTGGTCATACATGCTTTATATATTCTCCTTCTGTTTCAAATTTGGGAGTAACTGATATTTCTTGGTTTATGATATTTTTTTAAGGTGTAAAGGTGCTTGAGGGTGATTTTTCATGTTTTTC
This sequence comes from Wollemia nobilis, assembly GCA_028583015.1. NCBI lineage: Eukaryota > Viridiplantae > Streptophyta > Pinopsida > Araucariales > Araucariaceae > Wollemia > Wollemia nobilis. Next base: position 3,062,825 of record JAQPPZ010001195.1, read on the forward strand.
CCTGCTCATATTTCTCTTAACACTAGTCCATTTTCAAATTTGGACACCTTAGACATGCTAGTTCAATCAATACATTGCTAGCTTGTTTGTTGGATTGTATTTTGGACATTTGAATGTCCAAATGGATAACAGTTGGCCTAAAATTTTACATGCATGTGGTTTATGATATCAAGAACCTTGAATAAAATTATGACTCATTTTGACCCAGTATGAGTGAAATTTGATCACTCCAACAGAGTGATTTTTATCATTTTGAAGGATAAAATAGATGCATTTGTGGGCTTAAATTGTATATAACATAGTAGGAAATATCATGAATGATCATAAAAAACCAATAAATTTCAACATACTCAAGTAAAATCCCTTTTATGTTGTGTCTCCACATTCGGTTCCTCCCTGGACTTGGAGTTGGGATGTTGATTTTGGGTCAATGCTATTGGTTCCTTGGTCCTCACTTGAAGACTTCATTTGTATTCACCCCAAAAAAAATTAGTGTTAAAGAGTCTAATACATGGCCTTAGAGACATTAGGAACAATAAATAAGAGATAAAACAAAGGGAAAAAATCCCTAAAAACTTAAAAAATGCTTAAAACTACCTCTAAAACTTTTAAAAATAACTGTTAAATCCATTGATTCCTTGTTCAAATGCATTGGATAATGTCTAGTTAGTTTTACATATTTGTAGTTAGGAATAGGTAAGAGAAAAAAGTGTAAAACGGACAAGTTTTTCCACTCTAAAGCTATTTCGGTGATTTCTTGGCATTTTTTGATAATTTCTTGGCCTTGAGAAAATATCTCTAATTTCTTGTTGGCCTTGTTTTCTCATGATTTTTCTGAGAAATTGTGAGAACTATGGTATGGAATATAGTCCTTTGAGTTATCTTTCATCTAGAAACATAATCATTCCACTTGGATTTTATTGGTTGAGTTTTACACCAAAAACAAATATTTATTTTGAACTATTCTACACTTTGTTTGGGGGGTTGAACACGAAAATTTGAGCTCAAATTAGTTCATAGAATTTCTGAAGTAGGCCAATAATACTCTAAAGCACAATGTATTACAATAGAAAGTGCTAGGATAAAATGAATCCTAGAACCAATATAAAAAACATAAAATCTTAAGCCTACCAACAAAATACATGAACATGCAAGACAAAAGGAGGGTAAATTGAAGGGGGTATAAACCCTAACACAAATAATCCAAGACAAATACAAAATATATCAGAAATACAACCAAATTACCGTAAAAATCTACATCACCAAATTTAAGTCACAAAAAATCAGTGCCTTGCAAATGGGTTCCCTGGCCTCAAACACCCAATCCCAATAAAGGAGTGTACAGGGAAAAGATGCAAACCCTACAAATATATTTTTACAATAGCTTATCCCATGCTTAAACCCTAAAAATTTGAAGTTCAATGGGAAACAAAAAAAAAGCAAAAATTTTAGATCTATCAAATCTGATATCCATCAAAAATCTAGGTCTGCATACCAACATACACAAAGTTGGGAAAGTATTTTAAACTATTACCTGCACGGAATATGGAATTCTCGTCGTTCTCGCCTATTTGTACAGCCATATCCCGAAGGACATCGTGGATTTTCACCTTGCAAATCTCCACGCCCTTTTCCTCTTTGGTCTCAATCTCGACCAAACAACGGTCGTCCAAGATTTTGAGAACACCATACCACCCCTGGTCATTGTCATTGATGAGACCCTCTACCCTCCATATCTTGATCAATTCTTGTACATCGATCTCCATGTATTCCCTAAAGACATCTAGATAGAGGAAACACATATTTAGCTTATCTTTCGAAATAACATCATAGCTATATTTCAAGGGCTTGAACAGATTTGTTTTAAGTTCTTCATGGGTGTGAAAAAAATTGAGGTTGACCTCCTTAAGCTAGTTGAGAATGTATTGCAACTCTCCTGCTTCAAGCTTATTGGGAATTGTTTGAGCAACTATCTTAAGGGCCAGGGGATGGCCTTTACACTCCTTTACAATACATTTTGCCAACTGCTCAACTTTACTATCCATCGCAAGAATATTGCACCATCCAAATATGCTTTTGCTAAATAATTTCCAACACACCTAAATGCATAAAGCTACATGAATTGATAACACAAGCTCTCTTAAGCTCAAAATGGGATTGCTTGGTCATTCCCAACACAAAGAAAATCTGCATAACCATTCTCATTTTTCTATGGCAGAAGGAAAACATTAAAACCATACAATAAAATATTGTAATTGATAATAATTTGGCTTCATTCACTCTAAATTCCGTCCCACGTGTCCTTTCCAAGAGCCAAGAGAAGAGGAAAATTCCAAATATTTATTGTGCATCATTTCTAAGAGAAACATCATAATTTTATTTTCTCGCACCTCATTTAATATTTTTAAGTGAGATTGGCTAAGAGGATGGTTTTTAACTGCCCTCTTAGGGTTTATTACATTTTTTTGAAGGGTGACCTAAGAGGGTGGTTTTGAAACTACCATCTTAGCCCTAAGAGGGTAGTTTAAAACCACCCTCTTAGGTAACCCTAAGAGAGTGGTTTTAAACCTCCCTATTATCCTTAAGAAGAAGGTTTTAAACCACCCTCTTAGCCTTAAGAGTTAGATATATTTCAACAGAAAGAAAAATATCATCTTCCTATTATCTAGTTATAGCAAAGAAGACATTACTACTAAGTGAAATTTGTAGAAGTTATTAGTGCATTTGAGAGTTATTTAAGATTTACTATTAGTGCATCTTGCAAGTTACTTTGAAGGAGCAATAATGTGAGATTACTATTGTACTATTTTAGTTATTCTTAACTACATTAAACTTATTACTCTCAAATATTAGTATGTGCATTGGTTGTTAACTTAGAGTGAAAAACCAAAGAACAAAAGTCAGCCTACTATCAAAGTTTCTAGATATACTATTGAAGCATACATAACCTGCAACTTATTGTAGCCTAGAGAAGCCACCAAATATGGCAATTTTTCTCTAAGAAGTGGATAAGAAAGTCACCATCAAAACAATAGAAGGAGCTACAAATTGAGACTAGGAGAGTCTTAGGTTTAGGTGCAAATAACAAGGTTTTACAGGTTGTTATTCAAGCACCAAACGTATCTTCTATTATATCAAAAGAAGACAAAATAAAAGTGTCTTAAGGAAACTCTATGTAGCCTATCATCCTATCTACAAGTAACAACCATTAGCACCAGCAAAAGTGCTCAAAGAGAAACCATAAAAAAAAGAGCTCAACATCAGCCATTAGCACCAGAAAAAGTGCTCAAAGAGGAGCCATACAAAAGGGGCTCAGCATCTACCATTAGTACTAGAATAATTTCTCAAATAGGATCCATACAAAATGGGCTCAATGTCCACCATTTGCAAAGAGTAAGCACTAGTAAAGGTGCTTAATAAATGAGTCAATAAAAGGGCTCGATATCTATCATTGGTAAGGTAAGCACCACCCAAGGTTCTTGAGCAAACAACCATTCATAAGGCTCGATATTTGACTCATTAAGGCATTATAAGACACCTTATCCCATAACTTAAGGTTATGATAACCTGTAGCATATAAAGGGCCTACATAAGGTGAATATAATCCATTGCACCCTACATAAATTTTTAGCACTAAGTATAGCATATTACAAGCAAGGAGGAGCAAGGTATAAGGTGATATCAAAGGTGTATTACCATAGCTCCAACATGGTCAAATCACTAGCCAAGAACCACATCGAAAGCTAGCATTGGAACACCATTACAATGCTTGAAAGCCATCACAACTAGAGCTAGCTTCATCACATCAATATTTTCCTAGAAAGAGAGAGTTGAACACAATAAAAAATAAGGTATTTACTGGCATAAAATAAACAAAGAATAAGATATGTTGCAGTAGCTCTACATGTATGGTTTTGGAGTGATACTTGCAAACACTACCAAGGATAGTGTGTCACTTGGCACAAAGGTGAAAGAGCATCTCCATATTCATAATGCTAGCACTCAAGAGAAAGGGTGCCTAAGCAACATAACATCTTCATAGTTGCAATGCTCAAGAAGGCATTTACAACATTCATCAATGCTCATGAGTTACATTTGTAACATAATGGTTCTCAAGACCCATAACAATTGCTACACCACCTAAGGAGGAGATCGAAGTATCTTGGAAAATTCATAGTGCCACTTGGAACTTTCTTAAATACAAGGGAACACATTTATAGCCACAAAAAGTAAGAGCACTTACACAAAGGAGGAAGCACATATTAAGCCAAGATCAAGTGAGAGAATTAAAGGTGCGGTCTAAAGAGAATTGAAGGTGCAATTGAGACCAAATTCAAGGGATGTCTAAGCGAGCATTCAAAGCATGAATTCAATATTTTGAAGAATATTCAAAGGTGTATTAAAGACGTGTATAAGAGATGCCTAGTAAACTTGCTACCATCATTATCATATGTTTGTAGTACAATACCTATTATCATGGAGATACAACATTATAAAGGTAAGGTTTCACTTTGATTAAAATTGCTTTTATTCCAAAGTTATAAGGTGTATAGCTTAAGGTTGGATCCATTTGTCATTTACGTTGGATATATAAGTTAAATCAACCTTAGTAATTTAAAAGCAAATAAAAAGCAATCTAATATCCTTAAAGGTATTTCAAATTACTTTAATTGAAATACAAAGTATTTTAATATTTGCAATTAATACCATAGGAGATATAAGGATTTCTACTTGGAAAATAAAAACTTTATTATATTGCAAATGTAATTAATTTCTAATATTTCAACATTAGGGAGTTATAAGGTATACTACATCAAACATAGATTATTGAAATTTAGAAATATTAAACTATTGGATATTAAGGGGTATAAAAGGAAATTCATTATTTACTTAAATGTGTTGGAATTATTTACTTACACTTTTCTCATACTCATACTAAATGGACAAGAGAAATCCAACCATAGAGAACTTCAAATTGATAAGTGCATAGTTCATTAGGAGAGATAAGGTGAAATAAGAGTTGATTATTTTCATTTACAAAACATTACAAAATCATCTCAAAAAGGTAAACTATTACTAAGATTAGGATTCTAATCACTAGGGAGACATAAGTATCCTAGAAAATATAAGTCTTAGAAATGTTTTATCAAAGTAGTTCACATACTCTAAAATAGGGAGTCATAAGGTAGACTACTACAAAGGATCTATCAAAATATTCTCAAAATATTAAAGAGCTAGAAAACTCTATTAATTGATCTCAAGATAATGAATGAATTAGCAAGAGAGACATATCATGACAAGGCACATTACAAAAATATCCAAGAACAAAATCCATTCAATATACCATATCAAAGATGCAAAATTACTTCAAACTCGAACAATTTCATAGGTCAAACTAAAAAGGACATTTGGTATATTGATTCTGGTGCAAGTCATCACATGATAGGAAATTTATAGTGGTTTGATTGCCTTGAAGTCACTAACAATTACAAGTTGAAAATTGTAGATGGAAAATACTATCATATACATGGACATGGGTGTGTAACACCTAGTAAATCATTTCCAACCTTTCTATTACATAATGTAATGTATGTTCCTGGATTAGCATATAATCTTATTTCAGTAGCCAAGCTAGTAGAGAGCAAAAGGATGGTTAAGTTCAGATACTCAAATGGAGTCAATACGTGTCTCATCATAAATCAAAATGAGATAGAAGATACTAGATCAATTCAAAATATATATATGCTCTATATTCAACTGAAATTTCATAATATATTGTTATATTTTAAAATAATACTAATGCATTTTCTGAGTAACAAATTGCAAAGAATGAAGAATATATATATCATAAAAACAGACGAAGGAATAGAAGATTCAAAATTAAAATAATGATAGGTCAACAAAGATATAGACTACTTTGATATCTACAAACTAAAAAAGGATAAGGATCAAATCAAGTTGAAGACTATTCAAAAGAAGAATATCCATATTGAAGACTAAAGTCTTCAATGCCCAAATAATGTAATACAGGGGGGTGTTAGATTATATTACATTATTTGGTACATGTCAATATACCACCTTGGGTACATTATTAGATTATGAATATATCTTATGGTAAGTAGTTACTTAGGGAAGAAGTAATAAATGCACAAGTTTTAGAATGTACAATAATGTAAATGTGCATGTATTCCACATGTACATAAGTCATAGGAATAGGTAGGGTAAATCCCGAGGAACTTGTCTTATATATATGTACCTTGAGCTATATAAAGTAGAGTGAGATAGAGAGATAATGTTACTATAGAGTAGTGAGTAGGTGCAATGTAGATCTTCATTGTAAAATTTTGGAGTGGTCATAGTCCTCCATTGTATTGCATTGTACTATTTTTGTGAGCTTTCATTAATGGTATTTTATTGAGTTATTGCAAAAGTCTATTCTCTTATTTTTTTGCATATTTAAGTACCATTATCATATACTTACCATAGCCTGCATATTTTACATCTTGTGGTTGCATCTCCATTAATATACATCACCAAAATCTAACAAAATTTAAATCCAATTTATATAAGATATCACAATTAAAAAAATGAAATATATTTTATGAATAACAAAAATACTATATAAAATTTTCAGTATCAAGAAGTATTTATCATTTAATTATTTTTGGGAACACCGTAGATAAATATAAAGTAAAATTTGTCCTTCCCTTGTATGTGTGAAATACTTCTATGAGGGACCTCTGATTTATACTAAACCATATAACATGGAACAACTTATCAAAAATTAAATAACCCTTGCATATGTGCTTTTGCCATCAATAGACTTTTTGCATTCAATATGATTTTGTTGGAGCTCTTTTTAAGCTTTGCAATCAAGTGTATATTAGTTCAAAATTAGAGTCTCTTGTAACAATAGAGGTTTTTTTTAATCAATTAAGAAGAACAATAGAGGGAAAAAACTTTTATTCATGCTAGGAATTATGCCTTTCATAGATCCATAATATAATTAATGAAATAAGTGGAGGATATAAAATAAACTACTAAATATTGGGATATATAAGATTGGCACATATGGTGCAATGGAATATCAACTTGTAAACCTTTTCTCACTCCTTTATTGTAACTTATGTTGTTGTTTCAATTTTCATAACCCTTCAATATTGACATACACTATATTTCTAAAATTTACCTAATTCTTAGTTTCATTAGGGAAAAAATATTATATGCATAGAAACTATAAAACGTAATTTAACATGTCTTCACTACTATCTATGGTGTTACAATTACGATACCCATAAATAATTGTTGAATAAAAAATAAAGTATTAGGAATATAACTTTGCAAATAAAGTATGAACTACAAAAATAGAATCTCGTGTTCCCTCTTGGTTGAAATTTATATAATGTATACATATAGAAAATATGGATGAAATGATACTTTTTGGACTGATATGAATTACCTCCAATTAGGGATGTTCATCCTTGTCACAAGGTCTATAATCTATAATTTTTAATTATTATAACAAAAGAAAAACTTATTGGGTTTCCATTGCACTAGTAGAGGAAACTAATAGTGTATATATATTTTTGTCAACTTTTGAACCTTATTGTCATAAAGGAATGAAATAGTAATTTTGTAATTACAATCAATTTCTAAGTTAAATAACAACTTATGTTATGATGAATATGGTGGGCTAGTAGTACCCAACCCTCAAATATTTATGGATTGTAGTTAGTACAAAATAATGCCCTCCTTCATCATGATATTATTTAATTAGGGTATCTGTCTTCCTTTCTTGAATAAGATGCTATCAAGCTAGTAATAATATGTTTTCTTTTGCCTTAACCAAATTCTCTCCTTATATGTCAAACTTTTGGGACTTTTCTTGTGGTCATATATCTACAAATGTTGTCCATCTAGTCTATTTTTCATCCACTTTCATTTCCTCCACTAGGACAATATGATATTTAGGGAATGACATCATAATATTTTCACATAAATCCCTTACTCTTATAAGCTCGGTGGGTTTCATCTCAATGTTGAATTCTTGGATTTTGTTAACTCATACAACCTTTTTTACTTCTAAATCACCATTAAGCACAGTGGATCATATGACAAAGTGTACTACAAAGATTACGATCTTGCTCTATGATAGGTAATACTTAAATTTCTTGAAATATTTCATTGTCAAGAACATCTATTTCTCAATGAAGATGTATCTCTCTTCATAGTTTTTAAGAAGTTGGATCATTAACAAGATGGGTGTTCTTCATCCTTATCATTATTTTTGGTTGGTATGGTGCCAATGCTTTCATTTATACTAGACAAATACAACCTAAAATATTTCAAAAAGTTTGGGTTGATCAAGAATAAGGCCCAAGTTATGGTATATTTTATGTCTTAAATATCCTTTCTAACTTCATCCTTCCATACTAGGGTGAACTCCTTCTTTAGCATCTTAGTAATTGGTCTAACCATCTAAGTAAAATTAGTTATGAATTTAACCACAAATTATATTTGACCTGGAAAAGAATTTATCCCTTTGATAAAGGTGGGAAATTAGAGATCTTGGATATATTTTATCTTGTAGGGTTCTATAGCTAATCTGTATTTTGACATTACATGACCTCACAGTTTGACTTTTTGGGATTGAGTGAAATTTTAAACTCTCTACACCTTTAGAAGACTAACTCAAGATGATCACTATGCTTACTCCTATATTTTGAATACATAGTTAGATAATCAATATATATGGGTATTATCTCATTGACAAGTCTAATATATGTCCATAGTCTATTGGAAGGTAACCCCTAGGTTTGATAGGCCAAATGATATTTGTTTATATGTAAATTTTCTCTATTTAATGGTTAAATATGTTTTATGTTGGTCATCGTCTTTATCCAATATTTGATTATACCCTAATAAACCACCAAGGATACACAACATTTGTGATGTGACCCTATCATTTTTTACAAAATCTAATCTATGGAGGGTATAGTATAGTAATCCCTTAATGAAGGTCTGTTTAGGTTCTTGAAATCAATGCACGACCTTATATCACCATTTTTCTTGTATACAAAAACCATTTTTATGAACCAAGTGGAGTGTTTGATCAAAAATATTATCTAGGCCTCTAAGATCTTAAATATTTCCTTCTTCATCACTATTTTTACCAAATGGTCTTAGTAACTAGTTCCAAATTAAATGTTTTCTTGATGAGTTTTTTATCACAGACCTTGATCCTCATACAACAATATAATGAAGTTCATGTACTTGCCACAAAATTCTTTGGAAAGGCTAACCTCTTCTTGGGTGCACTCTTTACCAAGCAATGGTATTTTTCCTTCAACAACCTTGGTTTTATGGTAGGAAGAAGCCTTTACCTTGAGGCTTGATCTTATTATGTTGTCATTTAGGTTTGATATACTTTTTAAAGTAATCAACGCCTTAGGAAATTAATTTATCTTTAATTTTATGACCTTGTATTTTATTTCATCCCCATAATAATTCTTCTCTTCAACATGTTTCACCTCTTTGATTAGGAATTTTATGATCTATTCATCATTGTTAAATACCTACTAATAGTCATATTTTTCAAGGATGAATAGTTTCAAGGCAACTTCTAGCTCCTTTGGTTTATCCCAAATATTAGTGGTGGGGTCAAATATAGCGTCATACTTGCAAATATTAATGCCTTAGTGTTCAATCCTCTAGGGATTGCCTTGATCTCATATATATAAAAAAATCTCTAGAAAATCCTATATCTAGTGCTTGTGTGAATTTAGGTGTTTATTATTTATGGTGCATTGGCAATATTTCATAGTGTAATATCAATTTGGAGTTACCATATGTCCTTAGGTTCTTAATCCCTATATTTTTTTACTTTCCTTAAGCCAATGGAAAATGATTTTTTCTCTAACATGTTGTTGGTTTGAGTTGAACAACAATATACATGTAAAATTGGTCTATGCATCTTAAGGGTCAATGAAATAAATGTCGGCACCTACCCTATTATTGATTTTGGAACCATCAAATTTCATCATCCAGGTCTTGTTAATGCTTTGACTTGTTAGAGATAATATATTATATGATTCTTCTATGACAAGATAATTACTAATCTTAGTATCCTAATAGTCAACCTTTAGGTCTTCTTCATATTTGAGTACTCTAATTATCATATCTTCATAGATTTTATCATATTCAATACCCTCATCATCCTCCATAGATTATGGGATATCATTCTTGTTTATAGTATCATATTAATTCAACATATGCAGTAGGTAGTTGTAATATGGATTATTTTCAATCCTAATTACCTTTCCATTATTAATCCTATTCATGTGGATATAATCCAATACCAAGAAACCATCTCCTAACACTTTTCATGTCCATTATCTAGATAACAACATACTAAAGTAAGGTTCTAGGTTGATGAGTATTACTTCTTGTACCACTACTAGTTTTGAATGTCTATTTATGGTCATGATTGAACCATTAAGGTCTACAACTACATTTACCCTAGTTCCATCCATTTAGATTTGATGCCTAGCTATTTTGGTATAAGATAGACCCATCTCTTCACAAACCACTTTAGGCATCACTGTTAATGCTACCCACAAATTAATTATACTTCTTAGCAGATGATCTTCAATATTGAGGGTCACATAAAATGGTTTTAGCTTCAATATTTTAGGCTTTGGGGTATTCAATATATTAGTTACATTGACTTGGATATTTGTTGGATGTTTTGCTATCAAGTTTTACTATTCAACTATGTTGTTTAAGTGGGCTCTAATTATTTTTTATTAGAATGCCTATGTTAAAATCATGAATGTTTTCTTAAGGATACCCTTGTATTGTATTTAGTTGGAATAAATAAGAGTCACCATTTCCTATACTATCAAATTTATGTATAAAAGGTTCTACAATTGATATCCAAGTTGTAAAAAAATTATATGATAAATTTCTATACCATAATGCAACATTTTCACATAGAGAGTAGATTAGCAAGAATACTTTGTTGTCTTCTTCTTTGATATAGTGAATTGGTTTGTCTAGATAACTCATTGAGGTGATCTAGTGTCATCTTATTCCTATTTCTCTCAAAAGTAGGTAAGGATTTTATAGTGATAGGGGGAATAAGGGAATAATCCACTAAGTTTAACAATCCTTGATAGGTCTAATTAGGAAGTTGATTTTATGGCCTAGGAGGTGCCCCAAGATTATTCTATTGATGAGAAGGTTGACCATATATATTATATGAATGTGGATAAGAATACATCATGTAATCATGAGGTGAATATAGAGGGTATTAAGGATATAGGTATGGAGGATAATAAGGTGCAATATTTTTTTAATCCCATTATTAGTTTGAAGGAGGTTGTATATTTAGATGTGAAGGAGGATATTGCAAGCCTTGTTGCAGGATCTATTAATTTGTAGGAGGTGGAACTTGTACATTTTTTTATGTTTGATTAGATATATGTGGTATTTATTCTTGGTGGTTTTCGTATTACACTGGGACTCCATTTTCCTAGTTGATGCTTGTGTATTTTGAGAAAAACCTGGGTTATGGTTCAAAAATATTATTCCTAAAGATCCTACATTTGGAGTTATAGATCTATTTGGAGAAATTTTGGATGCATTTGATAAACTAAATATGGGTGGGCCTTTTGTTGAATAAGTGCTTTTAGGATACATGTTTTGGGCACTAGACATGGAAGGTAGATTCATGCTACCAACATAGTATTAGATTTCAAAACTTTTATTACTAGTGAGATTATTTACATTGATAGGTACACTATAAAGGGGGTTTATATATGTTAATATAGAACTGATATTTGACCAATTTTTGTTTGTTAAGGTAGATGAATGACTCATTTTTTGGTCTAAGAAACTAGTTTTTAGGTGATGAACACAAGCTTATACTGAGAGGGGGGGTGAACAGTATAAGAGTACTTTTTACTTTTCTTTTCAAATCAATATTATGCAGTGTATAGATAGCAGTATCAATAGTGGTAATCAAATTAATGCTCAAAACACCATAAACAATAGAGACACATATTTAACGTGGTTCACCCAAAGATGGCTACTTCCACAAAGAAAATATTTCTTCTAAATATTTCTCAAATGATATCTTGGGAATCCTTCCCAATTATAATGTTTATGGATCTCTATCCAAAGAATATTTTGATCCTCTAAATCTATTTTATGGATCTCTATCCATAGGAGAACTCTTTCTCCTCTTCTCTGGCTAGTGATCTTCTAGAAGACTACTACCTCCACTGCACTGGCTTGTGGATCTCTCTCCATTGAAGACTATTGTCCCCACTCAGAAGACCTATCCTCACTACCCTGGTTGATAGATATCTATCCACTAGAGACTTTGTCCTCTCTTCTCTATCAGCTCCAAAGCTCTGTCTCAATTCTATACTAAACACATTCCAGACGGTCTAGCACAGCTCTGCTCAATCTCTTGTACTAAATATAGTCCAGTCATTCTAGCACAAGTCTACTCAATAAGCTCACTCAAATCTGCACTAAACATAGTCCATTTGGTCTAGCACAAATCTGCTCAACTCTTGCACTAAACATAGTCCAGTCGATCTAGCACAAGTCCACTCAAATCTACACTAAATATAGTCTAGTCGATCTAGCACAAATATGCTCAATAGGTCCACTCATAACCTACTCAAATTTTCTCAATATGTCCACTCAGAACCTACTCAAATTTGATCAATAGGTCCACACAGAACCTGTCCAAATCTGCTCAATAGATCCACACAGAACCTGCACAACTCTGCTCAACAGGTCCACTCAGAACTTGCTCAAATCTGCTCAACAAGCTCACACAGAACTTGTCCAAATCTGCTCAACAAGCTCACACAACACTTGTCCAAATCTGCTCAACAAGCTCACACATAACTTGTCCAAATATTCTCAACAAGCTCACATAGAACTTGTCCAATCTCATAGAAACATAAAGAGAATTGTTAGATACTCAATATGTTCTTTACTCAAAGCTCAATCACTTTCTCAACTCAAATCAATCTCATAGAATCATAAAGAGAATTGTTAGAGACTCAATATGTTCTATACTCAAAACTCAATCACTTTCTCAACTCAATCTCATAGAAGCATAAAGAGAATTGTTAGAGACTCAATATGTTCTATTATCAAAAACTCAATTACTTTCTCAACTCAATATCATAGAAGCATAAAGAGAATTATTAGAGACTCAATATGTTTTATTCTCACAAACTCAATCACTTTCTCAACTCGTAATATAGAATAGTTTATTTTATAGAACTTGAACAATCACTTCATACATCCACTTGACTAGGCTCAATCAACTCTACTCAACCAATCACTTCAAGAAACAACTCTTGCTCACAAACCCTAGTCCAAGCATGTATTATCCAACTCAAAATTTTTCCAACAATGCTCAACAACAAATCTCACATAACAATGATACTCATGATCTTTTCAAACCCTGGTTCAAGTTATTTGCATAACAACTCACTTCAACAACCATGCTCATCAAACAATGTTTTAAACACAACTCTCAATTTTAGAAAACCTTGAAGCATTAACTCAAACACTTCACTCAACCAATGATCTCAACAACAATGCTAATAAAACAAGGTTTTAATCTCAACTCTCAAATCAGAAACCCTTGAAGCAATAACTCAATCACTTCTTAAAATGAAACCCTAATCAAGTCCTTTTCACTCCAAACTTAATTTTCAATAGAGCCAATAAATCAACTCAACCAAGAAGGAATTTATCCATATCTTTTGTTTGACAAGTAGTTGGTTTCACAAATCTGCCACACTCACAATTACTTCTTTGTCAATCTCAATAAGGGTTAGAGGATAATTTTATTCATAAAAACATATCACAAATATAATATCAAAATTACACCTTATCACTCCAACTTGATTAGTAATCAATATCCTCACAATAATCACAAAAACCCTTAATTCAAAATAACATACTACCGACAAAGTCTTAACCTTTCAATATTCCATAAAAGCAATTTAAGACTTTAAAAATAAAAAAATAGAATTCTCCTTATAACTCCTAAAGGTAATTCTCAACTACCAAAAACTTTATTACAAAGCAACCTTTCCAAACTCAACCACTAAACAACCTTATACCTCCAACTTAGGCATTTAATTAAAATTAAAAATAAAATATTACCTTTGCCTTTGGAGGGAATCGAACCCTCGACGTTGCCCCCTATGGGCACCTTAACCATGGCCAATATTACTGCACGAGCCAAGTGCTCGTTGAGGTTAACAAAACACCATGTGCTTATTAACCTCCTCTCTCTTCTTCTGCCTTGGAAAAATAACTTGCACCGTAGGTGCTTCACTCAACACACCTCATGATGCACCCATCATGATTTGAACATGAAATCCCTTGCAGCCAACGCTTTTGTGCTTTCCAAAATGCCACTAGAACACGTTGTCTTATGCAACTTCGAAAATTGAAGTTTCCTCCCTTCAACACTTTGTTGTCACGATTTTTGCATACACTCACAAGCTCTTACTTTCGTAGACCAATCTTTTCACATTAGATCAAGGATAATAAATTTAAAATTTAGGCATAGTATTTATATGCTTCTTCCACTACTTTGAAAACATCGGCGCTTTTCGTGTTGTCTTCTATGACGTCGATGGAGATCATAAAGGCTTTGAATTCCTTTGGTCTTAAACCCAACCTTTGGGTTTATTAAAATATCTTTAGATTTTATAAAACCCACTTTTGCCTTATAAAACATTATAATAAGAAGTATAAATGTTTTATTTGGGTTTTCACCATGGCACATTTAATATTATAGTAACCACTATTATAATATTATACCTTTGATAAAGTCATTTTAAATTCACACTAAATTTAAATAATTTATAAAATAAATATTATAACTCCTTTTTAACTTCTGTCTTTTGCATTGTTTTACTTGATCTTTGGACTTCTTCCTGGATATCAAATAACCATTGTATCCCCTTTGTTTCCTACTGAGATCTTTGGTATTAATGATGACTTCATATAGTGACATCAATGACAACTTTGACTTAGGGACTCAAAATGTCCAACATTAGGGGCATGAGATTTTGAATGATAAAGTTAGCCATGGGGATTTTTCCTTTTAAGGAAATGAGACTAGACATTGGAAATCCTAATTTTATTTTCAATATGTACCCACATGATATTTTATTCCTTTATTTTTCCTTTTTTATTTCTTTTATGGTATATAATTATCTCCATTGATTGATGTTCTTTTCTAAATTTTTGTGCCTTCAAGTGTGTATTTATAATTTTAGATGTAGACCTGCATAGATAGATTTTCATAGTTAGAGTTTACAAAATTAGGGAAATTTACATAAAAACTATTTTACCTATAAATTGGATTGATTCACTTATAAAATTAGGCAAATCATTTGTAAAATTAGGTGAATAGTTATGAACTTTGAAATGTTTGTAGTTGAAAGGGTTCAAGCACATCACTCAAAGTGAATCTCTTCAATTCTATACTGAATCTCTCTCCCATAAAGAATTTAGAAAGAATATTATTTTTCCTGATGAATAACTTCTTATATTTCAAATGAATTGCTTGTCATATTCAATTTGGATATATTTTACTATTTTCTAAGGAAATCACTTGTAGATATTTGGTAAAATTGACTCAAAATATACCTTAAATGCTTTATTCCCATGGCACATGCAAATTTAAGGTTGTATCTAAGATTTAATGATGCTTTGATGTTATTCATGTTGTTGTCTTTGTGAAAATTTTAAAATTTTGATCTTCGCATCAAAGTTGAAATTCATAAATAACCTACAAAATTTAAGCACAAATAACAAAATTGATGGATTTTTAAGGTGAACACTCTAGATTCAACTTGTAAAAATGAAGAAATTCAAAGCAAATTGCTCATATATTTTGACTTAGGCAATTTTTAGGTGATCAACTTAGAACCAAGCAAGTGGTTCCAAAATTAGAATAAATCTCTTCTTATAGCTAGTCTTGGAAAAATTTCATTCAATATTTGGCCATTCGCTTCATCCATGATGAGCACAAATTTGGCACAAAAATCAAGGAATTTTAGCCAAACTAGAAAAATTAAATAATAATGTGTTGACTTCACAATATTTTCTAGAAATAGAAAGAAGTAATCCATCCACTCAAATCTTGTTTAGAAAGTATAAAAGGATTAAAGAGAGAAATACGAGATTGAAATTATGATATGTGCATAGGCACCATAAATAATCAGTGTACTATACATGGATAAAAAACACTACACTTGAATGTAGTGGATGGAGTGGTTATTGGTATTTATATCAATACCAAATTCTAAATTACATCAATAAGTTTAGCCTAAGCTAACATAACAATAGGAATTTTGAAGAGAAATAATACCCTAATAAATGAAATCTAAAAAAAGCAGTAAATTTAGAATCAAAGGAAAAAACAGAGAAGAAGAATAAATTACACAATATTTTATCTTGGGAAACCCTTTCAAGAAAAACCCAACAATAATACCTCCTTATTGTATAAGCTTGACCATATCCAATACAATAATATCATTTAGTTTCTTTCTCACTTGCTCTACCTCTTGCGATTATATTTCTTGCATATTGTGTTCCCCCTTCCATTGGGGGGTGTCTGAACATTTCTTTCCCAAATCCTCATGCAAGTGTTATTTTATATACCAAAAACACAAGAAGGGTTTTTATAATACCATGGGTGCAAAACCATGGGTTCAAATATATTAACCCAAACATATTAAAACCTGGGTTTAATATGTAAAACATGGGTTCAAATATATTAACCCAAAATAACCCATATGGGCCTAAATATATAGGTCTAAACATATGGGTCTAAACACTTTTTAACTTACTAGAATAACATGAAAAATATTCATCACATTTCCAACATTCTCCCACTTGTTGAATACTTTCCATAGGGCCAAAAACAGCCATTGTCAACTATCAAGGCAACCATACCCTTACAATAATTTGTAGTTCCACACAAGTATATAAATATCCTCTTCATAGTAGCCCAATATTCCTTCCCTAGATTGGATAGATATCTACTAAATAATCCCACTACATGTACAATATCAGGTCTAGTATAGACCTGTTGGAACAAAATCTGCCTTTGGTTAATAGTGATGCGCCTTAGACTTTGCCAACATTGAATAGACAGATCTTGCTTGAGATCATCTGTCTAGTCTCCAGAGAAGGCTGGTTCCTTTGAATTTTTTTAGAGAAAATGGGAAACAAGAGATAAGGGAAATATAGCCTAAGCTAGAAATTTTATATGGTGCAGGTTAGACAACATCAAAGACAGATTTACTTACTTCTATCCAAAGCATTTAAAAACACATTCTAAAGCAGAAATTATATAATTCCAGATATGATTTCTGATGTTTCGTTTAGCATGCGTATATATTAGATTCTTATTATAGTAATATGATTTATGTATTGCGAAAGTTCAGATACAAGAACAGACTCAATCTACAATTCAATATTATGAGCAGAAATAAAGAACATTAATACATACACTTGCACGATATGAACTAGAAGCCAATGGGAGATGTGATTTTATTGCTTGTATTCGAAGTACGTACACACAGTCTTGTAAATGTCCAAGAGCCGACATTTTTCTGGATTCGCTCACCCCTATATATACCCTAAAAGAGTATCTTTTCCTAAGTACATCTTACTTATTTTACAAGCAATCATCTGCAGTTTCTAACAATACACAACGGATTTCCCATAGATTGGATAGATTGGCAATCATCCAGTGGACCTGCCAGGTTATAATCAACAGACCATTCTTCAGAAATCGACACCTGATGTCAGTACTCGTCTCCAGTTGCCAAAAATATACTTTATTCCTTTACAGCTGGCATGTCGTGAAATCGTGACATTCTTTCCTTGCTTTGCCTTTTTGCCACCTCTAGCCATGAAAATGAGACATGTCACAAAATCATGACATTCTTTCCTTGCTTGGCTCTTCTGCCGCTTCCAGCCGCAAAAATGGGACATGTCACGAAATCGTGACATTTGTCTCTTCCTTTGCTCCTTTGCTGCCTCCCATCGTGAAAATGAGACATGTCGTGAAATCGCGACATTCTTTCCTTGCTTTGGTCTTCTGCTGCTTCCAGCCACAAAAATGAGACATGTCATGAAATCGTGACATTCTTTCCTTGCTTGGCTCTTCTGCCGCTTCCAGCCGTGAAAATGGGACATGTCGCGAAATCATGACATTCGTCTCTTCCTTTGCTCCTTTGCTGCCTCCCACCGCAAAAATGAGACATGTCGTGAAATCACGACATTCTTTCCTTGCTTTCTCTTCTGTTGCTTCCAACCGCGAAAATGAGACATGTCGCGATATCGCGAAACTTTTTGCCCTTTGCTCTTTCTCCTTACTATGAACCATGAAACTGAGACATGTCTCGATATCGTGACACTTTTTCTCTTTTGGCCGTGACAAAGCAACATGTCGTGATATCGTGACACTTTTTCTCTTTTGGCCGCGACAAAGCAACATGTCGCGATATCGCGACACTTTTTCTCTTTTGGCTGCGACAAAGCAACATGTCGCGATATCGCGACACTTTTTCTCTTTTGGCCGCGACAAAGCAACATGTCGCGATATCGCGACACTTTTTCTCTTTTGGCCGTGACAAAGCAACATGTCGCGATATCGCGACACTTTTGCCACCTTGTGCCTTTTCTTCTCTTTTGTCGTGAAAATACATGTCGCGATATCGCGACACTTTTCCCTCTTGCTCCCTTTTGCTGCTCTTAGCCATGAAAATACAACATGTCGCGATATCGTGACACTTTTTCCCTTTTGGCCATGACAAAGCAACATGTCGCGATATCGCGACACTTTTTCCCTTTTGCTTTTCTTTTTGCTTTGAACCGCAAAAATGCAACATGTCGCGATATCGCGACACTTTTTCCTCTTTGCGGTGCTTTGCATTTTCTTTGATATTTAGCATATGGGCCACTTCGGTCCTCTTGGAAAATATGCAAAAAGGAGCATCAGATGTTTTTTTGTAGTTAGTCACTTTTTGACTAACATTCTTGGCGCCTTCTGGGGGATTTTTTGCTTGCAAAAATTTTGAACCAGGCCTTTATCCATTGGGTATCGGAGTCAACAACGCAGTTGTAAAAAGAATCTTTTAGAGAAAGACAAAGAACACATAAAAATGCACTTAGATCGAATCGTGAACATTACCTTGCCAAAAATCTCTTTATACCTTAGTATCTCTATTCAAAAAAAATGTCGACTTTTGATTGGCTGCGACTGAAAATATTTTTTTTTGTGTTAAGGCCAAAAAAATGGTAATATTTACAAATATTGTCTGAATATGCTTATATTATATTGTACATATAATTCCTTTTTTGCTTTTGCCTAAAAGGCTTAGCTCCTTTTTTACGCACTTCTCTGATCTGGTTCCCTTCCTCTTCATCCTGTAGATCCCGGCTGGCTGAGCAATTCATTTCAAGGATTAAGAAATCTAGTACCTGTTCATCATTTTCAAAAACTTGTCGGAAAATATTTTTATCAAGTACTGAAGGCCTGTATATAAGTCTAACAGTTTTAGACTTCTGAATAACATTACTTATAGGACAAAAATTAGCTCCCACTGAAGCTAACAAATCTGCGTGGGTATTCTGTTCTCTAGGGATAAACTTTATATTTAGGGCCTCAAAGGCCTCTAAGATATCCCACACTTTGTTCCTGTAAGCCTTCAAATAATCATGTTTACTTATACCTTTTTTGGTGACTTGATTCACAATAAGTTCTGAATCTCCATAGATGAGTAACTATTTGATTCTCAATTTCTCAGCCTTTCTTAACCCTAAGCACAGGGCCTCATATTCTATTGCATTGTTGGAGCAACTCCAAGTCAACCTGTAAGAGAAAACCTTTTCCTCTCCAATGGGATAAATCAAAACTATTTCGGCACCAGCTCCATTCTTGCACCTAGCCCCATCAAAGAAAAGCTTCCACAAATGATTCACAGAACCATCCTCTTCTAGGGAGGGTACCAATTTTATTTTTGGTTTCTCAATAGAATAGTTTCCTATTTCTATTTCTATCATGGCATTAAATTTCTATAGAGAAAACTCATCCTCAGCTTGGAGCTCTTCTAATGTTTCTTCCATCAGGTCTTCTTCTATTGTTTCTTTAGTCATCATATTTACATGATCAGTTTCACCAACCCTTTCTACATGAAACATCGATGGTTTCTCATTAAAAATCTTGACCCTTCTACCTTTGAAAGGTATCTCCAAATGATAATAATATAAGGATAAGTATCCTCCTATATTTTTTGTGAACTCTCTGGATAGACACATACCAAAATAGGGCTCCAAGTCTATGACTACTACCTCTTGTATGACTGTCATCTGAGGCAAATTATGCAGCCGTATGGGAATATCCTTTATCACTCCTATAGTTTTTATTGGAGTACCATCTAACTGTAGGACGCCTGCGCTGCTCCTAGTGTACTCCATTCCCATAATATCACATATTGCTTTGGGTATCACAGTGGTAGCAGCGCCTGAATCTATCATGCAGTTGTGGACAACCCATCCTTTCATTTGAAGGGATAAATAAAAGGGGGGGGCCTGTTCTTACCAGTGGCAGATGTCAAGTTCGTTAGAACCATTTTCAAATATGATGCAGTCCCACCTCCATTTTTCATTGTCCTTAGGGATTCCTGTAGGAGATTGATTTGACCTAGGATTTGAAAAGCATCATACATACTTGCCTTAGAAGGAGTCTTTTTCATTTCCTCCACTATACTGAATATAGGTGAATCAACTATCCTTTCTCTTTCTTTGGCAAAATTTTCACATTTATTTTTGTATCCCTGGGTAGCTTCAGCCCTTTGCCTTTTTGTCAGTGAGGGGAAACTCAACCTTTCCCTAGCCTATTCTTGGGTTTCATTTTCCCCCTGGGGAAAAAATTCTTTGTGTGTTTCTTGCCCTTGACTTTTGGCTGGAAACTGATATTCTCTTTCCTGAGGGAGACTTCCTTTAGGATTTTCTTTGGGAACTTCCTTGGGAGCAGGGGAAACATCCAAAGGCTGAAGCTCTTTAGGGTCTGCTTGCAATGGTTTCTTACCTGGTCTTGTCAAAACTAAAACCTATTCTACTGTAGGCATCATGAAGTTGTGGTCCTCCTCTCTAATTATATTTACACGAATTTTCATTTTTTCTTTACTCTTTTCAACTGCTATACTTTGTACATAATGTTGGTGTATTATACACAAACTTTCCCCATGTGGATCGTTACATGTAGTACACCAAGAGTTAGAATCAGTGGGAGGCTCATCGGCCTCCACTATCTCATTTGTATATACCGTGCTCGGTCTTACATGTCCCCTATTGCTTGATTGTGCTGCATCTCCTGTTACCTGAAGGAACCTTCTTGGTGGAAAACTCTTTTTAGCCTCTCTTTTTCATGGATGCCATTTCATTTGACAATGCCTTCATTGTATCAATTATTGTCATGTATTGATCACTGGGGGGAGCTAATGCAAGGGGTGTGGCTGGTAATGCACGAAATGCAGGAGATGTAGCTATAGCTGGGAGGGCCTGTGTTGATGGGAGTATAGGCAGTTTAGAGATTGATGCTTGGGAAAACTCTGGTAAATTTGGCAATAGATTTTTTGATGGATATCTTTTTGTAGCGATGAGATCATCTTCGCCCTTTGCTACCTCTACATAGATCCCAGGAAAAGTGGTTACACAGGATTGCCTTATTATCATACTGAGTTCTGAATCAAAAGCCCTTAAATAATAGCATATAGCTTGTTCTTCTATGGGCTTTAGGCCTTGCGATACTCTATCACAAGTTCTAGCAAACCTGATGTTGAAATCTTGGATTTCTTCTTATGGATGCCTCTCAATGACAATGAATTGATTTAGCAATGTGAAAGGATCCGCATGTATATTGAATTCATCGACTAGACGGCTGGCCAGTACTACCCAAGAAGTAATGGATCCAACGGGAAGCGCTCTATACCAATAGAGCATCTTTCCTTTCAAAGATATGATCAAAAATCTGACCATTACATCTTCCTCAGTGATGTTGTAAATAGATGCTAGCGCTAATACATCCAAACAGTGCTCATCTACTGTTTTGCCTATTCTGTCAAAGGTTGGTAAGGCTTTTAGCGCAGCTTGTGGAATTTGGTGGTGTGTTCCCAATTTCAAAGGGCCATTTTGATTCCATACAATATGTGTTGGGGCAGGGGCGGCTGCCATGATTGCTAAAGGAGTTACAACCGCTATGGGATTGCTTGCAGATGCTCCTACAACGGGTTGTAAAGAGGTGCTAATGGTGCCAGGAGGATTTGATCGTGCGGCTAGCACAGGGTGTGCTTTTAGGCTTTCGAGATGTAGTTCAAAAAACTCAATAGGTTCTTCAGATTTTCTAGCTCAGGATCTGGTTATCATATGGCTATATAACCAGAAGGCTTCTAGACAAGGTCTTTCTTTTATGGTCTAAATGCAACGGAGTTGCCAGGTGATTTTTTTCTTGATATTTTGCAAACAAAAGGCTCTGAAGGTAAAACACCAAAACTTACACAATACTGTGGGATTGCTGGTCCCACCAAGCGTGCCAAAAACTATTGGAACAAAATCTGCCTTCAATTAATAGTGATGCACCTTAGACTTTGCCAACATTGAATAGACAGATCTTGCTTGAGATCATCTGTCTAGTCTCCAGAGAAGGCTGGTTCCTTTGAATTTTTTTAGAGAAAAGGGGAAACAAGAGATAAGGGAAATATAGCCTAAGCTAGAACTTTTATATGGTGCAGGTTAGACAACATCAAAGACAGATTTACTTACTTCTATCCAAAGCATTTAAAAACACATTCCAAAGCAAAAATTATATAATTCCATATATGATTTTTGATGTTTCGTTTAGCATGCGTATATATTAGATTCATACATAAATCATATTGCTGGAATGAGAATCTAATATATACGCATGCTAAACAAAACATTAGAAATCATATCTGGAATTATATAATTTTTGCTTTGGAATGTGTTTTTAAATGCTTTGGATAGAAGTAAGTAAATATATCTTTGATGTTGTCTAACCTGCACCATATAAAAGTTCTAGCTTAGGCTATATTTCCCTTATCTCTTGTTTCCCCTTTTCTCTAAAAAACTTCAAAGGAACCAACCTTCTCTGGAGACTAGACAGATGATCTCAAGCAAGATCTTTCTATTCAATGTTGGCAAAGTCTAAGGCACATCACTATTAACCGAAGGCAGATTTTGTCCCAACAAGACCATTGCATACATCAAACTACCAACAATGCTAGCATAAGGAACATGATGTATTTCTTCAATTTCCTCATCCTTGGACTTTGACCCATATTACAAATATGTGATTACATAAGCATTTAATGCCAACATTCTCCCCTTGATGACATATTTATAATTTTGTAGTACAAACAATTATTTTTGACACAATCCTTTATGGGCACAAACAAAAACCAATCCTTCTGAAGACAAGTAGCCTTAACCCAAAAAACCAGCCTCTAGGCCTACATCTTCCACAAATTATATTAAACCATTCCAAGACCTAGTCACCCTAAAAGCTACCTCCAACCTTCTAAAAACATTAGTTTCACCTATTACCCTCAGCCATATACTGATAAGGTAACAAAATAATCCAAAAACCACTTTAAAAATATTACAATTATTATTGGAGCTAACTCTAAGAACATTACACTAGGCAACCACCACTAGCATCCATACTCGTATATTTTGATCACAACTACACAAATTATAGTAGCTTATTCAAGTACAAGCTACACTAGTTATAGTAGTTAATTTTTGCCCAAAAATGTGTGGTACAACCAATAAACCATCTCAAACATTTTTTAGCAACTTTGTAATAAAACCATGAAACCCTTTTGGGAAAAAACCCAGCAAGAATAAATCCTTATTGTATAAACTTGACCATCTATAATACAATAATATCCTTTAGTTTCTTTCTCACTTGATCTACCTCTTGCATATTGCATTTTTTGTCCTTAGGATGTGTTTGAACATTCCTCTCCCAAACCCTCATGCAAGTGTTGTTTTATATACCAAAAACACAATAAAAGGTTTTACAATACCATAGGTGCAAAACCATGGGTTCAAATATATTAACCCAAAACAACCCATATGGGTCTAAACATATAGGTCTAAACATATGGGTCTAAACATATGTTAACTCACTAGAATAACATGGAAAATATTCAACACATTTCCAACAAATTTAAGGTCAATTACAAGTTATAATATGGTTTAACCATGACAATATTAACCACACCCCATAGGTATTACATAATAAAATATCATAATAAATTAAATATATTATACAATGATTTCCCTTAGCCCTATCCAAGGTCACATCATACAATTTCCATGTTGATCATGAATCATATTACACTTTCAACAACCCCTAATAATCTAAATTGAGGGGCCAAGGATATAAAATATTAGTTATAATAATATATTTCCCCTATAGTGAATGCTCTATTAGGATTATGAATTAAGATATAAATTTTTGAATCCTCTTCATCATCTATAATATGTCCATCCATATTGAAAATACTCAACTTTAATCCTTTGTAATTTAGTAAGCAATTCTTCATCGAATGTTCTTCCCTCTTGAAGTACATGCAAATGATCTTTAATTTATTTGAAAACTTAGCCTAACCCTTGGACCTATAGGTCTTAAACAAATTAGGATTGAATTCCTTTACATGAGCCTTTATTTTTAAATACCACCATAATTTTTCATTGTCACTTGACAAATGAGCTAGAAGAAAGAAAATGTGTTTAGGAGTAAGAGGTTTTTGAGATTCCAAGAACATATGAATCATATGAACCATAAGGTTCAACATCTAAAAATAAAGGAATATATTAGCAAGAACAATCTTCACATATTCCACAACTTTTATTTTTCCTCCAAAATATGCAATATTTTCTTTGAATGCCTTAAATCTCACAATATAATCCTCAACATAATTAAACTCAAACAATTTGGTAGAATAAAGCTTTAATTCCAAGTGAATTACTTTAATTGTATTTACTTTCCTAAATAATTAATGCAATTTTAACCATACCTTAATAGGCTAACTCTCCTCTTTGATGTGGGAAATAAATTTTGCTTTAGTCAATAAGGAAACTAGGCTAAGAGATTATTATTCCTTATATTAGCAAGTTTCTTCATTAAAGATTGTTGCTTTATTTTCTTCAGAGATGGACCACAAGTTATTACTATATAATAGACCAATCATTTGGGTTTACCAAATACTATAATTTCACCCATTAATGCAATTAACTAGGGATTGATGATCCATCTTACATGATCCAACACTAATATTGCAAAAAGTCCTTGAATTGATGCCAGTAGTGCTTCGATTTTGAAAAATAAAATGATTTTCAAAAAGGGTCAAAACACTTCCATATGCAATAGCTATGGCCTCTAAATGTTTTTATCTAATGGACCCAAAAATAGAAGAATTAAATACCCAAAACTTAGATAAATAGAATAATCATCTACTGCCACTTGACACACTGTGAATACCTAGTGTACACTAATATTTCATCACTTTAGCAATTATGACACATGTTGTTCTTTGATTGGTCGACTACGTATATATATATATAAAGTTTTATATGGTGCATAGAATTTTCATGTTGATCATCACATTGGAAATTTTTCATTGAATCCATTAAGCTTTGGAATTTTTCAAACTAGGACTTAAACCTAGGTCACTCAAATATTGGGCACTTTGGGATTACCAAGGTGCCTAATGCACTTTTGTGAAAAATACGACTTCCTCACATCCATAAGCTATATAATCTAGTGCTAATACAAAATAAAAGATCAAAAAAATTTCATAGTTATTATTTGACCTCTAATTGAGGTCACGGACACTCTTGACTAAGGAAAAAACACCAATTGAGCTATGTGGCTAGTTAGACAAAAAAAAAAGATGTCTCCATGAATAACATATCCTATACCAAATTAGACCATTTCCAGGTAAAATTGAGGTTTGAATTTTTAACCTCACACATCCAGTGTCTATCCTCTTACTTGACTATCCAACTAGCCATTCTTCCCAGTTAGAGCAGGTCATAAAGATGATTAATGAAGAATATTTGGCTACACTCAGTATTTTATAATAAATTATAAAGTGGAGGTTTTATCCCACAACCTTCTCAAAATTCCTTACTTTCCTCATGATAGTTAAATTGGTGTCCATGCAATATTTTCTAAGCCCCACTTATTTTCCATGAAAAGAGATGAATGCATCATATATTCTACAAAGTGCAACCTTAATCAGGACATACACATAAACGATAGTGCTCACCAAAGACTTGGTATCTAATTCTAAGATCAAACTTCCTAAAAATAATTTCAAAATGATGTTTTTCTTACCTTTTTATATTAGATATGCCATATCATATTTGTAGATGTCTTAAAAGAGGTAAAAAAAAATGAATTTGAATTTTCTTTTAGAATATTGTGAATAC
The DNA here is from genome assembly GCA_028583015.1 of Wollemia nobilis. NCBI lineage: Eukaryota > Viridiplantae > Streptophyta > Pinopsida > Araucariales > Araucariaceae > Wollemia > Wollemia nobilis. The sequence goes on from JAQPPZ010001195.1 coordinate 3,089,417, forward strand.
TTTAGTAATAGGAAAAAACTTTAAAAATTTTGAAGGATGAATAAAGATTCATGGTTAGAAGATTTTTCTTCACTCATTACATTGAAAGTGTTTATGAATATTTGAACATAAATTCATCCAAGATATCACAATAAGAATTAGAGGCTTTGAATGTACTTATTGCATTACCAAGAAATGTCTCCCATACCCCCTCTGATAGCATGTTGAAATTCATAATATTTTCTAGAAATAAATAGAAGCAATCCATCCACTCAAATATATAATAAAACAACTTCAAAAAATACAGTAATGGCAATAGCAATTCAATAATGCACAATACAAAATATCTAATGATAATAATAAGTTTTGATCCAATGCAAAAACATTAGAAATACTAAAAATCATATCTAGATTCAAATCAATACAAATCCTTAGCCACTTAGAGAGGACAAAGTCTCTTAGCCACTTCAGAGGGTGAAGTATCATGTGCACAATAGAGGCAACTAATATTCAAATGTGAAATATGATTTTAACTATAACATAAATCTTCCTATTCATAGACTAAATCAAATATAACCTTAATCCTATGTTAAGAACCTCCAGATAAAAATAAGCATAACCATAATAACTATGTAGGAACTAATAGAAATGCAAAATGAAATAACATAAGTGCTTAAGGAAACAATTTATAAAAAATAAAACAAACTTATATTAGTCAAGAGAAAATAATATTTCAAGACTCTTCAAGGGGAAAACCTCCTTGGAAATAGAGCTTTGATACAATTTGAGAAAAATATATGAGATACATACTACTCCCACCATGCCTCTTATTTACCCTGACCCTAATGCTCAAGGGTCAGTCCACATGCAAGAGGGGACCCAAGCTACAAAATCCTACTTATAATAAAAGTAATGATTACATCATAGTTATCTCTTTCTTACAATAAAAGTAATGGTTACATCATATTGGACCTATACACACTAGGCACCCAAGGTCCAACATACATTAATAGTTTCCTACATATCTATATAACTTGGCATGTGGCCCTATTCATATACTCCAACCAACATGAATTACGTTTATGGGGTATTTAACACCCTAATTTTGAAGGGTCAACTACCTTAACCTAGAGCCAAAGCTAATATTCAAGATATTTGATGTGGCTACATTGGATCTGTTACATGGCTCCCCCTCAGAAAGCTTTTTTCCTCAATGTTGGAAAAGACAAAAAAAAAGGCTCTCAAGATCCCATGTAGCATCTTCTTCTGGAAGATCCTTCCACTTGATGATAAACTCCTAAATCTAGAGATATTTCAAAAGATAAACATAGAACTACAACAATCCTTTTGGCTAGAAAGTGATTTGACCTTTTTCATTGAGTAGTAGAAGCTACATTTGGGACTTCTCATTTTGGAAAATAACCTATTTAAGATGATGTGGATAGAGATGGTTATGAAATCCCAAACTAATATGCAACTTCACCTACACGATGGACCACTTTTTAGGGCCTATAAAATCAAGGATCCAACTTTTGACTAGACTTAGTCTTCAAGGACAATTGCTTATAGGGTTGTAGGCACAAAAATACCATGTCCCCCATAATAAATTATAATTTAGAATGATATGATTCCTGTTGCCGCTTCATGTAGTTTTGTATTTGGATCAAATTATCCTTAAGAAGCTAGAGCACAAGCCATTGTTGTATAAGTCATATACCTAGGCCACCTTAGAGGATCCTAGAATATAGTCAACCATTGATGGAGGTTTCTAACCATACAAGGCCTCAAATTGGAACATCTTGAGAGAAGAATGGTAAGAAGTATTATACCACTGTTCAACTAATGAGAATTAATGAACCCAATAATATTGCTTATCTTGAGAAAAGCAATGATGCTAAGTACCCAAATATTTATTTATAATCTCTATCTAGGTATTTGATTGAGGATGATAAGAAGAGGGCATACTCAATTGAGTACCACTAAGTGGAATAATTCCTTCCAAAATTAGTAGTGAAGATAGGGTCATGATCATTGATGCTATAATGCACAAAAATAAGAGTACTTTAAAAGATTATCCACTACCGAAAATATCATAGTTTTTACTTCAAATTTGGAAAGGCCCTCAATGAAATGCAATGATATGTACTCCCATTGGTATTCAAGAATAGACAAGGGTTGTAACAACCCTAGATATTTAATAGTTTTTTTCTTATTATGTTGAAACACCTCATGTTCATCCACAAAGGTATTGGCATATACTTTTAGTCCATTCCAATAAAATTACTACTTCACCCACTAATATATTTTCAAGAATCTAGAATGTCCATCCAAGGGTGATGGACGCAATTATTAGAAGACATTATTCTTCATAATTGAGGATTGAGGAAGATAAATGTGATTATTCTTGTGCCAAAACCCATCAACACATGACAAATATAAAGGCATTGATGAGTTAGCCTCCCTTTATAAATAATATGAGTAGCCTTTTGGTCAAAAATCCAATCCTCCTAAAGTTGAGAAAGTCATTGCAAAAAAGAACTAGAAATGACACTAATAACACAATTATCTAATTGTTTTTAAGATAAAGCAATAAGCATCAACCACCACATTCTCCTTTATTTCTTGTATTCAATAACAAAATCATACCCCAAGATCTTGGCCAGCCATTTATTCTATACAAGAGATTTGTTTTTCTAGTAAATTCCTAGGGTTTCTATGGTTAATCTTGATGATGAAGCGACACCCAAAAAATTAAGATCATCATTTCTCTATGGCATGAAAAATAGTTAAATTTTCCTTCTCATAAGTGAATCATCCTAGATTCTTTCTAGATATTTTCTTACTTTAAAAATCCAATGGGTGTCCATATCCACATCAAAATAAATATAATACCTATTCTAGAAGCATCACACTCAATGAAAAAGGGTTTGTTGAAATCATACATGGCCAAAATAGGGGTCGTATATATAGCCTCCTCTAGGACTAAGAAGACATGGGAAGTTGCTTCAAACCAAAAAATGGCATCCTTCTTGATGAAACCATTTAGAGGAGCAACAATATTGCCATAATTATGGATAAATTTTCTATAGTAGCATGCAAAACCTAAAAATCCACAAAGTTGTTTAAGAGATTTAGATAAGGGCTAGTCTTGCATGGCTTTGATCTTGTTAAAATATACATTTATACCTTCTTGATATACTATATGTAGCAATTATTCTACCTCATGGACCCCACAGGAATATTTGGACCTTTTGACAAAGGATTTTTCCTTCTATTAGGTGAAGAAATTTGTCCATATGAACTAGATTATCTCCATAGGACTTGCTAAACATTAATATATCATCAAATAAAACCAAGAAATACTTGTAAATAAAATGATGAGTGACTAGATTCATGAGACTTTGGAAAGTGGAAGGAGCATTAGTGAAACCAAAAGGTATGAATAGAAACTCATAATGACCCTCATGTATTCAAAAAGTAGTCCTAAGGATATTTTATTCTCTAACTAGAATTTGATGGAACTCAAAATGCAAGTCTAGTTTTATAAAGTATTTAGAACCATGTAATTCATCTAATAAATTATCTATAATAAAGATAGAAAAATTATCTTTGATGGTGTAATGTCCCAAATTTTTGCTTCTAATCATGAGTAATTTTATTTTTTACTCAAGTAAATAGGGCTAAGGTTCTTCTCAAGGTCTTAGTATCCTTTAATTAAGCCATCCATCTCCTATCCTTGATAAGTCACTAATATTTATTACATTTGATAAGTGATATACCCATCCCTACAACTTACATATGTCTTTCTATGCATGCGTACTAGGTGAAGAGCAATATTAAGCTATCAATCTCATCCTTTCGATGAGTTAGATTATTCCCTTCAGTATTTTGAAAGGAGCGTGTCAATAATTACACCATACATAAGTTCATTATTGTAGGTGTACTAAGCATGTTGGGATAAGGCTATTGATCGCATCTTTATGATGAGCTAGTCTTCTACCAATAATTTTTGCTCAATATCTGAATCTAAGGACACAAACCATCATACCTCTATCATTCCACGAGATTCATCATAAAATATCTTTAGTCCTAGTATAATAAGAATTACCCATTACCCATTCTTTGAAGAACACAAGCTTATACTGAGAGGGGGAGTGAACAATATAAGACCACTTTTTACTTTCTTTCCACATTAATATCAATTAATGTCCTTAATTGCAATAACCAAATATATCAGTGTGCATTAATAACTCAAATAGTAGTAGTAAGCAAGAGCACAAGTCACCACACACAATTGAGACACAATATTTAACGTGGTTCCCCTAATGTGGGTTACTCCGCAAGATGATATCCTTATAATATTTCACACAAAAATATCCAATACAATGATTTCTTTGATATGCTCAAAGTTAAGCAATAAAAAGTTCACACAGAACTTGTCCAAATCTGAATAACAAGCTCACACAGAACTTGTTCAAAACTTAATAACAAGCTCACACAGAACTTGTACAAGTCTGAATAACAATCTCACACAAAACTTGTCCAAATATGCTCTAGCAAGCTCACCAAGAACTTGCCCAAAACTGCTCCAACAAGCTCACTAAGAACTTGTCCAAATATGCTCTAGCAATCTCACCAAGAACTTGCCCAAAAATGCTCCAAAAATCTCACTAAGAACTTTTCCAAATCTTCTCTAGCAAGCTCACCAAGAACTTGCCCAAAACTGTCCCAAATTTGTCCACAAATCTGTCCCAAAACTATCCACAAATATGCCCATAAATCTGCCCCAAAATTGTCCACAAAGCTTTCTCAAAGGCTCAATCAATCATGCTCAAGTAGCACTCAAATATCATCCACAAATCTATCAAGGCAAAGCTCAAATATGAACTCAACAATGAATGGCAATGTACTCTTCAATGGATGACAACAATGATCCACAATGATCTCAACTCAACTCAACTCATATCAACTCATAGAAGCATAAAGAGAATTGTTAGAGACTCAATATGTTCTAGGCTCAATATCAACTCAACTCAACTCAATTCAACTCATAGAAGCATAAAGAGAATTGTTAGAGACTCAATATATTCTAATCTCAATCTCAACTCAAATCAGAATAATGGAATAGTTTGTTTCATAGGACTTGAACAATCACTTCACACATCACTTGACTAGGCTTATTCAACTCAAATGTTTCCAACAATGCTCAACCACACATCTCACATAACAATGATACTCATGTTCTTTCACAACCAATGGGCTTCAACAACTATGCTTATAAAACAAGGTTTAAACACAAATCTCAATTCAGAAAACCTTGAAGCATTCAACCAACCACTTTCAAAAGGAAACCACAAGCAATCATTTTTCCTCCAATGATATTTCATAAATCAACCACCATAAAAAATCAATAGGAGAATGTGCCCATACCTTTTATGAAGATGAAGAAACCCCTTTGGAAAATCTGCCACACTCAACACAATTTGAAAAGAACAAAACAACCTTCACTTGAACCCTTTTACAAAAATAGAAATATCTCTTTATGTACACCTTATTTCTCCTTCTAAACAAAATAATCAAATAGCCCTCGAAATAATATTTCCAATGATATATAATATGATATACTTCTAAAATGAAAATCACCATAAATATTTATTTTTCACAACATGCACCACAAACCTTATCTCTCCTAGGGTAACCTTAGAAAAATATATTATTTGGAAAAATTAATAACTTGCCTTTAACATCAGCGGGATTCGATCCCCTGTCATTGCCCCTGCACCACTTAAACTATGGTTCCAACAACCACGTAAGCCAACCGCTCACATAGAAACCAAGAGTGCAACACCTCCTTCTTGCTTCCTCCAAACTTGCCCTCAAAAACCACATGCACAAGAGGTTCTCCCTTTTTACCTTGCAAAAACCAACGCCAACATGATTCAAGCTTCGGATATGCTGGTGCTTAAACACCTTATGCACATTCCTCTTGCCACTAGGCCACAAGCACCTACGGTGATAGGTAAGGAACCTCCCTTACCTTTTTTACCTCTTCTTTTCACTGGTTTTTGAATGAAGACGACACTTCTACTCCCTTAGTGCTTCAAACGGATTATCTTGATCGAGGACTTGTGGAAAATAAAAATTTTAGTGGCATATTTATATATGCACACCTTTTTCTTTTGACGTCTACTATGACTTAATATTATTTGCCTCCTCCTTTTTAACGTCGGCAATAATAAAATATTAATTTTAATTTTAATTTTAAAGGATTAAAATTTAAACTTAAATATTTAAAATTAATTATCTCCTTCACCGGGGCATATTTTTTGACGAAACAAAAATCCAACTTGGGTTTTAAGAAAAATCCATTTCAAATCTGCCATCCATGGTTTTAAATAAAACCTTTTATTTTGCTTTCCTTGGTTTTCACAAAAACCCTGTAAATAGCCATGCTTTCCAAAATATCATAAATTCTTATTTATGAAATATTTTGGCCACCAAAACTCAATGTGATCCATGTGACATCAATGACAACATAAAATACCTCAAATTTCCAACATTATTTTCCTTCTACTACCTTCAATGTATATATTGTATTTGCATGAGGTTTCTCCTTAGGTGAACCATAATCACAAGTGTACATTTTATGTCCCCTAAAGGAGTTGCAACCATGTTATATACTTAAAATAATGAATACTTGAGAATTATCCAAGTTATTTTCAAGTCCAAAGTACAATCTATTTCAATTGCTTATTCAAGGTTTACCATACAAGGCTTATAATTGTCTCATGGAGTTCATAACAAATAATTGGTGCATAGTTAATGAAAGTATGAATCCATAATAAATTACCCATTTATTTAAATAACATCAAAATTTCATTAGCAATTCAATCAAATTACACCCATAGATAAAGATATTCCACATATAAACACACAATATCTCATATATCCTAGGAACCCTCATGGGAAATAAACCCATATTTGAATCATTTATTATCTTATTTCATAAGAATTGGTTCTATATATTGAGTTTAAGGCATTACAAAATATCTTTCTCCCATATTAAGGGTTCCATAACTCTTATAGAATTACATTATGAATCTCTCCTTTAATTCATAAGCACATTTTGGTTCCATGCGTAGAATAGAAAGTTTCGCATCTTGTCTCTTCTCCCATCATAAGAGTTCCATAAATCTTATGATTTTTACATTATGAATAAGTCTATTAATTCATAAATGCAAATTGATTTATTAATTTGGTTCAAAAGTACCCCATAATACCTTTACACTCATCATAGGATATCCTTACTTCCTATGTCATTACAATATGAATTTTTATCTTCTATATCATAATTTTTTTGGATATGATTTAATACACAATTCAAATCTATTCAAATTTACACCATGAACATTATTTTATAACCTATAATACACATAAAATAAAATCATATTCAACTCATTCATGGAGCACCATAAAATTCTTACTGTAACTCATCCATAATCAAATCATTGCTATTAATTTAGATAGCACTATGTATAACTTATTATCTTATCCACTAACCAAATGATTCTCATTCATCATAAAAGTGATAAGAACATGTTCATTCATCATAGAAATAATATTCACATGGTAAAAACCTACTTTATTTAAAACATAAAGAGTTTAGTAAACACCAAATAAGGTTCTCCTTCTAATTCAATTAGCATTTGGTATTCATAAAGGCCGTTCACAAGCCTACTACCACAATGAGGTGTGATGAGTCTCAGCTCGAGGGAACTACCTCCAAGTAGTATTTCACCAACCTTTTATTTGGGCTACATTGATATTGATTCGGGAATTCTATGATATGCCCTTGGGTCTTTATCTATCACATGTGGGATAGGAAGCAACAACACATGAGCGACCCAAGTTTCACCATGCTCACACAAAGTGACATTGTCCAAATAAAATGAAGAACTACATATATTCTAGGTTCCTTATTATCAAAATCATTAAAGAAGATGGTGGTAATCGTATAGCCTCATTAGCATGTACATTAGAATAAAACGTGATGTATACGATGGAAATTAAACTACATATATTTTAGCCGAGCATAAACCACTCAAGAAAAAAATGTTAATGCAACATCGTTTTAGCACCTAAAATATCAACTCACCTCAACAGAGCACACAACGATAAATAAATACCTCAATACACTTTACCCAGGAGGCATCCCAATATTTAATGAGGTAATTAAATAATACCTTAGATATTTAGCGAAAGATCAATAATACATATTCACTATTCTAGAGGATATAATTCTGAAAACCAATTAAACCTTCATTTTAGAGATGACACAACATCATCATAATATTTTACATTCAATGAGGAAGCAACACAAAAACAATTATATCATTGGCTCCCATTCCGGAAAAGATATAGCTAAAACAACATCTCTATTTCACAAAGCTACATAATAATAATAATAATATGAAATTTCCTTTGAAGTTCACTTCTTTTTCCAGTGAATACAAAAAAACTATATTATATCTTCACACGGAGAATATAATATGAATTTTATTCCAGAGTTTGCTTTTATTTTAGTGAATACAAAGCAACTCTATTATATCTTCACACAAAGAATATAATATGAATTTTATTTCAAAGTTTGCTTCTATTTCAGTGAATACAAAGCAACTATATTATATCTTCACACAAAGAACATAATATGAAATTCTTTCATAGTAATACTTACCATTGTAGAAAGGAAAAAGCAATACTCTAGAACCATTCTCACAACACCATTCCCTTCAATGAGAATATAGAATATTTACGCACAGTCTTTAAAACATTTTTTTTTTTTAGTGAGCACAAAAATACTCAAGGGCGGTGTTTAAATAATTATACCTTTCAATAAGAGCACAGGATTATTTTTAAAAACAACTTAAGACACTCCCTTTCTCTCACAGAGGACAATATCATCATACTGTAAAAACCTCCCCATTTTTGTTCTCCCTTCCCCAAAAAGCATCCCTGCAAAAACTAAAAAAACTCCCCCTTTCTTCCTTTGGTAGTAGAATGTCCTCCCCCACTCCATCCACCATTCATGTCTAACTAACCTACTTACCTCCCACTCTATCATTTTCCACAATGATTGACATACTCATTCAAATATGGCAAAAAAAAGAATGAAGTTCAAACATTAAACTCTTAACTTAGAAGTTTCATTATTAACATCAAAGCTTAGGTTAGTCTCAAAGTCAAATGTAGATGTTGCAGCTAGGATACATGAAATGTGTCATGAATCTTTGACAAAATGGGTGGTAAGGTGAGTCTATACGTCATAGGACTAATCCTTTCTATGATTTTGAAGCGTCCAACAAAATGAGTATCTAGTTTTATGGACTTTATGACACTCTTCTTTGGTCTCACCCTTAGAAACACTATATCGCCCATAGAAAACTCTCTTGGCATCCTCTTTAGATCGACATAACTTTTTTGATGATATGTGGTTTCCTTAAGTCTCTCTCTAATAATCCTGAACTATTTCTCCATATCCTTAACCATGTATAGCCCAAGCACAACCTGATTCTTTTTATTATCCCATGACAACGATGTCCTACACCTCCTGCCATATAAAGCTTCAAATGGAGCCATGCTTAAGGTCGAATGATGACCATTTTTGTAGGAAAATTCTACTATGTGTAGATAGTCTTCCCATATATTTTTTTGATCCATATAATACATGTGAATCATGTCTTCCAACTCCTGGTTCACCCTTTTTGTTTTCCCATCAGTCTTTAGATGATATGCAGAGCTTATGCTTAATCTTGTGCTTATGGCCCGATGTAGAGCTTACCAAAATTCAAATGTAAATATGGAGTCCCTATCTAAACTAATTATCTCAAGAAAACCATGAAGCCTAAATATTTCCTTGGCAATTTTGTAATCCACAATCACAATATCATCTTTGGTGCTTCTAGGTATAAAATGCACAACCTTAGTCAATCTATCAACTATAAAAAGGATTGCATCATGTCGAAACCTAGTTTTAGGTAAACCTATAATGAAATCCATTGAAATCACCTACCATTTTTGCATGGGTATATCATGTGGATACAATAGTCCTGCAGGATGTCTATGTTTAGCCTTAACCTTCTGGTATTCAAGGTATTGCATAACATATTCAATGATGTCTCTCTTTATTCCTAGCCAATAAAATATTTTCTTCATATTTTCCCTCATCTTGGCTCCCCTAGGTGAGTGAAATAAGGAGATCTATGTACTTCATTCATAATAATTTTTCATAGATCACTTGTCTCAGGAATTATTACCTAATTTTTGAGCATTGAAATCTATCCTTGATTCCAAATTCTCTATTTTCTTTGGGTTTTCTTTTTATTTTATCTTGAATTTGGTTGCAATACTCATCCTGATATTGCATTTATTTGACTTGATCCATCAAGTCTACATGGATGCGAATCAAGGCAGTAATGTATTTTCTTATACTTAGGGCATCAACAACATTATTTTTTTTCCTTTGATGTATTCGATCCCAAAATCATACTTGATGAGGAACCCCATCCATCTTCTTTGCCAAGCATTAAGCAAAAGTTGAGTAAATATATACTTCAAACTCTTATGGTCAGTTCTCAATTTGAAAAGTCTTTCCACCAGATAGTGTCACCAGACTTGAGAGCGTATACAACTACAACCAATTCTAGGTCATGAGTAGCATAGTTTACCTCATGCCTCTTGAGCTTTCTTGAGCCATCAGCTATAATTTCCCAATCCTGCAAGAGCACAACACCCAATCCTTACAAATATGCATTCGTGTATACTAAAAAATTACCTTGAAAGTCTAGAATATTTAATATGGGTGTTGTAGTGAGTTTTTGTTTAACCAAGTTAAAAGCTACTTCACACTTGTCAATCCACTTGAATTCCTTTCCCTTTCTCTAGAGATTAGTTATTGCAAATGCTATCTTGGAGTAATATTTCACATAGTGCCTATAATATCCAATCAAACCCATGAAGCTCTATACTTCAATCACATTTGTGGGTGCCATCCAATTTAGTATAGCCTCTATCTTCTTGGGATCCACTACTATCCCTTCTGATGATATTATATGTCATAAATATTGTACTTTTGATACATAGAAGTCACACAAATTCTTGTACATTTAATTGTTCCTTAGTAAATCTATCATGATTCTAAGATGTTTGTCATGATCCATCTTATTCTAGGAATATACCAAAATATCATCCAAATATATAAGGATGAACCAATCTTTATGCTTCCTAAAAACACTATTCATCAAGTTCATGAATGTTGTTGGAGCATTCGTCATTCCAAAAGGTAGAATTGTAAATTCATAGTGTCCATACTAAGTTTTAAATGTTGTATTATGGGTATCCTCTTCACGGATCCTCAAATGATGCTATCCAAATTTTAGGTCAATCTTTGAGAATATGGTGGAATCCCTTAATTGATTGAAAATATCTTCAATCCTAGGTAGAGGATATCTATTTTTAATGGTTTCCTTGTTGATCATCTTGTATTCTATGCACGATCACATGGAACCATCCTTTTTTCTAACAAACAACACTGGTGCTTTCCATGGTGACACACTCGGCCTAATCAATCCCTTCTCTAGCAACCCTTGTAGCTATACTTTTAGCTCTTGCATATCAATGGGATTCATTTTATATGGAGCCCTATGAATAGGTTATATCCCAAGTTTTAGCTCAATTATGAAATCAAATTCACGCTTTGAAGGAAGTCTAGGTGAATATTTTGGAAACAAATCCCTAAATTCTTAAAGTACTGGGTGTTTCCCAAACACCTCTTCCTTCATTTTCTTTTCAAATTTATTTATAATAACTAAAAAAAATGTTCCTCCCTTTTTAATGGATTTCTTAAGTTGCATTGCAAAGAGGATCTAGGGTTGAAAATTCCCTTGCAAGTTATATACTCTCTATCTCTTCCTGCCATCTTCAAAAAGCTCAATCCATATATCCTAGAAATTGATCACAACCTTATGTGCTTGTAACCAATCTATTCCTAAGACTACATCAAAAGCATGTAGTGGTACTACATAAAGACATCCAATGGTTGCACCACTAGGTAAGGTAATTTTAGCTATAGGATATCATTGATCCATAGAGCATGATTATCTAGAACCATACTTGACCTTTCATCCTTGTACCAATATTCCTAGCCTTTTCGGTATATCCTTAATCAAACTAGTTGAAACAGAGCTATCTATAGCTCCACTATCTATTAGAATTTTAACATCTTTACCAAAAATATTACTCTTTATAAGTAGAGAGGTGGCTTTTCCTTATATATTTTAACTTCATATCATTGTTTAAATATTATGAATAGGTTCCTTATGTGTAGGTTATTTGTAAGCAAGTTCTTTTCCTTTAGAACTCAATCCTTATCTGAGTGAATAATTATTGGCATAATGTGGACCTTCATAATCAAAGCATCCACCCTTGGGTCTTGGATGTGTTCTCTATTTTTGTCCTTATACTTTCACTGCTAGTGGAGGGTTAGGTTACCCCTATAGTTGTGGCTTGCTATATTTTTGTTCTGGTTGTTATTCTTTCCTCAATATTTCTTCTTAAACTTTTCTTATTTCTTGTCGTTTCTTTTGTCCCGCCCTTGGGAAAAAAAATTTATCTATTCTCTCTCCTATTTCATGAAACCAACATTGTTTCTTTTCCTGAGTGCATGTCTTTCCTGATTAGACGCTCATTCATAATCAAAGTAGGGCTTAAGATAATTCTATGCTTTCCTAGCCAAGTTGTAGACCTTCTGAAGGGTCTTAGGCTCACGCATATTCACTTCATGCCCTATCCTAGGATCTACCCCAAAAATAAATTCATGGATTTTTATTTTCTCATTATACACAAGCACACACTATAAAAACTTAACAAATTTTTGATAATAAGCCTCCACTGTCTCATTTCCTTGTCTAAGATTGGTGAAATCCTCAAATTTCTTCGCATAAAAATACTCTGTGAGGAATATTTCCTTAAAAGTTGTGACAAAATATTCCCATTTAAGGTCAACTACCTCGATTTGTCTTTCTATACTAAAAGTCTCCCACCAATCTAGTCCAACACCCTGTAAACGTATAGTGGCATATTATATCTGAGACTTATAGATTAATTCTTCAAAGTGAATAATATTTCCAACTCCTTCAACCAGGCTTTGGTTGCATCAACCCCTTCTTCTCCATTAAACTTGGATGATCTTACATTATTCAAATATTTGGCCATCTCAGCCTCCAACTAAATTCTAACCTATTGTACCTTTATAAGAGGTTCATTAGCCTATCTAATCCTAGAGATCCCAACCTATGAATCTTGGCTCACTATAGTTTCTAATAGTTATCTCTATTGTTCCATTTATTCTTGAATCAAAACTACTACAGTAAGGTCCTCACATCCATTAGTAGGATTTCATGTACATAAATATAGGGTTCTATTCTCAACAACAATCCATCGTGTCTGCCTCTTCAGTGGGACAACACTTTCTCTCCTTGTTCTTGGTGCCATTATCCTTGGTCACACACAAGAATGAAATTTTAGATTAGATCACAATTCCTTATCCGAATTGTACCACTTTTATAACTAAAAACATCATTAGCTTGACTAAATAATAAAATTGATTACCCTATCCTATGTAGGGTGTAATCTCTATTAATAATTTTATTCCTTAAAAATATTTTCTTCACTTAATATAGCTATGCCTAGGTCTTATATAAGGAAGCTTATAGTCCTATGACCATGAGCTCTGATACAAAATATCATATCCCAAAAATTTCCTTCTAAGCAATTTTTTTTTTACTCAAGTAAATAGGGCTAAAGTTCTACTTGAGGTATTAGTGTCCTTTAACTAATCCATTTGTATTCTATCCTTGAGAATTCAATCATCTTTATTATATCGGATAAGTGATATACCCATCCCTACAACTTACATATGTCTTTTTATGCAAGTGTACTAGATGAAGTGTAAGATTAAGCTATCAGTCTCATCCTTCCTATGAGTTAGCTTATTCCCTTCAAACCTTCAAAATGAGCATAGCAATCATCACACCATACATAAATCCATTAGTGTAGGTATACTACGCATGTTGAGGCAAGGCTATCAAAATCATCTTCATGACGAGCTAGTCTTATCCCAATAAGTCTTGCTCAATGTATGAATCTAAGGACACAAACCATCATACCTCTATCATTCCACTAGATTCATCATGAAATATATTTAGTCCTAGTGTAACAAGCATTAACCATTGTTTTCCTTCTACTACCTTTAATGTATATATTGTATTTACATTATTTTTCCCCTTAGGTGAACCATTATCACAAGAGTACATTTTATGTCCCCTCAAGGAGTTGCAACCATGTTATATAATTAAAATAATGAATACTTGAGAATTATCCATGTTTTTTCAAGTACCAAGTACAATATTTTTCAATTGTTTATTCATTGGTTACCATACAAGGCTTATAATTATCTCATGGATTTCATAACAAATAATTGGTGCATAGTTAATGAAAGTATGTATCTATAATAAATTACTCATTTATTTAGAGAACATCAAAATTTCATTAGCATTTCAATAAAAGTACACCCATATATAATTATAGTCCACACATAAACACACAATATCTCATATATATTGGGAATCCTCGTGGGGAATAAACCCAACTTTTAATCATTTATCTTATTTCATAAGAATTGGTTCTATACATTGAGTCGAAGGCATTATAGAATACATTGAATCGAAGTCTATTAATTCATAAATGCAAATTGATTTAACAATTTGGTTCAAAAGTACCCCATAATACCTTTATCCTCATCATAGGATATCCTTACTTCCTATGTCATTACAATATGAATTTTCGTATTCTAGCTCATAAATCATTTTGGATATGATTTAATACACAATCCAAATCTATTGAAATTTACATCATGAATATTATTTTATAACCTCTACTACACAAAATAAAAAATCATATTCAACTCATTCATACCATAAAAGTCTTATTTTAACTCATCCATAATTAAATCCTTACCATTCATTCAAAGCCCTATGCATAACTTACTGTCTTATCCACTAACAAAATGATTCTCATTCATCATAAAAGTGATAAGAACATGGTCATTCATCATATAAATAATATTTACATGATAAAAACCTACTTTATTTAAAAAATAAATAGTTTATTAAACACCATAGCAGGTTCTCCTTCTAATTCAATCAACATTTGGTGTTCATAAAGGTAGTTCATAGACCCACAACAACAGTGAGGCATGATGAGTCTCAACTCGCAGGAAATACCACCAAGTGGTATTTCACCAACCTCCACTTGGGGTTACATTGACATGGAGTTGGGAATCCTATAATATATCCTTGGGTCTCTTTCTATACCATGTGGGATAGGAAGCAACAGGACCCAAGCGGTCCAAGTTTCTCCATTCTCACACAAAGTGATGTCATCCAAATAAAATGAACACCTACATAAGTTTTAGGTTCCTTATTAACAAAATTATTAAAGAGGGTGGTGGTAATCATATAACTTCATTAGCATGTACATTAGAATAAAAAATGATGTACAGGAGGGAAATTAAACTACATATATTTTAGCCGAGCATAAACCACTCAAGAAAAAATTATAATGCAACATCATTTTAGCACCTAAAATGTTGACTTGCCTCAACAGAGCACACAACAATAGAAAAATACCTCAAGAAAATTTACCCAAGAGGCATCCCAACATATAATGAGGTAATTATATAGTACCTCAGATATTAGTGAAATCTCAACAATACATATTCGCTATTCTAAAGGATATAATTCTAAAAACCAATTAAACTTTTATTTCAATGATGACACAACATCATCATAATATTTTCCATTCAATGAGGAAGCAACGTAGAAACAATTATATCATTGGCCCCCATTATGATAAAGATACAGCTAAAACAATGTCTCTATTTCACAAAGCTACATAATAATAAAATAATATGAAATTTCCTCCGAATTTCGCTTGTAACAACCCGATTTTTACCCTACTTTGTGTTTGCATTATATAGCTTAAGGTTTGATTTCATAGAGGTAATTATGAAATAAAAATAGATAAAGTATGCTTGGCTAAACTAGGATAATTTGTTGCTAAATATAAATTGTTAGTGGCATTTAAGGCATTTACTTGGAATGTTTCTTTGTCTCCTTAGTTAGTTGAGAAATTAATTGCTAAGATTCATTTACTTGGTTAATCAAGATATTTAATTTGTGTTAAGATTGATTAGTGGATAACATTAAAGAAGCATTAAATCTAGTGCTATTTTGTCCCTAGATTAGTTACAAGTTAATTGTGATTAATTAAATTAATTTATTAGTTGCTTAGCAATGAAGAAAATATTAGTTGAAGAATTGGTATGTGTTGGGTTGTGATTGGACCACCTTGTTTTAAAAGTTAAAATAACTCTAATTTCTAGATAACATTTATGATGGGCTCATCTTCAACAATTTTTAATAATAAAAAAATGGTCATGGGGGGAGGGTGAGTTCCATTATAAATAGAGGCATTTGGAAAGGCATGAGGGAAGCGGTATTTTGCAGAGTGAGATAAGGGAGTATGTCTCCAATAGAATTGGATCAAAAACCAAAAGTCTCACATTTTTTGTAAATTGGTTTTGGAAATCTAGAGGTTCCTATGGAGTATGCTCTTCGGGTTTTACTCGGATCAAAAACTAAAAGGGTCTCATGATTTACCTTATTTTTCCTCACCTCTTTACTTTTTTGAAAAAAAAAGAAGCACGTGTGGGATGAAGAATTGGGAGACTTGCCAGAGCTTGGATCAGAGGAAGTCAATGAAATATCCATGTTAGAATTATGATTTATAGTTACCATTAAATATTGAGTATGTTTGACTAAGGAATGAAGAGATAATGTAGAAGTAGCCTTACTGTTGTAACGGATAAATGGTTTAATGGAGTATAAAGAAAAGCTTTGAGTATAAGAAAAAATTTGTTCTGCAATTTATGAGGATTATTTTTTGAAAACATGGTTTGCATTAACTTTATGTAAAAATGTTCTTCTACAATAATTTATAGGTTTCAAGTTTAATGGACCATTTTATAAAGAAACTTACGAAATTGAATATGACTTGATGTGAGCTTGTATAGGTAAGGTGGAAGGTTACATATAGTAAGAACAAGGGCTAAGTCTAGGTTTTATTGTAAAAAAAAGAAGAGTGGCTCTTGAATGTGTTATAGATAGAGTGGTCTCAAGTTTTATATATAATAATCCTTGTTCCACGATCTTGAGCATATATTTACCTTCAATAAGAGCGCTCAAGATCCATTATAGGACTCTCATGCCCTATGTAGTACATTTTTAGTACCCATATCATAAACCGAGTGATCTAGTTGTGGGATGAGGGATAAAAATTACTCTACTTGTAGGTGTGAAGGTCATGTAGTTTTACACGTTGTGATTGTTGATGTTTAGTTTTTATTTGTTGTATAGAGGGGAAATGTCATGAAAAATGTAGACACTATGGCTGATGTCTCAATAGAAATTTCCCAGATGACATCTTTCGAATGGGATGCAATGCATCCTCTAGATGAAAATTGAAACCCTAGTCCTGTTTTATGAGTGCAAGGGATTTCCAATTTGACTTGGATTGGGTTTTAGAGAGATTTTACACAACGCAGATCATTTTCGGAGGAAACGCAGTCGTTGTCTTATGAAAGCCTAAAACAACATAGAATTTTGGTAAATTAAAGCTTAGGGTTATTTCCCTAAAGGTATTATAAAATAAAAAATAATAATAATAATAATTCTAACAATGGCAAACCATAACCGCCGATGATGAAACCCATCTATGACTCAGTTTGTGCCACTTGTCACTACCCAGTTGGTTTCTTAGGGTTTGAGCTCCCCATGCACAAACAAAATGTGCGTAGGCATGAGGCTTTAGGTAAGATCTAGTGGCCATGTTTTTGGAGGGCTTTAGGGAGTGTACCACCTCGAGTAGCATGCTAAGCGCTTAGTCGTTAGGCTAAAGCACTAGCGCCTAACGTAGACCTTCCCTTGTAAAAATTAAAACCGATGGGAAGAATTTTCCTATCAATAGTAATTCTTTAAGGAAGTATGATAAGAGTTCAGATAGAGTATGGGTGGTGAAATAAAACAAGGATATATAACAATGTTTGTGGATAGGAATCATAGACCTACGTTTTTTTATTATCACTTTGGGTCTTGGATTTGTTATTAAATAAATAAATAAAAAAACTTAAGTTCACCCAAGGAAAATTTATATGGGTACCTTGTCTATTTATGGTATAAATTTTGAAATGTTCGTGAGTCTATGAATATCTCTAGTCATAATCAATATTAATATGACACAAAATTATTGATGGAATCCAATGCTACATATATATGTATAAGTCCCATTACAAGAAGTTAATTCTAGGTTGAAACTTAGAGTGACTTACATTTAAGGGAATAATCCTTTTTGAAAATATGTGGTAAACATAGTTTGGTCTACTCTTAGAGAGTTTGATTGATTATGATGGATGTTTTTGGCCAAATCTAGAAAAAGATGCTAGTAGTGGATTCTTTTGACATTGTGATTTTATGTTATGAACAAAAATGTTTAAATGTTATTTCTAGGTGCTTATGTCCCTTGAGTCTTGGTAACAAATATATATATAGTAGCATATTTTACCATATTGTGATTCCAATGCATTGTACAAATAGAATCATGTATATGCAATCATGCATGCTAAATTAAGAAATTGAATATTGTGATGGCATAGTCTAATATCGGAAAAAGGGTAACTGGGTTGCATTTCTCGGGAACATATGGGGGTTCTCCATAGCCATGTTAATGGATGCAGTTAGTATAGATTTAAGAGCATGTTTCCTGTGTGATGAAATATGGGATGAAAGGAATGGGAAAAATTTCATTCCTAGGAAAGTATGGGATTTCCTACTCTTGAATTGTGTTGAATGCTTGGTTGATGAAAAATTGTCTGCATTCTATGTATTATTGTTGCATGTCATTTTGTAGATTAGATATACATGTTCATAATTTGGATTGTCTTGATCCCAAGTAACCTATCACCTAGTACTGGTTGGACTGAGGTAACTATTCCTGAAGTACCTAATGAACCTAAAATAGAGTTGAAGACTAGAAGAAGTTGGCATAGTATTTAACTCAATGAAACTATTATTGTAATATTAAAATATTTTTGCAAAATAAATGATGTAATAGCTTGTAGGAATTTATGATTCATTTAAAAAGGTTTCATAATGTAACTTTCGAAAATATGATTGTATAGGCTATAATCAGTGTAAAACTCTTTGAAGTATTATGTTATGAAAACAAATTGTTTACCTAATATAATATATATTACTTGAATTTTCAAGTGGATGCCTTGAGTATGAATGGTTAAATTAGATATTTACAATTATGTAAGTACAAATGTGGAAACATAGGATGAACATAAACATATCAAATATTATACGAATGGGATATCTAAATGGTTAATATTCAATAATATAAAGTGGTAGACAACATATGCCTACAAGAATCAGTTGGATGATTCCCTTAACAAACCATATGGGGTATGGTTTGCTGGTTAAGCACTGTACCTAAAAAGATTATATCATTGGAAAACAATGAGTATTCATCAAGGCATACGCTTAAAGTTAGGTTGAAATATACCTATGGTTAGGTTTAAAGATACCTATGGTTAAGTTGAATGATACCTATGGTTAAAACTAGTTTAACTTGGGGTTAAACTTAAAAATGGAAATGAGCATTCTGGTTGAAACAAATTGGAAATTTCCCGTTGATCATTATGGGACACTGGCCACTCCCATACACATGGATAAAATCTAATCAAGTTGATTTTTGTGTGGTGCATAGCCTTGGAAACTCATGTGACTACTTATTCAATGAAAAATATATAAAAGACACTCATATGTATGTAATTTTGTAAAAAAAAATTATGGTTAGTTTTGGTTGGGTAATTTGGGGTTATTATAGTTGGTATCATAGCCTAGGTTAGATAGGTGCAAAACCCTAAATTTTATGTCTCTAAATTTGATATGTAAAGTAAGGAAAGATAAATGGTGCGAACGTAGGAAATGAGCAAGTCTTGCCCCCCATGTTGAACCCCTGGTGAATCATATTTGAGGAGCTAGATGAACCCTCCACTAACGTGGGTCTTAAGCAGTATACTTGATGCTCTTTTGGGGATCGTACTTGCCATTTGAAGCTCTAAACCAAAATGCTTCCTTACTTAGACAAGAAGTTGATATTCAACTTAAGTCATCATATAGAAAGGAGAAATACTTTATTAAAGCTAGTAGAGCTAACAAAAACATTTAGTTAGTATAAGCCTTCGGTATAATATTATGAACTAATACATTTATTTAACTAGGGATTATGCCACCAAAACTTGGTAATGGAGCAAAGATGCCTCCTCAGAGATCTTAGATAGCTAGTCTTGATAATTTTGGAGAGGATCATGTGGGAGAGAGTTCAAGAAACCCTGAGGGGATGGAGAATATCACAAATCTGGTTCAAAATATACAAGGTGAGATGTCAACTTACAGAGAGTAGTCGACACAAAAAAACAATTTGTTGGAAGTTCTTAGGGAGGAAATTCGGAGAAATAACAATAGGGTACCCGAAGATCCTACTGAAGCAATTATGGAAGAACAATATGACCCTGATCAGGTTTTTTAAAACTCGTATTAATGTCAAATTATAGAAATACCTGAAGCATGTTAAGGTTAGAAAATTTTTAGGAAAGGAAAGTGGAAATTCTATCGAGTCATGGTTAAATGAACTAGCAATTTACTTCTCTATGATAAATTACTCCGCAACCACAAAGATAGTCTATGTCATAGGAATTTTGGTAGAATATGGGTTGGAATGGTGGTAAACCTACTACAAGGATAAAAATATAAACATAATTCATTGTGAGTGAGACGTGTTTAAAAAATAATTTAAAAAGAGATTTCTTACTGAGCAATACTACGCCAGGAAGCTAGATGAGTTTACTCAGCTAAAGAAAAGGGAGCAGTCAGTGGATGTATACTATAGGAACTTCACTAGACTCCTTAAGTACATTTCGACTTATGAAAATGATGATAAAATGAAGGTGCATGAATTCCTTTCAGGATTAGATCATCAGCTTAGGATCTCTATCAACATGTTCAAACCCACCAATTTAGAAATTGCATATGATCTAGCTTGTCAAGTAGAGTACAATCACAACAATAACAACAACCACGTCCAAGGATTCAAGAAGAACTACCAAAACCCATAGAAAATAAAGTGGAATAATGAGCCAAATCAAAATAGTAAAGAAGGATTTAAGTTTGGTAAAAGAAAAGATGGGTCAACAAATATATTTAAGAAGAAGTTTTAGTCTAAGGATAGAAACTTTACCAACACAAAAAATTCCAAAATCATGAATCAGGTAGAACCAGCTCCTGCTAAATGCAAGTAAAAATCAGTTCAAGGTTCGACTCAGAATTTTAAGTTTGGATGCTATGAGTGTGGGGGACCTCACTATGCCAAAAAATTTCCATGGTGTACAGGAACTAACCAGAAGGTAAGCGATAAAGGACACCAGATTTATGCTACTACTAGAAATCAAAATCTTTATGGACAAGTGACCCCTATGCTCTTACAAGGTAAGGTTTTTGATAAAAATATTAGAATTTTGATGGACAGTTGTGCTACGGATAGTTTTATCTCTAGTAGTTTTATCAGGGACATGCTAGAGAATCCAAATTATTTGTAAAAAGAGTGAAAATTCGAGTATGGTTCTGGGTAGACCTACTCTATAGACCAATATTATCCTTGATAGAAATCTCCCTATCCACAAATTCTATCACTTTACAATTCTATGTAGCTCCATTACATGCCTTTGACATAATTTTAAGGGTTGATTGGTTGAAGGACCGTAAGATCTTGGTCAACTTTTAGGAGAGATGGGTCAAATTCAATGATGAGACTGAGAAGAATATTAGGTTGTATAGTGAACAAGGGAAATTCAAACCTATATTAATCTCTGCTATGCAACTTAAGAAAGTGATTAGGAAAAAAGGGTTGGTTTACATGGTCAAGGTAAAGGAGGTTAAAAAGGATGAAATATTTGATAAATTTCATATCATTCAAGATTTTAAGGATGTCTTTACATATAAAATACCTAAGATGCCTCCTAACCAATAATTTGACTTTACTATCGATCTAATACCTGGTACAGAACCTATACATAGAGCACCATACATGATGAAATTTATATAGATGCAAGAGTTGAAAGTGCAACTACAAGAGTTGTTGGATAAAGGAGTAATTAAGCCAAGTGTGTCTCCTTGGGGTGCACCAGTTTTATTTATCAAAGACAAATCCTTGAGATTATGTATCGATTATAGGATGTTGAATAAATCAACAATTAAAAATAGATATCCTTTACCATGGATAGAGGATTTGTTTGATCAACTAAAAGGGGCTACTATCTTCTCAAATATAGACTTGAAGTCTAGTTACCACCAGTTGATAATAAAAGAAGAATATACACATAATACAACATTCAAAACTCGATATGGACACTATGAGTTCACAATTTTACTATTTGGGTTAACAAATGCACCCGTAGCCTTCATTAATTTAATGAACACTGTGTTCAGGAAATAATTGGACTAGTTTGTCTTGGTATTTTTAGATGACATCTTGGTTTATTCTCACAGCAAGGAGGAGCATGACAAGAATTTAAGGATAGTACTAAGGGTGTTGAGGTAAAATTAGCTATATGGAAATTTTTCCAAATGCAAATTTTATGTCACAAGCACATTACTTGGGATATGTTATATCTGTAGATGGAATTGCAATTGATCCTAAGAAGATAGAAGCTATTTTAGATTAGCCAACTCCTATAAATGTAACAGAGGTTCAAATTTTTATGGGCCTATCTGGGTATTATAGGAGGTTCACAAAATATTATGCCAAAATAGTTTTTCCTATAACCAATCTTCAAAGAAAAGGAAAGTTGTTCCAATGGATGGATAAATGTGAAACAGCGTTCCAGATGCTAAAATAATTATTGACTATCACTCCTATGTTAAGGATTCTAGATCCTTAAGGTGACTTTTTAGTATGTACCGATGATTCCTTAGAATTTTTTGGAGGTGTTCTATCATAATATGGAGCAGTGGTGGCTTATGATTCCAGGACAGTAAAGAGACATGAAGTAAACTATGCCACACATGACTTAGAATTGGTTGTAGTAGTGCATGCCTTGAAATTTTGGCGGCATTATCTACTAGGAAGATCCTTTGAATTAAGAATATATCACCAAAGTCTAAAGTATATTTTCATGCAACCATTGCTAAATGCACGTAAAAGAAGGTGGATTGAATTTTTAGCATATTATGACTTTGGGATTGAATACATAAAAGGTAAAGAGAATAAGGTAGCAGACACACTAAGCAGAAGAAGGCATATGACTACTTTAACTAGAATTCATGTGGATATGATGGATAAATTTAAGAGAGCTCAACTTTAGGACCCTTATTGTAGGGAAGTGCAAGAGAAAATAAGGAAGGACCCGAAGATAGCCCAAGATTTTGGCTTCAAATATGGATTCTTATGTTTCAAGGAACAGATTGTCATTTCAAAAATAAAGGATTTGCATAATATTATCATGAGAGAAGCTCATAGATCCCCTTATTCTGCTCATCCTGGAGGAGCTAATATGAGGGAGAATATGAAAAAAATATTTTATTGTCCATGGATGAAGAAGGATATTACTAAATTTGTGGCTAAGTGTCTAGAATGTCAGAAGGTAAAAGTAGAACATAAGCATCCTACTAGTCTGCTATACCCTCATAATGTTCCCAAGGAAAAATGGCAAGTGATATCTATGGAATTTATTGTGGGACTACCAAAAATGAGGTATCAACATGATGCCATAATGGTAATAGTTGACAAATTGACCAAAGTCGCACACTTTATTCTTGGTAGTACTATTGATTATGTAGTAGTTGTTGCTAATAGGTTTGCTAAGGACATCTTCATATTATATGGATTTTCCAAAATTATCATCTCAGATAGGGAATCAAGGTTTACATCAAAATTTTGGCTAGCTCTCCATCGAGAACTTGGTAATTCACTGAACATAAGTTTTGCATATCATCCTAAGACATATGGACAGACTGAGAGAGTCAATCAGATATTAGAGGACATGCTACGCATGTACTACATGGACCAGAAGTCTCATTGGTAATACTTCTTGCATCTAGTTGAGTTTACCTATAATAATGGGTACCATGCCTCTCTTAAGATGGCTCTTTTTGATGCTTTGTATGGCTGCAAGTGCAGAACTCCATTATCATGGGATAATCCTAAAGATCAGGTCACTATTGGACCAGAATCTTTGAAAGAATTAGAGAAGCAACTAAAGATAATCCATCAGAGGATCAAGGAAGCTTCGGACCACCAGAAGAAATATGCAGACTTGAGAAGGACTCCTTTGGAATTTTTCGTAGGAGATAAGGTGTTCTTGAGAGTCAAATCTATAAAAAGTGCAATTAATTCCACTAAGTCAGACCCCATATATGTAGGACCATTTACCATATGGGAAAAGATCAGTCTTGTTGCTTATAAACTTGACTTGACACCTAGAATTGGCAAAGATTCATATTTCTTTCCATGTGTCCCTACTTAGGAAATATATATATGATCCTACGCATGTTGTGGATGTTTCTAGGTTGCAGATGACGGATCCAACATACATCGAGGTCAATCCTATAAACATTCTTGAGTTCCACACTAAAAATATGAGGAAACAAAACCTAGAGCAATGTAAGTTCCAATGGGATATTTACTCTAAAAAAAATGCCACCTGGGAAAATGTGGAAGACATGAAAAACACTTTCCATACTTATTTTAGGACACTACGTAGTGCCTAATTTTAGTTGAGACTTTGTGATAGCATGATGGACACTTATGCAAATTAAGTAGGCTGATGAATTTTTTTATGCTATGTATGGATTGACTTGATGCTTGATGTAATGTTGGATATTACTGTGTAAAACTTAAACATGATTATGAAGTATAAGTACTTTATATTTCTTGAACATGATACTGCTAATGTCTGTATACTGCATTTTAGGTCCAGCTACACTCGTCAGGTGGGATATGTTGTTCTTCTCATTTGAACGGAGTTGCTCAACCACCAGGAATGGGGAACTGGAAAAACGAAAAGGATGACAAAGACAATCCAGAGGCTATTAAAAAAATATTTTTTTTTGCCCTCACATCACCATGACTACACTATTGGACCGTGATGTCCTGGACTAGTCTCCTAGTGGAATGGTGATAGTTGACTATCTTAAAAAATCCAACCATAGGAAAAACAATAGTGTGGAAATGGGGTTTGCATGATTAGCTTGCATAAAATATTGCACAATTTGAATGTGGTTGCAAAAAGATATATTAGCTCAATGCTTGATTTGTTCTTTGTGATGAATGAAATGCAATTGACTAACCTTGGGAACGAAACACAGAGGACTATGTTTAGCCTATGGGGGGGAGTATGTAACATCCCAATTTTTACCCTACTTTGTGTTTGCATTATATAGCTTCAGGTTTAATTTTCATAGAGGTAATTATGAAATAAAAATAGATAAAGGAAGTTTGGCTAAACTAGGAGAATTTGTTGCTAAATATAAATTGTTAGTGGTATTTAAGGTATTTACTTGAAATGTTTCTTTTTCTCCTTAGTTGAGAAATTAATTGCTAAGATTCGTTAACTTGATTAATCAAGATCTTTAATTTGTGTTAAGCTTGATTAGTGGACAATATTAAAGAAGCATTAAATCTAGTGCTATTTTTTCCCTAGATTAGTTACAAGTTAATTGTGATTAATTAAGTTAATTAATTAGTTGCTTAGAAATGAAGAAAAGATTAGTTGAATAATTGGTATGTGTTGGGTTGTGATTGGACCACCTCATTTTCAAAGTCAAAATAACTCCAATTTCTAGATAACATTTATGATGGGCTCATTTTCAACAATTTTTAATAATAAAAAAATGGTTATGGGGGGAGGGTGGGTTCCATTATAAATAGTGTCATTTGGGAAGACATGATGGAAGCGATATTTTGTAGAGTGATATCAGGGAGTATGATCTCCAATAGAATTGGATCAAAAACCAAAAGTCTCACATTTTTTGCAAATTGGTTTTGAAAATCTAGAGGTTCCTAGGGACTATGCTCTCTGGGTTTTACTCAGATTAGAAACTAGAAGGGCCTCGTGATTTACCTTAGTTTTCATCACCTCGTTACTTTGTTGAAAAAAAAGAAGCAAGTGTGGGACAAAGAACTGGGAGAATTTCCAGATCTTGGGTTAGAGGAAGTTATCGAAAGATCCAGGTTAGGATTATGATTTCCAGTTACCATATAAATATTGAGTATGTTTGACTAAGGAATGAAGAGATAATGTAGAAGTAGCCTTACTATTGTAAGGGATAAAGGGTTTAATGGAGTATAAAGAAAATCTTTGAGTATAAGAAGATTGTTGTTCTGCAATTTGTGAGGATTCTTGTCTAAAAATATGGTTTGCATTAGCTTTATGTAAAAATGTTCTAAAATAATTTAGAGGTTTCAAGTTTAATGTTCTTCTAAAAATGTTCTTACAAAATTGAATATGACTTTATGTGAGCTTGTATAGGTAAGGTGGAAGCTTACGTATAGTAGGCACAAGGGCTAAGTCTAGGTTTTACTGTAAAAAAAATAAGAGTGACTCTTGAATGTGTTATATATAGAGTGGTCTCAAGTTTTAAATATAAGAAGCCCTATTTCACAATCTTGAGTGCAGTTTTACCTTCAGTAAGAGCGCTCAAGCTCTATTATAGAACTCTCATGCCCTGTGTAGTACATTTTGGGTAGCCATATCATAAACCAAGCGATCTGGTTGCGAGATGAGGGAAAAAAATTACTATACTTGTATATGTGAAGGTCATGTAGGTTTACGCACTATGATTGGTGATGTTTAGTTTTTGTTTACCATCTAGATTGGGGATGTCATGAAAAACGTAGACGCTATGGTTGACACCTTCGATAGAAATTTCCTGGATGACATCTTCCAGATGGGACACAATGCATCCTCTAGACGAACGTTGAAACCCTGGTCCTGTTCGGTGAGTGCAAGGGATTTCCAATTTGACTTGGATTGAGTTTTAGAGAGATTTTACACGATGCAGATTGTGTTCGAAAGAAAATCTATCATTGTCCTATGAAATCCTGAAACAACATTGATTATTTGTAAATTAAAGCTTAGGGTTATTTTCCTAAAGGTATTATGAAATAAAAAAATTATAATAATAATTCTAACAATGACAAACCATAACCGCTGATGATGAAACCCATCTATGACTTAGTTTGCACCACTTGTCACTACCCGGTTGGTTGCTTAGGGTTTGAGCTCCCCATGTGTGAACAAAATGCATGTAGGAATGAGGCTTTGGGCAAGAGCCAGGGGCCATGTCATGGAAAGGCTTTAGGGAGGCTACCGCCTCAAGTAGCACACTAAGAACTTAGTTGTTAGGCTAAAGCGCTAGAGCCTAATGTAGACCTTCCCTTGTAAAAATTAAAACCAATGGGAAGAATTTTCCTATCAATAGTAATGTTTTAAGGAAGTATGAAAAGAGTTCAGATAGAGTATGGGTAGTGAAATGAAACAAGGAGATGTAACAATGTTTGTGGATAGGAATCATAGATCTAAGCTTTGTGATTATCACTTTGGGTCTTGGATTTTTTATTAAATAAATTAAAAAAGAAGCTTTAGTTCACCCAAGGAAAATTTATATGGGTACCTTGTCCATATATGGTAAAAATTTTGAAATGTTCGTGAGTCTATGAATATCTCTAGTCGTGAACAATATTAATATTACATAAAACTGTTGATGAAATCCAATGCTACATATATATGTATATGTCCCATTACAAGAAGTTAATTCTAGTTTAAAATTGAGTGACTTACATTAAAGAGAGTAATCCTTTTTGAAAATATGTGGTAAACATAGTTTGGTTGATTATGATGAATGTTTGTGGCCAACTCTAGCAAAGATGCTAGTAGTGGATTCTTTTGACATTGTGATTTTATGTTATGAACAAGATTGTTTAAATGTTATTTCTTGGTGCTTATGTCCCTTGAGTCTTGGTAACAAATATATATATATATATATATATATATATATATATATAGTAGCATATTTTATCATATTGTGATTCCAATACATTGTACAAATAGAATCATGTATATGCAATCATGCATGCTAAATTAAGAAACTAAATATTGTGATGGCATAGTCTAATATGGGAGAAAGGGTAACTAGGTTGCATTTCTCAAGAACATATGGGGGTTCTCCATAGCCATGTTAATGGATGCAGTTAGTATAGATTTAAGAGCATGTTTTATGTGTGATGAAATATGGGATGAAAGGAATGGGAAAAGTTTCATTCTTAGGAAAGTATGGGATTTCCTACTCTTGAATTGTGTTGAATGCTTGGTTGATGAAAAATTGTTTGCATTCTATGGATTACTGTTGCATGGAATTTTGTAGATTAGATATGCATGTTCATTATTTGGATTATCATGATCTCGAGTAACATATAACCTAGTAATGGTTGGATTGTGGCAACTATTCTTGAAGTACCTGATGAACCTAAAAGAGAGTTGAAGACCAGAATAAGTTGACATTGTGTTTAACTCAATGAATCTATTATTGTAACATTAAAAGCTTTTTACAAAATAAATGATGTAATAGCTTGTAGGAATTTTATGATTCATTGAAAAAGTTTTCATAATGTAACTTCTAAATATCTGATTGTATAAGTTATAATCAGTGTAAAACCCTTTGAAGTATTATGTTCTGGAAATAAAAATTTTACCTGATCTAATACATATTACTTGAATTCTCAAGTGGATGCTTTGAGTGTGGATGGTTAAATTAGATCTTTACAATTTTCTAAGTACAAATGTGAAAACATAGTATGAACATAAACATATCAAATATTATACAAATAAGAGATCTAAATTGTTAATAGCCAATGAGATAAAGTGGTAGACAGTGTATGCCTACGATAATCGATTGTATGATTCCCTTAACAAACCATATGGGGTATGGTTGGCTAGTTAAGCACTACACCTAAAAATATTATATCATTGGAGAATAATGAGTAGTCATCAAGGCATGCACTTAAATTTAGTTTTAAAGATACCTATGGTTAGGTTAAAATATACCTATGGTTAAGTTGAATGATACCTATGGTTAGGTTGAAAATATACCTATGGTTGGAACTAGTTTAACGTGGGGTTAAACTTAAAAAGGGAAATAAGTGTTCTGGATGAAACATACTAGAAAATTTCCACTGATCATTATGGGACATTGGCCACTCCCACACACATGGATAAACTTTGATCAATATGATTCATGTGTGGTGCATAGCCTTGGAAACTTATGTGACTACTTATTCAATGGAAAAATATATAAAAGACTCTCATATGTATGTAAGCTTGTAAAACAAAATCATGGTTAGTTTTGGTTGGGTAATTTGGGGTTATTACATTGCTTCTTTTTCCAACGAATACAAAGCAACTATATTATATCTTCACACAGAGAAAATAGTATATATTTTATTCTAGAGTTTGCTTCTATTTTAGTGAATACAAAGCAACTATATTATATCTTCACATAGAGAACATAATATGAATTTTATTTTAGAGTTTGCTTCTATTTTAGTGAATACAAAGCAACTATATTATATCTTCACATAAATAACATAATATGAAATTATTTTGGATTAATACTTACCGTTGTAGCAAGGACAAAGCAATACTCTAGCACCATTCTCACAACACCATTCACTTCAACAAGAACACAACAAATTCATGCACAATATTTAAAACATCTTTTGTTTTTAGTGAGCACAACAATACTCAAGTGCAATGTTTAAATCATCATACGTTTCAATGAGAGAACATGTTTATTTTTAAAAATAGCTTAAGACACTCCATTTATCTCATGAATAACAACACCATCATATTGTAAAAGTTCCCCATTTTTGTTCTCCCTTCCCCAAAAAGCATCCCTAAAAAAACCAAAAAACTCCCCCTTTCTTCCTTCAATGGCAAAATGTCCTCTCCCACTCCTTCCACTATTCATATCTAACTAACCTAATTACCTCCCATTCTATCCTTTCCTACAATGGTTGAAATACTCATTCAAACACGGCAAAAGAAACAAAGTTCAAACATTAAACTCTTAACTTAGGAGTTGCATGATTAACATCAAAGCTTAAATTAGTCTCAAAGTCAAACGTACATGCTTCAGCTATGATACATACAAAAGATAGCTTTCACATAATCTACCTTTCAACATCATATAAAAATATTCAAATAACATTTATCCACCATCAAATCATCCCACATCATGAATAGAACAACACAAGGCATTAGTCCATTTAAATCTAAGTTGAGACATGCATGAAAGGATAGCAAGAGTCCTTAAGTTAAATACCAAATCAGTTTCAAATATCCTACAAAATCCAAGTGAGGTCATAATACCATTCCAGTAAAGAATCACTATAATTTTAGCATTTTGTATATCTACAGAGTAAACTATGCTAGACATTAAAATAATATAGCACACACATAGTTAATTAAAAATACTGCCAAGGCAAGGTATTATAGATGGTGATCTTGTGAGAGGTTTAAATTTAGGACATATGTGCTAAGAATTGACCTTGTACTACACCATAACCATTACATAGGAATAAGAACTAAATTTTGGACAAATGATTCCTTGTTGATGAGTATTATAAGGTATATATTACAATATGTAAATAATATAAAATAATAGTCTTCTATAAAGCACATAAAATGCATATGATAAACATAGCCACCTTCTACATGCATCCTTAAATGTCCAAGGTTGCTTGTTAGTTGACAACTCATGGTATTGGCTGTTAGGTTTTCACCCAAAGGTGGTTTTGTAATAGGGTATGAGATGCCTATATAATTAGATTCAATTTGTGAATAAAAGCAATTAATATTTTTAGGATTTCAATCTCACATCCTTATTAGTTGGTATGAGAGCACTTCAATATTTGTATTAAGGGAAACTATCCTATCGACAATTCCCCCTATGTATCTCTCCCTCTTGTTTGTATCGTCTCATTTATTTTCATTTATTCCTTGAATATAATCTAAACTTTCCTTTCCATTGAAAAATTGAATATATTGGTAGAGAAACATAGAGTAATTGCTATGCTTTCTAATCTATTTTTGAAGCTTCATACAACATAATCATGGAAATTTTTTATAATGATCTATCTATTTGCTTGTATTTCTATATTTTGATGGTATACTCTGCTATTTATACCATGTTGCAATACTTTAACATTAATCCCTAAGAGATTAGCATTTGTTGCCTTTGTGATAACCCAAACCTTAGTTTCTTTAGGTCATCGTTATTTTACTATTGATTAAATTTATTATCCTTAGCTTATTGATTCAAGAAGTGTTGCCCTTCCTCACTAGCCTTTTCACGTTATGCTACAATAGCCTCACAAAATTTTCCCCTATTCCTTCCTTTTGTTTATGAATTTATTCAGGTGTCTAGAGGTTGGGATATTAGAATTTAGTCACCATAGGAGCGAACAACTTTGCATCAGAAGAAAAATTTTCTACCATGAAACTTTATCCCCATCAATTTTGACCTTAGAGTAGGTTATTTGGACATATTGTAGATTATGATGATGCATAGAAGCAAATCACAGTATGTGTTAACACACTCTTTTATGTTGATAAATGCTATATCCTAGGACATAAACCCCTTTTCTACCACAATAAATGTGGTAGATATGAATTTGGTCAAGTTATCCATGTTAGTAAGATGAGTTTTGATAATTGAATATCATGAGACTATTGAGCTTATGGGCTCTGCATGTTGTCAAGACTACAATTATGATGAGTGTCAATGATTGAATATCATGAGACTATTGATCTTATGGGATCTACATGTTGTCAAGACTATAATTTTTAATGATTGTGACATCCATGGAGTGTCTCATCTTTGATTGCATACCAAATCAAATAGTGCCACTAATCCTATGCCATAGGATTCATCTTCACCCAAGTTCAAATCTAGTCATTATCCTATGGATGAATTTTGAACATAGGAAGATCGATGGAAATTATGATATGGATGATATTTTGTAGGAGATAAAATGATCCACCCATATCTCCCATGCCAAATACACTTCCAAATTTATCCATAAAATGACCTACATGATGCTCCTCAACAACCGCTCTATGCTACACTTTGCATGGAGTCTCGATACCATGTGTACCTCCCTCTAGATTCCTACATGATGATATTTCTAACTACACACATGATGATTAGAGAAAATTATGGTAGAGAATGTTGCAAGTGTCTGACACCGTGGTACATGTCAATGACTAGATTATGGATGAGCTATCACCACCTACTGTGTCACTGAGGCAAGTGCACAAATTTCATGGCCAATGCACTAGTCGTTGGCAACTACCACATGTATTGCCATGGGGATAAACCTAGGATTATAGGCTAAGGGCTTGGGATTAGATGATAGATCATATAATCAATTTATTTTCTAAGGCCTATAGGGATTATCTAGATATCAGAGATATACAAAATCTCTGGTAGCTTCCTAAGAGGAAGCACCTCCTAGTTTCCACTCTCTATCCCTTTATCGATCATAACCATGTTAACCTGGTGGATTTTGGAAGTAGTGATATTGTTTAATCATGGTATGAGTTAGTGTACACATTGAAAAAAAGGTTGTTTTCACATTATTAATTCAAGTTTGCTATTTTTGGAGTGCTAGAAAGCATCAACTTATTTACATAAGCAGATTTAATATAAGTAGAAACATTGTGCCCTAAATATATCTAAGTTTGAGCTACATCACAAAGCTCCCAAGTTCAAGAGCTATATGTCTACCATACATGCTTGTGCACTTGGACATGTGTTCTTAGAGTATATGTAGACACCCAACATTATCTATCCTACCATTTTTTAACATGGAATTCATCCCTACCAAAACCACCTTCAAGTTGTTGATGTCAGATCATAATTTGTAGTTTATTCTTACTGATAATAATGTCATTTCTTAGTCATTCTTTCTTTGGTTTTCTAGAGACCTAATTCCCTCTTCTAGAAGCCATTATTTTATTTATAATATGTTTCTTGTAACATATATTCGATAGCAGCCATGATAGACTCTATATTGTTAGAGAATATTACATTATTTAGGTTCATGTAAATGTACCACATTTGGTACATAACTAGAGTAGTAGTTTACTTTAGAGTAAAGTTGGTTACTTCAAGTATTGTAGTAAATGCACAAGTGTCAATGTGCAAGTTGTAAATGTGTATGTAGTCCACATGTACCTGAGTCCTAGGTAGAGTAAGAGCCAAGGAACCTATCTTCATATATAAATGTCATATAGTGAGTGTCTATAGAGAGAACATAATAACTAGTGAGTGTGTGGTATAGTTTAGTAGTATGGTAAAATGTAGTCTTTTCATATCCATTCATGGAGTGTTCATGTCCTCAATTATATAGCATTGTACTATTTTTGTCATTTTCATTAATGACATATTTCTGAGTTATTTGCAAATGTTTAACTCATTATCTTCCTGCATATTATTGTGCCATTAGTTTATAGTTATCTCAAATTAGTTATCCTACATCTTGTGGCTGTTATTCCTTTACTACTATCCCATAAAAAGGTAATAGTGATATCAAAGCACACGGTAGATCAAATAAAAATTAGAGAAAGCCACAAAGAGAGACTTTGAGGAGTTTAGAAATCTTAGTTTCAAAATTTTTGAGATTACATTTGGCTAGTCTTTCCACAAGGTTGTAGAAAAATTATGAAGACTAGGACTCAGTGTGGAT
Source organism: Wollemia nobilis (assembly GCA_028583015.1). Taxonomy (NCBI): domain Eukaryota; kingdom Viridiplantae; phylum Streptophyta; class Pinopsida; order Araucariales; family Araucariaceae; genus Wollemia; species Wollemia nobilis. Next base: position 3,123,434 of record JAQPPZ010001195.1, read on the forward strand.
TCCTCTCGAATGACAAATCAACTAGTGAAGATTCATCATCTCTAGATTTAAGAGTTTCTTTCATTACAATCCTAATACTTTGTTGCAAAAAAAGAATATTTGTAGTGAGTTGGAAAGCTTTCTACAAAAGAGCTAGGAATAATATCTTCTTTAGAATCAATCCAGCACCAAAAGCAACAATCGAAAGAACAAATATTTGGAGGCCTGAAGAAAATATCATGTTACTAGAGATTGCATACCTATAAAGTGCAGAAGGAGAAAAGGCCATAGGGACTTTGTTACAAATTCAAGAGAGAAAATAAGACTCCAATGAAGAGTCCTAGTGGAGATAGGAGATTGGTGATCTCTAGTGCAGATTAAATACTTCACCTTGAAGAAGCTGAAGAGACCCTTACAATATCTAGTTACAAAACTCTCAGATCTAGAAGATTAAAGGTTGGTGATCTCCATTAAATCCTATAAATTGTATAACTAAAGAAGGACCAGCAAGGTCCTATTCCATATTCTATAAGTAGCAGATTTCAAAGATCCAAGCAGAAGATCTCATTACCAACACTTCCATAGCAGAAGGTTGAAGTAAATATATCACTTGGAAGACCATAAGAGCTATGATATTGAATACATTGGTGAGGTCTCAAGGAGAAATAAGGAGGAGGCTTGGTGAACCACATTAAAAGGAGATCCAGAGAAGGCCATCAATGGAGTTCTTAGGAGAACTCATTGGAGAAATTTACCACCAAGAAGTTCCTGATAAAGGAATATTTTGGGCCAATTATCAGCATCTCACAACAAGCCCAAACTGAGATAAATCTGGCAAGGAGTTTGCAAAATATTGAAGGATATTGCTGAAGACCTCAAGACTTTCAAATTCTTGAGAAGAGAGCTTAGATCAAATTCAGAAATTTATAAGGAGGTGAATCAAATTCACCTACTATAGTTAAAGGATAGCAATTTAGAGGGTTTTCAAAGCTGTAAAAATGTGAGATATAGAGTTGTTTCAGATGACCAATAATAGCTGCAATATCATCCAGCTAAAAGGTAACAATTTGGTGAATCAAATCACCAAGCAATCCTTCATCTACAAATGTCATTAAGGTAAGAAACTTGGATGCAAATAGGTTCATTAATTGAACTTTAAATTAATTCTAATAAGCACCATATTTAGAGTTTTAAGAAGTTACAAAGTAAAGGTTGCATATTATAGTCTTAAAAAGAGTGTAGAAGGAAGTTTCTTTTAAAGTTTAATACATGCACATTAAAATAGAAAGATATATGACTTACGGGTGCCATTACCTTCTGCCATGCTGACAAAATAAAGACCCCCATCACTGGAGTAGCAATAGAAAAACCATAGAATTCTTAGTCATCTCAGCAATAGAGTTCTAAACCGTAGATCCCCTAACACTTTTAGTAGAAACATGAACCTTGCGAGAGATCTTCTCCGATATAGAACCCATAGAAAAGAAATAAATATCCTCAGAGTCTTCACTCGAACTCTCTGAAGTTACCAAGGCTTTACCAAGCGTAGGTATTGGAAGAGCATCCAACGAATTCAAAATATCCTCTACCACAACCCCTTTCTCAACCACAGCTAAATGGTGATTTTTTTAATGGAAGAATAAAAGAGTTTTAAGTAGAAATTTTATATTTGCAGCAATGGCGGACCCCTTATTTGCAAAGGCAAAACTTCTAAGATTTCATGGTGGACTCCATTAAAATTCATCGTCATCATGGTGAACTTCTAAGATTTCATGGTATATAAATATGTTCATATTTGTAAAATCACGTGTGGTCCTTTCATGGACAAGGATGATCAGGCTAATTCATAATTAACTAAATTTCTTAAATGTTAAAATAATAAATTAAGTATATGCATTTATCTACAACCACCCTGGAATGAGGAAGTAAGTTCTCCATACTCAATTGTGTAATATTAAAATCAAGATAAAATATCCTGGGTTCAACAATTATATTTCCTATGTATTTAGTTGTATTTACCTTTCACAGACTCGTCCCTTACACCACTCGTTTAATTACACTAGTGATGGAAAATTTCAACTAATATCAAATGCTAGTGATGGAAAATTTTAACTAATATTGGACCATTTTCTCCAAAACGCAGTTAATGTTGAGATTGTCAGCTACCACTTAGCTCATCCCAGAATTATTCGACCGATCATAATAATAAATTTTTCCATTCTATTACAGCTATAAAACGGAGAGATGCACACGGTAATACTGTATGATCATGTGTTCGATTTTGTGTTGATTCAATTGAGTTGAAGCATATCTACAACACAATTTATATATTAATTGGGTTTATATGATGCGTTTGAGAGTGCACAGTAAGAGAGGGAAATTTGAAGAGGAATGTGGAGGACAACCCATAATACCTAGCACCCAGTCACTAAGCACCTCCTAGTTGTCACTCTGTATTCATATCATCTTGGATTTTGAAGAACCCATTATGGATGTCGATGCAAGCAAGAAGGTGTTGTGGGATGCTATCACGTTGAAGAATCCTCACTTCTCTTGTATTTTGGTATGTGTCTCTACTTTTAAATTCTATATCAGATAGTAGAGATATTCAAAATGATTTTTTTGTTTATAAAAAGGATAGCGTCCTTATTTCTTGTATTTTTGTGTTTCTTCAGTGCAATCTTCCATATTTCAAATTTTGAACCGACTTGAAATTGATTTTACGTCTATTTCATGCAATTTAAACAAAAATATGAACATCTACAAACTTTAATTTTATATTTTAAATTTGGGTTTTCAACCATGAGGACTTGGGTTACCTTTTTTGATATTCCAATTAGGGTTTTTGAGACTCTCATTTGGATCATGAGGATTTGGGTTGCCTTTTCCAATCCTTCAATTTAGATTTATTTTGAGGCTCTCTTTAGTAACATTTCTATGGGGTTATTTAAATATGGAGTACATTATCGATAGTATCCAACACTCCTCTCCATCATTGCCTTCATTTACTTTTTAGTATAGCACCACATCCAACACATTACCTTTCTCATAGCTTTTGCATCAAGATCACTATATCTTTCGTTACTTCTATTTGGTCCTCAATCCATTGCGATCAATTTAGCATTTGTATTCTCTTGGGTATATATTAGGATTATCCTTTTAGATCTAATGGAAGTTTCAATTGTATGCTTCCTAAGCCCATAATAGAGCCACACCTATAGAATTCTATGTCAACTTTACTCCTGATAGAGAATATATTACATTATTGGGTACATATCAATGTGCCACCTTTGGTACATTACTAGAGTAGGAGACTATGATTTTACTTTAGAGTAAAGTTAAGTAGTTACTTCAGCATGTAATAAATGCACAAGTGTTATAATGTGCAATTATGTAAATGTGCATGTAGTCCACATGTACATGAGTCATAGGATAGAGTCAAAGGTAGAGTAAGGGTCAAGGAACCTATATTCCTATATAAAGACCTTATATTGAGAGAAATGAGAGAGGAAATAGTATAGAGTGCATATTATAGATTAGTAGTGTGATACAATATAGTTCTTTTAAAAATAGTTTATGGAGTGTTCATGTCCTCCATCATACTGCATTGTACTATTTTTGTGAGCTTTCATTGATGACATATTTTTTAGTTAGTACAAAAGTTTATGTTCTTATTTTTCTACATATTATAGTACCATTATAATATAGATATCATAGATTTCTTATCTTTCATCTTGTTGTTACATTTCCTATATTATATACTCATCAAAATCTAACTGTGGTATCAAAGCACATGTTAGATCAGATAAGAAATAGAGAGCCACAAATGAGATTGAGAGAAATCCAAAAATCTCATTGACAACATTTTTGAGATTGCATTTGGCTAGAGTCTTTCCATAGGGTTGCAAATAAACTTGTGAAGACTATGACTCGTTATAAATTCCACTAGATTGAAAAATCAACTAGTGAATTTAATTATCTTTAAAATTATAGATTCTTCCATTCTAGTTTCTAACATCTTGTTGCAGGAAAATGAGATTCAAAGAAATTTGGAAAGCTTCCTACAAAAGAGCTAGGAATAATATCTTCATTAGAATCATTCCAATACTTGAAGCAACAAGTAGAAGACTAAATATTTTAGATACCTAAGAAAATATCCCATTACAAGAGTTGTAGACCTACAGATTGTAGAAGAGAGAAAAAGACCATAGTAGCCTTATTGCAAACTCAAGAAAGAAGAAACTCCAAAGATAAGTCTAGGAGGAGATTGAAGATTGGTGATCTCCATTGAAGATTGAAACCTATAGATTGCAGAATAAAATGCCATAGTATCCTTAATATTGATTCAAGAGACTCCAAAGAAGATTCTAGAAGAATATTTAAGGTTGGTGATATTCATCGAAGACTACAGATAGCAGAGTGAAGAAATCATCCTAAAGAAGTTGAAGAGACCCACAAAAGGTCCCACTAAAGAACTTCTATTTTTAGAAGTGATAAGGAAGGACTAGAAAAAGTCTCATTCTTTAAGTAGTAGAATTTAGATATATGAGAGGAATATCTCATTGCCAACACTTCCACAGTAGAAGGTTGAAGAAAAGGTCTCATTGCAAAGACAATAGAAGCTACAAGATTGAAGACCTTGGAGAGGTCTTAAGGAGAAACAAGGAGAAGGCTTGAAGAGCCTTATTTTAGAGTTCAAATAAGGCCATTAAAGGAGTTCCTAAGAGAAATAATTGGTGAAATTTACCACCAAGGAGAATTTTTTGATAAAGGAAGAACTTGGGACAATTATTACCATCCAACAACAAGCCCAAGGGAGAAGGATTTGACAAGTAGTTTGCCAAATTTTAGAGGATATTGGTTAAGACCTCAAGACTTTAATATTCTTGAGAAGAAGGCCTATATTGAAGTTATATTTTTATAAAGAGGTTGAAGGAGAAAAGAACCAAATATTAATACCAAACTTGAAAGGTTTGAAGATTACCTTTGAAGGCTAGAAGGATCATTTGGAGATAGGGATTTATTGAATCTTCAGTAGAATACTGAAATATTTCTTGAAGTAAAACTCAATTGTTATTTGGGAGAATTCCCTACTAAATTTTTGAGTTTCAAGGATAGCATTTCAGTCCAAAAATTGACTACACAAGGGCAGAAATTAGGACAACATTACTAGTTGCAGAACTTTAGATTTATAGAGAGCATCCTAAAGGAGAATCGAAACCACCACACTACAGTTTCAAGCAGTAAGATAGATGAGTTACTAAGATACAAATTGATGAGTTAAGGAGTTGTTTAGGACAGACAAAAATAGCTACAATTTCATCCAGTTAAAGGTAGCAATAAGGTGAATCTAATCACCTAGTAATCCTTCATCTTCAGAGATCTTAAAGGTAAGCAACTTAGGTGCAAAGGGTTCATTTTATGAACACTTATATTCAGTTCATTATTTAGTTTCATTGAGCACCTTATTAGAGTTTAAAATTTGCAAGGAGGAAGGTTGCATTTTAGTCTTCAAAGGGAGTGCAGAAGATAGTTTCTTTTAATGTTTATACCTGCTCATTAGAATAGGTGTTAGATATATTCTTCCTATTATCTAGTTACAACAAAGAGGACTACATTAAGTTATAGATATTATAGAGCATTTAGGAGCAATTACTAGTGCATGATTTAAGGTTCATTTGAATTAGTAATAAGGTGAGATCAATATTGCACTATACTAGTTTTTAAAAGAGTTTTAAGGTGCATTAAGTATTTTAAGTTATAATGAAAATTAAGTGCATATTTCAAATTACTTTGAGGATTCATTTACAAGATCAATAAGGTGAAATTATTATTATCCTTAAGTGCATTGAGTTAGAGATATTATTGGTACATTAAGGATTGATTGCACTATTCTAGTTATTCATTAAACTAGTTACTCTCAAAGGATTATTATGTGCATTGATTGTTAAGTTAAGGTTAATATCAAGAGCACAAAACCTGCATACTATCAAAGTGTCTAGAGACACTATTTAGTGCACAAAACCAAAAACTTATTGTGGCCTAGAGAAGCCACCTTATAGGGTTATATTCCTCCAATTAGTGGAGAAGAAAAGCTACCATCAAAAATAGGAAAATGAGCTACAAACGAGACTAGGAGAGTCTCACATTACAAGTGCAATACAAAAGCCATTATAGGTTTACTACAAGGTTATAAAAGTACCAAGTTTATATATATTATTACATCAAGATTAGATAAAAATAAAGTGTTTTGAGGACACTCTAAGTAGCCTATCATCCTAACTATAAGAGGCTACCTTTGGTAAATGAGAAGCACAACCAAAGTGCTCAAAGAGGATCCATCCTAAAGGGGTCAACCATCAACATCAAAACTACTAAAGTGCTCTAATAGGAGCTATTACAAAGGGGCTCAAAATCTATTATTTTCAAATGATAAGCACTAGCAAAGGTGCTTAAGAAATGAGCCATCCAAAGGGCTTGATATCCATTGATTAGTTCTTGAGTTAAGGGCCACTCATAAGGCTTGAAAGCCAGCTCATAAAGGTGTTAGAGGATACCATCATCTAGCACATAAGGTAATAATAACTTGCAGCATATAAGGACTACATAAGTACCAATCATTTATAGCATATCTATAGCACTAAGGGCCTACGTAAGGTAAGTATTATCTACATAAATTCATAGTTCTAAGGACAACATATTACAAGGAAAAGAAGCAAGGTATAAGGTAGAAACAAGGTGCATTACAAAGATCCAACATGGATGAAATTCCAATCGAGAGGAAGCACCATAGGACCTTCATTGCAATGCTCTATAATATTCATAGCTGGAGCCAATTGTGTTGGAATACATCACTCATATTTTTTTGAGAAAATGAGGAGCCATATCATGATTTATTATCAAAAATAAGGTAAGTAAAGCTTGCAATAGTTGGCAATAATACATTGATAAGCCTTATGAAAATGATACGTTGAAAGAGAGAGTTCATGAAAATAAGGCTCAAAAACTTATCTTAACTAAGGAGAGAATATTGTGCCACTTGGTACAATGGTGTAAGAGAATATTTAACCCTGACACCTATGCTCAAGGAAGAAGAACGCTCAACTAAGTAATGCTCTTATCTTCAAACCAACGCTCAAATAAAGCATCTTGAATGCTCACATGTATTTTCAATGCTCAAGAAATTTTACACCACGTGTCATATTACCTAACAAAATTCTTCATCAATGTTGTGCCACCTAAGGAGCAGATCAAGTCTTGAGAAACGTTTATGCCACTTGGCACCTATGTCAAGAACATAGACACATACTTATAGGTACCAAAATTAGAGTGTGGAATCATATTTTCAACCAGCATTAAGGGAGGAATTAAGGCATTATTGAGAGAATATTCAAGGTGCAAGGCATGAATTCAAGGAGTCAAAGGAGAATTAAACTCATCGTCGATGTCATATGTTTACCATCAATAAATATAAGGTATACTACATCAAACATAGATTATTGGAATTTAGAAGTTCATCAAACATAGATTATTGGAATTTAGAAATATTAAACTATTGGATATTAAGGGGTATAAAAAGAAGTTCATTATTTACTTAAAGGATTTGGAATTATTTACTTACACTTGTCTCATACTCATACTAAAGGGATAAAAGAAATCCAACCATAGAGAACTTCAAATTAATAAGTGCATAGTTCATTAGGAGAGATAAGGTGAAATATGAGTTGATTACTATCATTTAAAAAACATTACCAAATCAACTCAAAAGGTGAACTATTACCAATATTAGAATATATTCTAATCACTAGGGAGACATAAGGATCCTACAAAACCTAATTCTTAAAGAGGTTTTATCAAAGTAATTCATATACTCTATACTAAGAAGTTATAAGGTAGTCTACAAGGACCATCATGACAATATACAAATTCTTCCTTATATAATATCAACTACTTAAAGGTCCAAATTACTCCTCATGGAAAAATAAAGGGAGGGCAATTTTGATAGTTGAAAAGCTTTGGAAAATTGTCAAAGGAACAACAACTAAACCTACTAAAGATGATACAAAGATTCAAAAGTTTGAATAAAGTGATGCAAAAGCATTAATGATAATAACTTTTGCCATTACAAATGAAATACAACCTCACATTAGTTCAATAGAAACATCTACAGAAGCTTGGAAAACCTTATCCAAAATATTTGAATGGAAGAATAAAGCTACTAGCTTAAATATTCAAACTCGGTTACATTCATTAAAAATGAATAGTGGTGAAAGTATAGAACTATTCCTAAGGAAGGTAGAAAACATAAATGGAAAATTATTAACCTTAGGAGAAAATATTGAAGACAAGTTTTTAGTTCAAGTAACTATGAGAGTTCTTCCAGATAGCTACAAGCATTTGGTTACATTTTTACTACTCCTAAGTAAAGATACATCTTTTTATGAGTTAGTCAATATTCTTCAAGAATATGAAATAGAAAATACAATTAAGATGAAATGACTAACAATGCATTAGTTTTAAAAGATAATCCATAGGAAAACTTTACTTCATCCTCGAAAGGATGAAGACTATGGAATAACAGATATTGTCATGTGTGTAGGAGAAAAGGACATAGTACTAATTATTGTAGATTCAATCCTAAACTAGAATCAAGGAAATCAGATAAACTATGGAAGCCAATATAATAGGGTATTCCAACCATGGCAATATCAAACTCAAAATAATCTTCATCAGTAATAGTTTCAACGTCCACACAATTACCCTCAATTAGAATATCAATAAGGAAATTAGAAAGGACATCTAGCTCAAAGGATTCAAGAAATTAAAGAACTGGAAGAACCAATAGATGAACATGAAGTTAAAGCTCTCACAACAAAGATAGCATTTTATGAAGACACTAACTACTTGCTTGAACAGGATACAGAAAGTAGAGAAAGAGAACACAAACTCTAGAACCAGATCAAAGATCCATATTGAAGACTAAAGTCTTTAATACCTAGATAATGCAATACAAGAGGATGTTAGAGAATATATTAAATTATTGGGTGTATATCAATGTACCGCATTTGGTACATTACTAGAGTAGGAGTTTAGTTTAGAGTAAATTTAAGTAGCTACTTCAACATGTAATAAATGCACAAGTGTTAGAATGTGCAATGATGTAAATGTGCATGTAGTCCACATGTACATGAGTCATAGGATAGAGTCAAAGGTAGAGTAAGAGCCAAGGAACCTATATTCCTATATAAAGATCTTATAGTGAGTGAAATGAGAGAGGAGATAATATAGAGAATGCATAGTATAGATTAGTAGTGTGATACAATGTAGTTCCTTTAAAAATAGTTTATAGAGTGTTCATGTCCTCCATTATACTACATTGTACTATTTTTATGAGCTTTCATTAATGGTATATTTTTGAGTTATTGCAAAAGTTTATCTTCTTATTTTCCTACATATTATAGTTCCATTATCATATAGATATCATAGCTTGTTTATATTGCATTTCCTATATCATAAACTCATCAAAATCTAACAACTCCTTCCTTTTTTGAACACATTAGGGTCAAATGCTTTTGTTGTTAGATGGAATAATGTTAGCATATCATTCTATTATTTCATTATTTTATTTTGGGCATATTGTTATGTTGTTGTAATTAGGTCTATTCTTACCTTCGGTGGTTCCGTCTTTGCAGGACTATTCTCGGGGTGAATAGAACTATATATACTTCATTAATATATTGAAATCATGTTCATTGCTTTGACATGGTATCAGAGCAAATTTTTGGCGTCAAGCTCTCTTGAATGATTAGAAGCGTTGCTCTCATTCTTGATTAGTAGCTAGGCTGGGATCTGAAGGGAAATTGGTGCTAGGCATGGCTAGGCGGACTAGGCTAAGGCTAAGGGAGAGCGTGGCTAGGTGGACTAGGCTAAAATTTCTCGAGCGGAAGGCCACCCGTAGAGCGAAATGCAGCCGCCTGAAGCAAATCACTGCACGTAGCAAGCCATCACCCACGAGCGGGAGCAGGCCGACGCCCACGAGCGGAAGCCAGCCGTCCTCTCGGGCAGCATCTCCCCGAGAGGAGACACCCTCTTATGGGTGGGCTGGGTGTTTTAAACACCATGAAGCCGATCTACCCATGAATGTGGGATAAAAAAACCAAAGAAAAAAAACTAAACTTTGCCACGGCGTAAACAACCTGCATCTGGCGTCAAACCTAAAAATATTATGGAATTTTTCCTTAATTTTTGGGACGATGAAAGCCTGTTTTGATGCCATAGCTGGACTCAGCAAGTAAATCCGAGCATCTTTGCCGGATTATTTTTTTGTTTGGAGCTCAGATCTTCTAGAGCATGCATTTCCTCCATCTCTAGAGGTGTCACGCAAAAGCAGAGGTGATCAGTTGCAGGTCAAATCGCAGCAGCAGAGGCGATATTTGCATCGATCGGAGGCTGTGGAGGCTGTGAAAAATTCTATGAATTATCGAGTTTTTGGGTGGATCTGATGCGCAGTCGTAGGCATGAGCTCTGTGACATCTTCCAGGACGAGCTGTCCGCGTGCCACCACGCCGCCACCAAGGAACCGCCGCCCGGTGGAGCGGAGGTGGCCGCGTGAAGGAAGGACTCGGGGAGTCCTCCTTAAAGGTTGAGCGCCCGCTGATCCTTTCGGATCAGCCCGCTAGCCCACTTGGTTGTGGGTTGAGCGGTAGGGCTCAAGGAGCCCTAAGGTCGTGGGGTCAAAACCCGTTGACCCCACCCCCCGATAGGTAAAAAAAAAAATTATTTTTGCGGTTTGTTTAATTTTTTTTTTTTTTTTTTAATTTTTTTAGTTTAATTAAATTATTTTTCATATTTTTCTTTAAAAAAAAAGAATTATTTTTTTAATATTTCTTTTTTTTTTTTTAGAAAAAATTGTTTAATTAAACTTTAATTATTTTTAAAACATTAGAGATTAAATTTTTTTACAAATAAGGGGGGCCTATTTTTTCAAAAATCAAAGGGGGGAAAGTGAGTAATTTTTTTCAGCATTTGAAAAAAAAGCAAAATTGGCATTATTGTAAAGGTGCATTTTCGGCAGCGCCCGACACCTAGAGGTTTATTTCTGTGGGCACTTTTATGTTGTATGTTGCATTTTCCATTTTTTTACACTACTTCATTAAAAGTTAAAAATCAAATTCACTCCCTAAGTCCCCGAAATAAATAAAACCCATCCGTGTAATTTATTGCACTACAGCGTTCGGTATTTGTGATACCTCTGGCCAACACTTACAGGTAATGTTGTCGTGATTGCGCTACTATATCCATAGCCTAATATAGCGGCCACAACAATGTTTGAGCTTGTTCTCTATTAATCGTCGGGGAGACATAAGTTTGCCATTTTGCTATTTTTTTTACTCCATCCACTACCCCAATCGTTCTTGTGTTTAGACATAAACCCTGATGAATGTTCTGATTTTCGAAGTGTTTAGGGGAAGTTACGCCCCACGCATGAGGATTGACGACTTTCTATGGTAGGTGTCATCAACAAGACGATTCCCTTTAAGTACCACGTATCGTATAATCATTGAAATTACTTACAGTCTCCCTCACGTAAGGCCGGGTAATTTCTCTAATTTTTCAAAATACCTATAGTCTCCCTCACATAAGGGCGGGTATTTTTTATGGTATAACAGCCTGAGATTAAGGTATACCGAAAGGGGGACCATTTGGTGTTATAAGGAACCCTCATTATGGCTACAAAATTAATGACTGATGCTCATCAATTATTGAAAGGTCTTAATTACACACCATGGAAAAACAAGATGAAGGCTATCCTTGTCATGGAAGACCTATGGGATGTTTTTTTTGGAGCAACAACATGACCTTCAATAGCAGCTATAGCTACAACTACAGATCAAATTGCATTTGACAAGAAAGACAATAGAGCAAGAGTGCTCATCTTGCTTGTTGTTTCATATGAAGTTCAACCTCACATAGTTGACAAAGAACATGGTAAAGAGGCATGGGATGCCCTTCAAACCATTTATGAGGGAAATAATGATTCCACCATTCTTTACCTTCAATATCAACTTCACAGTTTGAGTATGAAGCAAGGTGAGACTGTTGAACTCTTTCTATGCAGAGTATCTGAGTTGAAAGCAAAATTGAGTTCTTTGGGAGAAACTGTGGATGATAAGCTCCTTACTTCAGTGGTATTGAGAGCTTTACCTGATTCTTACAAGGTTTTGATCACCTCACTTTAGGTGTCATAGAGAAAATTTACCTTTGTTGAGTTGGTCAATCTGCTTCAAGAAGAGGAGGCACGCCAACTTCAGAGAGATGATTCTTCTAATACAACCCTATACTCCAACAGGAAGGGTTCAAAGAAGAAGGGTAATTTTTAGAAAGGAGGGAATTCTCACAAATATTCAAAAGGGAAACAACCTCAACAAACAAAAAGATATTGCAAGATCTATGACAAAGAGGTTCATGATACAAACAGATGTTGGCACAAGAATAAGCAACCAAAATAGAAAGGCCAAAACAAACCACAAAATAGGAATAAGCAACCCAAAGTGAATGTTGTTGTCAAGGAATATGACTTGGATTATGAGAGGGCACACAAGGTGCTTATGACTACCATAATTTCTAAGCAGAAGGATCCTATATCGTATGTCGATTATGGTGCTAGTAAGCACATGACTGGCGAGAAATTATGGTTTGAGTCCTTTGAGGCCAAAGAGGGAAAACCTGTCACTATTGTTGATGATAAAACCTACAAGTTTCAGGGAGAAGGTATAGTTTCAGTCACTCTTCCTGATGGCAAGTGTCAGATTGAAAAATTTCTCTATGTTCCAGGATTGGCGAACAATTTGTTGTCAATCACACAAATTCTGGACAAGGATATGGTTGTAAAATTTAGTGTTGAGGGAGGCAAGAAGTGTTGTTCTATTACTAGGAGGGGTAATAACATTGCAACCGCTTCATATAAGCATGGATTATTTGCCTTAGATGCTATCTCTACTCCACATGTAGCCATGACAGTCTCTACAAAGGAGGCAACTTCCCTATGGCACAAGAGATATGGGCATCTTAGTTCTGGTTACTTACTTGAGCTAAGTAATTATGAGATGATAAAGGGTCTTCCTTCCCTTTCTACCATATTTCTAGCATGCTCTAACTGCTTGGTAGGAAAGCAGCATAGAGTACCTTTTGAGAAGAGCTCTACAAGAGCAAAGAAACCTCTGGAGTTGATTCACACCGATATGTGCGGTCCCTTCACACCCATCAGTTGTGGGGGGAAGAGGTATTTTTAGTTGTTTGTAGATGATTACTCATGAAATATATGGGTGTTCTTCCTTAATCTGAAATTTGAAGCATTTGGTTTCTTCTAGCAATTCAAGAAATCTGTTGAGAAGGAGTCAGGGACTTCTATAAAGACCCTCCACTCAAATCGAGGGGGGGAGTTTACCTCTAAATAATTTTCTGCATTATTGATTGCACATGGGATCACGAGACAGTTAACTACTACTTATACTCCTCGGCAAAATGGAGTTGTTGAAAGGAGGAATCATTCCATCATGGAAATGGTTCATTGCATGCTCATAGGAGCTAGTCTTGAGCAACAATATTGGGCAGAAGTTGTCACCACAATAGTATATCTGTTGAATAGGGCACCCACAAAGGCCCTACAAGGAATGACTCCACAGGAATCTTGGAGTGGTCGAAAACCCTCCATATCTCATCTATGCATTTTTGGATGTAATGCTTTCATGCACATACCAAAATAGAAAAGGAAGAAGCTAGATGAGAAGACATTGAAGTGTATTCTTCTTGGCTATGATGAGCACTCTAAGGGTTATAGATTGATTGATCCTTTGACCAAGAAGATTCATGTCAGTAGAGATATTGTTTTTGATGAGGCTTTCACATCACAAAGCACATCTAATGTATACCTAGATCTTGTGGAATCCAAAGTTGAGAAGTCCCCTTCGTCACCAAATATTGGAGGTCCTTCTACTTCTGCATCTTCTTCATCACCACAGAAGAAGAATCCAAAATGGTATACAAGTACAATCAGAGACTCCAAGTTATCCACTCCACCATATTTAACTTTGGATAGACCTTGTACTCGCAGCATGTCTCGACAGGAGAAAGTAGCAGCAGAGACTACTGAGGTTGATGATCTTTATCAATATTTTGAGGAACTTTCTGTATATCGAGAGAGAAATAGAGGATAAAGATATAGATGATGACAAGGTGTTTATGTCCTCAATGAATGAACATGAACCTGCTTCTATACAAGATGCTCTTAGTGAGCCACAATGGAAGGCTGCTATGGATGCTAAGTATAAGTCTCTGATGAAAAATAAAACTTGGAAGCTTGTCGATCTGCCACATAGAAAGAAGCCCATTGGCTGCAAATGGGTGTACAAAGTCAAGTACAAGGCATATGGGACAATTGATAAGCATAAGGTCCGTCTTGTTGCAAAGGGCTATGCTCAAAAAGAAGGTATTGACTATGAGGAAACTTTTGCACCTACTACTCGGATGACCACTATTCGAGTTCTTTGTGCTATGGCAGCACAGTATGGGTGGAAAGTTCACCAGATGGATGTCAAGAGTGCTTTTCTGAATGGTGATCTCCAAGAGTAAGTCTCAATGACTCAACCTGAAGGATTTGAAGTGGAAGGCCAAGAGCATAAAGTGTGCAAGTTGGTCAAATCCTTATATGGTTTAAAACAAGCTCCTCGAGCTTGGTATATAAAAATGGATAATCACCTCCTACAGCATGGATTTAAGAGATGTTCGTCATATGCAAACCTCTATTTCAAGAAACAAGGTTCTGAGATAGTGTTGCTTGTACTCTATGTTGATTATCTTCTCATTATAGGGAGTTCAAAAACTATGATATCTACTATCAAAAAGGACTTGTGTAAATATTTTGAGATGATAGATCTCGAACTTCTCCATTACTGTCTTGGTCTGGAAGTGAACCAGAAGGAGCACTACATCAAAGTATCTCAGAAAAAATATGCCAAGACACTGTTAGAAAAATATCGCATGACTGATTGTAAGCCAATGGCAACATCGATGGAATCTAGGCTTCAGCTATCACAATATGATGATTCACCTCAGGTAGATGGTACTCTCTATTGACATCTGATTGGAAGTCTCATATATCTGACAAACACTAGGCCAGATATCATGTTTGCTATCAACTATCTTTCGAGGTTCATGCAGGAACCTAAGACTACTCACTGGAAAGCAGTAAAACGTGTTCTTCACTATGTCCGTGGCACAATGGAATATGGCCTAGAATACAAGAGGAATAACAAATTCTTCTTGCAAGGATACATGGACTCTGACTATGTCAGGTCATATGATGATCGTAAGTCAACTTTAGGATATATATTTCATCTTGGATCCGGTCTTGTCTCTTGGCACAGTAAGAAGCAACAGGTGGTTGCTATCTCATCTACAGATGCAGAGTATCGCACCGCATGTGAAGCTGTGTGCGAAGTGATATGGTTGCGTCGCATTCTGACAAGTATGGGTCTTCCATCAAAATCTCCAATACACTTGTTCTGCGACAACCAGAGTGTTTTGAACCTTGTTAAAAATCCAGTGCATCATGAGAAAACCAAGAACATTGACACACAATTTCACTTCATTCGAGACAAAGTTCCAAATCACCAAATTCAGCTTCAGTATATTCCCACCGATGCTCAAGTTGAAGATATTTTCACTAAGGCACTTGCACGTGTCAAATTTGAATTGTTTCGCAGCTCCCTATGTATTGCAAAATGATGTAATCAGGGGGGATGTTAGTATAGCTAGTAGAATTACCCAAATAATGTAATAAGGGGGGATGTTAGCATATCATTCTATTATTTCATTATTTTATTTTGGGCATATTGTTATGTTGTTGTAATTAGGTCTATTCTTACCTCCGGTGGTTCTGTCTTTGTAGGACTATTCTCGGGGTGAATAGAACTATATATACTTCATTAATATATTGAAATCATGTTCGTTGCTTTGACAAATAATGAGGATAATAGGGTATAACCTATATCATGTAAATAATATAAAATAATTATCTTTTAGAAAGAACATGAAAATCATATGATAAATGTATCCACCTTCTATATGCATCCTTAAATGCTTAGGGTTGATTTTTAGCTAACAACTCATGGTTTTGAGTGATGGGTTTTTACCCAAAGGTATTTTTGTAATAGGGCATGAGATGCCTTTATAAGTATATTTGATTCATCAATAAAAGAAATCAAGGTTTTTGGGGTTTCAGTCTCACATCCTTATCACTTTCTCCATTATTTTCTAAACGAAATTTTTAATTTTAGACTTTTTTGGTTGGGGATAGGATTAAGGGTGCATGTTAGTAGGTTGAATTCCTAGAATAATATGGGTGGTATGATCATGTGCACACTTTAGGAGGAATACATCTGGGATCACCAAATACCCTTGCATAGAAATCAATAATGTTTTGCAAGTCTAAAGGAAAATCTAGAATAAGTAGCTCAAAGACTAAACCTCTTGACCTAGGTGAAGAATCTATGACCCACATTCTTCAATGTCTTTTCTTTACTATGGTAACCAACCACCTTGGTAGGAAGAGGTTGAATTCATTGGAGACATATGACCCTTCCATTCCTTTTCCACTTGACATATAATCATTGTAGATTAATACTAACATCAACAAGTTGAGATAACCATTTTTTTATATACTATTAAGGTAAAAGAGGGTTTTTAAAGGTACCTTATAACATTTTACATTAAAATCAGCCTAAAAGGCAGCCAAAATAGAAAACACCACACAAGGCATCACATAGAAACCAGAGAGGCAAAAACAAACTCGATGAGAGAAAACAAAGACAAGAGCAGACACAAGAGAAAACCAAGTAAGTTCTACACCAGCATGTCAATCTCTTGGGAAATTACTCTCATCATCTATGACACCTCCTCATAATAGTCTAACGTGATCTTCATGGAGCTCCAAATTACATGTTGCTTGATTTCTATCAGTTTTAGACTGTGCAAAATTGCACTTTTCCATAATCATCTAGATAATCATCCTATGAAGCTTCAAAAAAAGCTTACACCACCACCACAAATGCCCTAAAGGAGACACAAAAGGGGTGAGCCTACACCAAACAACTAAGAAATGAAAATTCCATATCCCGAAGGTATACTTTGAAACCAAAAAATGAATGCCAAGGAGGGAGGTCTGACATAGAAAAAACTTCCATCATAAGGAATACCTAATACCAATGTAACCCAAAAAAGGACCAAAATGCAAACATCGAGGAGAGAGAGAATCCAAGGATTCAAATTTTGAAAATGAAAAGACCCTGCCAGACATACAAAATAAATAACAGCCTCCACCATCCCTAGGAAATTAATCCCACTACATACATGTCTAGAAAAAAACTGACCCCAAGGAAAGAATTGATAGGTACAACTCAGAATTAGAATAAAAATGGCTCTTTCCACACGCAAATAGAAAATATAAGTCATAATAGCTACAACCACGCAACACTCCATCAAGGACTTCCTACTACCCCAAACCAACCCCCACCAAAGCAGAAAAAAACAACCTTTTGAAAGTAATTAAGGAATTTCATCATTTGAGTGATGAACAACCTCAATCAGGAAGTCCCTCTACCAAATTGAGAATCTCGAACAAGAAGCTCCAAGATTCTCCATTAAATTTGCCACTGAATTACCTTCCCTAAACACGTGTGCTACCAAAACATTATTAAGATATCGAATGTTCCAAATTTCTTCATCGATCAGATTGGACACCTTCCAACTAATCTGATAGGTCCCCTTGAGCATATTAATGATATTTAAAGAGTCAATGTCGATGATAGCATTTTTAATCCC
The DNA here is from genome assembly GCA_028583015.1 of Wollemia nobilis. Classification (NCBI taxonomy): domain Eukaryota; kingdom Viridiplantae; phylum Streptophyta; class Pinopsida; order Araucariales; family Araucariaceae; genus Wollemia; species Wollemia nobilis. The sequence continues at coordinate 3,141,293 of JAQPPZ010001195.1, forward strand.
CAATTATTTTAATAGTGACACACTTGAGAAGATTGCCCTTGCTTCTACGAACTGAGAGTACTGGACACCAAGTTTTTCCACAAATGCAATAATAAGACCCCCACTACTGTCACGGATCACGCCTCCAACACCATTCAATCCAGGGTTTCCTTTTTATGCCTCATAAAAATTTAATTTAAACCATCCGAAAGGAAGCGGTGACCAGCATACAACACTTCTAGGGTCAAGAGCTGGTGGAGGTCAAGCCATCTGACTAAATCCAAGTCTCTCCTCAAGCCTAATTTCACTCGGGTGGAGTGTCGCAAAATTATTAAAATCCTTGAAGGTAGACGAAACATTCTCCACCACCTTCCATAATATTCTAAAACTTATTCAAATGACCTCCCTTTCCTTTTCTTTGAATACTCTTGTGTTTTGCTCCTTCCAAATACCCCACAACACATGAGGTAAAAGGAACTTCCAAAAACACTTGAGTCTAGGTAAAGAAAAGGGAGATACCCATTGAGAAATGCAATCAAAAATTGTATTTGGCATCATCCATGACACCCCGAGCCAACTAAGAATGGACAAGAGCACTTCCTTAAAGACCTGACAGTTGAGTAACAAGTGATAATACAATTCCCAGTCTTTCTTGTAGATAAAACATCTATTAACCAAATTCAAGCCTCTTTTAAGGAGATTTTCTAAGGTTAAAATTTTATTTTGCACCACGAGCCAGAAAAACATGTTAACCTTGGGGGTTAAATTCTTTAGCCAGATCATTCTAATAGGGAATTGGCCATCCCAATCAGAGCTAAGAAGCTCATATGCCAACTTCACAGAGTAAGACCCTTCACTATATCCATTCCACACCAAGTGATCTTCAATGTCCTCTTGTCGCATAGCATAGAGTCAAAGATCCACCATCAACATACTCCATACCCAAATATCGATGGCATTCCTCGTAATAGGATGGGGATTGGACCAAACTTTTCTGCCTTCATGAACCACAAAAAAAATCATCCACCTTATATAGTCTGGCAATTTTGGAATTTAGACTCAAATATCTATAACATAAATCCTCAACCAGAGGATGATCTCTGAGCCACGGATCTTCCCAAAAATTCATAGCCCTACCATTTCCAACAACCCAGATACAATTACCTTTGATGAAATCACAAGACTTAATTATGCTATTCCAAAATGTCGAACCACCAATCAAGAGGAAATCTGATAAAAAGGATTTGAAATTGTACTTGGCTTTCAAGATCCTACAATCATGAAAAACTTCAAGCTTGTCAGCAAATGAAAAATCATGAGATGGATCAACCTGCTTGAAAATAATCTTGTTTCTAGATTTCCAAATGTGAAATAGAAGGCTGACTTTGAATATTTGTCACACTTCCCTCAACGGGAGAGAAAACTGAATGGGGTCACCCAGAAGGACATGATGCCAGGAAAGTTGTAGGGACATAAACGAGGTAAAGAAAGAACCCACCCAACTCCAAGTGATACTGGACCGTCTACATGCCTATAAAAGATGCATACAAGACTTAGGTTCTTGATAAAATGGGCATCGGGGCTCAGGCACCCCATATAAGAAATTCTACGACCAAGGGGCAAACCCTGATACAATAAGTTCTAGGCAAAAAAAGCTTTCTTTGGCTCTAGATAAGATGTCGAAGATGAATGAAATCTGGTTTTCCACCTAGATGGTGATGAGAGAAGATCCCATTTGACATTGAGTTTGGGTACCATGGGTGTAGTTGGCGTAAGCCAATCATAACTCTGCCTAGCTCTATAGCTGAGCAAGGAAGTGTTCTTATACCAGGTCCAATCTTTCCACCAGGGTTTTTGGGATCTGAAACCTAATTTCTGCCATAAGGAGAAAGGTTTATTGTCCAAAACAACATCATATGTAGCCTTGTCAGTTTTGGACAAGCGAAACATCCTTTTAAAATCTTTTCCAGGAATCCAGTCTCTGTTTTCCCTAGAGTAAAAATTTGCAATGGCGGCAATGCCCCGCTTAAAAAATTTATGGGCATGGACCCAGGGAACTTGGCCCAATGGCTTACCCTGAAGCTTGAATACAGGGGACCACCAGACTTTGAGAATATTAATGGAAAGGCCTTCATGTGAACGAACCCCCTTCCAAATAATCCAAGGGTTTAATTGTTGCCAGGCCTTCCATATGCTTTTGATGACAAAGGAGCCAGGGATTTTAATGAAAACTAGGGCCAGCATAAGAGAGGGCAAATCCATTCCTACCTAGGCTCGATGGTTAAGGGGAAGCCCAGCCAAGATGCAATGTCTGATAAGAACTTTCCATGCTTCATGTCCTTTGAGAGCCCACACAATACATTTATCATAGAGGGCTAACCCTTGATGCTTACAGTTCAGCAAACCCATACCCCCTGTTTGTCGTGGGAGATAGCAAATATCCCAAGCCACTCTGTGAAAGCCCTTCCCCTCAGACCCACTAGACCATAGAAAATCTTGCAGTAATTTTTCAAGTTGTTTGTAACAAACCTGGGAAGGGACCCAACAAGACGAGTAATAAACATGCATGGAAGCCAACACTTTCGAGCAAATTTGAAATTTTCCAGCAAGATACAGCTTCTTAGCATTCCAATATTCCAGCTTGCTTTCTACTTTGTTGATGACATAAGACCATAATTGGGACAGAGAGCCTTGAAAGGCAAAAGGAATGCCCAAGAATTTGAAGACTTCTTCAAGCTGAATCCAACTCCACTGCACATGTTGAAGCCAATGGGGAAGACGCTGTAGGGATTGCCTATAACATGAGGTTTTCCTCCATTGGATATTAAACTTGGATACTTTGCAAAAAATATCAAGACAAGAAAGAGCTTCAGAAAGAGATTATTCATCCTCATTCAAAGTAAGAAATGAATCATCAACAAAATGGTCGTTAATGAATTGACCAGCATTTCTAGGAAGAAAAATACCCCGAAGCATTCCAAAAGAAGCACGATGAGCCAAAAGATAACCAAATGCTTTTGCTATTAAAATGAATAGGAAAGGGACCAAAATTGTATTACAAAATATATTGTTTTAAGCTAATAACTTAATTAACCATGTCTCTCAGTAAAACTATATTTCTTTGCATTATTTTGCTTGTTGCAACTCACATTTTTATAGATTAAATAATATAAAAAAAAAGTAGATGCAAGATAATAAATTGAAAAGTATATCTTAAATAAGCTTAAACAAAATTACTTAACATTACAAGATATATCTAAATAATTGTTTTAAGTTAATAACTTAATTAACCGTTTCTATTAGTAAAACTATATTTTTTTCATTATTTTCCAGTTTTAACTAACATTTCACAAATTAGAAGAGGTAGGTGCAAGATAATAGATCCAAAAGTGTATCTTAAATGGACTCCAAAACTTTGAACTCTAACTTTTACATCGAGACATTAGACAAATCTTAGTTTAATCTAAAGATAGAGTTAACTTTGTGTCTAACACTTTTTTTGAATTTAAAATTTGGCACATGCAAAGTAATAAATGTTCAAAAAAAAATATATATATATATATATATAGTTGTAGTAGAAGGACAAATTTTAGTTTGTATAGATAAAGTTAATTTTGTGTCTAAACACATAAAAAATAATATTAAAACAACTCTAAATATCTAGAATACGTCAAAAAAAAATTAAATGTTATTTAGTAGAGTGATAAAAATATGCAAAACTCTTAGTTAAACGTGAAAAGATTAATGGTTCAAGTTAACATTGTATCAATCTTAAAGGTCGCAGATTATAAAAAGTTATACCCGTCATCCAAATTCTAGACCTGGTATCTGGTTTCATGATATTCTGTGTGTATGTAACATCTTTAAAAAAAACTAAAATTCAGTTAAAGCGAATCTTTTCTGAGTGTGGAAACCAAGCATTAATACCAAGTACAAATATGGGTTGGGATAAGGTCAAACTTAAAAAACTAATCCACTTCCAGAATACAATAACAATATCCGACTTTGACTTGGCAAAAACCTCACCAATAATCGGAGAGAGAGGGGGAGAATAATGCAGAACAAGGAGGAAAACGGCAAGATCCTAATGACAAGGAGGCCGATGAGCTACTGATTTGGTGGAGCGCAGACAGCCTGGCCTGAGAATCACATTTGACATTACTTCTAGATCTAGTCATTCTTTTGCATTCCTTGAACGAAAAAGGGAAAGGGAGGTTCACCATTTTTTAAATCTTGTCAAATGTGTACTAAAAAAATGTCAGCTGCCTCTCTCCGACGTGCTCAGTTGAAACTTTATATATATATATATTATAATATAATCATATTATCATATATTTTTCAATATAATTACTGTATATTATTTTACATTACAGGTTGAATTGATTTCGGTTTTTTTTTTTTTAATTTATTTGACCGTGGAGTGGTGAATGCGATTCGAGTCGTCTCAAGACTTCAAATCTAAGCAACATCACAACCGCAGAAATAAAATAAAATAAAATCTTTTCTAAGTTGTAACTATTTTTTTAATTATAGCATGTATATAACATGATTTTTCTTTGTATCATGAGTGTTAAGACCATTGACTTTAAAAACTTATTAAAAAATAATATTCTTTATTATTATGGATATTACCAAATGTTGGTGGACATGGACTCTTTAACATCACTACTAGACTTTGAATTTAAGACCCTTTTACAAATCTTTTATATAAATAGAGAGATAAGTAGCTGTGAGTTTAAGACCCTTTTACAATTTTTTTATATAACAAAGAAGTAAGTTGTTGTTAGTATTGCTGTGGGAAAATGACAACATTCAAATATAACATTCAAATATAAGAAACTAAGAAGTAAAAATTATCTTTTAAAATGTTTGGTTTTCAATTATTCTCTTTTATTTTTAATATTAATATAAAATTTATTTTTTAATATTTTTTAAAAAATAAAAATTACATTAGAGAAAGATTATTTATAAGTTGGGATAGATTCTTCTTAACTTTAGTCAGTAAGAGTATTTTTTTATTTTTTAACTTTTCAAAAAAATTATATAATTTTAAAGTCCAAGATCCTAAAAACTAATCACTTTTGGTTACAACATTAAAAGGAGATCTGCATTAGAGCCAAATCTTCTAAACCATGTGTTTGTATTGGCTATCCAAATCAGCCAAACATTGAATTTGTTGGCCAACCTTCCCAATCCTCTCATCCTTAGTAGCCATGCCATTAAACCCCTACCTCCTTGGTATCCGTCTTAGCCAGAAAGTCTATCACTATAATCAGAGCTCTACCCACATAAATCAGGATCACATCATCTAATTTTCTCCACAACTCGTTAATTTAGGTGATAAGAATCCTCAACCTCCATGTCTCCAAAGCAAAGCTCCTCATGCAATCCAAAGCTCCTACCATGATTTTAGAATCTGATTATTTTATTATCCTCCTATGACCCTATTTTATTGCCTAGATAGAAGTAGATTTGATAGCTAAGGTATCTGCTTCACTTTTCATGGCCTTGCAGTTCCCAATAGAGCACTATCCAAACATGATTCATATAGACCACTCCAATTCTAGCTCTAATAGGATTGCTTTTTGCAATTCCATTAGTATTAATTTTAATCTTGCCTTCGAGTGGTGCCTTCCAACTAACCTTGTACAGCCTCTCCTGCACTTCAACTTCCTTCTCCATTGTCCCTATATCAACTTGAGTTTCCACTTTAGCATACATTGCCACAATTTTTGTGACTTTGTTCCAAATGACCTGTTAGACACAATCCAAGGATGAAATTTTTTCTCTAAAAAAATTGTCATTTCTCTCCAGCTACAATTGCCATGAAATAAAATTTATTCCAAGCTTCCACCCAATACAAAGAGCTTCAAATTTAAAATTTTCCTTCTTCCATATTTCACACCTATTTGGTTTAGATTACCGTTGGTTTGGATTTTATAAGATAAGAACCATCTCCTTCAAATATAGCACCATATCTCCCAAACATGCCATGTGAACAAGCACTCAAACATCAAGTGGTTAGATGTTTCCTCACTTTTGTATCATAACATGTACTGAGATGGGCCAATGATTCCCTTATGTATCATATTATCAAAGGTAAATTTCCATTGTACACGAAGTACCAAGCAAATTTTGATTTTGGCTAACTCTTAGACTAGCAAATCTTTCTCCAATCTTCAACCTAACATGCATGAGGAGGAGGTTTTGGAAGGATATTTTCATATCCATCCTTCACCGTGTAGACTCCAAGACTCTCATAGACTCAAGCTAATTCATCCTCATCATCCCTACCTATCAGAAATATTTTTGTGATAAGGATAGGCATAGGTTTCTTTTATTATTTATAAAATTTAGTTTAGGTGATATTCTATCCTATGTACTACGTGAGAACATAATGCTCACATTGGTTATCTAGAAGGTAAGGTTGTTAGCTTTCTAGATTAAGTTGTTAGGGAGTTAAGCTTAAGATAGATGTTTGTTAGAATCTTATCTTAGTGTATGGTTTCATTGATCTATATAAGATAAGATTTCGATGTAATATTGCCATATTTGACGCTATATAAATTTTGAAAAATAAATAAATTAGTTAGGAGATTTTGATCCACATCAATGGTACCAAAGCAAGTGAATCCTACCTATGAGGGGGAGTTTCCCTCATGGAAATTCCTCCACATCAATGGTACCAAAGCAGGTGAATCTTGCCTATGAGGGGGAGTTTCCCTCATGGAAATTCCTCCTCTATTGGTTTTGATTAGTCATTTGATTTTAGCTATTGCTCATAGAACCATTTGATTGGAGGAGAAGGGGAAGTTCTTCTGATAGATTCCTGCTTGTTGGGAGAAGTTTTTTTCGATAAAGTCTTGCTTGCTAGGTGACTATGGTGTTGCAGTTGCAGTTTTATTTTTTTAATATTTTCTCTCTCCCCCCATACCATGCATGCATTTCTTATTATTTTCCACCCCTTGCATAGAGAGCTCTAGAGAACAAGAGTTGCACTTAGATAACTCTCCAGTTAGACGTTGCACTCACTCTCCATGCATTTTGATTTGCACTATAATATTTTATATTTTATATTTAGTATAAAATATAAAATATATTTTATTAAAAAAGAAAAAAACACGTGCACTTTTATTTATTTATTTATTTATAATAATTCAAGAATAAATAAATAAATTTAAAAAAGAAAACAAATAAGAAGTGCACATTTATTTGTTTACTTTTAATAATTTAAGAGTAAATAAATAAATTTTAAAAAATGGATAGCAGTGTACATTTATTTATTTATTTACTTTTAATATTTTAAGAGTAAATAAATAAATTTTAAAAAAAAGAAGAAAAGGGAATATTGCTATTTTAAGAGCATTTGTGAGATTTATCCATTTGCTTATTTATGCACATTTATGTGCTTAATTGTAATATTGTAAGTTTGTGGATTAAACTACCCTTGTAATTAGTGGAAGCATAATTTTCCACTTGTCATTGTGGATTTGTAATATGATCCCTTGGATCATCTAAAGCATTTGAGGATTTGCAATCCTTCAATTTGGGAAACCTTTGTGGATTTCTAATATGGAGTGCAAGCTTGGCAGTACCTAACACTCTATTTTGTCTTGTATTGGTTAGCGCATATTTGTGATGTTTATTACTTCATCCTCTTTTAGTTGCTAATTTTTCTCACAGTGAATCGATTGTTAGTTTGAGGTGTATTTGAAGCATGAATGATGTGAGGAGCAAACAATATTTTTGTAGAGAAGATTGAAGAAAATTCCTATAATGCCCTTTTCATTATTTTACTTTTGGCACTCCCTTATAGAGTTGTAGTGATTCCATTGGGGTGATTGTATGCTCTCTTGAGTAGAGTCTCCGACAATTGTATGCTCTTTGTGATCGAGCAGAGCCTTTGAGATGATTGTATGCTCTATATTTTTGAGCAAAGCCTTCCAAAGGGTCTCTTTCTTCTTCAACAAGTTTGAGGATTGTATTTTGGGCACTTGTACACTCTGATGTTCTCTCCCACCTTCTTGTATAAGCATTGGAATCCAATGCTTCTATGGTGGGGAGGAATGATAAGGATAGGCATAGGTTTATTTTATTATTTATAAACTTTAGTTTAGGTGATATTCTATCCTATGTACTATGTGAGAACACAATGCTCACATTGGTTATCTAGAAGGTAAGGTTGTTAGCTTTCTAGATTAAGTTGTTAGGGAGTTAAGATAATATAGATGTTTGTTAGAATCTTATTTTAGTGTATGGTTTCGTTGATCTATGTAAGATAATATTTTGATGTAATATTGGCATCTTTGATGCTATATAAAGTATAAAAAAAAATAGTCATTAGATTTTGATCCATATCATTTTTCCAAGAATTTAGTCATGATGAGTGTCAATTCTTGAGGGATTGTAATTGGCCACTCATCCAACTTTATAAGCTACTTAAATGTATAATCCCCCAGCTAGTTGGTGTTGGAATAGCTTTCAATATTGATATAACCTTTTCTTTCCATGGTTGTTATTATCAGTTGTAATTTTAGAAATTCAACAATGATAGGTGAGTATTGATCCCATGACTTTATCCAAAATCATATCTTTCCCTCTCCCCACTTCCCAAAATAATCCATATTTGACTACCTGAGGTCCTAGATTTAGTGACTTCTATCCTAAGGACCCATTACCATCCAAATAGAAATGACTCGCCTCATTTGGGTTCACTTATTTCAAATATTTACTAGCTAAAACTCTATTGAATAAAGAAGTTGTGTAGGAGATCCATCTCCAGTAAAGCTTTCCATCCAAATATTTTTTCTTTAGCTTCAATCTCCTTAGGTCCAATCCTTCCTTTTCCTTGGTCTGGCTTGCTTTCTCCTAGCCTATTAATGCCCACTTCCTCTGATCTCCTTTTGCCTCTTCCCATAAAAATTTTCTAGCCATCTTGCCCAACTCTTTTCATATGGTACAAGGGATATAAATGATAAAATATTATAGATTGGCATGGCCTGAATTACTGGTGACAAAAATATTTATCTACCCCTAAAGGTTAACCATTTATAAGACCAATGGTTAATTCTCTCTTTGATACAGTCCAAAAAATTTCTCCAGACATCTATCTTTAATTTTTTAAATCTAGAGGGACCCTCAAATAGACCACTGGGAGATAAGTCCTTTTGAATCCCAATATTTCTAGATATATGTTTAAAAGCCTTTAGTCAAGAAGACCACTTTGGATTTTTGACCATTTATGATTTGATTTGTGGCCTTAAGATAAACGTTAAGAGTAGCTCTGACCATATTTTATTCCCTAAGGTTGGCCACTCCCATCAACATTGTGTCATTTATAAACTGTAGGTGAGTCAAAACCTCCTCCCCACCTTGACATCTATGAGCAAACCTTGCTATCTTCTCACCAAGATAATTTTTCCCAAGCCTTTAGTCAATATGAGAAAAAAATAAGGGAAACAAGGGCCTCCCTAATGAAAGCCTCTAGTGGTTCCAAATGATTACAAGGGAATGCCATTGATTAACACTAAGCATATCAAAGTAAGGACACTACTTATCACCCACTCTATTCAATCTTGAGAGAAGTTGAAGGTTACCATCATCCTTGAGAAGAAACTCCACTACACCCTATTGTAATCCTTTGACATATCCAATTTTATGAGCATTCCTCTACCACTAGATTTTTGCATTGAGAGGATTACCTCCAAAGCTAGAACCACATCATCCAAGATCTATCTTCCCTCTACAAAAACCTCTTGTTCTATGGATATAATTTTGTCTAGAAGAGTGTTAGGAACCTACTATTAAAAATAAAAACACTCACACAAATACAGAAAATAAACATTTATGTTCACAATACACTATGGAAATAAAATGCACACTAAGAAAATAAATTGCATAAATGGAACAATCTCACAATAGTACCGAATTGCAAGTCTCTTCAAGGGGGAAATCTCCTTCAATACTTCATTAAATTATGTAAAAATATACATACAATACTTTCCCTCATAGTTTTAAGGAATTCCTCTAGCACCTAACTCCCAAGGATGGCTTACATGCAAAATGCCACTTGGGCTAGAATATCCTACCTACAATCAGTTACATTCTTGAAAAACGGTTACAAAGAAGGGCATCATTTGGATAGGTACTTGTTTAAACAAAAATATAACAAAACATTACAAAATATTAGCATGGGTGTTACCCACATTCCATGAGGACTATTACATCAAGAGGTTAGGATGGGGTCCTAGCATGCCCTTCCCATTTAAAAAGCCTTGTCCTCAAAGATAAAGGTGAGGAAACTACTATTGGAGTTGTTGAAGAGGTTACCTTGTTGCATCGTCTGGTTTTAATTCATTCCATTGCATTATAACATCTGTGATAACATGATAACAAATATTACGTGATCTTTAGTCAAGAATACATTCAAGTTCAAGAATGATGGACCCTTCCTCATTTAACTTTGGAAGTGTAGACGACACCCACACCCTATTACCAATAACCTTCTTGAGAGATGACACATGGAAGACTAGATCAAGTTTAGAACTAGCCAAAAGGACTAGTTTGTATATTGTCACCCCAAGCCTCTCCAATACCTGATAAGGAATATAGTATTTGGTGGTAATTTTTTGACAACCATGCAACTAAAGAGATGATTGTTTGTATGGTTGTAAGTGAAGAAATACCATGTCATCAATGACAAAGCTATTTTTGGTATGGTGTTGATCTACTTGCAATTTCATACGGTGTTGAGCCATATCCAAGTTGAGCTTGAGTTGGCAAAAAATAGAGTCATGTTGGTGGAGAGTGGAATCTATAGCCTAAACCTTGGAACTACTTGAAATGTAAAATGTTGGAGTAGGTGGAAGCTAACCGTAGACTGCTTCCAATGTAGTCACCTTAGTGGCATAGTGATTGGTAGTGTTATACCACCATTTAGCCAAAGAAAACCACTTAGCCCAATGAGTAGGATGTTCAAAAGTGAAGCAACAAAGGTAGGTTTCCAAGCATTTATTGATAATTTCAGTTTAGCCATCGTTTAAGGATGGTAGACCAAACTTATCTTGAGTTGTATCCCCTAAAACTTAAACAGTTTTGGCCAAAAGTGATTGGTGAAGGTAGGATCTTGGTCAGATATAATGGATTTAGGTATCCCATGGAGGTAAAATATGGAGTCAAGGAAGAGTTGGATGATAATAGATTTAGTATAAGGATGGGATAGGAAACAGAAGTGCGCATACTTTGAAAGGTAATCCACTATCACTAGAATAACTGATTTATCTCCAAAATTTAGTAGCTATTTTATGATGAAGTCCATAGAGATATCAGTCCAAACCTACTCAGGAATGGGCAAAGGTTGAAGTGTCTATGAATAATTTACATTTTCACCTTTCATGCACTAGAAGTGATCACATTCGATGATAAACATTTGGATGTCCTTTTTAATTCTTCTCCAAAAAAAAGTATGCTTAGTTCAGGTATATGTTTTGAGAATGCTCAAATGACCAGCTGTGGGAGAAGCATACATGTATTGAAGGAGGAGGTCCTTGATTTGAGACTAAGATGGTATAACCAAATGATCATGAAACCGTAAATTATCACCATCCCAAGCATAGCTAGAGTGGGAATGAGGATCCTCTAAGAGATTGCAAATGAGAGTTTGTAATGAGGAATCCTTGGCTAGATCCTCACAAATTTGATGAATCCATTATGGGAGGGGAGTGGAGATAGCATGTAACATATCATGATCTTCATGGAGATGAGACATGTTGGACATTTTGAGTTAAATTTGTCATTGATGTCAAGAAACGAAGTTGTCATTAATGAGCTACCGATAATGTCAAAAGGTCAAGAGGAACAATGCAAAGGTTAAAGGCAAAAGGGCTTCATAATATTTTTAATATTATGTGGAAGCATAAGTTAAAAGGTTTTTCATAAAAAACCCAAGGAAACCTTTTGCAAAGCTAAAGGAAGGTTTAATATTTATTTTATAAAACATTTAAATTAACCCAGGTGTTGTAGGTGAGTTGGAGAGAGGGAAATCCTCCAAGAGAGGTCCCAGGTTCAAATCTCCACCCTACCAAAAAGTTGAATTGGGTATCCAAAATCCAATTGATAATGTTGGTGCGGGCAGGGTCGGGTGCGACTCTCGGGTGACTTTGACAGTGTAGAACCCCCTGTTCGTGGTCTCTCATACCAAGGCGGCCCCACAAGGGGTTTTTTGCTTTAAAAAAATAAAATAAAACATTTAAATTCAAATTGAATTTAAATTTTATAAATAAATATTATTTATACAAAGTTGTACAATGAGAGGTCTTAATAAAACCAAAGGGTTTTAAAGAATTAATTTATAAAATTTAAATTCAAGATAATTTAAATAATTTATAAATTAATAAGTTTAAAGGAAAAACATAGTACTAAAGTCTAAATTTTGAGGGAAATTCGAAGCGCCGACATATTTGTGTGAAGGAGGAAATTGATATATAAACCCATACCTTAGAGGCATTAAAATTATCCTTTTGCTCGAACCTTAATGCGTGCAATTGTGTTGAGAACTCGTGCGGAAAAAGAGAAGTGAATTTCTTGTGTTATGTGCCAGCAAATAGAGACAAAAACAAAAAGCATCGAAATTTGAAAGCCATCTGGGCAGCGTGACCTAGTGGCAAGAGGGCAGCAGTTAGAGTGTTTGGGCGCTAGGTGACCTGTGTTCGAAACATGGTGATAACGTGTTTTGGTGGTTGTGTTTATTTTGGGAGTGCCAAAGGAAACAACGCATGTTTTTCTAGGTAAAACGAGGAGCTTTATAGAGCACGTGGTGCTCTTTACTCCCCAAGCAAGCACCTAGCTCGCATGGCGGTTGGAGCCACGATTAGGATGTTGGCTGAGGTTGCGTCATGAGTTCGAAACCCATCAAGGCAAAGGTAATAAATTTTTATTATTATTTTGTGTTGCCTAAAGTTTGACATGAGGTCTTAGGGAGTTAAAATGGTTGCTTAAAAGGATTTTTATTTGATTATTATTTTTGGTAAATTGGAGGAATAAGGGGTTAACTTTATTTTTGAATAAAGTGTTTGTGTCATATTGATTTGTTGAAGTTTTAAAAGAATAAAGGGAACTTCTTGCATTGAATTATTTTGAAAATAAGAGTGCATTGAATATTATTTTAATTAGGAGATTATAAGGTGTACGTGGTGAATTATTTTAGTAAATGCTGATGAATGTTTTCTTAAAGATGGAGTGATAAGGTGTATGTGTGTCTTGATATTTATATTCTATTTTTGAGGGATTTTATCATCTTATAACTTCTTTGAGCTTGGCAAATAAGTGTTTGTGGTTTTTGCAGATTTATGATATTCCTTCATCATCAAGAAAAATGTATGAGCACATTCTTCCATAGTTAAGTTGATTGGTTGTTTTTCTGGAAAATAAGTTTGGAGTGAAAAGGACTTGATTAGGGTTTCCTTTTGAGTGTGTTGATTTAATGCTTCAAGTTTTTTCTGGAATAAAGAGTTGTGTTTAAAACCTTGTATTATAAGCATTGTTGTTGAAGCCATTGGTTGAGCAAAGAACTAGGGTTTGAAAAGAAAATGAGTATCATTGTTATGTGAGAGTTTTTTTGTGCCTTTTTTGTTGAAGTGAGTTGTTGAGCAAAGAACTTGAACTAGGGTTATCATTGTTATGTGAGATTTTTTGTTGAGCATTGTTAGAAATATTTTGAGTTGGTGTTTATATACTTGGACTAGGGTTTGTAAGGAAGGATTGTTTCATTGAGTGATTGGTTGAGTAGAGTTGGTTGAGCCTAATCAAGTGGATGTGTGAAGTAATTGTTCAAGTTCCATAAAACAAACTATTCTATATTTTGAATTGATTTGAAAAAGTGATTGAGCATTGAGGTGAATGTGAAGCATATTGAGTCTCTAAAAATTCTCTGTATGTTTCTGAAAGAGTGATTGAAATTGTTTGAGCATTGTGATGAGTATAGAGTATATTGAGTCTCTAACAATTCTCTTTATGTTTCTATGAGATTGGACAAGTTACAGTGTGGACTTGTTGATCAGATTTGAGGTAAGTCTATGAGAAGACTTGTGGGCATATTTGAGTAAGCTTTAGTGGAAGCTTACAATACAAATTGAGAGCAGATTTGGTTAAGTTCTTGAGAGGACTTATTGAGTAGATTTGGTTAAGTTCTTGAGAGGACTTATTGAGTAGATTTTATTAAGTTCTTGAGAGGACTTATTGAGCATATTGAACAAGTTCTAGAGAGAACTCGTAGACTAATTGGTGTGAGGTTTTGTGAAAGTTTACAAGGTAGATTTGAGACAAGTATTTGAGAAGGCTTGAGAGCAGAGTTGATTGAGTGATTTGTTCAAACCTTGAGTTAAGGTTTGGGGCAGATCCAGCAGAGTTGATTTGAGATTGAGTCAAGCTTTGAGTTAAGGCTTGAGGACATAGATTGAGGATTGATTTGTGCTAGATCGAGGGATTGTGTTTAGTACATATTCAAGGATAGAGTTTGGTGTGGATTTGAGGATAAATTTATGCCAGACCAGAGATAGATATTGAGGATAGATTTGTGCTAGATCAATGGACTATGTTTAGTACATATTTGAGACAGAGCTGAGTGCAAGCTTTGGAGGTGACAAAGTATAGAGGACAAAATTCTCTAGTGGATAGAGATCCATTAGCCAGGGTAGTGAGGATAGGTCTTCTAAGTGAGGATAAGAGTCTTCAGTGGATAGAGATCCATTAGCCAGTGCAGTAGAGGCAACAATTCTTCTAGAAGATCACCAACCAGAGCAAGAGGAGAAAAGAGTTCTCCTGTGGATAGATATCCACAAACCTGATTAAGGGGATTGGTATCTCCTTTGTACATAGGTCCATAAACATTGTAATAGGGAAAGTATTCCTAATATATTGATTGAGAAAATTTTAGTGAAAGATTTTCTCCGTGGAGTAGCCCACATTGGGTGAACCACGTAAATTATGGTGTCTCTATTGTGTGTGGTGATTTGTGCATTGCTTTGATTATTGCTATTGATATTGCTATATTTACATTGCATAATATTAATTGGGAAAGAAAAAGTAAAAAGTGGTCTTATATTGTTCACCCCCCTCAATATAAGCTTGTGTTCTTCAATACAAGGAATCCACCACCATATTCTCTTTATCTTTCTTATAATACATGTCATAGTTACATCCCAACAATTTGTAGACCCATTTTTATTATTTCGGAGTAACCACCCTTTTTTCTAAAAAATATTTGAGACTTTGATAATCAATTTTAATGGAAAAATATTAGCTAATGAGATATGGATGTCAATGGGTGACCGCATGTAAAATGGTAAGCATCTCCTTCTCATATGTGGACTTGACCAAATTTCAAAGGTAGAGTGCCTTGCTAGTGAAAGCCAATGGTCGACCCTCCTACATTAAAACTACCCCAATTCCCATGCCTAATTCATCACTCTCAATGACAAAGGGTTTAAAAAATTTGGCATTACCAAAATATGGGTGGTGGTTAAGTCAACAAAAGCCTTCTCAGCCCAATCAATCCACACAAAAGAATTTTTTCTCAACATGGTTGTTAGGAGAGCTCCTATCTTGCCATAATTTTTCATAAATTTCATGTAATATCATGTAAGACCCAAGAATCCATGAAGCCCCTTAAATGTATAAAATTTAGGCTAATCTTGAATCACCTGGACTTTCTTAGGATCAACTTGAACTCCCACCTTAGTGACTATGTGTCCCAAATATTCAAAATCCTACTGGCCAAAGGAACACTTTGATTTCTTCGCATAAAGTTGGTGGTCAGACAAAAGTTTGAGGGTGTCATGCAGGGTTATGCATAGTGGTGAATCTTCGTTAATTCATGAATATTAGCATTTTCAAAAATGGAAATTGGTGAATTTGGAGACCTTGGACGTCGGCCCATTCGCCCAAAATTTTTGGGTCAAACAAATTTTTAGGGGTCGGCTCGCCACACGTTGATAATAATATTACTATTTTTTTTTAAATCGCCAGCACTCCCACCTAAATCGAGGACCATTTTCACCTTGAAATTATAAATTTTTTAATTATCCCACCAAATTTACCTCTTATACCAATAATATATATATTTAATGCAAAAATGATACTTATTCATGTAAAACATTCAAACTATTCAAAAAATGACCAACAACAATGAAAAGTAAAACCTTCCAACAAAAAAGATGACCTGAAACATTCGATCTGTTGCAAAATTCCATCGAATTTCACCAATCGTATTTGCACCTAGACCGTATCCGAAACCTTTTTCCACTCGGACCTCATCCAAAACCATTTTTCACCCGGATAGAATCTGGACTAAGTTTTCCACCTAGACCGGAGATGGACTCTGCTTTGCACCCGTACAAGGGTAGACCTTGCTTTGCACCCAAACCAGATCCAAACCTAGTTTTCCACCTGGATGACTGTCGAACCCTGCTTTACACCCAAACCAAATCTAGACCTTGTTTTCCACCCAATCAACTATCGGACACCGCTTTGCACCCAAACTAGATCTAGACTTTGTTTTACACCCAAACGACAACCGAATTCTACTTTACACCCGAAATGGATCCGGATCTAGTTTTCCACCCAGACAGTTGTCGAACCCTACTTTGCACCTAAACAGGGTCAAACCCTGCTTTGCACTCGAAAAGGATCCAAAACTAGTTTTGCACCCAAACCCAATTCTGATGATGCATCGATCATGAAAAATAAAGGTACAAAATTTTACCTCTTTTATTATTTTTAGAGAATATGAGTTCAAAGAGTTGTAGTAGTAACATCTGTTTTTCTATTATAAAATTATAGGTTTTTATTTTGTTGTTTCCCTCTTTTCCTCTATTCCACATATGAGTGTTTTGATGCATTTTTCAGCTAGCTATCCTCTTAAGACACTATTATTCTTTATTTCTCTTAAGACACCATGATTCTCTATTTCTCTTGTTTTTTAGAGAATATGAGTTCAAGGAGTTGTAGTAATAAGATCTATTTTTGTCATAAAATTGTAGGTTTTTATTTTGTTATTTTTCTATCATTTATTGCAAATAGGTCAATGCTCTATTTCCCATGTTTTCCCTATTTTCCTCTATTCCACATGTGAGTGTTTTGATGCATTTTTTAGCTAGTTGTCCTTCTCTTAAGACATTATGATTCTCTATGTCTCTTAAGACATGATTATCTATTTCTCTTGATTTTTAGAGAATATGAGTTGAAGGAGTTGTAGTAGTAAGATCTATTTTTTATCATAAATTAAAATAGGTAAATGCTTTGTTTTCTCTATTTTCCTCTATTCCACACGTGAATCTTAAGAGAATTTGATTCTCTATTTCTCTTAAGACACTATGATTCTCTATTTCTCTTAAGACATCATGATTCTCAATTTCTCTTATTTTTTGAGAATATGAGTTCAAGGAGTTGTAGTAGTAAGATCTATTTTTCTATCATAATATTGCAAATAGGTAAATGCTCTATTTCCCATGTTTCCCTTTTTCCCTTATTTTCCTCTATTCCACAAGTGAGTGTTTTCAAGGATTTTTCAGCTAGGTGACCATCTCTTAAGACATTGTCATCCTCTATCTATTCCACTAAGACTATGAGTTTCTATGCCATTTGGTACTATAATATGGTATTTTTCTACATTTGAATCTGTAATTATATTTCATATCTATATACATTTTTTTCTTAAATTATAGAAATTCCAATACGTGTCTATTGATTTGAATTTGTATATTGATTTTGTTTGTCCTCTAAAATAATACAAGTGCAGATAATTATCTATCTTCAAAAAATAGAGTAGTGGCAGGCACTAAAAAGATCATGATAAATCCTGACTAGAAATTGGTATGTATTTTCTACCAACCATCCTTCTATTTATTCTAGTTACAATATTATTTTGAGGCCTTATAGTAGTAAGATCTGTTCAACATTTTATTAATTTTCTAAAATGAAAAATATTTTCTTTACAAGTAAAATGACACCTACTAGCGATGGAAAGAAGGGAGGCAAATCTTCTACTAAAAAGAGTATCCTCAAATATTTTAGCCATATATCAAAATCCAACGAGCCATCGACATCTATAAAAATTAAAGGTACAAATGATTTTTACCTTCTAAACAATTAGTTTTGTATTCTATCTATTTTTTTTCATCAAAAAATTAATTTTTAGTATATGGCTTTGGCCATATTGAATGTTGATATGAATATTTTTTTTGTTTGTAAAAATATGTTCTCTTACATACAATAGTGATAAAGAATATCATTGTATGCAGAATACACTATTGACCCTGATATACCTCCACTTGAAGATATTCCTCATGAAGAGATGCTTTCACATGAAAATTCTCTTAACAATGACATCCAACAAACACTTGAAGATATTCCTCAAAATGACATGCCACTTGAAAAAGAAAGTGATAAATCAAATACAATACAAACTTTGAGGGAATCTTCAAGCCAAAAAACTAAATGTAGAAAGTTAACTAGATGGACTATTGGAAGGTCATTTAAGGTTGAATGGTCATCAACTTATCCCTTTATAGAGCCAGTCTAGCCAGAGAATAAAAATGACATTCCAACAGAATGTAAATGCATAATTTGTAGTTGGAAACTTGGTAAGGATCATAAGATGCAACTGAAGTTAGATACAATAGAAAAACATTGTGGGAAATTTTATTCAACAGTTAAAGAAAGTGATGGAACCATTAAGAAAATAGTTAGGTGGAAGGATGCATCAAAATGCATGCATGTTAGATATGCAAAATAATATGAAAAATAATTGAAGCTACAACAATATCTTGTTGAGAAAGGTGGAACGATTCAAGCCCAATTTCATAAAATTCATAAGACCACTTTAGCTTCAAAAAGTTTGTAGTTTGTTATTGTATATAGTATTCTTAAAAAGGGTAGACCGATGTCCGATTTTATTGATTATAAGCACCTATTTTAGCTAGTTGATGTGCAAAACCTTCCTAGTTCCCATTGGTCAGATCGAAGTGGTTGGGAAATTGTAAAATATCTATCATTGGTTGAGTAGGAGGACCTGAGGGAGAAAGTAAAACTCACCAAATTTATTTCACTTTCAATTGATGAGGTTATGACTATTGACAACACATCTTGGATTTGTATGCATGTGTACACATTCCAAAATCATGTAAGGCATCCTAGTTTGCTAGCATTACATAATATGGTGGAAAATTGTAATGTGAAAAACCTCTATAATATTGTTGTAACTAGTTTAAAAGATATTGTGGGAATGAATGATATAGAAATAGCCTCAAAGTTAATATGCGTTGGGGTTGATGGTGCTACTACAATGCAAGGACACAAGAGTGGTCTTTGTGTTCGACTTTAGACATCAATTACCCCATATTTGATACCCATTCATTGCATGGCTCATAGAATAAATCTTGCATACAAAATTGTGAGCACTTTCGATAATGTTGCGAGAGTGGAGGAACTCATCCATGAAATACATTCTTATTTTTTGTGTAGTCCAAAAAGGTTTTCAAAGTTTCAACAGTTTGCACTAGGAGTTACAGAAGGAAGAAAATTGTTAAAAGATGTGGATACAAGGTGGATTTCAATGTACCAACCTGCATACAAAGTTTTTACAGAATATCTATCCTTAATAGGGTTTATGTATGAAAATCATAGGGTAGTTGATAAGGTAAAATATTTGCTATACCATTTGACTGACTTGGAAACACTTCTAACATTATGTGGTATTCTTCCAATGTTGCAAGAAATGAATAGATTGATTAAACATGCACAAGAAAGATCCATATATATTGTTGATTTCATCAGGTTAAGAAAACAAATATGTATGCATATTGATAGGATATACGTGTCTGGAGGAAATTTTACAGATCCTTTGTTTGATAGTTGGAAAATATTAACTAACATGAATGATCCAAAAAGCTTTTTGAAGTTCGACATCAATGATCATCTCTATATTAATGTTCATGGAAAGATGATACCTCTTTATTATTTTGAAAGGAGGTTAAATATAGTTATAGATGATGTTGAACAAATTCCCATAACATGCAATGGATTTGAAGTAATTTTACAAAATACTAAGATTAAATTGTTAAAAATAGCAGAATCATTGACAAGAGAAATAAGAGATCGATTTCAAAGAGATGAGTTGCTTGAGGCCATGGGTGTGGTTAACCCCATGTTTTGGGGTCCTTCTAATGACTACAAATCTACAAATGAGTTGTTTATTAAATATATGGGCACACTTTCTAAACATTTCAATAAAAGTGTGGAAGTCAATGGTGTTGAAATCAAAGGTATTCTCAACAAAGAACTTTTAATACAACAATCATCACATTTTGGAATGACAATGGTTGATCAAACATCACTTTTGAGTAACTTCCATGAGCCTGGTTCCATTACACGTTTATGGAAAAAATTGTATCCAAGTAGTGTCTTACAAGATACAATAAGTGAATATTTTTGTTTATATGAATTATGTCAAACAATGATTTTGGGATCTATGGAAGATGAGAGGGTTTTTAGTGCACTATATTTTGTTAAATCTAAGCTCCGTAACAGGTTGGATAAAAATTTGGAAAATTGTTTGAGAATTTATGTGTCATCATATGAGTTGGACAAATTTCCCTATGATAGAGCATTGGCATACTGGAAATCCCTAGTAGATAGAAGGGGTATCACTAATACGCATGATAATGAGGATAATGATGCTTGTAGTGATCAGATAGTGGAGACATAGATATCCGCTATGCTTAAAAGTGATTCTGGACAAGTTAAGAAGTGTTTGTTTTAGCTACCTGAATTGTAATTTTTCCAAGATTTCACAACATTGATAAATTTGAATTTATTAGTTATCATTTTCATCGATAAATTTGACTTTATTTGTTATCACAACATTGTTTCATCTACCTGAATTGTAATTTTATGATTTATATCACAATATTATTTTTCAAATTATATGTTTTATATCGTAGCCTTCGTAGTGTCCTAACTATGTTCATTCATAAAACCTTATGTTTTATATTATAGTATTGTTAATGTATTGATATTAATGTATTGGCACAACTAAGTTATATCATAGTAATATTTCATTTATTATTTGAAATTACAATAGTAAATATAATTGAATCATTCTAAATTTAAAAGCAACACAAGAATATAAATGGAAACAACCATTGAATGATAGAAGACACAAATTAATAAAAGTCTTTTTCATTATTTGCATTGAAAATATACATTGTACAAAATTGTTGATAACAATACAACAAAATTTACTATCAACTATTAAACATTTTACAATATCTTAATTTTGAGATGGGGGCTCAGGGAGAGATTCGATCACTCCTTGTGTATCTGGATCACCTTGAGTTTGAGATGCTCTTAAAGTTTTAGGTTCTTTTCCCTTATCTCCTATGTCAACACCTATGCTTGCACTGGTAGTGCTCTAGTTTTGATGAGGCCTTCCTCTACCTTCTATAAGCTCCCCAACAATGCTCTTTCTTCTGGGGTTGGATCCTCTTGCACTATAGAAATGTTTTCTTGATGCTTCTTCTTAAGCAAGATATGTGGATCCATATTGTGCTCCTTTATAATATTTCTTAAATAATTATTATCTCTAACCTTGGCTTGTAAGGTCTCCTTCATTGTTATTGCATTTTGGAGTGATTTCTTTGCCATGTGGATATTAACATCCATGCTTATAACTTGTTTCTATAAATTATCAAAATTTGACTACAAAAAATAAAAGAAAACATTAGTTAGTTGAGAGTTATATGACAAAAGATAACCATAAAATTTATTGCAACTAAAGTCTCACCTCAATCGCATCCCTTGAAGCCTCAATGACTGCAACTTTCTTTTTATCAGAAGCCCATTGGTTATAATATGCTTGGGCTTCAACATTTAGGTTCTCCAATCTATTCAACATAATGTTTAAAATTTCATCATTATATAAAACAAAAGCGTTCACTGAGCCTGATTGAGCTTGATGTAACAGACCACCAAGCTTTTCTGGTTTATTTTGGACCAGAGAAAAAATATCTTCCCTTTTATCAAAATTTTTATATCGAGCATTTATCTCCTTCATAAGGACCTTTGCTCAAAATTCCCAATCCTTCATTTCCTTTACATTGTGAAGCAAACTATCTTTGATTAGTGCTTCACAATTATCAACCATTAAATTTTTTTTAGAAAAATTAACTTTTTCATCCTCAGTTTGAGGACCAGGGTCGCTAGTGTCAGAAGGTGACGATGAGGTTTGTTGAGCTTTAGGAAATTGTTGTGTTTGTTGTGCTTGAAGCACATCTATTGCTTTAAACCCTTCAATGTTTCCCTGTAAAATATAATCATCCTCTAATGGAGGATTATCTAATCTTGAGCTCAAAATTTCTTGCAATGAACAACCTGTTGAAAATGACATATATGGAAATGTAGACATTGTCTAGGTTGGTGCCCCTCATGATCTCGCTCCAACAAGTTTTTTTCCACCCATTTGACCTCTCATTAATTTTATCATGGTGGAGGTGGTGGTGGTGGTGGTGGCATCATTTGTTGCCTTCTTTGAGTAAATAGCGGGGAGGCACCTAAATACATTATAATAAGATCTTGTTAAAAGAAAATAAAAGTGGATAAAATTAATACATATTATTTAAAAAATACTTACCCAACGATGAGATCTCTTGCTTCCCTCTAGCCTGTGAAGGCATCTCGATGTGGGTGTGGGGGTGGGGCATAACACTGAAAACATATGAAAAAAGAAAAAAATATTATAATTTCAACTAAGCAGTAATGGTAATGAATCAAGAAACTCAAAATAGTAAACTTACCTATCATTGGTGTGGCCTCACTAGATTCACATTGCACAATATGTGCAGGCACATGTGGATGAGAAACTGAAGGAGAAGGAGCTAGCCTCGAACGTTTAGGAGGCCTCTGCAATGGTGATGCTTCAGACCCTGTGTCTTCTGAATCACTAGTGGCCTCTAGCATGTGACCCCTAACAACAACATCCTATTTTGTCCTTGTGTTGGCTGCCTTACTCTGCATTTAGGTGCAAATAAAAAGTTAAAATATGAAAATGTGCTAAAATATAAAAAATTATTTGATGGTGAAAAATGGAATAATTACCTTCACCTCTTGGGGTGTCATGGCAATGCCAAAAAATCATAGAGAATACCATAAAATTGGAGCAACGATCAATAAACATGAAAATAGATGTGGTGATAAAGAAAGAATTACTAAAGCTTTTAAAGATGCAAATATTATTTACAATCAAGCACTACACCTAGGTCATCAATTTGGTTTTGGTACACAAGAAAAATAATGATACAAGGCTATGTGTCAACTTTAGGAACTTGAAATGAGATTCATTAAAAGACCACTATCATCTTTCTACCATTGGTCAAATTTTGTAGAAAGTAGTTGGGTCACAAATGTTGTCTCTCCTTGATGGCTTATCAGGGCATAATTAGATTTATATTAAATACAATGATCAATATAAGATAACCTTCACCACCAAGTGGAGGACCTTTGCATATTAGATAATGACTTTGATATATCAAATGTAAGGAAAACCTTCTAAAGGGATATGGATATAGCTTCTACTAGACTTGTAGATGAGACAATTCTCATGTATATTGATATTTTAACTATATTTTTATAGATGGGAGTAATTAAATTGAGCATATCAAGTAAGTCTTCTAGAGGTGTAGAGAATTTGGTATATTTTTTAATCCTAATAAGTCTATTTCTATGGTTCAAGAAGGTAATTTTTTAGGTCATGTGGTATCAAAAGAAGGTTTATCCATAGATGTTGACTAAATAAAATGCATCCAAGATCTCCTATTACCCTCATTAGTCAAAGGAATTATGTTTTTCTAGGTCAAATCTAGTTGCTAAATTTATCATAAACTTTGCACAAGTGATCATGCCTATAACCAAAATGTTGAAGAAATATGGATTCTTAGAATGTACCAACAAGGGAAAGAAAGCTTTCTAGGATGTTAAAAATACCATCATTAGAGCCCTAGTCTTAATCAACCCATATTTCTCAAAATAATTAGTCTATATGTGTTTGGTATGAATAGAAGAATCATTGTTATCCAAACCCAAAATAATGATGAATATTAGGAACATCTCATCTTATTCATGAGAGAATCCTTCCACATCTATGAAGAAATATGCATCCTTATATCAAAAAAATGGGTGTTCACCATAATTAAATCTCTTAAGTTTAGGTATTATCTATCTTAGAGCATGATCACTATATTTATAATATGTCTTGATGTCTAATTTTATGTGCTTCATGGTGAATTAGGAGAAAATAGAGTCATATGAATCAATATAATTTAGAAATTTGACATAGAAATCAAACCCACTAAGCTTATTAGAGAAAGGGCTTTATATGAGAGACTAGCAATGACAATGCCTAAAGATCATATTACTTTGGTAGAAGAGATAGATATGGATAATAAAATTTGTAGGATGGACAACATATGCAAATATATGGCCATGGGACATGTACCATAGGGATTAACAACCAAAGAGGGCTTGATTCAAGCAAAAGTCAACACATTATTATTGGCTCGATGGTATCCTGTTAAGAAAGTATATGATGGTGTTTTACTATACTGCATAGAAGAAGAAAATACATGAGCCCTAGTCAAGCAATACTATGATGAAAGGGAATTACTTTGTGCCCACAACTCATAAGATCCTAAGGAATGGGTATTTTTATCCTACCATCTTCATCAATTGCTACTAGGAGGTCAAAAATTATAGATCTTATTCCATGTTTAGAGGAATAAATAGAAGAGCCCTAATACCCCTAAATCCCATCATTATGACCAAATCATTTAAATAATGAGGCCTAGATTGCATTATTAAGATCAACCCATTATCAAGCATAGAATGTGGATAGATCCTCACTGCTATATATTATTTCACAAAATGTATTTAAGTGGTCCCAACGCAACCATTCAAGAGATAATGGTTCAATTGTTAGAATATAGCATCACCTGATTTGGGTACCAACTACCATATTCATAGATAATACCACTATATTAAAGAGTACAAGGTGATAAAATTTTCCCTAGAATATAGATTCTTAGTTAATACATTGATGGCAAGCCGAGATTCACACAACAACACTTCACATTAATTTTCTGTAAATTGCTTAATATGGTTTTACAACACCATTTCCAGGCATAGAACTTTCCCTCTCAATCCCGAACTCACCATCCCTTCCCTTACATTTTCTCGAGTTTTTATCGAGGCCTCGATCCTCTAGGCAATTAATGCCCCGCCTAACAAAATCTCCAGTTCGTTTTCCCTCCGGCCAAGTTTTTCAAATTTTTCACCATAAATGGGCAACTGCCCGATCCACCATGAAGCTTGCATTAATGGCCTCCCTTAACCTGCACCCGCCGCTTTGTTCTGACTGTCCTCTGCACTGCTGTCTCCTCCATAAAGCCATCACCTGTAATTGCTGTGTTGCCAGAAATAATAAAAAAAAATGCGTGGCCGACACCTCCCTTATCAATTTACGTGACCCTCATCTTTGTTTTCATACACGTAGCCGACCGCGTGTAAATTTGGCCATGCCTTCTCCTTGTCGCAATATCTTTGATACACGTGCCCTTCACAACTGTCATGATACACGTGGCTGTCCACGTGTCAAATTCGGCCTTGCCCGGCCGTCCGCTTATTCACTTTTGGCCTTGTCTTCACCTGGCCGCGATATCGCGACAAGTCGCGAAATCGTGACATGTCGCGATATCGCGACCAAATGCGCCTCTTCCTTGCTGTAGCCCTTTGGGGTCGCGATTTCGTGACATGTCGCAAAATCGTGACATGTCGCGATTTCGTGACCCCCTCCCCTGCCTTCGCCTTGTTCTCTACCTTGCTTTATCTTTTGAAGTTGTCTCGATAACAAGCCACGTGTCAGCCTTCAACTGGCCGCGATATCGCGACGGGACTCCCCTTTCGCCTTAGCTTTGAAATATTGTCGCGATATCGCGACGATTGTAGCCCTTTGCCTCCGCTTTGAAATATTGTCGCGATATCGCGACGTCGCGATATCGCGACGAAACTTGCCAATGTTACGTTGCAGCTTTTGAGGTCGCGATTTCGCGACCCCTTCCCCCTTGCCTTACAAAACTTCCCCACAAAATGAAAATTGCTTTACAAAACTTCCCCCAAACTGAAAATAAATAAATCAAAATGCAAAGTACTTAGAAAAATCTAGAAAAATTTTGGAAGATGCAAGATTGCTCTACTGCCGCCGGATGCTCCTGCATCAGACACCCGGGGTAAATTAAAAGTGATCCTCACTTCTATTTTGTTAGGGGAAGACCCAGGCGGTCAACCTCCATTTTTGACAACCAAGTTGCATCTTCAACATGTCCGCCCTTCCACTTTATCAAATATTCAAAATACTGTTTGTTTCTGGTGCTTCTGCCTTCACGAGTGTCTAATATTTCCTCGACCTCGTCTGTGGTTGGAGTAGATGCTGGAATTTGCCATAATTCTGCACTTGGTACCTCTGTACTCTCTCCCTCATGATATTCCACTAAATCTGAAATATTAAAAATAGGTGAAATGTCAAGCCAACTTGGCAATTCCACTTCATATGCATTTCCTGACTCCCGTTTTCCAAGCATTCTCGCATGGCCCAAACTTCTTCATCTTCAATTTGTTATAAGTCTTGGCAGGAAATCTCTCCTTCCCCGAGATGTACCATGACCTCATCTCCTACTTCGAACTCCTTGAACCGCCGCTTCCGGTCTCGCCCTTGTCTTATATTGAGTATTCATTTTTATAATTTGTTTCCTTACTTCTTCATGCAGACTTTTCATATGTTCCGCAAATTCTTCTCGCCCCGGCACCGCACTTTTCTCTCTTATCCAACTTTCTCAGCTCGTACACATTTCTTGGGCTGTTTCCATATATTATCTCGGAATGGAGATTTATTTGTGCTCTTATTGACTCGAACCGTTATACGCAAATTCCGCCTCGTGGTAAAACTAAATCCCATCCCTTGGGTTGATCTCGCTATCAAGCATCTCCAGAAATTACCCAGTGCTTCTATTCACCACCTCTCGTCTCGTCCATCATCTGTGGGTGGTATGCGTAACCGAATTTCAGATCCGTCTTCAACTTCTTCCACAAAGTTCTCCGGAAATACCCAACAAACTTTGTATCTCTCGTCGAAACTATGCTTCTTGGTAGACCGTGAAGTCGTACCACTTCCTTGAAGAATAACCCCGCAATGTGAACTGCATCACTTGTCTTCTCGGCAGGGAATAAAATGTGCCATTTTGGAGAATCGGTCAACCACCACAAATACAGAGTCATTTCCCTCCGTGTTCTCGGCAATCCAAGAATAAAATCCATGCTTATGTCCTCCCATGGCCTCTCGTGTACGGTAACGGCTGGTATAATCCTGTGTTTTGCTTTATGCCTTTTGCCATCTGGCATATTCTGCAACCTTGCACAAACTTCCGCACATCTTGCTGAAGTTGCGGCCAGTAGTAATTTTCCTCTACCAGGGCAATGGTCTTATCCCTACCAAAATGCCCAGCCAGTCCTCCGCTGTGTTTCTCCTTGACTAAGTTTTCCCGCATGGAACTCCTTGGAATGCATAATTTACTTCCTTTGAACAACATTCCGTCTTGGATTAGAAAATCCAACCATCTTGTCCTGTCCATAGTAATATGTGTCAAGCAAGCCGTCCTGTGCTTCGCAAAATCTGGATCTTCAGTGGTACAAACCCTTCAGCTTCTTCAAATCCCACTACTTCCACTGTCATTTCAATCAGCAAATTCTGCCTTCTACTCAAGGCATCTCGCAACTCGTTTGATTTCCCGCTTCGTGCTTCAAAGCACAAAGGTATAGCTTTGAAGGAACTCCACCCACTTCATGTGCCTTTGGTTCAGCTTTTGTTTGACCGTTAATGTACCGTAAAGCCCGATGATCAAGAATAGAACAAACTCCTTTGGCAATAAATAATGTCTCCACTTCTTCAGTAGCCCGAACTATAGCATAAAATTCCTGGTCATAAACCGAATACTTTTTTCGAGCATCATTTAGCTTCTCACCGAAATAAGCAACAGTGTCCGCCTTCCCGACTCAAGTACAGCTCCTATTGCACCGCCACCGGCATCACAATCCACCCGAAATACCTTGTTAAAGTCTTGGGAGTGCCAAAATAGGCTGTTCTCGTGACCTTTTTCTTTAATGCATCAAAGCTCCTCTCAGCCCCTAATGTCCACTTGAACTCTTTTTTATCCCCTCTCATTGTTTCTGTGAGAGGTGCACAAATGCTGCTGAAGTTCTTTATGAACTTCCTGTAAAAGCTGGCTAGACCATGAAATGATCTTACTTCTGTTGTGCTTCTTGGGGTAGGCCATTCGATGATGGCTCTCACCTTCTCTCGGGTCCATTTTTAGACCTTCTACCGAGATTACAAACCCTAGGTATACTAACTCTTTCTTGACAAAATTACACTTTTTCAGATTTATTAATAATTGCTCCTCCCGCAGCTTTTCAAAAACCCTCCCGATATGCATCAGTGTTCCTCCAGTGGTTCTCGCTGAATATTAATATATCATCTACATAAACAATGACAAACTTTCCTGAAAACTCTTTCAATACTTCATTCATCAGCCGCATGAAGGTACTTGGTGCATTGGACAGCCCAAATGGCATGACCAACCACTCATACAAGCCCTCTCTTGTCTTGAAGGCTGTCTTCCACTCATCTCCTTCTCGGATACGGATCCGATGATAACCACTTTTCAGGTCAATCTTCGTGAAGTACTCAGCTCCACTTAAACAGTCCATGATATCATCCATCCTTGGCAATGGGAATCTGTATTTGATAGTGATTTTGTTGATTGCCCGAGAGTCTGTGCACATTCTCCACTCTCCATCCTTCTTGGGTGCTAGTACTGCAGGCACTGCACATGGGCTAAGACTCTCCCTAATCAATCCTTTCTCCAACAACTCCCGGACCTCGTCTCGTTTAACTCCTCGTTTCTACAGGTGTCATTCTGTGTGCAGCTTTATTTGGCAAGCTTGATCCCGGCACCAAATCTATATGGTGGCTGATCTTCCTTATTGGGGGTAAACCCTCAGGCACATTATCTGATACAATATCTAGAAATTCCTCCAACAGATCTAGGACTTCTGTCGGGGTATCTTTGCATTCCTCCTCCCTAACTCTAGGAATTATTGCATAACATAAATGTTCATGCTTCAAACCGTCCAAAAATTTTCTCCCTTCAACTAAACAGATTCTGGAGCTGTTACACACCTTTTCATCCGCCTCCTTCATGGGTTTCAGCTTATGGCGTACACCATTCTTTGTCAATGAGTAGGTGTTGGCACGGCCGTCATGCACTGCACTCCGATCGAACTGCCAAGGCCTTCCCAGCAACATATGGCAAGCATCCATAGGCAGGATGTCGCACAGGACCTCATCACAATAATTTCCAATATTAAATTTAACGGAGCACTGCTCATTGACCAAAGCCCTATGGTCCTTCTGTAACCATGCGACCCGATATGGATGCGGGTGCTTCTTCCTCTCTAATTGTAGCTTGGTAACCATTTCTTCTGAAACCAGGTTATCCGTGCTACCATTATCAATAATAATATTGCAAACCTTGCCCGCGCATTTACACCTTGTGCGGAATAAACTTCTTCTCTGATCTCTGTCCTTCTCCTCATTCAATAGGACTCTTCTTACGATCATTGCTTCCCCTCTCTCCGCTTCTTTCGAATGTTCGGACTCAAGATCTTCCTCTCGCCACAACGAGCCCCGGCCGGACCCTCAGGCCTCTTGTTCGTCCTTTCTCGATGTTGTGGACACTCAAATGCCCGATGTCCTTCTTCACCATAGTGGAAACATGTCCCACGAAATACTCCTCTTCCAAACCCTCGTCCGGATCCACCCCGTCCTCTTGGGTAGCTGTTTCCGATCTCGGGCCGATAAACATCCTCTTCCCTTTGATCTCGGTTACTACCGGCTTCACCAGCCTTCTTCGGGTCTTTATATTTTTCTCCACCGGTTCTCCCACCAGCTCTTCCACCACGGCCCCTTCCTCTTTGCTTGCCTTCAAACCGCCTATTCAGCTTTTTCTTCCACATTTAAGGCAAACTGGTAAGCATCCTCAATGGTGCTTACCCGAACTAGGCTCAGCTCTTCTTGGATACCGAGTCTCAACCCATTGATATAACGGGCTACCTTTTCTTTGTTTGCCTCTAAATGTCCAATTCTAATAGAGATCTTGTAAAACTCCTCGATGTATTCTTGGACAGCTTTTGTTTGTCCTGTCTCAAACTCGCATTTTCCTTAGCAGATCCAACTCGTAATCTGCCGAAATAAACTATCTTTTCAGCTTTTCCACCATTCTATCCCATCTTGTTATTCTCTCCTTCCCTCTTCTCGTTCCTCTCCAACTGTATTCCCCTCCACCAAATGCTGGCATGACCCTTCAACTTGGTCTTAGCAAATCTGACCCGATTAGGGTCTTCAACCTCCTCATATTCGAAATATTCTTCTAAATCATTTATCCAGTCAATCACCTCTTCTGGATTTAGGTTTCCCGAGTATGTAGAAACCTCCATTTTTGGTTGCTTTCCAATCTGAGAGATGGCCTTGTACAACCGGGCTTGTGCAGGATCCACAACCTCTTCTTCTTCCTCGACCGGTCTTCTTCTTCAACTTCGTCTTCACTTCCCTCATCCCTTCCGGGCTCGTGCCTTCTGCGTAACTCTTCTTGCAGGGCTTGAACTTGTCTCTACAAGGCTCGAAAGTCTTCGGCCGGCACCACATTTCCTACTCCACCACGGTTTCTTCGTGGAGGCATTTTTCTTTCTTCCCTTACAAATCCTTCCACAGATCCTGGTGTAACTGCCTCTCTTCCGACGATCTGTTACACGCTCAGGAGCTCCCGCTCTGATACCACTTGATGGCAAGCCGAGATTCACACAACAAACTTCACATTAATTTTCTGTAAATTGCTTAATACAGTTTTACAATACCATTTCCAGGCATAGAACTTTCCCTCTCAATCCCGAACTCACCATCCCTTCCCTTACATTTCTCGAGTTTTTATCGAGGCCTCGATCCTCTAGGCAATTAATGCCCCGCCTAACAAAATCTCCAGTTCGTTTTCCCTCCGGTCGAGTTTTTCAAATTTTCTGCCATAAATGGGCAACTGCCCGATCCACCATGAAGCTTGCATTAATGGCCTCCCTTAACCTGCACCCGCCGCTTTGTTCTGACTGTCCTCTGCACTGCTGTCTCATCCATAAAGCCATCACCTGTAATTGTTGTGTTGCCAAAAATTAAAAAAAAAAATGCGTGGCCGACACCTCCCTTATCAATTTACGTGACCCTCATCTTTGTTTTCATACACGTAGCCGACCGCGTGTAAATTTGGCCATGCCTTCTCCTTGTCGCAATATATTTGATACACGTGCCCTTCACAACTGTCATGATACACGTGGCTGTCCACGTGTCAAATTCGGCCTTGCCCGACCGTCCGCTTATTCACTTTTGGCCTTGTCTTCACTTGGCCGCGATATCGCGACAGGTCACGAAATCGTGACATGTCGCGATATCGCGACCAAATGCGCCTCTTCCTTGTTGTAGCCCTTTGGGGTCGCGATTTCGTGACATGTCACGAAATCGCGACATGTCGCGACTTCGCGACCCCCCTCCCCTGCCTTCGCTTTGTTCTCTGCCTTGCTTTATCTTTTGAAGCTGTCTCGATAACAAGCCACGTGTCAGCCTTCAACTGGCCGCGATATCGCGACAGGTCGCGATATCGCGACGGGACTCCCCTTTCGCCTTAGCTTTGAAATACTATCGCGATATCGCGACGTCGCGATATCCCTTTGCCTCCGCTTTGAAATACCGTCGCGATATCGCGACGTCGCGATATCGCGACGAAACTTGCCAATGTTACGTTGCAGCTTTTGAGGTCACGATTTTGCGACATGTCGCGATTTCGCGACCCCTTCCCCCTTGCTTTACAAAACTTCCCCCAAACTGAAAATTGCTTTACAAAACTTCCCCCAAACTGAAAATAAATAAATCAAAATGCAAAGAACTTAGAAAAATCTGGAAAAATTTTGGAAGATGCAAGATTGCTCTACTGCCGTCGGATGCTCCTGCATCATACATCCTCCAATTACTATCCATAGAGCAATGGCTTGGTTGAATCTAGTAACAAGAATATAACAAGGATATTGAAGAGAATCATTTTTTAGACACAAAGGGATTAGCACACCAAGTTATGCAAAGCATTATGGGTATATAGAGTGACATTAAAAGCATCCTCTAGATAATCCTCTTACAAATTATTTTATGGTAAGGAGGATGTGCTACCAATTAACTTAGATCTCCCTTCCCTTAAAATATCATAATATATTGAGTTGGAGGGCACTGACATTGAACCCACATAAGCAAGATTGAATGCATTGTTGGCCCTAAAAGAGGAAAGATAAAAATCTTTCAAAAGGATGATGAAATTTTATGGCATTATTAAAATATGGTTTGATGAAAGAGCCATGGAGAGGGACTAAAAAGGAGACCTCATATTTAAGTAGGATGAAGACTGAGCAAAGCCATGGTAACACCAAAAAATTTACTCCTTATGGAGTGTGCCCTATCAAATCTTGAAAATAATGAGATCAAATGGCTGCAATTTTACCATTATTGATGGAGGGAAATTACCTACTTCTATAATGGGTAGCATATTTACCTATTTTAACTACAAGAACTCTTGACAAAAGAGTATGTAAACATGTACATATATTAGCATCTACTATTTTGGTAATTATTTCCTCTTCTTACTCCTACAAACATCACTTATATCATTACCTTTTGTCTAATTTTTTTTGTTATTTTTATTTCTTTTTCCTTTCTCTCCTTCATCATTGTGTCACATTGATGTAAAATAAGTCCAAAATATGAGTGATTCGCTTGCTTTAGCAATAAAATTGCTCATAAAATCAAGTGACCAATTTGTGGAGCATGCCTACTATGAGCAAACTACTTGGTAGGCCTAGAAAGGCCTGCACAAAGTGTGGGCAAGACATGAGTAGGCATTTGCATAGTAGGGGGTTATCAAACCTCCATGTTGAGAAGGATCTACTAATTTTATCATTTGCTTTGAAGCAATTGTGCTTTACTAACTTGATCACTACAATCAAGTGAACTACTTGATATCACCCTTGAAAATCTAGTCAGTTGGGTTGTGCCTGACATGGGCTCCCCTTTTGCACTAGCCTTCCTTGAGAGGAATGAAGTGTCCAAGAAAAGCACTCCAAAAAACTTTAAAATCATCCAACCCCTTGTAGACCGAGTGAATCTCTCAATTATGTGAATGAATCACCTATGATAATGAGTGAATCACTTCATTTTTAGAAAGCTTTATAAAAGCCTCAAAAGTGAGTGAATCACTCTAATTTATTAGCAAATCACATTGAATTGTGAGCAAATTTCCCTCTTTCTAGGTAGCCATTTTCCATACTTATTTTTCAAAATTTTATAGTTGACCCCCATATTCTCCATTTTTCATACCAAGTCAACATAGATACCATTTCTATATTGTTTAAACTCTTTTGTGCTTGAGGCATGCCCTATTTTACTACCTTCCATTGTCTCTACCCCACCCATATCTACTCCACTATCACCTATTGCAATTCTAGTGAAGGTCATATCATAAATGAGACCATCATAGAAAAAGAAAATGAGGAAGTGAAATAGGTAAGGCTCATCTCCTCTAATATATTTGAGGAGTTTTATTATGATTCCTAACAAAGGGTAGAGGAGGTAAATTGCATGTATTCCATTGGACAAGGAAGTAGGCCCTTAGGAGGTTGAAATTGGGATCCTAAACTAACTCTTCTAGAATCAGTTGCATATAGAGCTCAGGGTTTGCCATGGACCTTGTGTTTCAAGTTTGGATCTACTCAAAGTTAGTAGAAATAATTATGGATAAATGTGACCCCCTAATCAAATATTTCATATTTCAATAATGTACTAAAGAACCATTCAATATAAGGGAGGAAGTCATAAGGAGAATGCTTAAGGTAGTTGATGACCTAGCTATGTGGGTTTCCTACAACCCAAAAATCCAAATGGATCTCTACTATAGACACATGAGCACCTACTAGCAAGATTTCTTAATATCATACCTAAAGAAACCCAGCTTTCTAATTAACTTTAGTATTCCATTTAAGTTGGACTTATTCAAGGAGGGTGTATAAATCACGTTGTTTAGCATAGCCAAAATTTTGAGAAATAGGAATGATATAAAATATTATGAGAAAAATGTCAACATGCTTCATTATATACATCCTATAAACCTCTCATAGATGATTTACTGTGAAAAATACATAGCAGATCAAGTGGACAGTAAACTAAATATTTTCAAGGAGGAAATAAAAATCAACTACATGTACTTGATTTGGCTTATTTTCTATTAGAAGGATTGGTTCCCAACCCTATAGCTAGAATAAGTAGGATCCTATGACCAACCCCTCTCATTTGTTGAATTTATAAATATACCCTACTAAGAAGTGGGTAAGACCTCATATCACTTCTATAACGAGTTGTATGATTCCATCATGGAAAATTTTAGGAGACAAATACAATGTTTTTCTAAATATATACAAAAAATTCTAAGCATTGGATAATGGTTGAACAAAGACTTCTAATTTGAGAGGACTTAGTCGGTTATCTACCTCTATGGATTTTCAACCATACCCTTCGAGTTGCCTACACAGATGCCCAACTACATTTTCAATCTAGAATATGTATAAAACCTTGATTACATGAACCTAAATTATTTCAAGGGATAAAAAAATACCACCTTCTACCAACACAAGTAGCCAATCATTAATATTATCCCAAAGTTGCATGGGTTCCACCAAGTAATAGAGGTGATATTAAGAGATATGGGCTTAGAACAATTTAAGATATTGCTAGTCCTATGACCCATAAGGAATATTTGAGAATATATTAAGAACTAAAATTTTGCATACCTTCTTTGTTTATGAGAAGATATAAAATGTATAGCAAGAGGTGAATGCAAACGAATAATTGGACTTTGTCACTCTACAAAGCAACTATGGATAGAAGACAAGATCTTAAGTTGGTATACCAACCCACCATGTTGGCATACCCTCTACATGAAGGTGAAGTATGAATTTGACCTAGAAATTAAGATGAACCATCAGAAGCTAGGGGCACTTAGAAAACTAGGGTATGCCAACTAAAAAATTCTAGCATGAAAGAGGATGAGGTATGAGATAGGCATGATTACCAAGACTATCATGGATGGCCCATTTGAGGTTGAGTTCTCTGTTATATGGTTCAAAAGATACCCCAAGAGTACAAAGAGGTCCAAGGTGATCAATGAGGTGGCAATCAGTACCTTGGCCTCTCAAACACCAAAGAAGAAATTGGTACCCAAAATCACAATCTTTGTTGTACTAATGACTCTAGTAGTGGTCAGTTTAGTTGTAAGGTAGATAACTATCAAGGGGTAAAGATATATTGATATATGTAGGTCTATATTTGTCAAATTTATTATAGCCAATGAATAGCAAAGGTAGACAACTCAACTTGAGGAGGGGGAAATCCTTTAAGGAGACTCCTCTTCCAAGGTGGCCAATGAATAGTGATCATTATTGTTACCATCCTCGCTTTGCTTTCAAAATCCACTACTTCCTCTTATTTTTATCCATACTTATATTCTTGCTTATTTTCTTCCTTCCCATTATTCTACTACATTTCTCTTACCTTCTACTAGTACAACCTATAGTTCTTCAAGTGACACATCAGCCTTAATAGTTTTTATCATGGTTGGGACCACACCAATCATGTCGTTCCCATCACCTACCATATAGTTCATAAATATAAAACCATTGGTCTTGTATATTACATCACTTCCATTATACATGATATCACCAACCATGTCGCCTCTTTCCAACACACTAGTGCATTTGACATCATAGTCTACTCCCAATATTTCCACTATGTTTTCCACGATCACTACACAACTTTCTCCACTCACTCAACCTTTCACTTTTACATGCCTACCATACCAATACTCAAATTAAGTAAGCTTCTCCCATAGGTGGTTATGCCCACTTTCCTATCTTAAGGGGTTGAATTTTTAGGAGCACCCCCTCAAACTAGCATGATTGTTAGGCCAATCTTGAGCTTTGCATGTAAAACAATGTGTGAACTTAAAGAAATAGATCTATCCAAGGTGTTTGATGTCATTATTGCTAGAAATAATAATAGAATAAAGAGTACACATAACTTAGTGATATTACTTTCAAGTCATATATCCTCATGAAATTGTAGTCAACAAGAATAGTGGATAAGATTTATATTATTGAAGTTATTGAGTCTAGCCCATCCAAATTAGCACTAGCCTCTACTAACTTAACTGCCAAATTTTTTGAGCTAGACCTAAATAATATTGACTCTTATGTGGTCTAGCTAGTAAATTAGCTCATAATTGGAATAGCCATGAAATTTGACAACCTAGAAGTTGAGGATGAAACAAATCACAAGAGAAATAGAGATCTCAAAGTAGAAGTGGCACAACTAAATAAATAGAGAGATCAAATTTAATTAGAACATGAGGTTCCTAGAGGAGAAACTTCATAAATATATCAACTAAATAAGTAGGTCAAGGACCTTAAGTGCTTACTTGATAAGGCTAATAAGTACCAACAACTCAAAGACCTCACAAGATAGCTTATGCAGGAGCAAATTCAACTCTAGTAGACCTTGAAGGAAAGAGATCAACAAATCGTATAATTTACAACATCAATATAGAAGGAGACGTTTTTAGACCCTAAGGAAGCACAA
This sequence comes from Wollemia nobilis, assembly GCA_028583015.1. Taxonomy (NCBI): domain Eukaryota; kingdom Viridiplantae; phylum Streptophyta; class Pinopsida; order Araucariales; family Araucariaceae; genus Wollemia; species Wollemia nobilis. The sequence goes on from JAQPPZ010001195.1 coordinate 3,178,197, forward strand.
ATATCCAAAATGTAATGTCCCTTTGGGAAAAATTGAGGGAGATGAAAATTCTTGAGTACTTTCGGTTGATCTCCTTTACAAAAGAGAGCCTACAAAAGGTTGTAAAAATAGTTGAGCAAATAGAGAAACAACTATCTATAATAAGTGAGTACCAAGAGGTCATTAAATTCCTCTTACCCATGATAGTGTTAGGCACAACAACTTTGAATAGATCTCAAGGACCTAGTAAGAAAATTAGAAAAAATATTATATGTTCAAATAAACCTCTAAGATTACAAGGATAATTTGGCATTGTTAAAGACCCAAGTTTAGGAAATAGACAAGAATTTTTAGGGACTAGTTGCTATAAGGATGCTTGATATATTTGATCGGTAGGAACATATCATGTATGATGGCATCGTAGATGCCATATTCAAAGAAGAGAAAATAAAATTCAATCAAGGGGATGTAGTTGAACCTATAATAATATTGACCCAATATACACCAAGATCTATGAGCTTGTTAGAAAAAATGAGCTTTTAAAAATCCTTTTGAAACAAAATAAGAGATGCAAAAGACATCACCTCAATTCATTTGTTGAGTGATGTAGAATGAAAAAAATTGTTGGGATTGCTACAACAAAAGACTTAATAATGAGAAACAAAATTTTAACAATTTCTTAATGGAGGTCTCAATTTTTTAGACTTCATGTCTAAGGATAAAGGTAGGATCTAGGATCTCATGCTAATTAAACTTAGCACCCTATGAATTCACTAGAAATGTAATGCCTTAGAACTACCATAGGATTTACAAATTTTGAAGGAACATGCAGTAGAGAAATTAGACATTAGACACCTCATAAAACCTTGCAAAAATTTTCTAAGTATGGCTCGGGTACTAATTTATTTGTAAAAGAGACAGATTGGCTCCATAGAGTGATTCATTTACAAAATAGGTTGATTAGCTCTAGGAAATTATCTACTGGCAAAAGTAACTGATTGACTCTAGAGATTTTTTTGCTTAATAAAAAGTGTTACTTTGCTTGCATATGCAAGCAACTTGCTTACAAAAGTGAGTGATTCACTTGCTAAATAGAGTGAACCACTCATATGATCACAATGGTAAATCAAAAGGCACAAATCTGGAGTCATTTTTTTTTTAAATAATATTTTTGCATGTAATGGCGTATTAAGTCATTTTAAAGCTTTATAATCTCGTTACAGGTATGTAATATAAAGAGACCCCAAATATTTATTTTTACTAGGAGTCATATTTTCTTACCCCATGTAACTCAAGGGTAAACTTTGACTATAGACATGGGCCTAGGTCCCTCATTGTATTCATCTTCTGACCATGAGAAATCATAGCTACACTTTGTAAAAATCATAATGTGTTTTGACCTCACAAGATTATAATAAATTGACAAGTCCTTAAGCATTCCATCAGTGACACTGCCCTCTTAGTTTGCTAAGTGTACGATAATTGTGGCATGGTACTTTTAGCCCATATTGTCATTCACTTTTCAATTTCATAATATAATGAATGGGTGTACATTGAATTTATTTGACTTTTCATGCGTTAATTGATCACACACTTTCTTGGCTAGGGTTTAAACTCATATTTGCTTTGAACCACTCACACCCTTAGACTTTTATGCATTTTGATTTCTACATTTTAGTTTTTGTATTTTACTTTCTTTGCAAATTTGTGTAGGTTAGTGTAGGAGTATTCTACAAGGAATTATGGAGATTCAACCTAAATTCAATGGTTGGGAGAAGGTATTTGCAATCAATTCCAACTTTTTGAATTTATAATTGGGCCACAAATCTTAATTTAAATTCAAATTAATTCCTTGGTTCAACACTAGCTCAAAATAAAGTAACTCTATTACCAAAAAAACAATGTAAGAAGATAATTTATCATGCACATAAGTTTATTTATTAATGGTTTATCAAAAGAACCCTAGTGTAGAAATTTTTCTTCCATCACACTAGGTACAACTTGTTAAGGATGGTCTCAATAAATAGATGCACTTCTTCACTCATACTTGGATATTTTTTAGTATTTATAGGGCGTACTACACTGCTTGATGAAGCACCAAATTGACTTTCTTTCAGGATCAATCCTTGATCAACCTTACTTGATAGTCCACTATACCATCAACCAATTTAGGAGAATAATGAGATTAGGTGATAAATACAAGATCTAATTTATTAGAGCAAAGATCATACCAAGTTCATTCCATTATGGAAGTCTCATTATTTTAGTGCCAAAGGAAGATGTACTATACCAATTCATAATTTCTTTTATGATTGTATACTTGGATGATATTTTCATATTCAACATATATGAGAGAAGCATGTACAACATGTGTGTGAAATTCAGCATACAATGCACCATCATAGGCTTCAATATGACTTGGGAAAATGCACCATCCATAAAATTAAGATATCCTATTTAAGATACAACATTGACTACAATGACATACATGTAAACTTAAAGAATATTCATGTCATTCAAGAATGTTCAACTCCAAATAATGTGACTAAACACAAAATCTTTCTAATCCTTTTCAACTTCTATTGTAGGTGTGTGCTAGGATTCTCACATGTCTCATGGAAATTCAACCAAATCATGCAAGGGTAAATGATGTTATATTAGATGTATGAATAACAATAAGCATTTGACAAGCTCAAACAATTCCTCTTCTCAATTCTAGTGCTATCCATACCATACATTGCTTATCCTTTTGAGTTTGATATTAATGCATCTAATAATATATTTGTCATCATCTTGATCCAAAATGGGTATATGATAGCATACCATTCTAAGACACTCAATTGTATAGATCAATGCCACTAAAAATATAAAAAGAGTTGTCTACCATTGTTCACGTTGTTTGATAGTTCTATCACTAAATTATGGTTAAAGAAACCATCATCTATGTTGATCATAGGCCTCTACAATTTCTTCATACTTAGAGTAGACTAAAAAATGTATACCACATGATGTGGATGATTTACCTACAATAGTCATGCCTTGTGATCAAGCATTAAAGGGGTAATAAAATTAGGTAGGTGACTATCTAATCTATTTGCCATTACAAATGCTATTGAAAATTCTAGATATTATAAATTATAACATTGATTATTGGAATGCATTATATCTTGATGGTACCAACTTTACCACCATAAATCACTAGATGATATAGGAAAATCCAATAGCAAACCATCACCTTAATTAAGGGTTGTATCATCTTGGAAATATCTATATACTTATAGTACATCATACCAACTACTCATCTAGAAAGTATACTCTTCCATGGTAATAGGATGCTTTAGTGTTAGAAAGATACTCGGAGCACTATAGTATTACTTTCACTAGCCATACATGCACTAAGAAGTGAAGATCTACATCAAATATTATATATGTTACAATATTACCAAATTAGAAAACAAGTTGGAATTCTATACACATTTACTAGTTCCTTTAGGTCTTATGATTATCTATTAGGGTTACCAACCACCAAGAATAAAAATAACTATATTTTCATGGTTTTCGATAGGTTTACAAAGATGATAATCATGATCATGTGTAAAAAATAGCAATGATATAGCAAATATTACAAATTTATTACTTTAGCATGATTGGTTCCACTTTGGCATCCCAAAATATATCATCTTCAATCAAGAATAATTGTTTATTAGCAATTTCTAGCACTATCCCTAGGAGTAAATCAACACCAAGTTATAACATTTTACAACTTTCCATCCAAATACTGATGGGAAAACCAAGGTAATTAATAGAATGTTAGTGCTTCTAATTTGCATGTATAATCATCAACACTCTTGCATGTGAGATGACATTATTTTAAACATCTAACATTCTTATGATATGTCTCTTCATAATTTGATAGGCAATAGTCCATTTTAGGCATCCTTTGGACTTTTAGCCAAGCAAATCCATGAACATTTCCTTCCATATTCCTATTAGCACTATTATGCCAACATGGATCAAGGATGTAAGTGATTTTTGTAGCAAGTGAAACACATAGAAACTCGTGCATAAGAAATATTTGAGAACCAACAAGAAAAATACAAGAAGTCCCATGATACGCATCAAACTCCACACAATTTTTATTATAAATATAACATTTGGCTCCACTTAAAGGAGAAATACTTTTGTAGCCCATACTATAAGGTCAAACCACTATGTTATGGTCCTTAAAGCATCCAACACATGAAATGTGAGAATTTTTTTATTTTTGGTTTGTCATCTTGCTTGCAAATGCATTTAATATTTCATGTAGAACTCTTTAAATTGTTTCATTCTCCTTTGGTAGAGTCAATGGTTGTACAACATCCAATAGACTTAGATTCTACTTAGTTGGAACCTACAACCTAGACCAATTGATTGATGTGACCAGCAAATTCATTCCTAGGGTATACATAACCTATTCATTGATGTTAAGAGTGGTAAGTTTATAATGCAATTCAAATAGTACAAGCTTTACTGACCCAAATTTTATTTCCATAGTTGGATGCTAATATTATGGTAACTATCACTTCCCATGGGGGATGGGTGATGTAATCAAATAATGGGTTTCCCAAGTCTCCAAGGATAATTATGTGATAATATTTTTACCTTGTATGCCTTGGTTCTCACTTGGATATCTGACCATATAAGAAATGCAATAGTCATATATATCTCTAGACTTATTTAGGGTGTCAACTCAACTTGCAATGGTATTACCACCATGGTGGTAACCTTGCCTTGGTACCAATGACTTAGGTGCGCCCACACATATAGGCAAAGACACTTATAATGCCAACACCACTTATCACTATTAAACAAAAATACGTAAATAAGACATATTTCCAATGCTAGACATAAAGGATACTTACCACTTGGCACCTTGTAAATTAACCTTAGTTCCAAAAGAGGTAAAATAAATAGTTCTATAACTACCATTGAAACTACTTGATCAGGTTGGACTCTTACCACTCCACATCCCAACCGCTTTGTAATTGGTATATGTTTGTTTATAGCTTAGGAATGTCTTAGTGTAAGGGTTCCACTAGTCCTTTTCTTGTCCTTTCTCTTTGTCATTCTTATTGTTACATCTCTCTCTTGTTGACTTTGTTTGTCCCTATAGTTCTTGTACTTTTATTTTGCTTATCTCACTACATAGAAATTGTTGAAGTATTTGTAATCTAGTTTAATTAGGTAAAATATGACAGTGATGAAGTTTCTATGAGTACTTTTGATGTATGAAGAGATTTACATAAACTTATTCCAGAATACTAAAGCAGAATTAAATAACTTAGAAGAAAAATGAGAACTCACAATAAACATGCACATATAACACACGAGATTTACCCTGGTTCACCCGATATGGGCTACTCCAAAAAAACAAGAGCCACACCTCCTTGATATTATTATTCACTTCCTTGCCCAAAAATGGGACATTACAATAAAATATAAAGGAAACTCTTACAACCCTAAACCACTATGTGGTATTAGAATACAATGGGCACAACACCATGGGCTAAACCACCCACACCCACCAACCACCCACCAACCATGGGAATCCCGAAAATCGCTCCAAAAAAGGGGGAAAATTTTTTGGTGCTTCACACCGAAAAATGCCTTCGACGTAGCCGGGGGCTACCGCCCCCTCGAACCCCCGGGAGGGCTTCGCCCTCCTCTTGAGGAGCTCCGCTCCTCTTACCCTTTCGTACCTACCGTACAATACTTCCTCGACAAAGGATGAGACACATCCAACATTCTCCCACTTGTTGAATACTTTGCCAGACCCATTTCAACTGTACAAAATCTGAACTTTTCTGTGCTAACTGCCTTGGTTAAAGCATCTGCAACATTTTCCTTCGTATCCACTTTTTCTAGCAACACTTTCTTCTGTTCAATCATGTCCCTGCTGAAATGGAACTTTGTATCAATGTGCTTCATTCTGGAATGGTAAGCAGGGTTCTTTGCTAGAAATATAGCACTCTGACTATCACAATTTATCTTCACAGCTCCTTGAAAGAACCCAGTTTCAGCACATAGTCTTTGTAGCCATACTGCTTCCTTACTGGCATCGGTGGCTGCCATGTACTCAGCTTCAATGGTTGAAAGAGCAACAACAGTTTACCTTTTGCTCATCCAACTAACAGCTCCTCCAAACAAATTGAATACATAAGCACTAGTAGATCTTCTGTTGTCCAGATCTCCAGCCCAATCTGCATCAACAAACCCTTCTATATCCAAGGATTTGTCTTCTTTACCTGTACCTTCATAACAGATTGAAAAATCAGATGTACCACGCAAATATCTGAAAACCCTTTTTACAGTAGTCCAATGCTCTTTACCAGGTTTAGACATATATCTACTCAAAACTCCCACTGCATGGGCAATATCAGGTCTAGTACAGACCATGGCATACATTAAACTCCCTACAACATTTGCATAAGGAACATGGGACATTTCTTCTACCTCTTCTTCTATTTTTGGACATTGTTCAGTAGACAATATTTCACCCAATGGAATAGGTACCTTCACTGGTTTGCAATCCTGCATATTGAATCTCTTCAACACTGTCTCAACATATTTTTTCTGATCCAGCCACAACTTTCTGTTAGAACGATCTCTGTTTATTTGCATACCCAAAATAAAATTTGTAGGGCCAAGATCTTTCATGTCAAACTGTGATGCTAACTGAGACTTCACTTCCCTGATCATTTTCTTACTGTTTCCAATTAGTAACATGTCATCAACATACAAAACTATAATGACAATTACATTACCAATTTTCTTTGAATATACACAGTGATCAACATTGCTACGAACAAAATCAATTCCTAAGACATAAGTATCAAATTTTTGATACCACATTCTAGGTGATTGTTTCAGTCCATACAGATATTTCTTTAACTTACATACAAGATCCTCCTTTCCTGCAACAATGAAACCTTCAGGCTGCCTCATATAGATTTCTTCCTCCAAATATCCATGAAGGAATGCAGTTTTTACATCCATTTGCTCTATTTCAAGATCAAAAGCAGTAGCCACAGATAACAAAAATCTAATTGAGGTTAGCTTTGCAACAGGAGAAAATACTTCACCATAATCAATTCCCTCTACCTGAGAATAACCTTTAGCAACCAGGCGAGCTTTATATTTCTCCACTTTACCTTCAACATTCTGCTTCTTCTTGAAAATCCATTTGCAACCTATTGCTTTTCTTCCACCAGGTAATTTCACTAAATCCCATGTTTTGTTCTTTTTCAGGGCCATCATTTCCTCATCCATGGCCTCTTCCCAATAGTTTGCCTCTTCAGAATTAATAGCTTCTCTAACTGTTCTAGGATCTTCATCAGTAATAGATAATACAAAAGAAGTAGGAAAAGCAGATGGACTATACCTTTCAGGTTGCCTTCTTTCCCGTGTTGATCTCCTTACCACAGGTGTATGAACCTCTTGTTCATCCTCATCCAGATCCTCTTCTATCTGATCCTCTTCCAGATCCTCTTCTGTGTGATCTTCTTCCATGAGATCAAATTGGACCTTTTCAGGTTCTTCTTCTATTACTTCCTTCCTGTGATCACTTTTCATTTCCCTAAACACCACATCTCTACTATAGACTGTACTTTTAGTTTCTGGATTCCAAAGTTTATATCCTTTAACACCATATTTATAACCAATAAAGATACATTTAACAACCTTATTATCAAGCTTACTTCTTTTCTCCTTTGGAATATGCATGTATGCATCACAACCAAAAACTCTAAGATGTGAGAGAGAGGGTTTCTTACCAAACCATGCTTCAAATGGAGTTTGATCCGACAATGCTGATGTAGGAGATCGATTTCGCAAGTAGCATGCCGCACTCACTACCTCAGCCCAGAATTCCTGTGCCAAACCTGCACCACTGAGCATACTTCTAGCCTTTTCCATGAGTGATCTGTTCAATCTCTCAACAACTCCATTCTGTTGGGGTGTATATGGAGTAGTCTTCTGTCTTGCAATACCACATTGCTTACAAAAATCCTCAAATTTATTTGAACAATACTCTCCTCCATTATCAGACCTCAACACCTTAATATTTTTCCCAGATTGATTTTCAACAAGTGCTTTAAATTCTCTAAACTTATCAAACACTTCATATTTACTCTTAAGAAAATAAATCCATGCATATCTTGAAAAATCATCGACAAAAGAAGCATAGTATCACGATTTTCCAAGGGATGGTATAGGAACAAGACCAAATATATCACTATGAATCAGATCTAATACCCCTCTTGATCTAGCAGCACCAGATGGGAAACTCACATGATTTTGTTTGCCATAAATACAATGTTCACAGAAATCAAAAACCATTGAGCAATCAGGGATACCATGAACCATACCTTTTGTGTGCAGGGTACGCAATCCCTTTTCTCCAATATGTCCCATTCTTTGATGCCAGAGTGTTGAGCTTTTATCTGATTCAGCCACAAGAACAGTTGAGCTATTGCACTCATTTGTCATAGTGCTTCCCAATAGCTTATACAAAGTTCCAATCCGAACTCCTCTTGCTAACACCATTGATCCACGAACCATTTTGCATGAATCCTTACTAAAACTGACATTTACTGCTGCATCAACCATTTTGCTTACAGAAATTAAATTTCTAGCAAGGCCCAGAATATGCATCACACCTGGGAGGGTTTTAACCCTACCATCCTGCAACAATATTTTCACCCTTCCATGACCAATGATTCTAAGTGGTGAATCATCTCCCAATAATACCTCCCCTCCATCATATCTTTCATATTCACTGAACCAACCCCTATGAGGGGTCATATGAAAAGAGGCACCTGTATCGATCAACCAATCATTTTTATCTGAACGTGTGGAGCAAGATGCCAGATATACATCCCCTCCTTCATCATTGGATTTATGTGCCTCTGTGGAAGTGGATTCATCAGACCTCTTTCCAGAATCAATATTCTTTGATCTGCAATCCTTCTTCATGTGACCAGGCTTACCACATTTCCAACATTTTCTCTCAAACTTTCCACGAGACTTGGATCTACCTCTAGACTTAGATCTATCACCAAATCTTGTTTTATCCTTTTCCTTGGCACGCCCTCTCACTGTTAGGGCATCCTTTGAAGTGCCCTCCATGGCTTTTCTCCTCATATCCTCTGATATTAGAGATGCCACAACATCCTCAAACTTCAATGTGGATGTTGTTGTACTACCAATTGCTACAACTAGGTTATCCCACGAATCTGGTAAAGAACATAGCAAAGTAATACATTTATCTTCCTCACTTAACTTAATATCAATAGATGTAAGTTGACTTACCACTGTATTGAATGCATTCAGGTGATCTGCAATTGAATCCCCTTCATTCATCCTGAGATTGTACAGTTTCTTTCGGAGAAATAATTTGTTCACCAGGGACTTAGATTGATACAGAGCCCCTAACTTCTCCCAGAGATCCTTTGTAGTAGCTTCTCCAGAAACATTGATTAGGACTGAATCTGCAAGACACAATCGAATCAGACTCCTTGCTTTTCGATTCATCTTTTCCCAATCTTCATCTGATGTAGCTGTAGGTTTTGTTTTTTCAGAAATAACGGCCCACTGATCTCTGTCCACGAGCAGATCCTCCATATTTAACTTCCATAGCTCAAATATTTTTCCATCAAATTTCTCGATCTCGATCCTTGATTGACTTCCCATCATTTTCCTTCAAGCTCCTTCTGCAAAAAACCTCACACTCTGAAATAGGTTTTCTCTAACTCCTAGAAACCCTAGAAACTCTTCAAATGAAATGAAACCCTAGCAATAAAGGCATCCCCCTATGGCTAACAACTTGGCTCTGATACCAAATGAAGAGATTTACATAAACTTATTCCAGAATACTAAAGCAGAATTAAATAACTTAGAAGGAAAAATTAGAACTCACAATAAACATGCACATATGACACACGAGATTTACCCTGGTTCACCCAATGTGGGCTACTCCAACAAAACAAGAGCCACTCCTCCTTGATATTATTATTCTCTTCCTTGCCCAAAAATGGGACATTACAATAAAATATAAAGGAAACTCTTACAACCCTAAACCACTATGTGGTATTAGAATACAATGGGCACAACACCATGGGCTAAACCACCCACACCCACCAACCACCCACCAACCATGGGAATCCCTGAGATTTAAACCATGTTGAAGTTAGATGTTAATTGGGGATTTCATATTATTATAAATACCTCCCAACGACTGATCTATTACATCATTTTATGATGTGAGATAGTGGGGCTTCCTATAGGCACCCAACCCTTATTCCTCTTATTTGTTTCTCTCTATAATTTTTTTTAGATATTTTCTTATCTTCTCTATATATTATTTTGGTGAATATATATTTTGAAATGTTTCTAGAAAGTATTATGAAATCCAACATGGTATCAAAGCCAATACAAAGCAAATTTGCTCAATCACACAAAGGGTTGTATAGAGAAAATCATAGCAAATATGGATGAACCATTAATTTTGTTGGATTCCTTGCAAAATTTTACGAGGGTCTAAGTTCAATACTTTTATGGCTTTTCTATTTCATTTTGCATTTGATAATTTCCATTTGTTCTTCATAATCTGAATTTGAAATTTGGAGTACTCTATAGAATATTCTATTTTTACAATAGAAAAGTAGCGGACAAGCACAACATTTTTTTTTGGCATGTGGGCATTTTTGGTTCTAAATATCAATATGTAGGATAGAATCCACTTTATTAGCATAAGAATAGTGTAATGGTTTGGCATGTATTTGGCAAGTAGGAGGTCTCATGTTTGAAATGCATCGACACCTTATAAATGTGACCATGGGGTGGAGGCCTTTAGGAGGTTTGATCTTTATGATTGTTATATATCTTATATTCTAAATGTATTTTTTGAAGCTTTTCCAATTTACTTTGTGATAGCACAATCATATCTCCTTGTTGACTCCTGTTGAGACTATAGTTTGAAGCATGTGAGCAAACTTTTTTTAATGCACATTCCTTTTGTGTGTTGGATAGTGTTTTATTAGATAATAGAAGTAGCATGTCCAAGCATTGGCACTATTACAATGGTAAGGTGCTTTCCTTTAAAAAAAATGTCTCATGATCAAGGTACACCCATCATTTCCCTTATTACAACTAATGGTTGTAAGGAGACATGCGTTGGGTATTTGTACATTTTACATTTTATAAATGTATGTGCATAGTTCAAAATTTGGGTATGCTATTATGGCTATTAAATATACCATAGGGCACTTGACTAGGTTAATAAAATGTAAAATTCTAGGTTCGAATATGTGTTGTTTCAAATCATCGATATTAGCAAGTAAAGCACAAACCGTATACCCTTGTATCAAATTTATAGATGAATTCTACCAATTAGCTTATGCCAACTTGCATTCTCTTATTCATCATACCAGCGTAATTGGAAATACAGTAAGAGTGATGTCAACATAACCCAGGTGGCACCTTCAAGATGCGATGCATGGTAGCCCCAAATTGGAAAAAAATTTAAGGTTTAGAATTTAATATTTTAACTTTTTGAGCAGTAATATGCCCAAATTTCTTGAGATCATAAATTTTGCATATGAAGGTGTTGTAGGATTATTTTTTATAGATTGCATAGTTTTTTGAGCTCTACAAATTGGTCATAATAAGTTCAAAACTTTGTTAAAATTTTGAGGAACTTTTTGTGAAAATTTGGCTCAGTTAGGATTCTCCTCTTTATTTTGATGCAACATTAACTCCAACAAGCACATTGACGTGGTGGTTGGTAAGCGTTGCTCACATACAGTAGATCTATGATTTAAATCCACAAAGTAGTAAGGTTGAATTTGACCAGTATTTCTTCTAGATGTAGCAGTCACAAGATTTTTGGATCAATCATGCATAATAGACTCAACATTGTCCCTTGCTACCTTGACCAGTGTAAATCCTTTAAAATCCTTCTTAAGCAAGAAGGTCATGGGTTCAAAACTCATTTTCACTTTTTTCTTTTATTAGAATACTCAAGGTTTGACGTCTTCAATAAGTACCAAACATCTAATTCCAACTGAGCTCATTGGTGTAGTGGTTGGTTAATCGTACTATATTTGGGAGATTGAGAGTTTAATTCCCTATGTTTATCTTTTTGCACACTTCTCTCACAATGTGCTTCCTTCCCATGTCTAAGACATGGTGTACTCTCTAAATCCAATAACCTATTGGCATTGTGGTTGGTAATCTTTTGGTTGGAAGAGAAGTATATTTTGGATGGTCAGTATAAGGTACACTTTGCTCCAATGGATCCCTTCCTAACCATTTGGGTTGATAACTTGGATACCCACACATTGCTCCATGATTCAACTACTTTCTCTTGAGATTCAAAGATAAATTGTGGTCATCATATTGTATGTTGAGGATCTTCTCATGTGAAGCTCAACATCTTGGATTCAAAATGTGGAGTCATGACTTCATGTTCATGGAAGGGTTGATCCATTTTGTGTAATTTTTGCAATAGAACATAGCAAGATCATTGGCTCTTTCAAGCATTTTTTATGAGGGTGATGTATCATCTCTAATATCCCCTCTCCGTGGCCACTCAACTTAGATTGTGAGAGGGCATTGAAGTATACATAATATAATCTTATTAGGCCAAGGATGATAATGATGAAGTGGCTAGTACTCTTGAAATAACCTACAAGCAAGTGTAGTTTAAGCCTACAAGCATATTTATGTAAGCCTACCACTACTTTTGATGTAATCACTCTTAAGGATATTGCTTAAATGACCTCATGGTTAACCTTGATTGAAGGGTTTAATACATTTAATATATTGTAATTTAACCTCTAAATCAATATTATGTCGACTTAAGATTAGCTACTAATTGGAAAATAGGGTATCACTATAAATACCCCCAATGATTGATCCATTGCATCAATTTTTTATGTCAGATCATGGGGTTGCCTATGGAAACCCATTCAATATTCTTATCTAATTTTCTCTCTATAATTCCATCTATATGTTCTCTTTATTTTTCTCTCATATCCTTCTTACATTTGATTGTGGTGAATGTATGTTTCAAAAAAAGTGGAAAGTATTATGAAATCCAATAGAAATTGAGTGTACTTGCATTTAATACACCAAACACTTATATACTAAACATTTGCATTGTTGATTTTGCTACATGAACCCCATATTTTATAGTATATTTACATTTGCATTATCTATAAACAAAAGTTTATGATTTTGAGAAATATTATATTGTGCCTTATTCTTCTATAGAAATTTGAAGCACAACTCATTAGATGCCATAAGTTGTTTGGGAGAAGTGTCCTATATGCCACCACATATTAGGCCTATAGTGCAAATAAACTAACAATGTCTCCTATAAACTTTAGTAAATATTTTTAAATTAATTATTCAAAAAATTGAAGTTTCATTCATTTTCTTAAATATTTATATTAACCACTAATGTTATTTTGATACAATTATTAAATTAATACAAAATCTCATTTATAATTGAAAATTTTAAAAATATATATTAAATTCTTTTATCTTAAAAACTTTTTAATATTTTTCTCAATTCTTTTATAATATTAATAAGAATTACAGCAATGTAATAATTTTTTTTGAAAGAACATAAAAACTTTCTCATTCTTATTATAAAATTAAATTTAATTATAAATTATAAATTATAAATTTTTAAATATCCACCAATCAAATAAAACAAATTAAAACTATCTTAACATCAAAATATTTAACATATACTACCGAGAATTTTAAAAAGTGGAAAGCACATAGATAAATGTCTCCGCAACCAGAACTTAATACTCTCTTTTCATATACATAAAAGAATCGACAAAGTATTTATAAGAAAACTACCATCATAATAAAAAGCCCAACATTTTTACTATTACAGTATCTCGGTTTGGTGTGCTCTTTCCTTAACAGTTAAAATGATTTTATTTTTAATTTATGAAAAATAATTTTATTTTATTTTAAATAATAAAAAATAATTTTGTGTCAACAATTTATAAAATCTTATTATGTTTAATTTTAGTTTTTTAATAATTATTATTAAAACAGTATAAGAGGAATACCAATGTTATAGATGGATCTATAATATTAATTAATTTGTATAAAAATAATTTTAATATTTTTTAAGTTAATCATGTTTTTTCGGCTTTGTGTTTGGTTAATTATTATAAGGTTAATAATGTATTATAAAAGAGTACGAAACATATCAAAGAGTTTAAAAGGTTGTCTTCAATAAAAAATAATCTAATTTGGTTTAAGTAAAAATAAGTATTTATATCTTTATTGTGTATGGTAAGTAGATTTTGATTTTTTTCAAATACAAGTATAAATTAAATAATTATTTTATTTGTTTATGATGGTAAATAAAGGGGTTTTGAAAGGACCCTAAACCTTTTACATTTGCAGAGGAGAAAAATCATTTATAAAACCTACATATTACATAATTAAACAATGATTTTGTTAACTATTCATATGACCTGATTTAATTACAAGATAATATATAAATTTATATGATTTTATGTGATATAGATGCATTATAAAATTACTATCTTTCAAATGTTAACGTGTATTCAATGTGTTTCTTTGAGGTGTGATTTTTTAGAGTTAACATTAAGACGTTGCCCATGGAAAATGATGTTACATCCCAAGAAGTTCAAGTCTTGAAGAGTTAAATGTAAGCTTTAACAAAAGCATTGACTTCCTAGGAAGGAAGTGCAGCTAGTGGAGGAACAAGTGCAACGAGGTCAATGTCCTTCTACTTAGGACACGATTGTAAAAGCGTTTTAAGTTTGGTCAAGCATTTTTGGAAAATATTGAAATTAGGAAAGGAAGTCCAAAAATTGTTTAAAGAGTATATTTTTCTAAAAGGGCCGCAACTTTTATTTTACAGCATCACTTTCCTTAAGAGTGTTATTCAACATCTCTGATAGCCTGAAACCAAATCCTTCTAATTCGCCCACGAGCGTGGATTGAGATTGGACCTGATTCATTAATCAAAGGTTTTAGGGAAATATTGAAATTGGGAAAGAAGGTTCATGAATTTCATAAAAATTTAAAGGTTGAAGTTTTGCATCATTGGTTGTCAACTATTGAAAAGTTTTCTTAATATTTTTTGTTTCTTAGAGATTGAGAAGGTACAGTTTAGTATTGCCAAGCTAGACAAAAAAGTTGATGTGTGGTGGTAGAGTTATACAACCAAATTAATTAGCCTAAAAAATCATCTTCCTTCTAGTTGGGATGATATTGTGAAAGCATTTAAGGAAAAATTTTATTTTAACCTCAAAATTACAAAATTATGAGCAAGCTCTATTTCAAAAGTTTCATAGTATTAGACAAGGGTTTGCTAAAATAGTAGTAAACTAAGCAAAATTATTAATGCACTAAAATTTCTTATTCAAAAGGAAATGAGAACTATAAACATAAAAATATTAGATGAAGCTATTCAAATGACAGTAATATTGAGGTAAAATTGCAAAATTAAAACTCAAGAAGGGACTAGCAAAAAAATCAAAGACACCAAAGTGCATAAAACACATATGGCAAATATTAGAGGTGGAGGTCAAACGAGTTCCCAAACTAGTTTTGGTAAGAATAGAAATTAATCTCAAATTCAATATCATGGTCGTGGTGATACTAATGGTAGACATCACTTCGGTTGAGGACGTAGAGGAAAAGGACATATCATTTGCTACTGTTGTGGTAGTGATTAGGGCTGGTCATGAGTCTTGGGAATGCACAACTGAGGTTAGAAGTCACAAGAAGCAAGAGGGAATGAGAAATATTACTCTACATATAAAAGCAAAGGAGTCCATCGAGGAAGAAGTGAATCCTCCAACAAAAGTAAGAAATATTTTGTTGCAAAGAATATTTTGTACTAAAAATAGGAGGATCCTTGGCTGCAAACAATTATTTTTACACTAAGTGAATACAAAGGTATATACCTTTGTATTTAATTTAGATAATAATGATAATCTTATAAGCTCCTGTGAGGTTTCTATATTAGATCTAAAGAAACAACCATGTCCTTATCCCTACAAGCTACGTGGGCAAAGATGAAGATGAGATCTTTTTTGGTAAATTTTAATATGGATTCTTCTATAGATCAATATGGTGTTGTGTGTTTTCAATATGAGCATGTCATATATTTTTGGGTAGTCGCAATGTGATCATGGTATGTTGCATGATGGTAAAGCCAATACGTATTCTTTCAAAAAATAGTACAAAACATAAGTTACTTCCTATTAGAGAAGAGAGGAAAAAAATTGTGATGCTTTGAATTCATAAATGTAGAACATGGCTTCTAGTAACCAACGAGTATTATTTCATATTTGCATAAGAAATAGGTAAAAGGAAAATGAACTCAACAATGTATGAGTTGCCAAAAGGTTTTCAAAATTCGTTCAAGGATCATTAGCCAAAGGAACTTCTAGTTGGAATACCTCCTCAAAGGAAAGTGTTTCATCAAATTGAGTTGAAACTTGGATATGCATTACCTAACAAGGTTATGTATTGCACTTCTCCCATGAAAGATAGAGATAAGAATACATATTAAGAAAATTCTAGAAAAAGGGCACATCAAAGAGTGCACGTGTTGTCATTAATAAATCACCATAAAAAATCACTTTCCAATTTCCTAAAGAAATGATCTTATAAATGAATACAAGGATCATGATTCTTCTCCAAAATTGATTTGCAAACTCTATCATCATATTTGGGTTATGGAAGAAGATGAATGGAATATAGGTTTTTACATCAAAGATGGTTTATGCATGGCCAACAATGACCTTCGTTGCTACTCCAAGTAATTTTATAAGGATCATGAATGAGGTATTATGCTCTTTCAATAGCAAATTTGTTGTTTATCTAGATGATTATTGGTTTTTAGTAAAACAAAAGAGGAGCATTTCATGCACTTAAAACTTTGCTTGAAAATAGGGAGAAATTGTAGCCATATTAAGAGACATGCTCTTTTTTCATAGTGAGACATATCATTTCTAAAAATGGTTTGCAAGCAGATCTGGGAAATGATAAAGCATCTTTGGAATGGCCAACTCTAAAGAGTGTCACTGAATAAGGTGTTTGATTAAGATGGTAAATTTTTACCATAAATTCATTCGATATTTTAGCAAAATTTCAACACCCTTGGCTTCTTTGATATAAGTCACTAAAAGATTTGTTTGGACAAAAGTAGCTGGAAAAAAATTCTAATTTTTGAAAAGATGTGTAGCAAAAGTTCTTATTCTAGATTTACCATACTTGAACAGAGTTTTTGAGGTTGAATGTGATTCATCAAGTGTAGTTGTTAGAGTAGTACTTAGTCAAGGTGGCCATCCTATTCCTTATTATAATGATAGTTTCAACGAGGCAATGAAGAAACATTGCACCTATGATGAAGAATTTTATGTTGGCATGCAAGTTCTATGTCATTGAAGACATTATTCAATGTCAAACGAGTTTATATTGTATACTAATCACAAAAATTTGAGGTATGTATAGACTCGAGATAAATTATATGATAGATATGCCAAATGGTTGGACTATTTATAGAGTTTTTCTTTTGTAATTAAGCATAAGATAAGCAAAAACAATGTGGTAGCTAACCCCTTAAGTGAATGAAGAGCTTTATTAGTCACTGTCTTCATTGAGGCAATAAGACTTGAACAACTAAAGAAAGCTTTTGAAACTAATGAAGATTTTTTAGTTGCTTATGGGTCTTGCAAAGAACTCTTGAAGGGATATATGAGTGTATATTTTGATTTTATGTTGCAAGATGGATTTTTGTATTGTGGTAAACAATTATGCATACCAAGTTGTAGGATAACGATACTCATTCACGAAGCACGTGATATAGGTCTTGGTGGACATTTTGGAAGAGATAAACCCATTTAACAATTAGAAAAAACAATATTACTCGAAAACCATGGCAAAAGAGGTGGCAAAATATATACATGGATGTGATATTTGTCAAATTGCAAAAGGCAATAACAAATTGTGGTAAGTATTAGCCTCTACTTATTCCCAATGCATATTGGCAACACATCAACATGGATTTTGTGTTAGGATTGCCTCGAACCCAAAGAGATAAAAAGTGATTTTTCGTGGTAGGTTCATTTTCTAAAATTGTGCATTTCATTACTTGTAAGATTATTTTTCAAAAAGGTATTATAATAGCATGGATTGCCTCTTTCTATCACTTCTAACATAGATCAAATTTTGAGTGAGTCATTTCATAGAAAATGTTGTGAACCAAACTTCAATGCAGTTCAACATTTTATCCTCAAATAAACGGACAAACTAAAGTCTTTAATTGTTCCCTTGAAAATATGTTATAATATTTGCTATAGGACAAACTAAGACAATGAGTTTTGATGCTAACTCAAGTTAACTTTCCTCTTAACGATCCTATGATTCGTTTTATAAGTTCACCTTTCCAATAGTATATAGCATGTCCCCTAGGTTATTCACCTTTTCAAATAATATATAAAATGCCTTCTAGATAAATAATTGAAGTGAGCCCTTCATATCTTGAAGCATGAATCTCTACAAATCTTGAACAACTTGTAGAAGGGATGATGAACTTCTTCAAGGGTTAAGAAAAATAGCGAACAATATAATGAAATCATAGATATAATCACTTTCAAATTGGAGATATGGTAATAATGTACTTCCAAAAAGACCAATTTCAAAAGATAAGAATAACTAATTAAAGATGATAAAATTTAGTCTATGGAATTTTGAGGAAATTGGGTGACAACAATTAATTTTTAAAACTGCCATCATATCTTGATACCTTCCCTATATTCGAAGATGATTTACGTGAGTACAACTCACAAAGAAAACCAATAGTTTTCTTAAAACGATCATCTTTTGAAATGGAGTGCATGGATGCCACAAAAATAATGTTTAAAAATGGTAGAAGAAATTCTGGAAAAGGTCATTGCACTACCGGTTTATGGATCCATGAAATCTAAGGAATGATTCTTGGTTGTGTGGAATCCTTTAACTAATGCTACATGAGAGTTGACGACAGAATTGGAAATACTTGTACACCATTTGCTTTCTAATTTTTGTCATATGAATCATATTGCACATTGATTTTTTTTCATTCAAGAGGGTCTGACGAAAGAGCATCACAAAGACTATCTATTAGATGTGTGGATATTTAACATATTGGTGAAACTTTAAATAAAAGTATACAAAGGATGGTTTTTATTTAGTGGTTTTCCCACCTCTGTTTTGCGGAACACAATTTTAAAGAGTGTCCTCTATAAAAGAATCAATGTTTACTTGACGGGTTGGTTAGAGATATGTAATTCTGCAGTCTTTTGTAATAAGTATATTTTTGAAATTCTTTCTTTAGACTCTCTTTTGATATCATGCTTAGAGCTCTGATTTTTACTCGAGATCTTTGCATAAGGACTTTGATCTATTCTCCTCTGTGTGTACCCCTCCATCACTCTGCTAATGGGAGTTCAATGAATTGCTCACACTAACTTTTGGACTCAACAATATCAGAACTTTGGATGATACAAGTTTTAATCCCAGGTTAAATTCTTAAACTCAAAATAAAGTTGGAACCTTTGTTGGAACACACCATCATTCTGCTCTCATTGTCGCCTACTGCCTCATTGCATCAAATTGCTATGTGATGGCATTGCACTTTGCTATTTGCATGAAGAGAAACACAAAGAATTATATGGAATCATATATGAGCTAACTTGATGATCACCATTTGAAATGCACCAAAAAAAAGATAATTTGGTAACCAGATATACTAAATTGTCTCATATTTGCTCAACTTTCAATGTCCTTTAATTGTAACCAATTATCCATCTGAAATCTCATTATTGCTACTTAATTTATGGTTTATTTCACAATAGTCTTTCAACTTAAATTCTCTTGTAGTGTTTATATACATAAAGTACTTTTGTCATAAAAGCTTGTTGAAAATTTAGGGTATGAAATGCAGAATACCTAAGCTGAAATAAAAAGTTGAAGCCAGTTTGTGAGCTGATCTGAGGATGCATTGACTGCTTAACAGATATCTCTGTATTTGCTACCTTTAGTTTCAACAAGGCAATTTTCATAACGTTCTTGTAGTCTTCTTGTGATATTTAAAAGGAAATGATAATGACAGAGGTTGGGAGTGCAACTTCAAGGCTTTACATACCAGTTAAGTGTTGACACTAGACCTTTTCTATTGACAAACAGAAGATAGATAAGGCCAAGGAGAAGGGCAAAAAAGGTTCTATAACATCAAGCTTTCTTTCTAAGACAACAATAATGATTCTTTTAAGTGGATAGTGTGGTGTGTACCATTAGTAGTTTTGGAGTGTTCATGCATAACTATTGTTTGTAATATAATGTAATTTTCCAACAGTATAACAGAACCACGCCAGCAAACATTTATGATACGTTGTTGTCCATCATAGGTTGAAAAATAAGTGTCAACCAAAGTGCAGATCTAGCTTAAACAAAGTAAAAAAAAAAAAAATTAGCATTTCTACTTATCACCAGAACTGATTATGAACCTATCAAATAGAATTTGTTTCTCCAACTTCCAAGTACCACTATTTTTTAGACACTAAGTAAGACTATGTGGTTTTTCCAGGAAGTGACTATACAAAACAATCCATTTTATTGCACTTGACTTCCAAATTTATGATAGTTACATCTCTCAATTTACCTTCTAAAAATGACTCAAAAAAGGATTAGTAAAATAATAACCTGCTTGTTGAGCATTTCAATGTATTTACTTCAATTATATATAAGTGTCAACCAAAATGCAGATCTAGCTTATACATAGTTACAAGAAAGTTTAGCATTTCCACTTATCACCAGAACTGATTTTGAGCCTTATCAAATAGAGTTTCATCTCTCAAACTTCCAAGTACTATCATTTTTAGATGCTAGGACAAAGTGGCCTTTCAGTGGAGTAATTATACAAAACATTCCATTTTATTGCAGTTAACATTCGATTTTACAATAGATACATCTCTGATTTTAATTTCTAAATAGGAATCAACCAAAACCATAGAAACCCAACAAGAAAGATCTGCACACAAACAGTGCAAAATCCATATGGAATGGCTTTTTTTTTACCAAACAAGCCTCACTGCTTGATATAAAGACGAAAATATTACAAAGCAGCCTGATTAACATTGGCAAGACGACTCCTTGCTTCTCCACCATAATACAACATTTGATAAATAAATGCTCACATTGGTTACAAGGATGAAACTTCCAACCTATAATGCCTTCTCAAAATCCAATGCTTAATTGAAACAAAAACTGTACAATTGAATGCAGATTACACAGTCAAATCAGAATCATGAATTTGGATTATGAGAATTTTGTTCTGTTGAAATCTCTTCAGTGCTATTTTCCCGCTTATTCCTTGAGGGGGGTAGTCTCACAAGAGGAGGCTGTGGTGTTGGACTGGGAAGTGCATAAGTTAGTCTTCCTGAAGAACTTTCAATAAGACCAGCTACACCAGCTGCGGCTGACTGAGCATTTGAGGGCAGGAAAAGATCGTGCTTCTGATCCTTGTAAGCGCTCCATACCTGTAACCATAGTACTGAAAATTATTCAAAAAAATCTCACTAGAGGATGCTTCAAACAGTTGTATGAAGCCTCAAGAACCAAGCTTATCATTATGTATAAGAGAACTGTCACAAAAATACAAAATTTGTAAAGATGTATCATACTTCCTACAGAATCCAGATGCGGATTTTATTATAATATGCATTAAGTATAGCTACAATGCTTTCTAGTGAAAGATATATGCATGCAACTCAGACTTGAAATATCGCATGAGACCAAAGCATCTAACACAGCAGATGGGTTAGTGCCTACAATATATGGTATGATATGTGCTACTGCTGGACAATCTTGTCTATCTATCCACTTCATGGCAACTTATGTTTTTGCAAGCTCACTCCTGAAAACCGTATTACTTCATGACCCATAGTGGTATTCAAACAGGACCCATCCGTATTACTTCATGACCACATAGTGGTATTCAAACAGCTTGGCTATTGTGCATGTATCACTTGGCAAGATTCAAACCTGGGTCTCCTCCTTAAAAGTCGACCGGTTGGACTGATGCCATTTGATCTGTACCATATAATATTTATTATAAATAATAAATTTGTAATACTTCATGACCACATAGTGGTATTCAAACAGCTTGGCTATTGTGCATGTATCACTCGGCAAGATTCAAACCTGGGTCTCCTCCTTAAAAGTCGACCGGTTGGACTGATGCCATTTGATCTGTACCATATAATATTTATTATAATTTAAATTGTAAAATGTTATGAATTGTTGTATATTTGTATTTGATATATGTTCTTATTTTTATCAACTACATCCAGATTTTCCAAACTTTCGGAAATTCTGAATTTTAAATTTTTCCCCTCCAAAATGAATCTAAAATTTTAAACCTTGTTGCTTCAATATTAAAAACTTCTTTTAATTAAAGAAATGATCAAGTAGTTAATCTGTACTTAATGTTCTTAATGCTTAATTGAGTATAGAAATAAATCCAAATTGGTTTTTTTGAACTTTCTTAGAGATTCTAAATTTTTGGATTTTTTGAACCTTTTCAACAAACTGAATTTTTCAGACCTCGTAACTGTGATAGACACAAATAAACTACACTTTTTTTCAAGCATTTGTCCAGATGACGTGACGAATTGATGATGATATAATAGTTAACAAAATTAACCATTAAAAGGATTTTAAAACCAATTGAAACTTGTAAATGCAGATACGGTATACAGTAATTTATCTGAATGCAGATACGGGTCTGCAGGCATGAGTTCCAGATATGGTAACATACATTGCTGGAGCTACATTGTTGACCAAACAAAGAACATGAAGCCATAAGTAACTGGGGAAAATATAAAGGGTAACTTCCCTTTCCTTTGTATTCTTCTTCCCACATAACAGTGGGAAAAGGCTCTATTCCTCTCCTTTCAAATGTCCAAGATCTCTCTGTTCTTACTTCTTACTGTTCCATCTTCCAAAGCTGATAATAATGAGAGAAAAAACAGGGTTTGTTGGGCATGTTAAACACATAAATGATAAAATCCAAAAAAAGGGGGTTCCAGAACATCAGTTTGGTGCATGCTTTCTTTGTTTATTATGTTTTTATCCATCTTTAATTATATTTTCAGCAGCAGGAAAAATGCCCTCCCTTCAAAGATTGTCGTGTGGACAGAAAAGCAGCAATTTCATGACAAATCATTGAATTCTTGTCTCTGATGTAAATACGAAGTGAGATTAACACATCCCAGGATCAAGAAAAGCAGAAAAAATAACCACAGCAGAATTACAAAAACTCTATCAAGCCTTGACAATCATGGATTTTATGGAAAAGCCTTTCAGATGTGTAAACTCTTCAATTGTCAAGCATTCAAATTTGTATACCTATGTTAAAGATATTTTTGCAAAGTTACCATAACCCACACTCTGCCTAGACATTTATATCTACATATTAGATATAGAAATGGATCACTGGATACAATTCTTTCCAAATACTGTTATCCAAACATATCCAAATACATGGATCATATCCTAACATATCCAAATACATGCCCATGTATGATCCATATCTATTACATCCAAACATGACTTGGGCATGTCTAAAGGTGTATCTACAACATGAGATTAAAAGGAGCACTCAATTTTTTTTTTAAATCTTTAAAAAAACAATGAAAATGCTACTCTTATTCTATATAAAACTTGTATTTGCAAAAATATTTTTATGTTCTGTGTTTTTTTTTTTTTAATATATAAAAATATAGGGTTCTTATAATTTGGTATTCAGTCATAATTGTACCAAGGGTTCTTGAAAATATGTCATATCCTTATCGGATGCTGTGTCAATATCATATCCGTTTCCATGCGACATAGAAATTTTGTGGTTAGAAGCCATCAAATGTCTCTAATATGACAATTTGGGACTTATGTTTTTTAGTATAGAGGTGAATCAACCTAAACAAAACCATAATTATATAACTAGGTTTTATTTATCATAGAACACTCTTGAATAAGATGATTGAATAGCTTGAACAACGCTTACACACCTTGATCATCCCCAAGTTGTGGTTAACTAGAGCCCAAATTTGAAGATGCTCAAAGATACACTCTAAAAGTCACAACTTCCTAAAATACAATCTTAGGAGCAAATCCCTAACGAATTGACTTACATCATGTAATATCTCTAAAATATTCCTTAATGGAATTTTGCACTATTTCACTATTATTGATAGCATCTATTCATTTTAAGCAAGACATAACAATATATATTGAATTAATTTCTTTACTTATGAACTCACTTTCCTTCTGAGAAATATTTAGTTTGCATGTTAAACATCAAAAAAAAAAGAAAAATGAACAAGTATTTTCTAACATATACTTTTAGTTTAGTGTCAAAGCAAATAAAAACTAAACATTAAATTCAAAATATCTATTTAAGCAAGGTCCTTTTGTAAAGCCACCAATAACAAGTACAAGAATATATTTGACTCTTAATCCTTTCTTACGGTGCAATAATTCATAGTTAATATTTTAAGAGAAACAACCAAAAGGTATTCTATGAAGAAGATGCTTTACTTACATCTGATGCATTAAGTATATTGCGTACTTTTGCACAATGAGCCCTCTCAGTTGCAAATGCATGCAATACCTACAAGTTGACCAAAAAGAGCATGTACTTGTCAACTCTTCTAATGATTTCTTAGATAAGGAAAGAACAAGACCCTTTTCATTGGTCCCAGAATATGGAAACACAAACAGAATAAATATAAGTGTATTATTAGTTCACAAAAAATGTAAACAGTCCCTCCACATATCATTTAAATAAAAAATATCATTATGACCTTCATAACTACATTCCAATAAGCAATGATGAAGAACTGACCTCAACTGCCAACACTCTTCCAACAGAAGCTTCAGATTCATTCCATTTCATCTGGGCACAAAGTCCATGAGTACCTCCAGCTCGCCAGTCAAGCAAACCCAGCAGAATTTCAACCAAGCCAACCCTACAAGACATTGCAAATAAAAGTATAAAGATATTGATAAGATACAGAGGAACATAGTCGGCTCTTTCAATGAACATAACCTTAATCAAGATGCAAAAAAATGCATCACTAGCAAGAAACTTAGAAATGAGGAAAACAGAGTGCAATTCCAAAATCATGAAATCTGTAGGAACACATGCAAAATGGCTGGAGACCCTAATTTTAAAAAAGCCCAATTTTACTTGAATGTCATAAAATAAGATTCAAAAAGCTTCTCATAACTTTTTATCAGGATACAATGAGTGTACAACATGTGTCATGTACAATTCAAGCAGTCTTTTTTTGTGCTCATATAATTCGTATATGAGCTTAGTGATCATGGCCTCTAAATCTAGTCATCAGGGCTCCTGTCTCTTTCTAGATATCACACTCTTAGGCCCCTTACAATCAAGGTCCCCAATTTGAATTCGTTGAGGATTTTTATCTCTTGCCCTCTGGTAGATCGACTCCATTTAAATTTCAGATTTCCGTAATTCAACGTTAATGCCTTTGCTTGAATATTGCTTCATCATCAAAATTGGCACAACATTCTCATATAAAGGAGTTTTGTAAACTTTCCAATGCACATGGCTTTCTCCTCACTCCTTTTTGCTGTAGTTTCCCTAGACTCCTACCAATTCTTCTAAACAACATACTCAATGAATTTCAACTACAATTGCAAGGGTCAAGCAGACTCCAATCTGGTCCAGATCAAGAGAGATCATGCATCTAAGCTTTGATCCAATCCAAATGAAGCTTCAATCCAGATCCATAATCCATTGGAATAAGAATGATTCCAAAGAATAAAGGGTGTATTCATCACAGGAATTTATTAGTACTAATACACTTAAGCATATTCTTACCATGCAGGCTGAGAATCAGACCAGAATCATACAAAAAATGCTGATAACATTTAAAGGATTTCTGACAAAGTAAAGCACCAAAATACACAACTCCATGAATTGTGTTTTAACTTGAAGCTCAATTTGATGGCTGCTTCAATGATAAAAAGTTTGGTGCCTAGTTATGCAATCTTTAGGCATATTTTAGAGTGTCCAAAGATCCAAACCAATGAAGTGCATATGGAAGAAACTGCCCTATCATAGAATTATATGAGTATGGATGCAGTTCTTGTAGACAAAATGGTAATTTTCAATAGATTACCAAAAGGGGCAAAAATTAAGATATTTTGAAGATGACATTCTACCTTGTCACACATAGAGAGAATTTGCATGCACAATGGGATCAACTTAAGCAACTTCCTCATTAGTTGGTCCACTAATACAATTAAGTGATCAACAAGCTTCAGGTCAAACTAGAAATTCTAGATTAAGAAGAGGTGACTAAGATCAAATCTATTTCTGGTTTATTACCTGATTTTAAGAGAGAAACAACTCTGTGTACAGTAGCATCTTTGGAAATAGCATGTAAAAAAGCCATGTCTACTGCAAATAAACTGGAATTACCTTTCCAAAGAAAGCTTCCAGTTAAAGCACTACTAGTTTTTCTTCCTCCAACCCTATCATCTCCTACACCCAAATCCAACTCTAAGAGGTAATACAAGTTCAAGCCAACAATCTTCATCCAATGGTGAAGTAGTTCTGCAATTACCATAAGTATGGTCACTCTATTGAAGAATGCAAAGCTATTGAGGCAAAGAAAGAGTCTAAGTCTCTTCTCATAAAGCAACAACTTGAGCCACAATATGAGATTGCAATTAACAATCCATCTGCTGCAGATATGCAGCTTACCTTAATGGTTGAAGATTACTCATCAAGCCAAAAGGAAGCACACTTCAATAAAAATTACCAAGAAATAGATTACTTAATGTCTCCAATTATTGATAATAAAAGTCAAAAAAAGAACTTAGTATCTCAAAAGCTAGTTTCATATCTACAACTTTTAAAAAGTGTCGAAGCCCTCAATGACTAGTGTACTCCATCCAATAATTTAAATCTGAACAGTTATCTTGCTGATATGAACTTTTATAGGAAGTTCATTTGGCATTTCTCTCACATTTCTAGGCCACTTCACCAACTATCCAATCAAATGCATTTATCATGGATTGCAATAGCTACCAAAGCATTTCAGTAGCTCAAGGATGTCCTTTGTTATGCCCCAATGCTTGTTTTTCCTCATTTGCAACAACCTTTTGAGATTGAAACATATGCATCATAGGATTTGTTTCTAAGCAAGGAAATCACCACATTGCATATTATTCAGAAACAATTTCTATAACAAAAGAAGACTATAGCACATATGACAAATTTTTATGCCCTAGTTCAAGCACTCAAGAAATGGCAGCACTACAAACTCGTAAGGAAAGAATCTTTCATATTGAAAATCAATCCCTTATGATTTAGAATTCTCAATCCAAAATTGAAGAATAAAGGCACCTTAAGTATATTTCTTATATTCAACAATCATCAAGTACATAAAAGGGGACTGATAATATAGTACTTGATACTTGAGTAGACCTTACAAAATTCTACAGATTCTTAACACCAAAATTGTTGTGTAAATATTGGAAGTCACCTCATTCTTCAAATCCATACTTTAGGCCACTTCTCAGCTATTTATGACAACCTGCTGTCATAAACCCTTTTTATTGATTATAACATAAGGCTGGATGTATCTATGGAATCAATTTTTTGTTCCAACTAGTTCACCACACCTCATAAAAGTGGCACATTCTTCATCATACAATGGTCATTTTTACACACAACAAACTTTTCAATATTTACAAAAAAAAACAAATGCTGGCTTGTATAAGGAAGCATGTGGAATGTTTTATCAAAGGAGGTTCCTTGTAGAATCACTCTAAGACTTCTAATAAAAATATTGGTTTGCATAAGCCACATTTTGTTCCATACAACCTTTCAGAATCCACACCCATGGTCTTTATGAGTAGAATGCCAACTACTTTTTGCAAACATGATTGAATCCCTGTTGTGTGCAAAATGTCTAAGATGGCTATATCTATTCCTTGAAACAAAACCATAGATGATTACAGAGCTGAAGCGATGTTCATTGAGTGTCTATGATGTCACTTTAGCTTACCAATCACCATTGTTTCCAAGTATGAATCTGGATTTTAGCAACTTTTGGAAATTTTGTGGTAGCTTTTAGGCTACTAATTGAGGCTCTTTACAGCCTTTAACCTACAAATTGACTGTCCAAATAACATAGTTAATCACTCCATGGTTCCTATTATTTTCAGCTGTATTTATCCGAAGAAACAGTGAGCCAACTATTGCAGCATAGTTACGATAGATCTATTCTTGTCTCTACAGAGCATTCTCTATTTGAGGTTCACTCTAGACATCACCCCTTGCTCCCTATGAGATTCCAGTAGCTCTTCCAATCACTACTACATGTCCTTAACAAAAGGAGTAAGATAAGGCTGCTTCTTTTGTTCAAATATTTTGTTAAGGTCCATGTAGAGGTTCATGAACCATTATCAAAGACTCAAGCCAAATACAAAGAGCTTCATCATCACCATCGTGTTCCTTCACATTTTCAGGTTAGTCAAGTTTGGTTCTATTTCTATAAACAAAGTTTTAAATCTTAATGGCATCATAAACTTGAACCCATTTGGTACAAGCATTATAGCATTTCATAACAACTTAGAGAAAATATTTTAGTACACCTTCAAAGAGAAGAGTTTATTTTATGCACTAGGCTACAGACATCTTGGAAGGTAAACATGCCCAGATAAAGATCATGATTGAAACAAGAAAACAAGTTAAGAACATAGAAAATAAATAATGTACATCTAAAGCAAAAGCCTGATCAATTGATCCATTGGGTGATCAAGATCCAATGAGGTACCAGTGCCCAAAAATGGCTTGGGAAGGAATTTTTCGTATGGCATGCATCAGAAGACTGAAAATGGTTTGTGACTGATACTTGGAGAATGACAATCCTTCTACAAAACCAAGATTGAACTTAAATCCATATGAATCCAGGTAGCAGAGATGGTATCACAAAGAGGCCATAAATACCCTAGATATTATTAAGGCAACAATGGTTTACTATGTGATGAGACAAAACTCTGCTCATTTGTAGGTCTCACTACTACAAGCTGTATGCTATTGATACCATGATTATATCTACTAAACAAGAAAGAAATTACAGAATCTATCTACTTCAATAACTGAGACTGCAGATACATGACTTCTAATATTCTCAAATATGAAGCACCGTAGATCTTAATGCCACAAGACATCTACATCAGTACTGTATTGCTTAGAGATATCCTACTCACTGCATTCAGTTTGAAAATTCCATTAGATAAAGCAACAAAACATGTCAAGCCTAGTTGCTTCTTCAGATTTACCTTGATGCGTTACAAAATGTTCTAGAGAAGTCAATAAGGAATTGATCTAATGGAATATTCAGACTTGTCTAAAGAAGCAACCACGCTTAATATTTTGAAAAGAATTGCAGACCATTTGCTTAAATATTTCAAAAAAGAATCATATGTCAAACAATGGAAATTTGTATTCAGTATGTTGTTCTGAGCAAAAAGATCAAAGTTGCCAAATAATGCTAGACGAACACAATTTGAAGGAGTCCTCCTGAGGAGCTAAGGTTTTGTATTTTCCCAAAGTCCAATTCTTGTCTGCTCCTACCATTTTTCAGCATAGAGGATCTTTTATACCCTCATATCCATGGTCTAGGAGGGCAAGAGAAACATGCATTTCCAGATTCCTTTCCATTTGGAGGATAATTGACCTTGGATGGTAGAAAGGTATCTAGGAGACGGCACCTTCTCAGGCATGCTCAGCCTCAGTGAACCCTCCATCAGTTATTATCCGCTCTTGTATTGGCCCCTTAACAGTGATTGATGACAATGTTATTCACCTGCTGACATGTACCAACAACAATTACAGCTAGAGTAACGATCTGTATCAATATTGTTTACCTCGAGTCACATTATGACATGATTTAATTTTGTAATTTTTTCATTTTAAGTTCCAACTTTGTAGCACTTCCTGGTGGTTCAATCATGCTATTGTAACCAAGTGTACTTTTTGAGTCCCACTGGCCTGCTTTGTTCAATCATGGACATCATCTTCTTCCTTCCATTCCTTCTTCTAGTACCCTCTGGGTAAAATGCAAAGAGTTTTTTGTCAGGATTCCAATGGCTGAAATGAGCTATACTAGTTGTGCTATCCTCTTTGAGTGGCAGGGACCTAAGGGAAGGTGCCAGCAGTCATCGAGGCATGCGGAGCTATCTGAGATATAGTTGGAACCAACAGAACAGTGTCATTGCATGGTACCTAACATCCCTACACTGACACAAAACATTACCACATTGTCTAACAAGTAAATGGAGAGAACTGATATCTACAAGTTACAATGTATTTTAAACCATTACTTCTCTACCTCACTGCTCACTACTTCAAATGAACCCAGCCTCTGCATTTATTCCAGAGCTTGCTAGCAAAATCGTAGTGAAGAAAGAAGTGTTTAGTTTATTCTTCAAATATTTGGCAATTTATGTATCTGAAGGACCCCACACATCTCTGTGTAGGACAAGCAACATAAAGCCTTAATTTTTTAGTATGCTTCGTCCAAAACTTATGGCAGTTATCTCTTCTAACTGTGCCTCTATCTGAAAACTACAAATTTCTGTAAAGAAGGTATGTCAGCATTTACAGTGTTGTCATGTCCCCCAGCCAATAACATCTTGGTGATTACTTATTTTTAATCCCTTTTCATAAAGTTTGATAATGAGATCTTACTCCCATTTCATCTCACTTCATATTGATTTGATCATGCCAAATGCCATCTATTACCTTAGCCAGTCCTTGTCCTTCCATTTCTTTTTGGATATCCTGAAAAGCTTGATTTTGCCCAAAACATGATATCCATTGCATATGTCATATGAGAAGCTTGCCTTGTATTTAGTGTTTACTTTCCAAAATAGTCATCT
Organism: Wollemia nobilis; assembly: GCA_028583015.1. Taxonomy (NCBI): domain Eukaryota; kingdom Viridiplantae; phylum Streptophyta; class Pinopsida; order Araucariales; family Araucariaceae; genus Wollemia; species Wollemia nobilis. The sequence goes on from JAQPPZ010001195.1 coordinate 3,209,256, forward strand.
CAATTTACTAAGCCCTTCCCTTATATGCTTCCATATGGTAAATCCATTGCCTGCCCAAGAAGCACTGAAAATCATTTTTTTCTACATACTGCATATCTCAATAGGTATTTCTGTCTAATTATTCTGCTCCACTCCTCATAACCAACTCTACATGCAGATACATTCTAAAACAGTAAAGGTCGATGACAATGGCAATCAGAAGATTAAAAGAGGTTCAACAAAGGCAATAAATAAGTTAAAATGCAAATTACGAAGCATCTTACCATATTCCAGAACCAAGAGAACCAGTTTGTCATGAAAGAAAAAGGACAAAATATGGGCATATCTAATTGCATAGTTATGCTTCTACTTTGAGTTGCAAGTGTTAGATAGGTCTTCAACCAAAGTGGTTATGATTCAACTTGCATAGCACACAAAAGAACATGTTTTTCAACCCAGATTACTCAAGAAATTTGTTGGAGTTCAAAATCTTCTAAATTTTCAGCTTCCTCCATATAGACATAGTATTTCTGACATTTCCCCTTGGAAAGTTAGACAAAATTCTCAAAAATGAAGGATGTGTTTCAGAGAAATACGAGAAATTGTAGAGGTAGATCACTGTGTTGATTGCATTGATGTATCTGATGACAGCAATGGTACTATTCGATTTTTCAAGGTAAAATTTATTATGTGCCACAGATATCTCAAGTGCATATGAGAACCCTCATGCAAGAGAGTTTTTGTTTTAACTTATATTATTAGTCCAGTATTTTACCTCTATGGGTTTTGATGCTTTGTTCAAGATCATGGTAAATCCTGAGGCTTGCCAAACAGTCGGAGCCCATAAGGCAAATACTAAATCAGCAGTTGATTGTGCGTATGAGAAAGGAACATGAATATTCACTCATAGTCTTGTGAAAAATCAAAAAACTCAAAATCTAATGAACATTCAAGGTTCTTGTGAAAATTATAAATACATATGAAAGGGCACAAGAAGGCAGAGAAGGAGTTCCTGTTTTACCTTTTTTATTCTAAGGGTGATAATTGAAGATTTTCCCAAACATATTCTTTTATGTATTGTATAAATCATTTTTGATTGTTTCCTTTAAGAAGTTTTCATGATGTGCTGACTAATAGGAAGTAAATTTGCTTTGACTAACACTCGATATCACAAACTACAATCTGTTGCTAGTTTTGAAAATGAGAAAGTTTCCATTTTAAGTTTAGACATTGGACTATTGTTGACTATGTCAACTTGTAAACTGCTACACAAACCATGTAACTTACCTGTAAAATTATATATTTGGACATTCACTTAAGATATTTCTAAGCCCTTCTCAAATCCAGAGATACTTTCCTGCTACTGAATTGACAAAACAGTGAATATGGCAAGGTTGAACTTTCCTGCTAAGAAATGCAGATTTATTAAATGTGTGGGATAGATTTGATGGCATTCAAGAGAATTGTTTTTGAAATATGAATGTGTTTTAGATTTGAGTTAAAATGTGTGTGCATCTAAAATGATGCTTGTGCATGGCATCTCTCATCTCGCAGCTGGCAACTTTCATGCTATTAAGCATTACATGGAGAAGAATCCTAGTAACTGCAGAATTTAACACTGTGACAGACTGCAGTATTGAGCAAGACACCATGTTTTTAATGTCTTTAAAGTCCAAAGGAAAACAACATTACTTCAGCCCTTCAGTCAGTGGGCAAGACAACACAGGTTTGGTCTAAAGATCAGTTGTATAGATGATCCCTGCAATCAATATCCCGAAAAATGAGAAGGGTCTCATGTGATGCAGCAATGCTCAGGGATTTCTTACATGATGAATGAGTTGTAAAAGAATATCACTGAAGATTGTAACTACCAAGGGACCTCATGCTTGGTAGATCAGTAAGCCTGGCCTGTCAACAGTACTCTGAAGTGCAACCATACAAAACATCTAACAGCAATATGTTTGTTAAAGATAAAGCCATTAAGTACTCACTTTAACCCTTGAGCAACAAGGGCATCTCTAGCTCGATTGCCAGCAGTGACTACACGTTTCACAGTCTCAAATGCCAGTACACTCCCTCCTTGCCATCCTATTGCTTTCATAAGCAATGGTACTACCTGTAAACAATTTCATACATCAAGAACTGAGAGGTAACAAAAGCATATTAAAGTATAAAATACTCTAGTGATTTATTAATCAATTATGCCTCAAATATTTATTATAAAAAAATGAACTAAACAATTTGCAAGGTCACGAACATTAAACATTTGAAACCTTAAGCATAATTTCGTATAAGAACGCAAGATCTCCGACATATTGAAACTGTCTTCCAATCCAAGTTTATTAGCTTGGTGAGCTAAAATGTGGTTAATTCAAGTGAAATAGAATATTTATTCATAACCAAAATTCCAGTTAAGTAATATTCAAAACTAAAGAGAGATAAATGTGCAAGTACATTGAATTGGAACCATGCAGATTTTTCAAATAAGAAATCTTTAATCAAATATCCAAATGAGAAAAACATAATGGATCAATTTATTTTGCAGTAACAACCTCCTGAAAAAAACTTGCAGGCACAAGATCCTTAATGTCACTACAGCTATTCTACAACTCACTTGGAGGAGCTCTATTTTTCTAGGTCCATGTAAAACAGTCCTTAAGTCTTGTGACAATCCTTAATCCAGCCAGACAAGAATGACTCCTGCTCATAATAGGTTGGTAGAAGAAACCAGAAGTGTTCTCCAATAGACAAAAGACACATGCCCAATTTTAATTCATTAAAAGATACAAGAAACATTGAGATCCTCAGATTTGCAATTTAACAGAAATTTCGAACCTTCTAGCTACATAGTTTTGGCTTTAATTTAAATGAAATACTATATGACATTTCAGTATCCTATTCTAATCACTGTAATCCTTTTGATTATTAACATAAAAGTATTACTACATAAACTACTCATTGCACTACACTTGAGAAAACATCTGGTTTTACAATAAAATGAAAACTTCACAAACCAACAAATGGGAAGTACAATCTGATGGTCAACCAATAGCTGGTCTATGGGGAAGGGGCTGTCTCATGTGTCTAACACCATCAGAGGAGAATGCAATTGTATTTGCTCAAGAGACACTCAGAGTCATTAGCTATTGGGAAAGGGTGAAAGGAGATAATCAGCCTCGTAGTCTGCTCAGATTGTTAAAGCGCCTCCAAAGCCAATTGTTTGAGGGTAATCAATTTCCAAAGGTTTAAAATGCCAAACACCCCCGATCTAGAAATTGAAAGTGGAGAGTGACCTCCTTGAATTTATGTATAAGCAATAGAATCACTAATTTTCACCTTTTCCCGCTATCCACCTGAGATGCCTGGCCTTATACCTTTGGGAAACTAGCACTCTTTGACACCACATATTACAAGAGAGATCAACTACCACTTGACTAATCACCTTTCACCCTATTTCTTCCATCGGGAGTAATAAGAGTTCTTCTGATGCTATAACTCTCCCGAATAGTAACGCAGCTATGTGCATCTTTGCTTCTTCCTCCGACCATGGCTCTCTAGTGCAGGATATCGGCTACCCCTTATTTTCCTAAAAGGTGCAAACAGACACAACTTACCAACTATTGCCATCTTCTTACATGTCAGGTTTTACCCATTTCTGTGTACTTCCCTAGAGGATGTGATCAGATGATGTACAATAGTTTAACATTAGGGAAGTTCACTCTAGTCTTTAGTCAAATTTATTAACTCTCTCTCATTATTGCATGCTGATTTTGGAGAACGTAGAATTGAACTCATAACTTTGTAGTTAACAAAACTCCCAAACCTAGGGCATCGGCAAAGTACCCCCTTTCTCAATTATTCTCTCTTACACACACCTCCCCATAACAACAGCTTGTAAATAGACTTCTTATGGTATACCTATGCCAAGATTTAATGAGAATTGAACCAAAACTTTGGAAAATTATAGAAATTTTTTTGATCAAATCAGACTTATACAGAATTTTGCAGCACTTCACGAGTTTTAACTGATTCCTTTACGGATTTCCACATCTATCTCAAATTCCTTGATCAGCTTCAGTTCATCAAATTAATGCTGATTTTGTAAATATTCTATAAAAAAAAAATTGAACTAGTGGTAAAATACTTTGCTGGTGTTGTTCCTTTCCTTCCTCAGCTTATACTTGTCTAGTCATATTGCTTTTCAGTGGTTTTGAGAAGTTACACTTGCGAGAGTATTTTTTCTCTCCTCCCGTTTGTCTGCTCCAGTCTGAAGAATTTATTGATGCTTTGTTTTTGCCTCTCTTCATTTGTATGTTTTGGGAGAGTTCCTAAGTAGGTCAATTTCTTATGTGCAAAATACATTTATGGCCGCTTAAATATGCATGTCTAAGCACACATTTTAAATTCATAGCAGAATGCAAGAGGTAGTAATTGATGGTTCTCATGTTGCTTTAGCAGTTCAGTGGGAAGTAAAAGATCCTTGATCTGCTAGAGAAAGCAAGAAAGAAATTATAAAAATTTCCACAAATGACCAAAGTAGAGCAAACAAACTCTATGGTACAACAATGTAATGAAGGATAGTACAAAAACAACAAAAGAAAAACACTTTGTGATAAAAAGAGAAAGAAAAAAAATAAAAGGGAAATGGAAAATAGCAAAGGGGCAACCCAAGATGGGTAATCCTACACACACACACACACACACACACACACACACACACACACACACATATATATATATATAGCAAGAGAAGAAGCACTGCAAGAGAAAAAGAACCAAGGTAGATTCCAAAAGAGGAAGAGCAAATCTCTGTTGATGAAGCTAAGTAATACAAAATTTGGGGAGACAGTCAAACCCAACCCACCATAGAGAGAGCTTGAACATGACTTTAGAAAGTTCTACAGGGATACTTTCACTTGCTTCATTTTAGTTTTACATTTGTTCTCTTTTGATGGGCTAAAAATAAAATTTAATGGTTAGCATATTCATTATGGAAGTATGGGTTGAAGAAAAGATGCATCTGTGTTGATAGAATGGAGTTGTTAATGAAATGCCTATTTAATCCACAATTGGCTATTATATGAATGAACATAATTCACCACACAGATCTTTTAAAATAAAAAACGGAGTACTATAATACTTCAGCTTTAACTTTTCACACAGGAAAAAAAGTATAGAATGGCAAGAAAAAAAACTTTGGGTATATTTCTAATTTGATCCCATGGGTGCTAAATGTGTTTGTTGTCAAGTCTTTCAGTGATATCTACTATTCCATGAGAACACGTCCCCCACCCCGCTGGCAAGCGTTTTGTCAAAACTTGCATATCAGAAACAATGGTTCTGGAACAAAACATCCTTGGGATGTCCCAATTTTAGGATTTTAGCAGAGTTGCCCCAAGTATGTCCTAGCGGCATAGCCAATGCAGAGTCATCCTGAGATGGCTACTTTGTGAGGATGCCAAAGCATCCTCACAATGTCGCAGGATGTTTAAGCCTCTCCAAGACACTACTACAGAGTCTTTGGACACATGGGGCACACCAAGATGGACCATACAAAAATATCAATAACCCCTCTTTAGGCTTAACCTGTTACAAGACAAAGACTAACATCCTTACCTAGAATAGGTAAGCATTTGCCTTAATATCTCTAACAATGCCACATAGACACCGACATGAGCAAAAACATACAAAACCCCATACTAGGCTAGTATTAATGGTCACTTTCCAAAACAATCAAGGAGGCCTCTGCATAGGTGCACAAAAGGGGAGCTTGTGAGAAAATAATGTCTGGCTAAGAGAAGAAATGAATTAACTCACTGCCAAGTCTCCATGCTCATTGCTTATTTCTAAAACATCAGAAGAAACTATCATTAAATCAAACCCCTGCTAGCACACACTCCAAGCTACAAAAGACAAAATAAGCATTCTCCATCTTACCTGGGGAGTGCCTGTACTTGTTGTAGCCATAGCCTCAGCACAGGTAGTGCTCACAGCAAGCTGATTCAAGACTCGTAGGCAACTAAGACGAACCCTCTCCTGTGATGTTTGCCTGCCTGGAGTCCTTTGTTCCGCTTCTGACTCCCAGAACTCACCAGAGTCAGTTTGATTTACACATCCCACATCATTTGACGCCATTGTTTCTCTCCTCCCTTCATATGCCATGGCTGCAACCAATTTTGGAACATATCCAAGATAACCAACATGGTCTGCTAGAGTAGGGTGAACCCTTAGTAGCGAAACAAGGGCTGCAGATAGCAACAAAGGAAGCTCAGGATCTCCAGGCTGCATTTCCTTTGCATAGTGAGTTGCAGCAACTGCTGAAACATATTGATCTAATAACCCTTCCAAAAATCTTTTAGGATTTCTCAATGGGAACTTTGGATCTTTAAGAAACAGGCGCACATAAACACCACCAACCTGTCAAAAGAGATTGTAAGGCATACAAAGCATATTTCAGTTGCTACTTTCACTTTTATATGTTTCCTTCTACAGCATCACAAGATTTGAAACTACTACCTTTACATCTTGTTAACATCCCAGTCTAGAGAGTAAAATGAGAAAAAAAAAAGGAACCTGTGGCTCATCTCTCATTTCCTGATGACCAGATGTATGCTCTGGAAGGTCCCAGTCAACAACGCGGCCTTTTATTTGTTCACGATAAAGATCAGATGCCATTGTTGCAATCTGTGCTGCTAATGAGGCAGCCATTGCTGGTGTCCATACTAATTCTGGTGTCTCAGAAGTCTGCTCAAGAGCCATAACAACAGCTTCACCAGGTCCATCTCTTATTGCTGAAACTAAACCATCTGGGAAAAACCTGGCCAATGTTATAGCCACTCGAGGCCCATGCATTGGCTGTCCAACAAGCTTTCCCAACAAAGATGCTGCCGCTGCTCTTTGCTGTAAAGGGATCTCTTCTGCAAGACAATAACATATTTTAAAAATTAAGGGAAAAAACATATCAGTTCTAAACGAAAGATCACATCGTAAAACCCTAACAGATATAAAAAACATGTCGAGAATTAAATTAGAAAAGGGAGGCAAGGGGGGTGCTTTATTTAAAGTTTTCCCAGAAATTCAAAACACTTAATGCAAATTGAAGAATCCCAAAAGATCAAAAATATTATAGCCCCAGTCGTTTAATAACATGAACGATGCACCACTGCAACAACATTTCAGGTGCTTTCCAGGAATATGTGACAAGCAAATGATAACTAGTCAGAAATCAGACCCCACTGTCAACTACAAGGGATATTTGTGTTATCGTCATTCAGTATATATATATTGGTTATATAGGATTGAAACAGGCCCTACCCATGTTACAATAGTGGTATTACAACAACATTTTTCGCAATTATTCTTGTATCATTTGGTAAGATTTGAACCATGGGCTTTGCCTTGAAAATCAAAGTATTTAACCAGTTGAGCTCATGCCATTTCATATAATTGCCATACTATCAATATAATTAGACTATTCTATTATTGAGTAGGTAAATTACACTTCAACAGAATCAAACTCATCACCTTGCAGATAAACTACAAACTTAAAATAAATAACTTCTGCTGTGGTCTAGGATATAAATGTTTAATGGGTTTGGATTGCTTCTTTCTGCTTGACTAAATTTTCAATGAAATTTAATATTTTTATTACAAATTTCAAATACCTTCCCAATCATGCTGGAATTAAACATGGCAATTGGAAACTTAGGATGTAAACTTCCAGCTTCACAGTATGTGGATAAAAAAACAAGGGGATATTTGTTGATGCACAAGCAATCAACATTTGCTCTGATTTTCATGCATCTTTACGAATAAAAAATGAATAGCATTAAATTTCCAATGTTTAAATAACAAAACATTTTAAAATAAAAATAAATCCAAAATTCTAAATGATAGAGGTAAGGATTCATCATGCTGATGAATTTTACAGGTTACCTAATGCTCCTGAATCTAATTTCCTTAGAAGAAGAGAGAGTAAATCTGGCACTCGTGATAGAATGATCATGATGGGATTTGAGGCACCAGCGAAATGTGTACTCTGCAATAAAAGACCCAAAACACTAGCCACATCCTATATTCTTAATTCTCCAATCAAATCTGTTCTGGGTTTGTAAATAAGATGGCAAACCAGGTTTGTTTTCAAAATCCCATGCATCTCTTTGAAGCTGGTGACTGTCCCTCAAAATCTAGAAGTATCATGGCACTTTGGAAGAAGCAGCTTTGGTTATCTTCTGACAAATTTGGAACAGCAGAAGTGGCAGGATCTTCAGAAATACAACCTTGGATTAGGAAAATTTTATCAAGAAGTTTGAAATAGCTATTTTGAAGGTAGTCAACTCCATTGCCAACCAGCAGCTGCTCTTACAAAAAGGGATATAGGTGTTCCATGTATTTAGAGTATGATTAACCCTAATTATGTTTTTACTAAATGGAATCCCCCCAAAGAGCTAACGCCATTTGATAAAATGTTAAGGTTCACCCATGAGATTTGAAACCTGGTTTAAGATGTGAAACTCTTTACTCCCAACCAGTTGCTCTAAACCCCATGGGCTCTTAAGGTTCACCCATGAGATTTGAATCTTGGTTTAAGACATGAAACTCTCCATTCCTAGCAATTGCTCTAAACCCCATGGGCCACATACCATAGTCTCAATTTTGATTGGGCTTCAAAATGAATTTCATATCATGTTGGATGTGAAGGACTCATCCAAAACAGCAGAAAGAAAGTTATATACCTTTTCACCACATGGTAATTAAAAAAGGCATTTAAAAATTCATGTCTTTTAGGGTGATTCTATGATCATATCAGCAATAGGATCAAGAAAGAAAGAAACAAAGAGGGAAGCTACCAGGGGACCTGACTCAAATGGAATGGCTGATTTTCTCACAAATTAAGAGTCTAACCATGTTGGATCTTTCATGATACAGATATTAATGAACAATGTGGATTATATTCATGGTCTCATTGTCAAAAGAAATATCATGTCACCAGTTGTCTTATTTACCTATTGCTTTTAACCAATGTTACCGGTTCGGTACCCCTAGACCCCCGGATCCGGAAACGGTCCGTACCCGGTCCGGATCCGGGTTCGATCCGACTGTGGATCCGTCCAGGGTCCCGCCCGGGAGACCCGGATACGGCCGGGTGGACGGACCCGGCCGTATCCGGGTCTCCCGGGCGGGACCCTGGACGGATCCACAGGGAACCGGTTGGGAGAGATAAAATAAAAGAATAATAAATAAGAATGGAAAATTATAAAATAAATATTATATTAAAGAAGGGATTAATAAAAGCAATAATCTGCTAATACATTTATGTGAAGAAAATAAAAGAAAAGAAAAGAAATTTCATTTATTTTATTTATTTGTTAGCAGAAATTCTTCGAGCAATTTGCGGAGTCATACATTAAGATGTCCATGTTAAATGTGAAAACTGGTTCTGGGGGCAACATCAGGAAAGTATGTTCCCTCCTGAATTCGGTTGGCGATAAGAATCTCACCGGTTCTTCGTTCAATATGATGTACGCGGCCACAGATACCATCTATAGCAGCTCATAGATAAGCAAATGCATCAGAGGGGTACCCATTCAAGTTAACGGAGTTGCATGTGGTTACCGAATCCAGAAATCTGTTTCCCTTCATTTGAGAACTTCAACATCTGCCATCTCCACTGTAACCTGAATTCTCATCAGGTTTGGAAAGAGGAGGTATGAAATTGTAATGGCTAGGAAATTTAGCCATCCAACGCCTTGATTAGGTTTGGAAAGGGGAGGTATGAAATTGTATGTTTAGTATGTTTAATTTTAATAATTGTAGTTCTATGTTAGATTGATTGTAATAAATAAAAACTAACTTATTATTTGGGACAAAAGATTTAAATTCTCATCCTTCTTTTAAAAAAAAATTATCTTTAGGAGCTTCAATATTCTCCATTCTTCTTTTCCTATGCCTAATAATCTTAAAACATGTTAAATACACATAAATCTATTAGCAGATTAATCCCTTCTAAAATTCAATTAAAATTTTATTTATTATTGTATATTAATAAAATAAAAGAATTTTCACATAAATCTATTAGCAGAATTCAATTAAAATTTTATTTATTATTGTGATAAAATAAAAGAAATTTCACCGTAAATATTATAAAGTGAAAAAAATAAAATTATAATAATAATCGTGAATATTATAAAGTGAAGAAAATAAAATTATAATAATAATCGTGAATATTATAAAGTGAAGAAAATAAAATTGTAATAATAATAAGAGGGTGAGAGAAAATAAAAGAGTGAAGCGTACATGTATTAATTGGATGCACATTTAAATTAAAACTATAATTTATTTAATTATTATGAATTTTATAAATAAATTAAAAATTAACTAGTTTTAGGGGATAGTGCAACGGTACAGGCCTTGGCTCTTCTTTGAGAGGTCCAAGGTTCAAACCGCAATGTGGGTGAGTGTGTGAGGGGGTGGGTGTGTGGTGGCTGTGTGTTAAATTCCCTATTGATAAACATAGCTCTCGGATTTAAGAGGGGTCATGGTTGGGAGGAGACTTCTCACACTAACCAAATAAAAAAAAATTATTAACTATGATATTTATATTATAGTTAATAATATTATAATGTAATATATTCGATGATAATATGTTTTTTAATTATAATTTAATTTAGATAGGTCTCATTTGTATACTTAACTAATGTAATTTTAGTTATTTTAGTTTTTTTAAGTTATATTTGTATTTGTTTATAATTTTTTTATAACATAAATTATAAATTATAGATTATATTTAATAAATAAAAATAAATATTTGAAAATTTATATATATTTATCAATTTTTGTACGGCCGAACCCAAAACGAACCCAAGACAAAAAAAAAAATTGCCGTACCGACGAACCGGGTTCTTCGAACCCAAACCCGAACCCGAATCCAAAACGAACCAGTAACATTGCTTTTAACATTATGAGATATGATTAAGTATGAGATGAGGGATTCAGCAATGATGTGTTCTGGCATACTTTCCACAAGGCCATGTTTATGGAAGAAGCATATCCAACATGATGCAATTTCTTTAATTGCATAGCGATGCTTGTTTATTCCAACCTCTCCGTATTTGCTGAATATAGTTGGAAGTTTGGGAAATTCATTGGTTATTTTTTCTATTCAAACACTGCATTAGTCTTGTGTATTTTGCTCAGGGCATTTCTCTCCTGTGATGCTTTGGGTTCTCTTGGGTTCTCAGAAAGGCATTGGACATTGCCCATAAGCATTATGAAGAGAGCAATGACAATGTCAAGAAAAACTCAAACCCTAAATGTAAGCTTCCTGACGCTTTCATCTCAAAGTGGGAAATGCACCTACAAGCACCAACATTATGTTCAAAATGTTAAAGTTAAAGCAGGACTTATACATTACATTCTTCATGCACCATCCCTGGCTGATATTACAACCATGAAAAATGGACTCTGAAACAGTCCAAAAAGAAAGCTGTGAATAGCTCAAAACAAGAATCAACAATAGCCATTCATTAGTGGCAAAAATCAATAGCATCCGGACAGAAAAGTCAAAGACCCTGCCACCAGCCTCTTTGGAGAGTAACTGGTTGTTGATTCTGGCTGGACAAGGACCAGGAGAAATATTCCGTTACTTCCTCAGGATATTGTCATTTAGAACATTGCCTATCACAGTAATAAGTTGCTAGCTTTAAGGGATTAGGTCACTTGAATCCATAAGGAAGTTCATAACCAAAATAAAGCAAGGATGTGTTTATCAGGTACATTATCCATAAGTTGCATTTTCTAAAGGAAAATCAGAAACAGTAGGCCAATGAAGTGGGAAATTCTGTATCCCTTACTCCCACTGGTGGATATGCTCATCATTTCTGGAGGTAACACCCTATACTTATACAAAAGTCAATCCCAAAGAGCAAGAAAAGAAATATCCTGGTTGGTGACAAATTTTTATTTCATATGCAGATTCTCCTTCACGACTAAAACATGTAGTTACCAATTTTTGCCCCTCTTTAGTTCAGTTTTAGTGCCCCTCTTTTTGTACCACTGTGTGAATTTCCATTCTGAATTTCATGCAGTCTAGTCAAAGAAGCAATATACATGTGAGAGAACTGGAGACAATCTCAAAAGAACCGTTTCAACAGTAGCATGTGTAGTTTTATGGCAAATGTCTAATTGGTTAATTTAGTGTGCCTCCTATTTGTTTTGGTCCCTCATGAGTGAAGAGTGCGGTGTACATCTATAGCTCAGGTTTAGGATAAAATTAGAATTGTCAAATTTCAAGAATTCCCCAACTCTTGAGTGATTTTTTGCAGGGAAGGGATCCCACTAATTGGGCCATCTAAATGTGAAGGAAAAATCCATTATTCTGATAAAATTAGGATTGTCAAATTTCAAGAATTCCCCAACTCTAGTGAAAGAAGCAATATACATGTGAGAGAACTGAGACAATTTCAAAAGAACAGTTTCGACAGTAGCATGTGTAGTTTATGGCAAAATGTCTAATTGGTTGTTTTAGTGTGCCTCCTATTCGTTTTGGTCTCTCATGAGTGAAGAGTGTGGTATACATCTATAGGTCAGGTTTAGGATAAAATTAGGATTGTCAAATTTCAAGAATTCCCCAACTCTATAGTGTCGTTTTTTTCTGGAACGTCACATTTCAGACTGTTCAGATAGAAGCAGGGATACTCGACGGTGCACCCGCGGTTCTTCGGGACTCCGGATCAGTGATAGACAGAGACAGATCACCGATTTTTTCAGTGGAGATTCCTCGACCTTGACTGCTAGGAGAGACTAGGGCTCGTGGTTGTGGGTGGATGCCCTTATGGGCAGCCCCCCCTTCTCTCTCTCCGTTCCTCGTAGTGTTCACTCCACTCAGCGTGCTCCTCGTGGCTTGCAGCTTTCTTCTCTCCTCTCCTCTCTTCTTCCTTCCCTTTCCCCTCGGCCCGCCCCTCGGGTCATGACTTTGTACTTATCATTGTTTCTTTTCCTTTTGTTGGGCGCGTTGGCCCACTCGATTGTCGTTATGGTTGTCCTTTTCATAGTCCCTTGGGTCATCTTTGGCCCACCGTGGACATTAATAATATTTCATTTCATTTCTGGAAAGGGATCCCACTAATTGAGCCCTGTCTAAATATCAAGGAAAAATCCATAATTCTGGCCAATCACATCCCATTGAGAACTTTTAGACTTCTAGTTGCATAGAATCTTCTTTGTAAATAGATGAAATGAAACAAGTTGAACATAAATGAATATAGTCCACAATAGAAACGATATGTGCTCACCTTGGACAGGCAAAAGAAGCTGAAGAATATACATTACTCCTCCATGTTTTGCTGCAGCCCATGCAAGCTCTGAGGTACTAGCTAGAGCATAGAGAACATGCAGAGCACCTGACCTGCAGGATGCGGAACAGTGCAACAATTGCAATAAGAGAAGAAGACTTTCCCTATCAGCAACCATAGCCTCCACACACGGAGCATATGTTGTCAAACGAGACAGAACATTGAGGCAGAGTTGAGGGACTTCTCCACTTGATGCATTTGTATCAGCAAAACATTCGAAGAGAGGTGTAAGTTGTTCTTTTGCAGTAAACAGAGCGGCCAGTCCAGGATTAGCTGTAAGTAAATTCTGCAATTACAGAATAACTAACATGAGTAAATAAGATTTAAACATGTTATACAGCATCATAAATGGAATAGATTTTAGTGCAGAGAAAGTTGCGATTGGCCAACAGCAAAACTAACCTGAAGAGCTGTCAACCCAATGGTCAGATCCTTAACCAAGTTGGAATCTTCGGACACATGATCACCTACTGGATCCATTACAGATTCTTCTTCTTCCGTGTGTTTTTCTTGCTTTATGTCTTCTCTTATCTCATCTTGTTTAGAGCCATTCACTGAAGGCTCTTTATCACTCATTATTTCTTCATGAATATTAGATTCCCGAATGTTCTTTCTCTCATCTACAAGTTTCCAAAGAAACTGGAGAAGAGCAACACAAAATGACTCTGGTTGGCTAATCTGAAAATCTGGTTGCTCATTGTATACTCTCAAATAGACGTTGCCAACTTGTATTTCTTTTGAAAGTGCCTGATACTTAAAAAGTTGTGCTTCTTGCATATCATAAGAACCATCAGGGCACTGGCATGCCTTCTGTTGATCTATAAACTTTAGAAGCTCTGCACGTGTAGCCGAATTCCAAATAATCTGCAAAAGAAACCACAAAGATATAGTCAACTAGAATCTATAAGAAATTTCAACAGTCACCGTGACAGACTACTAATTGTAACACTTCAATTTACAAGCACCATAACCTGAATTTTTAGAATCCATTCCTAAAACAGACTTTCAAAACCCTAAAAGACTGGAACTAGCAAATGTTTTTACGTAAACTATTTTCTTAAGTCAAATATAAGTTAAATGGAGCCCAAGGGATTTGAAGCAAGCAGTGGGGATCGATGAATTTGACACCATAAACCAGAGTCCCAATCCCATGGGTGAACCTTAACATCTATCAAAACGGCATGTGCTCGAGTGGTTGAAAACTTGGGACTTTCAAGGCAGACAGGATCAAATCTTGTCAGGCATATATGCATAGTTGTCAAAATGTGATTCTAGAATACCACTACGTGGTGTGTCCAAATACCGTGGTAACACAGTCAAGATGTAATACAAATGGGACCAGTTTCAAGCCAGGCGTGTATGCAATATTGTCAAAATATGATTCTAGAATACCACTATGTGATGTGTCAAAATACCGTGGTAACACAGTCACGATGCAATATAGATGAAACCAGAAAGATGGTCATATGTTTAAAAAAAAAAATTCAAGTATGTGTCATGTTATGGCAAAAAACAAATATAACCCAGCGACAGTCCGATAAAGCGGCAAAATTTACAGAGGTGACAGATCAACCAAGTCGAGGAAGGGGAAAAATTCGACTAAGGACTTGCAGAAGTCAACTTAGGCATCAAGATAAGCCCACGTAGAAAAAGATTAAAATGAGGGTGATTCTGTATACAAAACCAATAGTAAGCTACATTCATACACAAAAAACAATCTCTCTTCCAGCGTACACAACAATTATAGTGACATAATAGCATATTTCTCATTGCATACTTTCACTATGCTTTTAATCCAATCATTCTTGCATTGTCAAAAGTCTTAATATGCATTCATCTTGAGGTAAATCTAGCTCTATCCTTGCAAATGCTTTTGTTAAATTTACACTTTTAACTTTTAAGTAATGAAAATAACGAATGATAAATGTGTCATATGCATATAATAAATAATAAATAAATTCTTTAGAGGCAATGCCTTTGAATGATAAAACTAGCAAAACTACTTAGTGATCATTGAAACAGAACATGGTTTCCACCTAATGCCCCGCTACTAACAATTATGTCAACAGCTTCCTTAATCGTTAAAAGACAATATGTTATGGGCAGTGGATGAATTAGTCAGCCCAATTTTTAATGAACAACAATTACTAAGAAATGGCACCAGACGAGTATTATCATGTTAGATTTGGTGGTAGGCATAGTCCAATCCTCAGCATGCAGATTCAAAAGGATATTTTGCATTTTCACTTGTGTCCTACGGACCAACATTGGTCTCTAACATGTCAACCTACACTATCAACTTCAAATATATTTATTTAGACAAATGAAGGCACATCTCCATGTCAACTCATTCATTTTAAGTTGTAAATCTAACCAACTATTTATTATTTAACTAGTGCACCTACTTATACACCAAGCATAAAAATTAACTCACTTTGAGTTGTAAACTCAACCCATTGTTTAACTAATGCACCTACTTATGGACCAAGCATTAGCTTTTCTCTAGCATGCTCGGCCCATTTGCATTGTAATTCCCATCTTTTAGATAACTATTTGGCCAAGATGAGTAGCAACCATTCCTCACTTGCTTTTATTTCTTTCCTTTTTTTTATTTCATGAGAACTATTTACGTTAATCATAGCAGAATCTCACTCTTCACACATCGTTGGTTGTAACAGCATTATATGTAAATTACTCCAGAAGCTTTGTAAAGCAGATACGAACAACTTTGTTGCTTCATGTGAGGCTTGTCAGACAGATAAGAAAAACATTTTTTAAATCCCGACATTATGGTAGCTCTTGGCTATTCTTAATCAGAAATAGGAAAGAATCTCACTCTTCACACATAGCTGGTGGTAACAGCTTCAGATCTATCATAGCATTAGACATAAGTTATTCTGGAAGGTTCATAAAGCAGATGCAAACAACCCTGTTGCTTCATGTGAGGCTTGTTAGATAGATAAGAAAGATATTTTTTAAATAACAACATTAGGAACCCGTTAGGAAGGATTCCGTTACATAGCTTAAATACATGACAAAAAAAACATTTTTGTTGTCGTAGACCTTTTTCACAAATTACACTTGTATTAATATATTATTACCATGAATGCACTTTAAACCATATCTCAAGCAGTTGAGATATTACTACAAGACATTAGCAGTAGCATAGATTTCATTAAATAATGTCAGCAATAAAGACAATATTAGCAACTTTTGGCAAAAGATGATTATACTCACAAGGAGCAAACAGTTGGACAGAGAGAGATTGTAAATGATTGCTTTGAGCAGTATCTAAGGAACCATGATGTAAATCAAAAAGCTTAACAGATGAAGAGGCTACATGTAGCAAAATATTGAAACAATACTTCATAGAATACGTGTAGAAGGAGATCCCACCTTCCTTGACACACTGGACCATTTAAGACATCCAATGACCAACAGTGCATGAATTTAAACAGAACCAACTGATAGTGAAGTTGTTAAAAGCCTTGGGCTATGACAAGATGAAAACCAATAACATCAGCATTTAAAGTGAACAGCAATTTAAAGTGGCAATTGGGTCTTCCAAAAATTACATCCTTGTAAACATAAAATTCTCAAAGCCAAAGAAAAGCAAAAATTCAATCTCATATGCATTATGAACCTTAAAATGTAGTGACACAAGTAAACCATATTACATATACACTAAAATGGCCAGAAAGAGCAACACGCATAACATGTATCAGACATATAAATAGACACACATGGAAAATGCGGACACCTAAACCCTCTAAAATAAGAGAATGGCCACTTGCAGGAAACAACTAAAACTTCAGACTAGAGTGAATGTACATTAGCAAAATGTCGTCAAAAAGAAATGGTGCATTAGCAAAATGTCCTCAAAAAGAAATGGTACATTAGCAAAATGCCATCACTCCATGTAGGAAGTTAGATACTTCTGTGAATGTGGACAAAAGCATCGTATTAGTCAAGGGGACTCAATGGCTAGAGTGCAAAGCAATCACTGTGATATATAACTAAACCTTTCATTAACACACTTGCTAGGCAACAATCAAAGGAGTTCACCTATTGTGTTTTACATATTTTTCCTTGGACAAACTATGCAAACAATAACGTATTGTGTCTTCTTACAGCAATAGGAACTATTGAAGCAGGCATTGGCTAAACCATCATTCGGGAACACTGCAAACAATTATCAGTTCATCTTTAGAGGTAGAAGAGCTAACAGAAATATATACAACCTAAAATGAAAACTAAGAGGAAGAGTTGTGGACAAAAATGTTTACATTGTACTACAAATGAATAAATTTATAATGCCAGGAAAATAAGAATTAAATTTGAGCTCAGGAAAAATTCATCTTACCTCGGGTGACTCCAAGTTTGAGTTGAGGTTGGAGAGAAGCTCCCTTGATAAGTTGTCACTGAGCATGTCTGCAAGTTTAGGTGTCATTAATGCCTTCAACGAATTGGCTGCCATAGGGTTGTATGGTGTGATAGGTTCATCCCCACAAAATCCAGCAAGTCTTGCAAGTGCATGAGCAGCTAGTTTGGCATGTATGTTTTTCGCAGTCTGCACACTACTTCCAACACCATGTGCTTCTGCATCTTTGCTTTCTTCAGCAGTTGAATCATATTGTAAAAGCAATGGTAGAAGATACCTGAATCAAGAAACACAACGCAAAATTAAAATGACAGCAAAATACATCATACAAATATAACAAGAATAGAAAGAAAACAAAATAGCTAAAAGTGATGGGGATTTGTAACTTGGTGTCCTTTAAATTGACTTAAGAAAGTTCAAAAGGTACAGTCCCTCATTTGTTTTCTAAAAGAACATAAACATGTATAGAAGTCTTTCATTGGAAAACTATAAGTTTGCATTTTGCAATGACAAACATCCTTCAAACTTGATTTCTTCTAAATTTTCCACTATAACAAAAATAAAGAAAACACAGACAATATCAAAACCAAGAAAAAGAAGGCCAACAAACACAAATAATTACCCAATTGATCAATTTTTTTCTGGGTGCATTCATAAAACCACTAGGAATAGTTCAAATAACAGCAGTTAGCTTTTATAATATGTCACATACAAGCTCGAGTATGATACCTAATTTACAGGAAAGCACAGCAAATGACTCCACACCCACAAGTCCAAATTTTTCTTAAAACTATATATGCATCTTTGCATATATACTAAATCAGTGTGTTAACAAAGATCATATCACTTGCAACATGCCACTTTTTAAGCCAACTCAAACATGATGCTTCCCCTTGTCTATTGCAGGCAAAAACACGAACCATCCAGTATGAATATAACATCACTGCAACAGAAATTTAAGCCATTTGAAAAGTTGAATGAAGTAAATAACTATATCCAGGAAATAGAACTTCAGATTGAGAAACCTTCAGGTACTCACCACAAAACACCAGCCTTCAGTAAATTAACCTGCAACTCTGCTGAAGCAGACAAATGAGCAACAGTCTGAAGGGCAGCATCAACAGAAGCATTTGCAAGTTCCAATTCAGTACAGTGTACAACATCATCAACAAGTCCGGCATAATGAAGCATCTCAGCCCGTGCACTAGCAAACTGGCTAAGGCATGCAAATGTCTGCATCACATTTGTCACAATCATTACAGCAGGTTCAGTTGGGGAAGTGCTTGGTTGAACCACACACATGCACCTGGAAAAAAGAGTTGCCAGCAGAGGCACACCGCCATCCCTCACAAGCTCCTCACCATTCAAAGCAGAAGATGCACACCTGGTATATAGTAAGCACAACATAATTCCATTAGTAAGGCTTCTAAAATCCTCTCCATAGGAGAAACCAAATAGAGCATTAAAATGACCATTACATTACAAAGAATGTACTTCTTTAAAAACAGAAACTGATACATGAAAATCAATTCAACATGTATCACAATATCACTTAATCAGGAGAAACTTCATTCTTTTTAAATTGAAACATGCAACAATTTCTCTTCGCATACAAAAAGGAAAAGAAAACCAAACAATACCCTCATGAAGATAACAAGGAAACAGAATGTTGCATGTTGAATGTTCCTGGATAGACAGAATTGAACCTGAGCATTTAAAAACATCCATTGTGACAGCACACTTCATATAAAACAAATGAAAATCCAGTCAAAATTGGATGCTTGAAGAAGTAATCTACTCTACAGTTACTGCAGCCAGAGGCAAAAAGGCCATGCCTGCCTTGGGTAGAGGGAGTAATAGTGCAGAAAAGGAAGACTGAAATATTCAAAACTGACTAGAACAGATCAATAGGTAAAAATAATCATGGGAGAAGCTTAAAAATTGCACCTCTGAAACTATGTTCCACGAAGTTCTGGGATGGGGATGGTGGGATGGCTTTTTGGGAGGGCAGGACACATTTCTGAGATGGCATGCCACCTTTTTGGGATGTCGGGAGACATCTCGGAGGCAACCTACAAATCCCAATGCCAATCCCCATGGAACGTAGCTCTGAATTAATACAAGTTAAATTTGGTCTCTAAAAGAAACAAGGAAAAAGAAAAGAGAAAAAGAAAAAAATCCAAAACTTTGCTTCTCCCAACTGCTTGATCAATTTGGCCTATACACAGACATAAAATTAATCACAAAGTAAATAGGAAATCCTAGGGAAAATCCAAGAACTATCTAGCATAACAAATTCAGTATAACTTCAGATCTTGTGCAATCAGCTTAGTCCTAAAAAAGAGATCCAACATGTGGAAATCAGTCCTTCCCATATAATTTGGAACAATTATCAGTCACTAATTACATTTCAATTGTTCTTATTTGAAATCCAATCATGTTTCTGTTCATAGATTAGATCAAAACAATTATCCTCTGATTTGTCCTCACTCCAGCTGTTAATGAAAGTAGACAATTCACCAATTATATGTCAATAATACTTGTCTTTGGTCTCTACAAGGAGATAATCAAGTAAAACGGGAAATACTTGCAACACTTTGCTTCTCGGCACCTAAGGACACATGGACTTGTAGACACGTCACAAGACACAAAACCAATCAGAAAATCGGTGGGCTCTCCAAGGGAGCATCCAATGCCTAACTGACATATGCAACTTGATGTAACTTGGAAGCTTGTGCAATCAAGTTAGTGCTAACTTGTGTGGGGAAATTTCTATCTCACCTATAAATAGGGACCAATTATCTGCCATTGATTGTATTTTAACTGCTCTTATGTCAATGAGAACAAAATAATTGTCCTCAGATTTGTCCTTGTTTTAGCTGATGAATTTGAGTGCAAAGTTCATCAACTAGATCTAAAGTCACATGGCCCAACCACCAGGTTATGCAAGGAACGGCAATGAATATCACATGACACCTGGAATAGGAACTATATGGCTTGAGACAGGCTCCCAAATTTCATATGAAAGCATTGATAAGTACTTCTCAAAGAATGCAGTTTTAAGATATTCATCAAATTCAAACCTATACATCAAGGTTTGAAGTGAGCAGATAGTGACTATTGTTGCTTTATATGTTGATGAATTGATCACCACATGCAATGTTGATGGCTTGATTAAAGAGTTCAACAATAAATTGGATAAGAATTTCGATATGTCAAATCTTGGGCTACTCGACAAGTGCCCTGAAATAGTACGGCAAAAGCCCAACAAAATGTCATGTCTAGGGCAAAGATTGAAAAGTGGAAGTTGAGCGACTCCAGTGGAAACAAGGGCTAAGCCTGTTGGGACTGAAACTGAAGGGATATATTTTATTGATAAATGGTTACAATATATAGGCATAAGCCTATATGATGAACATGACACTTGTCAATGAAACTGACAAGTGTCAAACTGGCATAGTGCACATTACATTAACTCTAACATTCCCCCTTAATGTGCACTATCCTAACTAAAGAAAAAAAAACAAGTCAACATTAGGTAACATTCCCCCTTAATGTTGACTTCTCTAACAAAAATCTACATCCTCCTTTATTGCTGATTTGGTCTTAGGCTCTTGCTCTTTGTGCTTGGCTCTCCAACTGTGAATAATGCTAGATTCACTGTGTTTACAGCTTGGTCTGTTGCCTCAGGGTCAGCCACTTCCACGGGTCTGTTGCTACTGGGTCAGCCGTCTAAGTGCCTCGAGGGCATCATGGGTGCCTCAGGGTCAGCCACTTCTGGGTCTGTTGCCTCTGCAGGTCATCCTCAGAGGATGTTGCCTCTCGTAGGTCACTGACTAGATTCACCATGAGTATGAAATCCCTCCTCATGGTGAACTCAATCTAGGTGTCGGTCTCTGCCGAAAATGCACCTAATTAAAGGAAAAACGAGCCATATAAGAGTGTCGGTCTCTGCCGAAAATGCACTCAATACAATAAAATGAGCCATAGATCAAAAATAGGAGAGAAGAAGAAAAGAAGAGAATCTTCTGAAGTGTCTTCGTCTGTAGTCTTCAGAAGTAGATCCGAAAAAAAACCTCGGATAGAGTCTAGGGTGTCTATGTCTGTAGTCCCTAGTATAAGTGTCCTTATGGTGACCATGTCATCCCACCGAAATGCATGGGTAACCAGCCGCTGCATTCGCCAAGTGTATAGAAAAGATCACTAGGTACAAGGATCACATATAAAATTACCTTGGGAGTGTCGGGTACAACCGAGAGTGCACTCCAAGGTAGAAAAATTTTGAGGCTAAAAAACTCAATTGAAACAGCCTCAAAATTACAATATGACACCACCATTGTGTCCGTCGCGGAAAAACGTTTCCAACGACTATAAATACCCCTATATTCCATTATCAAAGGGGCCTTCATCATAATGAAAAAACAACATGCCTCTCCAAGACAGCAACTAAAACCTCGCACTGTGGCGGCATCACTCTCTGGCGGAAAAAAAATAGTCTCTCAATTTTCCCTCACAAAGGAATTACATGGGCCTATATAAACCACCCACTCTCATGTTTGTCTTACATGCCAATAAAGTGTTCCTCTACTTTAAAAAATTTCAATTCCCCATACATTGAATTTAAGTGGTCCTCCCCACTTTAATAAAATATGCCCCTTGATGATTTGATTTGATTTAACCAAAGTTTTAATGTGGATTATAATAACACATGCGCGCCACCATAAAGAGTGGGACACAGGTGGGTACACGATCCTCTCTATGATGACAGATGTAAGACCACAGCTAATACTAATTTAACATCATATTAACTCAAGTTTGCATGCTAAGAAGAATGTAAAGCCCAGCTTTTTATGATTTGATTTGTTATGCGTGTTGTACAGACAAAGACACCCTAGACTCTATCCGAGGTTTTTTCCGGATCTACTTCTGAAGACTACAGACGAAGACACTTTAGAAGATTCTCTTCTTTTCTTCTTCTCTCCTCCTATTTGGATCTATGGCTCATTTTATTGTATTGAGTGCATTTTCGGCAGAGACCGACACTCTTATATGGCTCGTTTTTCCTTTAATTAGGTGCATTTTCGGCAGAGACCGACACCTTCTAGATTGAGTTCACCATGAGGAGGGATTTCATACTCATGGTGAATCTAGTCAGTGACCTACGAGAGGCAACATCCTCTGAGGATGACCTGCAGAGGCAACAGACCCAGAAGTGGCTGACCCTGAGGCACCCATGATGACCCCGAGGCACTTAGACGGCTGACCCAGTGGCAACAAACCCATGGAAGTGGCTGACCCTGAGGCAACAGACCGAGATGTATACACAGTGAATCTAGCATTATTCATAGTTGGAGAGCCAAGCGCAAAGAGCACGAGCCTAGACCAAAAAGAGGATGATAGGTTACTTTTAGAGAAGTCAACATTAAGGGGGAATGTTACCTAATGTTGACTTGTTTTGTTTCTTCTTTAGTTAGGATAGTGCACTTTAAGGGGGAATGTTAGAGTTAAATTGCACTATGCCCTCACCTTGACACTTGTCAGTTTCTCTTGACAAGTGTCATGTGTTGAATATAGGCCTTATGCCTATATATGTAACTCATTTTTATCAATAATTAATCCCTTAAGTTTTCCCTCCTAACAAAGCCATCAACTGAAAGAAGAACGGAAATGGCTGGTACCTTGTACCTACAGTTGGACAAACACAAATATCTTATATTCAGTGGATTTCCTGTCCAAATTTATGAGTTTTCCCAAGTTGAGTCACTGAGAAAGTGCAACAGAGGTGTTGAGATATTTGCAGACAACATTGCAGTGCTATATAGAGTTTATCTACAATGACAACTATAGAAGATGATCCACTTCGAAATAGTTTTTTAGCCTTGGATCAGCAGTTGTTTCATGAGAAGCAAGACACAACCTATGGTTTCTCTTTCTTCTGCACAAGCAAGGTATAAGGCTATCTGGCTAAGATGATTTCTAGGAGACCTTGGTCTTCGGCAGACTGAACCAAAAAAGATTTACAATGATAAGCATGTCTTAAAGATTGCCAAAGATCCTGTGATTCATGAACAAACCAAGCATATTGAGATGCATCATCACTTGTGCAGAATGGACTGATAAGATCAGTCTTCAAGCCAACATATGAGCATCTGACAGGCATTACACCCTACCCCTTTGTCATGATAAGATTGAGCATTTCAGACAGTTCTACATAGAGTTAATCTTTAATTTGGATTTTTTATGAGCTGAATGCAGGTTATATGTTTGCAGTTAAGAATCTCTCTTGTATACATGGGGGACAAGGGCCCAAAATGAACCCTCTGTATGTGCATCCAACAACGATCAAACATGCAAACTCTTGTATCGATATGTGACAAGTGTCCAACATGATCCTTTTGTAGCATTAAGAGACAAATGTCCAGCATGCAGCAATCAATGCCTGTATGAATGCTTATATATTTATAATGGTTCACACTACACAGACAAGAATTGACAAAAATAATGGAAGGTAGAACAATTCTACACATTCTCATGGTCTTGTGCAATTTGTTTTACCTACTCAAATCAAGGTCTACACCAATAAAAAGTTGGATTGGGGTAGTTTTAAGAAAATCAACATTAGTAGTTTGGTAAGGTTAGTAGGTTGGGCATTCCATTTGGTAAATTTCTTTTCATTTGTCAAAACTAAAAAGGGAACTCTTCCATTGGAAATGTCTTCAACCTAAACCAATGACACTTCCTAACATTTCCCCATTTCTATGGCATATCATGACAAGGAGGCATAAGCAAATCCCACACAACCAGGAATGCATCTTCAATAACATAGAGTGTGCATCTACTTGGAGAGGTACCTTAAAATTTTAGAAATATACATTCAAGAGGAAAGCCTTATACAGTAAAACATGTAAAGCAGTGACATAAAAAAGGTATTGGACAGAGCCAATGATTTTCTTAAAAAAATGAGCTATATGGTGCAGCTAAATAAGCTCTTAGCCTCCTCATTTAGTTAACAAAATTACTTGCAAGATCCTCCATGAGAATTTTGGCCCCTACTAGTCTGTTACCTCAAAATATGTATATGAGAAGATCCATACATGCAAAATATCCAATAGCTGTTAATCATCTCACTTTCAAGAACTAATTCAAGAAATGATAAACAGAGTTGTAAGTTAAGATGATCCTATACTAAAATCAAAATTCATGTAGCTTATGACTTAGAAGTATACACATCAACCCAAAAAAAAAAACTGAATTACTGTTTATCTCACTGCATAAAATATTTGTTTGGACCACAGATACGTACGTTAACCATATGAGCTCAGAAGCTGCTACAAGAAGAGGAGCACGTTCAGATGACAGGAAATTGTTATCATCCTTATCGACTGTTATTGCACTAAGCAACATAGGGTAACCAGCATACTTAAAAGGTTCCAACACATCACCATATCTTCTATATAATATACACTGCCCTCTTAATAGCAGCAGTAACCTCCAAGGTTGTGGTCCTTGCAAACCTTGCAGCGTAGCCTGTATCCAACCCAAAACAATTGTCAGAGTATCTTTTACCAAGTTTCAGATATTCCCAATGACACTTGATAGCCTTCAGAACATGATCCAATCCAGGAAATATCATTCAGCAAAAAGCAATTAATTCACAAAAATACCCACCACCCTATGTAAGTTCTAAAATCTAAATTTTGAAAATAAAACTGCATCATTTAAAATGGTGTGCTGATCAATTACCAATTAGAAACTAAATTATTTATGCTCTGAATTTATTTCAACACACAAGAGCAAGGCCTAAATCAGAAATTGCCAACTATTGCAGAGATCACGATTCTCTCTCATGAAACATTCTATATAAGCACTAAACATTTTTCTGACATTTATAGATTATTCATTGTCTGTGTTCCAGTTACCCCCCAAGTTAGAACAGCTGTCCCTCATGGCATTTAAATTTTAAATCCAAATTTCCACATACAACATTCCTGAAGACACTAGATCTAGTTAAGAAATATTCTAGTTTACCTGCAGCCGTTCGTAAGCTTTTTGAACTGCAACAAACTTCTCTCTTCCTTCTGGATTTTTATCAGGATGATATTTCATAGCCAACTTCCTATATTGACGTTTAAGCTTTTCTTCATCAATGCGTCCAATCAGCTTGGAGGCATCACTGCTATCCTCGTGGTCATTATTGTTTTTGCCATTAACATCAACTCCGGTGCCATCCTCCTCCTCCAAAGAAATCTCTAATAGTTTACAAGCTTCTTCTTCAGAAAGATCCATGGGTCGTCTGGTTATCTCCTCACGCCACATAGCCAATAATGATTGTAGGAACTCTACATGTTCAACTATTGGCCAACTAGGAAACCGTATTTCATCGCAAAGGTTCCGAAGGTAGTACCGATGGCACCACATCTCATCCTGCAGCTCTGGATATGTCACAGGAGGCATAGGAGCATATTCATACAAAGAATGACAGTGCTGAGATAGTTTTTGTGGGAAGTCACCAAGGTGCTTCAAAACCTGAGCCAAAAATTCAAGAACAATAATAAAAACATTACGCAATTGTATGGATCCAAAAGTCCTAAGAGCATTTTCCAAGAAGCTACAAATCCTTGAAGAGTACTGTCGCTAGCTATCCTCTGAACCATAACCAAAGCTATTTTTCCCTACGCAGAATCACAATGTAACCACATGTGAAGCTAAATGAAATAGTACTGTTATGATTATGGAGGGCAACGTGAGATGGCTGAAGAAAGCTTCAAATACACTAGCATAGGACTCTAGAGTCTGCAAATTGGCAATAAAATGTTTTCTACAACAGAATAAGTAACACCAAACTTGGTTGTTTATATATATAACACAAAACACTCATTTTCTGTAGTAATTTTCATTATCAATGAAGCACAACCAACTTTCAGATACCATCAGGTATATGAAAACCTACAGAGCTCTTAACTATAGTCATTGGTCACATCAAGCTGTTTCTGACATCCAATTTCTACTTTTAAAAGCTTATATTTGAGTTAGATAAGTAATCGCCCTTTCACTAGGAGAAAATGCTTGATGCCAAGTTATCAGAAATAATACAAGACACAAACTTCGCGACAAGCTTTTCAGTTGATAATCATCACATCAAACTTTTCAATCGGTCTCCCTGAGAATAAGGAATACAAATCCTGAAACTGTAAAATGAATAAATTCAATAACACAACTCTAGGATGAACCCACTTATGTTATAAATTATAATTTAGAGCCTCCACCAGCCAAAAAATAAACATAGAGTTCCAAATATACCAGTGCCAACCCTCGTTTAAAACAATGTAGCTTAGAGGCATTGTTCCAGGACACAAGTTCAAAGTAAGCAACAACTTGTCTACAACATATCCTTACCAGGCTTGAATGAGATATGCTATAACCAAGCAATAATAACTGGCATCTAACATACTAGAAGAAATCAACCGTACCTGGTCAATTAAACGTTCTGCCCGCATCTTATGAGTCCAAATTATCTCTGGCGTATCAGAATCAGAAATCATGGCAACCGCAAATGCTGAAGGACCACTTCGTTCAAGAACATACAACAAAGACTCAGGCAAGAGACCCCCCAAGACACTACGCTTTGCCAAAGGCAGCGAAGATGATACTGCAGCCTCCTCTCCCCCATGAAATGCTTGGTGCCCATGTGTCAAAGCAAACAAATTTGCAATTGAGTGCAGGTTGGAACCTGCATAAGCTAGAGCAAAGTAGAAAGCACCTGTGTTATAAAGTCGAACCATTGCCTTTGGATTCCGAGTCACAATTGCCTTCAGCAAGGAAGCTGCACCTTCCACGATACTGGGCTCCCCTGTTAATAAAGCCTGCAATACCACCACCAATCAAATACATGAGATCAGTAACAATAATGCACAAAATCTATAACCACCTATCAGTAACAACCAATCAAAGACAATTTGACATTAAAAATCCATCACCACTTCATATTCTTGAGGTTATTTATGAAAACATATACGCAATCAAGCAATAATGCAAAACTTAGTTCATTCAGAAACTATGAAAAACCTCAAGACATGACAAATATGAATGCAGAAGAAATACTTGTTGGTTTCAATTAGTATTCTATTAAGTCCAAGAGAACAAAGCATTTGCAAAGCAAATAAGCACAGAAGTCACTTCAGGCAAAAGTTCACCCAAACATTTTCATCACTGTGCAGTTTCTACATTCAGGATAACTACTCAACTGTTGCAAAAATTGATATAATTCCTTTACTTAAAATTGGATTATGAAAAGAAAAAAAAAGATTCAACATGGGTCATAACACGATGATTTTAAAGCTGATTTTTTGAGGAAATGAACTAGGGTTTGGAAGGCAGGGGAAAGGCCTGGAGAACGTTTTCTTATGAGAAACACCATCAAAGAGGATCAATCCTGTTGGAGGATCTTTCAGCAGTAAGGGTCACGGCCAAGAATGGGGGTCATAGGTACTTCGGTACCAAATCCTCCAAAACAAGGAATCTCATACCTGGATAAGCTATGTGGAACCCAAGATAGCTTTAGCGACTATCAAACACAGGCAAGGACAATCATAAACGTCATGGGGAAGCAACAAAAGGAGGATTCTCTACCTAGAAGGGTGAATGGATGTTTACCACAAGCAAAAGAAATACCAGTATTGGAAATAGTAGAGGACTGGAACCCAAGTGTTGTAGGTGAGTTGGAGAGGAGAGGGCAATCCTCCAAGGGAGGTCCCAGGTTCGAATCTCCACCCTACCAAAAAGCTGAATTGGGTACCTAAAATCCAATTGATAATGTTGGTACGAGCAGGGCTAGGTGCGACCCCCGAGTGACTTTGACGGTGTAGAACCCCCCTGTTCGTGGTCTCTTAGACCAAGGCGGCCCCGCAAGGGGTTTTTCGCTTTAAAAAAAAAAAAAAAGTAGAGGACTGGATAGCCCAGGGCATAGTTTATAAGACGAAACACAACCTAATAGGTAAATTCGTGGGTTTCAGACCATCCATTCACTTCCTCCACATGTGGGTAAGGAAACAATGGCATCTAGAAGGAGAATACAAGATTCTAACTCTCCCAAACAGGTATTTTTCTATGGAGCTCACGTCAATGGCAAACCAACAAAAAGTATTCTATCAACACAGGCCAACGGGACTATTCCTGCAACCATGGAAGATGGGATTTGACTCGAGGGTGAAATCAACAGCAGTACCAATATGGGTAAGATTATTTGCCCTTCCCCTTGAATTTTGGAAAGAGGAGGTACTCGAGGCAATAAGCAACTTACTAGGACATTATCAAGGTAGATCAAGAGAAACAATTTTAGAAGGATCAGCAACTTTCGCTAGGATTTGTGTAGAAATGGACCTCAGTAAACCTCTTCCGATGAAGATAGACCTAAAAATAGGAAATTTTGTTTGGCACCAACAACTGGATCATGAGGCTGTTCCATTCAAATGTAGGGTGTGCCACGATCATGGAAATTTGGCTAGAATGTGCCCAACAGTTAAGGATCATCAACTAGAACAAGAAGGGACAAAAGCAAATATTAACATGGCAGGACAATCTCTTCAACAGAAGGTAAATCAGAAGGAAGGGGAAGGCCCAACAGACTTTGAGGGCTTCCAAAAAGTAATCAGACGGCCAAACAGAAGAAATCAGAAAAGCAATCAGAGACAAGGAGGAAAAGCGAGAAGAACAAACAACAGATATGAAATATTCAAACAAAATGGAAGCTTGGAAACAGAAGGGGATTTTCAAATGGAAGGATTAGAGGAGGATACTCACCAGCTCACACCGAATAATCAGGAACAATACTCCAAAGTGGACCAGTGATTCTGATTGCCTAAAATATGTAAATTTGTCGTTTCAAAATAGGGCAAAAGTTGTTGAGGACTATCCTGTACAATTTGGCCCCTAATACTATAACAGAACTGTGAACTAATTCACCAATGCGAAGAGCTTGAAAAATCGTGAGATTTGAAAAATAGAGGGGTTTCATAAGCAAAAGTTAAGGCCTCCCAAAGATTTGCCCAAATAGCCCCCAAAAATGAAAAAAAAATTGGAGCCTCAAAACTGAGGAAAATAATGCCCAATCGCAGCCTGCCACGTGTCGTTTGTTGATTCATACGTGTCTGCCACTCAATTTTCGCCACCTGAGCGCCACCAAATTGCTTGATCTATTATGCTTTTGACACGTCACATTCCTATTGGTTGGAGGAGTATTTGTATCTAAAAATATTGATTACGTGGCACGTAGGGATGCCATCAGTTGCAACAACGGCCAAAAGCAATTGTATAATAAAAAGTGGCCCCAATATATGTTGCAAAGGATTGAACCCGAGACTCCTATGGGCTAGACCCTTTAGACTAACAAACGTGCCCGCTTTGCACTTGAGACTAGTGAGCACACTAGCCATCTTTGAGGTCTTCATGCTAGTGAAGTGGAAGCAAAGCCAAAAAGAGATGTTCCCTAACAGGAATCGAGCACTGGTTCCTCACTCCACGAATACCTTAGTAGGGGCGAGCCAACCAACTTGGTTGCCTCTGTTGTGCGACCGATAGTGCCCGCGCCTCCTTCAAGTAAGTTGGGGCATGAAATCCAAAACAACAAAGGCATTGTTGCCTACGCACCAAGATACCCGTGTCACCTGCTTCTACACTGTAGCAAAACCACGAAGATTCAAACTTCGGATCCATAATGCCATATGCCCTGAATCTCCTTTGTCTAGTCATCCAAGCACTCTTTGTGATTGATTTGAATGACATGCCTCCATCGTGACGAAAACACTGCCAGATAAGGAAAACACAGAGCCTGCGAAATGGAGGCATGCGTGAAAATGCAAGCATGCATAAGGTACCAAATTCAAGTTTGAAATTCTTGGCACCAAAATTTGGTTCAAATTTTTTCTTTCTTCTTCCACATAATAACGAAGAATGAGAGCACCAAAAACAAATTGAAAATGAAGACGACAAATCACAATTACCTCGGTAAAGACTAAATAAACAAGATTTTTCAAGGCATTTTGAAAAAAAAAAGACTAAGCTATGGAAAAAATCTCCTCTTTGCTTCTCATGCCAAACACGTTTATGAAACTTTGAGGCGTAATTCATCCCAACTTTTGGAGATGTTGGTCCATACCTACTCTTATACCATGTTGGAATTCATACTTATTTCCAGAAATGAATAGAAGCAATCCATCCACTCAAATGTTATAGAAAAAGCCTAAAAAAGGACAAAAGAGAGAAAGATATAGTGGGCACCCATAGGCACCATAAATAATCACTATATTATCCATAGATAAGAATCACAACACTTCGATACAATGAATGGAGTGGTGGGGGTTATTTATACCAATACCAAAACCCCAATTACATAAGTTAAGTTTAACCTAAGCCAACATAACAAGAGGGCTTAAGGTTAATTACAAGTTATAAAATAGGTTTAACCATAGCAAGGTTAACCACGACACATATGATTTCCATAATAAAATATTACAATATATTTAATACAATTGTACAATGATTGTCCGTAGGTCTATACAAGATTACACTTTCAACATTGGATACCCTAATTACAACAAGAGGTAGAAATAAAAATCTGGTATCCACAAGAGGTCAAACACCAGTTCATTTTGTAGAAGTCTGATATCCACATTTCCCTCATTGTCACAACCATTTATGATAATTCTCAGTTTCTGAGTATCCGCACTTTTGCTCCTTGTACCCATTGAAGCTTGCCATAGGCTCCAAAGTCTATGGTTTGGAATCAACAATTTATCTTTTTTTGGCACCCTTTCTAGGCAACTTCAAATCTTCAATGCAATCTCTCCTATAATTCGTGTTGGAATAACTGTCTCTCAGTAAAGCGTAAAACATTCTAAGATTCTTGGAATAACTGTCTCTTGGTAAGGCATAAAATATTCTAAGATTCCTCAATAAAATCAAAATTCCCTTCATCTTGATTCTTGAGCCCCTTGGCCAAGTTCATTATAAATCACAAGTCTTGCTAATCTATATAAGCCACAAGTAATCCATCTTTACTGTATCGTTTTCTGAAAATTGTAATATTTTACCATTGTTCCACCCACCTAAAATTTAACTCAATTTCTCAATGGTAATAATTTTATGACGGTTACTCTCATTTGCTTTCTTTGCCATCCTGTTTAGCTTAGAACTTTCCTCAATATAGACCTCCTTTTTGATAACTAGTTGAACATAGACAAATTTTAGCCAATATGAAGCAACAATCTAGAGGACTTACCATGCACAGTATAGCATGCCCTCGTGTAATATAAAAATATAAAATTTCACTAGAGAACAACCAATTTGTCAAGTTAGTTACATCTTAAGATATCATGGAATTTGTAGATATAGTTTTCCAAAGGACTTTTCCTTATATATTCCCAGACAAAATAATAAAACTAACATTAGAGATGGAAAGTGGGAAATATTCATTGTTCCAAACTTTCAAATAAATCTAGGTCTAATCACCAAAGAATAGCATAAGAAAGGTTCAAAGATAACATGCATTATTCGTTAAAATCTTCTAAAAAAATTATTAGTACAGAATGAATGAAAAAGAAAATATGCAAGTGAACATTAGAGCAGTGATTCAGAAATCCTTTATGAAATTATGTTTGAAAAAAAGTTGTAATGGAGATCCATATCTGCACCTGTGCTATAGAAGGAAGACATCGAGGACTTGACAAGATTCTCTTCACTCGAGGGGTAGGAGTTACAATCTCTCCGGCATCATCCAAATCAGAATGGACAGACACCATGCTATGTAAAATCGACAACGCAGCCTCCCCAACCTGATGATTGAAACCAGATCCCACCATTATCAAAATTAGGAGGAAAACAAAAGTTTTCAGTCATATAAGAAACCTATGATAGATTATATTCATTTATGGAAATTACAATTTAAAATATTACCATAATGACCACTCCATACATTTAAATTTTTGTAAAAAACAACAATTTTTCAATGTTGAAATACTTCTTGAATTGGTCTAATTGAACTCATAAACTTGTACTCATGAATATGGGTCCTTGACCAAAATCCCAAATTACAATGTAGCATAGAAATATTGGAGAATTCAAATTCAAAAGCATATAAAATTAATTTTATTCAATCTATGTGTGGATTGATGAATCATATTGCATAAATAAATTTTAGAGACATCATAACCATAATAATCTGTTTAAAATGTATAACACATATTAGTCTCATCAAAGCTTGCTAATGAAGAGCAAAATAGAATCATGGTGTCACTTATTCTCATAAACACTTTGAGTCTACCATTCCTAACAATAGTGTTTATACTTCCCAGATATGATGATGTTTATGTCAAAAGAATGGACCTCAGCCAGCTATAATAACAGGCCATGTTTGACATTAAAAAACCAACATGTTAAGCTTTAAGCAGATGAATTCACTCCTAAAGAATATTTCATAACTGATAGGATAACTTTAGGTTGCAAATTCTAGAGTTAATTTATGCCAGCTCTGTCCCTTCTTGACAGCCCTATTCAAATCCTAATCTGTTCGCACAGAAGCACTCTTTTCTTTTATACTGATATGCCTAGATCTCTCTTTTCTTTACTGTTGAAACTTGTAAAAAACTAATAGCAATGCAGACGCAATATAATCTTGTATAGATCTTGGGTTCCACAGAGATGCTAGCATTCACACCAAGGATGTCACATATTTCCATATCAAAGTCTCTCAGTTGGTTTTCAACTTCTTTCTCGCTAACACTCGTAGATATATATAGCTGCTGCTTCTGTCCCAATGAACTGTGAAAGCATCTTTGTCCTGCCATTTCTATCAAAATCCTAGCCCTATAGTTTATTCTTTTACAACATTATGATGGTAGAACTAATGGAAAATTGCATTTTTTCACCTTTGAGAGCTTATGTAAAAATCAGTCTTTACATGATCCTATGATGCCCTTGAATTTACATGACATCGCGCAAGATTAAGCCTTGGATTGGTGTACAGAGATCAACAGTGTCCAGACTACTAAGGCAAGATAAGTTTGAAAGAGTTGTCTGCTACAAGTTCAGGTGATGCTTCTGAGTAACTTCAACAGATCTTGATAGTGCGTGACTCATAAGAGAAGCAGCAGATTCTCCAATGAACTTATGAATCAATAAGATTGAATTGTAAATGAATAGACAATTTGGTAGCATACATTAGAGAATGATAGGCATAATACCAAGACACAGCTTGGAGATATCGCACACCAAACGTCAGCAGAGGCAACATCAAGGACAGGATCTTTCGTTATTGATGCATACAATCAAATTTTTGAAATGAACATCCACTAGATTCTTTGTGGACATGTGTTCAACAGTTGAAGCATAACTATCTTGGATGCCACAACCAATGCCTGCAATTCCTTAGCCATCAATCCCATGTAACTCAATCTTGGCAGCCTATTTGGAAGCATCTAAGACTTCTTGGGCTCAATGGTGAAGCTGTCAGAAAAACATCATGTAATTACTTCTTCAATCATCAAACTCGAATCCATAGTTATGTTAGCTTTTCACTTAACCATCCATATTTGCAACAAGGTAATCATCAATTTGATAGCATTGTGAAATGGAAGTGATTTTGTCAGTCACCTGATATTCTAAAGTATCCATTGTTAGATAAGCCAACAATGGCAAACTATCCTTCTATTTATTTCTATTTATGAAGATTGTTGCCACCAACAGTTTCTACATCATATGTTTGCACATTCGCATTCGCATACCAAAACGCTTCAATGGTTTCATGGTCCCACATGGTCCCACGCGATACCAAAGCACCTTATCTCTGATGTTTTCTAGAAGCAGTTTAGGAAAAACCCTTTGGAGACAACTCCTAGTGTTTCTCAGGTAATAATGTTTTTCGTTGATCCATTTGAGTGGAATGAATCTGCAGTCAAATTCAGTCATATGACACTTAAGGAATTTTGAAGAGACCAGTCTTGTAACATCCCCTTGGAACAGTCTTGGTTGGAAGAGATGCTAAGTCCAAGACAGACGAAATTACTCTCTAGATATCAAGTTCCAATTCGAAGCAGTCAAACTGAGAAGCTACAGAGCCATTCGACAGACTGCTTGTTGAGTATATAATCACTACATTTGGCATCAATCCTGCAAAATTCTTCTACAAAAATGGGTGAGTAAATTATAGATTCCAATTCTATTTCTCTATTTTAGCTCCTTTTACTCAATATTAGGCTCATCAACCTCCATAAAGATTAAAAATTTTACCTGTACTGGAGTAAGAACAGCAATACGAGATGCCATGGTCCAACGTAATTCACGGATGTCACGCAATCTTTTCCATTCAGTCATTCCAGATGCCCAACACTTGGAATTCCAATCAATTTCTTGCTTTGACCAAGCTCTTCTTATCCCATCTTTCTCAACTGGTCCAGCATGCACACCATCCTTATTAACAAACAGCCATTCCTTGGGTGGCTCCATAAATGCAGTTGCAGCAATTAAATTGGACTGTAATGGAATTGATGTCCTCTCAGATGCTTCATGAGCTGTTGTCAGAAGGTCAACAACTAAGACACAACCTCCAACCGATACACAAGCCTCAACATTTGCTGGCACTTTCATCAGTACCTGCATGAAGAAAATAATCAGAAAAAACAGAAATCTGATCATACAAATACAAAATATATACAATTTTCATAGTATATTTAGCATCAAATTATTTTGATTAGACCAACTTGCATAAACAACTATGTTAATCAGAGTACCCTTTTGGTGGAAACAGGGAAACATGGGAACGCGAAAAGGAGAGGACTAGAAAACATCCCTAAATTTTGGCAAAAAGGGGACGGGCTGTATTTAAGAACTTAAAAATTTAAAATTACAAATGAAAGAACATTTCAAATGCATAAATCTAAGTTAATCATTAGTCTTTTCATTACTAATCAACAAACATAGACAAAATTAAAATAAAATGATGTATTATTTGAAGAGTATAGTGACTGGTTCAATGTGATTGGGCCACTGGACTGCCAAGGATGTTCTTCAAAGTATCATGCTCAACTTCTCATTTCTAATGACTCGTTTTTTAAGTTTCTGTAGCTGTCCCAAAACATTAAAAAATATTATGTGGAAATGTCATACTGGATTGCAAAACTTCTTTAGATGCTAGAGTAAATATTCAACAAAAGCTATGCAGGCAACCATATATTTGCATTCTTGACTCACTAAAAAGTCTTTTAAGTTTTAGAATATGGGGGGAATTGAGCTTCCAGATTTCAGCTGTTTATCTAATCTGACAACTCGCCATATTACACAAATTAGTTTTTATATTTAGAATGTGCAGCACCTATCTATGTGTATTCTGGACTCTATATCAAGTTTCCATATTTAAGCCACAAAACACTATATATTACATAGGGGAAGCCTAGGCATCTCCTTGT
This sequence comes from Wollemia nobilis, assembly GCA_028583015.1. Taxonomy (NCBI): domain Eukaryota; kingdom Viridiplantae; phylum Streptophyta; class Pinopsida; order Araucariales; family Araucariaceae; genus Wollemia; species Wollemia nobilis. The sequence goes on from JAQPPZ010001195.1 coordinate 3,245,423, forward strand.
CCCTCAAGGGGTCGTGTAGGCATCCCCTATGCATCCCAACATATATGGAGGTAAGGGGGGTCACGATAAGGGAGGGCATGGCTGGGGGATGTCCCCATTGCATCCCCCCGTCCCCTCCCATAGGGGATGCATCCCCAGGAGTATACAACCCTGGAGATCCGTCCCTGTGTAACATAGATAAAGAAACCACCAACTACAAAATCTGCCTGCCTTAATCATTTCAAGCAAACAAATTAATAGTCATCATCTATGTAAAGCACCGCCTATGGGACTGTTGCCACATTTTGCACGGGGTGCCAAATTCTGAAAATTTTGTAAGTTTGCTGCTTTTCGTCCCCTCTTTCTTCTTCCCTATTCTTCTCCATGCCCTTTCTCCCCTTTAGTTGTCAGATTTCATTTCCCCATCATTCTTTTCATGTTTTTAGTGTTTTCTGCAAGAAGGCAAAATTGCCTAAATTTGTCTAAGTGTGGAGTCCGCCCGACTGCGCAGCAAAGTCGGGCGGCGCTCGTCTGTTTGTGCGCACCTGGTCGGTCTTATGGACAAAAAGCCCAAAAATTGACTAAGTCCTGGAGTCGCCCGACTTCGCAACGAAGTCGGACGGCACCCATAAATCGGTGCGCACTTGGGCGGCCATATTTAGAAAGTCATAAATTTTCCCGAGTGTTGGGAGCCCGCCCGACTTCACAACGAAGTCGGGCGGCGCTCATCCAGTTGTGCGCTACCGGGAGGACTCCTTTGAAAAGACAGCAAAAAAGACTAAGTGTTGGACTTCGTCCGATCGCTGCGTCGTCCGACTGCGCGCTTGTCTTGGTGCGCACTTGGGCGGAGAAGGAAGAAGGCATTGAAATGTTTCTAAGGCACGTAGGTCCGCCCGACTTCGCTGTTTTCAGCTTGTGCCGTCCAACTGCGCTTCACTTTTGTGCGCTGTCGGGCGGGATAAGAAGACAAGTGTGCAGTCTCGGGATAAGAGTCAGGATGTGACAGAAGGTGTGCCACCCAGGTACAGAGTAGATGAGCGTGAAGAGCTAGATCGTGCCGCACCTGCCACCATTTAACCAGACTCGACTTTTCACCTGCCAGATTGCCACGGAGCTGCTACGTTTCTAGGTGGACCTTGCTGCAAGTACACTCCTTGCCTGCAGAGGTCAAGCATCAGCCGCTTTTGTCAGCTTTTGTCAGGTCTGGGATTTTGTGCCCAAAATGTAGGGGGGTTTATTCTGCTATAAATAGCAGCCTCATTTCATTGTACAAGGGTGGAAGGGAGATATATTGCTAAGGAACTTCTGTAGCTGTGCACTTGTTTTTTAATGCAAAGTATATTTGGCTCTATTAGCTGTCTTTGTCTTGTATGCTGCCTTTATTAAGTATTTCTGCTTTATGTTGCTTATATTTCTGATTACTGTTATTCTGCACTTCTGGATATCAGTATTGGTAATTAAGTATATCTGGAATACTGAAGTAAAGGATACATAGGATAGAATAACACTAATAGTTTCTGCTACATACATTGTTTTGAATGTTGTTGGTAATAATGATTGGTTAGTTGCTGTGCTGCTTATCTTCCCCACCCGAAACAAACATATTTATGTTTCTTTCCCCACCCGAAACAAACATATTTATGTTTCTTTCTGCAATTTATAATTTCTTTCCTGCACTCTGAGCTAACCCCCAACTAAGAAAGCATAGGAGTCGGCCTTCTCCGGAGATTGACGCGGAAGGCATCCCTTCCTTCCGGCCTTTCAATCTGCTGGGCGAATCTAGGGCGCAATAAGATTAAAATCCTATCCTAGTGGCAGATTCGTAACCAAAAGGGACCAAGCAAAAGGCCATTATTATATTCAAAAATATCCAGTAACCTAATTGTTCCAATCATTTGCGTTTGTTGGAAACTTAGAAATGTATTACCTCCATCAATCTTCATCTACAGGTTAGCTATTTTAGAGTAAGAATGGAGAGGATTTAAAATGGTAAAGGAAGAACTTGCTATATTGGGCCATATGTTTGTCAAAACAATGACACCGTAATTGATGGATTATTCAAATATATACAACAGAATGGAACATGACCAGGAACCAGTAAAATGAAGTTGTTCAATGCTCATTACTGACAGTCATCAGCAATGATGAAAGTACTGGAAACTAACAAGCATAATGTGATTTAACGTGCTTATCAAATGGCATTGGCTCAACTGGTTAAATTCTTTAACTTTCAAGGAGGAGACCAAAGTTCGAATTTTGCCAAGTGATACATGCATAATGTTAAGTTGTTGTAATACCACTATGTGATTATTATGTAATACAGTTGGGGCTCATTTCAATCCCCTACAACCGATTTTAAAAAAATGTAATTTAACATGCTTCACAAACAGTATTTAGCTACCTACCTTAAAGACGAACAACAAAAGATGTCTAAGAGCTCGGTCATTTGTCCTGTCAAGTTTGTTCGATAATCATCACTAACAGTCATCAGCAATTATGAAAGTACTGGAAACTAACAAGCATAATGTAATTTAAGATGCTTATCAAATGGCATCCCATAATTTAAATTCCTCAACTTTCAAGTTGGCGACCCATGTTCAAATCTTGCCAAGTGATACATGCATAATTGCCAAGCTGTTGTACTACCACCATGTGATTATGATGTAATACAGGTGGGGCTCGTTCCAATCCCATATGACCAATTTAAAAAAAATGTAATTTAACATGCTTCACAAATAGTATTTAGCTACCTACCTTTAAGAGTAACAACAGACGATGTCTAAGAGCTCGATCATTTGTCCTGTCAAGTAGCACAGTAATGTGAGCAGTTCCATCAAAAGGACCTATTGCTTGATAATGTTGTTCATAGACAATAGTCATTGCTCGTGCACACAGTTCCCTCACAGAAGAACCTCCACCACCACCAAAACCATCCAATCTTCCCATATCACACCAGTCATCTGATGCGCCTAATTCATCTGGGACTGCACCTTCTACAGTAAGGCCAACATCAGCATCACATAGAAACCTGTGATATAATGCTCTGAAAAAAGCAACAGGATCTCTCAGAGGAAAGTCTTGAGCTTTGTTTCCGGCTCCACCATCAAGCAAAATCCGGAGATAATATTGTCCCACACATACTTCTTTTGACAAACTAGGATATTGAACTGAGAATTCTGTATAGTTCCAAGATAACTGGACCGCAGCCTCTTGGCCCATCTTCTCCTCATCTGCACTACCACCAAAACTAATGACATCCTCAGTTCGTGCCTTCTCCACATCTAAATTATGAACTTCTGCCTGAAGAGCCTCCCTTAGCTCCTGCCTTGTCCGCTCATTCCATATGAGATCTGCACGATTATGATCAAGACTGAATTCTCGCCAAAATTCAGGCCAGTTACAAAGAAGCCTACCAGAACCTACAGGTGTATTTTCAATAACCACCTGTGCAGGAGCAGGAACGCTAGATTGTGAAATTCCTGCATTGACATCATATTCAACAGAGTCCAGTGTCCCTCTAATAGGCAGTTGGGGTGAGACACCATCATAAGCTGTGGCCCCTGCAGCAGAAAATTCATTGATTGAGGGCTGACAAGAGTTTCCAGCAGGGTAAGCTGAACCCTGCTCTACATGTGAATTTCCATTTGAGTGCAGAACATCATCAACAACCCGTGACGCCGCACCATGAATGTGCTTAGAGGGATCCCCAGAAGAAACTTCTTCTACTCTATAAACAGAGCCTGCTACCTGGTCATTAGCACCTTTCGCCCTTGCTATTCTGCCTTTTCTGCGCTGAAGAATGCGCCTCTGCCTACGCTTAGAATAAGTTGCTGATTGGTAAAGTTGGACCTGACCATCATCATTATCATTCTCAGCAAGACGTGTATGCAGATATGCCACAAGACCAGGAGGAAGCACCCGTGACAATAGGTCCAAAGCAGGTTGATATGAATCTGCCCACAAAGCCACCAGCTGTCGACTAACTTCACGACGCTCACCAGCAGGAAGGAAAAAGGCATGTACCAGATGCCGCAATAAAGCACCGTCACGAAGAGCAGCATCACGCATTGACTCAGCTGCAATAGCATCTTCCTCTGCAATAGTACGCATTATCACAGCTATGGTTTCTCTCACACTCTCTGCTGGGTGGCCAAACAATACAAACAACCGACGTCGCAAGCCAGCCACTTGGCGCAACATTTCCACAAACGTAGCAAGCTGTGTTGTCTCACCCTGGGGTTCACATAACATTGCCTCAAAAACTTCTACCACTGCCATTGATAACAAAGGCGAAACTGACACAGGCTTGAGTCTGTTCACAAGAATGGTTATGTAGGCTTGGTGGCCAAATAGCACTGATTTCGTATGCATAAAAGTAGCATGACGCTCACCCTTCGAATCTAGAAGGATATTTATTTCTCCAGGACCGCCTCCAATAAGCATAGCCACAAGTCCAGCTGCTTCTGCTGCCACACCCTCCGATCCACTTCTCAGCAAACCCATTATTCTCACAACAGCAGCAGGAATCGACAGAACTTGTGAAGCTGCACTTCCCGATGTAAGCAATCGGCGTAAACATGCAACAAAGCCCATAAGAGTTGCAGATGCCTTGGGAGAAGGAGGCGGTGGTGGCGGTGCCTCTGGTGGTAGGTTTGGTGAAGCTGGAAGCATTGTCATTAAGGCCATTAATGCTACTTCAGGGACATCTGTGTTCGGCTGAACCCCACTATATGGAATGCAAGCATTGAACTCTCTGACTCTGCGCCACAGTTTTGCTCTTGCACCAGGAATGGATCCACCTTCAGCTACAGCATCTTTGGCTGCAGCTGCTAGATGCTTCAGATGCATTGCCCCAGCTTCAGCATCTGCAAAAAGACGATGTGGTCCAGTAGCAAATTGTTGAGGTTGTGGAGAAACTCTTCCACATGGAGGATCAATCCGATGACCAGGCAGAGTCAACCTCGGCAATATTGGAATTGGGCACTGTCTCTGCACATGCATAATGGAATCAAAACATTGTGTATATGTCCTTAACACACTTATAGTCAGAATCCTGTCACATACCACAGTGAATATCATGAATCATGTTTTTCTACCAATAGACTGACAAAAGAGTATCTTAAATGTTATAGAAGAAACAGTAACAACTGTCATTAGACTTTATATTATTATGGTCCAAGCAGATTTAACTTCAATATAACCAAAAACAATGCTACTGCACAGAGAAATTGTTCAATTTGGAGACCTAAATTATTGAACTCCATTACTTGTCTAAAACAAGCATAATTTTTTACAACATTAGATCTACTTATTCCTGTTTGCACAATGCCTCAGACTACTACGAAAAGAACTATATCACTTTATTCCACATAATAATTTAAGATGAAACAAGATTTCTTAAAATATTAGATCTACCTACTTCTGTTTGTAATACATCTCGAACTGCTGCAAGTAAGTTATCACGTGAAGTACTGGCATAAACCTGACAAATACGAAGATTCAAATATTAAAATATATAAATTGTGAATTTCAATAAGAAAAACAGTTTAACTATTTTTGCTTATACTTACATGGATTGGGCATCCATCGTTGAACTCAATGGCAAACATCTGTGGCTCTTCAGCAAAGCGAACAAGAGCAGCAACAGCAGACAATGGCCGTACAATAACAGCCTGCAATCAGTATTAGCAAAGCTACTTTAATCATTAAGCAAATATGAAATTATTTGCAAAGGAATCCTTAAAGGAATAGAACAAAAACAGCTGATAAAGCAGAATTAATTGAAAGCATATTCCAGAAAAGCAAAAAATAAAAATAAAATAAAACATCATACTGCATCAAGCATGAATATGATACACATTTTATAGCATTTAAAATCAAGCTCCACATAAACCTTTTATGTTGTTGCTGCTTTACCCAGAGCTTATTACTAGTGAAAAAGACCATGATTTTATAGAATTTACATGTCATTGCGTTTCATAAGAGCTTCCTTAGCTTATTAATTCAAAAACAAAGCTTATTTGCATTCTAAGCACAGGGAAATTTATTCTCTTTTAAGTTTCTACTTCTCTCTCAAGAAACTATATACAAAAAGCAACTCTAGAAGCTAAGATTTCATATTGAATCAATATTTGGATCTCTGTACCAAGTTTGATTTAAGCAACTGCATAATATAAATGCATGAGAGCGTGTGCAAGCAAGGAGCGAGCCTCACCTTCGGGCTTCGGAACTCTGCTCTAAATCTTCAAAGAAATTCAAACAATGGAGAGATCTCATGAGGACAAGCCGGGTATCAAAGGAGAATCATTTAAGGAAGCCCTAGCTGGAATAAGGATGCCCTAGTTGAGGAAAGTAATTTCTTGCTGTTCAAGGACAAAGGGAATAAGGAATCTAAAGTGATTATCAAGGATAAAATGATCGAGCACGATATAATGGTTCTTACAAGTAGAGGCTTAATCTATAAATTTAATGGTCACTGGACAGATTTTTTAGAGATTTGAAAGAGGATTGAAAGAAAATGGAGTTTGAATTTGCACTATTCTATGACTTCCATTCCAAAAAGATTCTTCTTTTTTCTACTAATATTTTCTAGTCCAATAGCTAGGGATGAAGTTACAGGTGGGAGTCCATGGTTTATGGGGAGGGCTGACTTGTATTTAAGATCATATAGTGAAAACTTTTATATAGACTCAAAAACTCTTGAATGTGTTTCTGTATGCAGGCTATATGGACTTCCATATGAGTTTATCAACATGGAGGTTTTGAAAAATATTGGTCAACCATTGGGGAAGTTCATCCAGGTCAAACCAACCTCTATGGAGTGGAATCTAGTTGTGTACATGCAGATATGTGTTGCCATAAATCTTTCAAAACCTTTGCCAAAATCCATAGTTGTCAAATCTGAATCAAGAAAGTCGGATTAGCAGGTGGACTGCAAAAACATTGTATTTTGGTGCCACATGTGCCATGAGATTGAACACATGACAGGAGATATCAAAATCAGGAAAGCTGAGAAAGATGCAAAAGGTTCTTGTCATATAACAAACCCATTGTTGAAGCAAGTGGATCACCTAGCCACAAAAGATGGCTCTGACTAAGGATTTTCCACTTCCAATAATGTTGCAAAGAAAGACCATATACCTCGTCAGGTAGCAAAGGCTGTCATAGTTCATTTGAAGCAAACTTTAGAAAGAACCAAAAAGGATGCACTAGATAAATAACTACAATGTGAGATGTCAAATTTAAAAGGCTCTAAATCTGAGATGGAATTTTTAGAGTCAATTTTCAAAGAGGAGAAGGTGGAAAAGGGCTATGAGTCAGGTAAGTCACCTCCATCCTCTTCAAACAATAGAAACTCATCTCATTCCAATAAAAAGGAATGCAAACAAAGAGAAAATAGTGTGGAGGTTATCCATTGTCCTTTAGAGTCTCCACGGCAGCAAAAAGATGATAAGTCAAATTGAGAACAGTTTAGAAAAATAGAAAAGATCAAGGAGGATGAAAACATGGGTAGCACTGACAAGAAGAGAGAAAAACACCCAAAGCAGAATTGAAGAGAAAAGGAAACCAAGAGGGAGATTGATTTGAGATGCCAGAAGCAAATATTATAAATATTAACCGAAAGTGGAGTTAAACACATAAATAAGAGTAAACAATGATGATGAAGATGGTTATGTTGCAATAGCTAGGGTATAAATATTACCATAGAAGAGTTATCAAGGAATTAATCGCCTATTTCTGTCCTAAATTTGTTTAATTCAGGAAATAAAAATAGGTACCGAGGAATGTAGAAAGGTGTTCAAAAGAATCAGAAGTTTGTTGGTGGATATAGCATCTTAGAAATGTCAGCATATCTACAGGGAAGAAAATGGAGTGGCAAATAAATACGCCAATCGCAGTGTCAATCTTATAATTGATAAAATTTAAATACTAAAAGGTCACTGGACTAGGGAGATTCTCTCTCAATGAAAATGATATTAACGGACAAAGGAAAAATAGTGGCCTGAGAAGTAGTAGGAAGAAAATGGAACTAGAGCAAATCAGTGAGCCAGAAATGGTTCATGCAAATTATGCTTGGATATGGTCCACTTGATCTAATAATAGATGCAATATTCTGTTCTCTTAATAGGTTTGGCCCCCTGTGGAAGCCTTACAAAACTTTTTTATTTAAAAAAATGAATAATATATCTTAAGTTCTTGCTTGGCAGTTGGTTCAAAAATAAAGTTTCAGCTTGCTTGCATCCTAATAGCTTTGAAAGTTTATTCATCCTATGTTTCTGATCTTCTTATTCTCTGTTTTCTGCTACTCTTAATTAATCAAAATTGTCCAGAAACTAAGGATACAATCAGCACTGCAAGCCAAGATTTACATCTGTGCACAACATTTTCTTCGAAGAAACTGAATTTTGAAACCAAAGATATCGCCCCCTCAATTTTTATAACAGGCAGAATAATGGGCATGCATATGCATTCTATTTCAGCATTCAATTGGATGCTAACCTCATAATTATCAGGCCTGCGTTCAACTAGTGACATTTTTGTCAGGATTAGCTGCCTGGAGACAGCATCACCCCGGTCGCCAAGACCACCTTTGGGTCCAACACCCAATGTTAAGCCCACAGTGTTAACAGTTCCATGAGCAGCAGTTCGCAGCCTTGTTACAGACCATTCTCCACATGGTGTTTCCTCAGCACCTACAGCAACTTTGGCTGCTCACAAACCACAATGTTAAATCAGCATATGCCACAATCACATAATCAATATTACTAAAGCAAATGCTGCTCCTTCCATGCACAACTTTTGCATTAAAATATAATGTTGATGAAAAGCCCCAGCCAATAAAACACCTATGAACAGTTGCTTTAAATTTGCAAACACATACATAAAACAAATAAGAATATCTACTATATCAGGCTTTAAGGCAAAAGGCTTGCAGAAGATAAAAGATATTTGTATAAACCAGTACAAACATTATTTTCAGAACCAAGGGCATAACCAATGGGATAGTAAGGTCTGTAACTTTACCTATAGATATAATTCGGGATATACTCAAAGAAAATCACCCCAGAAGTAGACCAATTTATATTTGGAAAAAAAATGACAGATTATACAAAATAAAAATTTCATAATCCCAAAAGGAGCATAGCAAACAACATTACCAATGTGACAATCCTGTTCGCTGGGGTAATATTCTTCAAAACAAAAACACATAGCTAAGCACATATAAAACAAAAGGAAGAATATGCAATCCTGTATAGTTGAGAAAATCAGAGTCCGCATAAAATGGGCAAGGCCAATGGCCCAATTCTGACTCGGAATTGGGACTTGGCAAACTCACATATGTTATCCATATGTGATTGTGGATACAATAGTTGTGTATTCAGATACATGTCAAAACAGTATCCAAGAAGTATGGTATTTGTATCTAATTGGCGGCAATGCATTTCCAAGCAAGAGGAAAGCCAGATATAGTAACAGAGACAAAGATAAAGCAAAGTTGAAAAATCATGACCGGCAATTTATCCACAACGCACAAAAACACCAAACCAGCAATTTGTTGAGGGGAAAAGGAAAATTTAAAAATTTAATTTAATTTTCCATGTATTAAGAAAAAATAATTCAATTTTCAAGTTTGAAAATAATTTCAACTGAGCATTTTCAACACTTTATCATGAATTTTTTAATTCATTGCCATTCTTTCAATTTTCTGCATAGACAGTTGGGTGGCAAAAAACTTTTGATTAGCATAATTTTTTTGCAATTTTGGTAACGAGGAAATACATAAGCCATCTGTCTGATATAACTTTTAATGTGAATAGCCACATCAAGTAAGATCACATGACATATTAAAGCAAGTGTGAAACATGAGATCTAAAGCTGCATCACATTAAAAGCGATCAATTTTAATGTGAATATGTGCAGCTTTAGATCTCATGTTTCACACTTTAAGAGATTAAGATAGATCACCATTTGCATCTGCCCGACACAAATTCGTCAAATTAGTTGGATTCAATCTAATCTTCCATACTCATATTTTCAGGTCATTTTAAAACAATGCATTACCTTCTTTGTAAAAATTCATTGACAATGCACGTAACGACTCATTTTCAAGTCATTTAAAACAATGCATTATCTTACTTGTAAAAGTTCATTGATGATGCAAAGTAATTGCACAAAATAATTGCCCACTATGCTCAAGACCTAAAAATCACTATAATATGAGTTCTTTAATATCACAAAGATCAGCTTGGATATTTTTATAATTTATATTAGATACTTAAAAAGTAATAATCCTTTGAAGCCCCCTATTTGGCTTAGCAGCTGCAATTTGTTTTGGTCCAATTAGAATCTATTGTTGATTGTTTCCAATACCAACACAAGACAAATCAACTCAGACCACGGCATCTTAGAACATAGAACATATTTCAAAGGAATTACAAACATTAACACTTCTTTAAAAAAGAATGATACAAGATCACACTCCAATTGTGAAGGTTTCCTTTTTGAACATAAAAGTAAAGGTTCTCAACGATGGCCAGCCAGATATTTCCAAATGAATCAATCTTGTTTATTTACAGGTCATTATAATCATTCCTTTGTTTGGTACTTTTATGTAGAGAGGAAACCTTAATAAGGAGCATCTAATTCCAGATATTTACAATCATACTTCACCCAGAAACTCCTTTGAAAATCTGTGTAGAAACCATTCCAACCGAAGAGAAGGATAAATGTTCTTGCCTAAACGTATTGTACACAGACAATTCTAATTTTAATAACAAACTATATATATATATATATATATATATATATATCTGTGTGTAAAAACTTGACAATTTTAAAGGCCTCTTACATAATAAAGATTCAAGTATGGACCACCTACCCCTTTGTTTCAGAAAATCTGAAGCACCAATCGATTGTGAGTTGTCTACAGTCAATGTGATCCCTATCATTGATTTTGCTGTTTTTGCCTGCAAAAAAAATTATTCTTGTCAGAAGAGAGCCAAGAATAGCTTCTTAAAAAAATACATTTGCTTACAAATTTTAGGCATATTAAGTATTAATTAACGTGCAACTCAGCTGAAAATCTTTATTTCAAGATAAAAGAAAAAAGAAATTTAGTGACTCTGGACACATTGGAGAACATGTTATATATTGTGCATCATTCTTGCAAATATGAAATCAATACATGCACCAAAATCTATTAAATCAACTGTACCATTCTTGATATGATAGTCGTGTTTGAGCTACCAGAGGCTGCCATAAAAGCTTTACTCTTTCTTCCGAACATGGGACAAAGAACAAATCCTCCACCATCTACACCTTTCTTTCCATATGAATCAGACAAAACAATCACAGAAGGAGAATCCATGTCTCTAAAATCGAGACACCAATGTATGTCTCCACTTTTTGTTTCCAAAATTTCAATTCCTATAGTCGTAATCCTCAATTTCTGCAAAAGAAAAGGATCTGTGGTCACAAAATTATCTGATAAATAGCAACAAAATAATTTTTTTCTTGTTATTCCTTCAAATAAACCAATATGGTAATCTAAGAGTAAAAGTTTAGACAAGTAAATCCAAACCTAAAGTGTGTAACAAATAAAGTAGAAAAGGTTAGAAAAGTGAAAACAAGGCCCAAAGATAATATTCTTTAAGATTTCATACACGGATAATATTTTGGTCTTAAGTATTGGTAGAAGGTTCAAAGCAAAGGTGGAAACTGAATTGGGTAAACAAATTGTTGATTTGCAAACCAACAATACCATTGAATTCACATGCAATGAATTTCAAACCTTTTATGAACCCAGACAGAAACTTAATTTTACAACTCTTACACTCCTCAGCAGAATGGAGCCTTAAGAATATATAAACAAAACAGTTATAGCTATGGCTCATGCTATGATTCAACACAAAGGAATGGCAAATAAATTTTGGGCAGATGAAGTACAAAAAACAGTGTACTTGCAAATGGGGTCACTTTCCAAAGAACTTGATGGTTGAAAACATATGAAAAGAGGTTTGACTGTATCAAGTGGCATTAGCTCAACCGGTTAGATTCCTCAATGTTTAAGGAGAAGACCCAGGTTCCAATCTTGACAAAAATGACATATGGATAATATCCAACCTTTGTTATAATACCACTATGTGGTGAGGATGTAATACGGGTGGGGCCTGTTTCAATCCCATATAACTAATTGAAAAAAAAAAAAAAAAGTGGTTTGACTGCAACCCAGGACTGGACATCCCAAAAAAAAGTCAGGATATATTATACTTTAATTCCCAAAGAAGACAAAACCAAATTAAAAGCCTATGGCAAAAAATGTTTCATTCTTGGCTATCATGACTAACAGAAAAAATACAGGTTGTTTGATCTTTAACTTCAAAAAATAATTGTTAGTTGTAACATTATCTTCGATGAAACGGGTCACCATCATACTTGGTGATCAAAACTTAACTGCAGCATTGAGATCAAGATATTGAAAAAGAGCCACAAAGAAAAGAAAATGTTAAGCGACGACTTTGGTTTTGCTGTTTCACCAAGCTATGACACATTGACAGAATCCCTCCCACAGATCAGTCAAGAATGTTGCAGCTCAAAACTCTCCCCCACAATGTCAGAAGATCCCAAAGCAAATGCATAAAACATTGCAAGATGCTAATCCTGAAGATTTTGTACAAGGTAAAGGATCTTGTCAAAAAGGCAATCAGGTAAACTATGCAACCATCAATACAGATTTGAAATCTACTTAACCATCTAGTTAGGAGGAAGCAACAAGCCAAAAAGTGTGGCAAGATGCAATGAATACCAAGGGCCAGGCTTTGATGAAAAATGAAGTTGGGATCTCAATGACTGCCTATCCAGTGAAAATCCTATTGGTTGCAAATAGGTTTACAGAACAAAGTATCAGTCAGATAACTCTATACACAAGTATAAAGGAAGCGTTATGGAAAGAAGGTATGCACAAGAAGGAATTGATCATGAGGAAACATTTGGCCCCACAGAAAAATGGAAAACAATAAGAATGATCATAATTCATGACATTAACAACATAATATGGTTGGAATTTATTATATCAATTGGATATCAAAAGTGTTTTTCTGAAAAAAGATCTAACTGAAGAAGTTCAAAAGACAGGTCCAAAAAACAAAATTTGTCAGCTTATTACGGACTTATATCAGGGAATTGAACTTTGAAAACCAGAAAACACAATATTCATCTAACAGGCCAAATATGCTACAGAGTTTTTCAAGAAAGTCAGAATGGAAGAATCTAATATCAAGAACTCAAAAGATGAAGGTGGTCTTTTTGTTGATGCAACAAAGCACAAAAAACCAATTCGCAGCCTATGCATTTAACCACCATGAAACCTGACATTGCGATTTCACAACATGTTTTATCCAGGTATATCAGTAAGTCACAGGAATGAAGCCAAGCGTGCTTTCAAACATTTTAAGGGTGCTACAGATGTTGGACAAGACTATAACAAGACAGACCAGCTTCAACTGAGTGCATAGCCTGATGCAATTTATGGTTAGAAATATTGATGAGATAAAATTTAGTTCAAGATATGATATGCATCATGGTATAGCAGTTGTGTGTTGGAACAGTATAAAATAGCGAAGGGGTTCCAGTATCTTCTACAGGAGTAAAATACATTGAATGGAGAGAGAGGGGCGAGGGGAAGGCAGAGTCGCAGTTTCTTGTTTTACATTTGCTGCACCCAGTGAGCGCATGGATAACAGAGAGAGGAAGAGACCTTGAATCCTCGTGATCTTGCAGATGGATAAGTTTAGGGTCAAGCCTACTTACCAGTAAGTATCACATTTTCCCTTGAACTGGCAAAGCTTTACCCTTAAGGTCTTGAAGCAAAGAAGAAAAGATATACCTCTGCTGATGGATGGCCTACCTGTACTGATAGAGCTACCAAATCCATCAGATCCATGAGAAGTCATAAAAACAGAAAGAGGGGAGAATGGCTGCACAAGTAATTGAAAGCTACAGACCTTTGTCCCGCACAAAAGCCCAGGAAGCATGTAAACAAGAAAGAGATTTTGGAATATTCCATGTCAGATGTAGAGTGGTTGAGACGAATACATGCATATTTTAATCTCTCTCAGGCAAAACTAACCACCTTCCTCGTTGACAATCAAAGTGCAAAGAGGACTGAGAAGAACCTCATAATGCATGGGGATTGATGCATTTGGGCCTCTCCAGAGCAAGCTTAACAGCTCATGGAGGAATCAAGACCAAAACAATCTCTCCATTACTTCCCCTGTTAATCGAACGAGAAACCTGAGTAACCAGCAGGGACACCCTCAGGGAACAAAAAGGTCACCCTCTGCTTCAAGACAACTGCCTAGCAAAGGGGAACATGTCATTGTGGGACAGCATCCCAGCTGCAAGCCCAAGAGTATTACGAAGTCAAACATCACAGACACCTTCAAAAATCCAAAAGACATCAGTTATTGAGAGATTGGAATAGGTTTCTAAGGAGACCAAAAGGAATAAAAACAAGGGTCCTAAAAGGTCACCATCAGTTCTAGGCATCTACATCAGGTTTTTGAGCACAGGAAAGCAAAGGAATACATGAGAAAATTGTAGAAGACTAGAGTAACAGTCCACAGTGGTTATTGATCCAGATTGACATATTTTATTCCAAGACATTGTCTTAATTCAACTTTCGTATTGAAATGAAGCTCAAAACAATTGTTCTATGCTTGAAACAATTCAGGACATATTGTTCTATGCTCGAAACAATTTCTCCACATAAAATCTGTATTAAGCATGTACATGCAATGTCCATATTCTGCTTCTAAATGTCGTGTGTAACTTTACACAGCATAAATATGTTGCTTCAGTTTTGCAGGATTGCAGACAAAATAAGTACTTTGGCACTAAACTCGGTAGGACTGATTTCAATTTGTTTATACATATTAGAGATCTTAGAGTTCTGTCTGATGATCAGTTGTGTAGTTTTGAAATCACATATTGTTTTAAGTCTTCACAAATTGGCAACTTATAGCCACAATCAAGTAGATAGTTACTTTGTCCCAAACATTCAGTTGACTGCTATTCAAACCTAGTTATTTCCCATCTCAACAAACAAGTAGAGTATAATATAACTATAGTTATCGGGCCAGGCCAAACCTAGTCCAAGTGCAGTATGGACAAAATTTTTGGGGCAAGTTGAACCAGTTAGATTCAATATGGCCTGGCCTAGCTTTTTTATTATTTTTGCAATCTTAAAAATACGGGTTTAAAAAAAAGTAGCAGCTGCCACTAAAAACCACTTAATACTGTCACTAACATTAGTGTTAAGCTTTGAATTCGTTCCGTGGACCAAATCAGGGACTATATCCAATCAATTGCTTGTAGATCAATTGAAGCAGTCAATTAAAGCATAGTTGGAAAAATCACCGGTTTCCTGCAATTTCTCGCGAAAATTGCAAGAAGTTGCAGGCAGCAAGTTTTTTTAATTTCTCGCGAAACTTGCAAGAAGTTGCAGGCAGCAAGTTTTTTTAATTTCTCGCGAAACTTGCAAGAAGTTGCAGGCAGCAAGTTTTTTTAATTTCTCGCGAAACTTGCAAGAAAATCGCCAACTCAGAGTGATATTTTGCTCAATTCTTCGCTATTTTCTCGCTGAACACTTGGCAAAAGTCATGCAGTTTTCAGAAAACAGCAGATGAAATAATTTGTAAAAGGCCATTTGGTCTAATTTTTGCATTTTTTCTTTTCTCCAGCTGTGAACAAATTTTCTTAGAGTTTCATTATTTATAATTTTGAAAATAATGTGTTTTCTATATGTAGAGGAGTTTCAAAAATTCAACTACATCCACATAAATCTCTAAGAAAATGACCATGGTATTTATGGTAAGCTTAAGTTCTTAAACGCAATAGAAATATGGAGATCTCTTGATAGTTTCATGTACCCTTGGGAAAAAAGACTAATGGACGAAATAGGCAAAATATTTGTAACTGCATTTGATTAAAAACCTAGTATGTTGAATGTTGATCCTCATTCTTATACCAAACAGATTCTTCTTCCTAATATACTACTACTATAATTGAAATTTGGGAAAATTGAAAAAAAATGAACGATGACAAATAAAGGGAATATGAAGCTACAAGTGGTAGTAAGTTTCATTAAAAGCTTGTTCATTTTTTTTTAATTGAAAATTTTTCTTCTTTTTTTTTGCCAAGTTTTTCTGAGTTGCCAGTAAAATCTCCAAAATTGGGGTGCTGAATTTATCCCAAGCTGCAAGTTTTCCAACTATGTATTAAAGCATTCAGCTGTTTGTTTCTTATCTTCCTCTAAATTTTTTGTTTCCTTCCTTGTCTTAACCAATCACAGCTGGCTTCCTTTTCCAACTGACAACAGCATCACTCAACTTTGCTCTGAAATTGCTCAAGTCCAACTGTAGAATTGTATAAGAATAAAATTAAAAAATTGCATTTCAGAAATTTCACTAGTTATTTAATTGGTTATATGGAACTGAAACAGGCCCCACCTATATTACATCACACCTGCATTACCACAGTATTTCAACATACTCCATAGTGGTATCACCACAAACTGTATTATCACAGCACCCATGGGAATTGAATCCCATTGGGCTCTTTGTGAGCCAAACATTCACACAAGTCAGAGTTCAACCTCAAAGGCTCAAAGACTACACTATTTTTTAAGTGGTTATATGGTATTGGAACAGGTACCACCCATATTATATCACGAACACATTACCATGGTGTTTCAACAAACCACAACTGGAAACTATGCATTAGTTCACTTGCAAGATTTGACATAAGTCTCCACATTAGGAACCCCACACGAAATCACGCCAATTGATACACTATTATATTCTTAAGTTTAATATATTATGGTTATAATTAAATTTGAGTGATTTCACTTTACAGTCAAAATTTACTTTGTTGATGTGGTCATTATTATTATTATTATGTGAAGTTAATAAGTCCTTTCATAAGCTTATTAAAAAAAAATAAGTCCTTTCATACAAGGTTAATTTTCATTTTAGAAGTGGGCATTCTTTGAAATATGATAAGTATAGTATTTAAGAAGTAATCATTTAGTATATATGTTTTTTTAGTTGCTTATATGGGGTTGAAATGGGTCCAAATCATATTAAATCATTTTAACAGACCACAATACGGTATTACAACAAACCATGTCATTGTGGGCAGCCTTATCACAATGTGAGGATTTGAAAATTTCCCAAAAAGTTCTATTTTGCGGCTCTAGGCATTGGCTGAAGACGAAGTCATGATCCTGCAAGAGCCACATAGTGATAGGTCTAAAGGCAGAGAAGCAGGGCGTATGCCTGTGGTTTTGGCAACATTTTTAGTTTTGTGAAGGAAGGTATGTGGGTTTGAAGCAACGTGATATGGCATGGGGAGTGCCAGAGAGGCTAATGCTTGATGAGCAGAGAAAAATATAGAAATAGAAGGGTTGGAAGATCATGGGTGAAACAATGGGAGGAATTGGACATCGATCTATTTCTTGGTTTCTTCAATAGAAGGACAAGTTCTCATCAAATCATTTGATGCATTGACACATATTAAAAATGCTGAAATGCTTAATGGTTTGTTGGAAGAAACTGTGCAGAAGGTGGGGAAGGAGAATGTTGTCCAACTTCTCATAAACAATGCAGTAGCATATGTAACAGGAGAAAAGATTTCAAAGGAGAAATGCCCCACCATTTTTTGACTCCATGTGCAGCCCACTATCTCAACTTAATTCTTGAAGACATTGGGAAACTATCATGTTTGACCAAGCTTTTAGAAAAAGCAAGATGTATCACAAAATTCATCTACAACCATACGTGGATCCTTCCCTGCCCTTTTCCTTGCCAATCAGAGGTTCTTCGAACATTTTTTTTTGGAGGTTTGAGTTCGGAGGCTTTCTCCATGGCAGAGGATATCTTGCTGTTAGGTTTTCGAGCAGAGGAGCAGCGCCTTCAGGATGAGAGGTGCGCAGCTCTAGGCATTGGCTGAAGATAAAGTCATGAGCCTGCAAGGGCCACATAGTGATAGGTCTAAAGGCAGAGAAGCAGAGCATACGCCTGTGGTTTTGGCAGTGTTTTTAGTTTTGTGAAGGTATGTGGGTTTGGAGCAACGTGTTATGGCATGGGGGTGGCAGATAAGCTCGCCAATGGGGTTTTAGTTTTCAGGAAGGGCTATGAAGGGCTGTACCTGAGCGGCAAAGGAGGAGAGTGTTCAGTTGGTGGCAGGACTCAGGCCCAGCACTGTCTGTGTGGCAAACGAGTTTGTGCACCAAGTGTTTGAAATGCCCCAATGAAACGTGGGGTCCCGGATGCCACAACTGAGCATCAATGGGAGGCTTCATCTAAAGCTGGGTTCAGGGATTTGCAGTGGCCCACCCACTGATGTGGTACCAGAGGCATTGAATGCAGAAATGTTTTGTTTGCAGAGGCCAAGGCAGAGTAGCCCAGTGGAAAGGTTGTCTTCATGCTTCAAGCTACTTGGGATTTTATGCACTATACTACCGATGCAGAGGTGCCTGGGCGGCAAAGGTGACGCTGAGTTGGATGGAACTGTAGTGGAGGGTTCCCACAGCAGGGTTTCATGACGTGGCTCCTGAGGCCATGGTCGCAGACCGGTGTTGGTTGAGGGTTTATGCCAAGGTTGCTGTTTTGGGGTTTGAAAGGAGGCAGCCAGGGTCCTTGCAATCCATCCCCGGCCTATTGGAAACTTATCCCTGGCCTGTTTCTCTGCAGGATATGGATACAATGTGATTTTATGTTGCTATTAATGCAAGAGTGCTGGGATGAAGTGGTCTGAAGCAATCCCGTGGCTGCATAGTTATTGTTCTTGCACTGGTTTTGAATGTCTTTGGATGCTTGTAAGGGTGGTGGATGACGATCTTCTCAAGGTGGTTTTATGTTTTTTGTGGAGTCTGCAACTTGTTAAATGCATGGTAGAAATCTGGCTGCATGGAGATGCAGTTTTGGTTTTGTTGTTGATGGTGGTTTAATTATTAGGTGCTTGGTCTCCCACCAAGCGCGACTGATAATGCATCCCAAACTGCTCGCCCGTGGGGGAAGGGCTTGAGCAGGGTGTCATTTCGGTTGAGGGTTGTTCTCATCGATGATACTCAGAGAGGGGCTTCCAAGTAGTGGCGTGAGACTCAGTGATGGGTGGAATTTGGGTTACTGGTAGTCCACAATGGCAGAGTTTACTCCAGCATGGTAGTGTGCTCTCTGCCCTGGGTGTCTCATCCATTTGAAGGGCAGCCATACGATTCCCAGCCAGCTCGCCTATGAAGGGGGGCTTGAGCATGGCTGTAGGAATGGTTCTTTTTTAGTGCTCAGTTGGATGGACTAACTCAGTAAGAATGGTTCTTGTTTAGTGCTCACTAGGAATGGTTCTTGTTTAGTGCTCGGTTGGGTGCTTGGTTAATGCAGTCCAGAGGGACTGGTGTGCTGATTAGCTGACTGGAGTTCTGGGGCTCAACTGTGGTTAGGGCAAACAGTGACTCTGCTTGCTTGGAATGCCTTTCTGCTTCTTACCAGGTGAAATTGTGGCTTCTTGTACAATGGTTTCTCTCTTTTGTTAATCTTGCGGTCAATGACGAGTGGTGTATTTGGCGTATCTGCCTTGTTGTTTCTTCGAGTATTGTATCTCTGTTTTATTTTCTTTTGGAAGGGGGCCCCTATAGAACATCTCGCCTACAAGTAGCCATTGCTACCTAGGCAGACCAGAGAAATCTCAAAGAAACGCTTTTGCCCCAATATTATATACAGTAGCACCAGATTGTAGCATGAAAAAAACACCATTATACAAAATTAAAAATGACTGAGATGATCATAATCAAGACTCCTTATAAATTATCAGGAAATTAAATTCCATGGATAGGAGATGGTTAGGCATGCCTGACCTTTTATACCATGAAAGATCTACCTTGTTGTCTGCCAATATGCATTTATTGAGTACCCGAGTTTTTTATGTGTTTCAAAAATCCTACTAGTTCAGTTGACACTCCCTAATAAAGTTTAACTTACATTAATTTAATGGCATATAAATAACAGATATGACAGCTCCCCAACAAAATATATGTAGTAAGTCAAGAAAAAGTATCAAGAAGACTGGCAAGAATGAAAGAAATCAGTTTACATGAAAACAAACGCTATTGAGCACCAAAAACAAAGATAAATCACTTACAAACGGTAACCATTCTGAAGTCCTTCGACGCAAATGAAGTACTTGAAATTCTGCTATAATAGCAGTATTGGGTGCATTTCCAGTTTTGCTCCACCTTAATCTATGCAACTCTGTCAATATGCCTGCTCTGTATCTGACAGAGAAATATAGACCACTTTGCACTGTAAGCCTCTATAAACTTGTGACAGATCAAGTAGATTGCATGCTTAATAGAACTTTAATGGGTACAAATAATTCTAGAGCTAACAAAGAACACAAATTCTAAAAGACCCTTAAAAACACAATAGATACATGCTATTGGAAAGCTAAAACTGATATAAAAGTTAATTGCCTTAGCAAAAGCTAGAAGATATATTAGACAATATACTTTATAAGTGCATTCTGACAAATAAGAAAACTCTGAAGTGCAAGTATCTTTGTTAGTAATTCATATTGTGTTATATCCATGACCGCTTGAGCCTTAGTGCCAAAAGGCACTGAAGTACATCCATAAATACAGGAGGACAAAAGCAGCAACACAAAGTACAAGATCAAGAGAAATGAATACTTAGGGTGTCGATGATTTATATAGCCAATTGCCAAAATTTAGAGAGAGAGTGGGGGGAATCTAACATATGGCAAAAAAGAAACTAATAAAAAGCATGTATATGGAGTGCCACTAGAGAATCTCTGTTGACAGAAGATATTCAACAGATACGAGTCAGATTTTGAAGTTTAAACCAAAGTCATTGAAGAAGCTTAACTATATGTAATATGATCCTCTGCATTGCATTGCAAATAATAAGATGCACCATTACTCACTATATCAGATGCTAGATAGATCTTGCCTAGTCATGTGTTGTTGAAGTACTTTTACAATTTCAAAAAAAATGATGACAATTCACAACAAACATAAACCTCGAACTATAAGATGGTAACATATAAGCTGTGAGTCACAAGGCAAGTTTTAGTGGCTAAAATTTACCGTTTGGTTATATGTTTCCAAAATATATCAATAATGTATGGGATTCAACACAATTTCTGGTAAGAAAGTTTCAAGGATGACTAGGATCTACAATCTCAGCAGAAGGCTGGATATTGTAATAGGTTTTGGGTTAACCTGCAAAACCCGGTAATTAATGAAGACTTTTATTTACCAAAAAAAAAAATGTATGTTTATGTTTACCTCAATCTCTAAAGACAGTCACTTTTAAATTTGCCAAACCCCTGTATAAAATCTTTTGAAAAATAGAAAATGAGTTCCAACACTTTTGACAAACACATATTTAGAAAAAGAGTTCCAACAATTTTGACAAACTCATATAATTAGAAAAAAAGTTCCAACACTTTTGACAAACTCATAAGATTGATCATCTAGTGTCATGTTCCTAATAGTCTTAGTGCTTTCTCACAATTTGGAAACATCTTTTCATTCAATTTGCTTTTACAAATTTAGCATCTTCACTCAAGTGCACTCCAGAAATAATGTCATACTTCATTTTTAGCCAATAGAAGAATTCAGATATTTGTACATGTTTCTTAATCCCAACATGCCTTGCAGCAGGTATTGAATGTCCTTCAATAAATTGTAGAGCTATTATAACCTTTCTTCTTCCCCATAACTTCTTGGGAGTGTAAAATTAAATGCTAGCTTCAGTTTTCTAACCCATTCATCAGAGCAATATGTCCATTACACATGAATTATATTATATTAATGTGACCGTTTTGACTCTTGACACACAACCTGCATTAGGGAATATCCCATTATGAAAATTAAATGTTCTTTATTCTTTAATTTAACATCATGTTTGTTCTTTTTTCCCCTGCTTTTGGTAGCATGTTTTCTTTCAGTCTTGTTTGAGGCATGGTTTTGAATAAAGCTTGTGACAGATATTAAAGTGGAATGAAATTCAATCATATGAATATGCCGTTGGAAATAACAACTTATAGAAGAAGAGGAGCATCACAATGAACCAGTTAGAGAGCAAGAGGGCCAACTACCCCCATACAAGTGCTGCGACTCGATGTTAATAGGAGTGAGGAATTCCACATAAGCAGGACCAAAGGCTTGCACCTCTAAGCCTGCTACACAATCGGCAAAGAGTTTGGCAAGTGGTGAGGCTCTTAAACCAGTCAAGCGCCACAACCGGATCTATGGGGGATTATCAACACACACTACACTAACTAAGGGGAACCAGATATTAAAGTGGAACAAAATTCCATCGTAGGAATACGACACTAGAAACAACAACTTGTAGATGAAGAAGAGCATCACAATGAACCGGTTACAGAGCAATAGGGACAACTACCCCACATACACATGTGCAACTCGATGTTAATAGGGGTGGGGAATCCCACATAAGCCTTTAGGCCTGCTACCCCATTAACAAAAAGTTTAGTAAGTGGTTTCTTACTTAAATGTGTGAGGGAGGTTTCAAGTGTAACAATGATTGGTGTGAAATAAGAATGAGTACCAAAGGGGGTTGAATATAACAAACAAAGGTGTTTATATTATTACTTATTAGATTATAAATTAGAATATAATAATACTAACATTTAAAAACAATCTAAGGTATGTAATTAATATAAGTATTCAAATACCTAAATCAAATTATGTAACTTTATTATATTATAAATCCATTAAAACTATCATATCTACCCAGAAATAATAAAAGCTATTGGTATCTTGATCTTGTATAGCTATATTAAAACTAATGACCCATTGAATTGCTTAATGGAAATGGAATCATAATTCAAAGTGCTTACCATATTATGTCAGTCAGGAGTGGGAAATTCTTCCCTTTTCTTCAGGACAATACAACAATTCATGATTTCTTCACATAAGTAATAACTTGGAAGTCCAAGCAAGAGGAAGAACAACCACAGGCACATAGGAAGAATCATCTTCATTTTGGAGATATGGCTCAGCTTTACTTGAGCAAGCAAGGTCATCTAGAACAAAGAGAAGATTCCATTGAAAACAAAAGCATCACTTCCAACGGAAAAAGACATAGATAAGATAGAAAGGAAAATTCTTCATCTTCACATGCATGAGTATTTGGCATCAAAAACCTTCCCATGTGAAAGCATAATGCAAACTGGATAATAGACCATATAATGGTTGAAAGGAAACATAAGTAGAAACCAACAATTTGTCTAAGCTTATGCAAATCAGCTGGCACATGATGTGACTTTTTTGGTCACCAAAGGCTTATATAAGAATGGAAATGCGTTCAAAAATTCAAAGGATAATTTTTAGCAAAGGCGCACTTGGTAATATACCTTTGTTGTTGATTCTTGCCTAAAATTTCTGAACGAGACATGTATACTACTGGTCTTACTAAAATTGTTGATTTCATTGAAACCTGCAAGAAGAGGCAGCACTTACTTACATTCAAAATATTAAGTTTTGGAGCACCCTTCCCAACTATTTCTGTGTCATTTGATTGTCCCGTTCTCAACTAGTCTCCCCAATTTTAGATATAACATAAATTGGCAATGGCATTATGCACCAGGACCTCATCTTTGAACAATGTTTTGGAAAAGAGGCCACCACTCTAACCAGGATTAATTAGTACAAACAGTGCAGTAAAGATAATAAAACACATAAAACATTTATGCCATAAGTAGAAGAGAGTGTGTTTTGGTGTGAATTACTAGCTTTTTGTCTTTCTTTTCCTCCTTATAATCCAGTTAGACAAGGTTAGCTTGGTAAGAAGAAGATGAAGTTTATAATATACACGAGACCAAATGTGACAACAAAGCTTGTTATCAAACACAAGGGCATGTTATCTTACTTGTTCCTTTCAAAGCAAATAAATAAGTTTATGTGAAAAATCAAAGTTTGATCATTATTCTCTCTTTCTAACTCCAAATAATTAGAAATCAATGGCTAAAGTTGTACCATGCTTCGGTGAACAGAGTTTGGCTGGATAAACACATCTTGAGGAGACAATATCCTGTGTGAGGATAATCCCATATAGCCTATGGTCTTGTGGATGTCAAGCCTATGCTCTTATGTACATCAAAAACTACTTCACTTCTAACAACTGATCTTGCTGATAAATTCCTTAGCTTTTCAATTCTTGTTTCTCAAACAATTCAGACATAGAATCCACTACTACTGTATCAATATTATTTCCAAGATAAAATGTTTCTATGTTTCCACTGCCCCTGTAGCGCAATAGGTGCATATTCGTGGTAAGCTTCTTTCTAAATTCCAAGATAATCGGCATTACAAAGCGCTAAACGTTCTGAGATCGCGGGCACTAAAATTCGAGCAATTCTTAGTAGGTATGTTTTCAAACTCCTAAGAAATCATAAATAATTTCCAAATCTTCCATCTCAGAGCAAGAAATAACCACGCTAAAATCAATATACAGACATTAACATCAAATGACAAATCTTCCGTTCGGTCAATTCCTTGATTTCGAGGGACAGAAGTGATAATTTAGGTTTGGAGTCGCGTTAAATTACTCAAATTAAACCACAAATCTTCCGTATGTTCAATTCTTTAATTTCGAGGGACAGAATGGATAATTTAGGTTTGGAGCCGCATTATGCACCAGTACCTCATCTTTAACAATGTTTTGGAAAAGAGGCCGCTACTTTCGGTATGGTGACAATGCAATGCAAAAGGAGTACAGACCTGGATGAGAGTTTTATAGGCTTGAATTTGCCGCGGCCATCGGTGCGGACGTTGATTGTAAACTCTTGAGGATTATCATCGCGGCCAAAGAAGGGCGCAGCGCCCTCGAAATCGTTAGCAACGTCATACGAATTGGTAATGATCAAGGTTCCAGGATCCAAAGTAACGATGATCGCCTGGGAGATGCAGAGGATCCTCTTGTAGCGCCCCCGCCACGAGTGCTTGGTCACCAAATAACGCGCCAGGTAATCCAATTCCTCTGGAGGGGCCGCCGCCGGACCCGCTGCCACGCCATCGCCGGAAGACGTGGGCTGATCGTGTGACGGCGTAGCAGAGGAGGAGGAGGAGGAGTAAGAAAGAGAAGCCGCGTGTCTGCTGACGAAATCCATGGAAGGAAGCGCCTGCAGATAGCGGGTTCGACTAGCATCCGGGCGGAGCAGCCACAAACCCCACCACTTCGCTGTTGCTGTGCCGCCCACCCGCCTTGACTGATTCGCCCCCAGCTCTACCCCCCAGATCTTTCTTTCTTTCTTCCTTTCTGCATGTCACATCCCAATTCGCTTCGCCTCAAACCCTACCACCTTAATTGCAGGCTCCTTCTTTCTCTTCTTTACAGCCTCGATCCGACTCCTCTCATCCAATTCAACTTTTTTCAGGATTTCTTTGCCTTTTTGGCTTTACCCACAGGGAGAAGTGGAGACGAATTGGAGAAGGATGTAGTCTTGTTAATGTATTATGTAAAATAGGTAACTGTCGGCAAAGGCGATTTCCAAATCTTTCGCTCGTCTCCGCTCCTATGACGGATGGATGTAGACCGCCGTTCCTTTTATGTGAATTTTGGAATGAAAAGAAATTGCGCACGCTTTTGATCAGCTCTTCAATACAGGCAGCGTGAAGCGGTGCGTAGAGTTTGCACTAAGATCGAAACGGGCTGCAGGAAAAAACATTGGAGTTACTCACAGGTGGGCCTGGGTAGGATATTGTTCCTTATGGTGTAGTTTCGAGTGATTTTGCTTCCTCGTTAAGCCTTCGCAACATCGTGCTTGAGCATTATATATTAGCTTTATATATAAATTAATTAATTTTAATGTGGTTATCGGAAATTGTAGTATGTTCTATTTACGTCTTGAGTGATTTGTTATAAAGTATCGCTTGCATTTAAATGAAGAGTAGTTTTAACGCCGGGTTAAGAGAGCTTCTTTCATAATCTTTTAGCTTTTACTCAACTCAACAATAATCTATAATATATGTGAAAATATTGTAATATTGTTACACTAAATTGGTATGATTTTTTGGTTCTTATTTAAGAAACTTAACTTTGAATTTAGGGTGGGTGTTACCAAATTGATATGTTTTTTGGTTTTCATCGTAGAAAATTAACTTTGAATCAACTTTATATAAGTTTTAATTAAATTTTTTTTTATTGTGAGAAACTTCTATGACCGACGTACAGTGAGCAGTCTCCTCCCAACCATGACCCCTCGTAAAGGCGAGAGCTATACTTATCAATAGAGAATTTTACACAAAGCCACCACACACTCACCCCCTCACACACTCGCTCACGCCGCGGTTTGAACCTTGGACCTTCCAAAGAAGAGTCAAAGCCCGAACCGTTGCACTGCACCAAAATTAAGTCACGATAAGGTTTTTCATAATACTTTGAAAGTAATATAACTCTTTTTAATTTTTAATATTATTTGGTTTATAAATTGATAAGTCGACCAGGCATTTATCAAAAAGATATCTAGGTTCAAATCTCAAGAGCAGCTTGTTTGCAAAGGTAGTAGTCTAATCTGAATCCTTTGAGTGTGCGCTAGACTAACGATGATGGTACGAATCTTGAACGATCGGTGGTTCCTTTCACGTTAGGTCAACAATAACAAGGCATAATAGGTTTGGTGGGAGCACCCGTGTGGTTTGAACCTTGCTTATCAATTACTAAAAATAGTGTGATTGTGACCAACTCTCCTATATAACCAAAAAAAAAATTGATAAGTTGAAAGAACAATTAAAAACCTAAATGCAAGTGGTGGGAAAGGTGTCTAGTAGATGGTGAAGCTTGTTTTTAATATAAATGATCTTATTTTGATTACAAGAACAACACAAGGGTTAAGAGATCGTATAAAGATCTTAAAACTCTTTTACAAGGAAGTTGACATACAAGTAAATGTTAGCAAAACCAAGATAATGGTTTTTACCAACCAAGAAAAGAGAAAATTGTTAAGCTTTCAATTTGAAGGGATTCTCTTAGAGGATAGATTTTAGTAACATATTTAATTGGACAAAATGTGGATTGAAAAGAATAAATGCAGGGAGACAAAAATGTGTGATTAGAAGAGCATTTGTGTCTTATTCAAATTGTTAGTAGTGTCAGTGGTGCTTTATGGGTGTGAAGCATAGATCAACAAATACATCGAGCTTCAAATGAAGGCAAATAAAGAGGATCCAAAAGCTTTTGATTATAAGTAAAATCAAAATAAAAGCTTTAACTCCATTTGGAATACTCCTAGCAAAAACAAGTACCTTTCTTATAAAGGTATCCATGATTACTTGTCTTCTAATATATCTATCAAAGATTGAACAAATTGATATAAATAGGTGGCCTAACTTATAGTAGAATTACAAGGACAATACAAGGGTTAAGGGAGCATTTAAAGGCCTTAGAACACCTTTGCAATGAAGTTGGCATCTACCTAAACACTAACAAAACCAAGATAATAGTTTTCACCAACCAAAAGAAAATAAAATTGTTAAACTTCCAATTTGAAGGGTGTCTCCTATAAGTAATAAAATACAAGTATATTGATGTATATTTCAATAACAGACTTAGTTAGATAACATGTAGATTGAAAAGAATAATAAGAGGTTGGAGAGCACTCTTTGCATTGCAAAATGGATGTAAGGAGGTAAAATTTTATGATTGGAATACCATTTGGGTCTTATTAGGATTGTTGGTAGTGTCAGTGATGCATTATCGGTGTGAAGTATGGGCTAAAAATACATCAAACTTGAACAAGCAAATAGAGATGATTCAAAAGCTTTTGATTACAAGTAAATTCAAAATAAAAGCTTTAATTCCATACTGAGCACTCCTCTCAAAAACAAGTACCTTTCTTATAAGGTAGTCGTAATGATTCATCTCTTGAGATATTTGAAAAATATTAAACAAATGGTTGTAAATAGATGAGCTAAGTTTATAGTAGGAGATGAGTATAGTCTGAGTAGCCTAAATTGGGTTTCCCTTTGAAACTCAAGGGGGCACATCGGGGCAAGGCAACATTTAATGTTGTCTAAAACACAACTCTTAACATCACTTTTAAGCAAATAATCTACACATCACTCATCTTGCATCATCGACCTTAAGCAACAAAAAATATTCTTGTCTCAATGGGGCATTTATGTCAATTTTTGACATATGTATTTGATAGTAAACGCATCAAAAAGGGGTACATGTAGACACTCAATTTTGGAATGCATGGTAGATTGTCAATCTTATCAATCCTGTCAACAACCCAAAAATTTTCACACACATTTTTTTTTTTAACAATATACAGAGACATGAACAATTTGTTGGTAACCCAATATATTGTTAGTTCTGGCATACACATAAATGCACTTCAAGAGTTGTCACCACTACAGCTGGTGTCTTAAGTGCTCGGGATCGGCCAAGCCCTGCAGCTCGCCTTAATGATCTTGACTTCTCCCACAAGTCCTCATGGAATCTAGCGAAGGGTTATCCGTTCAGGGCCCATATCACCTGAATGAGGTACGCTATTCTCCCTTGTCCAAATTTGTAAGAACTCTCAGTTCTTTTTTTAGTACACTGCTCAAACTTTGGAACCAACGTTTGTATGTCAGTGCTAGTCATTGACCTCCACTAAGGTTTAACTAGAGCCAGCCATCACAAGGCCTCAGGGTTAGATAACCGTATTCACTCCCAGACTGACGGTAATGCTTGCCCATAACCATCTATCGTTGGAATGTCATGAGGTGCTCACTGGCCCCATATTCATATCAACATATCCTCAGTTCGGGTGGAATGAGGAATTACAACCACCACTAACGGGTTGTTCACCTAGGGTGACGTCCCATACCGCCACCCGTTACACTCAACGGCTTTGGACCTCTGTCCTTTAATTATCGGTTTACAGCGACACAACCTCACATAAGTCACCTCATGACTTAGTGCATAAGAGGAGAAAGTCCCAACTTGACTTTTCCTTTTTGAGCAAATGTTCCAACTCCATATAGTAATTTAGGTTCATGGTCATTCTAGGGTTTAATTTTATTAACGAATTATCCTATTTTAAAACCCTTAGATTGACTTTTCCTTTTTGAGGAAATGTTCCAACTCCATATAGTAATTTAGGTTCATGGTCATTCTAGGGTTTAAGTTTATTAACGAATTATCCTCTTTTAAAACCCTTAGATTAATAAGAGATAATTATCCTCTTTTAAAACCCTTAGATTCATAAGAGAAATAATCACAGTATCTCAACCCAGAATTAAATCTCAATATAAAAGAACTTCATTCCAGAAAACCATACTGAATAATAATAAAATCAATATGACCAAGCCCATAAAACTTCTATAATCATCAATAAAATATTGAACAATAATAACACATAATTGTAATAATACTCATTTGAACAGACTTATAAAAACTATAAAACAAAATATTGGTCTTCAATAATAAACTTCAAACTTTCAATACAATATTGATCTTCATTCAAAACAGAAGAACTCTTTTATTCTAAAGAACCCTATTATAAATCATACTAGAAAAATTCTTTTATTTTAAAAGAACCCATAAAAGAAATCTATTAAAAATCATTAATGAAATTATACTTTATAGTATATTTAATCTTCCTCACTACACAATACCATGCACTATATAATAATAATCGTACAGCATTTCACTGTAATATTTTATAAAAATTCTATCAACAACACATCATCTTTCTTCATAAAACCATATCCGTCTTTAATTTTCAGAGTGCATCGTCAATTATAACGAGATAATATTTTTCCATAAGTTTGCTATTAATCTCTCCATGGCTATGTTTAATAATAATCAAATTCACTAACAAAATTTAAGAGATTCATACATAAGGGAAAACCATCCCAACATTTCTTTAATTTTATAATATGTTTTCTTCAGCAACAATCAGTTTAATAATATGACTTAGTAAAGGTTCTTCATGAATTTCATTCAAAATTTCCAATAAATGAGCTTCTGCCCTCGAACGCAGCTTGAGACCATCACATCCAAACGCCATCCAGACACGCTACTCTCGAGCGACGGGTAGAGCGTTTCCAACCCACCCACATTATCCGATGGAACAGAGCCGAGGTTTTAGAGGGATCAGACTTGGCCCATAATATCTACATGACATACACACAGAACCAGTCCATGCACTCGACTACATGCAGACTCCATAATGTCTTTATGACACTCACACAGGGTAGGTCATGCAGTCATTCACATATGCACACTCATCAATCAACGATTTTATGAAATAATGCAATTGTAGATGATAAAAAAGAACCCTTGCGTCATAAATCCGGCAAAGCAAGTTTCTGGCATTGTTACTTCCATCAGTCATGCAGACATTCGCAGACAAATATAAAATGAAGAAATACGACTATATGAAAGCATAAGGTAAATCCCTTATTAAATTCATCAATTCTCAGTGCATTTCTACTTCTAGAACAGCCACGTAGACATTATTACATCTCAACTATATGAAAGCATAAGGCAAATCCCTTATTAAATTCATCAATTCTCAATTCATTCTTACTTCTAGAATAGCCACATAGACATATGCAGAATATATTACATCTCATAATGAAGGAATGCAGCAGCTATATGAAAGCATAAGATAAATTCCTTATCAAATTCATCAATTTTCAATGCAACTATCTGCAATGCAAATCTTTGGATTTTTTTTTTTTAAATTCCATCTCATATTTGAATTTAAATAACCAGTCACCTTCTCATAATAGAATGCTACGCATTTACATTCTAAGTTACTAGTTTTCATTCCAGTTCAAATTTTTATATTATTAATACACAAATACTTCACTCAAAATTCATAGACAACACACTATAAAACACTGCAAATCTTATTATTCCACTTACAAACTGGTAAGTAAATTAGTGGTCATCTTCCTTTTTATTTGTTTAATGAATTCATTATATAAAACATTCTTAATAGCTTATCATGAGCAACCTGACCTTCTTCTTGTAGAGCGCAGGCCACCCTCGCGTTACCTCCGTCTGCAGTCTAGCTTGCGCACTCCCAAGCGAAAGACTTCCTCCAAACTTTTTATCCCCCCTTCGTTTCAAGACATTCTCCTTAAAAATGAGATGGTAGTTGATGTAAAGTGGACACTTCACCCGGATGGCCAGTTAGAACGTCCAAACGTTCTCCACGTATTGCTCTTGATAGTACTTTAATTTATTAAAGCTTCTTTATAGTTTCTGGATTATAATTTCCATAAGTTTTTAGTTGCATTTTAGCTAGAGTACAAAATTCCTTAGACTTGACTTAGGATTAATTACACTTAGCTAGAGTATGAAATTCCTTAGTCTTATCTTAGGATTCGTTGGTCTTGCTACAACCAACATTTAGTTTTAATTTAATAATAATTTTCATTGCCTTATAAACATTTTAGTTTATATATTAATGTGATTACATATTTTCTTTTTAATGTTACACTTATGAATAATTTTGAAGTTAATTCTTATTTTGTTATATTATTATTTTAAATTATTTTTATTTCACTTTCCAAAAATAATTATATATATTAATATTAGATGTACTTTTTAATATATATATATATATATATTATTTAAAAAGGTTGCATACAAAGAACAACAAACCGACAAAAGCAATATCAACATGCAACACTCGTTCAATCTATGGCAGGCAAAATGCAATGCAATCCTATTGTGGGCGTCCATGTACCAACGAACCAAGGTGCCAGGGGCACAACATCATATCCACTTACCTGGTGTTTTCGATCCGCTACCTCGGTTAATGGGGTGGGTTTTCCTCAATCTACCTGCCCCGATACCTGCACCTGCATCACAAACACTAATAGAAAAATCACATTCTTCTAAGAAAATTAATCTCTAGTAGTGGGGATGTGACAAATCCCCTCATCATTCAACCTTCCAATTAGACAAACTAACTCAACCATCCTTATGCTCAAATTTAGAGCATTTAAGAATAAGTATTAGGGCATGAGCAGTAGGACAACACTACCGTGACCTTGGCAGTGCTTTTGTTGATCTTTCAAATTTAACCTTTTTCATATCTGTTTTAAACCTCCAACGATTAGTAGCACTTACGGTATTATTACCACATTGCGTTCCTACCCTATCTCCATAAAATAAATATTTTTGCCTACTTGTCTCACTATTTTACCCACATTTTGTGAATCTGACCCCATCGATAAGATATTCCAACCTAATCATGTGTTAGTCTTGAGATTCCCTTTCTTCCCTCTCCATCCTCCAATTGAATGGAAATATTTTTCAAAATTGCCTCACAACAACCTTATCCCCTCCATATAGCCCACCATATTACCTTCTTGTTGTTGTTGATAAATTCTCTCAAGGATCCTCTTGAGGGACCATGGATGCATATAAACCTAGCCCCCGAGATGGCCATTTAAATGAATATTTTTTTGCTTGGTACCTGAACTCTATCAAAATCATTCTAGATCAAGTTTTTTGTATAACAAGACACTGCCAAAATTGTCCTAGGACTTCAAGCATTTCAAGAGCTTGTCTTTGTTAATATTGTGACAAGTATTCAATGCTTTATCTAGATTTCATGTCAAGCAATCAATCATCAAGTCATCTTCACTTAACATTAAGCATTTAGGAGGCTATCATTAAATAGTTGGCAGGATTTTCAATAAGCTCTCATCCACAAAGAGGAATATCCCATTGTATTGGGTTGTGTTCTTACCCTTTCACATACTCTCATTAGCTTTTCCTTCTCCTTTTATATTTTAGTTATTGTATTAGTTCTTTTAGCATATGTTTCATCTTTTTACATCATTGCATCATTTAATTTGTTTGTTTAATCAAGGGTCTGATCATCATAACAAGAAAGAAATATGCCTTTTTGCCAAAATTTGACAGACCTTGCTACATTGATCGTCATCTTCTATTGTCTGTTTTGCAATTTTTTGTCAAATCTACAGGTCCTTTGTTTTGCAGGTCTTTATTAGATCTATAAGTCCTCTATTTTATAAAAAAAAAATTATCAAATATCTAGGTCCTTTATTTATAGGTTTTTATCAGATCTACAGGCCCTCTATTTTATATATTTTATCAGATCTACAAGTCCTCTATTTTGTAGGTTTTTGTCAAATTTATAGATCCTCTATTTAGCAAGTTTTTTTCAAATCTACAAGTCCTCTATATTGCAAGTTTTTTGTTGGATCTAAAAGTTCTCTATTTTACAAGTTTTTTAAGATCTATAGAACCTTTATTTTGTAGGTTTTTGTTAGATTTATAGGTCTCGAAAAAAGTGCTTGTAGGTGGTGCTTATTTTTCTGTAGTAGCAATTGGCTAAGTTCAAGCATCCAACAATCTTCACTAGGTTCAAGTAAGGCCATCAACAAGATTTAACAATGAGAAAATAACCTGATGTCTTGGGTTGTGTCCTTCCCTTTTCACATATGCTTATTAGCTCTCCGTTTGTTTTTTTTTTGAAAAATTAAAAAATAGATTATATTAATAGAAGTATTACAAAGTAAAATGATCCGGACATGACACACGGGAGAAAGAGGAGCCTCCTCCAATCCCTCCTGGCTCAAAAATTACCCATAAAAATATTATATAGGTGGGTTCATTGAAAACATCACCTGAGGCCACCATTATGCAGTTATCCATGTACATCAACAACACCTTAGTTGAATTCCAATTTTCTTGTTCATCTGAATTTTGTAGACCATCCATCTATCTCAATACTATTTTGAATTCATTCTTGGCATCTTGATCATGTTTGACATACCTATTGTTATGTGGGGTGGAGGCTTATTTTCTCTTAATCTAGATATACTCAATAAAATGCATATGGTTGTGTGTGTTCTATTTTTGAAAGCCATCCACCTTGGCCACTCTGAGTCTACTAATAGTAATGTCATACAATAGAACAACAGTAGCCTAAGGATGAAGACACAAGAACCTATGGCAGTAAGCCAAGAAACTTTCTTACCCAACTTAACAATACCATAACTTGTCATTTGTTCCCTTCTGGGCCATTGCTCCCTGGCCTAACTACAATAAATTCATTAGAATCACTATC
This sequence comes from Wollemia nobilis, assembly GCA_028583015.1. NCBI lineage: Eukaryota > Viridiplantae > Streptophyta > Pinopsida > Araucariales > Araucariaceae > Wollemia > Wollemia nobilis. The sequence continues at coordinate 3,279,554 of JAQPPZ010001195.1, forward strand.
TACTCTTCCTTTTATGTTATATGTCTGTACCACCTCTCGTATCCCTTGGATTTTTTGGCACCAACTTATCTAATTTTCCATTTGAAATTCCACGTATTACCCTTCCTCCAGCTCCTTTCCCTATTTTGCTAAATAATTTTCCACCCTATTTCCCTCTCGCTTGATATGTGTAATAAAAACATCTTGAAAAACCTTCCAAATATTTTGAATTGCTTCCACCTTCCTTCTCTCCCCAATTCCCAACACCTGGAAGGGTCTTATTGAATCCAATATTCCAGCCCATACCTAAGAGTTTGTCTCTATCCATAGCTTATGTAAGTGTAGATTCATAGCTATCATCTACGTCGACAAGATTGCATGTCATTCTGCTTCATTATTCATTGTCTCCCCCATACCTCCTACTCTCCAGTACACCCATTCTCCTTTCCAATTCCTTATGATAATGCCAAAACCAGTTTTTCTAATATTTTTAGTAGAAGCCCCATCTATGTTAGCCTTCACCCACTCTTTAGGAGGCGGTATCCACTCTTTGTCATTCGAGGAATTCTCACATGTGCATCCAACCCTTAGTTGCTTTTCTTTTATAGTATTTTTGAAGCTCCTAAGGATAGTCACTTCCTTCATTTCTATGTTTGTTTCCTCCTGTAATCTAATAGATAGTGTTTCCATTACCTTACTAATAATCCTCTCCCATACTTGCTCCATTATTCTATACTCTGATCTAAATATATGTGCATTTCGTTCTAGCCTTAACTACAACCATATGAAGCTAGGTCCCATCCTCCATGCCATTTTCATTGTTTTAGTCTTAAAATTTCATTGTTTCCCTTTCTCATAAAAGCTTTCCTAGCTCCTAAATATTTCCCAATAATGTCTCATCTACCCCCACCAACCGATCCATATATCCCTAGCAAAATAACACCCTAAAAAGAGGTGATTCAAGGTCTCCTCTACCTTCCCACATAGAACACATTTGGAAGGCCCGTAGAAGCCTCTTTTTCTCAAATTATCAAATGTCAAGCACTTTCCATGGTTAATCAACCATGAGAAAATGTTAATTTTTGGCCATCCTTCATTTTTCCAAACAAATATCCACGAAAGTGGTGTTGGGGCAATCTCATATCCACAGGCTACCTTGTATCCCTCCTTTACCTTATATATTCCCAACTTGCTTCCTTCCCATCCAAGTATATCCCTCTTGGAACCATCCTGAATTGGGTGTCTTTGGATATATCTCCATAGTTTTTTATAAGTTCCTTTGTCCCTCTCACTGGCCATTCTCGAGGATGTTTCCATTGTAGTAAATCTGGAACATGTTGATTCCATTATTTCATATAGTGAGAGGATTTCAACCACCCTGCCTCTTCGAGCTTTATTTTCCAACTCTCCATATTTAGGAATGTCTGAATAATTGGTTGGAATTGATTCCATGAATCCTCCCAAAAGAGCATCCTTTACATCCCCTAACTACCAATATAGGTATGGATTTATTAACTTGACTCGCTTCCATTGTTCTTCATACTACAAATCCCTCTCCTTCCACTTTGAGTCTGGGGATGTTTTCCTCAACCACTCCTATGTAATATTTAACATGTAACAATTTTCTCCATAAGCCCCCAACAACTGTAATCCATCTCCAATATAGATTCCTTGCTAATGCCCTATTGTTTTGGGATGTTGATCTTATCCCCAATCCTCCTTGTTTTTTTGGTTGACATATCTTCTCCCACCCAACTAGTGCTAATTTCTATTCTCCCCTTATACTTGACCACAAAAACTTTCTTTTGTGTTTGTCAATGTCTTTTAGAATTCCCTTTGGAGACTGAAATATGGAAAATTTATAAACTAGAAGGGCTTGTAGCACAAATTTAATCATTATATGCATTCATCCTAAGCTTAGATATTTGTGCATCCAGTTGCTCAACTTAGCTTGTAGTCTATCAATAAACCCTTTTATTTTATTTGTAGACAAAGGTACTCCTAGATACTCTATGGGTAAAGGAGTTTCCATGAAGTTCAACACTTGTATAATTTTATCTCTCACCCTCTTCATTGTATTGAAAAAAAATCTATTTGAGACTTTTTATCATTTAAAGTTTGTCCAATAGCTTGAGTATACTCATCTAGAACTTCTTTTATGTTTCTTGCTACTGGGAGATAGCCTTGACTAATAAGAGAAGAATCATCCATAAACTAGAGGTGATTTACTTCAATTTGAGAGCTTATTTTCAGACCCCTCAGACTCCCCTCTTGTCTCCTTATTTTCTAGCAGTCCCCCTAGACCCTCTACGTAAAGGATAAAAAGGTAAGGGAAAAGAGGGTCCCCTTGCCTCAACCCCCGTTCTTTTGTGAACATGGAAGAGGGATTGCCAACTCTCCTTTTGCTTTTAACTTTCAACTTTTGTCTTAGTTCTTTTGGTAGTTGTATTGTATTTTGTCACAACATTTATTTGCTTATCTTAAATAGGGGTTTGATCATCGCAGTAAGAAAGCAAATTGTTTTTTACCAAGAACTGATAGACCTTGTTGTATTGATGCCCATATTTTATTTTTTGTTTTGTAAGTTTCTATATATTTACAAGTTTGAATGAGAGTCTCGACAGGAAGCAGTAATGTTGGTGGTACTTTTATGCGTAGGTGGTACTTTTATTTCTACAACCCAAGTAGGTTTTATATTTGAAGGTCTTGACAAAGGAACCAACAAGAGGTACTAGCACCCTTGATGCTTTTGCATATAGGCAAGGCTTCTATTTTAGTAGCAGAAACCAATTTTACCGTCTCTACCTTTATCATTTTTAGCAATTAGGTTTAATTATTGTCTATTGTGCGCATAAAAGGGTTTCTATTTTTGTTTTGTTATTAATGTGACAAAGGGTAAATATTGAACTTATCTTATACATAAATACATAAGGGGATAAATATTTTTTTATTTAGTTTTTAGTTTTAGGTATTATTCATACTTTCATGTAGCTTGCATCCTAGGCCAAATTATTTTTGATGGATCTCTTCTTGCACGCTTTTTTGAAAGGAAATCATTTATTTTTGTTATCATCAAAAGGAAAAAAATCATATTATTCTTAGGATTTTGTGTTTCGTTTATTGTATGCGCATCATAGATCAGGTTAAGTTTAAGTCTAGATAGAATTAATCTTGATAGGAAGCTAAGATTTTCGTGAAACGTAGGTGTTTACAAAATAACACATCAAATTGGTCGTTAGATCTTCACAACATCCTCTAATCCCTAAATGCGAGAAGATAAAAAGTTAGAAGACTCATATTGGATCCCCTTTGTTGTCCCTTGGTGACCCTCTCCTTCCCTTTTCCCATTCTCATAGTTAGCTTTTGTGCCTTAGTTTTGGACATACCCAAACTTAGTGCATACCTCCATGCCCATTATGCTAGAAAACAATAGGCCATCATATTGATCTTGTTGGAATATATTACATTATTTGGTACATGCTAATGTACCACCTTTGGTACATCTTTAGATTAGGAAAGAGTGTCCTAGATTAGAGGTTGAGTATTTACTTTATGCAATGTAATAAATGCACAAGTATTATTAAAGTGTGCAAAGTATTTTGGTATTGTAAATGTGCATAGTTGTCCATGTGCACATGAGTCCATAGAATAGGAAGTTGAAGAGTCTCTAGAAGAGTGAAGGCCAAGAGTGCTCCATATGAAGAGTCACTTTACATCCTATATGTATAGGATATGACATGTTTTGTAATATGGAAGTATGGATACTTGAGATCTTGATTCAATAGAGATACTATTTTTGTGAGCATTTATTAATGGCAATTTTATGAGTTATAGTTGAAGTTATTTTTGAGTTTTATACTTTTAGAATATTGCCATTATCATATATTTCATATTGCAACTTTATTTTGATCTTTTGGTTAATTTTATCTTAAGTATTTAGCTTCAAAAGCTAACAGTGGTATCAGAGCCACAACAAGGTTTCGACTTGCACAAGTTTTAAAGTTGCAAAGGAGATTTCCATTGGTTAAGGAGAAACTAATGAAGTTTGGAGATTTACCTATTCCAAGAGCAAATTCAAAATAGAAGGAAATTACAGGTCTTGAAGATAGACCTTGACATTGAGGAGATTAAGAGACCCTAGAAGGAGGTCCTATTGGAGAGTTTGAGAGATTGAAGGAGATTCCAGATTGCAAGTTGGCTAGAGTCTTTCCATAGGGTTGAAGGAGAACTCGTGAAGACTAGGACTCAACATAGAATTCTTTCCACTAGTTTTGAGAATAGCTAGTGAAGTTTATTGCTTTTAGAATTCTAGAAATTTAAATGCATTTGGTCTAAGTTTTTGTTGCAAAAAATTAGTTCTCAAAAGTTGAGAAGCTTCCTACAATAGATAGAGAAGAATTTCACCTTTGATTGCCTAAAAGTCTATGTGCTTTCCTCATGCAGGGATTAGTTTTGAGTTGCAACAAAAGAATAGATATTGAAGAGGTCCAAGAAAGAAGGACCCATTGGAGATTGAAGGAAGAAGATTGAGGAGAACCAAGAAGGAGGTCTCATAGGAGATTGAAGATTGAAGGTTGGAGATTGAAGGCTACAGATTGAAGAAGTTGAAGAGACCCGAAAGAGGTCACATTGAAGAACTTCCAGATTTGGAAGATTGAGACTGAAGATTGAAGATTGAGAAGGACTAAGAAAAGGTCCTATTGTAGAATTTAGAAGTAACAGATTTTGGAGATCCAGAAAGAGATCAAGGATAGATCTCATTGAAGCTTTGAGGAGAAGAATTGAGGAGTTACAGAATTAGAAGACCCAAGAGAAGAGGTCTCAAGAGAATTTGGAGAAGGAGAAGAAGGCTAGAGAAAGCCTTATTGCAGAATTGGAGAAGCAACCATTGGAGAAAGCTAGAGGAAGAAGAAAGCTAAGAAGGAGAAGAAGAAAGTATTATTGAAATTGAGAAGAAAGCTAAGCAAGGAGAAGTTTTTGATAAGAAGGATTTGGGACAATTATCACCATCCAAAAACAAGCCCAAGAGGAAGAAGTTTTTGGCAAGAAGTTTGCCAAATTTTGGAGAAGATTTTTGAAGATCTCAAGACATTTAGATTCTTGAGGAAGAAGATAGTGAAGGAGATCATATTTGAAGTTAAAAATTGACAAGAAGATTGAAGGAGAAGGGAAGATTGAAGAGGCCATAGTTTTGAGAAGTTTAAGGACAACCACAATATTTTTGAAGGTTGATTTGAAAAGGAGAAGATTGTTGATTTTCAAGGTAGGAATTGAAGGGTTGTAGGAGAATAGATTGAAGGAGGTATAGAGTTATGATTTAGAAAATATTTGGGTATATTTTGAAGTGCCCTTGAATAGGATATTGAAGGAGGTCATGATAGTGAAAGAAGGCAACATTTTGGAGATTTTTGTTGCAGTTTTGGATAGTGAAACAAAGGAGGAATTGACTATGAAAATTGCAAAATTTTTGGATAGCATTTGGGTAGCACTAATAGTTGTAAGTTTTAGAGTTTGAGAGAACAAATTTGGAGGATATTTGAAGCCACAAAATTAGATTTGTGGACAACATTAGAAGGAGAGAAAGAGCTACAATTTTGGAGAACTTTGGGGTAGATTTGAAAGAGTTTTTGGGCAGCAAGCAAGTTGGTATTTGAGCAGCAATTAGAGTTGCAAAATTGGTAGGTTTTGAAGTAGCAAAGTACAAGAAAGTAAAGGTGCAAAACTTACAAGATCGAGATAGCAAAAGGGTGAATCAATCACCAAAGAAATTAGCTGCAAAAGGAGATAAAAAAGGTATGCATTTTTGGTGCTACATAAGTTTATTATTAAAGTATTAAAATTAGTCTACATTAAGTATTTGAGAGCACCATATTAGCTTTATTAAAATCTGAAGAAGGAAGTTGAAAAAAGGAGTCTTCAAGCAAAAGGAGTTGGTAGTATTTGCATCCTAAAATCTGCAAAATAGAACAACAAAAGTCTAAGTTAAATATTACTTGAAAAGGAGAAATAAGAAGGGAATAACATTAATATTGAATGTTGTTTTTTAGCTCATAAAAAGTGCAGATTTATTAGAGTAAAAGAAATAGAGCAAGAGTATTTTTCTAAGCAAATTGAAGACCAAGAAAGGGTTGAAAGTAAAGCAGATTTTTAAGTGTCTAAAGACACTAAGAAGCCATAGTCCAAAGGTGAAGTGAAAGTATCCATTTGGAGTAGTGAAGTGCCACCATAGCTCAAGGAAGAGCCACCTATTCAAGGAGAGCCACCACCATTCAAAAAAGCCACCACAGTCTAAGGAAGCACCACTATTGCTCAAGGAAAAGCCAACATCATTCAAGGAAGAGCCACCACCATCTAAGGAAGAGCCACCATAAAAATGTAAAGCAAAGCTATCAAAGTTGAAGGTTCAATGCCATAATTTCATCCAAGGAGTCCAAAAAAATGTAACTAAGATATTTCTACAAAAGAAGGTGAAAGAGCATACATAGAGGTGATAGAACGTTTGAAAAATTAGGGCAAATTCCAAGTGTTAAGGATTGGAGGAAATGTTACATGCAATAATGGATATGTGTTAAGCATTTTGGGTGTCAAATTGCACTAGGGCTAAAAGGATATGTTAAAATCTTTATTGGAAGTAAGACACTTGCAAATGGTAACGATCATAGTGTCATAATATCTTCAAACAAAGCAAAGCTACATTATAGAAGTGTGAGGAGAGTAAGGGAAATAATTTTTAGCATTGGAAGAGTTTGAGTGCCATGTGGCACATGTAAAGTGGAAGGTCAACAGGTTAGAAGCATTTCAAGCACCCATAGCAAGGAAGATAATATATTTCAAGGAACCAAAGATAGTAGAGTGGAAGAGCAATTTGTAGAGAAGCACTAGAAATAGGAGAACGTGCAGGTAAGTTCATTAATTGAAGATTGAGTGGAAGTAAGAAGGAGATACACCACTTGGCATTGCAAGAGAGATATTCAAGTTACGTGCAACAAGGGAGTCAAAGGGTCAAAGATTATAAATATATTGCAATAGCAAGGATAAGGTGTGAATTTAGAGTACCTTTGTAAAGGTTGAAGTTGATTAATCAACAAAAGAGGAAAGAGAATAATCTTTCCAAGGAGGCCAAAGTATAGCAAAGATTCCATACATGCAACATAGAAAGGAGAGCACCAATTAGAAGATGGTCAAGCACTATTGACCAAGAGAATTACCACATTCAAGGTTGAAGGTAATTCACTTTATTTAAATTTATTTATAAGCTCAAGATAGGAGGTATAAGGTTGCTTATAATTATTATTTTTCTAAGGTTAAAAGTGAAACTATTTATTTTGGAGGGATAAGAATTAATATTTGAAACCTTAGAAATCTAATTATTGCTATTAGAGAATTTTATGAAGGTTTAAAATTTGGGTTGAAGAAATTGAAGGAATAATTTAAAGTTTTGTAATTTGATTATTTGCATTTACAAAACAATTTGAAATATTTGCAATTTGATTAGATTGGAGAAATAAGGTTTTCTACATCAAATTAAATTTATAAAATTTGCAAATATCTTTTTATGGAATTTCTAAATTTCTAAGTTTGGAGTTATAAGGAATTCAACATCAACATAGGATTGAGAAATTTAGAATTAAAAGAAATTGTATTCTTGTAATTAGGGAGTCATAAGGAAGTCAACCTTAAAGGTTTAGAATTGCATTCAAAATTATCTTTAACTTATTATCCAAAACATTAGGGAGAGATAAGGAAGTCTACAAGGGTTAGTCATGACAACACATAAATTCTTTCTTTCAGAATCTCAACTACTTAAAGGTCCTAATTACACCTCATGGAAAAACAAAGTGAGATCAATATTGATAGTAGAAAAGCTTTGGGATATAGTTAAAGGAGCAAATACTAAACCTACTGAAGATGCTAGGGAAATTCAAAAATATGAAGAAGATGAAGCAAAAGCACTCATGATAATAACTTTTGCAATTACAGATGATATACAACCATATATTAGTTCAACATTGACTTCTACAGAAGCCTAGAATACTTTATCCAAAATATTTGAAGGAAAGAATAAAGCCACCATCTTAAATCTCCAGACTCAATTGCATTCTCTAAAGGTTAACAATGGTGAAAGTATAGAATTATTTCTAAGAAAAGTGGCAGATATAAAAGGAAAGTTATTAACCTTAGGAGAGAAGGTAGAAGATAAATTTCTAGTTCAAGTAATTTTAAGAGCACTTCCTGAAAGTTACAAGCACCTAGTTACATCTTTACAAATTTTGAGTAAAGATACATCATTTGATGAGTTGGTCAATATACTACAAGAATATGAAGTGGAGAATTCAATCAAATATGAAATGACTAACAATGCCTTAATCTCAAAAGATAATCCACAAGGAAATGTTGCTTCATTCTCAAGGAACAAAACAAAATGGAGTGATAGATATTGTCAAGTTTGCAAGAAAAGAGGTCATAGTACAAGTTACTATAGATTTAATCCAAGGAATCAGTACCAAGGGAATCAAACAAATTTAGGAAGCCAATCAAATAGGTTATTTCAACCAAGACAATATCAAAACCAATATAGACCACATCAACAACAATTTCAGCATCAATACAATCCACTTCAGCTACAATATAGAGAAGGAAATCAAAAGGGACACTTAGTTCAAGAGATACAAGAAATGCAAGAACTAGAAGAAAATATAGAAGAACATGAAGCTAAAGCACTTTCAGTAAAAGTAGTATTTTATGAAGATACTAATCATTTGCTTGATCAGAATACAAACAAGGAGTAGAAAGAAGAAAGCAGAAAAGAAGAGCACAAGCTACAACAAAAGGATGAAGACCATATTGAAGACTAAAGTCTTCAATAACCAAATAATGTAATACAGGGGGTGTTGGAATATATTACATTATTTGGTACATGCTAATGTACCACCTTTGGTACATCTTTAGATTAGGAAAGAGTGTCCTAGATTAGAGGTTGAGTATTTACTTTATGCAATGTAATAAATGCACAAGTATTATTAAAGTGTGCAAAGTATTTTGGTATTGTAAATGTGCATAGTTGTCCATGTGCACATGAGTCCATAGAATAGGAAGTTGAAGAGTCTCTAGAAGAGTGAAGGCCAAGAGTGCTCCATATGAAGAGTCACTTTACATCCTATATGTATAGGATATGACATGTTTTGTAATATGGAAGTATGGATACTTGAGATCTTGATTCAATAGAGATACTATTTTTGTGAGCATTTATTAATGGCAATTTTATGAGTTATAGTTGAAGTTATTTTTGAGTTTTATACTTTTAGAATATTGCCATTATCATATATTTCATATTGCAACTTTATTTTGATCTTTTGGTTAATTTTATCTCAACTAACAAATCTAAGAAGATGCTACTCTAATTTTGATTACCCCAAAGTCTATAAAGGACCTAATGCACATAAAGGATGATTCAATTAGTTGGATATCATGTTTCCCTAAAGTACAAGCAACCTTCTTTGATGTATAATAATGCTTGGAAGAGGTTTTTGTGATTGAAATGAATAATCCCAACAAGGCCAAGGGATTCAAGCTACTACTCTATGTTGAAATATTTGAGGAAGCACAAAAGGGTATTATCATCCATGGCTTTTGTTATAGGCAATGGGTCAAATTAAATTTTAAGGAAGAAACACTTTGGGATGTTGCACATGGTCCAAGATATAGAAAAGTACCCCTAATTGTTGGATTGTGTAACTTATATTTCCAATAAAATAATTAGGCAACTAGAACATTTTGAATATAATAGCATTTTCACCTACCTTCTCATACCTAGTTTGGATGATTATATATAAAAAAGGTTTGGTTCTAATTTGTATGGTTGGATAAGAAGGATGAAGTGGGTTAGTCCTTGAATTTGTTAATGTTTGAGGTAATAAAGTCCCATTGCATCAGGTAGAAGATATTTTGATACAACTTCAACATAGTTGTATATAGGCCCATTATTCAAAGATTAAGGGGTACTATTCCTAGGTTACCTCTAGCTTGCATAACACTTGTGAAAAGTATATAAGAAGATATAGAAGATTTTTACTTGGGACCCTCCTCCACATGCATATGGTTTTTAAAAAGAGGTTTTTCAATTTCCACCTTTTGTGTTGGACTATATTTTGCATTTGAAGTAGTGTGACAACTAGGTTTGATAGATAGGAAATTTGAAAAGGGTTAAAAATAAGGAGCTACTTGACAATCAACCCACTAGTTAAGGTTGCACAAAGTAAATTACCAAGAGTATGAGGAAGTGTAGTTTAGCAATATTCTGAGACAAGTGGACCTATGATCCTGATGCATGGTACATGCAAATGCTCCTAGAAAATAAATTACATACCATATATGTGCATGAGAACCATTTTGAGATTAAAAAAAATAAACTTGGGAGGAGGAGGCAATGAAGAAAATTAACATAGATAACACCTATGAGGAGAAGGTCAATACCTTGAGATAATAACCTTTCCCTTGGTTTCACTGTTATATGGAAATTTGGAGAAGGGGAAAGTGATCTGCATCGATTTTGACTCAGATGTGTATATTAAGCAATAAACTATTAAAAACTAATTTGGAGTAAGTACACTAGAGCTTCAAGAAGGTGGTGGTACACACCCACATGTGGCATGAAACTAAAGACCCTAGGCTAAAAAATAAACCCAAGCTAATGAAGGGCATTTTGATGAGACATTTTATAACATCTAGGATGAACAACACCCCTAAGAGGTAGATAAATACCTAAAGTAGGATCAAATCAATGCATGAATATCCTCCCTATAAGTGCTAACCAACATAGAAACTATTGCTACCACAAGTCAAGTAATGCAAGCCACAACAAAGGAGGTATATGAGAGGGCATCATAGAGGAAACATGAAATTTGCACCCTATAGTAAAAAAAACAAGATTAGAGATTAAAGTATATGAAGATATAAGGTCTCCCAATATCCCTAATTTAATATCCATAGTAATCACCAGACGTAGTTGAGAAGTAAAGTATTTAGAAATGTCTATCGAAGAGGATGCTCTAAATATTAGCACCCACTCTATTGGTGATGAGGTGGCTATGTAAAAGCTTCCACACCTCAAAGGCTTTGAAAGTTATAGTAAATTGTCTTTGCCACTATCTCTTCCTCTAAACCGTCTTCTTTTATCTCTTCTCTCCTAAGATATTTATTCTCAAATTCCCATTTAATCCACTTTTCTTTCTTCTATTGCACCTCCACATCCATCTAATTTAGGTGTAGTCCCCATACCATTAGTGGTTCTTGTTTCCACTGTGCTTGTCCTCATTCAAACTACTTCCACCATGGCTTCATACAATGGCCCATTTGCATCTCACCCACCATCATTGTTAGCTCCAATATGATATTTAGGAAGGACAAAAGCATTGAAATTATTGTATCTTCTTCTTAAGGACTAGAATATCTCACTTAAAGCGTCAATACACCACCAGATATAGTGAAACCACAAGAACCAGTGCTAGAATCTCCAAAGGACACATAAGTATCTTAGGTTGAGGAGCAACCCCCTGAGGTAGAAACTTTAATAAAAACCTAGATCTAATTGGTCTCTAATATAGTCCATAGTTGGTAATTAGTGAGAAACAAATAAACCCCATACACACCATGACTTGCATACCACTACAAAACCTTATACCAACTATGTACGTGGGCATGGATGTAGTGGATGAGTACCTACTAAAGGCCCAAAGGGTAATCAATCAAATCTTAGCGGGTGACTTTCTCTTCACATAAGGGATGTGTGCCTTCAGGATGCAAGTGGAAGAAAGGAATAAGAGGATGTTATTTGCATAGGCTTATCTTGTAGATCTAAGCCTCCCCATAACTACACACTTGGCCCACATTGCCAAGTTGTCATGCCTAGATCTTCAAAGAGTAGGACATATAAGTTTAGTCAAATTTCCCAAATAGGTATAAAAATTTGTGTAATCTAATATTGTGTAGGTCAAGGCCAAAGTGTGAAGAAGTGATTATGAGCACTATCAATGTAATTCTATGGGAATGTTCATCATTCATCATTTATGTAATCTTAAATATGTAATCCACTATGGGAATTCATAATTTATGTAAGCTTATGGGCATGTTAATGTAAACCTATGAGTATGTTCATGCAATTCTATAGGCCCCTTTCATATTTTACCCTTAGTGGTATTGGTTAATCCACCTTTATGGATAACCTTGCTTAAAAGGGTAAATTATTTTTATTTTATCGTAAGGTTAACCTCAAACTTAAGTTTATGTTAGCTTAAGGTTAACCTCTCATCGGCGATTTGGTATCACTATCAATACCCCTTAACGAGGATCCATTTGTATCATAAGTGTAAATTAATTTTGATATATTAGGGTTCCCATGGGCACCCACCTTATAATTATTTTTGTTGTCTTCCTTCCTTCATTTCCTTCATTTACTATTGTTATATTTTAATCACCTTTTCTTCTTTTTGGCATACGATTGTGGTGAATGCATGTTTTGGAATGTTTCTAGAAAATATTGCAAATTCAAACAATAGGAAAACTTAGTGATGCCATACAATTATCTTAGACTAGTTGGAGAAAACTATAATTATGCCAAGAAAAATAAGGATCTTACTATGGCATTGTAGTGGTCTAAGACAAAGACCCACCAAAATGAAGAAGAAAACATGAAGCTACAAGAAGAGTTGGATGCCATAAAGAAATAACAATATAAGTTGAAGTAGCTAGCTAGACAAATGAAGTAGGAACAACATAAGTGGAAGCAAGAAAAAGATGAAGCCTTTCTGGAGAAGGATAATGATATTTCCTAGATCAAACAAGTGGAGAAAAACCAAAGGGCATAGATCAACTCTGTTAAGTCTAAGGTTTTTGCCATAATCACAATTAATTCATTTTGGGACAAAATCCTAGAAGAGTTCAACCACATGAAGCTACACTTACAATATTATTAGGCATGTAAAGGACTATTGCCTAAGGCTTAGACCACTATCAATAGCATAGATTCCAAACTTGCCTCTAAGTCGAAACATATGCAAATCATGAGGTAGACCCACGAGGCCATCAACTAGCAACTACAACAACTATGTCTTATAGCAAAGTAGACCCTTTAGGTGCAACTTATGAGTGTGTCATTAAAACAATAATTTTTGACCACTTTAAAACCCTTTTATGATAGTTTGAAAAATGTTGAAGAAAAGTTGAAGGATTATATCACCCAATTGGTCCAAGGGAGACTTAAAAAACCCCCTCTTGAATCAAGTGAGTATAATATCTAAAGAGAAATATACCAAGCATTTTGAATACCATAAGAAGGTGGTTACTCAAATAGATAAGGCATCCCCAATTGATGCAATGACTAATACCCCTAACATTATTTCATAGCTCAAAACTCTATTGGAAGTGGTGAAATTTTTCCTAAATATCGATGAGGAATCCCATCAAAAATAGTTTGGTAACCTGATGATAGTAATGGCACAACTAAAGAATATTAATATCCCTTCTGACAAGAAATGCAGTGCACTGTAGAGCCTACCATATAAGTGACTCCTATGTTACCTATGAAATCTTATGATGTTGAATATTTTTTATAGAATCCATAATTTTGTTGACTCCATAACCCAATGAAAAAAGGTAGTTTTGGGGCTATCTACCAATTAGGCTTGGCATCCCTATAAGTCACAAAAAATGTAGTATAAGGTACTACTTTAATCAATGAGAATTCAATATAATTAACTTAATAAAGGAACCTAGGTATGGGTAATAGGAAACCTTGAGTAAAACGGGGTAGAGTCAGGATTTTTGCACATAACTACTGATTTTATAATGATAAAGTAATGAGGTAGATTGAAGAATTAGGAAAATGACAAAGTCAAGAAACCATTGACCCATCAAACTTGTGATCCATTGAAATCCAATAATTCATCAAATTACCTTTTGGTGGGAGGGGACTAACATCCTTATAGTGACCTTTTTGCCATTTTTTTGTAAAGCATGGTAGTAATAAATTGTTACTTAAAGTAAAAAGGGTAAAACACTTACTATAAGTAAGAGGCTAGGGCTCATCATAAACGTTTTTCACCATTTTAAGAAATATTAGAGCTATGTTCTTTAGTTGAAATTGTCTTATTCTAGGACTGGAAAACTTTGCATGGCCATTATACTATATTATATCTCATTTCGTTAGAACTCTTTATATACGATGTATGATATTTGTGGTATCACCTTCTCATCTGCTTGTTAGTTCTATTTTCCATCATATATATGATATCTAGATGAATCTTACCTATCATTATTTAGTTTTCTTAAAATGACATGGTTGATCACACACTAGAAAACTCATTACAACCTCTGGACATATTTTATTTTTTTGCATTTGTTTTTATCCCTAGCACCCTTACCTCATCATGTTACTTTTTCTATATTTAGTTTAGTTAAATTATCGTCGATTAGTAGGGATCTAACCTAAATATGGAGGTTAAGGGGACTTAAATATCCACTTTACCAAGGCTATGGACATGAGATTACGAGCATGATTAAATCAATCAGTTTCATGGATCAACATGGAGGCCCTAAAAAGATTGACATAAAAAATTGGCCTAAATCCAAGACCCTCAAAAATCCTACATGGATTTTTGGGTCTCACTGGCTATTATCATAAGTTTTTCAAATATTATAACAAAATTACAACTCCTTTGATAGACATGTTACAAAAAACATTTAGGTGGACTAAAGCAACAAAAAGGGGTTTTGAAAGCCTCAAGCAAGCTATGTCCTGTTGGTGTAAAATCTGCCTAGTCTATGGATTTTGAATGCACCCTAGACTTTAGCCAACGTTTTTGTATGAATGAGATTTCTCTCAATTCAACCTTTGGAGAAGGTCAAATCCTTATAATGTTTGTGAAGTAAAAACAGGAGTTTAAGCTAAAGGGAAAGAGATGAAAGGGTTAAGAGAAAGTAAGGGTGTAAATAAATAATCAAAAGGTGGATGAGATATAGTGTAACAACATTGGATATTACTATATAACAAGCTAACACAATCAATTTAGATGATACTTAATAGACCAACCATTTTCATATGCAATTAAAAATTTATTCAACTTCAATTATATACTTTAATCATTCCAAAGACTTAAATGAATAACAATCCAACAACAATCCAAATACCATAATTTGCTTTAATAGAATAAACTAATCATGAAAGTGTAACAAAAATGACTTAAAGTAAAGGTACATTTATAACAACTTGTAGTTATACAATAATGAAGGCAAAACAACTATCACTTCTCATTAATTGGCAGCCAAAATTACATAGCAAGCATCCAACCAAATACTATAGAGTCGACACTTCAACTAGAGGTGTCACGACTTATTTATAAGCTATATTTTGAAACTTACAACAAAAGGTTTATAATCAGTTATATGTCTGTTATGAAAACAACCTGGAAGAGAAAACTCAAGATGATGAGGTGGTCATTTTAGATTTCATTTTGTGTTTAAATTTGAATTTTTGTGTAATCCACCCCATCGATCTGCAACTACCTACTGCAAGTGGCCAAATTGCTGCAACTGATTTATCAAAACTATCATTTTCAAGCTTTGATGTCATTAGCTAGAATAGCTAGAAGGCACTATGGTGGTTGCAGGTTTGAAAAAGATGTTTTGTGAGCACTTGTTTTGAAGTCAGGTTTGTCACTTTGCTTATAGAGCTTCTTGGAACAAAACCAAGGCTTACTAGTGTTTTGATGATGTCACCTTGGGATAAGCTCTAACTTTGTGCACTTTTTAGTTTATTTGATGCTTCAATATCGTTCAACTCTAGCTTTGTTCAAGTGTGGTATTCGTTACATGATCCTAGGCTTCAATGTTGGGATGCTAATATCACTTGCTTAAATGGATCGACTTTGTTCATCCCAATTTTATTCACTTTGACTTTGTGTATTTACTTCTTTTACATGATATCGAGCTTTGTTTTGAAGATGTTGATGTCACTGCCAAAAAACACCCAACTTTGTGCACTTTGGATTTGAACACCTTGACTTTGTGCACAATGCTTTCATGATTTTAGGCTTTTCTTTCCCTATGTTGGCATCACTCACTTTAACTGACCGACTCTGTGCATCTTGGTTTTGTGCATTTTTTGCATTTTCAAGCTTTCATGATGTCGTGCTAACATCATTGTCCAAAATGATACGATTTTATTCAACCCAATTTTGTTCAATCTCACGCCTTTAACATAGCCAAATTTTTGAAGAAAAGAGTTTAGCTTTTTCTATTACAAATGAGGTCATGAATTTGACCTAAATTCTTGGTACCTCCCGAGGGATTTTTGCTTGTGAAAATTAAGAACTCAAAGGGCCCAATTCCATTCGGTACGAAGTTGAAAGGATTGTGAAACAAAATATGAATGGAGTCAGTATGATGGAAAATTATTCTAGAAATGAGATATGTGTTGAGTGAGTGATTTTGTGTGAAAAGGGGGAAACATGGATGCCTTATAATATGGAATGAAATGATTGGTGAAATGAATGTTGAGATGGAATAAAAATGAATCGTAACTTTTTCAAACTTTGTAGGTGGCTTATTCTCTTTTGGACACCTTGCGCTTTATCTTTACTTTCATAGTGTAGAGGTGTTGTGTTTTGGTTGTTCATCACTTTGGTGTTGCTTCTTGTATGCCAATTATCTCTTGGTCATATTTTTCCCCAATAGCTTCACTTAAGGGGAATTTTGCCATAGTAGCTCTTTCTATTTCTTAATTTACTTAATTTTTCATTGACTAAGACATTTTTTGCTCTCCAAAAGACTTGTCAGACCAATATCTGGATCTATGGGGAGGAGTTTTGAGTCCCATGAATTTATCATGTATTTTCCTTAGTTGTTAGGCCTTTTCATAAGGAGGGGTCTTGGTACCTTCTGGTCATCTATTGAATTTTAGCCTATATCGTATCCATTATGTTTAGGAACTCAAGCACTTGGGATTCATAAATAGGTTCTTACAATTGATTTATTTCCCCCTTGTCATTGACTACTACTTCTATCTGGGCTCGAAGATATTATTTGGTATGAAGCTGGGATTCTTTATCCTAGAAGAGAAGCTAATAAATCCTAGCTCTTCGACTTCTTTGGTTAGATCCATTATTCTTTTTGCTCTGAGTTGTAGCCTATCCACCATCTCCCATCCTTGCTTAACCCACTTGTATCTTTTTAATATAACTTGAGATACTATCATTGTTGCATTTCATTGGTTCTTTTGTATAACTTTTGCAGCTGGTTCAAATCTTCTTCCAACCAAATTTATTATGCTTTCAACTTGCCCTATTTTATCATCGAGCTCATCCTAAGCCTACATTAAGTCCTTTTGCTCTACCTCCATAGCTACTACACAAAATTTTAGGTAGCCAACGACTATGTAAGCTTCTACGGTATATTGAAGGATTTTATTCTAGTTATTCTTTCTTAACTACTTCAATGCTTCCCTAGAGAAGCGAGAGGCTTTGGCTTATTCTTTCTCTCTTTCCAATTGTTGTTGCAAATCCTAGAGTTGTTTCATCAGCACCTTGTTCATTTCCTCCTCTTGCATATGTTGGCGACTTGGGAGTTGCATAATCATTTTCTTCCATTTTTTATTTTCATTTTGTAAGGATTTCTTGATATTTTGTTCCTCTTTTGTCGTCGTTTCCAAGTTTTTAATCATCTCCTCTAGTTGCTTGCATTTGTCCCTTAGCTTATCACCTTACAAGTAAATGGTGCTTACATGGGCTTGTGCACTAAATATAGAGTCTTCTAATGGCAGCCAAGAGATATTTATTGCTTGTGTTTCTACTTAATAATCATCTAACATCATCTTAGACTATGGCTTGTCAACCCTTGGTGTGATTGTGACTCTCAGTTGTTGATAAGTAGTTAGGTCAACTATAGTCATTAGATTAGGAGGAGCTTGTTCTTTCACTTGCCTAGGTGGTTTGTTTCTCCATAATTCTTGCACATTTTGGCTCATCTCCTCGAGTTTGTTGATGGTGGTTGTGGATGGATGGTTGGGTGGTGGTAACGTTGGAAAAATGGATTATAGAATGGGAAAGAGAGATGGAGGGATTTTGTAAATAGTTGATGTGGTAGTGCTTGTAGGAGTTTTTATTTGTGGAGTGCATGTAGTTGGAGGTGTTTGGGATGTAGTGGTATTTTGGGTGATTGGTCTTGGTGGAGAAATTTGTGATAATGAAGAAAGGGAAGGAACATCAATGGGGATCAAAGGAATAGATGAAGTAGTAGTAGGGGTTTGAGAAATCATACTGATATTTTTTGTTTGTGGCTTCCCTGCTGCTAGCATGGAAACTAATCCAATTGTTGGGGGTGGCCCTTGGATCTTATGTTTCTTATGAGCTCTTTCCTGCAACTTCTTTAGAGGATTGGCCTTTATTTTGCTCACTGCTTCTTCTTTTATAGGATTTGAGCGATTGGAGGGAGGCATCCTTAGCAACTATTGTAAATATGAACTTATGCTTACATTAAATCTCTCATTGCTACCAATGGGTTGACTTGGTACATGTGTGTTCTCTATTGGTGTTTCTTGTTCTTGGGGATTTTGATGCTCAGTCAGTCCTGAAACAAATTTGGGTGTGGTCTTAGTGAGGACTGTGATGTGTGTCTTTGACTCCTTTTTATTTTTGTTTCTAGAGCAGGGGAGCTAGGAAAAGGTGCTCCTAAAGCCAAATTTTGGGGTCGCTATTGTACCTGTATGAGATTTTATGGCCCAATGACTATTTTTCCTAGACCTTCTTCTGTATATCTCATTTTACCTATGATATAAAGTCCCTTTGGATATATTTCTTATTGTAGTTATATTGGGATGAAGGTCATAGCCTGTTGGTTTGACCCTAAGGTATCTTTTGTGGGAACTTTTTTCTCTACGCTAATCACAACATTGTCCTTAGCCTATCACCCTTCTGACATCTGTGTAGTTTTTGTTGTGTTTCTCTTTACAAGTTACTTGTGCAACTTCTACTTCGTCTTCTCCTAGTGTTGGAGGCTCTTCTTCTTGAACCTATTCACCTTGGATGTTAACAATTATGGCCTTAGTTTGCTCTTCCCGAGGCTTTCATTTTTATATATGTTTATGGAAAAATATTTTGTCCATTGGTAGTGGGTACCTGGATTTTTGAGTGCCTTATTCACAATAGAACATCCACCATTCCATAATATTGGCTTCATCCCAACCAATTTTATTAGCCATAATGTCTATTTTATCCTAAGTCAACCTATGATCCTTGTACCTTTTTGGATCGTAATCACACTTTGGCTCATAAAAATCTCTCCAATGAGGCAACTCCTACATCTTGCTAATTTTACAATTGAGTTCGTTATCCTTGAAATTGTTTCGAATTTTCTCAATGTCAGGTCGATTGACATTTTTGAACGATGGTGGCTTACCTTTGTTCAAGTATGTTATCCTTTCCTTGAATTTATCTTTGGGATCATACTTCCAATTGTGCAATATCCTTTGTAATCCTAATATTTTGAGTTTTCTATATAACATTTCCCCTTGTCCTTTCATCGTTATAGTAATTGGTTCAAAAGTGAAGGGATATTAATAGGTAGTCGTTTTATTTATGCGTATGCCAGATGCTACGTTTATGGTGTTTTTTGTCAACAATACTCCATGGAAAATACTCAGAGTATTACATAGTATGGCAATATAAAAGGCTTCCCCACAAATCCGTATAATCTCACCATTGTTCCTTCTGTTAAAAAGTACCAATCCCCCTCTTCCATATAGGGACTCTATAATGTGGTAATTATTTTTTGAGGCAATCGAGGTATTTCTTCATAAATGAGCTTCAATGGTAGTCCCTAAAATTCTCTATTAAAGTGATAATAGGACTTGAAAGCCCTAATTAGAGTTTTCCAGTCTACTACTACTCTTTTTTGTCCTTGGTCATTTATTCTATTCACACCTATCCATGGCATACTCTTTATGGTGCAATACAAGAAGAGCCAAACTAAGTGTGAAGGATATCAAACAGTTGCATATGTTGAGATTTACAACTGTGTAAGTTGCTCATGTATTATTTTGCATAGAAACTTAGCCCAGTCAAAGAAACGAGGATTGTTAGACTGGTTTGAGCAAGATTCATCATAATAGCATGGATTGGAGATGACACATGCTAGGGCAATATGGTAGTCATGGACTTCCTTGTCAGTCGGTAGATCAATGGTGAGCATTAAAAACATGTATGAGAATTTGAACTCAAAAATGTGAATTGGGGTTTTCAAGAGTTTATTACCAAATGGGGGATTGCATAACTACTGGTTTAGCCAATCATTAAAGAATGTACCCCCTTATTTATGTCTCCTAGGTCATAATACTTCTTTTGTTCTTCAACAGTGAAATACTTAGGGGGAAGTTTTGGGTTTCAACCCTCCAGCAAAGGCTTTGGTGAAAAGGTCAGGGGTGAGCTGAAATAATACTTACCCCCTACAATTATGGACCATTCTTAATTTTGGATTGTAGAATTAGGCAACAACTAGCACTAATTTAGGGTAGGGATGAATAGACCTATACATGTAAGAGGACAAAAAATAATACCACACAAAAACACCTGGGTTACTAGGGGACATCTCTTTTACTCGTTGTTCAATTGCTTCCCGAAGTTGCTTTTGTTTTGACCTAAGGGTGATTTTCATATCCCCAATTATGCATGTATGGTCTTGAAGTACCTTCTTTTCCTTCTATGTATTTTGAGTGTTAGCAGGTGTTTTTGTATTATCGACCATTGCTAGTCAATTTGCACTTGTATATCCCCTCATTTATCACCTCTATAAATCACTTTGGTTACTAGTTATGAAACTCTAGCTTGAGATAGTCTATTGACTCAATAATTCTCTTCTTTAGCAACTTTGCGGGGCAAAATTTTGCTTAAGTGTTTGCTTTATCAGCACTATACTGGCTGTTGCACAATTATTGCGATGGTTGAACTACATGTCAACCTTTTCTTGAAGATCGACTTTCACGTTTCACAAGGTCATGTTGGAGATTTTGCATGTTAGTCAAATTTTGGTTGTTATGGTCCCTTGACGAATAACGAGACTTCAAAATTATCGTTAGTTAATTTTAGTTTCGGCTAATCGACCTTCAACTATTTTTAAAATATCGTGGCTTATTTATTTTTTGTCTCTATGTATATATGATACAAAGGGTGGAAACACCCTAAATGAAACGCTTTAAGTGATGGCCTTTTATCTTTTTTTATTTGTGGAAAACATCCCAATTGGTATGTCACTTTTGGGTAAGTCCCAAAGAGGTGGGGTATCTATTCCACCAAAATCGCCAAGGGCTCACACTTGGCCTACCCCCTTTGGCACACTCAAAGAGCATGCCTAAAACAACAAAAACACAAACAAACAAACACAAAAAAACACAAAAAACAACAAAAGACAACAAAAAAAACAAAACAAACACAAAAACAACAAAAAATGCAAAAAAACAACAAACAACAACAAAACACACAAAAAAACCACAAAAACAACAAAAAAAACACAAAAAAAAACACAAAACACAAAAAAATACCAAAACATAAAAAACACCAAAAACAACACAAAAATAAAACAGAACAAAAACAATACAAAACAACACACACCGAAAAACTAAAAAGAAGGAAAAAACAAAATACAACTTTGGCCTTTCTGGGCCAAAAGTGTTTTAAAGCAAATATTCAATAGAGGAAACATAAGAATGACCAGTCTAAGTAAGGGAACTGAATACCCTGACCAAACTAAAGAGAAGCAAAAACAAATTAAAAAGGAACTAGGTACCTCTAGTACTGGAGCCATACAAAGAAAGGATAGAAAGAAGAGCTTCCCTTATTTGCGAATCCCCCAATCTGGGAGGGTGGTCATAGTAAGTAATATCACCTTTGTCCAATACCAAATTAGCTAAAACATCAACACTCCTATTTTATTCTCTTACCACATGATTGTATTCAACTTTCAAAAAGCTCATCTAGATTAATTGAATCTTCTCAACAATTATTTTTATTCTCTAATCAACATTATGATTCTTAGGAGTCTCCGAAAGATTAATTATGACTTGAGATTCAGATTCAACTAACACTTTTTTCCATACAACATTAGCAGCCTCTCAAAGGCCTCTAAGGATACCATACCCCTCAACAAGGTTATTGGAAAGGATACCCAAATTCTTAGCAAAAGTGAAAACCAGGGAACCATATGAAAGTCTACCAATTCTTCATACACTAGATTTTCCAGCGTTCCCCCTAGAGGCTCCATTGATATTGGCTTCTCCAAAATTCTTGGGAGGAGGCTACGAATTCCTTGTTCTATCCATGTTTCGATTACTCACATTCCCTTTAAGTTGGTTGCCCTTTAGAGAGATAATCTTCAATATTTGCTCACTTGATCCCCTCTTTGGTGGGAGTTCTTAGGTTGATTAAGGATTTGTTGGACTGATTCAACTAAGTTGACAATGGTATTATGCCAAATATAGTGAATGTCCTTCCTTTCTTGATTTAAAATTTGGTTGTTTCTTTCCTTCTAGATATTCCAAGGTAGAATGGTAGAACCCATCCAAACTAGTTGCCTAATAAAATGATCAACACCCCTGATTAGGCCAATCCCTCAAAAGTTGTTCAAAAGTAAAAAAATTGGACCATTGTAAGCCAAGTAGGATGACCATTCTCCCCCATAGCTCAGAGGCTAAAGTACACTCTATAAAAATATGGGTAAGAGTTTCCACATTCTCTCCATTCTTTTTACATCTAAACGGTCCATGAAAATCACATTTCTTAAGTTGTTCACTAGTAAGCACCCTACGATGCAATAAAAGCCATGTAAATAATCTCATCTTAGGCTAGAGCTTTTGAGCCCAAAACCAAGTAAATATGTCATATGATTGATTGGGATTATTATGGCATAAGGTCAAATAACCTTGAGCAACTGAATACTCAGATGGTCTTCGATAACGACAAAATCTGTCATTGTCATCTGACAACTCATACGCATTGTGTTCTCATTTGGTAATAATGCAGTATGGTCCAGACAAAAAAAAATCAATTTTTTGGTGATTCCCTGGTTTTAATTTGTCTTCATCCCATTTGAGAACAAGGTCACCAACTTGGTAATCATGAAGTGTGGCTTTCTTGTTGAACCAACATTTTATTGTAGTTGAATGTTATTGAAAATCATCATAGGCATTTTCTCTCTATTATTATAATAGTAAGAGTTGTGTTATTCAAGCATGTGTCACTTCCATATCAGAGAGTTCTTGTTTAATTAATTTCATTGTAGACAACTCAATATGTAATAGGAGAACAACCCCTTTTTCATAAACTAATGAATAAGACAATTTGTAATGCATTTTGAAATATTATTCAATCCACCCATAATGGCTGATCAAGTAATAGGTAATGGATTTTTAATCCTTAATACTACCACAAGTATCACAAGTTAAATATCATAGGATTGAATATAATATAGCCACAATATAATAAGGTCAAGATAATGATATGAGTAGAATAATATGAGCAAATTAATATGTAAAATAAGGCTTATAATATATCAAATAACATTCAATAATAAGAAACAATATGAATGTAAATAGCCTTAATCATACATGTACTAAGCATGTAGAACAACTTACAATATTAATTGCTCAAAATGTATGCAATATTTATTGCTCCTCTTTCTATTACAATGATAGTACTGATCGTGACTGTATATGAGTGTATATGATAATTATGTTATGGAGTATTACATCCATAATATAGCCATAGTAGTGTGAATATTTGGATACTTGACTATTCCTTTCCATATGCCAAGTCTCATGACTCTTGGCTTCTCTACTTGACACTTGCATACTTGATGAACACTTGACTCTATATTGTATGCACACCTATACATGAATCTTACACTTCCATAACTTGCACACCTATACATGACTCTTACACTTCCATAACTTGCACACCTATCCTAAGGTACTTGTGCACATCTTTACATTACATATTTGATCTCATACATACAATACACTTGTGCATATAGACTCAACTTACACTTTAACACTAACTCACATGAAACTTGTGCATTTCCTGCATATTCCAGCTTTACATGACACTTGTGCATTTTCGACACATTCACACTTACATAAAAGGGATATATAACTCACACTCTAAACTATGACTCAGCCCTAATCTATTATTTATAGATGTACCATGAAGGTACCATGGGGGTACATTAACATGTACCAAATAATGTAATATACTCCAAAAATAGGTGTCAACTTTTCTTATTTTCACCAATGGTTCTTGTAATGATTTTCTATAGATTTTTATTGGTGGATTCAACCAACCCATTCCCCTAAGGGTAGTAATTTGATGATGTTTTCAAGTAGATACCATTTTTACTCACAAATATATTGATTTTTTTGCCTATAAAATTGGATCCATTGTTGATCATCAAAACATTTGGGATGCCAACCTTGGCGATTAGTTTTTCTAGGAACTCAATCACTATATCCTGATTGCTCGATTTTGTGGTTGTCATTTTTGTCCATCGAGTAAAATAGTTTATTAATGTTAAAATATATTTTTTGCCTATTAACGAATATGGATTTATGTCTCTGATGAAATCTAATCCCCACTATTAAAAAAATCCTCTACTGTGATTGGCTATAGTGGTATCATTGGATTTTTGTTTCTCTCGATAAATCGTTGACATTTTTTACAAGCTCTAGCCACTTTGAACAAATCTGCAAATATGGTAGGCCAATAATATCACGCTCTAAGGATTTTGGTAGCTATTTTTGTCTTGAATAATGTCCTATAGACAATCCTGTGTGAAATTTTATTAAGACTTTTTCAACCTGTCTTCGCTTTATGCAACGAAGGAGAATTCCATGAAAAATATTTATGTATAACCCTTCCAGTAACGAGATGTACTTCAAGACTTTTAATCTATATTGGTGACTTTGTGAGGTATTCAAATCTCTAAGGACCCTTCCTATTTGAAAATAGTTTATCATTTTATCCACCCAATCGATCTCTACTAAGTGTTCCTTAATTTCGAGATCTACTCCAAGGCTATCTTCTATGCACATGTAGTCTTGCTTTGAAGTGGCGACCAATTGTTGACATAAGGTTCTACCTCTCACCAATTTAGTAGGGCATATCTCAATGTCATATTATTGTATTTTAGTGACCCATCCAACTCTTTTTTCTCCTAGTTCTCCTTGAAGGATGAAATTTCTAACATCTAAATGCACTACATAGACTATAGTTTTGCTCTAAGATAGATAATGCCTAAACTTTTTTAGTGATTTCATGTCAACAAATACCTGCTTTTCTATGAAATTATAGTTCTTTTGATAATCATGAAATATATGGCTTAAGAAAAACACCTGATATTCTTCTTGCTTATCATCCTTCGGAGTCAGAACTACAACATAGTTGTCTTTAGATCCATATGCATATAGGATGAAGTCCTTATTGAAATATGGGTTGATCAAGACTAGATCTTTTGTAATAGCCTATTTGATCTATTCAAATGCCTTTTTCCTCTCAAGAGTTCATTCAAGTGTTGCATATTTCTTTAGGAACTCTGTCATGGGTTTGAGTATATAAACAAAGTCAAAGATAATTTTTTGGATAAAGTTGATTTGCCCATAAAATGTTTGCAAAGATTTCTTATTAAGGGGGAGTGGAAGAGCTAATATAGCTTGAATTATTTCTAGATCAATGTCCATTCCTTTTTTAGATACAACATGTCTCAATATTTTCCCCTCATGCATAACAAATATTGATTTTTTTGGATTAAGTGATATTCCAAATTCATGACACTTTGAAAAACCATCTCTAGATGCTCTAAGTGCTTTTGCTTGTCATGAGAGAAAATTGTCATGTCATCTAAGTAAATTAGGATGATATTATTGACCAACTCACCAAGAGCATGTTGGAAAGTAGCTTTGGCATTAGACAAACCAAATGATATTCTTTGGTACACGAATGTCCCCTCATTGGTGGTGATTGCTATTTATGTTGATATTTATCTTTGACCAATATTTGATTATATCCTAAGAAACCATCTAGGAGTGAAAATCTCTCTACTCCTACTATAGTTTGTAAGATCTGAACGTAAAGGCATATGTCTCCGTTCTTTCTTACTAGCACCAAGTTGGCCACTCATATAAAATGTTTGATTAGATATATGATTTTGATATTCAATAATTTAAGGAGCTCTCGTTTCATTGCCATTTCTATTTTGGGATTAACTATTGGACATTTTGAGTGCCTAAGCTAAAAAGTTGTCATTGATGTCAAAAGGACCTATGCAAGTAAGCACTATGATTTTCTCCACAAAGAGCTTCATGAGAAGCAAAGGTTTTGATCAAAAGGATGCATGGCATTTGGTTCCAAAAAGTAGCTTCAAGGGAAGCTTAGAAGAGGGTTTTTATTTAAAACCATCGATGGTAGATTTGAAATGGGTTTTTATTAAAACCCAAGTTGGCTTTTTGTTTCATCGAAAAAAGTGCTCCGGTGATGGAGATATTTAATTTTAAATGTTTAGTTTAAATTTTAAATTATTTAAAATTAAAATTAAAAGTAAAAGTTTATCCGTCGACGTCATGAGGAAGCGTCGACGTTTCCAAGCGGATGGAAGGCATATATATATGCCATTAAATTATTCAATTTAAATTATCCTTGCTCTTGTTGTTAATGTGATTGTCGAAAAGCGAATAGAGCTTGTGCGAAAAAGCTTAAAGTGGTAGAAGCAACGAATAAATCGGACGACGTGCAAAACCCAAGTCACCTTGGGTAGTGTGGCCTGTTGGCAACTTGGGTAGTGCAAAGGCATTTGGTAGCACAAGGTCGTGCATTCAATTTTTGGCAAGGTTCGTTTGTTGTGCTTTGTGGTGGAAGCGCCAAGGGCGCATGGTTTATTTAAGGCACGTGGGCCTGTAGCATATAAAGGGAAGTCATGTCCCTTTTGCATTGCGAATGAGTGGGTAGCTCGTTTGGCTACCTTAGCCGCGACTAAGGCGACCGTGGTGAGGCAGGTCAAGGGGTCGAAACACCTTGAGGGAGGTATGCGATTTTTTAATTAAAATTTGTTTGAATGCTCTAAAGTTTGGAGTGATAAGGGTTAGAAAATATTTTATTTTTGTAAAAACTTTGTTGTGTTTAAAAGGTTAAATAATTATTTTGTTGGTGAAAACCATAGATGATTATTTGAGCCTTATGGTATTGATTTGAATTTTTGAGAGCATTATTTTAGGAGAAATAAGGGTTTTGAATAAAGTGGAAATTGAATAGTGGCTTATTTATTATTATTTTTAGAGGGTTTTTCTATAGATGGACTTTGGTGGATGTGATTATTGAGTTGGAGTAAAAAGGTGTAAATTGAGTTATACTTTATCTTGTGATTATTATTTGAAGTCCACTAACCCTTATTGAGATTAGAAAGGAAAGTTTTGTTGAGTGTGGCAGATTTTGTGAACAACTTCTTGGCATAAAAAAGGTATGGGTAATATTCTCCATTGACTTTATTTGGGTGGTTGATTTCTGAAAATATCATTGGAGTGAAAAGGATTGATTGTAGTTTCCTTTTGAGATTTGTTGAGTTAATGCTTCAAGGTTTTTTGGTTTGAGAGTTGTTATTAAAACCTTGTTTTATAAGCATTGTTGTTGAAGCCATTAGTTGTGTGAAAAGCCTGAGTTAGAGTTTGAGAAGAACATGAGTATCATTGTTATGTGAAGAATGTTTTATAAGCATTGTTGTTGAAGCCCATTGATTGTGAAAAGAACTTGAACTTGAGAAGAACATGAGTATCATTGTTATGTGAGATTTGTTGTTGAACATTGTTGGAAACATTTTGAGTTGGTTGATACATGCTTGGACTAGGGTTTGTGAGAAAAGGTTGTTCATTAAGGTGATTGGTTGAGTAGAGTTGATTGAGCCTAGTCAAGTGATTGTGTGAAGTGGTTGTTCAAGTTCCATGAAACAAACTATTTTATATTCTGATTTGAGTTGAGTTGAGAAATAAATTGGATTTGAGTATAGAACATATTGAGTCTCTAAAAATTCTCTTTATGCTTCTATGAGATTGATGAGTTGAGATTGATTTGAGTTGAGATTGGGATTTGAGTATAGAACATATTGAGTCTCTAACAATTCTCTTTATGCTTCTATGAGATTGAGTTGAGATTTTATTGAGCTAATTTGAGGTAAGTCTTTGAGAAGGCTTGTGGACTGATTGAGTAAGCTTTTGTGAAGGATTGCTATGCAGATTTGAGCAAGTCCTAGAGAGGACTTATTGAGAAGATTTGAACAAGTTCTGAGTGAGCTTGTTGAGCAGATTTGGACAAGTTCTGAGTGAGCTTGTTGTGCAAATTTAAGCAAGTCCTAGAGAGGACTTATTGAGCAAATTTGGACAAGTTCTAAGTGAGCTTGTTGAGTAGATTTGAGCAAGTTTTGAGTGAGCTTGTTGAGCAGATTTGAGCAGGTTTTGAGTGAGCCTATTGAGTAGATTTGAACAAGTTTTGAGTGAGCTTGTTGAGCATATTTGGACAAGTTATAAGTGATCTTGTTGTGCAGATTTAAACAAGTCCTAGAGAGGACTTATTGTATCGCCCAAATTTTTTGCACCCTTACCTTCAGGCTAAAGGATCCGTACCCGAAAGGGGGGTGAGAAAAATATGGAACAATACCTCAGACGGAGAGGCCCTTTGAAGGTCGCACCTCTCGAAGGAGGGGTATAAAGGTGAATTTTTGACGAATGGTGGGGTTCACCAAGAAAATTTTGAGTGGCAGTTTCCACGCCTAGGTTGAGAATGGGTTTGATTTGTTCATTTTATGTTCAATCATTCAGATTCCTAGGTTGACCAAAATGAAGCTAAGCTATTCTATATGAAGATTTTGATTTATATGAAGACAACAGACATAAATGAATCATAATGTGATTGAATACAGAGAATATATAAAATGGAGAAGAGTACACCTAATTTCTGATGTCTGATGAAGATTCTGAAGCTTGTAGGAGTCTAGATCATCCTAGATATGACAGGATCGTCTGTAATTGTATAGAATCATCTCAAATCATAGGAGATCATATGAGATCACCCACGATTGTCAACGAACTGACAAATTCGTCAGGCGAATTCGTCAGAAACCTGCAATCAAGAAAATAGACACCAAAAACCAAGAGCACAATTGCAAGAATGATGCAAAATGATAGAAATAAGAGTATAGATGTTTGAATGATAAATCCAGATATCAAATTAAATGAGATGCACTATTTTGGAAACTTATTTTGAATTTTATCATGCAATTATGCTAAATGAGGTGAACTCCAAGATGCAAAACAAAAGTAAATTAATCTAATGCACCAATAAATAAGGAAAATGAGATAGAGAATGCAAACTCAGGGCTCTGATTGCCCCCAAACTAAATTGAAGACCAGATCATCTGTAATCGTACAAGATCATCGCCGATCTTGATAGGATCGTCTAAAATTGTAGTTGAATCACCTGCAACGATCTGAGCTACCTTCGACTAAAACATAGTGAAATCCTGCAACAAAACTTGAAAACACAAGTGCAAATGATGGGAGATCACAACAAAAACTAAAATTGTAGGGAAATAACCAGCCAGGCAACCAGGTAGGGAGTCAGGGAGGGAGTCAAGGGGATAAATTGGGAAAATCCTAGTTTATATAGGATTAGGGGGAGGTTAGGAGGTTGGGGATCATCCCAATCTGGAAGATCTCCAACGTGGGAATCTCCAACCGCGTAGACACGCTTCTGCCCAAGTTGGAGAGGTCGTTGGAACAGAAGCTAATTACGAAAATTCGATTTTGGGACGAAATCGTCTGGACATTCTATTCCAGATGAATTCATCCGATTTGGGACGATATTGTCAGATCGACGACGATATCGTCCAACGGTCACAACAACTTCTAAAAATGGCGCAAAAAATGAGGTAAGCGGTTAACGGGCAGTTTCAAGGTTAAAATTCAAATTTCTACTTTTTACTGATGGTTTAACTGCACCAATTTTAGGGTGCTACATTTTGCCCCTTCTTTAGCGAATTTTCCAAAAAAAATGCGTTAAAGACGAGTTCTTCACGCTTTTACGAGAAAGCAAAAATTTATTCCATTTTTTAGACGATGATTCTAGGTCGAATCGTACGACTGTTTGCTATGGTGCCCCCTCCGAGTTTTTACCTAAATCGAACGTTTGAGGTAAAAGCGCAAAAAAGCAAAAAATTAAAAATTAAAAAAAATGTTGTTTTGAATAAAAATAAGAAAAATAGGGTAAAACCTTAATTCATTTTTACTGTTCACTTTCGCTGTTTCAGAGCTCTGCAGGTGAAATGGTGGAAACAACGCACATATCGACAGAGGTTCGGCACGGGTTGCGGGTAAGGATCTAAACCTAGTTTACTATGTTTTTAACTTTGATTTACTTGATTTTTGACTTGAATTTTAAGTGTTTTTGGGCGTCGCGACCATTTGTAAGCCGCGGACGAAATCGTCTCTATATTACCGATTTCGTCTAGGGACAAAATCAGAGAAATAGGGGTGATCCTGTCCAATAAGGGGCGATCCCCAAATTGAAGAACGGAGACGATTTAGTCCTATTAAGGACGATTTTATCTAAATTGGTACGATATCGTCCAATAATGGGTGATATCAACTTTTATGGGATGATTTGATTTTAATGATTATGTACTAATGATTTTTGTTGTTTTATTGCTTATTTTGCAGAGGGGATTGCTAAAGAGTCGGGAGTGGAAATACAGAGGTCTAAGAGATGATTTGGCCGCGCTCGATCAGGCCGAGTGAGATAGACTGGCAGAGGTAGGACTACAGCATGTGGTAGAGATGCCACAAATTCCTATAGACATGGGGCTACTGACAGCCCTAACAGAGAGATGGTATCCGAAGTCGTCTTGCTTTCAGCTACCGATAGGGGAGATGACTCCCACTCTAGAGGATGTATGGAGGATCTTGAGGATCCCCATACAGGGTCAATTCATGACCCCTTCGGCCAATCAAGGCCATGCTATGATGAGATTGTGCGAGGACTCGAGCTTCGTCCTGGAGAAGGACAGAGTGAACATCGAGGCTTTGAGGCAGATGCCTAGGGCGTCTCGGTTGACCCAGGTTTTGGCAGGGGTGGTGGGTGGCATTCTTCTATGCCATCAGAGTGGATGTAGATTACTATGGCTACTCTCAGATGTGGTCTGTGACATGAGAGACCATAGATACAGGTTTGCTTAGGGCATCTTTATACTGTGTCGCTTGTATAGGATCCTTTATGAGGTCGTATACAAGGGGGGTCGATGTCTGGTGCTAACATCGCTTCTATAGGTTTGGTGCTGGGAGCACATTACGAGTGCAGAGACCGATAGGGCTTCCACTGACAGGAGTTGACTGGGAGAGACCCTGGGTTTTCTATTGGTGGCTCTAGAGAGGGTCACAGCGACAGATAGATCTGTCGATGTCCCGGAGGTTGCTGGATGACCTCACCCCAGATCGAATCACCTGGAGACCATGGAGAGAGCATCCAAGGTGGGTAGAGGACAGACAGGAGTTGGCTCGCATCAGGCGAGTCATATGGTTGAGGACAGAGCGGGGAGAGGTAGAGCTCCATCGCTATGACCGAGTTTTGAGGCAGTTCGGTCTATAGCAAGGGATCCCTACTCTTAGGGATTATGAGTACTCTCGGACTATGCAGGATAATACCACACTGAGTAGGGCTCTAGACATGCAACAGTTTTAGAGTCAGGATGCTGATGATTCCCCCATTTAGCCAGTGGATGGGGATGATGCGGGGATAGCAGACGGATATGATGCCTGGTATGCAGGCATCCGCCCTCCTCGTATGACGAGGGCATAGGGTCCGATGCACATTATAGTGCAACAGATGGAGAGGCAGCACCAGGCTGCCATAGATGCAGCGAGGGGTCATGGAGGGAGGGATCAACGATGACCTCCTCAAGAGAGACGTCGAAGAGTACCACAGGCTCCGGAGAGACAACAACAACCAGAGAAGAGGGAGGAGAGGAGAGAGGAGAGGAGGGAAAGACTCCCTCCTCAGTAGAGGGATAGGCCACCATCACCCGATAGGGGCAAGGGTTTTGAGGTGGGGGAGAGCAATGATATGGCAGCTCTCCAAGCAGAGAATGTCTGCCTACGAGCTCAGGTGCAAACTCTACAGTATGAGGCTACACGGCTCAGGGCTTAGAGCGGAGGGGCGAGCATTCTAGAGCTGGCACGGTCGGTTGCTCAGACTGTGTTCTATCAAGGAGTGTACTACCAGATGGTTCCAGAGGGCCATAGGATACAGTTGCCAGCCGACATTGTGGAGCCAATCAGGATGGGGTCGTCAAGGACATCATCACAATCGACGTCAAGGACCCACGATACAGGACGGGCTTCAATGGGACCACCTCCTCCACCTAGAGGCAGGAGAGGAGATGAGGTTGAGAGCTTGAGGTCTTCTCGAGACTAGATGCACATTGTAAATAGACTATTTTTGAGATGATTGAGTATGCCAGGGTATAGATTGTGGCATACCAATCTGTTTTGATATGATGTATATACTTCTTGATATATATATGATTGTTTTTGTGATATGACTTGTGCATATGTTTTATGATGCTTTAATATTTTTAATTGTTGTTTGACTATTCATGTAATTATGTCATTGAAAATATTATAATTTTATGTCATGCTATAAAAATTAAATGAAATAATCTGATGTAAACAAACTGGTTGTTGTGGTGTGTTTTGATGAAAATAAAGTGACTTCTAACAATAATTTCAAAGGACATTGTCAGCGTTACATGACCATTTCATGGAGTCGCCGCTCGCTAGGTCATCAAGCTAATCCCGGTATGAGAGAAATATTGCTAAAAGTAAAAGGGTGCTTAAGAGACTTTATTAAGACTTTGTGTTGTGATGATGAAAAATGATGATAGTGATGATTTGTTTTCAGATTTCCATGAAAATATTCTGCATGAAATATTAAAAATATGATTTTTGCTAGGCATAAAATTCCTAAGTGTGATAGAAATTTGAACAATTCCCTAGGAATTATACCATCATCGCAAAAAAAATGAATATTGACATAATGAAATGAAATAGGAAAGTTTTCGTTCTTTTTAAAGCACAATTGTGTAACATAATGATTTAAGCCATATGCTTTTATGGATTAAATAAATGGGAAATAAAATTAGAACGATGGTTTGTGCTAGGCATAGAATTTTAGGTATAGACTTATACCATCATCGCGAAATCCAAAGAAGAAATTGATATAATAGTTTTATTGCATGGTTGATTTTTGATTTTGAGATAAACAGAAAATATAAAAATGAGGACTTGCACTAGGCATAAAATTCCAATTTAGGTTTAGGAACTATACCATCGTCGCAGAAGTCGAAAATATATAAATGTGACTTTATTGCTAGATTTTTGAACATGTTTTGCAAGAAAATTTTGGATTTTTGAAAAAAATGTATTTAATTGATTTTACGCTAAGTAGATATTCTCAAGTAAGAAAGTCAAATTATTCCAGAAGATTTGAATAAATATTTTAAATTATTTCAAAGACAAAATTTAGATTTATAAGGAACCCCGTGTGCATACGTGAGTTCATTGCCGATATTGATCTATCATAATGATACAAAATCTCTCAAACACAAATGTGTGTGCAATTGTAATGTTCATTTACCAATTTTGAGCAAGATAATTTGATACAAGTAATTTGAATTAACCAAATGAGTGTTCATTGACCATGATTTATATGCATGTAACCATACCAGACTACCATGTAAGTCGGGTCATCAAGAGCTAGTTGATCCATAAGCGGACATAGGTCTGTACAAAAGAAGGTCGCTAATGTGACAGACATATCACCACGCTAGGAGTTACCCAATGTCAAGCAAGTTGGGCACAAATCACCTGTTATGGGGTTTACCTCACAGTTTTTGAATAATTGAGAATTCCAAGGATTCAAGCTTCATACTTCCTTCTTTCAAAGGGGGGAAGGGATTTATTGCTTTTTGCTTTTTCTTTTATTTTCTTTTTCTATTTTTTTTCTTTTGCTTGACACTGAGATAATGCTGAAATATTGCTGAGATGGTACAAAATGATACTGAAATAATGCTTCGAAATAATTTCTCTTTTTCTCATGTTTTTTCTTGATTTTCTTTTTCTTTTTCTTTTTCTTCCTATACTAGGGATACTTGCTCGGATTGGTCGTAGAGCAAGGGATTTTTATTCTGGGCAGGAGTGAACTTGTCCTTTTGTCAATTCTCGAAGATTCTAGACCATGTGCATGATAGGATAGCAGGGGAAACTTTTCGCTCAAGAGACCACTTCTATTGTGTAGCATCGTTTCAAATTTGCAATGAAATCATTTTAATGTGAAAAGTTGTACTTGGTTCAAGTAAATAACAAGATCAGTTCTCTACGCCCAAAACTTTATTTAATTCAACTGTGGACTTCGATATAAGAGAGATTAATAATCATACCAAATAAGATCAAGATATTTATTCATGTGAGTGTGAAAGTGAGGGATTCCAGATAAATGCTATTTTATCCAAAATAACTGAAAATATAACTACAATACTTCAAGAATTGACAGGT
This sequence comes from Wollemia nobilis, assembly GCA_028583015.1. Taxonomy (NCBI): domain Eukaryota; kingdom Viridiplantae; phylum Streptophyta; class Pinopsida; order Araucariales; family Araucariaceae; genus Wollemia; species Wollemia nobilis. Next base: position 3,314,208 of record JAQPPZ010001195.1, read on the forward strand.
GCAAAATAGAAGATGTTTTTGAGGATTTTGATTTTAATTTATGAATTGAGAGAATACATAATATTATTGTTTTTTTGAATTTTTTATATGAATTACTAAAATGAGACAATATGTATAATATATACAGTGACGAAATTACCAGATTTATACATAATAGCGCTTAAGATGCATAATGTTCATAGGTTCTTTAAGATCTTTACCATCTAAGGTAGCTAATCTGTATGCTCCCAATCTAAATTTAGCAATGATAATATATGACCCAAGCCAGTTAGGCTCGAATTTACCTTTAAGGTCTTTAGTTGCATTAGTATTTTTTTGATTTTCTTTTAAGACGAGGTCATCGATCTCAAAGGATCGATTATGAAATTTCTTGAGATATGCTCGTTTGAGCTTGTTATGGTAGGCACGAAGATGCTCCAAAGCATTAATGCGCTTCTCATCTAGGAGTTCCAGCTGACTAAATCTGCCAGCACGATATTCATCTTCTACTTCAGTAACTTGAAGTAGCAGAGCCAAAGAAGGAACTTCTAGTTCAAAGGGAAAAACAACTTCAGCGCCATAAACCAAAACAAAAGGTGAAGTGCCCGTGGGAGTATGAATGCTAGTTCGATAAGCCCACAAAGCAGGATATAATTGAATGTGCCAATCACGGCCAAATTTATTGACCAGTCTCTTGAGGATTTTAATTAATGTTTTATTAGATGCTTCGCTTGGCCATTACCCTGAGGATAATAGGGAGTGGACCAACGATGTTGAATTTTATATTTTTGACATAGTTTCTTTACATCTTTGTTTTTGAAACAAGTTCCATTATCCGAGATGAGATTTGCAAGAATTGCGAACCTACAAATAATTTGATTAAGAATAAACTTGGAAACTTGCGTTCCAGTGCAAGAAGCTAAGGGCATAGTTTCGACCCACTTCGTAAAATACTCGGTGGTGGTTATGATGAATTTGTGTCCATCAGATGACACATGATTGATTTTTTCGATGATGTCTAGGCCCCATTTTGAAAAGGGCCAAGGATATGAAATAGCCTGTAGTTCTTGTGCAAGCGCATGGACAAGGTCAACATGTTTCTGGAACTTGTCGCAATGGCGCACGTAATCATGTGCATCATTATCCATGGTAGGCCAAAAATATCCTATCCTAAGGAGCTTCTTAGCAATGGTGCTACCACTAAAGTGTCCCCCACAAGATCCATCGTGGGCTTCACTCAAAGCTAATATAGACTCTTATAGATTCAAAAATCTCAATAGGATACCTTCAAAAGATCTCCTATACAACGTATTGCAAATTATTACGTAGCGACTTGCTCGTATACGTAATAACCGACACTGGTTTCTATTAAAACCTTCAAGGAAGGTCCCATTTTGAAGAAAATTGAGGATGTGAGTGTACCAAAGTTCAGGAATAGTTTCATTGATTAGAAACACGTCCAAAGGTTCCAACAATGATTTAGTTGAAGCGGGTTCCTGGAGTCGATGAATAATGATGGTAGCATATTTGTCATCTAACTCCAAGGGTAAAAGAGATGCAGCTGCGGCCATAGCGTCAGCCACATGATTGCTAGTTCTAGGAATAGCTTCCAAGGTAACTTGATCGAATAAATATATTAATTGTAATACATATGCTTTATATGGGCACAATTTATCATCTCTGGTCTGATAAACATCGTTAATTTTATTTATAACAAGTTGAGAATCATCGAAAACTAATAGATTTTTAATTTTTAGTGCCAGGGCAGCTCATAATCCTAGGATTAGAGCCTCATATTTAGCAATGTTATTAGTACAGGCAAACGTTAATTTAAAGGATAGAGGTATGAGATGTTTCTGTGGAGATATCAAAATAATACTTGCACCAGCCCCACTCATGCATCGAAATCCGTCAAAGTATAGGGACCATTGCTCTGAATGATCTGCCTAAGGCATTCATTAGGAAACTATATGACAAGGGGATGGGTGGACTCTAAGGGTGCAACAACTAATTGATCTACTATGATTTGACCCTTAACAGACTTATGTCCTATAAACGTGAGTTCAAACTCGCTTAGAGCAAGAACCCACTTCATTGTACGACCAGATAAATAAGGTCAACTCATGAGATACCGCAAGGGATCAGATTTAGCAATAATGTATGTTTTTTGACTGAGCATATAATGGCGTAGTTTCTGTGTAGAAAATATGACTGCTAGACATAACTTCTCTAATGCTGTGTAGTGGGTTTCATAACTAATTAATATTTTGCTAATGTAATAATTAGCACACTCTCTTTTCTCATCATCAAGTTGAGCTAACATAGCTCCTAAAGCAAAATATGAAGCAGAAATATACAAGATAAATGGGTGATTAGGTTTAGGTGGTGAAAGTATAGGTGGGTTAAGAAGATATTGCTTGAGGAGTTCAAATGCTTCCTTACATTCGTCGTCCCAAGGGAAAGATACATATTTCTTAAGAAGCTTAAGAAAGGGTCCAGTTTTATTTGCCAACTTATCGATGAAGCGACGAATAGCTTGAAGCTTACCTTGTATACTTTGTAATTCAGATATATTTGTAGGTGCGGGCATATCAGTGATAGCCGTAATATTGAGAGGGTCAATTTTGATGCCACGTAAAGAAACTATAACCCCCAATAATTTACTTGACTTAACTCCAAATATACATTTGGTTGGATTCAATCGGATAAGATATTCCCTTAACCGATCAAATACTTTTCTCAAGTCATCTAAATGGTCATCTTCTTCAATAGAGAACGAGCTATAATGTCATCTACATAATCATGTAGTATATCATGCATCATATCATGAAAGATATAAGTCATGGCTCGTTGATAGGTTGCACCTGCATTCTTCAAATCGAATGGCATCACTTGCCAACAGAAAGTCCCCCAAGGGGTAATAAAGGCTGTTTTAGCTTGATCTTCAGGAGCTATCCTGATCTGATTATAACTAGAAAATCCATCCATTAAGTATATCATTCCACTCCCAGCAATAAAATCAATGATTTGATCCATATTGGGAAGGGTAAAATCATATTTAGGGCATGCAACATTAATATCTCTAAAGTCTGTACAAACCCTAACCTTAGTAGCTTCTTTCTTAGTTACTGGAACTACATTCGAGATCCATTCAAAGCATAATCAATGGCTTGTATAAAAATAACATTCAAGAGTTTTTCTAACTCCCCTTTGACTAGTAAGGCCACTTTAGGATGCATTTTTCTAAGCTTCCGCTAACAGAGTTTAGCATCCGGATGCACTACTAGGTAATGCATAACTACAGAAGGGTCTAAACCTGACATATCTTCATATGTCCAAGCAAAAACATCTTCATATTCTTTAAGAAATGCAATGTATTTATCCTATTTTTCTTGACTCAATTATGATCCAATTTTGATTATGTGAGGATTATCGTTGGTTCCAATGTTAATTTTTATGACATTTTCTACTTCCATGTGTAGATCTCTCTCAAAATTAGGTGGGGCGGGTGAAACGCCCAATTCTTGTAATTCTTCCAAGGTTAGCTTGGATAATTCGTCTTGAGGAGTCGTGGCCTCAAGCTGGGCTATACTAGGTATAGAGCCATCAAAATAAAATCCATTATGTAATAACTCCTCAACAGAGACATCGTGAAAGATATCTCCCTCCAACTCATCATTGGATTCAACGATCATCTCAGGATAAGCAATAGATAGCATATTACATGTGAATGTCTTATTTGTTAAACGCAAAGCATTATATTCATGTAAATAATCTTGGTAACATATAAGATGGTCATCATCCTCAAATGGGAATGGTTGACCCTTACTAGAAAATAGGCCCACACCACATCGGACGGGCCACGCTTCTACCTCAAAAGGTTATTTCATACCATTCTGGAAAGGTCCCAAACCTTTCCCTTTATATCCCAATTTAAGAATTATAGGTTTGGATTTTATATACTCATTAGTAAAATAACATCGAGCATATCCATCATAATGAGTTATGATGTTTCTGGGTATTCTACCCTAGTCATATCCCTTATAAATAAAGGCATAGCTCCCGACTTGGTAAATACTTCCCATAGGTTGTGGGAGGCCCAAGGTACGAGGAGATGGTGGCAAATTATTTAAAATAAGGGAATCTTGCATAGAAGCATTTGTTTATTCTGATATAAGAATTTTAGATAGATCGGATAAGAGCTCGTCAGTAAGAGCATAAGAGGTAGAAGGAACATTACCTACATCTTTCGATGCGGAAAATATGAATTTGGTGGATGTAGACGGTGTAGAGGTGTCGATAGATGGGCCTATTATAGGTATGGAAGTTATAGGAGTAGAACAAGAGACATTGGTTGTGGTATTATGATCTTTCTTAGGTCCTAATGTGGTTTGTTCAGAAGATGGTTGAGCTATATGTGGAGGTGCAACTGATGGAGAAGAAGTAGATGACGTTGTGGGTGTGAGTTTCACACGTTTAGATGGATAATGAGAATTAGGATGTGTGGATGACAGATCGGGGAAAAATTGAACTCCAATAGGTTCTGCCAAAGCACACATATCAAAGGGTCTTGGATCACCATGAATGGTGACCAACTGATGCTTAAATTTGGACTTAACACATTGATGTAAAGTTGAGGGAACAACTCGCATTGCGTTGATCCAAGGACGACCCAAGAGTATATTATACGATGCAGGGCAATATACAATAAAAATAGTCATATCCAAGGTTCTTGGACCAACCTACAATGGAATGGTAATAACTCCACACATTTCTTGTGTTTCGTCATTGAAAGCTTTTATGATCATATCAGTTCTTTTTGTTTCATCACTTCTAAACCCAAATCTTTGGTAGAAGTCAAAAGTACAGATATTTAAAGATGAACCATTATCAATCAAAACTCGTTTGACTACTACGTCTCCAATTAAGGCAGTAATATACAAGGGGTTATATTTATGTAAACTATGTTGCGATATGTCTCTATCCCGAAAGTCAATACAATCAACTTCACGAGTTATTATAGTATCGACCATGGCTTCAGGTTGAATGTCTTGTGGTACCATCATCTGACTTAATGTGAGCATTAATTCATCTCTATGTGTAGGAGAAGATCTTAAAAGGTCCAAGAGAGAAATTCTAGTCGTAATATTTGATAATTGTTCATTAATATTATAAGGAGGTTTAGGTTGAACATTAGGTGAATGATTCCTTTTATTAGGAACCTTCAAAACAAACGGAGCTGATCCACCATTCTGAATTTGATCTTGTTGAGAATTTTGAGCCTGTTGTCTAGTAAAAACTCCGATGGTACCCACAATATTATTCTGCGGATGATGAATGGGTCTTGGTCTAGCGTTTATAGCTAGCTCATTACAAAGTAATCGGTGAGACAATGGTCTAGTAGTGACTCTTCTTGGGAATGGCCCTTCTGGAACCATATAATTTGTGATAGGGTGAATAGGATCCGATTCATCTTTAGAACTATTCGATTGATTTGATGTGATTTCCATATCACTCTCAGTCTCATATTCTGTATCACTAAGATCGGGTATCTAAATATTATATAGAGGCTTGGTTGTAACCACAGATAAAGTTGTGTCAAATATTTCCGGATCATGAACAGGTAAATGCCCACTAATAGTTCCTACATATCGGGCAGGAGGAGGGACATTATGATGTTCAACTTGATTAGCCACCTCCTTACCATGTTTTGGTAAGGGATGTTGAAATATGTCCAATGATTGATTGACACTCTGGTTCTGGTTTTGTGGGGTGTTCTTTTGAACATTATTAGGAGGATTTTGCTTAGGTTGAAAGGCTTGCACCTCCATCTCATTGTTATCAATCAAGTCCTATATTTTATGTTTTAATATTTTACAAGAGTTGGTAGTGTGTCTAGGTCCTCTATGGAAGTCACAGTGTAAATCCACTTTGTATCCAGGTATAGTTGGATCAGGTTCCCGAATATTTGGTAATTGAATCAAACCTCATTCTAATAACTGCTGTAGAATAGTTGATAAAGGTTGATTTAACCTAGTAAATTCTCGAGGAAGTCTATCAGGAGGTTTCAGTACAAACTTCTCTGTTGTCTTCGCAACATTAATATTAGTAGTATTTCTGCTATCGGTGACTCCATCACCCACAACTTGTTTATTCTTATATTGATTTTTGGATGTTTTCTCATCGTTTCTCTTTTAAGTCGGCCTCTCCTAATGAGAGCATCTTCCACTCTTCGGGCTAAGTCTATAGCCTGATCGAAGGTGGTCAAGGTAGCAATTGATAATTCGTAAGATAGTTGCTCTTGCAAATTATTAATAAAGATGTCCAACATCTCCCTATAAGGTAATACAAAGTGCAATTTTTCTATCAACTGGCTCCACCTAGCTAGGAAATCAACAAAGCATTCATCTTTGCCCTGTTTTAAATCATACAAATCCTTAATGGTCACATATATTTTGATGTAGGCACTAAATTGATGAACAAAAGACTCGACAGTTTCTTCAAAATTCCTCAAAGAATTAGTGGGTAATTGATAATACCACTCTAATGCATTCCTCCCAAGCTTTTCAAGAACATTTTTAGTAATAACAAATTATCATGTGATATATCATGACATGCTATCCTATACATACGAAGATGCTCTATGGGATCTTCGGTTCCTTTATATATGGGAAGAACAGGCATAGGAAAATTTTTAGGATACGGCTGTGCTACGACTATAGGATCTAAAGGCTGACTACACATCTCTCGATAATTGTATGAGGGACGGTAGGGATCTATCTGGTACATGCAGGAAACTAAATGTTTCACCACGATTTCAAGATTGCTAGTTTGTCCACCATATTGGTTCGATGGCACATAGGTATGGGATCTATGAGTGTATGATGGTGTGACATAAGGATTAGATGTTACATTGCTATTATGCAAAGTGTTGGTAGGAAGAGTATTATGAAGGGGATTTGTAATAGTATTATGTTGTACCTTAGATTGTTGGTAATTGGTGTTTGGTTTTGTTTTGGGTTTTTGTTGATTTGAGGTATGTTGATCAAGAGCTTGGTGAAATAGAGCAGTAAATGATGGTTTATTTTGTGCGAGAATGACCCTAGGCTTGTTAACAGGCACTTTAGGTTGTTGGGTAACCTGCTGTTGTTGCATGCTTTGGATCGCAGCTACTATATCCAAATTGGATGGTCCAGCTTGATCACTCTCTTATTCAATAAAGGACAAGGGATTAGTGCATGTTTGAAATACTTCTTCTAGAGTTGCTTGAGTGTCACTAATTCGATCCTTGTCCATATGGGCTGCTCTATTAAAAACACCCATATTAGTGTTAATGAACTTCCAGAATTGTTCCATGTTCTCAAAAGTGATAGCTCCTCCCAGAGACATTTTAGGGGATGAGGATCCTTCCTCTCTAATAGTTTCTTCTTGTTTATTTCCTACAGCAAGCTCTTATTCTTGCTGGTCTAGGGTTTCTTCTTCTCGAACTTGGTCCTCAGGAGGGACATTTTGGTCAGTTAATGGTCTTCCTAACCAATCTTCATCTTCTTCGGTTTGTTTTCCATTCCTAAGTCTAGGCATTGTGCTAAACTTAGGTTTTAGAAAATATATATACTTATATATATATATATGCGATAGGGTTGAGAGGTATATATTTTAACTATATACCTACTATAATACTTTAAAAGGAAATGTTTTGTTGTTTTTTTCTTTTTTTGTGTGATTTTATTATATTATTATTTTACGAGAATAAAAATAACAAATAGCATGCTAGTTGTAAGAAACAATAGTAAAAAGAATCACTTAGATTTCTATGAATAGTTTATGGATATCATTGATAGGGTCAAGTTCATCAGGAGTCATGAAATGCTCCTCTTCAAATTGGAAGTTGTTTTTCAAGAACTTGACAAAGTGTGCTATGGTAATATGATCTATTTCAGACTTTGACATATAAAAATAAAGTTCATGGCAATACTCTCGATACAACATAGCTCTAGGAACTCTATTCCATCTCTTTCTATCCGTAAGAATGACTTCTTGATCCTCTACACGAGATAGAAATTTATGTACTACAACTGCGTTCTCAAGGTATTCCTCAAAGGTGTATAATTCAGAAGACACAAGTGCTCTTTTATTGGCTAACCACCTATGGCAAGCTCTCTGAAGTTCATGATACAAAGTCACCCGATCGGGATCCAGGATTCTATCTAGGACAAACCTCTTAATTTGCCTAAGTTTTGCAGATCTAGGTTCAATAATACCCAGTCTCCTATCAAGTTCGTCCCACAAAGGTTGGGTTCTATATGTTTGAGGTACTCTAAGCACAAAAGTAATCTCTATGGTTGTTAATTGATTTTCAACATTTATGGAGATAGCTCGTCTTCTATTATAATCTACCATCTAAGTATGATATGCAAATTTAACAGTTTTCTAATGATTCTAGATGTTCTTTAATAATGTGTTTTTTTTTTGGATTGTTATCAGAAGGTGTTTTTAGTTTCACGTCGGGTTCACCAAAATGTATCGCCCAAATTTTTCGCACCCTTACCTTCAGGCTAAAGGATCCATACCCGGAAGGGGGGTGAGAAAAGGATGGAACAATACCTCGGACGAAGAGGCCCTTTGAAGGTCGTGCCTCTCGAGGGAGGGGTATAAAGGTGAATTTTTGACGGATGGTGGGGTTCACCAGGAAACTTTTGAGTGGCAGTTTCCACGCATAGGTTGAGAATGGGTTTGATTTGTTCGTTTTATGTTCAATCATTCAGATTCCTAAGTTGACCAAAATGAAGCTAAGCTATTCTATATGAAGATTTTGATTTATATGAAGACAACATATATAAATGAATCCTAATGTGATTGAATACAGAGAATATATAAAATGGAGAAGAGTACACCTGATTTCTGATGTCTGATGAAGATTCCAAAACTTGTAGGAGTCCAGATCGTCCCGGATATGACAGGATCATCTGTAATTGTACAAAATCATCTCAAATCATAGGAGATCATCCGAGATCACCCACGATCGTCAGCAACCTGACGAATTCGTCAGGCAAATTCATGAGAAACCTGCAATCAAGAAAATAAACACCAAAAACCAAGAGCACAATTGCAAGAATGATGCAAAATTATAAAAATAAGAGTATAGATGTTTGAATGATAAATCCAGATATCAAATTAAATGAGATGCACTATTTTGGAAACTTATTTTGAATTTTATCATGCAATTATGCTAAATGAGGTGAACTCCAAGATGTAAAACATAAGTAAATTAATCTAATACACCAATAAATAAGTAAAATGAGATAGAGAATGCAAACTTTAGGCTCTGATTACCCCTAAACTGAATTGCAGACCAGATCGTCTATAATCATACAAGATCGTCGTCGATCTTGATAGGATCATCTAAAATTGTAGTTGAATCTCCTGCGATGATCCGAGCTACCTTCGGCTAAAACACAGTGAAATCCTGCAACAAAACCTGAAAACACAAGTGCAAATGATGGGAGATCACAACAAAAACTAAAATTGTAGGGAAATAATCAGCCAGGCAGCCAGGTAGGGAGTCAAGGAGGGAGTCAGGGGGATAAACTAGGAAAATCCCAATTTATATAGGATTAGGGGGAGGTTAGGAGGTTGGGGATCATCCCAATCTAGGAGATCTCCAACGTGGGAATATCCAACCACGCAGACACGCTTCTGCCCAAGTTGGAGAGGCCATTGGAACATAAGCTAATTGCAAAAATTTAGTTTTGGGACGAAATCGTCTGGACGTTCTATTCCAGATGAATTCATCAGATTTGGGATGATATCGTCAGATCGACGATGATATCGTCCAACGGTCACAACAACTTCTAAAAATGGCACAAAAAATGAGGTAAGCGGTTAACGGGTTGTTTCGGGGTTAAAATTCAAATTTCTACTTTTTACTGATGGTTTAACTACGCCAATTTTAGGGTGCTACACTTATTGAGCAGATTTGGACATGTTATGAGTGAGCTTTTTGAGCAGGTTTTGAGTGAGCTTGTTGAGCAGGTTTGAGCAGGTTCTGAGTGAGCCTATTGAGCGGATTTGAGCAGGTTCTGAGTGAGCCTATTGAGCAGATTTGAGCAGGTTCTGAGTGAGCTTATTGAGTAGATTTAAAGAGGTTCTGAGTGAGCCTATTGTTAGAGATTTGGAGGTGATAGAGTATAGAGGAAAGAGTCTCAGTGGATAGAGATCCAGTAGCCAGGAAAATTGAAGATAGATTTGAGTGAGGAGTCTTCAAGTGGAGAGAGATCCACAAGTTAGTGCAGTAGAGAGACAAAGTCTTCTAGAAGATCACTAGCCAGAGTAGAAGGGGAAAAAGTTCTCCTATGGAAGAGATCCATGAACTTGATATTTAGGGGGTCAAAATCTCCTTTGGATAGAGGTCCATAAACATTGTAATTGGTAAGGATTACCAAGAGATTAATTAAGAAAGTTTTAGCAAAATATTTTCTTCGTGGAGTAGCCCGCATTGGGTGAACCACGTAAATTGTTGTGTCACTTTTGTGGATGATGTTTTGTGTATTGCTTTAATTATTTCTATTGATACTGCTATCTATACACTGCATAATATTGAATTGAAAAGAAAAGTAAAAATTGATCTTATACTGTTCACCCCCCTCTCAGTATAAGCTTGTGTTCTTCAATTGGTATTAGAGCGGGTTCCTTCAGAAGAGTTTGACAGCTTGAAGGAAAAGTGGTCTAAGAACACAATGGATCACAAGGATCAAAAGGATGGGTCATTCAATAATGCAGTACCAGTCTTTGATGGAAGTGACTTCTTGTATTGGTGTATGCTGATGAGATTTTACCTGATGGCACTTGGAAATGAAGTTTGGGATACAATGGAACTTGGATATGATTCAACAGTCAATCCTCCTATAGATAAGGAATGTAAGCTTCTAATGCATGCAAATTCAAGATCTATGAATGCAATTATAAAAGGATTGGGTAGATCAGAATCTATGAAGGTTATGCATTGTAAAATAGAAAAAGATATGTGGGGTCTACTGCATGACATATATGATGCTGATAAAGGTGTCAGGAAAGCTAAGATCAGAAATCTCAAAGGAGAATTTGAGAACTTAAGAATGAGAGATGATGAAAATATTCATTATTATCTCAGTAAGATTGATGAGCTTGTACATGAGATGAGAGGTCTTGGAATGAAGGTTGATGAATCTGATGCTTGTGATAAGATCTTGAGAACTCTTCCAAAAAGGTATAGTGAAAATTTTTCTGCTATAGAAACATCAATTGATAGTTATTCTTTGACAAGGAATTATTTGCTTGGCATGCTTACTACTTTTGAGATAAGAACAAAAGATCATATTCCTTCGAAAGAAGCTGCATTCAAAGTGGACAAAAAGAAAAAGGGTAAAAAGATAGAATCAAGTAGTGAGTCATCTAGTGATGAAGAATCTAACTATGGTAGAAGAGATAAAGGTTCCAAAATATCCATAGATATAAGATCTATTAAGTGCTTCAATTGTGGAAAATATAGATACTATGTAACAGAGTGCAAAGAGCCAAAGTACAACAGTGATGAAGGAAAACAAGATCATAGGTACAGGGAATCAAAAAGACATAGGTACCGAAAGAAAGGCAAGGATGGAAAAAATAGACAAGGAAAGAAGTTCTTCCAAAGGCAAAAGAAAAGCTACTATGCAGATAATTCAAGTAAGTACTCAATTGATAGTGATGCTAGTTTTTCAGACAATGATAGAGATGAAGTCCTATTTATGGTTAGAGAGAAAAGGACTCTAGTTATTCTCAAATGTTTTAAATGTGGTAAATTTGGACATCTTGAAGATGATTGCACTAGGGATGGCTATAGTTTCAGTGATGATGGTTTTGAAGATGCACTTGAAATACTAGATGAGAATATTCTAATGGCTCTATAAAATGAAGTAAATGATCCTATAGAAGATAAGCCAAAAAGAAGTAATGATAAGGACAAAGGCAAACAAATAGAGGACTATTCAGCAGAGAATGGTTATGATCTCAAGGGAGAACTTATTCATGCTCTTGACACAATAAAGAAGGTTAGAAAGCAACACTCCAAGCTTGAAAGTTAGTTTCAAGAATGTGATGAAGAAAGGTTATTGCTCCTAGAGGATTTAGAGAAGTCAAAGGCTAAGACAAGCAAGTTCAAGGATAAGTTAGAAGAAAAGATTTTGGAATGTGAGAAGTTAGCATAAGAAGTGGCTACTCTAAAAGAAGACTTAAAAGACTCCAAGATCAAGATGAAGAGTTTCACAAATAGTTATAAGAACTTGGATAAGTTCATCTGTGGACAACAATGAACATCATGTTCAATAGGTCTTGGCTTTGGAAAGGTTCAAAAGAAATAGAAAAAAAAATCTACTTCAAGTCTTGATGAAGAAGAAACATCAGAAGAAGACAATTTAAGTGAAAGTGGGACATCAGAGGCTGATTTGGACAACAAAGAGTTTAACAAAGAGAGGAACAATGCACAAAGAAGATACAGATGGAACAACAATCAGAATAGGAGACCAATGAGGTCTAGGAAAGGAAGCTTCAATGGGAGATGTTTCTCATGTCACAGGTTTGGGCACATGGCTTCACAATGCAGGTCATATGAAAGATAGGAATATGGGAAAGGACAACCTTTCCATGGGTATTGCTACTCATGCAATGAGTATGGTCACAAAGCAATGAATTACAGGGTTCATGGTAGAAGAGGATATGGCTTCACTAGAAGGTATCATAAGATATTTGCACCTCCAAGGAATAATAACATTAAGTGTTATAAGTGCAATAATTATGGACACACAAAAATATGGTGTAGAGCAAATATTCCAGAAGCAGGTATGAATAGGAACATGAACATGGATGAGAACAGGAACAAGAATAGGAACAAGAACATGGATGAGAACAGGAACAGGAACATAAACATAAATGATAACATAAACATGGATGATGGCTTGGAAAGAAATGGTGAAAGGATTCAAAAAACTAACAAAATCAGAGAGAAATATAAAAGCATAGATCTATGCTTTCGGGGAGTAGAAATACTCCCACCCCAGAATTAACCACCTCATGTGGAGGTGGGGGAGGGGCTAAGCTAAGAGGCTCATTCTTAGCCCCGAGCCCCAAAGGTGACCCTTTGCCATTGATGAAAAAGGGGGAGAGATTTTTATATTGGGGAGAGTTTGTGATATGGGGAGAGATTTGATATTTGAGAGAACATTGAGCCAGGGGGAGCAAAGTCCCAGGGGGAGCAAAAAAAAAGGTCAGATTTCGGTAAATGAATATGGGTTGCCATCAATGACAAAGGGGGATATTGTTGGACATTTTGAGTCCCTAAGCTAAAAATTTGTCATTGATGTCAAAAGGACCTATGCAAGTAAGCACTATGATTTTCTCCACAAAGAGCTTCATGAGAAGCAAAGGTTTTGATCAAAAGGATGCATGGCATTTGGTTCCAAAAAGGAGCTTCAAGGGAAGCTTAGCAAAGGGTTTTTATTTAAAACCATGGATGGCAGATTTGAAATGGGTTTTTCTTAAAACCCAAGTTGGCTTTTCATTTCATCGAAAAAGGTGCCCCGGTGATGAAGATATTTAATTTTAAAGGTTTTATTTAAAACCATGGACAATAGATTTGAAATGGGTTTTTCTTAAAACCCAAGTTGGCTTTTCGTTTCATCGAAAAAGGTGCCCCAATGATGGAGATATTTAATTTTAAATATTTAGTTTAAATTTTAAAATTAAAAGTAAAAGTTTATCCGCCGACGTCATGAGGAAGCGTCGATGTTTCCAAGCAGAGGGAAGGCATATATATATGCCATTAAATTCTTCAATTTAAATTATCCTTGCTCTTGTTGTTAATGCGATTGTCGGAAAGCGAATAGAGCTCATGCAAAAAAGGTTTAAGTGGTAGAAGCAATGAATAAATCGGACGACATGCGAAACCCAAGTCACCTTGGGCAGTGTGGCCTGTTGGCAACTCGGGAAACACAAAGGCATTTGGTAGCACAAGGTCGTGCGTTCAATTTTTGGCAAGGTTTGTTTGTTGTGCTTTGTGGTGGAAGCACCAAGGGCACACGGTTTATTTAAGGCACGTGGGCCTGTAGCATATAAAGGGAAGTCGTGTCCCTTTTGCATTGTGAACGAGCGGGTAGCTCGTTTGGCTACCTTAGTCGTGGCTAAGGCGACCACGGTGAGGCAGGTCAAGGGGTCAAAACACCTTGAGGGAGGTATGCGATTTTTTAATTAAAATTTGTTTGAATGCTCTAAAGTTTGGAGTGATAAGGGTTAGAAAATATTTTATTTTTGTAAAACCTTTGTTGTGTTTAAAAGGTTAAATAATTATTTTGTTGGTGAAAACCATAGATGATTATTTGAGCCTTATGGTATTGATTTGAATTTTTGAGAGCATTATTTTAGGAGAAATAAGGGTTTTGAATAAAGTGGAAATTGAATAGTGGCTTATTGATTATTATTTTTAGAGGGTTTTTCTATAGAGGGACTTTGGTGGATGTGATTATTGAGTTGGAGTAAAAAGGTGTAAATTGAGTTATACTTTATCTTGTGATTATTATTTGAAGTCCACTAACCCTTGTTGAGATTGGAAAGGAAAGTTTTGTTGAGTGTGGCAGATTTTGTGAACAACTTCTTGGCATCAAAAAGGTATGGGTAATATTCTCCATTGACTTTATTTGGGTGGTTGATTTCTAAAAATATCATTGGAGTGAAAAGGATTGATTGTAGTTTCCTTTTGAGAGTTGTTGAGTTAATGCTTCAAGGTTTTCTGGTTTGAGAGTTGTTATTAAAACCTTGTTTTATAAGCATTGTTGTTGAAGCCATTAGTTGTGTGAAAAACCTGAGTTAGGGTTTGAGAAGAACATGAGTATCATTGTTATGTGAAGAATATTTTATAAGCATTATTGTTGAAGCCCATTGATTGTGAAAAGAACTTGAACTTGAGAAGAACATGAGTATCATTGTTATGTGAGATTTGTTGTTGAACATTATTGGAAACATTTTGAGTTGGTTGATACATGCTTGGACTAGGGTTTGTGAGAAAGGGTTGTTCCTTAAGGTGATTGGTTGAGTAGAGTTGATTGAGCCTAGTCAAGTGATTGTGTGAAGTGGTTGTTCAAGTTCCATGAAACAAACTATTCTATATTCTGATTTGAGTTGAGTTGAGAAAGAAATTGGATTTGAGTATAGAACATATTGAGTCTCTAACAATTCTCTTTATGCTTCTATGAGATTGCTGAGTTGAGATTGATTTGAGTTGAGATTGGGATTTGAGTATAGAACATATTGAGTCTCTAACAATTCTCTTTATTCTTCTATGAGATTGAGTTGAGATTTTGTTGAGCTGATTTGAGGCAAGTCTTTGAGAAGGCTTGTGGACTGATTTTGAGTAAGCTTTTGTGAAGGCTTGCTATGCAGATTTGAGCAAGTCCTAGAGAGGACTTATTGAGCAGATTTGAACAAGTTCTAAGTGAGCTTGTTGAGAATATTTGGACAAGTTCTGAGTGAGCTTGTTGTGCAGATTTGAGCAAGTCCTAGAGAGGACTTATTGAGAATATTTGGACAAGTTCTGAGTGAGCTTGTTGAGTAGATTTGAGCAGGTTCTGAGTGGGCTTGTTGAGCAGGTTCTGAGTGAGCCTATTGAGCAGATTTGAACAAGTTCTGAGTGAGCTTGTTGAGCAGATTTGGATAATTTCTGAGTGATCTTGTTGTGTAGATTTGAGCAAGTCCTAGAGAGGACTTATTAATCATATTTGGACAAGTTCTAAGTGAGCTTGTTGAGCAGATTTGAGCAGGTTCTGAGTGAGCTTGTTGAGCAGATTTGAGCAGGTTCTGAGTGAGCCTATTGAGCAGATTTGAGCAGGTTCTGAGTGATCCTATTGAGTATATTTGAGCAGGTTCTGAGTGAGCCTATTGAGCAGATTTGAAGAGGTTCTAAGTGAGCCTATTGACAGAGCTTTGGAGGTGACAGAGTATAGAGGACAAAGTCTCAGTGGATAGAGATCCAACATCTAGGATAATTGAAGATAGATATGAGTGAGGAGTCTTCAAGTGGAGAGAGATCCACAAGTCAGTGCAACAGAGAGACAAAGTCTTCTAGAAGATCACTAGCCAGAGCAAGAAGGGGAAAGAGTTCTCCTGTGGAAGAGATCCACGAACTTGAGATTTAGGGGATCAACATCTCCTTTGGACAGAGGTCCATAAACATTGTAATTGGGAAGGATTCCCAAGAGATTGATTGAGAAAGTTTTAGCAAAATATTTTCTCCATGGAGTAGCCCGCATTGGGTGAACCACGTAAATTGTTGTGTCACTTTTGTGGATGGTGTTTTGTGTATTGCTTTGATTATTGCTATTGATATTGCTATCTATACACTGCATAATATTGAATTGAAAAGAAAATTAAAAAGTGGTCTTATATTGTTCACCCCCCTCTCAGTATAAGCTTGTGTTATTTATTAACCAACCTCTGTTTTTGCCTAAATGGCTTGGATTTAGGTGTTATCTCAATAACATACTGAATTATCTCTTTGTCATAAAACCGAAGGTCATCATAGTTCCATGCTATTATATCTTGGTACTGTTTGCACAATGACTTGAATTGATCTACTTCTTCCATAGAGCAATAGATACCAACTTTTAAATTTTTGCCTGTTCAACTTGGACTTCTCCATAAGCCTGCTCCTCTATTTTCATTTTATGCCATATATTTTGGTCATTGTTATCAAACAAGATTTCTAAAGTGATCAATCCTTTTGGGATGTGATTGTTCTTCAACTGAATGACTTATTCTTGTGACCGAGAGATAGTTATTCTTAATAAAATGAATAATTGCATTAACTTTAGCTTAGAAATAAAGCCTTCATTAAATAGATTACAAAATAGAGAAATAAACTAATCTTTATATAACCACACTAACTAACACGCTAACGTAGGTAGAGTGTTAGTTTTAGAACTCTTAACCTAGGTGTTGAGTGGTATTTTCACCCGATTGTAAAAACACACTCTCCGATAGGATTTGGGTTCTAAATCCCCTGCTTGCAAAGAAATTAAACATGTAACTTCTCCAAGGTTCCTGTTATGTGAGCATTTTGCATATGTGTATGAAATATATTAAATTAAAATGCTTGGAACACCTTAGTGATTGCAAGTAACTGAAAACAAGGGGCACTATGGTTTATTTCACTGTGAAATTAATGATTGTTCATTGAACCCTTATAAAACAAACATGATCTGATCCTTATATGACCATGCTGTAACTTCAAAATGTAAATTGATGAAATGCAATAGCATGAAGGAATTATTTTTGGGTTTTGGAGTTTTTTAATTTTTTTATTTTAATTTAAAGCCTGTAAATAAAATTAGAACTCCTGAAAATAAAATGCAGCAAGAAGAAAAATAAAATGCAAAAGAAAAGAAATTTAAAATTGCATTCAGCATGATGCTATCCCGTCCTGGAAAAACCGAAGATGTGAGGTTTCCATGCATGCAACCTAACCTATTGAACCTGCAAACACGCACAATCCAGATAAGTTAAGTGCTGGTCTCTAGGGTTTACTGATATTTTCAGATTTAGACATTCGCATGAAGCAACCAAGAGAACTTGCATTAAACTTCATCTATAAGCCTAGAAATCTGAAAAAGGGAAAGATAAACATTAAAACATGCATGCAGAAAATAAATCTTTCTTTCTTGCCAACAAGATGCAAATTTATGAACACTCTGCATTAAAAATAAGGAGGGCATGTTAAAGTTTATTTTATCGTGATTCTAGATGCTACGGGTTTATAATTGTTTAAGAATTTTAAATTGCTAAATATTTCAAGTCCATTTGATTAGCATCTTCGGCCTCTAACACCACTCAATGGATTGGTACTGGGACGGCCGAGCGGGTTTATTTTAGTGTTATTGAAATTTAAATTTTTTATGCTTTAATTCTCTAACACTCAGCAGATTGTAAAAAGGACGGTCTGAATTTATTTACCTGTTCTATTTTAAGCAATTCAGGTATGCTGTATATTTTTTTGATTGTTCATACAGAATTAAAGTGATTTGATTTAATTTTTTAGAATTTTGGTCTCATGCAATTACTTCTCATTTGATTTTAATGAATACATCTCTTAGTTGATGCTAACTTGATTTCTGTTTTATATTGCAGGTTGAATATTCAATGATTTGGTTCTGAAATTACATTTTCAGTTTCACTAATGGCAACACTTGAGGAACAAAGGATATCCCTGAGAGCTGAAATAACATCTCTAAGAGAGAGAATGGTATTAATAATGGAGGAGTATTATAAGGGTTTACATGCGATACCCTATCATATTCCTACAATGTTATTGGATTTTTTACGGTGTTTTAATCAAGAGGTACCACTAGGATACTTGCAAAAGCTGCACGTCTACAAGAATGCATTATGTCAATTCCAAATTTTCTATGAGGAGGTGGCTTGTAAGTTATTTGCATACATTTTGGATGATAGACCATTATTTTGGTATAGCCAACTACCCATGGAGGTTAGGACTTCTTGGATACAACTAGAAGCGACCTATCTTAATCATTTTGGTAATCAGGCTGACTTAGAAATATTGAAAAATTAGTTTACCTCCATATGTAAAGAGTCTAATGAATCCTTGAGTCAATTCAATGGAATATTTCGTGAATTGCACTCCCAAATGTGGGAAAATTTTAACACATTAGAAGAGAAAGCCATTAAAGTATACCTAGGAGCCATACACCCCACACTTGCTTCACTCATTGAGGAAAAACTGAGTGGTTTTTCCCTAGAGAGAATCCATGAGATCTTAGAAGAGATAGAACGACAAGGTATTGAAGAAGAAAAGGCACAACATGTTCACATGAGAGATTGTTCTTTTGATGCCAACCTACACCAACCATCAAACATAGCACCCTCCACTCCAATGATATCTAAGGTAAATGATCAAGGGGATGAATTTGAATATCCAAATCTTACAACCACCTTAGATGTAATCCACAAGGAGGTGCAAATTGCTAAGACAACATCCACTAGTGAGGATCATGTAGAGATACATGAGTATCTAGATGAAGGGGTTCTAAATTCAAAAATGTTTGATATATGTGAATGGATGGAACCCACCATAGAATTGAATGAAGTGGTTGAAAGTGAAATGGTAAGAAAATCAATAAATAAATTTGAAGACATGATAGAGTCTCATCACTTGTTCTTGGAAGATACTATTGATGAGGCGTGTAAAATTAAAGATCAAGAAATTCTTCACCCTCCAAATTATGATAATGAATCATGGGTTACTAATTTGGACAATGATAGCCTTATAAATTTGAATTAAAGAAATAACCCACTTTTGGAAATAATTGAACCATCTAAGGAAGGTGAAGATAAATTTGATGAGAAACACACTGATGAATTGGAAGATGTTGAAGAAATAGTTGAACGTCACCACTCGATTTTGAAAGATGATTATTATGATGCTTGGAAGAAGTGGGAAGACTTCACTCTTTCCAAAACTATTAATGAAGCTTGTGTGCCCATTGATATGCAGGATGACATAATCGCCTACTCAAAGGAAGATATTACAACTCCTGTACAATTTGAGGATGTTTTGGAAGAGGGTTTCAAATCTCATCAAATTTTGGAAGATTATAATGATCCTATTGCCAAGGACAAAGAAGAAAAAGAATTTATGAATGAATCAAGAGATCATGTCACAAACATCATGGATTTTCATTCTATGGATTTGGATGATAATTTTTATAATGGTTGGGGAAGGTATGGTAATGCATTCTTTTCTCACATCCCTATAGATGAAACTCATATTTCACTTGATATACAGGATGTTGAACCTTCTACATCATACAAAGATCTCATATTCACGAGATTTGAAAAGGGGACAAAATATAAATTCATTGAAAGTGTGGATGCAAGTTTGCATGATGATTTGGAGGATTCAAATGAAGAGATACCATGGATAGTGAACAAAGAATTAGAACCAAATGACAAAGAGATTGATCAATTGGAAGCAACTCAAATAAGTGATCATCAAAACAGATTACTTGACATACGCTTTGACCAAGAATGTTTGAGAATTGAAAATGATGACCATATTTTGAATTTAAATAATTTGAGTGATGAAATGTCATTAAAGGTAAATGAAAAACAAGGTATAATTTTTAATCACACCTTTAATAACATGGTTTTAATGAATGAAAAAGAAGTTGATGCACTTGAATTGTTAAATAAAATTCATCAACAATTACTAATTGAATCTAGGATAAAAACTTTTAATGATCCTAATTTAGTAAATATCTTAGATGCTTGTAAATTGTTACACAAATTTGATTGGCCTACAAATTTGGAAAATGATTTGGTTAAGAAATTTGTAGAAATAGGCTACTACTTACAAAATTGCATATTTGAAAAGGATAGCCTAATTCTAAATCAAGGAGGGAATTATGAAGTTCACATTTTAAAGAATAGACAAGATAAAATTGAAAATCATTTATTGTCTAATCATTTTAGTAATTTGATGCTCACCTATGGGAGTATTATTGGAACTAAATCAAATTGGTATGGTGAGCATGGCAAGTGGAAATTTGCTGCATTGTTTGGTTTTGTCTTGTTTTTGTTGGTCTCCCACAACATTTGGCATGCTTATCATGTCATATTTTTGTTGAAATGTTCTAATCATGTGTGGGATCCAGGAAAGTGATAAGCTAAGCTTTGCATCATCTTGTATTATAGTGTACATTTGTATATAAATTTTTGTTTTTGGTTTTTGGTTTGTGTTTTCAAATTTTCATTTTTGGGATTGCAGTTTGGTTTTGGATTGAATAAGTTTTAATTTAAAGTTGTGTGTTTATTTGACATGTTTTGTTTGTCTATTAAAAAAAAAAAAAATGATGATGAAAAAGTTGCCTTGAGATGCTAACTTATGTTCTAGATCGGGAGAATATGAAACATTGGAATTGTCTTGTAAAAGCTCCACAAGTAACACAAACAGTTTAATAATATCGTTTGAAACTTGTGATGCATGAAGTAGTCGGTTTTATATAGCAATATTTCATCTACAATTCAAAAGACAATGCATTCATATTACATCTCACTTTGCACATACATGCCATCGTAGTTGCAAGTGCATTTCAAATGCAAATCATTAAAGTGTGTCAAATCCTCTTAAGGTTATGCTATCACATAAATAAGAAAAAAATCCTAAGGTTGGAAACTGAGTCTTGAGATATCTTGAACCAAGCACGTCTTATACATTAAAAAGGATCTTGAGCAAAATGATCAAAACCTAACTTGGAAGGAAAGGTTGGGCGAAAGAAGTATTTCATGTCTATCCTATTTATGCAGCATGATCCTTAAAACAATGGTTTTGACCACTTCCATAGAGCTTAAAAGCCTAAAATCAGAGTAGTAAGGATAGGGTTAAATCCTCATCGAACTTAGGTTGAGGATCCAATTCCCCAAAGCTTTGATTTGACCTACATGGAGTAGTAAGGATAGGGTTAAATTCTCATCTCGCTTAGGTTGAGAATCTGATTCCCCAAAGCTCCTATGTCTCATTTCATAATAAATCTTGGATTGGAAGGATCGTACTATTTGTCCTCTGCAAAGGATGGGTAGTCATCCCGAAGGTCTAAGCAATAAAATTAATATTTTCCATTTACATCTAAAGTTTGGATTGGAAGGATCGTACTACATGTCCCTAGCAAGGATGGGTAGTCATCCCTAAGGTCCAAGAAGTAAAAAAATAAATTTTTCCCATCTCATCTTTATATTGGATTGGAAGGATCGTACTACTTGTCCTCTGCAAAGGATGGGTAGTCATCCCCAAGGTCCAAAGAAATGAAGATAAGTTTTGGATTGTGGGGTAAGATATGCCCATACATGGCAACATGTCTTGTCTAAAAAACAAGACCACTGATTGTCCAAAGGGTTAGACTAGCATGACCATTTCTTCCATAATTGGTTAAATTATTTTGCTCAAAGTGAGGTAATGAATTCTAAATCAGAATAGTAAGGATAGGGTTAAACTCTCATCTCGGTTGGTTGGGAGTCTGATTCCCCAAAGTTCTGATTTCACTTTCACTTGCACATGGGTTCAAGATAGTAGGGACTCATAACCAACTTTGGGATATATAATAAAGCAATTCATATAGTTGATCCTAAGAGGGTTTGGCAATCTTGAATGTTTGTGTATGATACTAGAAGGTCTATGTTTTAAAAAAAAAAAGCAAAATCTCCAAGCATATTTATTAGGTTACACAAATCATTCACAGTCTCATATATGCATTCATGTAAAACTGACGATGGAATGTTGATCAATTTCAAACGATAGGGAATGAAAACACATTGCACACACCGAGCTGATACTTCATAATTCAGATGATTCATGTATTTTTGATCTATGGGCATTTGTTTATATTTCTTATGTGCTAATGCTGGTTTCCAAGTTTTTATATTTCCAGGTTGGGTTCTCACCAAATGTTCAGGAGCATTTGACAGCAGAGTCGCCATTTGTTGTGGCTGATCCACAACACACCCCAAAATTGGGGGCCCACCTTTTTTGTAGGATTGCAGAGAAAATCTTAGTGACCTAGATACTAAAAATGAAGAAAAGAGGCAAAAAAATGCACAAGTGTTGAAAAATGTCACGAAATCGTGACATGTCACGAAATCGCGACCTGTCGCGCCATTGCTGCCGAAAACAGAAAAACATTGCGATATCGCGACATGTCGCTCCGTCACTGCCAGAATGAAAAAGTGTCGTGAAATCATGACATGTTGCTCCGTCGCGGCCCGAAAGAGGAGAGAGAAAGGCAAATGGAAAGGCGTAGCGATATCGCGACGCGTCGCAAAATCGCGGGTCAAACTGGTCAAACGACACAAATCGGAAAAACGTCACGATATCGCGACAGATTGAAGCCAAAGAGGTGCCGAGTGAAAAATGTCACGAAATCATGACAGATTGCAGGGGGAAGGCATGAAACGAGAAATCATCGTGATATCACGACATGTCGCATTTTCGCGACTCCAAACAGCCAAGGGCATACGGAACAAAAGTGGTAGCGATTTCACGATAGAAAGCGACAAAGAGGTCCAAGATAAAAAAACGTCGTGATATCGCGACAGAAACGAGCCCAGTTGTACGGAACAGAAAGGCGTAGCGAAATCGTGATAGAAATCAGCAAAAGGCATGATGAAGAGAAAATGGTCGTGAAATCGTGACAGGTTGCGACGAGAAGGCCCGAAACAGAAAATGGTCGCGAAATCGCGACAGGTTGCGGTGAGAAGGCCCGAAACAAAAAATGGTCACGAAATCGCGACAACATGCAGCGAAGGAGCAAGAAGCGAGAAGCGTAGCGATTTCGCTATAGGTTGCGGCCGAGAATGTACGAAAGCGAAATGGTCACAAAATCGTGACAAAAACGAGTGAAAGGGTCCGAAAGTGGAAGGCGTCGCGAAATCGCGACAAGTTGCAGCAAGGTAGTCCGAAAGTGAAAATTGTCGCGATTTCATGACGAAAAGCAGCCAAAGGGTACGAACCAGAAAAGCGTCATGATTTCGTGACATGTCGCATTTTCGCTGGGCAAGAAGGCAAGGAGGCTGCTGATAGAAAAGCGTTGCGATTTCACGACATGTCGCATTTTCGCGATCTGGAAGGTGAACAGGCTGCATGCTGTTTTTATCACGATTTTCATAGGAAGACGTTACAGAAGGCACAAAAGGCGTGAGACACGTGGTGTACAGGTGTCGGAGCTACAGAGGCGTTGCATGCAATGATGAATTTCAAACGTTTCAGAATCGAACATGGAACAAAAGCATCGAAAAGGCAGGAATTTGAAAGGTCACATGCTGGAAGGTGAAACGAAGCGACACAGGGAGAACCGAAGAGACGTTTCAGTTAGTATAAAATCTGAAGCACGAATTGATACGAGGGTCAGAAACCGCTGGAGCAGAGTTGCAGTGCTAGAGGCCAGAGGGCCATTCTGGGCCTTCTTGGGGCTGTTTTCTGCCTTTTGATGGTTTTGAGAAAACCAGAAGATCTGCTATTGTAACATGATTTATTTTTAATACAGAGTGTTCAGAAATTTGCATCTTGTTGGCAAGAAAGTACTTTTTGCATGCATGTTTTAATGTTTATCTTTCCCTTTTTCAGATTTCTAGGCTTATAGATGAAGTTTAATGCAAGTTCTCTTGGTTGCTTCATGCGAATGTCTAAATATGAAAATATCAGTAAACCCCAGAGACCAGCACTTAACTTATCTGGATTGTGCATGTTTGCAGGTTCAACAGGTTAGGTTGCATGCATGGAAACCTCACATCTTCGGTTTTGCCAGGACGGGATAGCATCATGCTGAATGCAATTTTAAATTTCTTTTCTTTTGCATTTTATTTTTCTTCTTCTTTGCATTTTATTTTCAGGAGTTCTAATTTTATTTACAGGCTTTAAAAAAAAATAAAAAAACTCCAAAACCCAAAAATAATTCCTTCATGCTATTGCATTTCATCAATTTACATTTTGAAGTTACAGCATGGTCATATAAGGATCAAATCACGTTTGTTTTATAAGGGTTCAATGAACAATCATTAATTTCACAGTAAAATAAACCACAGTGCCCCTTGTTTTCAGTTACTTGCAATCACTAAGGTGTTCCAAGCATTTTAATTTAATATCTTTCATACACAGATGCAAAATGCTCACATAACAGGAACCTTGGAGAAGTTACATGTTTAATTTCTTTGCAAGCAGAGGATTTAGAACCCAAATCCTATCGAAGAGTGTGTTTTCACAATCGGGTGAAAATACCACTCAACACTAGGATATTTAGGATTTACCATTAGATATTTAAGACAGTAAATATCTACATGGTAGAAAGTAGAAAGTAGAAAAGTAAATGTAATAATCTACCTATGTAGTATATAATGCAATATACTACCTATTTTACCCTAATATCCCCCCTTTATTACATTACTTTGATATACAAATTTTACTTCGGAACAACTCAAATTTGACATGTCCAAGTACCTTGGTGAAGATGTCAGCAACCTGTTCATCGGTGGGAATGTATTGGAGCTTGATTCTGTGTTTAGGAACTTCATCATGAATGAAATGAAAATCTGTGTCAATATGCTTTGTGCGTTCATGATGGATTGGATTCTTGACCAAGTTCAAAACACCTGAGTTGTTGCAAAACATGTGAATAGGAAATTTATTTGGTAGGCCCATGATAGCCAAGATGCGACTTAACCATATTGCTTCACACACAGCTCCACGTGCAACGCGATATTCTACCTCAGTTGAAGATAAAGCAACCACCTGTTACTTTTTACTATGCCATGAGACAGGACCAGATCCAAGATGAAATACATATCCTGATGTTGATTTTCTATCATCTAGGGATCCAACATAGTCAGAGTCAGTATAACTCTATAAGAAGAATGAGTTATTCTTCTTATACTCTAGACCATAATCTACACTACCCTGAATGTAGTGAAGAACCCTCTTAGCTGCTTTCCAGTGAGAGACTTTTGGTTCCTGCATGAACCGAGAAAGATAGTTTACAACATAAGTAATGTCTGGTCTAGTGTTGGTAAGATAGATGAGGCTTCCAATCATCTATCGATATAGCGTGCCATCTACCTGTGGTGAGTCATCATACCGTGATAACTGAAGCCCTGATTCCATTGGTGTTGCTTTGGGCTTACAATCAATCATACGATATTTTTCTACTAAAGTCTTGGCATACTTTTTTTAAGTCACCCTAAGATGATTCTTCTTCTGTTCTATCTCAAGGCCAAGACAGTAGTGGAGAAGTCCTAGATATGTCATATCAAATGACTCTTTCAAGTCATTTTTCACGACTTTAATCAATTTCTCTGAATTGCCAGTGATGATCAGATCATCTACATATAACACAAGAATCACTATTTTAGAACCTATGTTCTTGATATAGAGATTTGTGTCAGATGGACTTCTCTTAAATCCATGCTGCAGTAGGTGACTATCCATTTTTATGTACCATGCTCTTGGGGCTTGTTTTAGCCCGTATAATGATTTGACCAACTTGCAAACTTGTTGCTCATGGCCTTCCTCAACAAATCCAGGAGGTTGAGTCATGTACACTTCTTCTTTTAAGTCACCATTTAGAAAGGCGCTTTTTACATCCATTTGATGTAATTTCCATCTAAACTGTGCTACCATAGCACAAAGAACTCGAATGGTGGTCATCCTTGCTGTAGGAGAAAAGGTTTCCTCATAGTCAAGGCCTTCCTTTTGAGCATAGCCCTTTGCCACAAGATGGGCCTTATGCTTGTCTATGGTACCATCTGCCTTATATTTGACTTTGTAAACCCATTTGCAGCCTATGGGTTTCTTTCCTTTAGGCAAATCTACTAGCTTCCATATTTTATTCTTGATGAGGGAGTTATGTTCTACATCCATAGCTGCCTTCCACTGAGGCATTCTAAGTGCTTCATCAACTATAGAAGGTTCATTTTCATAAAATGATGATAAGTAAACCCTCTCCTCATCTATTTCCATATCATCTTCCCTTGCTAACTCTCTATCAATAGAAAGGTCTTGAAAATCTGCACAAAGATCATCAACTGAAGTGGATGCTTCAATATTTTCTTGTTGAGTCATGCTTCGTGTCTTTGGACGATTGAGAGTAAGATCAGGTGGGGAAGTGAGTTTGGAATCTTTCATTGTGCTCGTATACCATTTGGGAGGATTTTTCTGTTGTGGAGAAGGAAGTGGTTGTTGCTCCTCATCATCTAGGTATACTTGATGTAGTGTTGGGTGTGAAAGCTTCATCAAACACTACATCTCTGCTGACATGTATTTTCTTGGTAAATGGGTCTATCAATCGATAGCCTTTTGAAAATTCATCATATCCAAGAAAAACACATGGTAGGGACTTCTCATCTAATTTCTTTCTTTTCTCCTTGGGTATATGCATAAAAGCCTTACACCCAAACACCCGTAGATGAGATATGGAGGGTTTCCTTCCATTCCATGCTTCCTGAGGAGTCATACCTTCAAGAGCCCTTGTGGGTGCTCTATTTAGAAGATATACTGTAGTTTGAACAGCTTCAACCCAATAAATTTGCTCAAGATTCGCTCCCTTAAGCATACATCAAACCATTTCCATAATGGACCGATTTCTTCTCTTAGCAACTCCATTTGACTGAGGAGAATAGGTTGTGGTTAACTATCTTTTTATCCCATGAGTCTGTAAAAATGAGGAAAATTCCTTTGATGTGTATTCCCCCCCTCGATCTGAACGGAGGGTCTTGATGAAGCATCCTGATTCTTTCTCAACAAGCTTTTTGAATTGTTGAAAATAGGTAAATGCTTCAGACTTCAACTGCAAGAAGAAGACCCACATCTTGCGTGAGTGATCATCGACAAACAATTGAAAATACCTTTTTCCTCCACAACTAGTAGACATGGGACCACACAAATCTGTGTGAACCAACTCCAAAGGTACCTTAGCTCGAAAGGAGCTAGGTTCAAAGGGCACTTTGTGTTGCTTGCCTGACAAGCAATCTGAGCATACTCGGCAAAGTAGATGAAAGAGTAGGCAATCCTTTCACCATTTGATATTTATTGAGTTCTAGTAAATATCCCGAACTTAAATGCCCAAATCTCTTATGCCATAGAGATGTGGCCTCTTTTGTGGTTACTACCATTGCAGTATGTGTTGAGGTAATTGCATCTAAGACAAACAAACCATGTTTGTATGAACCTATTGCTATTTGTTTTCCTTTCTTGGTGATAAAGCAACGTTTCTTTTCTTTGTCCACCTTGAAATTGACATTCATGTGATTGTCCAGGATTTGTGGAACTGACAAGAGATTATTTTTCAATCCTGGTACATAAAGAACTTTTTGAATTTTACATTCTCCATCTGGAAGGGAGACAAAAACACTTCCTTCTCCCTGAACTCGATAGGTTTGATTATCAACAATGGTGACCGGTCTACCTTCTCGAGTCTCAAATGTCTCAAACCAGGACTTATCGCTGATCATATGCTTACTAGCGCCTGAATCTATGTACCACACAATGTCCTTGTGAAGGGAATCTATATGTGTCATGAGCACCTTGTGTGCTCATTCAAAGTTTGAACTAGAATCTTCAGTTGCAATGTGTCCCTGTTGTTGTTTATTCTTGTTCTTTGGTTTGCCTTTGCCCTTTTTGTTTCCTTGTTCATTGGGCGGTTTGTTCTTAAACCAACATCTTTTGGTTTCATGAGTGTCCTTGTCACAAATCTTACAATACTGCTTCTTCTGAGTCTCTTTGCCTTTACCCTTGTCTTTATTAGAAGAAGAACCTTGCTTTTGATTCCACTTTTTCTTACCACCTTGTCTGTTTGAGAAAAGAGCATTGTTGGATGCCTCATCTCTTTGGAGTTGATTAGCTTCTTCTGTTTGAAGCATATTTACCAACTCGACAAAAGTCACTGTCCTTCCAGAGACTTGTAATGAAGTGATCAACATTCTGTAGGAGTCGGGAAGAGCCCTCAAAATGATAGAGGTCAAGACTTGGTCTTCCACTTTTTCTCCTAAGGATTGCAATTTTGTTTTCAATTCTGCCACTCTGCAGAGGAATAGATCTACTATTTCTCTTGATTTCATATGAAGAGTATGAAGCTGTGTTTGGAGGTGAAGAATTGTTGATTGATTCTTCCTCACAAATATGGTTGTTAAGGCATCCCATGCCTCCTTACCATTCTTAGCTTCACTGATATGAGGTTGGATATCATCAGTAATAGCTAGCAAGATCATTAAGGATAATTTTCTATCCTTTTTATCAAATGTTGTTTGATCTGCTCCTCGCTGATTGCGGTCTAGTTTCACTTCCATCCACTATAGACCATAGATCCTCTACGGTTAAGATAGCTTTCATCTTAGTCTTCCATGCAGAATAATTTGAACCTTTGAGCAATTGGATCTAAGTGAGATACTTGTGCATCATGGCCATGGTGAAGGTTTCAAATTGATAGGACTAAGATGGTTGTATCTTGCACTATACCCTCAAAAGAGTATATGGAAGATGTTTAAGTTGCTTCTATAAGATATTTAATGGCACCTGCCTTAACACCCTTAACAAGGGATGAAAATTTTGAGGATTTTAAGCCAAAAAAATAGAGCAAATTAAAGGGGTAGGTTTTGAAATACTTCTGATTATGCTCTCTAGGATATTTAATGGCACCTGCCTTAACACCCTTCAAGAAGGATGGAAATTTTGAGGAAATTAAGCCAAACAAAGAGAGTTAATCAAGGTGTTTGTAGATTTGGACCTTTGGGTGAGGATTATTTAAAAAATTGACTTTGTTTAACCTGTGCAAGATGTAGCACGATTTGTAGTGAAATTTGGGTTTTCAAGTGTGAAGTGCTCTTCAATTTTTATGATTGTTTAATTGCAAAATGATGTATAGTGCAATAATAAAAAAAGAGCAACCCAAATTATTTATCACTATAGGTGTCGGATGCAACCGAAAATGCACCTAATGAAGCCAATTTTTGAAAAAGAAAAAGGTGTCGAGTACAATCGAGAATGCACCTTTATTAGTTTTAGAAAACCCCCCCTTTGTCTTTACAATTTTGCAAAAAATAGAAGCACAAATGTAACTTCTATCCCCCATTAATGATTACAAAATTGAGAAAGCAAGCACTCCTTTCAAGACAAGTCGACACACGACCCGCGTTTGAAAGGCTTCCAGTACTCGATCGACACACGACTTGGTTTTTGTTTTCAACACTCAAAAATAGGTGGTGCATTAGGATCAAAAGGCTCACGAATCCGCATGGGACCATAGCTTTTTTCCAACCCCTTCCATGGATCAGTATAGATAAGTGAGTGAGGAATGGATCTACGATATTCATGAAGCATACGACGAAAAAGTGATCGTGTTGTTTGCCTTCGTAATTCGTTTCTCTTTCTGATGATTCTTTGTCTACGAAGAGCTTTCCTTACCCAAGATTTGATCTTCATGAAAACTTTGAAGAATGATGAAAAATATAGGAAATTTTGATGAAATTTAAGCAACAAAATGTGTCTTTGTTTCTTGTCTCTTTATCTCCACATGCGGAGAAAACTAAAGAACAACAATGGTATAGTTGCATAAGGATTTTGGCATTTCTATTGTAAATTTAAATGCTATAAAAAATAAAATTTTAAAGCTTTTTTTTTTTTAAAGAAAATTTAACATAAAATTTGAAATAAAAAACATCAATTTAATAGTTAAAAAAAAATTGATATAATTTATTAAAAAATAATATGAGAAATTCTAATTTAAAAAACTAAAAAATATTAAAGTTAAGCATAAAATTTTAAATAAAGCTTGACTTATGCCAAAAAACAAATTAATTTGCATAAAAATAAAAATAAACTTGTTGTATGGCGGGCGCGGGAGTCGAACACCGAATCCTGTTGGCCTAAGGCGTCCGCCTTGGCCAACTTACCAAGCCCGCGACTTGGTTCTCAGGCTAAGACGCCTGAGATTTAAAGAAGCCCGCGGGCTTCTTTTGGAACAAGTGGGATTTATCCCACATGCATCCTGAAAAGGATGCAGAGGCCTTTAAAGGCCTCGACGAGCAATTAAGCTCGTGATTGCCTTCGAGCAATCGAGTCCGGGCCCTCCTTTTTGTTGGCGGCATCCACGTGGCGCGACAAGGGGGGTCCACGTGTCCTGTCGTGTCCTAGTGTCTAGTCCACGTGTCCAGTCCAGTCCGCGTGTTAGGTCCACGTGTCCAGTCCAGTCAGTTTCGATCAGGTGCCAGGTGGCGCGTGGCCAGAGTGCCACGTGTCGCCTAGCTGTCGGTTGAGTCAGATCTACACCACCTCGGGGTGCGTGCAGGTCCAGGTCAGCACCGCCTCGGGGTGCATGTAGGTCTATGGGGAACGTGAGGGCGCTCCTGCCCTCGAAGCGTTCCCTGCCTCGGGATCCGTGTCGCGGGAAACGTGAGGGCGCTCCTGCCCTCTAGGCGTTCCCACCATGGTCTCGGGATGCATGCCCAAAAGGGAAAGCTTAGAAAGATTTCCCTTGCCACGGGGAGTGTGAGGGCCGCCTGCCCTCGTACGCTCCCATGGAAGGGACTACAGGCCCGCAAGTCGAATCGTCGGCTTGATGAGCCGGTGGTCGCGATCCGCATGGGGACAAAAAATTCCCCATGGGTTGCGATTACGACCAGGGTCAAAATGGCCCTACATTGGGATCTGCATCCTACGTTGGGATCCGCGCCCTACGTCGGGATCTGCACCCTGCAATAATTAAAAATGCCTAACAAAAAAAAATTGCCAAACTAAAAAATTAAACCTAGCTTAGGAGTATTAAAAACGGGCTTTAGGAAATAATTAAGGGTCACCAAAAAGAATGGTGCCGTATTTCCTCGCTCCAGTCAAACTCCTCGCTCTAGCTCTGGTACCAATGTGACCAGGAGATAGTTAGGCTTAATCAAATGAATAATTGCATTAACATTAGCTTAGGAATAAAGCCTTCATTAAATAGATTACAAAATAGAGAAAGAAACTAATCTTTCTATAACCACGCTAACTAACATGCTAACGTAGGTAGAGTGTTAGGTTTAGAACTCTTAACCTAGGATATTTAGGATTTACCATTAGATATTTAAGACAGTAAATATCTACATGGTAGAAAGTAGAAAGTAGAAAAGTAAATGTAATAATCTACCTATGTAGTATATAATGCAATATACTACCTATTTTACCCTAACACTTCTTAGTTAACTTCTTGTAGCATTTCTTCTTGTTGAGTTAAGTAGATTGTCTCTCTTGTCAAAAATTTAATAATTTGTCGATCATCTTCATATTCTTACCAGAATATTTCTTTATCTGGGATTGCTAGTTTGAATATCATCTTTACTTTATTCCTCTTTTGATCGTAATTGACGATGGGCATGTAATTTACCGCTTGAGAAGCTAGTGCATCAACTAACTCATTTTGTCCTCTATGAATGGCTTTTATATTCAATACTTCAAAGTCTTCCATTAGGTCCCATACCCAATTATGGTATACTTTCAAGTAGTGATGTTTATTGCTACATTTTCTATTACTTGGTTGACCACGAGCTTAGATTCACCGTAAATCAAAAGTAACTTAATACCTATTTTTCTACTTGCATTAAGCCAAGACATGAGATATCATATTTGGTGATATTATTAGTGTAGTCCACATTAGCCTATAGGAAAAAAAATTGATTCCTTCTGAAGGGGTTATTAGCACTATCCTAACTTCAAATTCATTCTTGCATTTAGCCCCATCAAAGTATAGCTTCCAAAGCTTTATTTTTTGGAGTTATTGATTTATCATAGTTGGGATCCCTTTCTATTATGGCTCTGTGATGCGATATGTGCCAATTCTAATATTGATCAAGGAATTATAGTCTTTTAGAGAGAATTCATCATCGATTTTTAACTCTTCAAGAAAGTCTTCCAGAGGGTCTGTTTCTTGAATGATCATATTGATACATTTTTCTTCCACCCTCTTTATATGATAAGTTGGTTTTTTAGGGAAGATCTTAATTCATTTACCCTTATGTGGAATTATCATATGAGAATAATAGAGGTACCTATAACCTCCCAATTTTACTATAAATTATTGGGAAAGGCAATGACCAAAATATGGCTCAATATCCACAATTACCACTTCCTGAATTACAGTAATCTCTAGCACTCTATGTGAGAAAATTAGTTATTATTAATCAAATAAACAATATATTGATAATCAAAGTAGTTTAAATACAAAACCTTAGGCTAAAGATAGATTAACGCATAGCGTAAATCATATCCCTAGGTTGTAGCCAACAAAATGAGATTTGGCACTAACAACTAACAATTAACAACTAATTGAAAATATGTCGCTAACCTACTAACCATAAGATATTCGTGACAATGAATATCTTCATGGTGAATTAAAATAATGGTAATAACTAAATTAACTATGGTAATAACTAAATTACCCTAGTATCTACCCTAACATCCCCCATTTATTACATTATTTTGAAATACAAAGAGTGTTGCGAAACAACTCAAATTTGACATGTGCACTTGCCTTAGTGAATATATTTGCAACCTGTTCGTCGGTGGGAATGTAGTAACTTATATTCTACCTTAACAAAAAATGGTAATTACCCAAGATAGGAATCTAGATATTATCCAAGATAGGAATCTAGATTTTATCCAAGATAGGAATCTAGATATTATCCAAGTAATGGAATCTAGATATTATCCAAGTAATGGGATAATTACTCTAACACCCCCCATTATTCTATTTTATATATTTATTTGGGTAATGTATATAATTCTCCCATACAGTGAAGGAGAGAAATGAAATATGCTGGCTCTTGCTCTGGCTCGGGCTCTAGCACATGGCTCTAAGTGTACCTCTAGATGAGTACCTCTAGGTCTATCATTGGATCTTTATCACTGGATCTACCATTGGGTCTACCATAGGTTTTAACTTTCTTGTAGAAGCCATACAACATTTCTTTCATCTTGGTCCATTGTGTGAGATCTATCCATCCACAATCGATATGAACCTTGTTGGTCATTTTCACTTTGTATCAACAATTTGAAGAGGAGTGATTTGTACATCCACATGTGTCACAAGGATGTAGTTTCCAACACCAAGCTGCTACATGTCTTGTTCCTCCACAATAACTGCAACAATACTTTGTAGGAGTTGTAGAAGATTTAGGTTTTACAAACATGGTTTTACTGGTACTTGCTTGTTCATCATAGCCAAGGCCTTCTTTCTTTGGCCTAACATTTGGCATTATAGGAGTTTTAATGTCTTTACCATGTATACCTAATCCTTTACCATTGAATCCCATTTTGTTCATGAGTTTAGATCCAATGCCTTTGGTGTGTTTTTCAAAATACCCAAGTTCTTCATCTTCATCAATGTTTTTTAACAATATGACATTTGTCACTATTGATGAGATTATGGAGCTCTTTTTGAGGAGGTTTAGTAATTAAGTCACTGGTATCGCAAGTAAAATTTACCTTTGTGTTGAGATCACCTGTGCTACAACTGATATCTACCATGATAGGCATGAGGTCGCTTGTATCACAACAAGCATTGGCCACAATGGGCTTAAGGTCACTTGTGTCACAACAAGCATTCGCCATCATGGATTGAAGACCACTTGTGTCACTACAAGCATTCACCATCATAGGCTAAAGATCACTTGTATCACTATAAGCATTCACTATCATGGGTTGAAGATCACTTGTGTCACAATAAGCATCTTCCATTAGGAGCATGACCTCTGATTCCTCATTGATTTCTATTTTATTTTTATGTTGGGTAATGTCTAGTGAAACAAATGGCATGTATATTTCCTGTACAACACCAATAGGGATTAGAGCACCATTGTTCTGAAGGTCTTCACAAGCTTTAGAATCTTTGAAAATAGATCTTACACCATTGCATAGTGTGAGAAATTGTCCATCCTCATAAAAATCTATTCCTTCCATCCCTGGTGGAAAGTAAGGACCTTTAACTGATTTTGCAACATTATCAATTAGTTTTGGGGCATTCTTTTTCTTTGATTTGCCCATCTTCTTAAGGTGTCAGTATTTATCGAAAATGCACCTTATTACAATATGATTTTGCAAGAAGTTTGACTAAGGTGTCGGTCATTGCCGAAAATGCACCCTTACAAGTATTCCCCCCTTTTTTGCAAAATATTATTTGATGGAATTTTGCAAGAAGTTTGACTAAGGCGTCGGTCGCTACCGAAAATGCACCCTTACAAGTCTTCCTCCCTTGTTGAAAAATATTTTGTGAGGTAGGAAAGAAATTTTGATCCCCCCCTAAGTGCAAAATATTTGCAACTTTAAGAAGCTTTTTAAGGCTTTTACAAAGATTGCCTCCTAGGAAAATTTCAAAAAAATTCACCAGAAAATACCCCCCTTTATAACAAGTATTTCAGACAAAAAGATTTGCTATTTATGAAGCCTAAAAAGAGGTACAATCCCCCCTTTATTGCAAGTACTTCAAAAAAAAAAATTCTATTTATGAAGCCTAAAAAGAGGTTTGATTTTGATGACTTTTGCTTTTTTGATTGCCTTTACAAGTTTTATCTCCCTTTTGTCAAAATATGTTTTGAAGGAAGAAAGGAATTATCCCCCTTAGTGCAAATAATTGCTACTTTGAAGGTTCCTTATTTCACAAAAACTTGTTCTTTCTTTCGATATACCCTAAAAGAGTACTGAAAGAGAATTCACTCAAAAAGATATTTAATGGCACCTACCTAAAAACCCTTGAAAAAGGATGATCAGTTTGAGGAATTTAAGCCAAACAAGAAGAGTGAATTTTGGGTTTTTATGGAGTAAATATAAAAAAAATTGGCTTTACCTGTGCAATAAATTACACAAATGGGTGTAAAATTTGGGGTCTTAAGCTCGCTTGATTTTAACTTAAGAGGTAATTGCAAAAATAGGAATTTAAATGCAACAAACCATCAAAAGTGCCCATAAATTTTTAACACATAGGTGTCGGATTTGACCGAAAATGCACCTATTTTTACAATGCCAATTTAGCTAAAGGTGTCGAATGTTATTGAAAATGCACCTTATTACAGTAAAATTTGCAACAAAATTTTTATTTGGTTTGCAAAAATTTTGATATTCAATTTCTCCCGTTGTCTTACAATTTTGCAAAGAATTTGACAAAAAAATTTCCTTTCCTTTTTGTGTTGCAAATTAAACAAGTTTCAATTCTTCAACCCTTTGATTTGCACAATTTTCCCTTTCCTTGTGTTATAATTTTGCAAAGAAGAATACATATCCATCCGTCCCCCATTTTTTTTGTAAAATAGACAAGGTTGTGGAAAATTTTTAGATCTTCAATGTGATGAGATCCTTCTCCAATTTGCAAAAATATGAATGTGCAATATTTTGTGTTATATCCCAAGGTTTGAGAAAACAAAATGCACAAGTTGCTTTTGATTTTGTAAAAAGTTTTGATATTCAAGTGTCCCCCCTCCTTGTGTTACAAATTTGCAATTTCTTGTCTCCCCTTTGCTTTGTAAATTTAACAAGGTAGCACACCTTTCAAGTCAAGTCAACACATGACAAGCTTTTGAAAGGCAATCTAGAACCAGTCGACACACGACTTGGTATTAGTGGACCCAAGGTCTATTTTTCATGAGAAAAACTCTTACTCTCAAAACTAGTGTGTGAGAAAAAAATTGAGAAAGTTTTAAAGTTCTCTAATTTGCAAAAAAAATAGTGCTATTCTTTGTGTTACATCCCCTTGGTGGAGAAAACAAAAGCACTCTTTTGTTTGAAAGTTGCAGAAAAATGGACACCTTTCTTCTTTTGGGTGAATTTGTAAAATTTAAAGGTTGATAAAATTTATTTAATTAATAATTAAATAATTTTCTAAACAAAAAATCATAGATTTAAAAAAATAAATGATTTTTTTAAAGAAAAGAATATGAAATTTAAAAAATATATATTTAAAAACTTTAAAAAATAACAAAAGCATAAAAGAAAAAAAATTTAATTACCCTTGAGCGCTCTTTTTATTCAAAAAAGAGTGTTTAGCTAAGACATGGGGGTCAAACTTGCGACCTCCACCTGGGCGCTTTATAGTTGAGCGCTCGACCGGTCTGGCTACAACGTGGGACAGGAGTGTAGGGGAGAGATCTCCCCTTTACCAAATTTCTCCCGTTGTTATGACGAAAAAAAAAGAATGTGGGACACCTTATCTGTGTTGTTTCGTCTGGTGTAGACAACGCTATCTGTTCAGCGTTGTTCATGCTGTTCTGTCTGGTGCAGGCAACATTATCGCTACAATAGGCCGTGCACTCTATGGCCGACCTCCAAAGATGGCTAGCAGAACTGCATAGAACTTAGAAGCTTTCATTCGTGTCAGAAGAAATGGAATCTGCTCAGGATATTGTCCGCTCTGTTTGACAGGGTCTAAAATTTTGAGCAACCAAAGAGCAAAAATTACTACCTAGGAAATAGTGTCCCATCCAAGGGGGTCCCATATCGATATTTGAACCCCTTGGAATCTGTCAAGTCATCCTCATTGGAAAACATGACAGATGTAGTCGAGTCTAGAGGTCCCGAAGGATTTGTGCCCTACCTCGATAATTGCACCCACATGTATGTAATTCTACTCTGATACCAATGTGAGAAAATGAGTGATTATTAGTCAACTAAAAAATATATTGATAATCAAAGTAGTTTAAATACAAAACCTTAGGCTAAAGATAGATTAACGCATAGTGTAAATCATATCCCTAGATTGTAGCCAAGAAAATGAGATTTAGCGCTAACAACTAACAATTAACAACTAATTGAAAATATGTCGCTAACCTACTAACCATAAGATATTCGTGACAATGAATATCTTCATGGTGAATTAAAATAATGGTAATAACTAAATTAACTACGATAATAACTAAATTACCATAGTATCTACCCTAACACTCTATGCAATGTCATTGGAATATCTTTTATAATCCCAATTATTTTGACAGGAGTACCATCTAATTGTAAAACTTCAAGACACGAGTTGGTGTATTCTATACACATAGCTTCACATACTGCCTTAGGCATCACAGTAGTTGTGGCTCCAAAATCAATCATACAATTATGTACAACCCAACCTTCCATCCTCAAGGACATGTAAAAGAGAGGTGGCCTATTATTTTTATCCCCGATAGTTATCAAATCTTGAGCAATATTATATTTTGAATGTGACTTGTCTCCCAAGTTGGTCATTTTTAATGAATCTTTGAGCAAATAAATCTATCTAGGGATCATTAGGGCATCATACATACTTGCTTAAGAAGGGGTTTTCATGAGTTCTTCAACGATGTTGAAACCAAATGTTTCAATATGTTTTTTTTCTTTTTTTCTCTTTGGTTTATCAAACCTCCTCCTATATTCCTGAGTGGCTTCTATCCTCAGTCTCTTTATTACAAAAGGATATTTGAGCTTATCTTGGGCTTACACTTTTGACTTAGATAGAGTCTCTTTTGCTTTTTCTACTTGTTTCAATTTTGATTGCTCCTTTTGTGGCTCTGACATGGGGCAAACATTTCTTAGCTCTAGATGGCCTAGAGCATTTTTGGTATCATGCAGTGTCTACTCTTTTGGAATTTTGAGGTTGAGATAGGACTTGGAATGACCCTAACTTATGTGGATCCACTTGCAACAACTTATTTCTAGATCTAGTCAATACCAATATACACTCTTCTTTCAAAGGATCCTGAGTAATTACAACCTGCTCTAGTTTCCACAACATATTAATCTGACATTTCTAAACCTTTTAATCCTTTTTTATAGTAGAAATTTGGGATTAATGCTGATACATTACATAAGTGTCGGTATTATGAGGGTCACTACATACTATGCACCAAGGATGGACTTTCGAATCTAATGCTACTGATTTTAGTTCATGATCATGGCAACTGTTATTGACCTTTTCTACGATATTTTTTTTTGGTAATTATAATAATAGATTAATTGTGGGTTTTTATAAAGGATCCCAAAACCTTATGTACAAAATCAGCCTTGCTAAAAGATATTTCATGCCGAATGGCTGGGTAAATAGAGCAGTTCATAAAAAAGATAGGGAAATACAAAATTCCCGAGGGCCCCAGAAGACGCGGACAGTCCTGGAAATCTTGATCTTGAAATAAATTAAAACAGAATAATA
Source organism: Wollemia nobilis (assembly GCA_028583015.1). Lineage (NCBI taxonomy): Eukaryota > Viridiplantae > Streptophyta > Pinopsida > Araucariales > Araucariaceae > Wollemia > Wollemia nobilis. Next base: position 3,352,928 of record JAQPPZ010001195.1, read on the forward strand.
GCCGAAGACAATATATCAACAAACTTTGGGAGAATACCTATGATACAAATTCTTCATCATGAGGGAATATCTGCCTTGGCCAAATTGTCCACCTCGGTTGGGAAACGAGAACGCCAAACAACCGGGCACGTGGTCATCAGTCCTTTGTTGTCCAAGTGATCCGCCACCCAGTTACCTTCTCTGTAGATGTGCCCCGCCTCCCACCTGGTGCACCGAGAGAGGAGCATCCTAGCCTCAAGGATGATATTCAGGACCCGCCACGACGGGTCTTTGGAGCCACGAAGGTAGTTGATAATGTTTAGAGAATCGCCTTCAATAATTAAAGGCCTAGGATCATTCGATATGACTTGCAACCCTTTCAACACACCATGGGCTTCGGCAAAATGATTGGTTTGAGGGCCCAGATTTTCATAGTAGGCCAAGATTAGCTTCCCATTATGGTCCCTGACAAGCCCCCCGAAACCAGCGGGCCCCGGGTTGCCTTTAGCAACCCCGTCAAAATTAAGTTTGATCCACCCCAAAGGAGGTTTGGTCCAAGTGACCTCCCTGCGACCATTCACTGAGTCAACTCTGGAAGAGGAGCCAAGGTCCAGTCTTTTGAAAATAATTGCCTGCCAAGGATTGTGAGGGCGGGAGCTAGGAATAGTTTTTGAATTCTCGATAGCAAAGGATAAGGCATGTTGGGCAACAGAGGGAACCATTCTAGGGATCTTGCCGAAGACTCTAGCATTACGCTCCAGCCAAATTTTCCAGATGGAATGGTGAAAGGTAGCCTCACAAAGGAATCGGAGCTTAGAATTCTTAAAGGTCTTGGGCCATTGGAGGAAGGTGTCTTTAAGGGAGCGAGGGGAGCACCAGAGTACTTGGAAGGAAGACAACACACAACTTAGGACAGAATGGGAAAAGGGGCAATGCAAAAATAAGTGATTGGATGTTTCACAGTCAGCTAAGCAAAGATAGCACCTGTTGGGAATTGCAAGGCCTCTCTTGTGGAGATTGTCTATGGTAAGGGCTTTGTTATAAAAGGCAATCCAAGCAAAGTAATTTATCTTAGGAATAATCCCTTTCCTCCAAATTGCTTTCCACCGGGGGTCCACAGTAGCCTCACACGACAGAAGATCATAAGCGGACTTAACAAAAAACCGCCCATCCTACGTGTTGCTCCAAATAATTTTGTCGTCTCTTATGATCGAAGGAATTAACACCGATTGGAGGACACTGTACAAGAAATTCACCTCATTATTAAACCCATCCACCGTCGAAAGTTTCCACCAAGGGGGAAGGGAACTCTGGTCAATGCAATCTGAAACCTTGAGATGACTGTTTGGATCAATCTGGGCCCTCAAGCCAACCAAGTTCTGATTTACAGCGAGAGCTTCATTTGTAGCCCACCTGTCTCTCCAAAAAAGGATCGTGGATCCATCCGCCTAGATCCAAAGAGCACCCCTGTTAATCACCGAATGGCCCTGAAGCACCATCTTCCAGAAAGCCAAAGCTTCATGAGGAGACTCAGCTTCCAAGAGAGAATTTTCCCCAAGATACTTTCTTTTAACTATATTGACCCATTCCGCTGGTGCATTAATAAGAATTCTCCAAGCATGTTTGGCAATTAAGGTAGTGTTCATGAAGCTTTGTCCCTCTCAATCCCATGCCCCCTTGGTACTTTCGAATGCAAACCTTATCCCACGCCACCAGAGGAATTCTGGATTTTTCTTCGCTGCTGGACCAGAGAAAATTCCTTTGAATCTGCTCAATTTTGGAATGGATAAACATAGGAAGCATGAAAACAGACATGAAATAGGTGGGAATTCCTTGAATATAGGCTTTGGTGAGGGTTGCCTTCCCAGCTTGAGATAGCAATTTGCATTTCCAAGTGCTGAGTTTCTTATGAAGCCATTCCAAAATCGAATTCTAGATGTTCCCACCGCCTCGCCCATTGCAAACTAGCGACAACCCCAAATAAGTTGCAGGCAGGGAATCAATAGTGCATTTGAGGATTCTAGCAATGTGAATTTGCCTACACAGAGGGGTATTAACAAAATAAATTTTTCTCTTCAAATAATTAACTTTTTGGCCAGAAGCCTTCTCATACCGGGACAAAATGCGCTTGATAGATTTGGCTTGAGTGACAGACGCTCCAGTGGATATGAGCGTGTCATCCATAAACTGTTGGTGAGTGACAGGATCAACTCTGGAAGTAGGCAGAATGCCAAAAATCTTGCTTTGGCAGAGGGCTTCATTCAAAGACTAGCTAAGGACCTCTGCCAAAAGAATGAATAAAATAGGAGACAAAGGATCACCTTGTTTGAGGCTGCGAGCACTCTGGAAGAATCCAACGGGGGACCCGTTGATCAGCACAGAAAAGGACGGAGTGGAAATGCAACTGTTCATAAGGTCAATCCAGTGATGATGGAAGCCCAACTTGCAAAGGATAGCACAGAGGAACCTCCTGTCCACTTTGTCAAAAGCTTTATTCATGTCTAGTTTAAGGAAAAGCGCAACATTCTTGGAACATTGGGTAGTATGGAGGGTTTTGTGAATAGTAATGACACCGTCAAGGATGTTTCTACCCTTAATGGTGCTCCCCTGAGCTGAACCTACCAAATATGGGAGGAGGGATCTCAGACGATTGGCAATGGTCTTGGTAAGAATCTTGTAGAAAACATTGCAGAGGCTTATGGGACGATAGTCAGAAAAATTTTTGCAGGCGGGAAACTTAGGAATGAGAGCTAGGAAGGTAGAGTTGAGCTTCAGATGGATGGATCTTGATGCTTGGATTTCTAAGATAGCCTCACAGACATCAGGCCCCACAAAATCCCACATAACTTGAAAGAATCGGGGGGAACCCATCGGGCCCGGGGGCCTTATCTGGTTGCATGGAAAAAAGAGCATCCTTAATCTCAGAATGGGAAAAAGGTTCCGGGAGTTTAATACTTGCCTCATGGGGGACTTTGGTAGGGAAATTAGCAAGCAAGTATTTCTAAACTTGGAGGACGCTATCAGGAGGAGCACCCAGTAAATCCTAGAAGAAATCGACTGCTTCGCTTTGAATTTCCTCAATCTCCCTGGTAGTGCGCCCATCCTTACACAACACTTGTCTGATCTTGTTGGCCCCCCTGTGTCTCATGGTAGACGCGTGGAAAAACTTTGAAATTGAATCACCGCTCTTTATCCAGAGATCCTTGGACTTCTGACGCCAAAACATTTCCTCACTGGCAAAAATGGAATGATAGTCCACCAGGAGGCTCCGTTCCTCCTCTCTGAGGCCTTTAGAATACCCTTCGACCTCCATATTTTCCTCTAAACTCTTCAAGCGCTCAGATATGGACCTTTTAGACTCAAAAATGTTGCCAAAAACCTCCTTATTCCATGCCTTTAAGTTATTTTTAATCATCTTAAGTTTTAGGGCCAGTCTTTTGGACATTGAACCAACCACTGTCACCTACCACCATTCTGAAACCACCTGTTTGAAATCCTTGTGGAAAATCCACATGGACTCAAATCTGAAAGGGATCTTAAACCTAGGCCCGCCATTGGCCTCTAACAGAATGGGATTATGGTCCGACCCGATTCTTGGCAAAGCTGAGAGAGTTGCAGCACCGAGGAAGGGAATAGCTTCATGGGAAATGAGGAACCGATCGAGCTTGACCTGGATGAGATTGCTCCCAATCCTCCTATTGCTCCAAGTGAAGGACGCCCCCTTAAGTTTGATGTCTAGCAGATTATTGGATGAAACAAAATCTCTGAAATCCTCCATGCTACGGCTGTCCAGCTCAGCACCTCCCTTATTTTGAGAGGGAAGAAGAGGGCAATTGAAATCCCCTCCCACAACCCACGGGAAGTCACTAAAACTTTCCCTCATCAGAGAGATGGTTTTCCACAACTCAGCTCGCTCCGAAGTAGATTTCGAGGCATAAACATTGGTCAAAATCCATGAAAAATTATCAACCTTGGAGTGAAACAGGACATTGATAGTCCTATTGGAAGCCGATAGAAGACTACCCTCGACCTTGTCAGAGTCCCACAGCACCATGAGACCGCCTGCAGAACCTATTGCAGGGCTGGAAAGGAATTTGGCCTTGGTGCAAATGGCCCTGGAAACCTTGACAGAGGCAGAGGCATCAGGCTTAGTCTCCTGCAAAATGAGGATGGATGGGTTAGACTTCTTTCAGAGATCGACCACCACCCTACGTTTGGGCGCTCTGTTAAGACCTCTCACATTCCATGAGAGGATTTTCATCTGGACATTTTAAAGACTTTCTTGCCTCCCTTTCCCTGATGGATGGGAGGTTTTGGGACAGGTGAATCACCCACCAGGGAGTCAGAATCTTCTTGAAAAAGCAACCACTGGGATCCATTTGCAATGTCTATTGCCATTTCCTTATCCCTTCTTTCTTTGTTAGGAGGTCGCCCCTATTTTCTTTCACAGCAAAAATCCACCCCTTGCTTTCGGCTTCTAGTGTTTCACAGACTAATGTTGCCATGCTGTTCGTCCCTCTTGCCCAGAAGATACTCTTCCAGCAGGGACTCGAGAGGTTTCTGGTTTTGAAAAATAGGGGAATCAGCCTGAGCAGACATACGGGAAGGAGACTGATCCTTTTCCACTTGAGGTTCTAGTTGGGAACTTGCATTGCATAGAACGATGTTCGACTCGGGGAGAACCCCAGAAGGATCTGGAGACTCAGGCACTATCGCTACAGGGTGTTTCGGATGTTTTCCTTCTTGCTCCAGGGGGTTTCCAGAAGCCCCACCCTTCATCCCCGACTTTTGAAGAGGATAATTTGACTGAAGATGCCCCTGGGAACTGCACCAGGGGCAAAAGGCCGATCTATTTTCGTAGTTAATGACTTGCTTATGAAGAACGGAGCCTCTAGATCGAAGAGTGATGGAGGATGGAAGGTTCACCTCCAAATCCGCCAGGACACAGAAGCAAGCTTGGACAAATCTGGTTCGGGCCCGAGTGGGAGGGTCAATGGTGACCAACTCACCAATGGAACGGGCGATACCCCACGATAACATTTTCATGCCAGCAAAAAATGGGAAGGTTCGGCAGCCTAACCCATATTGGGGCAATATTAATACTCTGGGTTTTGGGGTTAAAATCCATCCCCCACTTCCTGAGAAAGAGACTCTTGCATCCCAGAAACCAAGGGCCCCCAGCCAAAATTTTATAGTAATCCTCTGCATTATTCAGCCTAATTGCAAAAAAACCCGAGATAGGGCAGCCAGCTCCATATGACCCGAGGTCCGCCATTTTCCTGCCGCCCACCTGCGGATGGTCTCCATATTGGGATGCCCTCCAATAAACTTCCCGATTAGGGTAAAATTTTCAAATTCGACAAAACTTGATAGGATTTCCTTCGGGATGTCCAGTTCATCCCCGGACGAAAAGAGGTCCTAGGTGAAAATCCCATTTGGGGTTTCAGAAGCCGTTGCCTCTGCATACAATTTCTGTTGGCAGTCTCTCCCTTTGTCAAGCGGATCCTTCCCGTGTCTGCCTCCATCTTCGGGTAACTCCATCGAGCCTCCATTCTCTGACTGCCCTCCCTTTGCCTTGTTGCGACCCTCCAACTTGTCGGTGCCTAGGTTCACAGTGCTGGCATTCCCGCTCCCGTGCCCTCCCGCCGCTACCTTCCCGCTCATCGACAGTCCGTTATCCTTGCTTCCTAGAGTCTTTCACGTTTTGCTAAAAAACACCTTTTCTACGATATTACTAGTAGAAGCCTTATGATATTTTACAACATAGGGGAATATTTTTGGTTGGTATCTTTCAAATTTCCTTTTTCAATAGCCATAACCTTATTGTTCAATGTATTCAAGGTAGATAATACCTCTATCATTATTGGAGATTCCTTTGGCTCAATTGTTGTTAAGGTTAGTAGAGTAGGTACTGAAGGCAATGACTTGGGAGTAATAATGGAAGCAACTAAAGGGAGGTGTGTGATTGTGACAAGGGTTTCCTTTTATTGGGTAGGCTAAACTATCTATGGATAATATGACATTACAACCCTGGGAGGTAACCTTCCCATTGAGATTAGTGTACGATCAACGATGACTACTGCTTGATAGACTTGGGAAAACATTGTCATGTTAGACTATTGCATTTGTAGTCTTAGGTTGGGACCTAATGATTTGATGTAGTAAATGTATGCCAGGGGACTAGAGGGTCTAATATATTAAGGAATTCTTTTCCAAGTTCTATTGAACTTGATATTAATACCTGTAATGATTTCTTGGGGATGTCTTTGAATAACTATGAACTGGTTGGGGAGCGAAAAGAGATCTACTAGCTCATTGAATTCTTTAACAAAAGGCCTTGGAAAATCAGCCCATGAGTGGATACTTCTATCTTCCAAGGTCCAATACTAGTGTAGTATCTTTCCTCTAAAATATAAGGCAAGAAGGCTAACCATAATATCTTCCTATCATATATTATGGATTATAGCCAATGAGACCAAATATTAATAATATTCGTATGCGGTCTTGCCTATAACATCATATGTAGGGAGGGATTTGAGTGTTGCTTGAGGAATATCATTTACATGTGCCGACCTAATGGTCCGATGGTGTTCTATTTGAGGAAATTTTGAGGAACTTGTTGATTGTGAGCCATGACTTCAAAACTAGATATTCCTAAGGGTTCAAAAGAGCTAGAGAACATAGAATCTATACTTTTTGATAAAGATGATGGAGGTAGAGACTTAGTTTATCTTGATTTAAATGAAGGTAATTCAAGAAATGGTGGTGGATTCTCTAGATTTTTAGCTGCAGATTTTGCTAGCATACAAAAAACAATACGCAACTAAAATATGATAGCAACTGGGTTTGATAATTTTACTTATAAATTAGCAGATTTGCCAAGTGAAAATTTCCAAATAATCTTGTATTACAAAATTCCACCAAGATTCTACTCAAATTAGGTAGGTGAGCGAATTGTCACAATTCGTCCCATAAAGCGTGATAGAAATAAATTGTTGGTGTAAAATATGCCTAGTCTATGGTTTTTGAATGCACCTTAGACTTCAACCAAAGGTTTTTGGATAAATGAGATTACTCCCAATTCAACCTCCAGAGAAGGCTGATTTCTTACACAGTTTGTGAAGTAAAAATAGGGTTTAAGCTAAAGGGAAAGAGATGAAAGGGTTAAGAGAAAGTAAATATGTAAAGAAATAATCAAAATTTGGATGAGATATAGTGTAATAGCATTGGATATTACTATATAACAAGATAAGACCATCAATTTAGATGATACTTAACATACCAACCATTATCAGATGCAATTACAAATTTATTAAACTTTAATTACATACATTAATCATTCCAAATACTTAAATGAATAGCAATCCAACAATGATCCAAATAGCAAAATTCGCTTTAACAAAATAAACTAATCATAAAAGTGTAACAAAAACGACTTAAAGTAAAGGTACATTCATAAAACCTACAATTACATAGCAATGGAGGCCAAACACTATCACTTCTCATTATTTGGCAACCAAAATTACATAGAAAACATCTAGACAAATACTACAAAGTTGACCCTTCAACTAGAGGTGTCATGGCTTATTCATAGGTTGTAATTTGAAACGTACAACAGAAGATTTACAATCATTTACAAGTCTGTTATGAAAACAACCCGGTAGAGACTACTCAAGATGCTAAGGTTGTCATTTCAAATTTCATTGTGTTCGAATTTGAATTTTTGTGTAATCTTCTCCATCGATTTGCAACTGTCTCCTACAAGTGACTGAATTGCTACAACCGATTTATGAAAACTATAATTTTCAAGCTTTGATATCATTAGCTAGAATGGCTGGAAGGAACTGTGGTGTTTGTAGGTTTAAAAAAGATATTTTGTGGGAATTTATTTTTAATTCAGGGTCATCACTTTGCTTATAGAGCTTCTTGGAACAAAATCGAGGCTTACTAGTGCTTTGATGATGTCACCTTGGGATGAGCTCTGCTTTGACTTTGTATACTTTTTAGTTCATTTGATGCTTTGGTATCGTTCAACTTTGACTTTGTTCAAGTGTGGAATTCATTACATGATCTTGGGATTTGATGTTGGGATGTTGACATCAATTTTGTTCACTTTGACTTTGTGTATTTACTCCTTTTGCATGATTTCAGTATTTGATTCGAAGATGCTAAGACCACCGCTAAAAACTGCCTGACTTTGTGCACTTAGGCTTTAAACACTTTGACTTTGTGCATCCCAACTTTATGCATGATACTTTATTGATTTTGGAATTTTATTTTCCTTTGTCAATGTCAATCACTTTAATTGCCCGACTTTGTGCATCCCAATTTTATGTATTTTGCACATTTTTGGGCTTTCACAATTCTGTGCTGATGTCACCATCCAAAAGGGTTTGATTTTGTTCATCCTAGTTTTGTTCAACCTTATAAGCATTTAACACTTAGACAAAATTTTGAAGAAAAGGGTTTAGCTTTTTGTGTTGCAAATGAGGTCATGAATTGACCTACATGCCCACCACCATACAAATTTCTCTCAACCATTTACAATTGAATGTGATGCATTAGGGAATGGAATTGGGGTAGTACCCATGAAATAAGAGAGTCCATTAGCTTGCAAAAGTAAATCCCTCATAGGCAAAAACTTGGAAAAGTCAATAATGAGAAACAAATAGTGGTAATCCTTCATATGTTGACACATTGGTGTCTGTATCTTGTAGGCTAACATTTTTACATCAAGACCAACCATGTGAGCAAAAAATAGTTTTTAGAATAGGTATATTCTCTTGAAAAATAGAGGTGGATGATAAATCTAGTAGGCTATGACTATGAGACCATTCACAAAAAATAAAAGATAATACCATATTTATGCAAATTTTATGATAAAATGACATTGTATGTATTGTCTTTACTAAATCTAGGCTAGTTGCATAAATTCCAACAACATGATCCACACATATCACAACTAATTCAAAAGTTAAAAAAGCAAGGGTATCATGGGATGACCAATGCTTATGCTATAAAGACATGATATCCTTGTTTCAAATCATGTTATGTATAATAAACTATTACAAGAGCTACATGTGTCACCTTCAACAAGACATTTTATATTCTTAAAGGCATCAATGCAAAAAGAGGAATTTATTTTGGAAAGGAATGAAGTAGGATATTAATTTTTTATTCAAGAATGTGATATTTATTAGTGGCACAAAGGGTAAAAATTTTAGCTCTAGGAATGATCCAACCATTACCTTTTCTAGCTATAATGTGGATTGATATTTCTAGGGATTTTGTTGGGGAATTGCCAAAGATGGTGGGCAAGTTATATATTCTAGTTGTTTTGGATCATCTCTTTAAATATGTCAATTTTTTCCACTATCTAGTCCTTACGCAAGCTCCACCATTTCCCAAACATTATTTGACCATATTTTCCAACTCCATGGCATGCCCACTTCTATAATTTGTGCTTGTGACCCAAATTTCACTAGTAATTTTTGGAAGGAACTCTTCAAGTTGCATGGAACCCAACTAAGAATGATCTTGACATACCATCCACAAAAAAATAGCAATACAAAAGTTGTTAACAAGTGCTTGGAGGCTTATCTACGTCACTTTTATTGAGAGCGTTAATTCATTAGACCAAATTAATATCATTAGTTGAATGGTGTACAATACCACTTATTATATAGCAACTAATATGATCTCATATGCAGTTGTATATGTCCATTTACAATTATCTCTCACATCACATCTTCTAGGAATTTCATGGTATTGATCATTGGTTCTATCCTCAAAAATCAAAATATTCTACTTCAATCCCTTAAGAACAACTTAACAATGGTTCAAAATTAGATGAAGTAATAGTCTAATTAACATAGATCCAAATGGGATTTTTTTGGAGACTTGTTTTTCCTTAGTGTTGAACCAGATAATTGTGCTAACTTCTATTTTTTGAGATGTGCCCCAATTATAGCTTCAACAAAGTTGGAAGGGAGTGTTAATGGATCCTCCCAACCCATAAATTAAGGTCATATTCTCACTATCTCTATAGAATATTCCTACACTAACCCGCACTAATTTGCATGAAAAGCAAAGTGCAAAAATTAATCATGCATAAAAGATTAAGGATGCAAGGGATTTGAATAAAATATGGTATTGAATATAACGAGGAAGTGTGCATGATCCATTGACACATGAGAATTTAAATAACACCAATATTTTCTCATTTATTATGTATGAAATTGCTAAGTGAATGACAATATGGGCAAAAGGGCAATGCCTCAATCACCTTACACTTAGGAAACCAGGAGAGTAGTGCCACTAATGGAATGCCTAAGGACTTGTCAATTTCTCAACAATCTCATGAGATCAAAGCATAATGTGGGTTTCACAATGTTGCTATAAATTCTCATGGTTAAAAGATTAATACAATGGAGCCCATGACTTCTATTTACAATGAATGTTTACACTTGAGTTACTTGGGGTGAGAAAAAATTACTCCTAGTAAAATTAAATATTTGGGGGCATATTTAGCCAAATGATGCACCACAAAATGTTACATACCTTTAAATATATCTTTAATAGACTTAAAAGGCTTCTAAAAGGCATTAGTCACTTTTACTGGCAAACTACTAGCTAAACCTAAGCGGTTTGCTCCTTGGATCCAATCAGGTCCTTTGACAAGCAAATAAGTCTTGAACCAATCAACACCTGTGCTAGACTTAGACAAATATTCGAGGATTTTATAAGGCATCTATTACCTAATTTCATTGCTTTATGCTCATTCAAAATTATGAATTCTAAGGTAGTATCAAGGCACTGTATTTCTTGCAACTTTAAGGGGTATAAGCTTAATTGGCAAGAGATCCTATATCTCACCTTTATTATTGGGCACAAAGTCTACAAAATTGAGGTTCTTACTATAAAACTATCAAAATAGAGTTCTCCTTATTTATTCTTCTACGGTAGCAGTCACAATAGTTTCTACCACTCTTCATCACCTTGTAGCTAGATGAAGGCAAGAACTTCTATTTATCCCATAAGGTCTTCAAAGAGATTATTTGATAATGCATCCTTCTTCCCCTTGAGCTCTTACAATTTTGTATATACAGGATTTAATGTCTTATATGTCTTAACCACATCTTCCTTGTCATCCTAATACTTTTCTTTCTCAATATTCAAAATCAATAATATCTTCATCCAAGATCTTCATCTAAGGGTCAAATATGTCAGACAATATGGTAACAACTAACCCCTAAACAATTTTATGCATTGGGGTTTTTAGGGATGCCAAAGTTTTCTTGTGAGTTTAGAGGTCTCTTTGAGCATCCAAGTTCTTCTTCAAATTTTTAGTCTTTTTGGTCCATCCTTAGTTACTATACCTGTGACACTGACATAGAGAATAGAAGCTATAGAACTTCTTGGTGTCCACCCATAATAGATAGATATTCTTCCACCTATTCAATGGTTTCTATCACCTTTTCCAAGTTGTGCTCTACATAGGATGAAAATTGGAAGTATTATTGTGCATTCTTAATTTTGCCCTAATTTTGTTCCAAAGAAACTTGACTTGTAGAACATCAAAAGCTTTCTTGAGGTTTATTGTTGCTTCGGTTGGTTTTGAAGCTAATAACTCTATATTTTTTTATTATTTTTCTATAGGGCATCTTAAAGTTGCTTTACTTGGATAGGCCCTTGCATGAGTCATTCTAAAATATCCTCTAGTTGTTGAGTGCTCTTTCTAGCTTTGTGACGTTTAGATTTGAGGTCCTTGACCTACTTCTTCAATTGATATTTCTCTAAGGTATCTTTCTTTAAAGCCTCATTTTCCTAATAGATTTTTCTTTTTGAGCCTTTAGTTACACCAATTCTACCTCCACATTTTTATTCTTTTTTTGCATTACTTCATTCTTAACTACAAATCAATTAAAATTCATGACCACATCATGTGTGAGTGGTTCATGAGTTGGGTCATTTGGCATGAGTCCATTCAGATTAGATCCAACTTAAAAACCCTAGCTTTTAAGTTAGCAAGGGTAGTTACCACTTTTGAGGGGTTAGATTTTGATGCATTTTCCATATAGACCTTATCCCTTTTCCTAGAAAGTTATAACTACATTAAGATGGATCCCTTGAAGGATTTGTCCCTAAATATCTTGTATTACTTCTTCTATTCATGTTCCTTAATGGCAAGGATATCAAATGGCTTTTGGCATCTATGTCATGTGGCTCACATTTAATTTTCCATGCAAAGGCTTGACTTGGTACTAAAAATACATTGGCTTGAGGGGGTGCTCCTACAAACTTAGTCTCTTGAGCTAGGGTAGGCAACATCATAACCTATAGGAGGAGCTATCTCGCATGCAATTTTGGATGTGGTAGGAATATGGATATGGTAGGTGGAGCAAATTGTATGCTAATTGAAGGGAATGCAGTGAATATGGAATATATGGGACATGATGCTAGTTGTAGTAATGTTCTAACTAGCAATGCCATTGTGGGTTAAGACATGGATGAATGCGATGATGATGTTGCATAAAGTACCAATGGTTGCATGATAGATACCAAAATGGAGGTGGTAGGAATGAAGAGATTAGAATGGTACCAAGCATGACAAAACTATAAGAGATGAAGTACCTCTACAAGAACTATCTACTACTCTAGTGGAGGGTGAGGGAAGTGCAATAGAAGGGGTGAGAAGAGAAGAAGTGGGAAGAGAAGAAGAAATAATAGAGGAAGAAGCAAGAGCAGTGGAGTATGGAAAGGAAGTGGAAATGGTAGTAGATATGGTCACAATGTTGGTCATTCCTAACTCAAGAGGAGAGCCTCCTTGAGGGATTTCTTCCTTCTAAAGCTTAGTTTTCTGCTCTTATCATTCTTGCATTATTGCCACCTTGCCAAACATTAATTCATATCTTTCAAAACACTTCTTTTCTTTAATGGTTGTTTATCTCATTGTTGAGATAGCTACTACCAATGTCATTGCTACAATTGAGATGGTGATTTTATGTACTAATGGCTTCTTCTATCTCTAAGGGCTTTATGGGCTAGTCATTAATTCAATAATTTTCTTAGCCCTCTTAGAACTGTTAAGGTTTTTTTGGTCTTAGATGGCATAGAATTGGACATCAAACATGCCATCTCTAGTTGGTCTTGTTGTTGGATTTTTAGCCAAATTCAATCATAGGTCCCAATATCTAGGATCTTAAGTAGACTCAAATATTAGAGCAATAAATATAAATAAATTTCCAATATCAATGAATATAAAATTCATGAAATAAAAATAATATAGATTAACATGCCAATATCAATAACAATATGCATAAGCAAACTTACAATATAATTGCTCAAAATATTACGTACAAGCTTCAATATTTTCTGATGGTTCTCCCATTATAATACATGAATATTTGTATCCATAATATAACCTTCGAAAGGTGACTTTTGAATACTTTGACTATTTGTCTCCTCACATATATAGGAGATGCATCCTTTCCTATTCCACACATAAGACAAACCTCTCATGTCCCTTGGATTTACATCTTGACACTTGTATACATGACTCTTGACTTTCTATTTACTTGCACACTTTGCACACTCTTACATTTACACACTTGCACACTTTCTCACTGAGGATACTTGTACACATCCTACACATAGACATATACTTTAGGGAAAATATAAAACACGCCTTATAGATTCACACACTAATCTAGTATTTACAATGGTACCGTGGGGGTACATTAGCATGTACTGAATAATGTAATATTCTCCAACACCCCTCGTATTACATTATTTGGTTATTGAAGACTTTAGTATTTGATTTATTGCTTTCAGTCCCTTTCTTTGTTGCTTTCTGTCTTCACTTTTTGCTTCATCTATTTTGTTCTTCTTTCTTTGGTTCTTTGCTTTACTCTTCTTCTTTGATCTTCTTGTCTATCTTCAGTTGTGGTATGGTTGTTGGTGTGACTTTTGGATAATGAGTTAGTAAGTCATCATAATAATACGTTTTGGAATTTAAAGATTCCACATTGAAGCTAATATATGTTGCATTTAAATTAGATGTGGCACAAGTGACTTCGATTTTTCCTTTTTGTCTCTTTTCTTGATAGATATCAAAAGTGCGTAATGCCATGTACATAACTATCCCTATTTTGGTAGGCAATATAATAGTATTTTTGGAATTACACTCATGCTCCAAATTTATTTTCATGAAGATAGTTGATGAATTTTGATTTTTTTTTATATTTTGCATTTTTAAGAATTGAGGACAATTTTTCTTCAAGTTGTCTGATATATCCTTTTCTCCATCAAAATCATATATTAGTTTTTGTATATAGAATTTTATCTTGTTCAACATTTCTTCACTATCTTCAAAAAATGCATTTTTAATTATTTCTTCCATAATGAAATCCTTTGATGTTGAAGGCCTTATGTCTCCCAAAATTTTCAAAGCAACAATTTTAATTAATAACATTTTTTTCAAAAATATTCAAAAATAATCCTTTGGAGTAGAAGTCCTTATTTTTCCAAAGTTTAATAAAAAAATCAATTTCAATTTTAAATTATTTTAATCAAATTAATTCCTTTGAAGTTGAATAACTTATGACTTCCAAATTTGATTTCTTTAATCAAATAATCGACCTCTAATAAATAATCAATAATTCAAATTTTAAATTTTTAATCTTTTAAAATTCAATTTGCAAAAATAATCTTTGCAATCATCAATCTTCAAATAATTAAATTTGCAAAATTTAATTTTGCATTCATCAATTTTCAATAATAAAATTTCAATTTTCCCTTATAACTCCCAACTTTAATTTTTCAAATAATAAAACCTTAAATCTCAATTTTCTAAAAATGATTATGCACCCTAAATATTTTCAAAGAATTTGATAAGAATATGTGCCCAACTTCAAAATATAAGTCTTACCTCTAACTCCTACCTGTCTGATTTGCTGTAACCATTGAGTAATTCCCAATGTCTATATTTAATTAATATCCTACATTTATTCTCATGCAAATTCTACCCTCGAACATTAGAAGCAATGCATGTGTTACCAGAGACATTACTGGAGTCTCCAATTTGTTGTCACTTACTCAGATTAGTGATAATTCAAACATATTTCAGTATACCTTTGCACTATAATTTCTCCTTCCATAATACACAGAGACATCACAGGTGATACTTTGATCTTAGACTTGTTCTCTTTAGACATTGTCTAGATTGTGCACTATCATTTCTTCTTACATGTTACTTGGATTGTATTCTGCAACAACTTCAATCAATTTGTGGGTGACAAATGGCTTCAAGTGACCTCAATATTCTAGATACTCACAATCAATGGCACTTCCCATAATTAAACTTAACAAACGCTCTTCAATATTTGTAGGCACTCTTAGCCTCTCACTTTCTATTCTACTGATACAATGGTTTTTGCCTTATCTCCTAGCCCTTAACCTTTCTTTGACGTTATTTCTATAAGATTCTATAATGTTAAGATTTCCCAATTATTCACAACGAATAGCAAACATTAGGGTGTAATATCAACCTTTCTTTTTCAATTTATTAATTCAATATTTCTCAAGCTTTAATCATTGTGACCTCAATTGTCACTATACTTAATTCTCGAGTGCAAATATTAACCCAATTTTCTCTCCAATATATCTTAGGCAAAAAAACACTCAATATTCAACTGTACCAATCAAATTCACACCAAACTTTACCTTCGATGCTAGATTTTTAATTTGAAGCTTATCACTCCAATATTCTTTAAATAAATTTACATTAGAGTTCTTCTTTGATGCTAGCTATGAACCAAGATGGCTCCCACCACTATGGATCTGATACTATTGTTGGATTTTTAGCCAAATTCAATCACAGGTTCTAATATCCACAATCTTGAGTAGACTTAAATATTAGAGCAATCAATATAAATGACCAATATCAATGAATATAATATTCATAAAATAACAATAATATAGATTAATAGGCCAATATCAATAACAATATGCATAAGCAAACTTACAATATAATTGCTCAAAATATTGCATACAAGCTTCAATATTATATGATGATTCTTCCATTACAATACATAAAGATTTGTCTCCATAATATAACATTAGAAAGGTGACTGAATACTTTGACTATTGCTCTCCTCACACATCCAAGAGATGCATCCTTTCCTATTCCACACATAAGATAAACCTCTCATATCCCTTGGATTTACATCTTGACACTTGTATACATGACTCTTGAATTTCTATTTACTTGCACACTTTGCACACTCTTACATTTACACACTTGCACACATTGTTACATGACACTTGGACACTCTCACACTCTACACACTTGCACACTTTCTCACTCATGACACTTGTACACATCCTACACATAGACACATACTTTAGGGGAAATATAAAACACACACCCTAAACTATAGACTCACACACTACCATGGGGGTACATTATCATGTACCAAATAATATAATATTCTCCAACACTTATTATAGATGTTGTATCTCTTACCATGTGAAAATTAGGTGTTCAACTTCTTGGTCCATAGAATATTCCTAAAAACCCCAATTGGATCATAAAGCCATTGATCTTTTAATTGCTCCATCACATGTCTCTCAACCTTACCTCTATCACTTGGTAGAACCCATGCAACTTCGGTCAAATCTCCATGATTTGCTACTTGAGTGGGTAGAAGGTGGTTTTATTATACCCCTTGAAATATTTTAGGTCCACATAATCAAGTTTTTGTACATATTCAATATTGAATGTCTAATCTAGCTAGTATGTACACATGCAACTAGAATGTCATGGGTGAAAAGCCATAGAGGCAAATGAATAATTTTATCCTTACCAAATAGAAGTTATCATTTGGTCATTTATCAACTTGATCAATTTTTGTTCCTTATCTAACAACCTAGTACCTTTCCCCAAAAATTCTCCATAACAACTTCATACATATCATCATAAAAGCGGTATTAGGTCTTATCCACTTTTCTATAACATACGTCTATGCAATCCATAACTAATAGAGGCTCATAATTTGCCCCCACCTAGTTTAACTGAAGGGTAGTAAACTAATGTTTCTTCTAGAAGATGATAATCCAGACCATGTATGAGGTGTAGATGAACTACATCTCCCCTCTAAAATCTATTAATTGATTATCCTTTTGATCGATAATGTATCTACCATAGTCAATCATTTGTGAGTGTCTAGGGTAGGTTTGCATGGCATGGAGTAAGACAATGTACTTCTAAAGTATTTTCAAATCATTCCTCTTCTAAAACTTTGGCAATCCCTAATAGCACCATTTGGATGTCTTCTTTGAACATCTCCAACTATGGCAAGATGCTAAAGTTAGTTGGCAAGTTGTGCTTATTTAGGTACAAGACTAGGAAGTCTCTCTAGTAAGTGCTTATATCCCTATAATAGTAATCCTTTTGTATTTTAGGGTTGTAAGACACCCACATGGTTGGATCATCTATTGCTTTGAGCATCTATTTGATTCTCCCTCTAAGATATAAAAGGACTCCTCACTCCATTGAAGGGGTCTAAAACTTCTCTCTAAGGGGTCATACCTTTCAATGCATACCTTAACTAGTTTAGGGTAGCTCTATACCTGAGTCACCAACTTCATTGCTACCCCTAATGGCTAGATTAGATTTATACTCCATGAGTTGGTCTGGTCCTAAGTTGAACCTTATCAAAGCTTATTTCTTAACATCCTCAATTGAATTGTTAATGCTTAATACTCTAATGATTTACATTATGTAGTGAAGGCATTTAAATATAATGGATACCCTAAATTAGCATCATCAACCATAACTATTTTTATAACTACCCTTGACCACTAGTGGACCTCATGTACCATATGTTGAGTAGTTTTACTCAACTTACATTCACATTATATATGACATAATAATTCTTAACATTCCCCCTTATTACATCATAGCCTTGAGTTTCTTGAAAAATTAACTTTGAAATTCTTTAAATTTGATGAGTCCTAGTGGTTTTGTGAACATGTCTACATGTTGCTCTTGAGTAGAAAAAAAATTGAGTTAAATGTTGTATTGTTGAACATGTTTGTGAATGAAATGACACTCAATGTCAACATGTTTTATTCATTCGTGGAAAACTAGATTATGAACAAGTCTTAGTACTCCTTGGTTGTTGTAGTACATGGTTGTTGGTTTACCTTGTGGTACACCTATACTTTCCAACATGCATTTTAACCATATTGCTTCACAAATAATTCCTCTTGCTACACGATATTCTGCTTCGACGAAAGATTGAGTGTTTGTTGTTTCTTGCTACCCCATGACATAGACATACACCCTAAAAAGAATACATATCCAAAGGTGGATTTTTGATCATCAATAATCCAACATAGTCTACATCCGTGTTTGTCAGTTAAGAGGAACTAATCACTTTTATTAATTTATAGACCATACTTAATGGTACCTTGTATATATCTTAAAACTCTCTTGAATACCTTTCAATGTTTTAATTTGGGTTCTTGCATGAATCGTGAAAGGTAACTAACTACAAAGTTAATATCTAGTCTGGTGTAAGTTAGGTAGATGCGACTTTCAACTAACTAGTGATAGAGAGTTGCATTTATTTGAGCAGAATCAAAATGTGAGAGTTGTAGACTTGATTCCATAGGAGTTGACATAGGCTTACAATAATTCATGTGATACTTCTCAAGGAGAGTCTTGGAATATTGCTTTGTGACATAAATATGTGATGATGGTTTTGCCATACCTCCAATCCTAAATAATAATGGAATAGCCCATGGTCTATCATGTTAAATAATTTATGTAGATCTTTCTTTGTGGCTAGAATCAACTTTTAAGAACTCCATATGATGACCAAATCATCCATATATATATTGATGATTACAATTCCCCCTTGCTCTTTGTGATACAAACTCAAATCATATAGATTTCTGCTAAAGCCATGCTTTCCAAAATATTCATCTATTTTTATATACCATACTTAAGGGGCTTGTTTGAGACCATTGAGAGTTTTAATCAATGTACATACCTTTATTTCTTGTCCAAGAATGATGAATCCTTCTGGTCGAGTCATATAAACTTCTTATTTTAGGTCTCCATTGAGAAAGTTACTTTTCACGTTGATTTTATGAATATCCATCCAAATTGTGTATCTAAAGCAAAAATTATGCTAATGGATTTTATTTTAGTTTTAGGTGTAAATGTTTCTTCATAATATATACCTTCTTTTTGTGCATATCCTTTGGCTACAAGTCATACCTTGTGTTTATCAATACTACCATCTAATTTAAATTTTATTTTAAAAATCCATTTGCATCCAATAGCCTTTTTTCTAGGTAGAATATCAACAAGTTTCAAAGTCTTATTTTTCAATAGTGTTTGATATTCAGTATTCATGGCATTTTTCCAATAGACTGAAGATATTCCTATACTATAGATGGTTCAATTGTACTCATTAGTTCCATATTTTGTCCATTGTGAGTCATACTTCATGTCCATGGTCTTGTGATAGATGTATTTGGGACTCCATCTATCCCCAATGTGCAAATATACCACTTAGGTATTTTCTATGTGTGATGTGATAGAGCAGATTGATCCACATCTCTATTACTATATTCATCATTGTTATCCCTAGGAATTTTGTCATTAGAAACTTATTCCTCTTCATCATTTTAATAATTATTGGGACAAATTTAGATGAACATCCCTATGGAGATGATGAGAGTGATTTTTCTTCTTTGTAAAAAATGACATCACAACTAATACAAAATTTCTTTGTGGCTAGATCAAATAATTTACAGGCCTTTGATTCATTGTTGTAGCCTAGTAGAATGCATTGACGATATTTTCCATCTAAGTTTTATCTTCTCCTTTGGGATGTGCATATATGCTATACAACCAAATATTCGAAGATGAGAGATTGATGGCTTATATTTGGTCCATGCTTCTTCTGGGGTGATATGTTAAAGTAATGCAATGGGGGTACGATTGAGTAAGTACACTATTGTATGTACCGCTTCTACCAAAAAAGAGTGTGAGTTGAGAATATTTTAACATACACCAAACCATTTATAGAATGGTTCTATTTTTATGTTCTATAATACCATTTTGTTGTGGTGTGTAGGTAGTTGTCAATTATTGATGAATGCCATATTCCTTTAGGAATTCTAAAAAGTCATTACTGGTAAAGGTCCCCTCAATCTGAGTAGAGTACATGGATTTGTTTTCTTGTGAAAGTCTCAACTTAAGACTTAAATTGTTTGAAGTAGAAAAATACTTCATATTTATTCTATAAGACGTATACCCACATTTTATGAGTATGATCATCAACAGAAAGATAAAAATACCTAGATCAATTAAAGCTCAAAGTCATAGATCCGCAAAGATCATTATGGACCAAGTCAAGAGGTAATTTGGCTTAATGTTCTGAAGAATTGAATGGAGCTCACTGTTGCTTGTTGGTTAAGCAACAAGGATAGATTTGAGTGTATTTATTCAAATTAGAAAGACCTTTGATCATTATTTTATTTTGTAATACAATAAGATTGTCAAAACTTAGATGGCCATATCGTCGATGCCAGAGTGATGCAAAATTATTAGAGTTTATAATAATATCTAGATTGTTATAATGAACTCCATGAAGCTAAAAAATTTATCCTATTACCTTGCCATATGTATTAATTTTGGAATTATTAGTTGTTTCATGAATGAGGTATACCTTAGATCCTTGTTGCTTGTCAAATGATCATATGATCGAATAATTGATTGACAAAGAGTAGGTTCTTGGTGAGTCCTGGAACATATAATACTTATTTAATCTTGCATGTATGTGATCCTAGTTGTATTTTGATAACACCTATACATTTTATATCATATGATGCATCATCGATAAGAGAGATTTTTCTTGTATGACTAGAACAATATAGAGTCTAAAACCAAGATCTTCGACTGGTCATATGTTTGGTTGCTCCTAAATCAATATACCAAATATCATTGAGCTAAATTGATTGAGCATGCACAAAAAATACATGTTATTTTTCTCTAGAGTGATCATCTTTGGCAATATTGCTTTGTTGTCACATTGTTTTTCAACTTGAATCCATTGATAACTTTTTTGGTTGCTAATACATGTAAAAATTGTTTCTCTGTTGCTAGAGGTATTGTTGAGGTCTTATGCCTCTTCTAAATTATTGTTTCCCTCTATGATTTTTAAGAAGAACTTGATATTCTTCTTGTGTTATATGTGATACCTGTTGGAAAAATTTATTGCATCCATAGAATTGGGCTGTCACGCTGCAAGAATTCATTTGAAACCAATGAGCTATTACAGGCTCTAGTCAACCTGCCTCTTTATTTTGGTAAAATATTTATTGTTAGATTTAAAGGGACCAAAATGGGTAAGGAAACCCCAGTGGTAAACTTAAAGATTTTTACAAGTTTATGCACTTCCAGATTTTAGTTTTAAACTACTTTTATAAAATTGACCAAGATAGGATAACAATGTTAATTATGCCTTATGTGTAGATTGGTGCCTAGATTCATTGGGTTGTTATAGCAAATTTAATAACACCTTTAAATGAACAGAGAGAATGGAGAAAAGAATAAATTGGTGCTATTAGATTCATTCAAATATCATAATAAACCTACTAGTTAACCAATGAAATAAGCGTTCATAACACATTCAAATAATGTAATATAACATGAAGCCACACACAGAATTGAAGACAATGAACTGAAAAAAATGAAGCTAAGAATTGTATTAATTTTCAAGAAAGTTAAATGCAGAGTTGGCAGAATGTCATTTAACTCTGTATAATGTATCAATACAATGAAGAAATTTTGTTCAAATAATGTAACAAAATTCTTCTACTCTCCCATTCCAATATGGTAACAAAAAAGTCTCTAAACCTCAGGCCCAATAGATCTGGAAATAATATCAGCTTCTTGAGCACTATTCTATCAAAACCTACACAACAGAGGGGAGGAATGAGGGATGAAAAGAAGATAGACACAAAGAAAATACAATGGCACAACTACAAGGTGCTCAAGTATACCTCTTAGCAAGAATTTTCTATCTCTAAAGCTAGATGTCGATTCTGACCATGGCTACTTCTTTTATAGCCTCTAGTTCTTGATTCGGTTATTTTTGGCCTTATCTAGGTCTTGCAATTATCTCCATATCCTTTGATATTACAAAAACTCGTACAACTATCTCCCATTACCCCCTTTTGCTTGTATTATAGATTTGGCCATGACTTTTTGTTTGATTAGTTCATTGATCAGTTGACTATATTTTTGATGAGTATTCTTCCTCTGTTCCCACTTCATATTTTGGCCAACTTTCTACTTTTAAACTTTGGCCTGCTTTAGTAATACTTATTTCTTCCCCTAGAGGTGTATTTAGCTTCATTTGTAGACCACATACTCTAGTTTTCTTCATTTTTTTATCTGATAAAGTTTTCTGATCTGCTTTTCAATAAGCCTCCGCGCATTGGTATGAAAGGTTACAATAGACCTTATTGTATTCATCTATTGTGGGATTCTACTATTTTGTATGTTGATAAAGACTTTATTTTTCTCGTACATAGTAGCAAGGGAATCCACAATATTAAATAAGAATATAGCATGTCTGGCCATATATTTTTCATCATCTGGTTCGCAGTCAAACTCCTCTATTTTATTCATGATGAGATATTCTATGCTGGTAGTCTCTAGGAATTTCTCTAGTGATAGTTTGATATCTGCCATTTTTTTCTTTATGTCATTCAGTAAGGAGTTCATCTTTTCTGCATCATTATACCACTTTCCTAAGTTCCCTTCAAACAGTGATGTCTTCATGAATTCAAAGCTATTTTTTACTTCAGTGCCATCCTCTAATATCACCTCCTTATCCTGCATCTCTTCAAAATATTCAACAATTAGTAGGAGAGTGGGATACATTATTTCTAAGTCTTGCTCCTTTTGATATAGCAGGCTCCTCATATCTTGGATAGTAAATTGGATCAATCTGATATGTTGGAACATTTCTATGATTCCATCAATTATGTCCTGTATCTTAAAAGAGATTTCTCTCCTGATTTTAGAGAGACAGACTGCATAATTTATCTATTCCTTAGTTTCAGTAGGTTGTGCTTGTGTAATGGTCACTTGAGACAACTATTATTGTAAGCTATTAATCATGGATTACATTTCTATTATTTTGCTATCTTTCTCTTCCAGTTGAATCCTCAAATTCTTATTTTTCTGGAGTAGATTTTTCATAGTTTTCTCTTGCAAGGCTTTTTTCAATATGACCATGTCGTCATCTTCTCCCTATAGTGAAATATCTCCTGTGTTATCATCAATTTGGAAGGCAAAAGGTTTCTGTGGAGAAAGTATAGATATCTTTGCCATGGATGTCCTGGATATGTCTTCTTCTAATCCTACGACAGAACTTTCTCCCATGCAGCCCATTCCTGCTATCATCTACAAATCCTACTCACTGACAACATTAAAAGTTGTTTCTTCTTCTATCCTTTCTAGTGTGACCTTTATTGAAGTTAAATCCAGCTTGGGATTATTTTTTTCAGGGGTGAATAAATTCTTGTAATTTAACTTGATGTCCTTTGAATATATCTCCAAAACCACCTGCTTTCATCATGCTAATTTGTATCACTGGTGGGATATGGACTTCTTTGTCGTTGATCTTCAGAGACCTGGGGATGGCTCTTGGGGCTAACTTCCTCACACTAGTAAGGGATAACAACTTGTCAAAAATAGGAACTATAGCTTACTTCTCTAAAATTGTAAGTTCCTAGGAAGATATGATGGCAATATCTTTCTCTTTCTCTGTATTAGATCCTATAGGGGTTTCCTGGGAAGTGCTAGGTGCTACCTCTATCCTGAGGTGAGAGCTCTCAAGAACCTGAATTTGGTGCTCTACGATATCCACCATATTCACTGAAATCTCAATTTGATCAATACCTTAATATTCTATGATTTCCAGTACAACATCTTCATGAACTATCGAGGTTGCTGCAGGGAAGAGAGGGGTTGTTGCATCCACATAAATCCTTCTTATTGAGATTAAATTTGGGGGGTATTCATAGGGATTTTGAACTTGTGAATTACATATTTTTTCATAAGGGAATTTTCCCCTAACATTATGTAATTCTTCCCCCTTATCCATGGCTTCCAAGAGTTCTTCATATTGATATTTTCTATGATGAACACATGCATACTAGTGAGTTCTCAATATATCTGTGTATTTTTTAACAGGATCGTAGGGTCTCCAAGTTAATTCTTTGAAATATAGGTTTTCCAAATTGTACATGCCTTTGAACAGGGCTAGATATCCTGAAAAGATGTAATACCCAAACTTACAAGGAACGTTGAGCCAAGGGACCCTACCATGCTTCTTCACTGACCTCATTTTGGCCTCTTCTGTGACCTTTCTCACAAGTTCTAGGGCAGCTAAAGAGAAGGGACAACACATGGGTAACAACTTAGGGGGAATTTTTACCCCATAAAGTTTGATGTATGTGAAATTTTTAGAAATGAAGTAATCCCCTATTTCTTTTTCTTTGAGGAAAGCTTTGACTCCAGGTCCTATTCTCTCAGGGAGGTCACCTGTTAGGATCCAGTGAATCTCCACCATGAAATTGTCACAAAACCACCCCAAGTGAGAGTGTCCTTCATGCATCTTCCATAATTTATTTTGAACATAGGGAATCTTAGTGGCTCCCAGTATTTCTTTACTTTGGTCTCCTAACTACCCAACTAACAAGTGCATGAGGATTGAGTAGTGGGATAATGAGGGCAT
Source organism: Wollemia nobilis (assembly GCA_028583015.1). Classification (NCBI taxonomy): domain Eukaryota; kingdom Viridiplantae; phylum Streptophyta; class Pinopsida; order Araucariales; family Araucariaceae; genus Wollemia; species Wollemia nobilis. The sequence goes on from JAQPPZ010001195.1 coordinate 3,377,737, forward strand.
TTCTTTCCTTTGCTCTGAAACTGCATTTTTTAACTCTGTTAACTGTGAGTGCATTTGCCTGTTCAATTATTCTTCCTAGGCATATATGGGGGGATTTGTTATCCTGTTATTCTGTGCTACTAGGTACAAAATATTTCTCCCTACCCCACTGAGTTCTTCAACTCCCAAAATGATGTTAATCATGTCATAAAGATCTCTAAACTAGGGTTTGAATGCAATATTCCTAATGGGGAATTTATATCATACAGGCTCATATGGCTCAAAAAATATTTTGAAAGTTTCTAAATTAGTTAACCTGCAGGACTTTATTTCAATTACCTGGAGAAATAGCGATGTGTTTGAAGGCGTCAAGTTGAAGACTCTTTGGATGCACTTGGTCGTGATGCTAAACACTAGTCGGTATTTGTTGTCACGAAAAGTCTTGGTGTTCACATCATAGGCCACTATCAGCCATGTCATCAGGTCCAAAGAGTAGTATACTCTAGGACATATTAGCTTACCTATCTTGTTGTTCCATCGATTTCTCCTAGGAATACCCTGGTTTTGTGATTTTCATGCCTTGGAGAACAACTAAGCTAGCAGCCATGGGGTGCATTGCAAATTTTCCATGGTGGGCATAAAGCTCCGAATACAAGTGTTTTCAATTTTATATTGTTGGGTCGATGTGAGCTGCTTGTTTGACCCAGACTTTTTAGAGAAATCATATAGTCCCATCCTAGTAACAACTTCCCTAAGGAGCTCAAAATATGGCGACTGGTCAGTGATAAATCTCATTGCCTCTTTAGTATCTTTAGGCACGAAGGTAGCTCCCCAAGCAACCATTTCATTTTCAAAAAATACTTCAACTCATAGAAACACTCTATCTTGAGTTTTCTCTAACTTTCTGCTCACCAACACTAGTTCCTTGCTCTATGATTCCTTTACTTGAGACAACCGGTATGGCATTGACATTCAAGAGTGGGGGTTTAAGTACTTGAGGGTGGAGTGGCCTCATTGATCTCACATGGATTATCACTAATGCAGTTTCACCAATAACCTTTTGAATCTAGCCAATAAATGCATGCCATTATGTTACTTCTAAAATTAGATAGTTATGGTATGTGATATTCCTCGGCTTGTACGTCCATAGGGACTTTGGTTTATGTACTTCCAATCATTTACAACATTTTTATTGGTCATTGGACTGCACTTCCTTATGACGTGGTATTAAGAACGTGGTTGATAGTAGCTTTCACGAGAGATATTTCATAAATTTTTTGCCACCTTGGCCCTACAAAGGGGTTAGCTCAAAAACATTAATCATTGAAAATCGATCATCTCTTCGAGCGCTTGTCATTAGATCGGCTCGTAGAGGTGCACGCCCGTCAAGATTCACCAATCTACACGTTGGTTAGTTTGAAAGAGGAAATTTTGACAATGTATTAGACCCTCACCTAAAATTGATTATTTTAAAATTATTTAGTGGTTAATCACTTAAGGCGCCTAGGAAAAACATTTACCAATTTAAAATCTATGGACCAAGGATAACGCTTACGTCAGATCTAGCTCACCGTGTGTGCTGCTGTCGAGATCCCAAAATCTGCATGGTTGTTAGTCCAATGGTATACATATTAATGCATTATTAATTTGATTAATCTTGAGCATTAGGTTGAAAAATTTAGGTTTAGCAATAAATTGATTTAAAAAACTTAGGCCTAAGCTTTATAACTCTCGATTGTGCTCATTATCATCAAAGGAAAAAATAACTATTAATGCATTAAGACCACATATAATATGGATTAATTAAAATTTATTGGTGATTAAAGCTTTTACTAGTTTTCAATTAAACCTCAAGCACTTTAAAGTTCAATTATCTCTCCAAGCGCTCACCATTAGATCAAATGATGGATGCGTGTACTCGTTGAATTATTTAGATATGCACACGGGTTAACCGAAAAGAAGGGGGTCATTATCAATGTATTAGACCATCATTAATCATGATTATGCATGAATATTAACTCTTAATAAAAGTATTTGATTTAATATCTGATCATACCTTTCGTATTAACCTTAGGGTGACTTTGAGAGCGCACTACCGTTGGATTTGGGTGGGAGTGAGCGCTATCGTCAAGATCTGAGAAGCTATGCACTTTTTACCTGAAGGGGGAGCTATTTATTATGCAATTAGGACCCTTGTTAATCATAATTAGCTTTAATTTAATTCTACTTTGAACTTAGTTTATGGAGATTTGATTGTTATTGACTTGACCACTTAAGCGAGCATGCATCATTGGATCAAATGGGGACCGCACACTGTCGTTTAGATCTGCAAGGTGTGCGCTAGTTATCTTCATGATTTATCATGAGGTTGATTTTAAACCCACATTAATTAAATGGCTAATCAAGGTTTTACCGATGTTGACCAGCTTTAAAATTTGACCTCTTAAAGACTTCGCACATTCGGGAGCGTGCATCTTTGGATTAACAAAGATTCATGCGCACTCATCCAAATCAGAAAAGCTATAAGTCTTTTAACACATGATTGAATATTTAAAACATTTTATAAACATTAGATTATTAATGCTAAGCTCGGTTAACCTTTGATTACTTTGACAAGCGCCTACCGTCAGATCAAGATAGGATCAAGTGTTGTCATCAAGATGACCGAACTTGCTTGTTGTTTACCTAAAAGGGGCACACACCCTTGCTTTAATTTTTGTGAAACCTTAGGTTATGATCATTATTAGAATTTGACCTTTAATGCTTAGAAAAATTAGCGAGCGTGCTCCATCGGATTAACCATGGATCGAGCGCTGCCATTCAGATCATTTTATTTACCTGATATTTAACCAAAGGGGCGCATGACCCTCACTTTGAGTTTATTATATTTTATAAGCCTTAGAATTTATGTTATGCAAATTTTGACCATGAAAAAACTGATTTAACTAGTGAGTTGCTTGCGAGCACACATTCGTCCAGATCTTGAGGATTCGTGCCCGTCTGTTCATATTGAAAGAGTTACATGAGTTTTACCATAAAGGGGGTGCACACCCTCATTTGACCATTTAATTTCTATTCGACCTTAGGATTTAGCAAAATTATTTCTTTCCAATTAGGGCCAAAATTTTTAATTAATTTTCTTAGGGACCTGAGGACTTGAGGGACATTCTTAGTGAATATTTTATTTCCTAGGATTAATGTCTTTTCATAATAGAGGAAATTTCAACGGTTGTTTCACTTAATGACCAAAAGGTATTCAACTTAAAAATTCTTGGCTACAACTTTAAATCTGATTTATCCTTATTGCTTAGGAAAATACAGACCTTTTATAACGACTCTTAAGGGCAAAAATTAAAGACCAAATTTTGAGAAGTTTAAATGCAATAGAGACACCTAGGTGTTGTAGGTGAGTTGGAGAGGAGAGGACAATCCTCCAAGGGAGGTCCCAGGTTCAAATCTCCACCCTACCAAAAAGCTGAATTGGGTATCCAAAATCCAATTGATACTGTTGGTTCGGGCAGGGTCGGGTGCGACTCCCGGGTGACTTTGACGGTGTAGAACCCCCTGTTCATGGTCTCTCAGACCAAGGCAGCCCCCCAAGGGGTTTTTTGCTTAAAAAAAAAAAGAATGCAACAGAGACCAACAATTTGGGTGAAAGCTTTGAAACCAAAAATTTAAATTTGGGGGTATCTGATGTTGAGTCAATTTTTGCTCCAACATAGGCTCTGATTGGGACAATATGGTTAAAACCTGAAGCACCTGAGGATTTTAGAATATCCTAGTTTTATTACAAGATTTAGACCTAAAAACAAACTGTTAAACCTGATTAGAAACAAAAACATAAAAGTTCTAAAATGAAAAGATACGATAAAGAAACAATATACATGATCTTAAAACAATAGAGTACCCAATAACTATTATTCTCTTCAGTCAATTTAGATCAAAGGATCAGAATTTTAAGATCAGATGCGCCTTTTAATATATTGTTATGATTGTTCAACAAGGTCTTAGGATATGATTATACATAATTTATCAAAGTTACTTGTTCCATCATGCCTTGGCCTAAGTGTGTGTTAGTGCATTAATTTTGATTTCTTGATCTTCCAAAACTTTATCATGTTTGGACAATGATTAAGCCTATTAGGTAATTTCATTCTTAAATATTTGCACCATTTGTAGGGCTCCACTACTAGTTAAGCATCTATATCCCCAGTGGATATGTTATTGATCCCATTTGGTTTTACTCTACTGCTAGTCAAGCGTCTATAGCCCCAGTAGAGGTTTTCCAAGATATCTCAGATACTAAATCAATTTGCATTATAAATGGTTTTCCTTCTCTTTTTGAGAAATATTTTGATGAATGCAAATTGTGCAATGAGAGTGTTTTTAGAGTTGAGGATCAGTTTCTGGCTAAAGGATTGAGTGTAATGATTTTTGGCTTAATAATTTTACCAAAGATAATTTTGTCCTTTGGACCCTGAAATTTGTTTTAGTATTGTTTGCAATGTGAGGCTTTGTCATGATGGACCAACAACTCTGATTTTACTCTGTTTTATCTTATACCATATGACAATTGCATAAACATTCAAATTTGTAAATTGTAAGCAACATCAAATTCTAAAATATATTTCCTCTTCTCCTACTTGTCTTAGAGAGATAAACAGTCTCCTACCTTATAACAAAATGAGAAAACAATACAAACTAAACAACAAAAAACAAAACAAAACAACACAACAATATGGAAACTATTTCATGGTGATTGACAAAACACAACATTCTGACAAAGAATACAACTCTATTTTTTATTATTATATATATATTTTATTAGGGCATTTCCTCCCTCTTGACCCCATTGTAGGGGTTGTAAATCTTGAGATGTAGACCATTTATAGGAATCTTCATCAATTCCCCTTCTAAGGTTTGCAACCTATAAGTATTTTGACCAATAATTTGAACTATCTGATATGGACCAAGCCATTTAGATTCAAGCTTTCCTTTCTCACCATGTCTGACATTTTTAGGATCCCAGTAGATTACTATGTCTTCTTCAAAGAAGGTCTACCATTCAACTCCGAAATTTTTCCTCTTCCCTTCCTTCAATGCTTGATTGTGTGCCTTATCTCCTCTATATGTAGACTCTCTACGTAAATATGTGATTTGCCTAAATAGTTGTTAGGGTTTTAACAACTTTGACTCATGCACATGCAAGTTCCTTTGCACCTCCTCAAATTTTTCTTGTTGTGTTGGTGCCAATAGTTAGTGTGAACCCTCCTACTTGGTGTGCATGTTTTCTAGTATTTTCAAACTGTGATGCTTCTAATTTGTGGTGCAATATTCAATTTAGTGTTATCTTCCATGTATCTGAATGTAATGTAATAATGGTCCTCCGTGTGCTATCAATGTATCTTCTTGCTGGCACTCTACCTAAATTCCTATTGCACCTTAGGTAACACTGGTAAACCTTTTGATGAGCGTTGTCTTCCTCTTAATGGCACTCCACCTGAGTATAGTGCAGTTCCTCCTAGAACTCCTTTTGTAGTGCTTCTAATGCTTCTAAACCTCAAATGGTCAATGAGCCAATCCTCTCCCTCACATGGAAAATGATGCCAAGTGTTCTATCGACTCATCTAAAATAACTTGTTTGTAATGACTATTAGGATTTAAAACCAACATGTCTGCCTTCACTATTTGATAACACCTTCTCCTTAGGTGCTTTGTGTGTAGGTTTTATCTTTGGAACCAAAGAAACGACTATCCACCCAACAATTGTGAATGTAACATCTCCTTAGATAACGGTTCATTATTGAAACTATAACGAATGCATGCAATACATGTGATAAAACTATAATGGCTATAAGATGAATGCTCTATCAGGTTTTGCAAATGTCTTCTTCACTACTATATGAAATGTAATTATATTACAATTCCTTCTTTTGTAATGCCTCATATGAAATGGATCCTGTAGCTAAATATACATCAATGATGCATCCTTAGGCTGAGTTAATTGAGTAGCTTTCAATGCTTTGACTAAGATTATGATCTTCTTCCTCATTGGATCTAAAAATATCAATCTAAAATTTGTGTTGTTTGAAACAGTTCTCTCTCTCTTGAAGCTTTTTTTGTGCACTTTGATGCTATGCACTATTGTCGTGATCTCCTCATTTATGATGTTTATCCTTAATGGTATCCTTCAGACCTAAACAATACTAATGGTGAGTATGTAACTTGATTCTCCTGTGTTATTCAGTTCTAGGTTGTGTGAACTCCTCCAAGGTGAACTGAGCTCCTCCTATTACGGTGTGAATACACTACAACTATGCTTCCTCTATGGGATATGTTGGATTTGTAACTAGTATTTCTTTGGCGAACTACTATTTCCTTAAGTTTCCAACTAAGTGCATGCTTTGGCCAGTAGAATGGCAATGAATAAATTTCTTCTCCTCCTCATTCGACTGGTGCTAGTTGCTACTATTATGTGGGTAGAATTTAGGTCCTATGTTAGTGCCCAACGATGTTGTTGTTACCTTTTATTGCGTTGCTTGGGAAAGACCTCACTATACCTTGTTACCTCTACCTTCACAAAAGGCTTTTGAACGCTTGATGTACAAGGTAACTTTAGATTTGCTATTGATTTCCTTTAGCTTAATAGTTCTAATGCTAATCTCTTATGAAGTCTAAAGCAATATTTTGCTTTCTCTATATGACTTCTTAAAACAATATCTGATTAGCTCATATATAAATGTGCAGGTTATACTCCTTGTGAAAACTACTTTCTGCACTTCCTTGAAGACTTAAGCTAGAAACCTTTTAATGCAACTTTTGAACCCAAAATTTGGTGCTTAATAAACTTAATATTGAACCAACTATAAGTGTTCAAATAATGAACCTTTAGCACCAAAGTTGCATACCTTTTTTAAACTCGATTTGGTGGTGGATTTCTTGGTGATTTGGATCACCTCAATGCTACCTCATTTTGATGAAATTGTAGCTCTACCTTGTTGTCCAAAATAGTTCTTTACCTCACCAATTTGTAGCTTTGAAACTCCTCTAATCTTGATGCCTAAAATTATGATTTGATGGTTTCAACTCTCCTCTAAGTTGCTCTATGGGAAGAAGCTATTAACAATGTCCTCTTGTTGTTATTAAAGCTCTAAAATTATGCAACAAACTCCTTCCAATGCTAGAAATATTTTGCTTTGAGTTCTCCTCACTTTCTCTTGTAGTTCTCTCTGTTTCCTTTCAATCTACCATGTGCTCTGATACCATTGTTAGCTTTTGATGAGATATATAATGAAGGAAATGCAACCACATGTAAAGAAATAAGAAAGCAATGTTATTTCTATGATAATGACTAACTAATAAGCATGTAAATAGCATGATAAACTTCTAAAACAACTCATGCAATAGCCATTAATGAAACCTCATGAAAATATGAAACTTGATACAATATGTGAAGCTCTCTCTACTACTACACTACTGCATGTTATGGATAATGCATGCTTCATTACTGATTACAATGCTAAGTCACAAATATATACTAGTATGTGACTCTTCACTTTTCTACCCTAAGGACACATGTGCATTCTACATGATAGACACTTGTGCACATGCACACCTAACTAAGGAAACTTGTTATTTCTATTCTAAGGACTCATGTACATGTGGAAAACATGCACATTTACATCATTGCACATTCTAACACTTGTGCATTTATTACTTCTTCCCCAAGTAACCACTTAACCTAAGATAAACTCCTAATATAATAATGTACCAAAGGTGGTACATTGACATGTACCAAATAATGTAATATGCTCTAACAAAATTCTTGCTCCATGGTATTAAAAATATTTCATCTTTACCTTTGAAACTAGGGGTCTCCATCCATTATTTTATCCCTTATTTTTAAACTAGAAAAGATAATGAGTAAAAATACTTTTGAAATAAAATTCATGGAGTAAATTCAATCCCCTTTTCCACCTGATCCAATTTTGAATCTCATAAAAACTTGTCCAATATCCATAGAACTTGTATATTAACCCTCTATTTTTAAGAACCATTATATCATGCTCAATTATCTCATCCTTGATAATCACTTCTAGTGTAGTATTTGCTACCTAGATAGGGTTTGCCATAGATTTTATCTTCCTCTTATCATCAACTAGGGCATCCATACTTCCAACTAAGGCATCCTTACTTTTGACTAGAGCATCTTTACTTTTCGTAAGGACTTTCAAAACTAACTTTCTTACCATGTTATCTAGGTTTTCTTCACATGAATATTTTAGTTTTTGAGTTTCTTCTAAGATCTAAAACATTAAGAAGTGGCACTTGCTCCTTGAACGCACTTTGTTTTCTACTTCCTGCTCATGCTTCCTACTTATTCCCAGCTTGCACTCACTCCTAGTTCTCTTTTTGATAACATATTTTGTGCCCTCCTTATCTTGCCTAATATTTGAAAAAAATATTTTTAAAATAATATTAATTGCTTCCTTCTTGATATCATCTTCTTCCTCAATATGTCTTCCAATTGGAGTTAAAATATTAATTGCTTCCTTCCTGATATATTCTTCTTCCTCAATATGTCTTCCATATGAAGTTAAAATATTTTTGATGCAATGAAAATAAAAACTTGTTTTTCTTGTAGCATTTGTTTTGAAATTTCTATCTCCTTCCTTTAGCCATTTCTCCCTAAATTTTTAGAACTATTAACTCTTTTTTCAATGCATCGTTATAATTATAAAGTAATTGTTTTCTTGCACATATGAATCCTGGTCCATTCCATTATTTTCTACTACCTCTTGCAATTTTTTGAGTTTGGATTTAATTTTTTTCTTTCCTTTTAAAAAGTTACCAAAATATTTGTCATTCTAAATCGTCATTTGTTCCTTTAAATATTTCATATTTTGAACAAACCTATATATACATGATCCTTCAAAATTTGCTTCATCCCACCATAACATAACCATATGGAAGAAATCAAGGACTTGAAGCCACATAAACCAAAACTGAAAGGGCTTTGGATGACCAATATTAGGTAAATTACAAGTAAAAGGAATGGGTTTGTGATCTAATCCTACTCATAATAAAATATTTGAAGAGACTATATACTCTGTTTTTAATTGTTTTGGATAACAAGAATCTATCTGACCTTTCGGCTATACGAATTTATCCAATGCATATATTATCCTATGTATATTGAAAAATTGAAGGAATAATGGTTGATTCGAGTGAACTATAATGACATTTGCCATTTAATGATGCAAAGGGTTTTTTTCACTTTCTTTAGAGTGGAAAAGCCTTGACTTGATCAACTTCTACCATGATATGATCTCCTTGTTTCATATTGAAGTTTGTCTCATACCTAAAATTTTCCATATTTTTCTCCATCATTTTCACTTTTTAATTTCTTGCCATGCATCCGGTCTCATAACATTGCAACATCAAAAATGTAATATTTTCATAGTCCACTTGTCGATTCCATTCTCTTGATTCAAATTTAATCTTAATGGAATGTGGTAAAGGTTTTGAAATATCCATGGCAACACATATTTGAGTGTATACAACATGCTTTCTCTCCTTAATAGTTGGTCCATCTTGGATGAAATCCCTTAGAGTATTGACGATATTCTTCAAAACCTCCTTATTGATGAGTTGATGATAAGGAAGAAGTATTTTAATATATCCATAAAAAAATTCTCACTCTATGGTTTTAAATATAATGCATCTTTACCTCTAAACCAAGGGCCATAATCCATTATTTTACTTATTTTTTAAACATGAGAAGATAATGAGGAAAAATCCTTTCAAAAGAAAAGTCATGGAGTAACTTGAATTCAATCCCCACTTCCACTTGATCCAATTTTGAATCTCATAAAATCTGACTAGTATCCATGGAAGTTACATATTAACCCTTTGGTTTTAAGTATCATTATATCATGCTCAATCATATCACCCTTGTAGTGTCATATTTGCTACTTGGATGAGGTTTGCCATAGATTCACTCTTCCTCTTATCGCTAAGTAGGGCATCCATATTTCCAACTAAGACATCCTTACTTTCAATAAGAACTTTCAAAAATGACTTTCCTGTATGTTACTTAATTTTTCTTCACATGAAGCCTTTAGTTTTTTAGTGTCTTTTAAGATCTAGAACAAGAAGAACTAGTGCTCACTCTTGACTTGTATTTTTCTTTCTACTCATGCTTTTTGTTCATACCTATAACACTTGGTTATTTTATAAAACAAAAAAAATTAAAGCTTCGTCTCAATTCACACTCACTCCTATTTTAACCTTTACTTTTATTTTAAAATTATATATATATATATATATATATATATATATATATATATATATATATATATATAAACTTGTAACATGTTAATCATATACAAAGAACATATTCATAACTCGTATTGTTAAAAAACATAAGTTATTTTAGAATCATGAAAATATTGTTTCTCAATTATTATCAATTACTTTTAAAAAATAAAAATAAAAATAAGTCTATGCTTTTTTCTTTTGTTGGAGAACAAGAGGTTGTACTAAGGTCCCCACAGCCCTGACAAATCAAAACTCTCTCCTTTAGAGCTTGAGAGTTTACAAAAAAATTCAATTCTCATCTCAATTGAGATGCTATAGCTAGATACCTACATTTTTTATAAAATGTCTTAATTCTTGTTTTTTGTTTTCTGGATCTTCTTCAATTTTTTGTGTGAATACAAATATTTCAAAATTTAGCGTCCTTCTTGACATTTTTGTACAACCTTCACAATATCAAAACTCCACCTCTAATATATACACATTGCATATTAGTAGAGTAATATTTTATTTATAAAACATCGCACTATCATAGTCCACTTTACCAGATCTGGATTGCTAGTTTCCTTCATTAAGCATAACTGCAACCACAAAAATTGTATTAAATAGTTTATATGAAAACACATTAATATTATAAAATAAAACAAATATGTATATGTTTAATAAGTTATATGTGGGTTATGAGAGGATCAATACCCCTCATAAAAACCTGTGTAAACTCATTAAAAAAATAAGTTATATGTGGCTTCTATTGGAGGCCACTCCTATCAAAATACCAAAATATTACATTTGATGCAACATACCTTTTTATCACAATTTTTTCATTTTTATTTCTTTTAAATATATTTTTCAACTTTCTTGAAGTGCTATGTTTCCACAATGAGCTCCTTGACACCATTTTTATTAAGAGATAAAGTCTCACTTGGCCAGTTGCCTTCTAAAATTTGAATTTCACCGGGATGAAGATCAACACCGCAATTCACTAATTTATATAATACCTGATTTCCTTATCTATAAATATGCTCACACTTCTAATACATTGCCTCTAGTAATAGATGAAAAACATCAAAAATAATATTATTTTTTTATCTACTCTCCACATCCATTTTTGTTAATACCACTAATGATAATTTATGAATCCCCCTCAATTGCAATATATCATTTTTCTATTACAAAATTTAATCCCTGTAAGAAGTTCCCTAACCTCTACATAGTTGTTAGTTGAAGTTCCATATGATTTTGAATAAGTGAGAAGAATTTTGCCTTCACTATTTTTAAAAACACCACCTCCACTAGCTTTTCCTAGATTTCCTTTAGAAGCACCATCAAAATTAATTTTGATAAACCCAATTTTTGGATATTTTCATTTTACCATAGATTGAAGTAGATCATTTGTTTTAATTTTGTTGTCACGGATGACTCTTCCATGTATGTTCAAATTCTATAGCCAAGTTGTTTGCACCTCTTTTTTAGCAATTGAGACTTCCCATGATGAACACCATATTTGTAGACATTTTGCAAGAGAGGCAATAATATGGTTCCATACTTGGGCATTTTTTGAGATTCCTTTCAAGCCATAAATTCCAACAAATAATGGTAGGGCTAATTCTCCAAAGAATACATAATGCTTTAGCTTTGAAATAATTAATCCAACATTTTATCAACTCTTTCGATGTTGGTGGAGCTACCCAATATAATTTCATAAATTAAAAAAAAATAACCCTAAATGGTGTGAGCAAACGAACAATGAAGAATTAAATGGTACAATGTTTCTAAATCCTTCTCGTACAAGGCACATCTGAAGGGTCCATGATATCCTCTTCTTTGTAGACTCTCTCCTGTAATAATCTTACTTTGAATTGTTAACCAAAGAAATGTTGAGGCCTTAGGGAGAGCTTCTAATGACCAAAAATTCTTCCAAGGAAAATTTTTGGGAGAAGAAAATTTTGATTGTTTTAAATCCTCATATCCCAACTTGATTCAGTATCCACCATCCTTTGATAAATTCCAAACCAACTCATCCTTTCATGTCGAAATGGTAAATAAAATTGTTGAAGCATCTTTTGAAGTCCATTTGCACTTTGTTTGAGTTCCTCTCCTTCAACTAGGCTACTAAAAGAAACCCATGATCTGGAGCTTACATACGAGGCATGCTTGAGCCAATGGTTACCATTTTGAGTTAGATATAAGAGGATAAGGCTTCAACCAAGCATCAGACCAAAAATTTGCATAACTCTCCTCATTGAATGACTATCTAATATATTTCGTTATCAATTGCAAACTCTCTAATATGAAGTTCCATGTTGATGATCCTTTTGGTAAATTTATTTTCCTAAATATTTTCATTGCATCAAGAGAACCTATATTTTTGAAGTAATATTTTTTCCCAATTCTTTCCTTGGTATGAATAATCTCCATCCAATCTTTGCTCCTAATGCCAAATTTATAAGTCTACAATTCTGCAAGCCCACTTCTCCAATATTCTTTCCTTTGCAAACCCTATCCCATTTAAAAGGAAACCTAAATTTTTCCTCACAATATTTTCATAGAAAGACCCATTGAATTTTATCAATTTCTGATGCAATACCTACTAGTAGTCCTTGAAAGTAACATCATATAAATAGGATGGATTGCAATGTAGTCTTTATGACTTACCTTTCCAACCTACAAAGAAAGCTTTCATTCTATCCAAAAAAAATATCCAAAGCTCCTTTTTATTTTCTTTATCAGGCAAAGGAATACCCAAGTAGGTTGATGGGAAAGTTTCAATTTTAAACCCTAAAATATTCACAATAATTTGTTGTAAACCTAGGAAAATATTAATGAAAAAATCTTAGATTTTGTAGTATTTACCAACTATATAGTAGCCTTCTCATAGCATGATAATATTGATTTAAACTCCATGGCCTCACTAATTGAGGGATGTCCCAAAAGAAAAGTATCATCAAAAAATTGGAGATGATATTTGGAGGGACCATTTTTTGCAACTTGAATACCCTTGATTTTCCTTCCATTTTTTCCTTTGAAAATGATCTCCCTAATGCTTCAACTAGAATAATGAATAGATAAGGAGAAAGTGGATCACCTTGATGAAGTCCACAAGATGACTTGAAGTAACCAACAAGAGAACCATTGATCAAAACAAAAAAATTGCAGTGCTATAACAACATTTAATCCACTCACACCAAATATAATCAAAGGCAAACTTTCTAAGAATAAAATGTAGAAAATTCTAAGAAAACCTATCATATGCTTTGTTCATATATAATTTCAAAAGCATACCTAGTTTTTCATGGAATGAAGAGAATGCATGGATTCTTGTGAAACAATTATACCATCAAGCATTTGTTTACCATAAATAAAGCCACATTGTTACTTTGATACAAGATACATTAGGATGCCCCTCAACCTTGTTTGCCATAATTTTTGAAATGATCTTATAAATCATATTACAAAGGCTTATTGGATGAAAATTATCAAAATATTTTGTTGCCTTTCTTGGGAACCAAGGTAATAAAAGTAGCATTGATCTCACTTATTATAGCCTTCCTTTTTTGGACCTCTTCAACTACAACTAACATATCATTTTTCCCAAAAAAATGAAAGAAAATTGCAGGAAATCCATTGGGACCAGGTGCCTTGTTAGGATGGAAAGAGAAAACTGCTTCATGGATCTCCTCCATGGATATATTCTTCATCAATATTTCATTTTTCCTTGAGTGATAATTGATGTAATAAAATGTAGAATTTTTTCTTGTGCCTCCTTATCTTGACTAGAATCTAACAAAATATGTTTGAAATAATTAATTGCTTCCTTCCTTATATCTTCTTCGTCCTCAATATTTCTTCCATATGGAGTTATAATATTTTTTATATGACAAAAAAAAAGTGTTTTGGTTGTAGCATGATTTTTTTTGTATTTCTATCTCTTCCTTGAGCCATTTTCCCTCTAGATTTTTTGAAACAATATGACTCCTTTTTCAATGCATTATGATAATCAGAAAGTAATTATTTTTCTTTCACATAAGAATCCTGATATATTCCATTAATTTCTACTATCTCTTGTAAATTTTTGAACTTGGATTCAATTTCTTTCTTTTATTTAAAAATGTTACCAAAATATTTGGCATTTCATATCTTCATTTGATCCTTTAAATATTTCAACTTTTGAACAAACCTATACATACATGATCCTTCAAATTTTGGTTCATTCCACCATAACATAACCATCTGGAGAAGATCAGGGTCTTGGAACCACATAGACTAGAAGCGAAATGGCTTTATATGACCATTATTAGGTACCTCACAAGTCAAAAGAATGGGTTTGTAATATGATCCTACTCGTAATAAAATATTTGAAGAGATTGTATACTTTGTTTGCAACCATTTATTGGATAACAAGAATCTATCCAGTCTTTCTACTATATAATTTTACCCAATGTGTCTATTATCCCATGTATATTGAAAGCTTGAGGGACTAACATCCCAAAGGTCATTTGAATTGACAAATAAAGCAAAATATTGCATTAATTTAGACAATATTGGAATGCCACCCTTCTTTTCCAAAGGAGATAGAACACTATTAAAATCACCCCCAAGAATCCATAGATCACAATGAATTATCATTGTATTTGACAAAAATATGCTAATATCCTTCCAACATCTTTCATGAGGAGTAACTATAGTTGGATCATATATATTTATAACCCCGACTTTGATGTTTTCCTCTTTCCTACAAAATAATCTAGCAACCCAATTACTTTTTGCTTCTAATAGTTGTCCATCCCATTTGTATTTTTTCCATATTATTGCAATACCACCTAAAGCTACTATAGACGAAACAAATAAACAATCATTCATCTTTTAAATCTTCTTAAAAGCATCCTTACATTCTTCACTGCTTAATTTTGTTTCTTGTATTAAAATAAACTCATGACTATAATAACCTATAATTTCTTAATAACTTTTTTTTAGGGGTTTTATTCATACCCCTAATATTCCATGATATCATTTTTATCATAAAAACTTTTTATATTTATTAGTGGGCTTAGCCCCACTTCTTGTTAACACCTATGATATTTTTATTTGGCTTCCGAGATCAATATCCTTTTGCTTTTATTTTTATCTTTGTTCCTACTTTGATGGCCTTCCTCTCCTTCTTCCCGATGGAAAAAATATTAATTCATTCATTGAGGTAAGAGCCTATTTAATACATGCTTTAGGGTTACAAATTGGAAGATCGATACTCCCAATTTAGGAGATCATTACATGCAAGAAATATTAAAATAATATTCTAGCTAATAATGTAGTAAAATATCCTAACATTCCCCTTGATTACATTATTTGGATTAGGAAATATTAGGACCACCCTTACTTTAGAGGATTCTAGGCTCTTGCTCTTGGCTTTGCCTTTGGCTCTTACTCTGGATTTTCTCTTGCTCTTGGCCCTGGCTCTTCCTCTAGTTGCTTTGGTTCTGTCTGCTCTAGCTCTTGCTTAGTTAAATACCTCTAGTGTTTGAGAATATTACATTATTTGGTACATACCAATGTACCTCCTTGGTATAACCTTGTAAAATTTATATTAGGGTTGTATCCTAGATTAGTGTGAGTAAATATTTTATGTAATGTAATAATGTGCAAGTAATGCACAAGTGTCATGTAAATAAGTGTGCAAGTGTTATGTGTGTAAATGTGCATAAATGTCTCATGTGTATGCAAGTGTCAAATAGAGAAGTCGAGTTATGGGACTTGGCATAAGGAAAGGAAGAGTCAAGTAACCAAAGATTCATCCTACAATGGCTATATATTACTCCATAGAGAGGCATAGAGAGATATATTGAACACACCTTACATAACCTACATTGTATACATAGAGAGCATTGTGATTATCATTGTATGAGATTTTTGTGATACATTTGTAACATGAAGAGGAGTAATCTATATTGCATACATTTGAGCAACTAATATTGTAAGTCTTGTTATATTGTATGATTCAGGATATTTATATTCATATTGCAGCTTATTAATGAATGATATTTAATTATTATTAGCCTTGATATTTATATATTGGTTGGCTCATATTATTTTGTTACATTATTATTTGATCATATTATATTGTGCTTATCATATATCTGATCCTATGAATATTAGCTTGTGAGATTTACATTAGTATTAAGGCTTAAAAATCCATCAGTGGTATCAAAGCTACATGCAAGTAGTTTCTTGTACAGGATTTGTTTAGCTGCAAAAATCAATTTTTGTCTAGTGTGAAAAAATTGGTTAGAGTTTATCTACTTTAAAGGGAGTTAGACGTGGACTCTATTGGAACAGTTGAAGTAAGCAACAAATCTAGGGTATTTCCATAGTTGCATAAATAGCTAGTGAAGACTAGGACTCAACTAGGGTCTTTCCACTAGGTTGAAGGATAACCAGTGAAGACTAGGACCCATATTTGAGTGAATCAACTTGAAGATAGTTGATTATTCAGGGAAATATCCAACCCTAACATTGATAGGAAAATTTTAGGGATAAAAATCCCTTGACATTGATATTATCTAAAAGAAGGAGAATAAGTATTGATTGATTGAGGCAAAACCAACTCAAGAGAAAGTTGGTCATTCAGGAAAGAGCCATCCTAACATTGATAAGGTTTTCAAGGACAAAAAAATTCTTGGTAACTGGTTTCTATCAAGAAAGTTGAAGAAGTTGGTACAATCAAGCTATCTTGTTTGGAGCATTAGGGAAGTTTATAGTCACCTTGACATTATTGGGTTCTCTAGTAAGGAGGAGAATCATTATTGGAGTTCTTAGGATCAACCTAAGACATTGTTGCAGTAAATATTGATCTTCAAAGAAGTGAGAAGCTTCCTACAATAGATAGAGAAGACTTTCATCTTCAAGTGCAAGAAGAAGCAGAAAGCTTTCATCAAATAGGGTTTGATACAAGTTTTATGCTATTAAAGTTTTAGGTCTTGAAGAAAAAGACCTTGACAAGATTTCAAGTCATATAGACCTTGACAATTGGTCCAAGATAAGAGGCCAATATTAAAAGGATATAGACTCTTCAAATAAAGAAGTCTAAAGTGATGATTTGAGTTTAGAGAACCAGAGGATAAAGACCCTTCAGAGAAAGAGGTCTATAGTAAATATTTGAGGCCCTTATTAGTAAAGAGAAGAGGTCTTGATAAGATAAGTTAAATAAAGGATAAAGACCCAAGAGGTCATGAAGGAGACCCTTTGAAAAAGGTCTTATTGAAGAAAGAAAAATCCCCTTATTAAGGAGAGAAAGAGGCTTGAATATAAGAGAAATAAAGTTATTAGATAAAGGCTCGAGGTTAGATAAGTAAAGGCTAGAGGCATAGAGAACTAGCACAAAATTGGAAAGAAGGTACAAGGTGGCAAAAGAAGACTTAGGAAAGGAATCCTAAAATACTCACCAAGATTTGTAAAAAAAACAAAGTAGTATAAAGAATGAACATGGTAGAATTCTAGGCGACAACTATCTAGAAAATTACAGTAGAAGGAATCATAGCCATCATAAAATCTGAATGCATCTACATTGAAGGAAAGTTAAATGTCTATGTTTGTAGCAATATGTAGATGGCAGTGAATTAAAACATTATTATTAAAGTTTTTAAGTTTGAGGTGCAAGAATATTTAAGTAGCGAACGTCGAGCACCAAGCATAATCAAACTTGCAACTAAAAGAGAAGTTAATGCAATCAAAATTTTTATGAAAAATAAAGAGCCTTTCGCATTCTAAGAGGAAGCTACATACATGAAAGCACATACACAAAGAGTTGAATGCACAAGGAAGTGAAGCGCCAAATTCACAAAGAAGTGAAGCACCAACAAAGATTTGAATGCACAAGGAAGTGAAGCGCAAATGAAGAGCCAAATGCATAGGGAAGTGAAGCACCAACAAAGAGCCAAATGCACAGGGAAGTGAAATGTTAAATAACAACAGTCAGAGAAGAGCCAAATTATCTCCAAAGTTACAACAATTATTGAAACACCTAAGGACTAGCTAGAAGAGAAGCGAAGGAACAACAAGCAAAACACCAAAGGAAAACATCAAAAAAATGTTGAAATATTAGAAAATAAAATAAGAGTAATGTCAAAAATCATTCTCCAGCCAGAGTAATGTAAGGCAAAAAAATATAATGCTTTCATCTAACGTTTTGAAGAACATAATGCTAAGTGCACGGGTAGGAGAATACAATGTCTCTCTGATGTCTCGAAGGGGAGAAAGCCAAACATTTTGCCAAGGCAGAATATGAAGTGAAATGATTCAAAGTTGAAAGCATAGAGTACCTACAAAGATCATTTGCATGAGTGGAAAGGTGGAATATCAAAGCCATTCAAGTGCAATTCGAGAGTGCAGGTGAAACATTCAAGTGTGCGCCTCTTGAAGGTAATTTTTAAATTTTAGGGTTTTTCAAAAGGCACATAAGGAGTGATAAGGTTTTGCATTTAATATTTGATATTTTATAAAGGTTAATTGTTAAGGTTAAGGAGAAATAAGGATTAATTGAGTTTGGAGCAATTAATCAAATTTCTATAGGTTAGAGTAATAAGTAAAGTTTTTAGAGCAATTAAGTGCTAATGTACCTCTTTAGTATAACTTTGTAAATATTAGATTACGGTTGTGTCCGATATTAGAGTGTGAGTAAATATTTTATGTAATGTAATAATGTGCAGGAAATGCACAAGTGTCATGTAAATAAGTGTGCAAGTGTTATGATCAAATGGCATTAGCTCAATTGGTTAGATTCCTCAACGTTAAAAAGGAGATCCAGGTTCAAATCTTGTCAAGTGATACACGAAAAATACCCAAACTTTGTTGTAATACCACTATGTGATGATGATGTAATATGGGTGGGCCCGTTTCAATTCCATATAACCAATTAAAAAAAAGTGTGCAAGTCTTGTGTGTAAATGTGCACAAGTGTCTCATATGTAAGTGTGCACAAGTGTCTTTAGATTAGAGTGTGTAATGTGAAGAGTCATGTTCAAGTGTCCATACAAGATAGTGTCATGTGTATGCAAGTATCAAGTAGAGAAGCCAAGAGTCATGAGACTTGGCATAAGGAAAGGAAGAATCAAGTAACCAAAGAGTCATCCTACAATGGCTATATATTACTCCATAGAGAGGCATAGAGAGATATAGCGAACATAGCTTACATAGCCTACATTGTCTACATAGAGAGCATTGTGATTATCATTGTATGAGAGTTTTATGATACATTTGTAACAAAAATAGGAGTAATACAGATTGCATACATTTGAGCAACTAATATTGTAAGTCTTGTTATATTGTATGATTCAAGCTATTTACATTCATATTGCAGCTTATTAATGAATGTTATTTGATATATTATTAGCCTTGATATATACATATTAGTTGGCTCATATTATTTGTTACATTATTATTTGATCATATTATATTGTGGCTATCATATATTTGATCCTATGAATATTATCATGTGAGATTTACATTAATATTAAGGCTTCAAAGGCCGTCATATGGGTTTCTTACCTCTAGGTTTGTTCTCTTCCAATAAATTCTCTACAAAGGAAACTTATTGGTTTACGTGGTCCTGCTCACAAATGTTTTAGAACTTGTTGGTTTGTGTGGCCTTGCTCACAAATGTTTTTGGAACTTGTTGGTTTACATGGTCTTGCGCACAAATTTTTTGAACTTGTTGGTTTGGATTGGCCTCTAGGTCTAAGCATATCAAGTACTCTTAGAGTACTTAAGCAATAGTGGGATTGGCCTCACTTTGCTTCTTCAACTATGAGTGTCCTTATGGTAACCTTCTCATCCTATCAAAATGCATGGATAACTAGTCATTGCAACCTCTAGGTATAATAGAGTAGATTACTACTTACGAGGTTCACTTTGTAGTCTTTATGAGTATACTCCCCTTAAGGTGAACACATCTTTTGTACGATGAAGGTGTCGATCTCTACCGAGAATGTACTTTTATACAAGAATTTTCAGAACTTGCATAAAGCAACTACAATTGTCCTTACTTGTATTGTTTTGTGAAGGTGTCTGACTTTTTCGAAAATACACCTTTTACAATTATTAAAATTTGCAAAAAAGATAAATGTATCACACTGTATCAATATTACACCTTATTATAATACAAAAACTAAATTATTTTTTATTTTTATTTTGCAAAATTAAATATTATTGATCCCTTTAAAAATAAAACACTTTATAAATAATAAATTACTTTTAATAATAATGTGCCTCTCTTTTATTAAAGCATGAGATATTTTTATGTTGGAATTTCGTCCCACTTTAATACCTCTTTTATTTATTTATTTTTAAAACAAATCAATGACACTCCTTTTAATAAAATATTAAACATAAAATATTCCTAGGTTAGAATTTCGTCCCACTTTAATACCTCTTCTATTTAATGGCACTCTTTTTAATAAAAATAAAGTTTCCATCAAAGTATGAGCGCCCCCTTTTTTAATTTAAAAAAAACTTGAGACTAGAGAGATTTGAACACTCGGCCTGTGGATAGAGCTTACTGCCCATGCGCTAGCCATTAAGAGCCGCTCTCCGCCTTCGACCGCCCTCTGTCAATGAGCGCCTCAACACCGATGCCACCGGATCAAAATTTTCGATAGCAGCGTCGCTCAAACCACCGCCTACCTAAAGAAACAACGGTGTCGAGACGTGCAACCGAAGAGGTTGGAGGAGAGATGTCCAGGTCAATTTTTTTTTGCACTTGTGGACGAGACCAAAATTGTTGGGCAGTCTGGTCAAATAATTGTAGCCTCCTGCGCGTGCATCTGTGCAGGCGCGATCCATAGACAACCACCAGTTTTTTTGTGTGAAGCACACAATATGTTTTTGTTTCTTTGTTAATATTGTGACAGTCCCATTTCTAGCCTGTAAGCGCTAAGCGCTTTGGTTGAGAATCTTACGAGAATATTCCTATTGAGAGAAACAGAGCAGGTTCAAATCCAGCCCCAAGCCACGGCTCCTTCTACGCTAGTGTCTCAGGTGGCTATAGGTATACCACTAATGGCGACGGCATTGGCTGAGTATAACTCGTCGTCACCCACGTCCTCCAAGAACATTTAAAGGTGGACCGTTGGCGCCAGCGATGGCATCGGGCCACTTTTAAGATTTGATATTTCATAGGCCAAATAAATCTGGGGTCTTGTTAATTATAAAACACCATATACTTTCTTATATTTGGGGAGCATTATTAATTTCGTTTTTAAATGTAAAAGGGGGCATTCTTTTTTTAAAGATGTATGGCCACGAGGGATGATCCATTATTTTTGAAACGGAGAAGTTTTAACGAAGTTCTCAAGCCGCTCCTCCATCAATGAGAGGAATAATTTTTAGAATGTTGCGTTTATGAAATATTACGTTTTTGGGCCATGTAATGTTTTTTCCAAAAACATGTTGTTATTCCAAAGGCAAAATTTTGGAATATTTCGTGCGAGGGAAAATTTAAAAGTGTTTGTTTGTTTGTTTTTTTTTTTTTTTTTGCCAAGAGATATGTTTATTCTAAGGAGAATATTCGTTGATACTAGGATAATATTCGTGATGTAAAGGGATAGAGATTCCTTCTTCTATTTTGCTACTTAGAGGTATGTTATTTTTTTTTCGAAAATAGAGGATCCATTCAAACCCAAACATAGGTGTCACAGGGCTAGCTCAAGCTAGATGCACGACATCCCGAGTCCACGACCAAGCTAGCCACACGAGGACTACGCTTAACCTTCACGCAACAAACTAGTCATAGGGTCATTAACTTTAAGCATCGTGTGAGTCTAAGTCTAGCAACGCGGTTCGATAATATTAAAACACAACAATGTCAAATGAAGCTCAACTGAATAAACAAGCAAAGCATACAACATACACGAGAAGACATAGCCACGACGAAAAGCAACTTAGCATTAATCTTAGCAGCAACAATTAGCAGCAACAATTACAATACTAAGGCATCAACAATCCTTCAACGATCAACCCTTACACATCCATCCAGCGGGATATATAAAGCACGAGGTCCAGCAAGCCACTTACAAACGGTCCACGCATGGCAATGACCAGTTAGTCCAACGGCTAGCAATCCAACATGGCAACGTTTAAAATTACGACACTAAGGCCCGCACTACAGTGCTTACAAAGCAGTCAACGACTCTTAATTAGGTAGCCCAATTATGCACAGTACAATAGTCCATGGCCCAATTCAAACTTAGGCGTCCACAACCAAATTCAAACTGAACAACATTAAAGACAACGAACTACCACAACCTGCGCCTTCTTTCAAACGAAGCACTTTCCTTGGAGCAGTCTAGTCATCTCAACCAACAACATTAACACCATTGTCTGTCCACGTCATCGCCAGTCAGCCTGTCTAACAGAGTCCTTGCTGTCAAATTGCCAACTTGTGTTCCCTAGATGGATAGCCCCACTTGCTTGGCAGTTGCCCGCGTTAACACTTAGCATCTTTAGCCAACACTTAGCATTTTTAGCCAACTATTCCATGACACCTTCCTTGGCAGCACAACACCCCACTTAGTAGGAGCCTGAAACGACGACAACCAAATTAACTAAGTCCCGTGAAACTCCTCTTGGCAAGTGCCACCCTTGGTTGAGGGACTAACTTCTAACCGATACCCGATCCACTTGGTAGTCAGACGATATGGTAGAAAACCAAACATCGCTCAGACAACCGAAGAACACAACCTGTCCCATATCCTCCCTGACTAAGTTCGACGATGCCCTCGACGTCGTAGCAACTTCTCGACACCACACTTAGTCCGGGAACCCCAAGCCTGTTCATGGCAGATAAGATTTCCCAAAGGCCTTCCATTTCTAGAAGGTCTCAAGTTTCTTTCGATTGTGCCATAGTGCTTCCTCCCTTTCCCAGCTACTTTCCGTGTTGCCCTTCTAGCTAACCAAGTATTCCTTATGCATTCGATTCCTCACCCAATCGTCCTTCCCTCCCACACTCGATCTACCACCTGCCTAGACGAATCTCGAACGTTTGTTGGCGGTCGAGTTGCCTGCATTCGATCAGGGACAACCTCATCTACATGAAGGCATCTCAACTAGATAACATGGAACACAAGCTACACACGCAAGTGCGGTGACAGCTTCAAACGATAAGTGGCAACGGTTATATTTTCAATCATCGTGAAGGGCCCGTCAAATCAATGCACCAAGAACTTGGACATCCCCTTCAATGGCTTAAACACCTCGGGTTCCATCTACAGCAGAACTTGATCTCTGATCTTGAACTCTTTTAACCTTCACTTCGGGTCATCCCCTACCTTCATCCGCTCAGTAGCCTTCAATAGATGCATTCTTGCCAAATCAACACGAGCCTACCATTGCTTGAGGTACTCAGTTGTAGGTGGAGAATCACTCAAGTATCTGACCAGAACGGTATGAGGGGTCAGCGGCTATTGGCCCATCGCCAACTCAAATGGTGAGTATCCACTTGAGCGGGACTTCAAGCTATTATAATAGAACTGCACCATATCCAACAAGGTCGACCAATTAGACTGGTCGTCATTCACAAAGTGACGCAGGTAGGTCTCAAGTATGGCGTTCACCCACTCAGTCTGGCCATCTGTCTGAGGGTGGAACTGTGAGCTCATCATAAGTCAAGTGCCCATCAAACAAAACAACTTCTTCCAAAACTTGCTAGTGAACCAAGTGTCCCTATCCGACACTATACTCAGCGACATTCTCTAAAATTTCACCATGTTCTTAAAGAACAAGTCTGCAGCGACCTTCATCGAGTATGGGTAGGGACAAGCAATGAACACCCCATACTTAGAGAAGCGATCGACTATGACCAAAATGGATTGATAGCCATCAAATTTCGATAGGTCGGTGATAAATTCAAGGCTTACACTCGCCCAAGGATGCATCTGCACTGGTAGCGGTTGTAAAAGTCCATCTGGATTTTGATTTTTAGGTTTATCTTACTGGCACACGAGGTACATCTTCACGTATTCATCGATGTCCTTCTCCATGTAAGGCCAGAACAACCCCCTTTCCAAAAAAGCCAACAATCTTTGTTGTCCTGGGTAGCCCGCCCACACACTGTCATGGCATTCATGAATGAAGTGGCATAGCTCACCCCAACAAGGACAACCAACCGGGTCTACCTGTACCACAACAACCCATCTTTCCACTGATAACGACAAAGGCTATGCATGTCCATTTGGTTCTATGTCGTGGAAGCCAAAGCAGTAGCAACAGGATCTTTCTCAAGGTATTTCCAAATATTAGCCAACACATCTTCCCCCAGCTCGATCCTACTCTCACTGTACACTGCGATAGCACTCTCTGCCGCCTCTTCCACCATAGCCAGCTACAGTTTTTGACTCAAGGCATCAGCCACCACATTCGACTTTTTGATGGTGTGCATTATCTCCATATCGATCTCGGTGAGGTAGTCCTACCAGCGAGCTTGCTTGCTTGTCAACTTTGCTTGGGTCAAAAAATAAGTATTGGCCACATTGTCTATTTTCACATTGAAATGAGCTCCCAATAGATAGTGCCGCCAAGTTCGCAGGCAATGGACGAGGGTGGTCATCTCTTTTTCATGAACATGATACCTCCTTTTCACATTGTTCAGCTTTTGGGACTCAAGGGCCACAGGGTGCCCGTCTTGAACCAGCACACCCCCAATCACATAATCAAAGGTATCCACTTACACTTCGAACGATTTTGCAAAGTCCATTAAGGCAAGAATCAAGACACTTGTTAACTTCTCTTTCAATAGATCGAAGGCACCTTGGCACTTAGCCATCCAGGACCACGGTTTGTCTTTTTGTAGAAAGTCAGTTAGAGGGGCAACCAATTTTGAATACCAACTAATGAAACGCTGATAGAAATTCACCAACCCGAGAAACTGCCTAACACCTCACACGTTCGTCGACACATATTAGTCACAAATAACATTCAACTTGGCAAGATCCATTCGAATAGTGCCTTGCCCCAGCACGTGGCCAAGGAACTTCACCTCGATCTGTGCGAAGGCATATTTTTCTTTTTTGACATACAAGTTGTGCTCCTGCAATAGTTTGAAAACCTCTACCAAATACCGCTTGTGGTCCTCCATATTCTAGGAACAAACCAGAATGTCATCTAGGTAGACGACCATGCATTTGTCCAGCAAAGGGCAGAAGACGTCATTCATCAAGGTATAGAAGGTAGTCGAGATGTTGCAAAGACCGAACACATCACCATGAATTCAAAGGAGCCATACCTCGGAACACAAGTCATCATATCCTCATCCCCAGGTACCACCCGCACTTGATAGTAGCCTAAACGCAGATCTAGCCTGGTAAAGACCTGCATACCTTCCAACCTATCAAAGCAGTCATCAATACGGGGGAGAGGGTACTTGTTTTTTATAGTTTGCTTATTTTAGATGCGGTAGTCGACACACAACCACAACGATTCGTTTGCCTTTCACATGAACAGGATTGAGGCTTCGTAAGACGACCACAAGGGACGAAGGTAGCCAACATCAAGCAGTTCTTACAACTATTTCATCAACTCAAGCATCTTCAGCCCACTTAGTCTATAAGGTGCCCTTGTATACGGGACAACACCTGACACCAACTCGATAGATGGTCAATGGCTCTTCGTGGTGGTAGGTTGGGCGGTAGCTATTTAGGCATGCGGTCTTCAAACTTACAAAGCACCTTCTCAATCTCAAGTGGGATGAGGACCTTAGGCTCTTCGTCCTCCCATCCCCCTAGCAACGTAGCCAAAAACATCAGTTGTTTGTTTTTCTTGCTAGCGATATTCTGTAGGGACATCGTCGAACACTCTTAAAGCTTAGGCCGCTTCATTGGAACACTCACCGTCTGTCGTGGCTTGACATAATGAACGATACTTGAACGTACATGGTCAAAAATAAATAAGCAGCCGATATGAGGAATTACAACCACCTTCACCACTTTGATGAAATCCTAGCCCAACACCAGGTCAAAGTCATCTATGGGAGCAACCAAGCACCTCAAACCACCTTCCCACTCACTCACTTAAACAGGGACATCTTCAACAATCCTGTAAGTCTTTCTCATCTGTGCGTTAACAAAATTTAGATCAAAGCCATCGCTTGAATACTTCACCCCAAGCCGATCCACAAAACACACGTTCATGAAGTTGTGTCACACCACAATCGACCAAGGTGACCATGGAAGTACCATCTACCCTGGAGTCAACATAGAACAATGAATTTATGTCCTTCATTTGCAGGTTCTTACCCAAATGGGTCTTCGAGGTAGCCAAGGCATAGATCTGCCTTAGTTTGGTCATCTGACCGTCCCCTTTGTCCACATTCATATTGGGAGTAGACTACTACACATTGTGAACCGTGTTCATCCGTACCCGCTGGGGACACTCACACTGCAGGTGCGGACCTTGGCAAGTCTAGCATCGCAACCCCACACCACCTTTTCAAGAATCACCATTTGGATTCTTTCTTTTGTTGCCCGCATAAGTCTTGGGCCCTTTGCTTTGCCCAACCTGACCTTGGGACTTATGCTTCTAAGACTTTAACGGTGAGGACCCTTTTGCTTTACCCGATGAACTTCCAAATTTCTTGCCAGCTTGAGGCAGCTTGCCCTTGATAGCCTGGTTATCGCCTTTCTTTGGAATGCCCTTACCACAAAAGTCAAAGAGACTCTCAACCACGACGATAGCTTCAACCAAATTCTACGGCTTGCACCATTGAAGCTCAACCTGAGCTCACGGTTGCAACCCAATATCAAAGTCGAACATGTGGTCACCTTCATTCATACTGGACAAATCCACCATCAATTCTTGGAACGATTTCATGTAGTCCTAGATGCGATCGATGTGGTGAAGGGCACGTAGCTTGTGCCTTGCTATCCAGTTGGTATTCTTGGTATTATATTGGCTGCGTAGGGCCTCCTTCATCTCATCCCAGCTTTCAACCTTTTTCTCAACCTTAGTGATGAGGGTCCGCCACCAGGTTTTCGCAGCACCCTTCAGGTATCTTACCGCAGTCTTGACCTTCACCTCATTGGACAACTTGCCCAATGCACCAAAATACTCCTCCATGTCCCAGAAGAAGTTTTCTAGTAGTCGATCATTGTGAGCCTCGTCGTAAGTTTCAGGATCAAGATAACTTTGGCACCTTTGGGAGTAGGGGTTCGCCATTACCATTTGCATTTCCACCATTCGAATTCCTGCCAACATGATAACCGATTACAACAACGATGGCCACGTGATGCATGGTGATTTCATTCGTCAACTTACGCAGCGTCTCATCAAAATGAACCTGTATCTTATAGGATTTCTTATCTTGATCGGCTTGCCAGACCATCATGTCTTTTCACCATTCTTCGATCCCGAGCAGCGAGCTATCCACAATCGACTTTGAGTTAGTGAACAACTCCTACAAGGTCCCAATTTGTTTTTCAACCTCTTCAAATTTTTGCACCACATGATGCTCGAGCTCTTCCACTGCATGGGAAGATGACTTCTTCTTGTTCGTGCTCAGATCGTCCATCGATGCATTTCTAGGATGTTTTAGCAGGGACATCCTCCATGAAAGATGAACATCGAATTCAGATGCTCTCAACTCACAGATCTGCAACGTAGCTAGCACTTCGAACGAAGATCTGATACCATCTATTGTAGGGCTAGCCCAAGCCAGTCTATGTGACACCCCAAGTCCACGACCAAGCCGGTCGTATGGGAACTATGCCTAACCTTCACATAGCACACCAGTCGCAAGGTTCATTAACCTCAAGCATCATGTGAGTCCAAGTCTAGTAGTGCAGTTTGATAATATTAAAACACAACAATGTCAAACAAAGCTCAACTGCATAAATAAGCAAAGCATACAATATATATGGGAAGACATAGCCATGGCGGAAAGTAGCTTAGCATTAAAATAAACAACAATAGTTATAATACTAAGGCATCAATGATCCTTCAACGATCAACCCTTATACAACCAACTAGCGGGATATATAAAGCATGTGGCCCAACAAGCCACTTACAAACGGTCCACGCATGGTAATGACTAGTTAATCCAATGACCAACAATCCAACATGGCAATGTTTAAAATTACGACACTAAGGCCCGCGTCGCAACGCTTACAAAGTAGTCAATGACTCCTAAGTAGGTATCCCCATTAATGCACAATACAATGGTTCGTGGCCCATTTCAAACTTAGGCACCCACGACCAAATTCAAACAAAAAAGAATTAAAGACAACGAACTACCACAAACTGTACCTTATTTCAAACAAAGCGCTTTCCTCGAACCTGTCTAGTCATCCCGACCAACAACATTAACGCCATTGTCCACCCACGTCATCACTAGTTAGCCTGCCTGGTAGAGTCCTTGCTGTCAAATTGCCAACACGTGATCCCTGGCTGGAAAATTCCACTTTCTTGGTAGCCACCCGCATCAAAACTTAGCATCTTTAGCCACGACACCTTCCCTAGCAACACAACTCCCCACTTGGAAGACACCCAAACCGATGGCAACTGAATTGACCAAGTCTCGCGACACTCCCCTTGTGGTGCCCTTGGCTGAGGGACTAACTTCTAATTGATGCCCGACCCACTTGGCAGTTGGACGGTATGGTAGAAAACCAAACATCGCTAGAACACAACCGAAGAACACAACCTATCCCATAATAGGGGTATTTATACTCATTGAAAAGGTTATTCCAAGATAGACACATTGGTGGTATCCAATTATAATTTTAAGGTTATTCTAGCATATTTCTTGGACCTCAAAGATTTTTGTACTATGGAGTGCACTTTCAGTTGAACCTGATACTCCAAGACAAATGTAAGTGATGATAGTACCTAGTCACCTTCTCTATAGCACCTGGCGGATGCAGTGACTGGTTATCAATTCATTCTGATAGGATGAGAAGGTCATCATAAGGACACCTACCACTCGAGGGACTACAAAATATTGACACTGTAAACTCTATTCGAAGACTATTTCATGAATACACTTCGGATCAACTTTTGAAGACTACAAACATAGATACTTTAGAAGATTCTCTTTTTTTATTCTAGTCTATGGCTTCTTTTTTGTAATATAAAGTGCATTTTTGATAGAGACCAACACTCTCAAATGGCTCAATTTATTGTATAAAGGTGCATTTTCGATAGAGACCGAAATATTTCACCATGATGAGAGAATCATACCCATGGTGAATGTAGTCAGTGGCCTACAGAGGTAAAAAACCTGAGGAAGAGGTTGACCCTAAGGCACTAAGATAAGGCTGACCCAGAGGCAACAGACCCGAAGAAGTGGTTGACCCTAAGGCAACAAACCTAGATGTATACATCGCGGATCTAGAAAAAATTTTCAAAGTAGAAAAGCCAAGATCCAGAAGCAAAAGCCTAGACACTATTCCAAATCATGTAATGCAAGTCAACATTAAGGGGAAATGTCTCTAATGTTGACTTACCTTTTTTTGGAAAGTACACATTAAGGGGGAATGTTAAAGTTAATGTGTACTTTTCCTTGACATGTGTCCTTAACACTTGTCATTTTTTATATAGGATTATGCTTATATATTGTACTCCTTTCATATATAATATATCTGGTGAGTTTATGTGCTAACACGTGCTACTTTTGAGATAGATGGCATCGATTGTGTTACAAACAACTAATCCACAAGTGCTATTTCATGGTTCAATGAACTCTAATTTTACCTGATTTGCTACTTTTTTCCTGGTTTCTAGGATTTCCTCCATGTAGAGGCAGTTTTCTTGGTTGCCCTTCATGGCCCAACCATGATCTTCTTCTTGTCCATGTGGTTGTACCGTGACTTTGACAACCTAGCCTCTACATGCACTTTGTAGCTTCCTTCCAGAGACTGCCATCAATTTTTGTGTCTTTGATAATCCTTCGATATTTTAGTCGAGGTAGTATAGGAGGGAGGTGAGAGGAATGATGCACTTGTCAAAGGAAACATCCTTGCTAGGACCAAGGTGGTCCTCAACACTAAGGACCTAGTGCTCCTCAAAGGGCTCCACCATAATGAATATGAGGTCTTCGTTCCACATGAAATTGGTGCTACGGTTGGTGACGATCTTGGTCTTGATAAGGGAGAGACTCTCCTCAAAGAACCACTTGAATACTCGAATATGGTGGTGATCTTGGTATTGATAAGGGGGAGACTCTCATCAAAGAACCACTTGAATAATCGAATATGGCATCCACATGGAGGGGAGAATCGCCAAAGAGGCAATTCCCTCCTCAAGGTTCAAGCAAGAAAGGACTTTCTCTAATACCAATGATGACAAAAAGCTTAATTCATTCATTGAGGCAAGAGCCTATTTAATACATGCTTTAATTTTACAAACTAGAAGACTGATACTCTCCATTTAGGAGATCATTACGTACAAGAAATATTAAAATAATCTTCCAACTAATAATGCATGATCTAATAATGTAATAAAATATCCTAACACTTCCATTCCCTCCAACACTCTCATCTTCATCAATCTCTTCTAGTTTTTGTATTTTTTCATATTGTTCATAATGAGACTTATCTTCTAAGGATTTATGTTGCACTAAAGAGTCAAAAGTGCAAGGAATGGTCATTAGCATTTTCTTCTTTATGTTGCCCTGAAAATTCTAAGTTGCATAGATGATCCTCCATAGTCGTTACTTTCTCTATATTGTCCTGGAAACCCTAAATTTCCTTGGATATCCTCCATAATAATTTATTTACTATATTGATCTTGAAATCCTAAAGTTTAAGGAATATACTTCGCACTACTTTCATTTTTATTGTAAGGGGAAGATTTTATGCTACTTGGATAATAAAGGTGATTTACCTATATTAAGCTTGACCTCCTTCACCTTATTTGCTTTAAAATTCACCTCCCCATATTCCTTTGCTTTAAAATTTTCTTTTCCCTCTTCCTATGCACCTTTAGCTCCTATATTTGAACTTACACATTGTACTTCCTCATCCCCCATATTATTTTTTCTTCTAATGCTAATTTGAGTGAACTGCAATGGCCTTTGCCATCTGATGATGTAGAGGGATTTTTCTAGCCACTTTCTTAGGAGTGAAAAATCCTTGATTTGATCTAGCTTCTCCTATAATATGATCTCCTTGTTTCAAATTGAAGCTACACTCATACCCAAAAATTTCCATGTCTTTCTCCATCATTTTTACTTTGCAATATCTTGCCATGTGCCTAGTTTCATGAAATTTACGACAAAAAAATGCAATGTTTTCATAATCCATTTGTTAAGCCCTTTCTCTTGATTCAGATTTAATCCTTATCGATTGTGGTAAAGGTTTAGAAATATCCATGGCAACACATATTCAAGTGTATATAGCACGCCTTCTCTCCTAATTAGTTGGTCCATCCTAGATGAATTCACTTATAGTATTACCAACATTCTTCAAAACCTCCTTATTGATGAGTTGATAAGAAAGTCCAAAAATCCTAATCCATACCGGAAGAATTTTAATAGTTTTTGTGTCCACAAAAAAATCTCACTCCAAGGTCTTAAATATAATGCATCTTTACCCTTTAACCATGAGCCTCCATCCATTAATTTATCCCTTATTTCTGAACTAGAGAAAATAATGAGGAAAAATCCTTTTGGAAGAAACGTCATGGAGTAATTTGAATTCAATCCCCACTTCCACTTGATCCAATTATGAGTCTCAAAAAAACCTGATTAGTATCCATGAAACTTGTATATTAACCCTTTGGTTTTAAAAACCATTATATCATGCTCAATTATCTCATCCTTGATAATCACTTCTGATGTAGAATCTACTACCTAGACTGTGTTTGCCATAAATTAACTCTTTCTCTTATTTCTAGCTAGGGCATTCATACTTTCAATAAGGACTTTCATAAATGAATTTCTTTCCATGTTACGTAGATTTTCTTTAAATGAATCCTTTAAATTATCCTAATATCTAGAACAAGAAGTAGCACTTGTTCCTTGATCACACTTTGCTTTATACTTCCTGCTTCCCTACTCATTCTTCCTCCTCACTTCTTGCTCATGCTCACGCTTTCTTTTGGTTACACTCACTCC
Source organism: Wollemia nobilis (assembly GCA_028583015.1). Classification (NCBI taxonomy): domain Eukaryota; kingdom Viridiplantae; phylum Streptophyta; class Pinopsida; order Araucariales; family Araucariaceae; genus Wollemia; species Wollemia nobilis. The sequence goes on from JAQPPZ010001195.1 coordinate 3,410,120, forward strand.
CAACTCACACTCACACTCACTTTTGGTTGCACTCACTCCTGGATCGCACTTGCACTCCCTTTCTACAACACTCACTCATAGCTCGTGCTCGTACTCACTTTTAGCTATAGTCACTACCAACTCATGCTTGCATTCACTTTTGTCTGCACTCACTCTTGGCTCATGCTTGCACTCGCTTCTGGCTGCACTCACTTCCAACTGCACTCACCCATAAAATAAGCAAATATTACCAATGAAAAATATTAAAGTAAATCTTAATCATTATTTGATTTAGGTAGTCAACATTTTCTTTTTAGCTTCAACTAAACTTACTACTTCCTCTAACCATGAAAAAAAGAATTTAACTTCATGATCCTCAATTAAAATCCATATATTTACTAGCCTATCTACACATTTATTTCCTTCCCTTAACATATGTGTAAACCTTATTTCTTCAAACTCTATAGCAAGATCTTGAATTTCCATAATTACCTTTTTAAGTTTCATGAAGCCTTTGCTTTCCTCAAAATTGCATTTATTCCTATGAGTGAATCACCTTCCATCCATACTCTATTCCATTTCATTTGTTTACATATTTTTAACCCTTTCAAAGCTTTCCAAGCTTCAACTTCATTATTTATCTTAAATCCACTATTGAAAGCATAATGAGACAAAGTCTCTCCTCTTTATTTCTAATTATTCATCCTCCTTCTACTGGTCCTAGATTTATTTTAGATGCTCTATCAAAATTGAATTTGACAAACTCCACAACTGGTGGTTTCCACTTTATATTTTTTACCTTCTTTTTGTTTCTCTTATACCCAAAATCATAATTCCATTTGATGACTTGACTCCATCTATCAATGCTCTCTACTTCAATATTAGGGATTGGGTGAGTTGATATGATTGGTTTAGACTCCTCTATGGCTAAAAAAATATTCTTTTTCATTACCTCTAAATTGCTTTTCTTTCCTTTAAATATTTTTCTATTCCTTTCTAGCCATACAATCCAAAGTATTGTATCTTTTGATATATCCTAGATTGTCTATAAAACCTCACTTTTAAAAGTGCTCTATCATTGCTTTAACCATTATTCAATTCTTCCATTCATCACCATGCATATTCCAAATATATTAAGATTCTATTGCCATATATTATAGACTATTGAGCAGTGTCCCAAGACATGGTCTATACTATCCTCCCTTTTACAACGAACACATTGTGAGGGGCCATGAAAATCCCTTTTCATAAGGTTATCCCAAGATAAAATTCTTCTGTGACCTACTAACCAGAAAAATATTTTTACTTTAGGAATGTCCGGGGCTATCCCAAATATATGTCCATATTATTATGATATGTCTATTTTGTTGGTGCTTTACATTATATCCACTTTCTTGTTGTGTATTCTTTTGAGATATCCAACTCCCAAATTAGCTTATCCTTAGCTCCCCTCGAAATAATCATTGTTGTTATATTTCTACTCAACTACCTCCTAGCATCAATATCTTGTATACTTGTAAAAAAATCTTCTTTCCATTTGTATCTTCCTTCCTGATCCTTGTACATAATGTTTGAAACCCTATCACCATATTTATGTTCAAATAATCTCATCCATGGTTTCAAATTGGATCTAGGTTGAGTGGTTTTTTATCACACCAAGTATACATCCAAATAAAAATATTTTCTCCAGTTCCCACTACCCATATTAGACATTTAATCACTAGATTAATAGATTTTTTTAAACCATTCCATAGAACGAAATGAGTTGGAAGTTAGATTGTAATAAATATTAATATTGAATCATTGGGCTCAACATACATAGAAGAATTTTTTCCCATTGTCTTTGAATCTCTTTGTACAATCTCCATATTACTTTTCCCCTAAGAGCTAAGTTTGCATCCATAAGAACTCTTAAACCGAGACCTCCCCTAGTTTTATCATCACACACCTTGTTCCATTTCACCAAAGGAATTTTCCTTTATCTTGTAAACTTGACCACACAAAAGATCACAAAATATAATTTTAATTTTTTTCTATCAATTTTGGCATAGCATACAAGGACATATAATAAGTTGGAATGGCCTATAAGATTGATTTAATTAATTGCACTCCTCTTGCTAATAATAATCATCTAACTTTTCATGCTGGTAGTTTATTTTGAACTTTAGTTATAACTTGATTCCATAATTCTATCCTCATTCTCCCCTAAAATAAGGGCATCCCTAGATAAGTTGTTGGCGAATTTACCCCCTCCATTTGAGGTAATTTGCATATCCCTACTTTGATTCTAGTTGGGATGTTTAGGAAGTAAATTTTAGATTTTGTCCTATTAACTTTCTACCTTGATGTTCTTTCATATTCATTTCATAAGTTCTTCAAAGCTCTGGCCTCGTTTATCCTTACCCTCCCAAAAAGGGATGTCTCATATACAAATTATTGATGGGTGATGTTATCAATGTTATTACTAGACTTAAGACCACTTATCAACCCATATTTATTAGCCTTCTTCAAGTTCCTATCCAAAACCTCTGCCATAATAATGAACAAATATGGTGATAGAGGATATTCCTATCTAAGACATCTCTTGGCTTCAAAATATTATGTTACTAAACCATTGATCAACACTGAATATGAAACTATAGAGACACAAGATTTAATCCATCCGACCCATTTCTTACCAAGTCCAAACTTTTCTAATACTACAAAAATAAAATCCCATCTAACCCTATCATAGAATTTACTCATATCAAGTTTTAAAATCATTGCTCTCTCTTTTCTTGAAGTTGTTGAATGCATAAATTCATGAGCGACTATGGTCCTATCCATAATATTGTTTTCTTTCACAAATCCACCTTGCTCTTCTGAAATAATTTTATCTAACAAGGGTCTTATTCGATTCACTATCAGTTTGGATAAAATATTATATGTCATATTACATAAGCTTATGGGCCTAAATGAATCAAACAATTCTTCATCCTTCTTTTTTGGAATTAGAGTAAGATATGTTGCATTTGATTTATAAGAAATGTATCATTTTACCCTAGATTTTTCCACTGCCACCAATAAATAATCCTTCACTATATCCCAATTATGTTGATAGAATGTTGTAGAGAGCCCATCCGAACCTAGGGATTTATCCTTATCAAAAGAGAAAAGATCTAAATAAACTTCTTCTAGAGCAATAGGCTCCATTAGTTTCCTATTATCTTCATCGATTATAACTGAAGGTACTTCTTGTAGTATATTATCATTAAGAACTTCAAACTCCTTTGATCCTAGAATATTTTGGTAAAAAAACTTACCTTCATTCTGATTTCACTTTAGTCTTTAATCCAAACCCCTTCTACTGATTTTAATTCTACTAATTCTATATATTTATATCTATACTATTGCCATCCTATGAAAAAACTTTGTATTTTTATCTCCTTCTTTTAACCAAGTTTATCTCAATTTTAATCTTTGGAATTTCTCTTCCTTACTCAAAATATTATGATATTCACTAAGCAACTTCCTTTCCTCCGATTTTGGATTATTATGACCACCTTTTTAAAATTTTGAAAGTTTATATTTTAGTTCTTTTTTCTCAAAAATATTTCCAAGAGTTTTTGTTCCATTCTTTAATCTAGATGTCATTGATTTAATTTGTTTAGGAAGGTATACAACCCATCATTTCCTAAAGAATTCCACATTTGTGCTATCATATCAACAAATTGAGGATGGTCTTACCATATCTACTCATATTTAAAATATGATATTTTTTTAATTCACTCACCACCATTTTAGATCTTCTGGCCAGTGATCTAAACTAATCCTTGTCAATGTATTAATTTTAGCACAAGTTCCTCCATCTAGCCAATGATATAAGAGTATGCATATACCTAATTTTTTTGCTATTAGGTATAACCTCTCTTGTTGTTGGTCCATGTATAGTTATCTTATTTAAACTCAAACCTCTCATAGATTATTATTTTGAACAAAAGCTGATAAATATCTCATACTTTGTGTATATTCCTAATTCCTCAAAAAATTTCATCCAGCTTGGTTATGGCATTGAAATATCCTATGATCATGAATTGGGTTTCTTGGTCGTTACTTGTCATAAAGGCTTTAGTCCCACTCCATGTTTCTAATATTCTTGATTGAGTTGTAGGTCCATAGATATTGATAACGATGAAAAAAATATCTACAAAGTAACATGTGACTAAAGATACTATTCAATGCTTAGTTTTATGAATGGTTACATAGGAGGTTTTTGATAGGATTCCAACATCTTAAAATTCCCCCTATCATTCCTTTAGAATACACAACATCCTATTCACATCTTTCCTATACTACTTTCATAGTTTTGGAAACTTCTTCCTTTGTCATTATAGTTTCCTGGATACAAATAATATCAGGATTATTAGTTAAACATATGTCCCTAAGGCACCTTTTCTTTGAGGGGTATTAGCACCACTTATATTCCATAATATGGTATTCACATCTCATTAGGGTCTATTGGCCCCACTTGTAAATTACCAATGTCATTTTGTTGTTTGGTAAAGAGAAGTTCAACCAACTTAATTTGTGTTCCTTTCTCTATATTTGCTCTTGCTTCCTTGGATATCACTTGATAATTTGAGGGTTTTCCTCTTTTTGCCTTATCTATATCAGGAGTAGGTCTTATTATTCTATTCCTCAATATTTTTTTACAACTTTATTTTTCATTAGAATTATCCTCTCCTGGCTCTACTATGAAAGCTTTTGATTTATCTTGCTCATTTTTTGGTATTTTCTTATTAAAGGTAGACGTATTAACATCTAACACTGCATTTTCTCTACCAATTTTCTTCTTCTGAATGGTGCATGGTACTTTAAGAGAGTCTTAAAAATATTATGAGACACATTATTTAGGTTCATCAAGAATGTTCATCCCTAAATTAGAATCATACTAAATAGATGGCTCCTTGTTAATGTTTTGAACTTGTTTTACTATGTCATATAAGTTCTGATTTGCTTTTTCTTCATAGGATAAAGCCTCAAAAGAATTGGTATTTATTTTAATATCCTTCTTTATTGGTCTCCAATATTTATTTACTTTTATCTATCTAGAATTATTTTTTGGAATTTGAAAACCATCCTCATATGTATCCAATTGTAATTTTCTCTTGTGATTTTCTACATATGTTTCTATTGGACTCTTCTTAGGGCATGATATTTCAGTATGCCCCACCTCATGACGTCTTATACATCTAAAACATTTTTTTATAATCTATTTTTTGAGTCCACAACTTACCCCCATACTTAAGAATGATTGATTATGGTATATTTCTATTATACTAAGAAAATGTTTCCTATTGTATTAAAGATTTCTATTTCCTAAAATTCAGTGGGCAATTCATAAATCCTAACCTATATTGGTACTAGAGATAGATTTACGTTTTTAGGTGCAAAGCCTTCATACCAACGGGTCAGGAAGAATCCTACTCTTCCCATAAACCAAGGACCCCCTTTTAGGACTCTATCTCTTTCCTCCCTAGAATAAAAAATGGATAGGAAGAAAGCTTTGGGAAGAAATAATAGAATCGCTTCTAGAGACTTCCAACTCCTATAAATCCATTTTCTCAAGGTTGAAGCCCTTGATCAAGACTTATTAAATTTACCAAAAACTTCCCTATCTTTGAGATACAAGGATAGCTCCTCCGTGATGCGCTTATTGACCTCTACTACTACATATGATTATAAGGATTTAGCTATAAATCAGTCCATGGGAAGAAAACTAAAATCAAAATCTAGTAAAATTACCTAAAAATCCTATAACAATTATAATATATAAAGAAAACCTTAAATAATTTGTAAGCAAAATTTCTAAGAAATAGAAAAGGAAAAAGAAAATTACCTAAAAAATTCTATGCCTAGATAGAATGTCTTGCCTCACTGAAACCCTAGCCCTACATTGCTCCTACCATCATCCGAACCTTGGTTGATAAATATCTACAATTTAGTTTTTCGTGACTTGAAAAATCATCATTGCCTTTGTTTCGAATGGCTGACTTCATAGGGTCGTATCTCCCTCAATATTGCTCATATTCCTTTATATGACCACTCATTTTAAAACTCTTCAAATTATGCATAAACTAGTCCAAGAATTAGCTAAATCATACAACCCTTCATGAAGATAAGGCTCCTAAAAGATGATACATTTTTAGAAAAAAATTGTCCTAACGCTACCCTAGTTTCTAATATGCATGTATCACTTCATAAGATTCATAAAATTCAAATTTGGGTCTCCTTGTAGTCGAGGAATTTAATCAATGGAGCATACGAAATTTGATACATGGATTTTTTTTCAATTGATTATATGGGATTGAAACATGTCCTACCTGTATTACATCATCACCACATAGTGGTATTACAATAGTTTGGATATTATCCACGTATCTATAATATTTGAACCTAGGTATCTCCCTTAACATTGAGTAATCTAACCAGATAAAATAATGTCATTTAATTTTTAGGGTAAAGCATGAGTTTTTGAAAGGAACATTGATCCCATTGTATTGGCGCTTGAACTTGGGTGATGGGTCTCTTGAATAAAAACCTAAAACATACTACTATGATATCCCTTAGGAGACTAACACATGGATTTTTCTTAATTACTACAAGGAATTTGTTGGGCAAAGGTAAACATATTGAAAAGAAAAATATTTTTTCTTAACATGCCCATTGATAGACAACTCAAGATGCAAGAATTTTGGGGTGAACCATTTCCAGCCTGCCTTCCACTTATCTAGGCCTTCCCCTATTCCAGGGTATCCCATCTAAAAATATGTGGAACAATGTCATTGAATGGATTCTGAAAAAACTTGCTATATGGAAAGGGTCCCTTCTCAGTCAAGCAACTAAACCTATGTTAGTTCAAGCTTGTCTCCAAAGCATGCTAATTTTATTCATGTCTATCTTCAAAGCCCCGACCTCTGTTTGCCAAAAAATAGAACAAATCCAAAAAATACTCCTATGGTCTGGGGCTAAGAATCAAAGAATGTTCCCTTTGGTGGCTTGGGATAGAATTTGCATAAAAAATTCCAAGGTGGGTTGGGCTTCAGGAAGGTGAGCAAGATGAACTTGGCCCTCATTGCCAAAAAAGGATGGATAATCCTCACTAGTGTGAAAAATGCTTGGGTTGACATAATTAAAAGCAAATATCTTCAGTAAAATGCCTTGCTAGATTAGGACCCTCTCCTGAGTAGATATTCATTCTATAACTCTATCATCAAATCCATACCCATCATCAAATAAGGGATCATATGATAGCTAGGCAATGGAAGGTGCATTCACTTCTAGAAGGAACCCTGGTTGAAGGATAAACCTTTGCTCGATGATCCTAACATGGTGGTCTTAAAGCCTCTCATAGACCATATATTTGGGGATAAAGTTTGTAATTTCATCACTCATACTTCTCAAATATGTATTTGGAAAAACCATTCCTCTTAACGACTTAAGTGAATAACAGGTGTTATTAAAACACTGACCAATCTTCTCAGAAACTGTGTCATTCCGACGGTCATTCCCAAGATACCCCATTTTGGAGTGTTAGTGAAAATAGTCAATTCATGGTTAAATTTTTTTATCACCTCCAAGATTATCCTTCTATCATATGGTTCCTTGTCAAACTCAATTGGCTTAAGCACCTAGTTCCCAAGATTGCTTTCTTCTTCTGGCAGATTGTCTTAAACAAAGTCTTGACCATCGATAACTTGTTAGCTAGAGGTATGATCTTCCCTAATCAATGCTACCTTTGCTGGTCTAGATGGTATTTTGTGCATCACCTGTTCCTTGAGTGTCCCTTATCCTCTATTGTTTTGCACTCCCTTTTCACTTCCTTCTGTATTGCATGGGTCCAACCCAATTCCATCCTCAAGTTGTGTGACCAACGACCTAGCCTCTTCATCAACCCTTACCTTAAATCCATTTTGTCCTTCTACCTTCCTCATTACCTATGGTAAGTTTGGTTAGAGAGGAATAACAAAACCTTCTATGGTTTTCCAATGATCCTCTTTTTATTCATTTTTAGATCCTAACTGCTGCCATCGAAAATGCTAGCTTGGTCTCTTCTATTGAGGTCCCTAGGTCTAGTTTGGAGTCTAGGCTTGTTGCTTCCTTCAAGCTCTCTTCCAATCATTACTGTACTTTTGTATATCTTGTTGATAGATCCAATATAAGGCGGTCTATCCCCATATTAGGTGGATCACGTTCAATTTTTATGGAGCCACAAAATGTAACCCAAGCAACGTGGGAGGTGGTGGCATCATTAGAGACTACCATGGGAGAATCATCCTTGTGTTTGCTAAAAATATTGGCATCCAAATAAATCATGTGGTTGAAGCTAAATATCTTTACCAAGGATTATACATGTTGGCAATTTGAGTTATTTTATGTTTTCTTTGATGTCACATGAATCATTGATGTCATATGGATCACATTGAATTTTGGTGGGCAGATGATATTTTGGAAAGCATGGATAAATTCAGGGTTTTTGTGAAAACCAAGGCAGGAAAATAAAAGGTTTTATTTAAAACCATGGATGGCAGATTTGAAATGGGTTTTTCTTAAAACCCAGGTTGACCTTTCATTTCGTCAAAAAATGTGCCCCGGTGATGGAGATATTTAATTTTAAATATTTAGTTTAAATTTAAATTATTTAAAATTTAAATTTAAATTTTAAAATTTAAATTAAAGTTAGTGCCGACATCTAAAAAAAGAGAAAAAATCAAGAATGCACTGACACCATTCAAAATGAGGAGAAGACTATATAAAGGAGGATCCTAAGGTTCATTTGAAATTTATCCTTGCTCGTGTTAATCGTTGGCTAAGCATCCGAAGACAGCTCGTGCGAAAAATCATTTTGAAAAGGGAGACAATGAATAAATCCAAGGTTGATCGAAATTCCAAGAAATTGTGAGCATAGTGGCACATTGGCAATTGGTTTTTTGTTAAGGTGTGTCGCAGAGCTTTACGTTAAGGTTCGAATCTCCTTGACTGCATTTGAAGGTATTAGAAGGAAAGCACTCGAAGCGCTTTTGGTTTGCGTGGAAGTGAGGAAGGACTTAAGGCACGTCGTGCCTTTTCCTTTTGAATGAGCGGCTAGCTCGTGTGGCAACCTTAGTCGCGGCTAACGCAATCGCGGTGTGTGCAAGTTGGGGGTTTGAATCCCCTTGAGGAGGTAATTACGTTTTGCTCTAATTAATTTTGTTGATGCCCTAGGATAGGAGTTATAAGGTGGTTAAGGAATAATTAAAGTTTTAATTAAACTTTATTTTTATAAGGGTTGTGATTATTATTTCAGAGGAGATGAGTTGTTGATTTAAATTTGATATTCATGAAATTGAAAATTAAGATTTAGGAGAAATAAGGAGTTGTTATAAAATATTTTTGAGAGCCTTATTGATTATTATTTTTGATAAGGGTTTTTATTAAAAAAAACTTTTGTGGATGTATTTATTAAGTTGGAGTAAAAAGGTGTAAATTGAGTTATACTTATCTTGTGATTATTATTTGAAGTCCACTAACCCTTATTGAGATTGGAAAGGAAATTTGTGTTTAGTGTGGCATATTTTGTGGATAACTTCTTGGCATAAAAAAGGTATGGGCACATTCTCCTATTGATTTTTTATGGTGGTTGATTTCTAAAATATCATTGGAGTGAAAAATATTGATTGTGGTTTCCTTTTCGAAAGTGGTTGGTTGAATGCTTCAAGGTTTTCTGGTTTGAGAGTTGTGTTTAAACCTTGTTTTATAAGCATAGTCATTGAAGCCCATTGGTTGTAAAAGAACTTGAAAAAAACATGAGTATCATTGTTATGTGAGATTTGTGGTTGAGCATTGTTGGAAACATTTGAGTTGGTTGATACATGCTTGGACTAGGATTTTTGTGAGAAAGAGTAGTCCCTTGTGGTGATTGGTTGATTTGAGTTGATTGAGCCTAGTCAAGTGATTGTGTAAGGTGATTGGTCAAGTTCCATGAAACAAACTAATTTCATAATTCTAATTTGAGTTGAGAGTGAGACTAGAACATATTGAGTCTCTAATAATTCTCTTTATGCTTCTATGATTTGACTTGAGTTGAGTTGAGATTGATTTGAGTTGAGTTGAGTTGAGAGTGATATTAGAACATATTGAGTCTCTAACAATTCTCTTAATGCTTCTATGAGTTGACTTGAGTTGAGTTGAGATTAATTTGAGTTGAGTGGAGTTGAAGATTGAGATTAGAACATATTGTGTCTCTAACATTTCTCTTTATGCTTCTATGAGTTGATATGAGTTGAATTGAGTTGAGATCATTGTGGATCATTGTTGTCATCCATTGAAGAGTACATTGCCATTCATTGTTGAGTTCATATTTGAGGTTTTCCTTGATAGATTTGTGGATGAGATTTGAGTACTACTTGAGCATGATTGATTGAGCCTTTGAGAAGGCTTTTTGGACAACTTTGTGGACAATTTTGGGACAGCTTTGTGGACAGTTTTAGGACAGCTTTGTGGACAGTTTTGGGATAGCTTTGTGGATAGTTTTGGACATCTTTGTGGACAGCTTTGTGGATAGTTTCAAGATAGATTTGTGGACAAATTTGAGCAAGTTCTTGGTGAGCTTGCTAGAGCAGATTTGGGCAAGTTCTTGGTGAGATTGCTAGAGCAGATTTGGACAAGTTCTTGGTGAGCTTGTTAAAATAGATTTGGGCAAGTTCTTGGTGAGCTTGCTAGAGTAGATTTGGGCAAGTTCTTGGTGAGCTTGCTAGAGCAGTTTTGGACAAGTTCTGTGTGAGCTTGTTATTCAGTTTTGGACAAGTTCTATGTGAGCTTGTTATTCAGTTATGGACAAGTTCTGTGTGAGTTTGTTATTCAGTTATGGACAAGTTATGTGTGAGCTTGTTATTCATATTTGGACAAGTTCTGTGTGAACTTGTTATTGCCTAGCTTTAAGTTGATCAAAGAAATATTTGTATTGGATAAGGATCCTTATTTATGTATGAAATATTATAAGGAGATTATCTAGTGGAGTACCCCACATTGGGGTAACCACGTTAAATATTATGTCTCAATTATGTGTGGTGACTTGTGCTCTTTCTTACTACTTCTATCTTAGTTATTAATGCACATTGCTATATTTAGTTATTGCAATTAAGGACATTAAATGATATTGATTTGGAAATAAAGTAAAAATTGGTCTTATACTGTTCATACCCCCTCTCAGTATAAGTTTATGTTCTTCAATTGGTATCATAGCAGGTTCCTTTAGAAAAGCTAACAGCTTAAGGGCAGATTCTACAAGAACACAGATGGCTTCACAGAATGGATCATCTACAAATAAGGCTCCATTGTTTGATGGTAACAATTATGCTTTTTGGAGCATGCAGATGAAGAACTAATTGATATCACAAGGATATGAGGTATGAAAAATGGTTGAAAAAGAGTATAGGATTGAAGGTGATCCCGAGGCAGATAAGACTATTAGGAAATTTGTTGATATCAATGTAAGAGCAATTAATTGTATTTTGAGTGGGCTTCGTGAGATAGATTTTACAAAGGTCATGGTATGTAATTCAAAAAATGAAATGTGGACCAAGTTGCAGAATACTTATGAAGGAGATTCCAAGGTAAAGTGGGCAAAACTACAAACTCATATTTTGAATTGAAAATGGAAGATTATGAAGATATTGCAAAGTTTTTACTTCTTGTTGATGAGATTACTAACACCGTGAGAGGCCTAGGTTTTGAGTTGAAAGAATAAAAAATTACTCAAAATGTTTTGAGATCACTTCCCATGAAATATGATTCTAAGGTTTCAGCAATAGAAGAGACAATGGATATCAACAAGCTAAAAATGGAAGAATTGCAAGGTACTCTCACAGCTTATGAGATGAGGGTAATTAAGCATCAGGTTCCAATAAAAAAGATTGCATTCAAGGCTTCAAAAAAATATAAAGGGAAAGTTTTAGAAATAAGTAGAGGTTCAAATAATTATGACGAAGCTAACTTCATCAAAAGGAATAAGGACTCAAGGAATTTCAGGGATATAAGGAAAGTCAAATTCTACAAGTGTGGTGATCTTGGTCACTATGCATACAGGTGTCCACATGAAGAAAACAGTGATGATGAAAAATAGAGTCACAGAAGAAAAGAAGATGGAAAGTATAAGCATGACAAAGATGAAAAATACAAGCAAAACAGGTATGAGAAGAAGAAAATTTTTTGTAAGGCAAAGAAATCTTACTACACTGTAGAAGCAAGTGATAGCTCAAATCACAATGATAGAGACAAGTCAGATTATGAAAATGAACATCTATTCCTAGTAATAGAAGGTGGAATAGAGCAGTGCTTTGTGTGTGGTCAAAGAGATCACATATCAGGATATTGCAATGGTTTTAGTGATAGTGAAGATGAGATAACACATCAAGGAAACAAGCATGGTCAAAGAAATCTTGAGATTTTGTTTGCTATAGAAGATTATAATGGTCTCAATGATAGTGAAAACAAAGAAGTCTCACTTTTGGTTATAGAAAAGGAAGAGGATGAGCTAAGTAAACAAAAATAAGAAATCAAAAGGCTAAAAGTAGAATACAGGAATCTTTAAAACAAGATTCGAATAGATGTCAAAATCAAAGAAGAACTACTTCAAACAATCAGTAATCTCAGATAAGAGCTTCAAAATGCAAAAAGGATAGAAGAAAGGATGAATGAAGAACTAAGGGTAACCGCAACAAGACATGATACATTAGATGAAAAGGTTCAAAAAGGAGTGGAAACTTATTTTAAGGTTGTATCTTACTTCCAAAAAAAATCACACTCAAAAGGAAAGGAAGTTCTAAAAAATGAAAGCAATGAAGCGCCTAAGATTTTTGAGGAAAGTTCCAAAGTTCATATGGCTCCAAATATTCAGTTTGATTCTTGTTTTGAGAGAGGTGAATCAAGCTCAAAGGGAAAATAAATTCTTGAAGAGAAAAGCAAGGAAGAAGTTTTAGATGCTACAAAGAAGGTTCAAGGATGCAATGCACAAGTTGAAAATGATCATAGGGATAATGGTCAAGAAAGGTATGTAGAACCAAGGCATGAATAAAGGGCTTTTCAAGGACATTGTTTTTCTTGTAATGGATTTGGACATAGGGCTATACATTGCAGGATCCATGGATCAAAAAAGTTTGATTTTGATAGAATAAACTTCAAAGGAAGAAGGTATGGTTTTCAGGGACATTGCTTCTCATGTAACAGGATTGGTCATAGAGATTTTCAGTGCAAAGGAAATGAGCAACATTATTTTGGTTTTAGATCTTCACAATTCAGAAGTCATGGTCATAATGGTCATGAAAACAAAGCTTCACAATACAGGGTTCAAGAAAGGAATGGATATGGAAATAATTTTAAGAATGAATTCAAGGACATGGGCACCATCCAAAGGCTACAATATAAAGTGTTTTAATTGCAATAACTTTGGGCATATTGCAAAATGGTGTAGGACTCAATTCCAAACAGGTTCAAAGCAAGAAGGTCAAACAGGTTCAAGGCAAGAAGGTCAAACAAGTTCTAGACAAGAATATCAAGTAATTAATCAAGAGAAGGATATCAGAAAAACATGGAAGGAAGTTGATAGAGGAAAAAAAAATGTGATATGGGAGTAAAAGTACTCCCACCCCAAAATTAATCACCTCAAGAGAGAAGGTGGTGAGGGGGCTAAGTTTAAGAGTCATATATTTTAGCCCCATAGGTGTCCCTTTTGCCATTGATGTCAAAGGGGGAGAGAATTGAGTTAAGTGGAGCAGGCTCTAAAGAGAGCATTGAGTCAGGGGGAGCAGCCTCCATAGAAAGTATTGAGTCAGGGGGAGCAACTTTGATTCTCAGAGATGGTTTTTGCAGTGATTGTGGTTTTTTCTTTAGAGGTGTTGCTATAAATTACAAAGGGGGAGATTGTTGGAAATTTGAGTTATTTTATGTTGTCATTGATGTCACATGAATCATTGATGTCATAGGGATCACATTGAGTTTTTGTGGGCAGATGATATTTTGGAAAGCATGGATAAATTCAGGGTTTTTGTGAAAACCAAGGCAGGAAAAATAAAAGGTTTTATTTAAAACCATGGATGGCATATTTGAAATGGGTTTTTCTTAAAACCCAGGTTGGCCTTTCATTTCATCGAAAAATGTGCCCCGATGATGGAGATATTTAATTTTAAATATTTAGTTTAAATTTTAATTATTTAAAATTTTAATTTTAATTTTAAAATTAAAATTAAAGTTAGCGCTGACATCTAAAGAAAGAGGGAAAATCAATAATGCACCGATGTCATTGAAAATTAGGAGAATACTATATAAAGGGGGATCCTAAGGTTCATTTGAAATTTATCCTTGCTCATGTTAATCGTTGGCTAAGCATCCGAAGAGAGCTTGTGCGAAAATCATTTTGAAAAGGGAGACAACGAATAAATCCAAGGTTGATCAAAAGTCCAAGACATTGTGGGTAGAGTGGCGCATTGGCAATTGGTTTTTTGTTAAGGTGTGTGGCAGAGCTTTACGTCAAGGTTCGAAACTCCTTGACTGCATTTGAAGGCATTGGAAAGAAAGCGCTCAAAGCACTTTTGGTTTGCGTGGAAGGGAGGAAGGACTTAAGGCACGTCATGCCTTTTCCTTTCGAATGAGCGGCTAGCTCGTGTGGAAACCTTAGCCGCGGATAAGGTGCTCGCAGTGTGTGCAAGTTGGGGGTTCAAATCCCCTTGAGGAGGTAATTACGTTTTACTCTAATTAATTTCGTTGATGCCCTAGGATAGGAGTTATAAGGTGGTTAAGGAATAATTAAAATTTTAATTAAACTTTATTTTTATAAGGGTTGTGATTATTATTTCAGAGGAGATGAGTTGTTGATTTAAATTTGATATTCATGAAATTGAAAATTAAGATTTAGGAGAAACAACGAGTTGTTATAAAATAATTTTGAGAGCCTTATTGATTATTATTTTTGATAAGGGTTTTTATTAAAAAGGACTTTGGTGGATGTGTTTATTAAGTTGGAGTAAAAAGGTGTAAATTGAGTTATACTTATTTTGTGATTATTATTTGAATTCCACTAACCCTTATTGAGATTGAAAAGGAAAGTTGTGTTCAGTGTGGCAAATTTTGTGGATAGCTTATTGGCATCAAAAAGGTATGGGTACATTCTCCTATTGATTGTTTATGGTGGTTTATTTCTGAAATATCATTGGAGTGAAAAGGATTGATTGTGGTTTCCTTGTCGAAAGTGGTTAGTTGAATGCTTCAAGGTTTTCTGGTTTGATAGTTGTGTTTAAACCTTGTTTTATAAGCATAGTCATTGAAGCCCATTGGTTGTGAAATAAATTGAAAAGAACATGAGTATCATTGTTATGTGAGATTCGTGGTTGAGCATTGTTGGAAACATTTGATTTGGTTGTACATTCTTGGACTAGGGTTTTTGTGAGAAAGAGTATTCCCTTGTGGTGATTGGTTGAGTTGAGTTGATTGAGCCTAGTCAAGTGATTGTGTAAGGTGATTGGTCAAGTTCCATGAAACAAACTAATTCCATAATTCTGATTTGAGTTGAGAGTGAGACTAGAACATATTGAGTCTCTAATAATTCTCTTTATGCTTCTATGATTTGAATTGAGTTGAGTTGATATTGATTTGAGTTGATTTGAGTTGAGTTGAGTTGAGAGTGAGATTAGACCATATTGAGTCTCTAACAATTCTCTTTATGCTTCTATGAGTTGACTTGAGTTGAGTTGAGATTGATTTGAGTTGAGTTGAGTTGAATATTGAGCTTAAAACATATTGAGTCTCTAACAATTCTCTTTATGCTTCTATGAGTTGATTTGAGTTGAGTTGAGTTGAGATCATTGTGGATCATTGTTGTCATCTATTGAAGAGTACATTGCCATTCATTGTTGAGTTCATATGTTTGCCTTGATAGATTTGTGGATGATATTTGAGTTCTACTTGAGCATGATTGATTGAGCCTTTGAGAAGGCTTTGTGGACAGTTTTGGGACAGCTTTGTGGATAGTTTTGGGACAACTTTGTGGACAGTTTTGGGACAGCTTTGTGGACAGTTTTGGACATCTTTGTGGATAGCTGTGTGGACAGTTTTGAGACAGATTTGTGGACAGATTTGAGAAAGTTCTTGGTGAGCTTGCTAGAGCAGATTTGGGCAAGTTCTTGGTGAGCTTGCTAGAGCATATTTGGATAAGTTCTTGGTGAGCTTGTTAAAACATATTTGGGCAAGTTCTTGGTGAGCTTTCTAGAGCATATTTGGGCAAGTTCTTGGTGAGCTTGCTAGAGCAGTTTTGGACAAGTTCTGTGTGAGCTTGTTATTCAGTTTTGGACAAGTTCTGTGTGAGCTTGTTATTCAGATTTGGACAAGTTCTGTATGAACTTGTTATTGCCTAGCTTTGAGCAGATCAAAGAAATCATTGTATTGGATAAGGATCCTTATTTTTGTGTGAAATATTATAAGGATATTATCTGGTGGAGTACCCCACATTGGGGAAACCACATTAAATATTGTGTCTCAATTGTGTGTGGTGACTTGTGCTCTTGCTTACTACTGCTATATGAGTTATTAATGCACACTGCTATATTTTGTTATTGCAATTAAGGACATTAATTGATATTGATTTGGAAATAAAGTAAAAAGTGATCTTATACTGTTCACCCCCCTCTCAGTATAAGCGTGTGTTCTTCAATACATACTAGATAGCATTCATCTAAACAACCTTATCATTGAAGGTGATTCATTGGACATCATCAACAACCTTAAAGGGACCCAAAATTCTATGTGGGACGTCTTCAACCTCATTGAAGAATCTAGAAGGTACCTTGAAAACTACAACAATTTACTATCTAGCACATGTATAGGGAAGGCAACAAGGCTACTGAAATTATGGCCAACCTGGACCTAGCTGAGGAGTATCTCTATGTTTGGCATGATAATTTTCCCTAGACCCTCCATGCTCACAATGACAATGAAGAAATATCATTTCTCTAGTGCTATCATTTGACCCTGTTTGCATCTTAGATAGCGTAGACTTCATAGGAAAATCCACATCACAAGCATTTGTCCTTCCCAGCATGATTGTCAGGTAGATATTTTACTCCTGAAAAGTCATTTCCTAGACTTGTGCAAGCTAATTAATTAGCACATGAATATTATAACTGACATGGTGATGAATTCCTGCAAGCACACATGTCGACCCATATCCTTGAATTATTGCTTTGATGATAGGACTTCCCGTGTCAACAATCATTTTTGGAGGACCTCTATGTTTAATCATTCCCAAAAAAGTGAGTGGGCCAATCCCATCACCTTCCTAAGTATCTCCTCTATAATCACTAGATTGAATTTCAAAATTACCTCCATCATCATTGGCCATGAGGTTCCCAAGGAGGACTCAGCTCATGTGTCTATGCTCTCTCAGTTCAAATCGAGCCATAAATGGCTCTCAAGAAAGGTAACCTCCAAATTTGTCAGTATGTACATCTAGGAAGCTTCCATCCATTTGTCTTCCCATATGCATTTTAAATACAACCTGTGGAGTAGTGATGTTTACAAGAATTATTCCACAATACTTTTCCAAATATTGGCCTTCATGACTCTTTCTAGTATTGAGATGGTGCTTCTTGAGATGAAGTTCCTACAAACTATCCCACTGTTGATGAAATCTTAGAGACTCATCGGTTAATGCCTTTCCTCTACAATTTTTTTGGAAGTGACCCTGAATTATCCCTTGAATTCACTCATTCATAGGATAATGATCACACCATGGTTCAAGGGCTCAAGTTCAAGGTTAGCGTTTGCATGATTATCGAGGTGATATGATTTGCATAAAAAAATGCCATGGTGGGTTGGAATTCAGGAAGGTGAGCAATATGAACTTGGCCTTCATTGCCAAACAAGGATGGAGAATCCTCACCAATGTGAAAATTTCTTGGGTTGAAATAATTAAAAGCAAATATCTATAGTAAAATACCTTGCTATATGAGTACCTTATCTTGAGTAGATATTCATTCTAGAACCCTATCATCAAATACAGACTCATCATCAGATAAGGGATCATATGGTAGCTAGGCAATGGAAGACACATTCACTTCTAGAAGGACCCCTGGTTGAAGGATCAACCTTTTCTCGATGATCCTAACCTGGTGGTCTTAAAGCCTCTCATAGACCATCTCTTTCGGGATAAATTTTGTAATTTTATCACTCATACTTCTCAAAGATGTATTTGGAAAAACCATTCCTCTTAACAACTTAAGTGAAGAACAAGGTGTTGTTATTAAAACACTGACCAATATTCTCAAAACCTGTGTCATTCCAAATGATCATTCCTAGGATAACCCATTTTGGAGAGTTAGTGAAAATGGTCAAATCATGGTTAAATTTGTTTATCACCTCCAATATTATCCTTCTAACAGGTGGTTCATTTTCAGACTCATTTGGCTTAAGCACCTAGTTCCCAAGATTATTTTTTTCTTTTGGATGGCTATCTTAAACAAAGTCTTGATCATCGATAACTTGTTAGCTAGAGGTATGATTATCCCCAATTAATTCTACCTTTGCTATTATGGATGGTAGTCCGTGTATCACCTGTTCCTTGAGTGTCCCTTCTCCTCTATTTTTTTGCACTCCCTTTTCACTTCCTTCTGTATTGCATAGGTCCAACCCAATTCCATCCTCAAGTTGTGTGACCAATGGCCTAGCCCCTTCATAAACTCTTACCTTATATCCCTTTGGTCCTTATACCTTTCTCATTACCTATGGTAAGTTTGGTTAGAGAGGAATAACAAAGCCTTATATGGTGTTTCCAACGGTCCCCTTTTTGTTCATTTTTAGGTCCTAACTGCTGCCATCAAAAAATTCTAGCTTGGTCTCTTTTATTGAGATCCCTAGGTCCAGTTTGGAGTCTTGACTTGTTGCTTCCTTCAAGCTCTCTTCCACTCATTCCTATACTTTTGTATATCCTATTGATAGATCCAATGTAAGGTGGTCTATCCCCCTATTGGGTGGATCACGTTCAATTTTTATGGAGCTACAAAAGGTAACCCAAGCAATGCGGGAGATGGTGGCATTGTTAGATACGACCATGGGAGAATCATCCTTGTGTTTACTAAAAATATTGACATCCAAATCAATCATGTGGCTGAAGCCAAAGATCTTTACCAAGGATTATACATCCTATATGGCCTTCATCTCAACAACCTTATCATTTAAGGTGATTCATTGGACATCATCAACCACCTTAAAGGGAACCAAAATTCTATGTGGGGCATCTTCAACCTCATTGAAGAATCTAGAAGGTACCTCTACAACTACAACAATTTTACTATCTAGCACATGTATAGGTAAGGCAACAAGGCTACTGACATTACCTGGGACTAGATGAGGAGTATCTCTATGTTTGGCATGATAATTTTCCCTAGACCCTCCATGCTCATGATGACAACGAATAAATATCACTGATCTAGTGCTATCATTCGACCCTATTGACATGTCAGATAGCATAGAATTCATAGGAAAACCCACATCACAAGCCTTTGTCCTTCCCATCATGGTTGTTAGGTAGAGATTTTCCTCCTAAAAATTCATTGCCCAGACTTGTGTAAGCTTAGTAATTAGCACATGAATATTATCTCTAACATGGTGATGAATTCTTGCAAGCACACGTGCTGACCCATATCCTTGAATGATTGCTTTGATGGTAGGACTTACCATGTCAACAATCATTTTTGGAGGACCTCTATGTTCAATCATTCTCAAAAAGTGAGTTGGCCAATCCCATCACCTTCTTGAGTATCTTCTCTATAATCGTTAGATTGAATTTCAAATTACCTCCATCATCATTGACCATGAGGTTCCCAAAGAGGACTAAGCTCATGTGTCTATGCTCTCTCGGTTTGAAGCGAGCCATCAATGGTTCTCAAGCAAGGTAGCCTCCAGATTTTTTACCATATGTATCTGGGAAGCTTCCATCTGTTTGGCTTCCCAGATGCATTTTAAATACAACCTATGGAGCAGTGATGTTTACAGGAATTCTTCCACAATACTTTTCCACAGGTGGGCCTTCATGAGTCTTTATAGTGTTGAGATGGTGCTTCTTGAGATGAAGTCCCTGTAAACTAATAACATTGTTGATGAAATCTTAGAGACTCATGGGTTCATGCCTTTCCTCTACAATTTTTTTGGAAGTGACCCTAAATTATCACTTGAATTCACTCGGTCATAGGATAATGGTCACATCATGGTTCAAGGGCTCAAGTTCAAGGTTAGCGTCTGCATGATTATCAAGGTGATAGAGCTCCCCAATGATGGTGAATTTTTTTTTTCATGATAAGCATTCTTTGGTAGAGGAGCTCAATCATTTCAGAGATAAGGGTAAGAATTTAGTAAGATAAAAGGTAGGATTATCAAGGCGACCCTCCTAGTACCTTAGAACAGAGCCATGATTCCAATTCTATAATTCTTCACGATCGATGAAATCAACTCCTCTCTAAAAAGTTTCCACCTGACATATCTTAACCACTTGAGATACATCGAGGCAATAAATGTCCCTGAGTACTTGTTTAGATCTATGGAGCTTTATATAAAAGTGTCAAGGAAGGCACCTCAATGCATCTAAAGCATAAGGGTCTCCACATGATTTTATATAAGCATGGATTATAGAATGAGGCTCAAAAGGACATTCTCTTTATTGTTGGAAATCCAATATATCATCATTCTGCTTTGGCTCCGAGCCAAGGGAGCCCTTAGAAGATCACCATGAGCAATGATGATGCAATAGAGAAAGCTTCTAGCTATATTATTAAAGTTGGGAAGAAGTTGAACTTCAGTTCTTCTACTGCTGACACCCCTCCCTCTATCAAAATTGAGCTTCGTCATCATTCACTAAAAGGCAAAGTTTTTGAGGGGAAATAAAAAACTCATATTGTAATTGATCAAGATAAGGAGACCCCAAGAGTGCTTCTAGTGAAGATAAAAATATCGAAGAGTTATGGGGCCCTAGTTTAGTCTCTCTCCCTGAAGGATGGTGATCCCTCGAGTGGGCCTTCAAGTCGTATCTAGCAGAGAGGTAATGCTAAGTCCCTTGTGAATTTGGAAGAATCACTAAAAGTTGTGTCTAGGGTGTCTAACATGGCCTGGAACCTCCTCTGACAGGCTGAGAAGATGGTTGGTGCTATCAAAAAGTAGGTCATACATAACCAGGTCTTTGATCGTGAATAAAATGCAAGTGATGATGAGCAGGTTCCCTCTGAGGCATCTAATTAGTTGTGGCCTCTTCGACCGCCCTTTTTTGGATATTCTCTAGGGGTCCTCTGCCCCTTATTTTTATGTTTTCCTATTTTCCCCTACTTACTTTGCTAGAATCCCTCGAAGACTCTCTTTGGGCTATGCCAAGATGTCCTCCAAGGTTTCTCTTGTGTTTTGTAATTTTGAGGTTGCTTCTGTGGAGACTGTCTCCCTTTTTATTTCTCTAATGTAAAAGGTTTGGGGTCCCTTTCAAAACCCCCTCTTTCAACTAATAAAAAAAATATATTGTCACATTTTTATTTATTTATTATATATTTTTTAGCATTTAATATTTTTAAAGTTGTATTTTATTTATTTATTATTATTATTTTAATATTTTATGTTAATTTTTTAAATTTAACTTTAAAATTTTTGCATTCACAAAGACACTTAATGTAAAATACACTCAAGCCATTTCAAAAATATGGTGTTCAAAAGTTAAGGTGTATATCTTAAAGTATACAACTTTAATTTCATTTTTATTATTAGTATTTTTAAAATATTTTAATGTTTTTAAATTATTTTAATTGGTTATGTGGAATTGAAACAAGCTTGGATCTCTTATTTAAAAGTTGGAGAAATTTAACTAATTGATCTTATATCATATGACTAAAATATTTTAATATATATAAATTTAAAATAAGCTATATGTGGCTTTTATTAGGGTCACTTTCATCAAAATACCAAAACATTAAATTTGATGTTAAGTTAGTTAAATCAAATCTAATATGTCATTCTATTACAAATATTTTTCATTTATTTTTCTATCAAATATTTTCTTCATTTTCCTTAAAGTGTTATGTTTCCACAATAATCTCCTTGACATCATTTTCATTAAGGAAAAATCTCACTTGGCCTCTTATCTTTTAAAATTTGAATTTCATCAAGAAGAAAATCAACACCATGAGTGGCTAAATTATCTCCTACCCACTTTCCTTCTCTATAAATATGCTCACATTTTCAAGAGATTGTCTTCAATAATAGATGATGAACATTAGCCATAATATTATTTTTACTCAATTCCTACATCCATTTTTGTTGATAACACTAAGAAACATATATCTATCTCTTTTCAATTGCAATTTTAATCCTCCTAAGAAGTTCCATGACATCTACATAGTTGTTAGTTGAAGTTCCATATGATTATGAGTGAGGAGAATTTTGCATTCATTATTTCCAAAAACACCACCTCCACCGGCTTTTTATGGATTACCTTTATTCTAGATCAAAGTAGATCCTTTGTTTTAATGACATTATCACAAATGACTCTTCCATGTATGCTATAACCAAGTTGTTACCACCTATTTTTTCGTACTTGAGACTTTCCATGATGAGCACCATATCTATAAACATTTTTCAATAGAGGCAAGAATATGATTTCACACTTGGACATGATTTTGAGATTTATTTTAAAAAAATCTATTATTCCTTACAAGCCATAAATTCCAAAAAATAATGACAGGACAAATCCTCCACATAATATATATGTTTTGACTTTGAAAAAATAATCCAACTTGTCATCAACTCTTTCAATGTTGATGGAGCTACCAAAAATATTTTCATATTTTTTAAAAAGTAAGTCTAAATGATGTGGGCAAAGCGACAATGAAGAAGTAAATGGTCTGATATTTCTAAATCCTTCTCATAAAAGGTACATTTGAAAGGTCCATGATATCCCACTCTTTGTGGACTCTCTCTTGTGAGAATCTTAATTTTAACTGCTAATCAAAGGAATGTTTAGGCCTGAGGTAGAACCTCTAGTGACCAAACATTCTTCTAAGAACAATATTTGGGAGTAAGAAAATTTTCTTTCTCTAAAATCCTTCTTAAAAAAGGCACATTTAAAAGGTCCATGATATCCTCCTCTTTGTAGAATCTCTCATATGAGAATATTGCTTTGAATTACAAACCAAAGGAATGTTGAATCCTGATGTAGAGCCTTTAATGACCAAACATTCTTTCAAGGAAAATCTTTGGAAATAGGAAATTTCGATTGCTCTAAATTATCATATCCCAACTTGATCAAGTATCCACCATCTTTTTATAAATTCCAAACAAACTCATCCTTAAGTGTAAAAATTGATAAATAATACTCTTGAAGCATATTTTGAAGTTCATCTGCAATTTGTTTGAGTTCCTCTCTTTCAACCAGGTTACTAATAGTTATATTAATATAATATTTAACCTTTGGAGCTTTACATGCAAGGCATGCCTGAGCCAATGATTGTCATTTTGAATTAGAGGTAAGAGGATAAGGCTTCAACCAAGCATCAAACAAAAATTTGTATAATTCCCCTCATTGACTAACCATCTAATATGTTTCTTGATCAATTGTAAACTATTGATATGAAGTTCCATGTTGCAATCCTTTGGATTGGGTTATTTTCCTAAATAATTTTATTGCATCAAGAAAATCTATATATTTTTTAAGTAACATTTTTCCAATTCTTTCCTTGATCTAAAAATAATCTCCAGCCAAGTTTTTACCGTTTAAACTCATAAGTTTGCAATTCTGTAAGCTTGATCCTCCAATATTATTTCCTTTTCAAACCCTATCATACTTACAAAGAGGAAACCTAAATATTTTCTAGCATACTTTCTGAATAAAGTCTCTTTGAATTTTATCCATTTTTGATGCTATACCTATCGGTAATCTTGAAAGTGTCATCATATAAATAAGGATGGGTTGCATTGTAGTTTTTATGAGTTGTAGCCTTCCTGCCATGGTTAAGAACTTACCTTTAAACTTGTCAAACAAGCTTTCATTCTATCCAAACAAGAGACCCAAAGCTTGTTTTTATTTCCTTTATGAGATAAAGTTATACCGAAGAGGTTAATAGAAAATTTTCAATTTTAAAGCCTAAAATATCTAGAATAATTCAATTTAAATCTAAGGCAATGTTAAAGAAAAATCTTGGTTTTTATAGTATTAACCATTTGCTTAGTAGACTTCTCATAGCCTAATAATATAGATTTAAACTCCATGGGCCCAATGATTGAGGTATGGCCCAAGATAAAAGTATCACCAATAAATTTTAAATAAGATTCAAAGGGACCATTTTTACAACCTGAATACCTTTGATTTTTTCTTCCATTTTTGCCTTTAAGAAAGCTCTATCTAATGCCTCTACAAGAATAGTGAATTGATAAAGAGATAGTGGATTACATGGGAAAAGTCCACAAGATGACTTAAGTGAACAAAAAGAGAAATATTGACAAAAATAGGATATTTCATAGTGTTATAACAACATTTAATCCATTCACACCAACCTAGATCAAAACCAAACTTTGCGAGAATATCATGTAGAAAGCTTTAGAAAACCCTATAATATGCTTCGTTCATATCTAATTTCACAAGCATACATGGTTGTTTCATGGAATGAAGATAATGTATGGCCTCATGTGCAATGACTAAACCATCAATAATTTCTTTTTCCATGAACAAAACCACCTTGTTCCTTTGAGAGCATATTCTAGAATACCTCTCAACATGTTTTTCCATAATTTTTGAAATGATATTATAAATCATATTACAAAGGCTTATTGGACAAAAACTATCAAAAGATTTTGTCTCGCATTTCTTGGGAACCAATGTAATAAAAGTGACATTGATCTCACTTACTGTAGACTTCCTTTTCTTGGCTTCTTCAATCACAACAAATATATCACTCTTCAATAAATCCTAATTTTTTTGAAATCCATTGAGGCCAGTTATCTTGTTAGGATGGAAAGAAAAATTGCTCCATGTAGCTTCTCCATAGATATCTTCTTCGTCAAGCTTTCATTTGTCTCTGTGTGATAATTAATGGAATATTTTGCAAAAGCTTATCTTGTGGCTCCTTATCTTTCCTAGTATTTGATAAAATATTTTTGAAATAATTAATTAGTTCCTTCCTTATATCTTCTTCTTCCTCGATATTTCATCCATCTAGAATTAAAATATTTGTGATGCAACTAAAAAAAATATTTTGTTGTAACATGATTTTTTATATATTTGTATCTCCTTAAGCCATTTCTTCCTCAATTTTTAGAACCAGTATTACTCCTTTTTCAATGTACTATGATAATCAAAAAGTAAATTTTTTCCTTTCACATAAGAATCCTAGTCCATTCAATTGATTTTAACATTCTTCTTTTCTTTACGAATGTTACCAAAATATTTGGCATTCCAAATCTATATATGCTCCTTTAAAAATTTCATCTCTTGAATAAACATATACATAAATGATCCTTCAAAATTTGCTTCATCCCACCAAAACATAACCATCTAAAAAAAAATTAGTGTCTTGGAGCCACTTAGACTAGAAGTGAAATGGATTTGGATGACTAGTATTGGGTAAATCACAAGTCAAAAGAATGGGTGTGTGATTCGATCATGCTTGCAATAAAATATTTAAAGAGATTGTATGTTTTATTTGCAAACATGTGCTGGATAGTAAGAGTATATCTAATATTTGTGCTATATGAGTTTTCCCAATGCGTCTATTACCCTAGGTATATTGGAAATTTGAAGAACTAACATCCAAAATGCAATTTGAATTGACATATGAAGCAAATTCTTTAATTTATTTAGACCATCATAAAGTAGCACCCTTCTTTTCCAAAGGATATAGAACTATGTTTAAGGCACCCTCAAGAATCATTAGATTTTAATTATGAATCATCATTGCGTTTGAAAAAAATATGCTAAGGTCCTTCCAATATTTTTCATAAGGAGTAACTATAGTTGGAACATATACATTTAAAACCCAAACTTTGATGTTGTACTCTTTCCTTAAAAATAGTCCAACAACCCAATTGCTTTTTGCTTCTAAAATTTTTCAATTCCATTTGCATTTGTCCCATATTGTTGATATATTGCCTAAAGCTCCTATAGAAGAAACTACTAGACAATCACCCATCTTCCAAATCTTTTTAAAAGTATCCTTATATTCCTCACTACTTATTTTTATTTTTTGTATTAAAATAAATTCAAGACTATAACAACCTATTAATTCCTTAATAACTCTTTTTTAGGGTTCTTACTCATACCCTTAATATTCCTGATATAATTTTCATCATCATTTTTTATTTTTATCAGTGGGTTTAGCCCCACTTCTTGTTAACCCCCACGGTATTTTAATTTGGTTTTTCAAATTGATATCCCTTTGAGTTTCTCTTTCTCTTTGTTCATGCTTGATGACCTTCCTATTCTTTTTTCATTTCCACCAACAATTTCATTGTTGTCAATCTCTTCTATCTTTCTATATTGCTCAAAATGAGACTCTTTTAAAGGTTAATGTTGCCCTAAATAATTTAAAATGCAAGGAATACACTCATAAACACATTTTTATTTATGTTACCCCAAATGGCCTAAAGTGCAAGGATGACTCTCCATAGTAATTACTTTCTTATGCTTCCCTATAAACCTTAAATTCTATGTATATCCTCCATATGCATTTCTTTATTATGTTGCTCTTGAAACTCTAAAGTGCAACGAATACACTCTATATTAATTTTATTTTTATTGTAAGAAGTTTTAATGCCACTTGAGGAAAATAAATATGATTGACATGGATTAACCTTGACCTCCTTCATCTCATTTGTTTTAAAATTTTCCTTCCCATATTCCTTTGCACCTTTAACTCATGTATTTGAACTTGTCCATTGTACTTATTCATCCCTTGTGTCATTTTTTCTACTGGTTGATTCAAGTTAACTGTAATGACCTTTGATATTTTATGATGCAAATGGGGTTTTTGCCACCTTATTAGGAGTGGAAAATCCTTGATATGACCAAACTTCTACTATGACATTATCTCCTATTTTGATATTGAAGTTTGTCTCATACCGAAAAGTTCTCTCTTTCTTCTCATTTATATTTTGCTATCTCTTGCCATGTGTCTAGTCTCACCACATTTGCAACATCAGAATTTAATATTTTTACAATTCACTTGTTGATCCCATTCCCTTGATTCAGATTTAATATTTATGGATTGTGGTAAATATTTTTAAATATCCATGGCAACACATATTTGAGTGTATAAAAAATGCCTTCTCTCCATAGTATTGGGTCCCTTTTAGATAAACTACCCTAGAGTGTTACCAATATTTTTTAAAACCTCCTTATTGATAAGTTGTTAAGGAATTCCAAAAAGCCTAATCCACACTAAAATATTTTTAATAGTATTTATATCCATAGAAATTTCTCACTCCATGGTCTTAAATATAATGTATCTTTACCTTTAAACCAAGTGCCATCATCCATTAGTTTATCTCTTATTTCTAAACTTGAGAAGATAAATAAGAAAAAATCCTTTCAAAAGAAAATCCATGGAATAATTTGAATTCAATCCCCACTTCCACTTGATCTAGTTTTGAATCTTACAAAAACCTAACCAGTATTCATGAAACTTACATATTAACCCTAGGATAGCTTGCTTTGGATTCCTTCTTTACAAAGAAAATGGAATTCAACATCAATGAGTAAGGTATGCCAAGGTTATTAAGTAGAGGAAATTACAATGGTGGACTTATGTGGGTCGAAGATTAGAAATTTCATGAACAAATTTTTTTATTTCTTCATAGACTGAGGTAGGGCTTAAAAAACATATCAGTATTTTTAATGTCCAAATGAGCATGTGGTGTAATGAACAATATGACAAATGTTTGATCATATGATGATAGTGGTTATGTGTTTGAATCTTGATGGTAATATTTTTCACTCACAAAGATTGGCTCATATCACATCTTCTATAAAATCATCATTGGAATGGTCATCTCTACTTCTTGTGGTCAATTGGTTATGCATGATATTGTAAAGTGTTCGAAGGTATATTGTCATGGGATCAAGTCTCATAGTTTATCCTTTTTACAAGATTTTCTATAGAACTATGGTTATTAGTGGTATCCTACCCTCAGATATCCATGAGTACCTTGATGCCTTGGTTAGACAAAGGCTCTTAGACACATGTGGGCTCAATTTCAAACCTCGAGATTGGATTTTTCGTATAGTTAGAAATTCCAAAATATTTGGCCAACTTGGCGGCTAACATGATACCCTTGTGGGCCATGTATTCAAACTTTTACTATATTTATATCCTCTACACCAATAAAAATGCAATACTCATCATAGTTGTATTGAAATAAGGACATTGAAGTGGTATAAAATAAGTGGAGACTAGTGAATTACATAACACAAAGTAGCAGCGAGTGATTGGATGTTGCTTTTAGGGAAAAACT
This sequence comes from Wollemia nobilis, assembly GCA_028583015.1. Taxonomy (NCBI): domain Eukaryota; kingdom Viridiplantae; phylum Streptophyta; class Pinopsida; order Araucariales; family Araucariaceae; genus Wollemia; species Wollemia nobilis. The sequence continues at coordinate 3,438,635 of JAQPPZ010001195.1, forward strand.
TCCAAATACCATAAATTTTGAATACAAAATCATTTTTAGCTTGTTTTTTCAAATCAAACAATTTTTTGAGCTCTCTACATTAGTAGGCTCATTTTATAGACCTATTGTTGTTTTAGGGGTGAAATTGTGTAAGATGTATTACAAAGCCCTAGCTACTTACCTCAATGGGTGGAAAAAAAGTATTTGATCAACCTAAATTATTGGCTTGTTATGCAGTAAGAACTTGTGGTGCATATTTCAATAATTTAAAGCATTAACCTTCATGAATAAACCCACCACCAAAGAGAAGAAGATGGTATTGGCTTGTTTTTCATACTAATTGAACCAAAGTTACTTTTCCACATCAAAGAGGAGAGTGAACCTATCAAGGTATGGTAAAAAATGCATGAGTTATTTGGAAAAGTATATATTACTGAAGTAAGTCACTTGAAATTAGAGATCTCCTCCCTCAAATTGGCTAAGTTTGATAATATTGAGGACTTTATTACGAGATCAAGGCATTGATAGAAAATATTGCATATTCTATAGGTAACAAGAAATATGATGCAAAATGTGTGAATATTATCCTTACTAATCTCTCCCCTTAATTTTAGATGATGAAACTCATGGTTCATGTGATTACTATTTTTTTGGAATCTCAAAAGACTCTTACTCTTGATCAACCATTTTCTCTCCTAGTTTGTTTTTAGGTGGAAATGAGGAGTTGTGATGAAACTTCACAAATTCAAGCTCATTCAAAGGATTTCAGATATAAGGAGACTAATACCTAGGAGCCTAAGGGGTAAACTAAGTCCTCAAATAATTTGAAAACCATTTGTAGATACTACAAAAGGAAAAGTCATCCAATGAAGAATTGTTTATTAAAATTACAAAGGATTGAAGTTGAGTTCTTGAAGATAGTTGGATGTATTTCATATGATGTGATTCTAAAGGATCTCCCTCAAATTTAAATACCCACTAGAACATCCCTTATGGGGGAAATATATTACTATCACTAATGTCTTCTCTCCTTGGCCCCTCAGTTCAAATTATGGGGGGTGTTGAAATTATTATCTAATTCCTGTCAAGGTTGGCATTGTATGATGTAATATTGGATATGCCAAAGGGCACCCATTGTATAATGTATTTAATTTATTGTAATATTTTATTATGTAATCCCATATGGGCTATGGTTAACCTTGTTATGGTTAAAGCCACCTCATAAGGTTGTAATTAACCATAAAGCCTTTCTCGTTATGTAGGCTTCTGATTAAAATCATTTATGTTTTGGAATTTTGGTATCAGTTTAAATACCCCCCTCCACTCATTTAATTATCGGAGTGTTGTGAATATTATCCATGGATGATACAATGATTATTTATTGTGCCTATGAGCACCCCCAGTCTCTATGTCTCTTTTCCTTTCTTTTTACTTTTATGCTTTCTATATAAGTTTTGAGTGGATGGATTACTTTTGTTCATTTTGGAAAATATTGTGAATTTAGTCAACCTGGATAAGGTTTTCCATAGATTCGCTCTTCCTCATCACTAACTAGCATATCCATACTTTCAACTAGGGCATCCTTACATCCAGTTAGTGCATCCTTACCTCCAATAAGGACTTTCATAGATAATTTTCTTGCCATGTTACTTAAATTTTCTTCACATGAATCCTTTAGTTTTTTAGTTTATCCTAAGATATGGAATAAGAAGTGGCACCTAATCCTTGGTCGCACTTTTTTTCCTACTTCTTACTAATAATTATTTTTTCTCGCTCATGCTTCTTGTTTTCTTATGGCTTGTAAATGCTATTGGTTTGCACTCACTCTCAACTCTTTAAAATATTCTAACTTTACATTTTATATTTTTAATTAATATATGGGAAGGGAAAGAATGGGGTGGTATGTAAAAGCTCTTATTATCCACTCCTTTCACTATATTTCTTTTTAATAAACATAAAACTTTGATTTTTTAAAACTTCAATATTGTGCTTTGAAATCCTTCTTCCTTTTCATTTTGTAAAGTTGTTATTTCAGTTATTACAATGTTGGGTTGGGATGGGAATAACAAGAGTTATAAGTAAAATGTAGATCTTAATGGATTGTAAAATTGCTCATAAAGCTCACATTATGAAAGTTAGAAAAAAAAAAACTCCATAAAAACAAGAAAATAATCCCCTACAAAATCCATTATTCAAGCTCAATTCTATATGTACGCCATTTTGTGAGTTGATCATCCTCCTAATCAAATTTTCAATCCTTTAGACAATTTTTTGATAAAGGCACCAATATCTCTATGTATGAATGTTGTCCAACCCAATTCTATAACCTAATTGAGATTGGGATAAATGTGGAACAAGAAGAAATATAATCTTACCATATATTCATCTACACAAAGAACTTTAAGCATTTAAGCTTTAGAAGACTTGGATTGTAGTATTGATGAAATTCAAGAAAATTTTAATTTGTGATAGATTTTGATGCATAAGACTAACTGATTTACCTTTAAATTATTTTATTTTATTTGCACAAAGATTTCCCATTTGATTTTATATAACAAGTATAATTTATTCATATCAATAAAGGTTTCTATTGGTTTTCCCGTTGGGCGGGGTTTTTCAAATTCATTTTTTTTGTTGGTTTTCTCGTTGGGCGGGATTTCAATTTGATGGTTTTCGACTACTTCCTGCTGGGTGGGATTTTCAAATTCGTCATCCTACATGTTTTCCCGCTAGGTAGGATTTTTCAAATTTATCTTTTCCCGCTAGGAGGGTTTTTCCAAAGTGTTTGTTTCCCCCTAGGGGGGATTTTCAAATTGATTGTTTTTGACCTTTGGTTTGGTCGGTTGACCTATTGTAAAAAGGTTTTGGGGTCCTTTCAAAACCCGCTTTTAATATAATTTTAACCTACCAAAAAAAAAAAATTAAAGGATGTTCTTATTTATTATGAATGAATATATATATATATATATATATGAATTTTGTGGTAGTATGCATCCATCATATTTATAAAGGTAAATGAGCTATTTCTAGTATTATGCTTTGATGTTGTGAATGTTACAATAGATATTTATTTGTTTAATTTAAGATGGAATTCATGATACATGATAATAGGATCCAAAATAGAAGAACTTCCTTTCTTAAGAAGAAAAAACAACTTAGAGTTTTTAATATTAGATTAGGGTTTTGGACACCTCTAAAGATCTATCATGGCAATGGTAATAGGGGGATCCCTCCCCCCTAAACCTTCCTTCCGGGATGTAGTACAATCAAGAGGTGGAGGGCACTCGGGTAACATCATTGCCAATTTTCCCCATGGGCCTCTAAAAATATCATGTTTAGACCCCAAGAAGAATGCCAATAGATGTATGAAAGTGGTGGAGGGCTCCCCAATAGTTGAAATGAAAAAGGTAACCCTTCAAAAATATAGAGAAATTGGAAACGAAAATTTTGATATGCAAATTTATGGGATTTAGACCACTATCATCCTTTAGGGGCTAGGCATATAGGAACTATTGAACTAAGGGAGAAATTCAAATTATGCTCTATCCCAATGACTATTTCCTAGTACTATTTGAGTGTGAAGAGGATTAAGAACATATTTTCTAGGGAGAGCCATGATGTTTTGGAAGATCAAGCTTGTTCATGAAATCTTAGCATACAAACTTCCAAGCAAAGGAGGAAATGTATTTTTTGAGCCCTATATAGGTTAGGTTATTTGGGATACCAGATGAATACTGAAACCCCATCTATTTTACAACCATTGGTAACACTCTAAGAATTTTTATGATGATGGTTGAAAATACTTATATTTTTGACCAAATGATATATGCCAGAATATGTGTCCTCACAGACATTAACAAACCTCTTCAAAAAAAAATCACATTATAAAATAGGGATGAAGCCTGGGAGCAAAATTTTTATTATGAAAGTATCTCATTTAGATGTTGGATAAGCCACCAGTATGGGAACATGGTGAGAGACTGTCCATAGAAGCACTTAGAGTAAATGAAGGTAAAGAAAAAGATCAAAGACTTTCAAGAACCTAAAAATAAATCACATTTTAAAAAAAGTAGATGCTAAAAGTAGTGCAACACCAACTTTGTTTATTTGACTTATGAAGACTCGATTGTGAGAGATCATCAAATAGAGATAGAACCGATGGTGAAGATAATTTTCAAGCAACCACTCAATTCAAATCAAGGTAAAATGCACCTACAAAAATAGCTGACAACTAAATCAACATACAAATGAACACAAACCTTTTTTTTTAAGCAAAAAACCCCTTGCGGGGCCGCCTTGGTCTAAGAGACCACGAACAGGGGGTTCTACACCATCAATGTCACCGGGGGTTGCACCCAACCCTGCCCGCACCAACATTTTCAATTGGATTTTGGGTACCCAATTAAGCTTTTTGGTAGGGTGGATATTTGAACCTGGGACCTCCCTTGGAGGATTACCCTCTCCTCTCCAACTCACCTACAACACCTGGGTAAATGAACACAAACCTAAATCACAAAGGTAAGCAAAGGAAAAATAAGTGAGGAGGATCCAAAAAAGAAGAATTATATACTTGTGAAATACATAATAATGCTTAGCCTAAAGTAGAAGGAGATACATTTATTCCCTTTGTGAAGGCCTTGGTGGTATACACAAAGGATCATGAAGGAGGACCTACCCAATATCCATCTGGTCTATGATAGAAAAACTCAAGAAAGTGAAGTTGAAAACCAATCAAAATGTGGGATGTAAGACCAATTAGCACTACCTAGCAAAATAAGGGGAAACTCTTATCTTTGAGGGTAAGGTAACTTATATCATCAAACTCTTAATCCACACTTCCTCATGAGACAAACAAAGGCAATGGGACTATATCTAACACCTTAGGATCCAATTTCCCAATGAATATAATATCCTAGGAGGGGATTTTAACACGATTCTCTCCTTAGATTAAAAGATAAAAGGGATGAGAACACTGGACACTATGACTGATTTAGTGCATGAGGACTTGAGAAATATCCACCTTATTGATGTCAATCCTAACAATGGACTGATGACTTGGACGAAAAGACAATAGGGGTCTACTTGCATTCTGGAGAACTTAGAAAGGTTTGTAATCTTGGATGACCTTCTCTCTCTAGAAGTAATTTTGAAATATCTTATCCTTAATAATGTTGGCTTAAACCACTAACATTTTTTACTAGATCTCTGGTAGTCTACTAAGAATTACTCATCCTTTAAATTCTATATTATGTGGTTAAAATATACTTCCTTTAGGCCATTAGCTCTTCAGTGGTGGAGGGAATTGTATCCAAGATACAACACCTAGATGTATTGATTTATTAAGAGATTACAGTTCATAAAAACCAGAACTAAGGAATGAAATTGGTAGGATTTTGGGGATATGAGGGCTAAAAAGGTAGGTTTTGATTTCCAACTAGAGCAAGTGAACAATCAAATTCATTCCTTGGGACTTATAGAGGAGCTCAACAGTTAGGAAATCCAAGTCTCTTGCAAGTTAGTGGAATGGGAAAGGAGGGAGCAACTCTTACGAAATTTGAAATCTAAGATCCAATGGTTTAAGGAATGAGACAAAAACTCTTATTTTTTCCATAAATATCTATTGGCCAGATACACCTCAAAAATTTTTACCCTCCCTAAAGACCAACACTAGAAATCTAGTTTACTCTTGGGATGGAATAAGAAAATTGCTATTAACTACTTTGAGGAACTTTTCTCTACAGTACCCCTAGACCTTAGGGCTTAACAAGAAATTCTATAGGGAATCATTTCCCTTATTAGGGAAGAGGATAATGAGGTATTTATAGTGCTAGTCTCTATGGAGGAAGTAAAGGAAGTGGTTTTCAATATGAAAAAATAAAAAACACTTGAACTATTTGTCTTCCTCATTGATTTCTTCCAAGAATTTTGGGACCTTCTCAAGGATGATCTACTTATGGTGATAGATAAAGCATGATTGGAAAAGCTAGTTTTGAAAGAAATCAACAAACCTACATTGAGATCATACCTAAGTCCCAAGAGGTAGATAATATTGTTGGCTTTAGACCAATAGCCCTATGTAATGTTCTTCTTAAAATCATTACGATGGTGATAGCTCAAAGGTTGAATCCCTTCTTCCATATGATAATATCTCTAGAGCAATGAGGATTTATGTGAAAGAGATAAATTAGAGATGAAATGGTGCTTTCCTAGGAGGCCATTCACTCCTTGCAAGCATAAATATCCCCTTCATGTTTGTCTATTTTGACCTATCCAAGGATTATGATAGGGTAGACTAGGGATTTCTCCTACAATTCTTGAGAAAGTCGGCTTCTCTTAGGATTGGGTGGATTGGATTAGAGGCGCTATTTAATTAATATCGTATGCTATGATAATAAATGGTAGTATGTCTCCCCTAATTACTACTTTCAGGGGGCTTCACAAGGGGGTCCTCTTTCCCCATATTTTTCTATCATTTTGAAAGAATTTCTAGGTCATATTATCTCTAAGGAAAGGAATAATGGATTCATTCAAGTAATCAGATATGCATCAATATCCCCTTCACTTTCTCACCAGTTTATAGATAGCTCAACCTTGATGGGTTGTGCTACTACATTGGAAGCATCCATATACAAAAGAGTTCTAAACCTCTTTTTGTAGCCACAATATAAATTATTAATGAGGAAAAGTATAAAATCATTTTCTTTCATTGCACTATAGAGTGGATATCATGATTTTAAATATTTTAAATTTTAGGCAAGCATCTCTTCCAATATCTTATCTAAGAGTCCCATTAAAGATGGCCAAACAAAAGAGAGGAAGAGGGATGGTTGATAGAGAAGATACTAAGTAGGCTAAATAGCCATAGCAATCACTGGATTTCCCTTAGAGGTAGGTTCACTATGGTTAAATTAATTTTGCAATCTATTCCCATCTATGTCCCTTCAATATTAATTATTCTTAAGGATGTATTGAGAAAGATAATATTAATCAAAGGTTCTTATGGAGTGGGACAAACAAAGCATAAGTGGGATCTATTGAAGTGGAATCAACCATGTCTTCCAAAAAATGAGGGAGGTTTGGGCCTCTGATCAATGGTTAAAAGCTTAGCCTTGGAAGCAAAATTATATTGGTGATTAATTATTTTCCCTAATGAGTTATGGACATGTATTCTCAGAGCCACGTATGCAAACAATCAAGCTCCAAAATTTTTTATTAGATATCAACTTTCTCTATGAGTATCTATAGTTCTTGAGATACTAATAATAAGGAAGACAATTATCAAACTGTAAATATTTTGGATAGTGGGGAATGACCATCAAGAATTTTTTTTGGACAAATGCTTGGGATGGTTTGCCTCCATTATCTCAACAATTTCTAGAATAGTGAGACCTCATGGAACAACTCCATAGTCAAGGATGGATAAATATATCACACTACTACAAAAATTATGTGGAAAGGAATGCAGAGGATAGAGTTTGGATTCCAGTAAGGGACTAGTCAATCTTGGCAATGGAGGTTGTTAAGGAGGCTATTCTTTAGGTTCCTAGAAATCTATCACTATCTTGGTTGAAAGACAAATATAGGTTGAGTTCAGGCTCACATTCTAATTTTATGTATACTACAACTCTAGAATACTTATTCCTCACCATGGGGAAAATCCACTTAGTGATTTCTTCAACTAGATTTAGAAACTTCCAACTTGACTTAAAGTGAGACTCTTTATCTAGCTCCTTCTTTGTAAGAGGGTTCTTATAGGAGACTAGTTGATGAAACATTGTTTTTCGGGCCTATTTAGATGTGAGCTATATTATGCAAAGAATGATACTTAGGACCAACTTTTTTTCTCTATCCCCTAGCCATTTAATTATGGAAATGGTTGGCAACCTTTTTAGATCTAAGACTCCTTCAAGTCACTTCCCTTGAGAAGGCATGGAGGACTTGGCCTAGATGAATGGATTGGACATATTGATGAAAGAGATGACCTTGGTTAGCATCTCCTTGATGCTCTAGAATTTTAAAAGAAAGAAATAAAATAAGATTTAAAGCAACTCACCATAATTTCCAACATAGTTGGGAAAATACTACATCCAATATTAGGGAAACTACACTACATACTTTGAAGCCCCCCTCCATGATATCTTTGTAGTGGAATAGTAAACTCTCAAAGATTCAACTCCCTATGGATGAATGGAGACGTAGGTACAAACAAGGTCCCCAACCTACTATTTAGAGGGATGAACCATGATAAGCCCATCCCATAGGTATGGGAAAGATCAACATTGATGGCATGTCAAGAGGTAACCCAATAAGGGAAAGCATGGGAGGCATAGGAAGACTCTTAGATGGTACTCATGCTTTTATTTTTGCAAAGAATCTTGGTGTCCTCCCTAACAATCTAGCAAAAGTGTGTGCTATCCTTTGTGACCTTTAGAAAGTTGATAAGGTCAAAATGTCTATAGTACAAGTAGAATCAAACTCACAAGTAACCAATAATGGACTAAAGGTACCCACCAGACACTCCTCTTAGGATTGGAAGTTACAAAGGGTGATTGATAAAATATATTTTCTTTAGTCTAGATTTAGAATAGTAGATTTTCTTCATGCTCCCCAAGAATAAAACAAGATTGCAAATATTATGGTTAATTAGGCTTTAGATCGCAAGGATCTGACTTGTTATGGAGATCCTCCACAAGGGTGGATGCAAAAAACTAGGGAATATTTCTACCATATTCTTTATATTGATACTAACAAATTTGATTCTTGTATGTAGTGGCTTAGGAAAAAGTCATAGATTCCTATGTCCTATTAGCATAACTCACTTAAGACAATTGTTACTCTTATGTACAATTTTGGATGAAAGCACTACTTGCTTGGAAGGGTCGATGATGTAGCTTTCTAAAATACCTATAAGTACTGCAAAAGTATTTTTAACAAAATATATATATGAAGTTCATGGAATTATATTAAATTATGCTTGAAAGATATATTAAAGACTAGTAAAGGTCAAAGGAACTTATTTAAAGTGAATGAATATGACCTTTTTCAACAAATCTACTAAACATGTCTCATTTGCCATCTAATCCTAACTTTGTTCTTTACATATTGAATAGTTTGTGTATATATTAATATTTGTCTTTGATTTTTTGAAGTTGGTTAACACATAAATTTGGAAATAAACATGTTCTTTATTTTGTCCTATGTAGTTTCTTAGTGACTAAAGGAGGTTTAGTATATACTTATGGTCTTTGACACTTGTTTGTTAGTTTATAATTTGCATATATGATGTTATAAAGCATACTAGGATTATAACAAGATGAATATGTGTATTGGACAAATAATCACATAAAATGCATGGCTACTAAGTTTACATATATACTATGTAGTATTTCATTTATTATTCATAATTTTATATCCCTTGGTTTTACCCTTTTTAATTTTTACTTTCATTTTTAAGGTGGTACTTGTAGTTTTTTTAGATAAAATGATATTTCATTAATGTTTAATGGTTTCTTTAAACAATATTAAAAACTGCATCATATGGCAAAAGCCACCATGAATGCCATTATATATACAGTATAGAAAGTATAATGAATTAGGGAGCACATCATTCCACAATGCCATGGGAATTGCAAAAAACAAACACTTAATTTAGAATTCATTTAAAATTAGGTTTGGATAATTTCTTATGTATATTACAATATTATTGGTTATTGTTTCTTTTCTAAATTTATGGAAGTCCAAGTTTTGGTAGATGAAAGGTTTTTAATTTGGAATAAGAAATGGAAGCTAATCCAAACTTAAATTAATTTTTTTTTTGAAACCTAAAGAACTTATACCCCTTCAAGCTCATATATTTGAAGTTATAAAAAGTCTTATGTTTTGCATTAAAATAAAAAATAAAAATTGCATTTCATATAACAAGCCCACCATAGGTTATTCTATTGGCTTCTTCTCACTTGTTAAAGGATAGTTTTCTCCTTTACAGGCATAGTTCTAAGTTTCAAAAAGTGAAAAGATCAACAAATATCAAATCTACCCTACACCAATATAATCTCAAGGAATATACCAAAGATATAGTTCCTTCCTCTCAACACTTTAATGTATGACCCTCTTCTCCATGTTTTAACTACTTTAAACCCATTTAAATATTTGAAGATAATTGTTAATTTAGATCCTAACCAATAATAATTTAAAGTTAAACTAAAGGGAAGAGGAGATATTTGTATTTAATATGATGTATTACTATTATTCTTATTCTCTTATCTCTACTTCTTTATTCCCCTTCCTCTTCACTACATATCTCCTTCTATGTCGCTATAATAAGATTTTCCTTTCACTTCTCATGCCAAACAACAAGCACTATGATATATATTACTTTAGATTCTTGATTATGTATTATGCTTGTGAGTTAATGTGTTTTTTATCTTGTTGTGTGATGCAAACCCTAGTTAAAAGATAAATGAGAATTTTTTTTGGAGGTTGTATTATGATTCTTTTTTTGAGCTTGGTATTTTTGTATTTGGGGTTCACTATTGTTGTGTAGAAAGATATTTTCAAACACATTGTTTTTGTTGTGAATTGTCATCAATGTTGTAAGTAATTGTTTGTGATATTTATTATTTGATATTAGTTTTGGGTATTATGTTTTATGTAATATCCATTTAAACCTTGAAAATTATTGTGGTTAATGTGATACTTGTGTTTGGTGGTATTGTGTTGTGGTAATTTTTAACTCCTATTTGAGCAATGAAGCTTATTTATAAATGCCTTGCATTTTTGTATATCTTATCTCAATAGGATCAAATGAATAAATTTAGTGAACCCTATATTTATAAAAAGTGATGACTTTTGAAGCCTTAATATTAATGTAAACTCACAGGATCAAATATATGATAGTTGTAATATAGTAAGATCAATATAATGATGTAAATAAGAATAATATGAGCCAACTAATATGTAAATCAAGGCTTATAATATATCAAATAACATTCATTAATAAGCAAAAATATGAATGTAATAGCTTGAATCATATATGTGCAAAGCATGTAGCACAACTTACAATATTAGTTATTGAAATGAATGCAATCTTTATTACTCCTCTTCCTATTACAAATGTACTATAAAAATATCTTACAATGATGATAAAAATGCTCTCTATACTCACCATGAATGCTATATGAAAGCTATATCAGTACTATATCCAATATGCTTCTCCATGGAGTAATATATAGCCATTTTAGAATGACTCTTTGGATACTTGACTCTTCCTTTCCTTATGCCAAGTCTCATGACTTTTGGCTTCTCTACTTGACACTTGCATACACATGATTCTTGGCTTCTCTACTTAACACTTGCATACACATGATTCTTGGCTTATCTACTTGATACTTGCATACACATGACTCTTCACTTAGCACTCTCTAATATAAGGATACTTTTGCACATATACACACATCACACTTGTACACTTACATGACACTTGTGCATTTCATGCACATTATTATATTAGATAAAATATTTACTCACACTCTAATCTAAGACTTGACCCTAGTTTAATATTTACAAGGGGTACCATGAAGGTACTAGGGGGGTACATTATCATGTACTAAATAATGTAATATACTCCAACACCCCTCTATATTACATTATTTGGTTATTGAAGACTTTAGTCTTCAATCATGGTCTTCATCCTTCAAATGAATTTGCAATGGATTATCTTGATTTTTATTTGGTTCTTCTTCTTGCTTGACTTTATCTTTGAATTTTGCTTGATGTTATTCAATATTTGTTACTTCAGTCTCCAATCTATAAGTAGCCTTGTAGTACATGTGATCTAATTACCTCGTGAGGCAGAATTAGACCATGTTTGATCCATTTCCTTTTTCCTTGTTCTCTGAATGACTTTTCTTCCTGTACTTCAAAAATTTTACACTTGAACTCGATGTGGGCATCACTTTCTACCTAGGCATTATTCTTATAGTCCTAGGTTATTTTATTATTTTGCTAATAATATGTGTGAGTGGTCAACTCACATTGGCTTTGTTTGGCCTTAGTTGGCCTTTTATCTGTAGGATATTATTTGGCATTCTTGTTAGTCGTTAGGCTAATATTAGGAGTTGTTAAGCAAATTAGATTTTTCTTCCTCCCTATTTCTCCTCCTACATGCTTCGAGCGTATTATTACGAGAAATGAGGTATCTTATTATTTTGGGGTTTCCTTGAGCCTATTTAAGCAAGGTTTGTGAATACATTACTCAGGTTGATTTGTATCTAATTTGGCCTCAAAATTGGTATTAGAGCCGATGATGATTATTTGATATCAGGCTTGGTAAGCTCTTCTAGTTTTATTTCCATTTGGGGCCTCTAAAGGTTCCATTTGGCATTTTGCCCCAAAAATTTGTGAGTTTTATGATATCTTGCTTTGGGCATAATTTGACCCAAGGGGATAAAATTAGGTGGAAATACCACCTCCACCTCATTTTAACTAGCGGCTACATATTACGTCAAGGAGGAGAGTGGAAACACTCACTGGCATGGCGGATAAGCTAGCGGTGTTGGCTATTGGTGCTAAAGGTTCTTAGTATTGACGATGGGCTAGAGGACAAACCGAAAACAAGAGTACAACCCTAACTCAAGGTGAACGAATTGAGCACAATCAGATGGAAAACCTACACGTGGGACAACTAAAATAAGAACATCGGGGTGCACTAAAGGACAATCTATGTGGCAATTTGGCTAAGCGATCAACAAGAGGGGATTGGGGCTTGACCACTAAAGGATGGTCATGAATTTTACTACACCCTTTTCTCTTTATACCGCTAGTCGAGCTCCCACATCCCATTTATGGGACAATTCTATCATGAATGTCTTAGGAACAGACTAAAAAATCCTTCACCATTGATCCACAACAAAAGCTAGTACACACATTTTTAGAGGCTAACTCTACGTGTGTTGTAGGCAGGATTTTCGAGAGGAAAATTCCTTTATTTTTTTTCCCTTCCTCGATGAAGATAGAGTGATGGATTTTACAGACTCCAATAACCCTTGGCCTGCGACCTGTAACACTACCATTAAGGTTGTGGCAAAGACGTCGAATGTGCGATTCGATTGCTTGTAGACGACAAGAAGGGATCATTGCATAGATGAGGATTTGCATCTGTTACACGATGACAGATTGGCTTTTATAGCGGACGTTATAGAAACTTTCGACGCTCACAATGGTGGCTAGGGTAGCATTTCTTTTTGATATCGAGTTCTGGTGTTAGTTCAAAATGAACTAATGTAGTTTAGATGCAGGGTCATCGTGAAGGATTTTGGTGCCATGTGATTCATAGTGTGTCGACGAGGACTTGTGTAGGTGCATTGGGGAATAAAAACCCATATTTATTATGGGATGGTATTTTTTAGGCCTTAAGTGCGCAAAGTCTCACTAAGGATTTTGACCACCACGCAATGGTCAGACCCCCGCACGGTGGCCACTGTACCAATTGTGTTGGTGGGAAAAAATTTGCCACTTCATCGACATCATGCTTGTAGCCGTTCTGACAGCACGTTAAGTCACGTAATTATCAGGGTTACTTCATCCCAAAACTTTATTTTACTAAGGTAAAATGAGTAAAATGAATTTTAATTCATTTTTATTTTTATTTTTTTTTAAATTAAATTACAATTAATTTAATTTAATTTAACTTATATTAAATTGTTTAATAAATTTAATTAAAAATTGCATTCTTTTTGCAATTCCATCGACAAAAGCATTGTAAAAATCCTATTAGGCTTAATTTTTGCAACTTTTTACAATCCCCCACATTGGGAATGTTTTTGTAATTGCCCTACGAGGCAAACCTTGAAAGCCTCTTGGCTTCTTGTAAGTGCTTGAAACCCATAGCACTATTGAATTGCCCTGAGGCAAAAATTGAAAGTCTTTTGTGGATTCTTCTAGAGTGCTTGAAAACCATAGCACCATTGTAATTGCCCTACGAGGAAAAGCTTGAAAGTCTTTCGACTTCTTGTAAAGTGCTTGAAAACCATAGCACGTTGAAATTGCCTTCAAGGAAAAGCTAGAAAGCCTTCTGGCTTCTAAAGTGCTTGAAAACCATAGCACATTGAAATTTCCCTACGAGGCAAATATTGAAGACTTTTTTGGCTTCTACGAGTGCTTGAAACTCATAGCACCATTACAACCTTTCAAAAACATGTTTCTGCAAGTATTTTTGTCCACTTGACATTGTGGATCAGATCCATGAGATCTTTAAGGAGTTCAAATTCTCATTCATTTTGGGATTTCAAAATCTAGTGGATTTGTATGGAGTGCATTTCAGTGGCACCCAACACTCTTCTTCTAACGCAAACCATTTTATCCCACATGGGCATTATTGTACTCATTTATTTGAGACAATCTGATAGCCTTTTTGGCTTGCACCAACAAACATAAGGCTACTGCTTTGGAGGATCACATGGCCAGACTAGTTGTTGTAGTTAGTCTCATGGCCTTTCGGACCTTTTTCATTCTCAGGTGGTCATTCCTCTTCCTTCATCAAGCCTCTTCCTATTGCTTCTACTGCACCTCCTATTGGTCCACCTCGAACACTGTAGCGACCTCTTTATAGGTTCCAGTTATTCATAGGTTTCATGTTTTTAGTAGCATATGTAGAGTAGCTGGTATTTACTCCTTGCCTTTCCATGGCAATGGATTCCTCTCGATGTTGTATCTCTACACCGACATCCCAGGGTATCTAAGATGATTTTCTGCCCGGATATGAGATATCTTTGCAGTGATTGGTGACTCACCCTTCCACTCTTACTGTGTATGCATTGGATTCCAATGCTACTTAAGTAGGGAGGTATGATGTGGGTATCACTTTCTACCTAGGCATTATTCTTATAGTCCTAGGTTATTTTATTATTTTGCTAATAATATACGTGAGTGGTCAACTCACATTGGCTTTGTTTGGCCATTAGTTGGCCTTTTACCTATAGGATATTATTTGACATTCTTGTTAGTCGTTAGGCTAATATTAGGAGTTGTTAAGCAAATTATATTTTTCTTCCTCCCTATTTCTCCTCCTACGCACTTCGAGCGTATTATTGCGAGATATGAGGCATCTTATTGTTTTGGGGTTTCCTTGCACCTATTTAAGCAAGGTTTGTGAATACATTACTCAGGTTGATTTTATCTAATTTTGGCCTCAAAAAACTCATTGTTAGATGCTTCAAAAATGAGTATTTGAAAATATAATCTAATATTAATATTAATGCTCTTTCAAATATTCTACAATACTTCTCTTTGTAGTAGTAGGAAGTAGATGAATGATATTTTCTTCCACAATATTTACATGGATGAAGACTCCAATAGTTTGCTTTTTCATGACCAATTCTATTGCAATAAACACATCTTGAAGATATTTTTATTGCTTTATTCATCCTTCTTAGAATTTCAAGTTCATATGTTTTCTTGATAAAATAGCATAACCATTTATGTACAACCAAAGCTATTCTATCTTTATTTTCCATGTAGATAAATTGTAGATGATGAAGATCTTCAACATTTTTAGTAGATTTTGTTTTTGAGATTGATGAACTACTAGAATAAGATTTTGTAGTAACAAGATCTAATGGTGCATCCTCTTGACTATTTTGTAATCTTGTTGATTTCTCCTCACTATCAAAAACATCTATCATTCGAAAATATCTTTTAAGTTTGTTTACTATATCTTCATTATTGAATGCATCCTTAACAATTTCTTCCATGATATTCAAATACTAAGAAAAATATTTCCTTTAATGTAGACTACCTTATAACTCCCTAGGTTTAAATAAATTAAAGTTTCTAATTTTAAATCCTATGAAGTAGAAATCCTTATTTCTCCCAAATTTTAGAAACTAAGAAAATAATATTTTTGCAAATCTAATGTTTTCTTAAATTTGAAGTTGCAAGCCTTTTGACTCCCAAATAATTAATTTGCAAAATTTCATTAATATATTACTTCAAAAAATAATAAATCAAATTTATCTATAAAGCAATTATAATATTGCACCATAACCCTACTTATTTCTCCATTAAATTATTTATATTTCAACTACTTATTACTCCTAAACTTAATTAATCTTCTGCTTAATAACCTTAATAATCAAAAAATTATTTCTCCTAAAGTCTTAACCTTATTGCTCCGAAAATAAATTTGGTAAACCCTAAATTTAAATTTGAATTTACCTCCTATATTATGTAAACCAATTATCACTTGCTCCAATGAAGTAGCTTGACTGCTCTCAATGTAAGTTTGGCTGCTCTCGATGTAACCTTGGTAGGCTTCATTAATTCACACATTCCAAAAGATGTTACATGCCTCAAAATAAATTTACCTTCAAATGCTTGATCGTTCAGTTCTGAATGGTAGGAGGATACATGTCATTGGCATTATTCTTTCGTTGCTTTATGTAATGCTCTAAGTGATGTATGATGTATGAAGTGTTAGAACTTATAACACTCATAAAATCCTGCACTTGTTTTCTCAAATGTCACCCAATCATTCCTTTATCCTTTGCTTTGGCGTTGGTCTTCAATTTTTATCTATTAGCTATTCTTTAGATGCAATCCTTTGTATTCTCAATATTCTAAATTATTTTAAAGGGCTCAACATCTCAAGTGATATTTTAAATTTCCTTGGAATGCACAACATCTCAGATGATGTTTCGAATACCCTTGTAATGTTCGATGTCTCAGGTGAAGTTTTGGCTGCCCTTGGAATGTTTGCTTGATATAATTGTGTGAATGGATCATAGATTGAGTTCTCTATCTAATAGCTTGATGAGATGAGCTCTTTGGTTGCACTCATTTTTTTGTAGCTTAATAGAATGAGCTTATTGTTTTCCTAGTGGATTATGTGCTCCATAGCACACTTATCTGCTCTACCTTGTTAATATATTTTATGCCCTATGATCTGCCTTGATAAGTAGGTGCATGTTTATGCTATTTAATTTATACATTGTTGCACTAATGGTATCTTAGAGAATACTTTTTCTTTAAAACTTAATCTTGCTTCCCTGATACAGGTATTTTTATTGTTGCTCTTACCACAGGAAACAATGCTCTATCTCTTGCTCTTCGACATTCTTTCCCAATGCGTAGGTGTTGTACTTGTATTTTTGCTTGTTAATCCACATAGCTCTGTACTTTAATTTTATTTTATATTCATAGGTGACTATATGCAAAATGTATCCTTAAGTATTAGGGCTCATAGCTCTTTGTGTATAAGCTTTCCTTCTCTCTATCGTTGGTTGTATAGTTCTTCACCTTCTTTAGTATTCTCTATCTCTATCCATTGGCCAGATATTTTTTTTCTTCACTTGGCTAAATAGCACTCTCTATGATCTTGTAAAAATAATGCCACACTTTGGTGTTATAACTTTTTCAAACATCACTCGCTTGGTTTTCTCTAACGTTGGTTTCTTTCCTTTTAT
This sequence comes from Wollemia nobilis, assembly GCA_028583015.1. Lineage (NCBI taxonomy): Eukaryota > Viridiplantae > Streptophyta > Pinopsida > Araucariales > Araucariaceae > Wollemia > Wollemia nobilis. Next base: position 3,456,073 of record JAQPPZ010001195.1, read on the forward strand.
TTTGTAGAACTTGTATCATTGTGAAACCTTATTTCTTATCATAGGCCTTTATATAATGGTATCTTATTCAAATTTATATAGGCCTTTATTTCTTACATATAAAAAGCCTTTCTTGGACCTCTTTTTCAAAATTTCTCTATCTGCTATATTAGTTTCTTGAACCAATATCAAAGGTCTCTAAATGACATAAAATATTTTGTAGTCCTTTGATTTATCAAGGTCTGTCTTCAAAATCTAAATCCATCTCTGTCAAGGTCTACCTTCAAGATTTAAATCCTTCTCTGTTCAAGACCTGAATTCTCTCTGTAAAGGTCTACCTTCAAGACCTGAATCATTTATGTCAAGGTCAATTTCTTTGTGACCTAAAATTTTAAATTCTTGCAACTTAAATCAATCTTTACTTGATGAAAGCTTTCTACCTTCTTCTTACACTTGAAGATGAAAGTATTCTCTATCCATTGTAGGAAGCTTCTCACTCTTTTTACGATCAATCTTTGTTGCAACAATGTCTTAGGTCACACCTAAGAACTCCAATAATATCAAGGTGACTATAAACTTCCCTGATGCTCCAACCAAGATAGCTTGATTGTACTAAATCCTACAACTTTCTTTTGAGTGTTGATAGAAATAAATTCTCAAAGATTATTTATCCCTAAATACCTTTACCAATGTTAGGATTGGTTATTTCCCTAAATAATCAAATGTCTTCAAGTTGATTCTCCCAAATATGGATCCTAGTATTCATTGGTTATCCTTCAACGTAGTGGAAAGACTCTATAGTTGAGTCCTAGTCTTCACTAGTTGCTCCTGCAACTATGGAAAGACTAGCGTTTTTTACTACCTTTGATATTGCAATAGAGTCTAGGTATATCTCCCTTTAAATATATTGAATCTAAATCAATTTTATTACATTGGATAAAATCGAATCTTATATGTAGCTAAACAAATTTACCCTATGCAAGAAACTTCTTATTGTAGCTCTAATACCATTGATGGCTTTTGAAGCCTTAATATTAATGTAAAATTATAGGATAAAATTCATAGGATCAAATATATGATAGCCGCAATATAGTAAGATCAATATAATGATGTAAATAAGAATAATATGAGCCAACTAATATGTAAATAAAGGCTTATAATATATCAACTAACATTATTTAATAAGCAAAAATATGAATGTAATAGCTTGAATCATACATGTGCAAAGCATGCAGTACAACTAATAATATCAGTTTCTCAAATGTATATAATATTTATTACTCCTCTTCCTCTTACAAAAGTCTCTTAAAATGATGATAACAACACTCTCTATACTCACTATGAATTCTATATGAAAGCTATATCAGTGCTATATCCAATATACTCCTCCATGGAGTAATATATAACTATTGTAGAATGACTCTTTGGATATTCGACTCTTCCTTTCCTTATTCCAAGTCTCATGACTCTTGGCTTCTCTACTAAACACTTGCATACACATGAATCTTCACTTAGCACTCTCTAATATAAGGACACTTGTGCACACTTACATATAAGACACTTGTGCACATATACACACATCACACTTGTACACTTACTCACATGACACTTGTGCATTTCCTACACATTATTACATTACATAAAATATTTACTCACACTCTAATCTAAGACTTGACCCTAGTATAATATTTACAAGGTGTACCATGAAGGTACCATGGGGGTATATTAGCATGTACCAAATAATGTAATATACTCCAAAAAAAAGTTTGTTATTTATTCTTAGATTTAAATTAAACTTGTACGTTGGGCTTTGGTGGATTTATAACAGTTATGATTTGTATAATCTTGATCAAAAGGTTAAAACCCATTAAGGAATACTATTTAACTAATGATACAAGGTAAACTAAAATATGTTCTTTGTTTGATATTTCATCTACTATGACCTAAAAATTACCTTTACCTTATATCTATCTCTTTATTTGATCAATAAATCATTCTTGTGGGTAGTAGTATTTATATTATTGGTTCCAATATAATCTGGAGAGGCTCTAGAGATTTATTTGGACTATAATAATATTGTTGTAATATTCCATTGCATTTAGTTCCACCTAATAAATTTTAGATGGGTTTGGAGCCTTGCAAATGGTAATCTTATTTCTCTTTAGATGAGAAGGAATGTGTCACTTTAAGTTACAATTAACAACATAATAGCTATGAACATGTGTCGATAAGACTTAGGGCCTAATAAATATATTTTCTCTCTTTGAAATAAATAGTCTAGTGAACCTATGGATATTTGGGAAGGTTACTATATGTGTGTATATAGATATTTGATCCTATGTGATGAGGAACAATTAATTATCTAATTCTATATATGATTAGAATAAGTAATGTTATTTATATTACATTCTAGCTAGGGCTAAATGATGAATTACTTACAAACTTGGACTATGGGATAGAGGTGATAACTATTTATGATCATTGTATTGATATTTTCAAGGAAGAGAGGCAATACTTAGGAATTGAATGATATTGTAAGGTCATAGTGACAATGCAGTTTCTATGTTAAAATTTTTGTGTATACCCGTTCCATTATCAGATAATAAGTCCAATATAAATACCATCCAAATGCTTACATTTTTGTTCAGAACTTGGTTATGATCAACGAAATGTTTAATATTGCTATCACATATTATATCTTCTTGCATATGACTTTTGGATATTAGGCTTGGCATGCTTAGTATTGTCGACGTGTGTTATATACCTAGATATCATTTGGTTATCCTAAATGACATGTTATATATTTTGCATTATGAGTATTTATATATTGAATGGAATACCCTATGCCAATATTTTAGGTGTTTTTAAACATGACAACAATATTCAATACTTGAATGAACTTTGCATAAACTTTTATGTAAATATATATTACACTAAATTCATTATTCATTTTTTTCACGTAAGAATGGTGAATCTTGTGTGAAGCTTGGTAAATTTTGTGATTATCGTCATCTTGTAGTTATCATATTAAAGTGAGACCATGCACAATTATGGTTTTTTTATGTAGACAAATATTCACTTGCCAATGTTTCATGATTATATGGAGATGAATTACCAATGATTCTCTGTTATGGAAAAATTTGCGTAACTCATAAAGCTAGCAGAATTCTTACAAGAAATGCTACAACTATGATTAAAATAAAAGCAGTAGAATGATGTGTAAACACAAAATTAAGATAATTCTATCCTAGTAAAAGCAAATGAATAGAGTGAATGTAAGGATTTTCTACACTAAAATCATTAACAAAAATCCAAATCTTAATGTAAAAAATAATTCTTGATGCTCTAGGGCAGCAATGATCAAACATCGAATAACAATATGATATCAATATAAAATAATAAATTTACAAATTAATCATCCAATTTTATGATGTCACCACAACCATAATGAAGGACCACACCTAGGATTTATGTAGAGGATTTAACATGCCTTGGAACTTGTGGTGAATTCTCACTACACTTGTGAGGAGTAGCACTTTGGCTAGTATACAAAAGATGGTTCCAATTAGAAGAGAGCTATATAAAACTCTTAAAGTAGGCTAAATCATGACTAGATGTGCGTGAACCAAATTTTTGAGGGAATACTCAGGAAAAGGCAAGTAAAAAATTCTAGTAACTGAACCCACAGGGTTAGAGGTAAAGTAACCAAATCAGAGTTCTAGTAGCTTAAGGTGATAAAATGCATAGAGTAGTTATAACTAGAGAGAAAAATGAATTGGGCACATTCACCTAGATTAAATATTTAGTGATCGTGGACCAACGATAATAATCATAATACCAAGAAAAAACAAAGGTAAATACTACCCTGACAAGCACTAATGAGATCAGGAAATGCATTCACAAGGGGTGGTAATAATAGAATATTAGTCAGACCACATCCAACCATGCTCCAAATATTTAGGAGGCCAAATTTTGCTCCAAGGGATCCTTCCCTTGAACCCCTGCATGGAGGGCCACTGGTCCCCTATACCCCCCAATCAAGTCCTTATCCCTAGATCCCGCACATTGTGATGAGGTGTTTAGTCTTCTAGGATGTATGATCATACCTCTATAATAAAGTACAACAATAAAAGTGTTATCATAAAACCTATTGAGGAGTGGCCATAGACCTAACAATATTAATGATAAAAAAAATATCTATAGTAGATCTTTATAATGGAAAATGAGATTTCACCTCAAGTAGCTCCAGATCCAACGACCTCGAGATTGTGCACCATCAATGCAAAAGTACCCTCAACATGATTTTTGAAATGGTAATTTTAAATTTTAAGAGGTAAAATTACATTTTGTTTATAAATATATATCTTTCTACATAGTTAAGCAAAATAAGATAGTGCTAGTTCAATGTGCCTAGTATCTACCCTAATTAGTCTTCTTTTTCTCAACCTATTATTTTTGTATGTCAGTTTGGACTTTAGCAAGCAATCATAGTATGTATAGGCTATCGATCCTCTCTATATTCTATATGATTGTAATATGCTTATTAATATAAATATAAGGGGTTGTGACTATTCCAAATATTTTTTCTAATCTTTATGTGTATATCTCTCTATGTAGGGTTGTGACTAGTATTTTTCATGGTTTCCATAGGATATATTTTGGTTTGCAATCATATTGAATGGTGATCATGTTCAAATCTAGTTGTCTTTTTATGGTTCTCATGTCCATTCATCCCATCGATGTCCAAAAAGGAGCTATAATATTTTGTGCATCACCACCTTTAGCGTAGGCTAGTTAGGCTAGTTAGAGCATAGGCTCACCTTTTTATTATTTCCTTTCAATAATTTACTACTTTATCTCTATTCCTTTTTCTTGACAGGATCCCATTAGATTATGCTAGTTTAGGAGAGCATCAAATATTACACTTGAACAAGGAGCTGACCTTGGTAAAAAATCCTAAAGATCGATTGAAGGAGATACATACCACACTTTTAGGACTTCTCAGACTGGTGTTCCAAGCAAGGTGCAGACAGTGAATGCACATGACGAGAATCACATTATAGGTGGTTATGGTGCTCGAAGTGTAAGGACCAAATTTTATCCCCAATAGAACCCAATATGAAGTTAACAACTTTGATATTTGACTACAAAGCATGGTAGAGAACTGTATCCTTCTTTGTAAAAGGCAACAATCAATGGTCAATGGATTTTGTTGTACCTACAAGGACAATAGGGAAGGATCAAGTGAATGTTTTCTGCTACAATGATGTTAAAGGTAGAGGGTTTTTTAGAAAACAATAAAGCCAGTGAATGTTTTAACATATTAATGTAGAAGTGACAAATTGAAATGAATATTGAATGAGTGATGAGGATAATTTTTCTTTCTAGACCAATGATTGGATTACATCCTTTTTAAGGGTTTAAATTTATAATCATTGATCATAATGACATATATTTTTAACCCAAAATATGTAAATATGTTAGGGTTTAAACAAGACAGAAAAATCCTAAAATTTAATTCTAAGCATGTCAAAATATTCCCAATCAAAGATATCTTTGAATTCTCTAAGCAATTTAGTAAATATGTTCTATTCTTCTAGAGATATATTAGCTCCAATATTTTCTTGGCATGGAATCATGGGAAAACCTATATGAAAATATATGGTTGGTTCAACATTCATAAAACTTACTTCTTAAAAGTGGTCTTTAACAAGAGGGATGTTCTTAAGATCGGGGGTAATATTGATTTCGAAAACATAACTAGATTATTTATGATGGCCCCATGGTCCTTAAGAAACCCTTTCTTATAATATTTATGTAGGAGTTGTTCCTCTCTGGCATACAAGAACTCAAGGATAGCTTTAGCATTAGGCATATTAGGGATAAAGAGGATATTGTTTGGTATCTATAATTAAAACTCCATATCTTACTGAAGAACATGAGCTTATACTGAGAGGGGGGTGAACAGTATAAGACAAAAAAAATTACTTTTCAATCCATATGATAACATCAACAATATTAAAATAGTAAGCATTCCACAAAGCATCACACACATGAGAGACATGATTTAATGTGGTTCACCCAATGTGGGCTACTCCATGGATAAAATATTCCTTATAAATTTTCTCAACAAATTATTTTGGGAATCAATTCCCTATTACAATGTTTATGGACCTCTATCCAAAGGAGACACCAATACCCTTGCTCTAATTCATGGATCTCTATCAACAGGAGAACTCTTTCTCCTCTGCTCTTGGTTGGTGCTCTTCTAGAATACTTCTATCCCCACTACACTAGCTTGTGGATCTCTGTCCATAGAAGACATTTGTCCTCACTCAGAATACTTTTGTCCTCACTGCCCTGGCTAATGGATTTCTATCCACTGGAGATATTTTTCCTCTACTTTGTCACCTCCAAAGCCTTCTCTAAACTCTGCTCAATCTCTATCTCAAATCTGCACTAAACATTGTCCTTGGTCTAGCACAAATTTGCTCATAAATCTATCTCTGGTCTGGCACAAATCTACCCTCAAATATGTACCAAAATCTGTCCTCAAATATATCTCAAGCTTTAACACAAAGCTTTATCAACCCTGCTCAGATTTTTCCCAAGCCTTAACACAAAGCTTGAACAAATAAATCAATTAAATCTGCTCTCAATGTTGTCTCAAGTCTTCACCAAGACTTGCTCAAATCTTCTTACAAGTCCTCTCAAGAACTTGCTCAATCATAAACATACTCAAACCAACATTCAAAAGTTTTATTCAATCATTCAACCAATGAAACATAACTTGCTCATAAACCCTAAACAAGTGTTTCACCTTTTTCAACACAAAGCACAATGTGGGTCTTAAACCCTAACTCAAATAATTTTCAATCTCAAATCAAATCAAATCATTCATTAACAAGGTGCACTCAACTTGCTCACATATATCCAACAATACTCATCAATATTTTTCACTCCACCTTATATTTCATACAATCATTTCAATCACTCTAAACAAAATATAGTGTACCCATACCTTTTGCTTTGATGGAGATATGTCTTCAAAACCTGTCTTAATCACAATAAAATCCTCTTTACCAATTTCTAGGTTAGATAGCAACAACCTATCTCAAAATTTCCACACAAATATTCTCCTCAATAATTATTTCATAATTCAAGAAATATAATAAAATATCAAGTCATAAATACACCTTATTATCTCCAATATTCTCAAAATAACATTCAACACATAAAAATAAAGTACCTTTGTTAATACCTTATAATCTCCAATCCTCTCAAAATAACATTCAACACATAAAAATAAGATTCCTTTATTAACACCTTATAATCTCCAATCTTTATATTTTCAAAGCACCAAAATAAAATATTATTTTAACAACCCTTATGACTCCCTATACACTTCACACATGCCTTTTAATTTTTACATGGCCTCAAAAACCTTTTCGCATTCAAAAACTTTAGCAAATTAATTTAAATGGTGCATACCTTAATAATGGCCCACGTCACCAAAATATTGTGCACGATTTCGACTGTGCCCAAACTCGAACCCGCGACCAAATTCATCATAGTGCCTTAGCTCAAGGTTAATTTTTCACCTAGGCTACACACCCACATGTGAAAGACAATGTCCTTGTACCTATACACTATCTGCTTCTCGTAGATTTCTCCGAAAACAAAAAAAATCCTCTCTTCCTTTGCAAAAATTAATTGTGTGGGATTTGAAACCATGACCTGCTCCTTACAAGCGTCTTAGCCAGCCTTTGAACACCATTTGTGCTACCCAGCACCTTGGGATTATCCTGTCACACCACCCGAATACAAGTCTACCTCATTTTATTAAAACCTCACAAATATCTTTTTCTTTTCAATAATGCAGCGGATAAATATTAAAATCACTTTAGCATTTGAATAGCATTATAATTTTGAAATGAAAATAATTTCCTATTTATACTTTATCCTTTGCATTAAACACGTTGGCCCTTTCGAATTTTGAATTTTGAATTCGAATTTAAACTTTAAACCTTGGTGCTATTTAATTATTTAAATTAAAATTTTAACCTTAGGTTAAAATATTTTAATTTAAATAAATTAAATTAAAACCTTTATAATCTGCTCAATGGGTCTTGTCGGAGATATATATTTTTTAATGATTCCTTGGACCTCGTTATTTTTCACCTCTTCCTTTTGCCCAAATATTATAATATTATTATTTCTTTTTAAACTTGCTTCTCTTTCCTTGGGTCTAAACCTTTTAGTCCTCTTTAGGCATATAATATTAAAAATAAATATTATATCCTTTTTCTTTTAACCACTTCCTTACATTTTGTAAAAACAACCTTATGACATCAATGACGACAAAACTGGACATCAAACCTCTTGACATCAATGACAACAAAACTTGCTCAAATTTCCAACACTTACCCTTTGCCATTTAGCATAAAGAGAATTTGAGAATGTTTTCAAAAAGTACAAAAAATAAGAACAAGGACTAGGATATGGATCTAACTATCTATAAACCTTCATTAGGGAGGTCATGACTATCCTTGCTTTGAATTATAGAGAGAACTTTATTTCAATGAGGTGGTTGGTCATATAAGGGGATCTAGGAATTTAAGTGGTGATCGTGGTTTAGTAGGATTTGATCTAAAACCATATAGCATATAAATATAGGTAAGTTATAATTACCTCTTTAAGTGGTGATCATGGTTTAGTTGAATTTGATATAAAAGTTTTAGATGAACTCTAATGTTACAGATAGTCCTAAGAGCAAACAATTAACCTTAGTTCCAAAATTAACAAGAACAAATCCAAAAAACTCTAGGGAATTAGGTTTACCCAAGATCACCACTTTGAGTGGCAATCTCAGCCTTGTAGAACAAATCCCATAATTTTCTAGGAAAATAGTGACTTTAGGAATAAAATATTATTCACAAATATGAATAGTTAGAGAATTAAACTTAGAAGGGATATACAACCAACTAAATTGTCTACATAATAGTTTTAAAAAATGATATTTTTAGCTTGAGGTAAAATTTGTGGTAGGATAATTATTCCTATTTCATTATTAACATGTGAAGATATTAGTGTAGAAATATCATAAACATCAATATTCCTATGGCTATATAGCTTAGCTTTATAGCTATTACATTCACATTTCTAATCATGCAATAGGCATATAAATTATTGCTATTTATACTAGACAAACAACATATATTAATAGTTATATAAGGATCATCATTCAAAATAGAATCTTCCATTGAAACTACTTGATAATGCCCCATCTTAACATCAAAAACATTAGCAATGGAGGAGGCATTATTATTTTCAATGTTATAGACGTGATTCATGTCATTGTTACTCTCATTATCACTTTTTCTCCCAAGCTAACATTATTTGCATAGTAAGTTGCTTTAGTTTTAGAGCTTCCTTAAGAGGTTTTTATAATATAGCCAAAAATTTATAAAACAAGATAGGTTCTTCTCTCTTTTTTAGCTTTAACAATGATGATAAATTTTCAACAATTTCTTGTGGGAGAGGAGTGATGATATCAATGTCAAGTTGATCATCTTCTAACTCATATATGTAGTGAGAGCATTCCAAGGAAAACTCAAGATACCCCATGTATAGTTTCCTTCGATAAGTCCATTGTTGTTCATTTTCATAGATGGGAAAATTTTGTGTTTCATCCATAGAAGGAATAAAACAACTTTCATAATTTGGATGGAAAGGATCCCAAGGATCTAAGTCTCCTTTTATGGTGAACAACTTATCCTCATATGCAAATATGATAACTTGACATGTAGAGGAGGTAATTGCTCTTATTTTACTTATCCAAGGCCTAGCCAAAAACATGTTATAATTACTATTAAAGTTAAATACCATAAATTTTACTCTCAATTCCTAAGTTTCTACAAAAATGTGTAACCAATAGGGTCTTGAGGATGACTATTGTAATCATAGCAATGATTTTAGTAGACAAGACATGTTTCGAGGATTTTTAAGATAGACTATCAAGGACAATGATGTAATACATAATCATACATTTATCAAACAAGGTCATATGAACAACCATGGCATTATGAATCATAATAATTTCTCAATGGTAGATCATTAGCCCTTACCAAATATTCTACAACAATTATATTTTTAGTGGAAACTTTATGAGTAAGGGCTAGTATGTGAATACAAATATTCTTATTTTGGGATTATATATATTGCACTTCATAAGGCCCTAAAATTATGGGAATTGCATTATGAACCCTAGATCCCAACATATCTATTTTATCTTATAGTTCTCTTAGTCTTTATATTTCATATGGAGATGTCCTAAGTATTTCTAAATATGGGTCCTTATAAGGTATTGTACTCAATTCTACTATAATATTCCACTTTTTTATTTTACTCGTGATTATTTTGAGCAATGATTCTTTTGGATAACATGGATTCCAATGTTTTTTCTATTATGGGAGTCAATACCATTGCTCTAAGCAATGATCATATTTTTTCAATATTTTCATTAGTAGAAACATCTATGGAATTAATTGAGGTCTTGCTAGGAACATTTTCTGTATTAGCAGATATTTATATTTTTACTGGATTCCCTAATGATCAAGAGAGATTTGGAATCTTGTCACTAATAGCTATATTTATCATTGCCTAGATAAACTTCTTAGTCTTCTATTTCTTTTCTTTTTCCTCTTTAGAATGTTGTTTTTTCTTATATTGAGGTGCACTTCTACTAACAATATAAATTTTTTATTCTAAATAAGCAATTGGTTCATGTTGTACCTCAACTATATTGGCATAATGAGTCACATTTAGTTGGCTAAAAATGAATTCTCCATATTGGCCTCATTGGGAAAATACTTTATTCACTTGGAAAGCACCTTGTGAATTTGCAGGAGCATGATTTTTGCTTGGGGTATGAGTATAATTTTGATTTAAATTACTCTAACCCACTCTTTGATTATATCCTTAAGTATGTTATATGGAATTGTACCTTGACCTTGATTACTTTACATGTTTGGACTACCTCCATGATCAAACCCTTGACATTGATTAGGGATATGTTGTTACTAGTTGGAGGTGGAAGTTGCTTGTTGATCATGGTTATGAAATGTGGTATTATAGATACCTAATCTATAATTGCATGGATGATCAAACTACTTTTGGAACCCCTTAACATTGTTAGGGTATATTCATTATTACATTATTTATTTTAGCGTTAGTATTATTGTAACAATATTGACATTGTTACAACTACTATCTAATTAGTGCCTTGTTAGCTCCGTAACCAACGGGCTATTCTAAGGCTCAAATGTATTATTTATACTTTCATTATCAATAGAAAATATGTTCAATTGCTCAAAATGTGGGATATTTTCCACTATATATATAATCTCATTGTGGATTTGATTTTATACCACGTGGTACACCCTGCATTGCAAATATATGTAACGGCGAAGTGTTGAAGGTGCATGTACCGGTGGCTGAAAGCAATTCTACTTCGTAGATCAGACACATTGTAGTCTGGGAGAATACGCAGCCATTTTTTTTCAACATAGGTGCAAATCAAAATAAGCGCATGCATTTTCTGCAGACCAGAGAGAACCGTTTTGCAGACATCTGATGATTCTTGCAGAACAGAGGTTTGTTGGGAGCCAAACAGGAAAAATATTCTGGTGATCTCTTTTGCAGTCCATAGAAAAAGATTGTGATTTGATCCAACCAGTCGGTGGGTGGATAGAAGCATCTGCAACTAATCACCTTATGCCCGATCATAGGAAAACATCAAAGAAATCGACACCAAGTTCTTTGAATATCGAACCAGGTGCTGGAGGTAAAACCAAAGCTAGATATGGTATAGCCTGTACTTCGATGCTAAAGCCAATATGCTTGTTGGTATTTTATCTGTAGTGAACGAGCAGATTAAAATATGTTGATATTCGATCTGTTGATAACATGGAAGAGTCCGCTTCTGGAGAGACGCACCTACGACCATCGCCCCGTGAAGATCCTCGCAGACAAGATCTTGGAGGAGATAGCGCAGACGACAACACTCCATCGAGAAGACCATATCTGCTCGCATACATAACCTTCGTGATTTGCAAACGCTACGACCAGATCTACAGAGAAGAGAGCCGCAAAAAAAAAAAAAATTGTCCTCTAAAGTTGTTGTCGTTGAGATCGAGCAGCACCGCCTGGTGCAAGAACTGTTGCCCAATCGAGGAGAGGAGAGGCACCATTTTTATTGTACGACGGTGACCTTGAAATGGTACTAAGATGCTTGCTTCTAGGGGAGGTTGGGGGTTCAAACCCCACTAACAGGTAAAAGGTCATATTTTATTTTTGCAAATATATTTTTTAAATTTTGTTTCATAATTTTTTAATAATCTCATATATTTTTTTAAATCAATTTTAAACTTTATTTTTATTTTTTAACAAATTTATGTTATTAGTAATTAAATTTTTTATTCAAATTTTACTTTTTGCAATAAAAAATCAAAACCAAAGGGAGATAAAACCTTGTCAAGGCATAAACTCATCAAAACTCCACACCTATTTTTTAGGCTTCATAAATAGCAATTTTTTGTTTGAAGTACTTCATATAGGGGGTATTTTTGGGTGACATATTGTGCTAATCTGCATATGAGGCAAGCTTTGTAAGAGCCTTTTGAGGCTTCATAGTTGCATTTTTGCACTAAAAGGGGGGGATAATTTTTTTTCTCTCCACCATATCCTATATTGCATACAGGGGAGATATCATTTTGCAAAAACAAGGGGGAAACACTTATAAGGGTGCATTTTTGGCAGTGACCGACACCTTAGTCAAATTTATTTTTTTGCAAAATTCATTGTAAAAGGTGCATTTTCGGTAGATACCGACACCTTAAGAATGGGCAGATCAAAGAAGAAAACTCTCCCAAAATCAACTGATGTTGCTAAATCAGTTAAAGGCCCATACTTTTCCCCATTCATGGATGGGATAGATTATCATGAAGATGGCACATTTCTCACACTACGGAATGGTGTAGATGCCATAATCAATGATTCTGCGTATTGTGAAGACATGCAAAAAAATGGTGTTCTAATCCCTATTGGTGCTTGTTGAGTGGTATTTTCACCCAATTGTGAAAGTACACTCTCCCTTAGGATTTGGGTTCCAAATCCCCTCTTGCAAAGAAATTAAATAAACAACTTCTCCAAGGTCTTCGTTGTATTAGCATTTGCATATGTGTATTAGTAATCTCAAATAAAGATATTCAATTTAAATGCTTGGAACACCTTAGTGATTGCAAGTAACTATAAACAAGGGGCAATGTTGGTTTATTTCACCATGAAACTTTAGTGATTATTCGTTGCTTTTTTTTTGGATTTTGAAATTTTTGGAAAAATAAAATGCAGAAAAATAAAAATAAAATGCAGAAACTGAAAATAAAATGCATTCAGTATGATGCTATCCTATTTCAACAAAACTAAAGATTTGAGGTCTCCATGCATGCAACCTAACCTATTGGACTTGCAAAACAAGCACAATCCCCATAGACTAAGTGCTAGTTCCTAGGGTTTAAAATAAATTTCAGGTTCAAGCATTCACATGAAGCAACCAAGAAAACTTGCATTAACTCCATCTACAAACTCGAAATCTGAAAAAGAGAAAAGAAATAGACATTAAATCCATAGCATGCAAAGAGAATCTCCTTCTTTCTTGCCCTCAAGATGCAAATTTCTGAAAAATTCTGCATTAAAAATGTGTCATTTTACAATAGCAAAATTTATGGTTTTCCCAAACCAGTCCATGGAAGAAAAACGACTCAAACAAGTCCAGAATGGCCCTCTCACCTTCAAATCTGCAACTCTACTCGCAACAATTTCCAACCCCTCAAAACATCCTTGCCTGGCGTATTTAAAATTTTTAGGAAGCTTTTTGTTTCATTTTCCAATGGTTGTTTGTTTCACCTTCCCTTGTGCATGCATGTGTTTCGGTTTCCAAAAAACTTTTTGCTTCTATTTTGTGGCCCTTCATTTCATTTTCTCCACATGGGCTTGCATTCGTTTCCTTCCGTGTGTAATGACCATCTTAAATGATTTCAAATCATTAAATATTCCTTATGTAACGTTTTGTCTTATTCATTGTATTTTGTCCTTATGTCCACATCACTCTGCAGGTCCGTTACCTTGGCAAAAATCGGACATGTCACGAAATCGTGACACTTCTTGTTTCTCTGCTTGACTGCCCCTTTTGAATCATGAAAATGCAACATGTCGCGATATCGCGACACCTTTCTCTTTTGGTCGCGAAAATGCAACATGTCATGATATCGCGACCCTTTCTCTTTGGCCGCGACAATGCAACATGTCACGATATCGTGACACTTTTTCTCTTTTGGCCGCAACAATGCAACATGTCACGATATCGCGACACTTTTTCCTCCTTTGGCCGCGACGATGCAACATGTCACGATATCACGACACTTTTTCTCTTTTGGCCGCGACGATGCAACATGTCGCGATATCGTGACACTTTTTCTCTTTTGGCCGCGACGATGCAACATGTCGTGATATCGCGAAACTTTTTCCTCTTTTGGCTGCGACGATGCAACATGTCGTGATATCGCGACACTTTTTCTCTTTTGGCTGCGACGATGCAACATTTCGCAATATCGTGACACTTTTTCTCTTTTGGCTGCGAGGATGCAACATGTTGCGATATCGTGACACTTTTTCTCTTTTGGTCATGACGATGCAACATGTCGCGATATCGTGACACTTTTTCTCTTTTGGCCGCAATGATGCAACATGTCGCGATATCGCGACACTTTTTCTCTTTTGGCCGCGACGATGCAACATGTCGTGATATCGCGACACTTTTTCTCTTTTGACCGCGACGATGCAACATGTCACGATATCGCGACACTTTTTCTCTTTTGACCGTGACGATGCAACATGTCGTGATATCATGACACTTTTTCCTCCTTGCTCTCTCCCTTTTCTTTGGACCACGAAAATGCAAAATGTCGCGATATCACGACACTTTTTTCTCCTTGTGGTGTTTTGCTTTTTCTTTGATCTTTAGCATATGGGCCACTTCGGTCTTCTTGGAAAACATGCAAAAAAATGTGGGTCCCCAATTTTGGGGTACATTGTGGAGCAACCACAACAGCGCTATAATGGGCATAGACATGTCATTTGTTGCTCTTGAAATTTCTCAAAGTAAATTGAAAAGGGATATTAGTGAGGAAACAAAGATCAAACCCCTAATGGTTGATGCTTGTAGTGACACAAGTGACCTTCTACCCATGGTGGCGAATTCTTGTTGTGACACATGTGACCTTGAGCCCATGATGGCCAATGTTTTTTGTGATACAGGTGACCTCCTACCTTCTATGGTAGATATCAGTTGTAGCATAGGTGATCTCATCACAGTAGCATATTTTTCTTGTGAAACTAGTGACTTAAAAATTGAACCTCCTAAAAATGAACTCCATAATCTCATCAATAGCGACAAACGCAATATTGTTATAAGCATTGATGAAGATGATGAAATTGGGTGTTTTGAAAAACACACCAAAGGATATGGATCCAAACTGATGAATAAAATGGGATTCAATGGTGAGATATTAGGTAAACATGAAAAAGGCATTAAAACTCCTATAATGTTAAATGTCAAGGCAAAGCATGAAGGCCTTGGCTATTCTGGACAAGCAAGTACCAGTGATTCCATGTTTGTAAAACCTAAATCTCCTACATATCCTAAAAAGCATTGTTGCAATCATTGTGGAAAAATAGGACATGTTGCAGCTAAGTGTTGGATATTACATCCTTGTGATTTTTATGGATGAACGAATCACTCTTCTTCACGATGTTAGTACAAAGTGAAAATGGCCAACAAGGTTCATATTGATTGTGGATGGACAGATCTCACACAATGGACCATGATGAAAGAGATGTTGTATGGCTTCTATCGAAAAGGTAAAACCTATGGTAGACCCCGAGGCAAATCTAGTGATAGAAAGAGTGGCAGTCCTAGAGATAATGACCCAGAGACAAACCTAAAGACAGACCTAGAGATAAAGTTCCAGAGGTAGATCTACAGGCAGATCCAGAGGCAATTATCTAGAGGCAAATTCATCGACAGATCTAGAGATAGACCCAGAGGTATAAATCTAGAGGTATGCTTAGAGCCAGAGCCAGAGCCATGATCCAGAGCCAGAGCCAAAGACAAAGCACGAGCCACCATTCTTTCATTTCTCTTCTTCTTCTTCATTGTATTGGGGCAGTTATATACTTTACCCAAATATTGTTGTATGGGGGGATGATAGTATAGCTAGTAGTTATTACATTACCCAAATAATGTAATAAGGGGGGATGTTAGCGTATATTCCATTATTTGGAATGTCGTTAACATATTATATTTTATTGTTAGATTATTGTTAGTTGTTAGAGCTAATGTTAGGCAATAATTGTTGTATTTATATGTTCTACATCTAATGCAATACTACTGCCTTTCGTTGACAAACATTTTTAGAAAAAAGTTTGATTATATTATTATGAAATCTATCAATGTTAATACTAAGACCAAAAGCTTTCTTAAAATAATATTTCTACAATTTTGATAAAATAATAGCCTTATGTCCATAGGTTCCATGCCAAAATCAAAACTTAATTGGATCATTCCACTTAAGTGTTTCAAATATATTGTTATAATGACAGGATTTTATCCTAAGGGTCAGGCAAATTTTGATAATATCCTCATGAGTCCATTGAGGTATAGTATTCTTAGGTCTTGGGCCTACTTCTATGTTAGTCAACATTTTAACAAGATTTCCAATAATTTTAACTCATGAGAGGTATCCTAGACACCTATATGAAAAATTCCATTCCCTACAACATTTTTATTAGGGTTCTTGGATTTAGGGATTTTTTTATTATCCTTTTTATCCCAATGTTCAAGGATTTTAACTACGGATATGACCTTTTCTAAGGGAGGTAAACCATATGGGTTGTGCTCATGAAATTTAGCATAAAAATGATCCCATAATTTATTAACAAATGTACAAGTTGCTACCTTTTCAATTACTATCATGTTAGAATTGGATTTTATTTTTTTCTTTTGTGAAATTCATTTATTGATTCATTTGGACCTTTTTTCTTTTGAATTTACATGGTGGAATCGGTGGCCGCCATGAATCCGGGAAGGTTATCCGGATTTCTATGGCTACCACAATATTCTACGCTATCCGCCCAGAAGTTGCCACATAGTTCTTTGTGCAGTCCGCACCTATAATCACCATGCCACAATCATTTTAAACCTTTTATGCCATTAAAAGCACCAAGAAAGGGAAAAGCGTTCAGTCCGATGAGGCCCAAGATTTGAACCTTTGACATCTGTCCCCCTTACGGGGTTTGGTTGAACCAATTGGTCTACACCTCAGACCTCATTTAGACCTTTCTTAGAATTAACAAAAACATCAATTGCTTTAATCATAGTCACATCATCATCAATTTTTTCTTAATTTTTTTAAGAAAAATATCCAAAGAATAAATAGAGTGATTTTAGAAAGAACCAAACCAATCAAGTGCATTACCTACCAAATCCTATATTAGGTTTTAGTAATGCTTTCTCATTATGCAACCAACTCTATAATATGCAGTAAATTTATCTATGAAAGTTTGAGATTTATTAGTTCCATCATAGAAAATTTTAGGAAAATGCCCAAATAGGTAAATGGCTTCCACATCTAGGGAAAGTGACTGATTATGGTAGTGTCTCAAAGTATGGTTATTTTAAAGGGAATGGAGGAGCATCGGGTTTAATATTTATGGAGGAAACCAAGTTGAACCAAAAGGTTTTTGTTGCTACTCATGATTTAAGCCAAATTATTGATCATATTTTACGCTATGTTCTACAGTTTAACAAACTTTCACCTTATTGTTTCCATTTTATTTTCATTATCCCTCCTATGATTATCTAATTGACAAGCAATTATTTCTTATATCATCATCATATAATCAATTAAATTTACATCCTTGGAACCAGATGAATTTTAGGATTATAAAAAAGAATGCTCTATGCTCTATTTTTGTGTTTGCACAAAGTTAGCTATAATCGCTATGATCTTGAAAAAACATTGCATCCTTTGAAAGAGAATGCAGATGCTCTTGGGATACCTTGAGATCTCAAGGTAGATGGATATGACTCATTATAATCCTTGGTTGGGTCCCTATCATATTCATCTTTTATGTTTGTGAGATATTCTATCTACATGTCTTCTCCATGGTTAAAAGGAGTAGGATGGAAAAATGATTGCAAGCTAGAGGAAAAGAATAATCCAAATATTCTTTGCTTTCTTGGATTTATTCCTTTCTGGATCTTGTGATTATTCTAGTACATAAATAATAAATGGGTGGAGTTGTAAGGATAGGAAGAAAACTACTTAAAAACAAATAGGCTTTAAACAAATATTAAGCCTTAAGCAAACTCCTAAAATAAAGACCTACCAAAACCCTCATAGCTCAAACAAAATTGATTATTTAGAAGACACCATTAAATAAATGAAAGCTACAATAACACTACAATAGTCTATGAAAAAAAGCAATAGCTAAAGCAACACCTACGTAATTAACCTACTAATCCCTATTAGTGGAGAGTTGGAAGGTGAATGCCTCAAAAGGTAGGATCCAAGCTGGTTTCATTAAATGTGATAGGGAAATTGACATAACTCACAAAGTTATAAGAACTATTACAAGAGATGTTGCAACTTAAATTAGAATGATAAGCGTAAATTCAAAATTAATATAATTATGTCCTAATAAATTTAAATGAAGAGAGTGAATGTAAAGTTATTTTCTACATTGAAACCATTAACAAAAAAATCCAAATCTTAATGTACAAAATAATACTTGATGCCCTGTAGCATTAAGGATAAAATATCAAACAACAATATAATATCAATATTACATTAATTAATGCTTAAAATAATCACCCTAGCTTATGACATCACCATAGTAGTAAGTAAGGGCCACACTAGGGATTTACATAGTCGATTCAAGATGCCTTGGAACTAGTCCATAGTCATCAACTTATATCTTTGTTTACGTAGCTTAGTTGAGCACCATGTCATCATCTATGGAAGGCATCAAACTAGTGGTCAATGTATTTGGTTGTACCTACAAGTACAATGGGGATGGGTTGAGTGGGAAGGTCATTGTTGTGATGACAAAAGAGAAAGAGGGTGTTTTAGAAAACTACAAAGAAAGTGAATGTTTTGATGTATTGATAAGAAAATTACTAAATGAAATTATTATTTAATGAGTAAGAAGGATAAATTTCCACTTTTAGAACAACTAGATTACATCATTGTCTTGGCTATAAAATTGTAACAATTGATCATAAGGATGCACCATTTGAACCTATAGTGCCTCGATATTACCTTGAAATTCACAACTATGAAGGAGTACAAATAAATGAATTTAGGCAATAATTGCCTCATAAAACTCTCCAAAATAATCTAAATCTACCATAGGTGCCAATTTACTTAGGATTGATTCTCTTACAAATGGACCTAATTGGTTCTAGGGAGAAAATTGCTTAGAGTTAGCTAACAATTCACTATCAAGAGTGAACAATTTACTTGCTTACTGGAATGAATCACTCATGCAAAGTGGTGAAAACAAAGGAAACAATCCCATGGAGAATCTTTTAAGGGTCGTATTTTGGTATGTGGTGGCATACTATTTTTTTTAGAAGCCTCATAAGCCTATTAAAGCCATAATTAGAGGCTTATAATATTTGGTGGTACATCATTTTGCTAAATATACCTCTGAATCATTGCTTTTACTAGGAGTAATTATTTTTCACCCTAGTTAGATCAGAGGTAAACTTCAACTGAAAATAAGATCCATGGGCTCCATTGAATTGATCTTTTGACCATGATAATTCAAAGCTCCACTCTGTGAAATCCAAATTATGTTATGATATCATGATATTTTTGAGAAATTAATAAGTTCTTAGGCATTCCATTAATGGCACCACCCTCTTGGTTTGTTAAGTGCATGATGATTGAGACATGGTCCTTTTTCCTATCTTGACATTCGTTGAGCACTTTTATACTTAATGAATGGGAGTACATTGATATTATTTAGATCCTCATGTATTGATTGATCATGCACACTTTCTCACTATGGTTAAAATCCATATTTAATTTGAATTTCTCACACCCATAATCTTTTATGCATATTTATTTACTACACTTTACTTTTCGTACAATTAGTAGGTTAGCATAGGATTATTCCACGGGGATAATGAGGAGCCAACCTAAATACAAAGGTTGGGAGGAACCATTGGTATTCCCTTTCAAATTTGTTGAATATAGAATTGGGTCACATCATTAAATTAGAAGTCTAGACAATTCCCCAACTCAACATAGTTTCTAGTATGATCGATGGGAGTCACCCACATTTTTAATCATTTTTCCTAATTTGGATAAAATTATTTGATTTTTGTGCCAAATTTTCATTCATCTTGGATGAAGTAATTGGCTTATGATTGAGATCATTTTTTCCAAGTTTATCCATAGTTAGTGATTCACTCCAATTTTGGAGCAATTTGCTCTATTTTAAGCTAATCGCCTTTAAAAATCCTAGGTCTATTTCTATGAGTGATTCACACTAAATTTCTTGCATTTTTATAGATCAAATCTAGAGTGATTTTTTTAGGCCATGGACTATATTGATCAATAACAATCTCAATTTAACTTTAAATAATCATCATTTTTATTATTTGTGCTTGAATTTTGCAAGTGCTTTGTGAATGCTGACTTCAATATGAACTCTAGAATTTTAAAAAAATTGTAGATTCAACAATGTGAATAACATTAGAAGTATATTAATTCTTAAATTTAGCCTTAATTTTCGTTAGCGTAGCCGGTTACGTAAAAGGTTTACTCGATGCAACTGGAGGTTAGAGTGGCGACAAGGAGCAATATTTGAACCCACTAGTATCATAATAATAAAAATATTAGCCTTAATTTTGCATCTTCCATAGGTAGAAAGAATTTAAGATAGATTTTGAGTCATTTTTTCTAAAGATAAAATCAACAAGTGATTCCTATGAAAATGATGATTTCACACCAAGTCAAATTTGAAGAGGGATTTGCTCAAAACCTATAAAGAAATTCACTAGGAAAAAAAATATTCTTCCTAACTACTTCCCAGGTGAGCGATTCAATCTAGTTTTAAAATGATTTTCTTGGACCCTTTAAAATTAAAAAATTTCAAAGCATAAAACCTGCTAGAAGTCACCTAAAATTGCAAGCAAATCGCTCCAGTTTGTAGGTGAATCACTTTGCAAGTAGATTTTTTAATGTTATAAAATATAAATTATTATCTCAAAATGTTGTCTGTGTAGGTCTATACACAGGCTTATGAATACATTCTTAAGGGCACAAATATGAGTAAAATAATATGAATATGTGGAAATAGTATGTATTAAAAAATACCAAAGGGAAAATAAAGGAATGAACCACCATGCAAGTACATAAAAATGCCAATATTTAAGATATTCTAGTGTCTAATATTATTTATTTGAAAGGCAAAATCCTAATGGTCAACCTTATCAGTAAACATCTTACCTCCCAAGATATTATTTTCTTAGTCCAACAAATAAGTTATTCATTTGCCTTAGCAAACCAAACTTGGTCAAATACAAGGCCCTACATTGACACAAACAAACCCTCTTTATAAGATCCTCTTTGATGTAAATAGCGTTGCAAAAAATCTATATTTTGGGAATTATTACTAATATAATAACAAAAATCCACCTCCTACATCAAATGCCTAGAAAATACCTCCTACAAGTGCTACTTCAACTCAAAGCTCACATAGATCTAGCTTGATAAACACATCCAACCTTCCACCGGGTCAATTTTCATCTCCAAACATAGGATCTTTAGGAAAAATATTTCCAAACTAGATCTAGGGTATTTCTCAAAATATGAAATTTTTGACTAGACAAGTGGTGATACAGGCAACCCAGGGAGACCCCAGGGACAAACACTGCCTCTAACTAGTCAAGGCCCACCTCCTCCAAATCAACAAATTCTTCAACAAGGCTTGCAATATCCTCCTCCATTTATAAACATGAAGTCTCCTTATAATCTACAATGGGGTTATCAAAATCCACCATCCCTTCCTTTCCATATGCCAAATCCTAATTCTCCTCCACCTTATTATCTTTCACACCAATACCCTTAGTATCCTCTATATCCAAATCAAGGTTATGTGGCATGTCTTAATTCTCCTCCACAACAACAATATGGTCAACCTCCTCCACCCCAAAATAATCCAACACCTCTTCCTAGGCTATAAAACCACCTTCCTTACTAGACCTATCAAGGACCATTGGACCTAATGGCTTATTCCTCTATTCTTCCTACTACTATGAAAGCCCTACCTACTTTTAGTAGAAGTGGGAATAAGACAACACTAGATCACTCTTGTATGTTTACATTCAAGAGAATGCCAATATGGTATGTTCACTAATTTACTTTTTACATGATAAGGATGCATTTTAGCTTAAAGGTTTACTAGATAATTCTTTTACTGGATGGGCATCAATCGTAGAACCATTTATATGTAGATTTGGTAGTATGTGTAATGGTTATTCCATTTTGTTCCAATTGAATACAATACAAAGGAATCCCCAAAAAAAGGCTAGGCCTAAGAAATAAAATTCATTGCCTTACTACATAAAGGGTTTGCAATCTAATTTAGTCATTATGGTTTGTAATGTTAATCATCACACACTAGGTGTAGTTTTTGAAGAAGCATCCCATGTAGAAGATGTTATTATTAGAGTATGAAAAGTATTTCTAGCCCCACCTATGACCTATGTTACCCATATTAGCCAAAGTCCATTAGCTCCTAGTTCTACACCCCTCGTATTACCCATTACAAATCCTCAATCAATGACTACCATTGATCCATCACCCTCTTTGTATATTGTCATGCATCTTGGCTAGAACATGCCATAAATAAATAAATAAATTATCTATAAAATTTCAACCCTTACTTATTTGTCCAACATGAATAATAAGTCAACTAATAATTTTGGAATTAGTGAGATATTAAAAGTTATTAAAACTTTGGTAAATTAGAACAATAATGAAAGGATACAATGATAACAACCTCAAAATTGATAATTTGGAAAATCCTATACCTCACTAAAGATCAAGTGCCTTGACAAGGCACCAATCAAGGAATAAATCAAGCTCTTAATAATATAGTAAATGCCAACTCAAATGTTAATACATTATGGTTGAATCTATGATTCGATAAGATGTGTTGAATCCATCAAATATTCTTAAACAATTCAGTATGACCAACAATGCTTGGCTCAATAAATTATTATCTTAGGTCAATTGGTACCTATAGCAGGCCAACCCACTTACTAGCAATCACAACCCTAGTAGTCAGTTCCTATCCTACCAAACCCTAAAAATGCTATATTTTCCAACTTTAAAATTATGAAAACATATTAAGAGTTCACATTCGAGGATAATGTTGTATGTGTTAATCAACAAGGGGTTGGGACAAGGGGTAAAATAAAGGCATATAAGGAACAACCAACTCAAAAATAGAATAAGGCAAATAAGGGTAAAATAATACTTAGGAGAGGAAGGCCACCATTACACTTGAAGGACAAAGAGCCACCAACTGCACAATAAAATAAATATAAATAAAATGATATTATTGAGAAGAATTCCATGGATAAGACCCAAGCAGAGGTACAAACTAATAAGAATAAATAAATAGATAAAGAAAAGGAATCTAAAATAGATAGGAGTAATAGATAAATATATAGACAAGAGTTATAGGAAAGAGATAAACTCAAAAAAGAGGTTGAGTGATAAGTAAAGTATCCCTCTCTCACTAGTGAAGGTTGTTCGATAATCATGAAGCAATATAGAAATCTACCATATGTAGTGATAGTAGATATTTCAATTTTAAAGTCAACATTGTTGAAGAAATAAAAAGAACATCGACCAAAGTATGTTGGAAACATTAGCCCTACTCGATCAACCTAATTTACTCTAATAAGATTTGAAGGAGCAAGAAATGAGTTATGCTAAGGGTAAACAATTAGAGCTAACTCAAACCAACATAGCTAATCAACAAAACTAGATAGCAAAGAATCCAATAGATATCAAAGTAATGTAGTTGACATATTAAATGCCCTAAATCCTAGAACACTATAGCCAATCCATTTTATGTGATCTTAAAAATTGAAAACTATTTATAGATAAGTTACATAGTTTATTTAGGGGCAACAATAAGAGTGATGCCAAAAGCATTTTGTGAATAAATGGGTTTACCTTGAAGATGATCAAACATTTGAAATTGACATAATAATAATGTACTTCAAGATGAAGAAAATCTAGAGGTTGACTATGAGGAGATTGAGCTTGGGAATCATATTATCATAGAAGAACCATCTAGTCTTAGCTCTAACGAGTTCAAGAGCAGATAAAACATGGATGATACACTTTGATGGCACCAAAACTATAAATGGGGTAGGCACTAGCATTCGATTCATTGACCCAAAAAGCAAAAAAAAACATTTTACATGTTGATTGCTATTCAATTATACCACAAATTTGGATTAATATGAATCACTATGCGTTGGATTGAGGAAAGATAAAAATATTGGGATTAAGAACTTGAGAATAGATGGTGACTTTGAGTTAATTGTGAACCAGGATAATTTCCAATGTTCCATAAAGAATAAGCTTTTGAAGTCATATAAGCTTTGGGTATGGAATTTGTTGGAGAGTTTTAACACATAGAAAATCAAGGCCATCCCCAAGGAATTGAATATCAAAGTAGGTGAATTGATAGGTATGGTAGCTATATTCTACCCCAATGCTGACATGTGGGATAAAC
This sequence comes from Wollemia nobilis, assembly GCA_028583015.1. NCBI lineage: Eukaryota > Viridiplantae > Streptophyta > Pinopsida > Araucariales > Araucariaceae > Wollemia > Wollemia nobilis. The sequence goes on from JAQPPZ010001195.1 coordinate 3,481,000, forward strand.
TGAATGAGTTAGAAGTAGTCTTTAAACCAACCATCCTCAATAACTCTAATCATTGGCAAGTCTTTAATAATGATGAATAAATCAAAGAATCCTCGATCAGAGAGGTCCAACATGTTGAAGAGAAAAAATTATTATGGGAATTATATTAAGGATATGTTACTACATTTAAAGATAAACTAGTTGATAAAGAGGTTAATTACTTTTGAAATCTTGTTCAACCCAAAATATAGCATGAGGAAATCAAGCCTCAAAATGAAATCCTCTTCTTACCATCCCATCAAAGTTAAAAAAATGAAAGAACATGTTGCTTAGTAAGGAGTGCACTCAAGAAGAGATCAACCTTATTAAGGAACTATATGGTAAGTACGAGGACATCATTATGTGATCGTACGAGGATATAAATTATGTGATAAAAAATCATAGAACTCACTATTGATTTGGAACTTGGTGGCAGACCTTTTTGGCAAAAGTAATGATCAATGAACCCCAAAATTAACATGGTGATGAAGAAGGAACTCTTAAAGCTTCTACAAACCCAGATCATATTTCTAATGAAACACTCCACATGAGTCATAAACCTAGTTTATGTATGCAAAAAGAATGGTGATATAAGATTATGTGCTAACTTTAGAAACTCGAATAGAGATTCCTCAAAATGTCACTAGCCTCTACCTACCATTGATTAGATTATGTAAAAAGTAACAACATCCCAAATATTGTTGTTTCTAGATGGTTTCTAATGATACAATTAGATCTAGGTCAAAGATAACTATTACTATAAGACAACATTCACCACTAAATGAGGGACCTTTGCATATCAAAGAATGTTGTTTAGCCTGATGAATGCAAGGTTGTTTTCTAATAGGCTATGAACATAGTGTTCACTAAACTTTTTGGTGATATAATATTCATATACCTCGATGATCTAATTATGTATTCCCAAGATATGAATAAAAACATTAAACATCTTGAGCTAGTCTTACATAGGTGTAGAGAGTTAGGCATATCACTTTGTCCCAAAAAGTCCATTTCCATTTTCCAAGAGGAAAAAACGGCTTGGACATGTATTGTCAAACAAGGGCTTATCCATAGATATCAATAAGATAAAATCCATCCAAGACCTCACCTTTCCTATCTTTGTCAAAGGAACACAGTATTTCATAGTTCAAATCCAGTTTCTAATTTATAATAATTTTTTCCAAGATAGTTAGGTCAATTACCAAACTGCTAAAGAAATATATTGCCTTAGTATGAGTTGATGAAGGAAGGAAGACCTTTCAAGACATCAAAGATGTAGTTACTTGAGACCTAGTCTTGATTAACCCAAAAAATTACAAATATTTTAGGCTCTACTTGTTCAAAACAGATGAAAGCATCATTACCATTTTGATCTAAAATATTACTAGGAATAGGAACACTCTATTTTATTCATGATTCAAGTCCTTCACAACTACAAATAAAGACACATATTCATTAAAAAATGGTGTTTTCCATAATAAAAACTCTCAATAAAATTTAGGCACTAAATGTGGTAGAGCAAGACCACAATATTTGTAGTGCACCCTAATGTTTGATGCACTATACTTCATGGCAAATTAGAAAAAAAAGAGCCATATGGATCAACAAGACCCAATAATTCGATATTAAATTCAAATACACCAAGCTCATCACTATATTCAAAGCCCCTACCACCATAGTCATTGATAATACCACCTATTTCATGAGGGGTAAGGTGATAAATTTTTTCTTGGAATATGTATTTTTACTCAAGATGTCCTCTAATTATTACCCACAAGGCAATAGACTGGATGAATTAACCAACAAAAATATAATGGAAATATTGAAAATAACCATTGCTAAATCATGAAGATATTAGTATGCTAATATATGTAAAGTGATATAGGAAGATCGAGTGATGTCATAGGAATCCACTAGTTCATCATATTATAAACTAGTCTATGGCAAGGAGGTCATGTTACCAATCAACTTGTGACTCCCTTCCCTCCAAATGTCACAACAGTTAGATCTTGAGGATATTGATATTGAGCAAATGTATGCAAGGATGAATGCTCTATTGGACCAAGAGGAAGAAAGAGATAAGGTATTTAAAATAATGGTGCAACATCATGAGGCCATCAAAATATGGTTTGATAAGTAGGCCATTAAAAGGACTATAAGGAAGGAGACCTCATTTTCAAGTGGTATGAAGACTAGGCAAAACTAGGAGAACATTATAAGTTTAATTTTGTTTGGACTAAGACCTTATCAAATTTTGAAGATCGTAGGTCCAAATGGCTATAAACTTGCAACTATGGATGGAAGAATGTTGCCAATTTTCATAAATGGGTAGCACCTAAATCTGATCTACCAAAAAATTTGGCCAAAATAAAAGTAAATATGTAATTATATCTTCTTTTTTAAGGCTATTAATTTTTGGTAAAAGACTTCCCCCTTAGTCTTCTAATTTTCACTTCTTTCTTCCCATTCTCTTCTAAAATTGTACCTTTCTCTCTTAGCCTTTTTTCTTTTCTCTTCATATGAAATATTCAGTTCACCATCTAGACATTGACATCGATGTTAAAAAAGTAATTTACAATTTGCTTTAGTGAGTTATTTGATCACTTCAACAATTAGGTCAATCGACCTTATGTGGGCTATTTTTCTTGTCCATAAGGACCCACATTGGATATAGGTAGGCATGGGTAGGTCCCTCGCCATGTGCCCACTTCCCCTCATTTTATGCACATAAATACCTCCTTACATAGTGCTCTACTTGCCCTTAGCCAATTGTGTTGAATTCCCAATCAACCAAGCAAACCACTTGACATATGCTATGTAGATCTCATTTCTAAATCAACCCCCCATCAACTAGGTCAAGCCCAATGCATGTTCCCTTTAAAAAATTGACCCCCTCTATCAAAGTAAACAAACAGTTTGATGAACTTGAGTGAACTGCTCAAAAGATATAATTATTTAGCTAAGAGAGAAACACTCCAACTGATAGGTATTCATAAATTGATCACCTTGAATACCCTTGTAGCAAAATTCACTAATTCAGGGTTCAATTAGTAAATCACTTGCTAATTTGAGAAAATCACTTGATCATATAGACCAATTACCCCAAACAACCAAAATATACAAAATGCTTCCAAACGAGTGAATTGCTCAAGTACACAAGCAAAAAATTTACATGTGTGCAGTAAATTGTCCCATTAGCAAAAAATTTAAAGTGTCATTTTGTTGAATGAATCACTTTGAAAAGTGAGTAATCGTTCCATTTTCTAAACATAGCAATTTTTTACAAAACCCCAAAAATTTATCTCCTCCTTCATTCAACCATCATGGACACTTCATTAGCCTCTAAAGGCCCTTCCATACCAAAATTCAAAACCACTCTACCTCCATCCACTACCATCACCCATTGACGTCTACTCTACCTTCATCTAATCCAGTCCTTCCTAAAGAGGAAAAAGCATCCAAAGACAAAGGAAAAATAAAAGGGATAAGAGAAATATGTAGGCCTCCCCACCTCTAAAGATACTTGAAGAAATTTTTTAAGATCCATGTAGTAGAGAAGAGGGGAGGTATACACATTCATGTTAGGAATTATTACATCATATATAATGTGAATGTAAGTTGAGTAAACTTGCTCAACACATGGTATGTGAGGTCCACTGGTGGTCAAGGGTAGTTATAGAATTAGTTATGGTTGATGATGTCAAATTTGGGCATCTATTATATTTAAATACCTTCGCTACATAATTTAAATCATAAAAGTATTAATCATTAATAGTGGTATTGTATTGAGTTGGAGTAAGAGTCATCTCTCTTTCATTCCTTTAGCTTCAACCTAGAGATGTTGTAAAAGCACTTCGTTTGAAGGTGGTCTCAGGGTAAATAACCTTTCCAAGGAATAGGAAGGTTAGCCTCCAAAAAGAGAGTTAATAATTTACATTTTAAGAAAATATCTTCAATTTCCATGAGTTTGTGAAGTGAATAAGTCAAATTCAACATTATCGAGATGCTCACCATTATTACTTTCAAGGCATACAATTTGTTCCTCTCAAGATCTCACAAACCTCTTGTGGAACATTACATTGTGTCCATTAAGTTGTGCTATGCTTTCAGGCATATAAAATAGAAGGTTGACTCATTAGTATGAAGTCAGAGTAGTGGAGAATTTAGACATCATTTTTCTATGATCCATATGTGAAGTAGTAGGAACCAAATCTGGTTGAAAAATAAATTTGGTCTTACCATGAGGGCTTCTCGTCTAAGAGCGACTGGATGGTTCACTATGTCTAAATTTTGAGCCCAAAGAAAGGAGATCTTTCCTAAACCACCCAATTAGTCGATAATCCAAATGCAAGTTACTATTTTCAAGTAGTAGAGGTTTTATTTAGGATAGACAACATCAATTTCTAACCAATACATGTTTGTCACTCAAGATTCATGTTCATGGGAAAAAATAACAGCATTATTTTTCTAATAGCCTATGATTTTTTCACTACTGGATGAAGGAAACACTCCTTATCAAAGCAATGGTCTCATTGTCAATATTGTTTACTTATTCCATGCACAAACTGATAAGACACACATAAGGGAGACACAAGCACAAACTGATGAAGCTGAACCCAAAATAGCCACCATTGACCAAAATGTCAAGGTATTTCTTCCTAGGCAATTTTTGTTCTAATGGAAATAACGACACACTTTGGCCACAAAGTATAATATATAGCATGGGAGATAAAATATTCAAGGGGGTCTCGACCAACAAAATGAATCCTAGACAACAAAGTAAGCATGATGCCAAATCAATAATTGAACAATAAGAGAAGGCGGTACTCCCAACTACTACAAATTAAAAAAAAACTTTGCTACCTGTAGAAGCAACATATATCATTTTTAAACTTAGATGCATTACGAATGAGGTTATCAAGACCATGAGTTGAATCTGGAAGGAGTTAGCTATGAAGAAGTTGATTTACAGGTGCTTAAAGCAAAGCAAGCGCTCACTATGTAGGTCCAAATTCATTTGATCCTCCAACATCACCACTAAGAACATTCTTTGTGTGGGCCTAGACCCATTTAGGCCAGTTATCAATGTCACAACCGAAAAATGTTAAGCACCCCTGTCAGTAAAATTATCGATTCAACTAGTTTCAAGCTCATGGATAATGCATACCATTGCACTAGGTTATCAGAATTGATCATCAAAAAATTGATTTAATCCTACATTGACGGTGGGAAGGCTCATTAGAGCCTATAACAACTTTGATTTTTTCATTATTTTTGTAGGCGAAAAGGAGAAGAAGCAAATAATATTTTGAATAATTGAAATATTCCAGAGAATATTCCCTCTACTTATTATTTTTCCTGACAAGACACTATTTTTTGTGTAATTTAAGGCATCAATCTAGTTACAAGTATAGGCTTATATATACTCATTAGAAAGCATTTTTTGAGGTTGATTCAGTGGAAGTAAAAGTTTCTAGTTTTGTGAGATTTTAACATGTCTACTGGTGCACCAAAGCTCATGTTTCCTGATTCCTAATAATTGAGAGGAAATAATTATGTTTCCTAGAAGGTCAAACTCAAAACTCAACTCAAGTTTAAATAAGCATGGGAAGTAGTAGATAGATCCATTACTTTTCCTGATATAGATGATGAAGAGCAAACAAAATTTGATAAGGTAGATGGAAAGGCACAGTTTTCATCATGTTTGTGGTAGATGATGTACAACCATATATTCATGAGTCTACCATAGCTAAAGATGCATGGGATAAAATTTAGATAATATTTGAGGCAAGGAACCAAAATCAAATCATATTTCTTCAAAGTAAATTTCATTGCTTGAAAATGTAGAATGGAGAAAAATTAGAGTCCTTGAGAAGAGTTGTAGAACCACGTGCATCACTTCAAGATTTGGAAGAAATGGCATATGATGAGACACTTGTTCCTATTATTTTAAGATCTCTCCCTTCATAATATAATGTATTTGTGACAACTTTGAATATCACTAAGCATACACTAACATTTAAAAATTTGGTAAACCTACTTCCAAAGTAGAGGTATTTTTGGAGCCAAAATTGACTCAACATCAGATACCCCCAAATTTAAACTTTTGGTTTCAAAGCTTTCACCCAAATTGTTGGTCTTTGTTGCATCCAAACTTTTGAGAAGTTGGTCTTTAATTTTTGGCCCTTAAGAGCCATTATAAAAAGGTTCATCTTTCCCTAAGTAATAAGGATAAATCAGATTTAAAGTCGTAGCCAAGAATTTTTAAGTTGAATATCTTTTTGGTCATTAAGTGAAACAACCGTTGAAATTTCCTCTATTATGAAAAGACTTATAAATCCTAGGAAATAAAATATTCACTAAGAAGGTCCCTCTAGTCCTTTGGTCCCTAAGAAAAATTATTTAAAGCATTCGGTCCTAAGTGGAAAAAAATAATTTTGCTAAATCCTAAGGTCTAATAAAAATTAAATGGTCAAATGAGGGTACACACCCCTTTGTGGTAAAACCCGTGCAACTCTTTCAATCTGGATGGACGTGCGTGGCTCCTCAAGATCTGGACGGGCGTGCGTGGCTCCTCAAGATCTAGACAGACACGTGCTCATAAGCAACTTGCTAGTTAAAGCAATAATGTCATGGTCAAAATTTGCATAACATAAAGTCTAAGGCTTATAAAATGTAATAAACCCAAAGTGAGGGTCATGCGCCCCTTTGGTTAAATATCGAGCAAATCACATGATCTAAATGGCAGTGCTCGACCCATGGTTAATCCGACGGAGTGCATCCACTAAGTTATCCAAACATTAAAAGCCAAAGTCTAATAATGGTCATAACCTAAGGTTTTACATAAATTAAATCGAGGGTACATGCCCCTTTCAGCTAAACAAAAAGCAAGTCCGGTCATCTTAACGATAACGCTTGATCCTATCTTGATCCGATGGTAGGCACTCATCAAAGTAATCAAAGGTTAATCACAAACTTCATTAAGAGCAAACCAAGCTTAGCATTAATAATCTGATGCTTATTAAAGGTTTTAAATCTTCAATCATATGTTAAAAGACTTACAACTTTGCCGATCTGGACGAGTGCACGTGAATCCTCATTAATCCAACGATGCGTGCTCCCGAACGTGTGAAGTCTTTAAGAGGTCAAATTTTAAATTTGATCAGAACCGATAAAACCTTAATTAGCCATTTAATTAATGTTGGTTTAAAATCAACCTCATGATAAATCATGAAGATAACTAGCGCACACCTTGCAGATCTAAACGACAGCGCACGGTCCCCATTTGATCAAACGATGAGCGCTCGCTTAAGTAGTTAGGTCAATAACAGTCAAATTTCCATAAATCGAGGTCAAATCAGGTTAATTAATCTAGCTTAAAGCTAATTATGATTAACAAGGGTTCTAAACACATAATAAATGATTCCCCCTTGGGGTAAAAAGTGCGCAACTTCTCAGATCTAAATGATAGCGCTCACTCCCACCCAGATCCAATGACAACGCACTCTCAAAGTTACCCTAAGGTTAATACGTAAGGTATGATCAGATAATTAATCAAGGGTTTTATTAAGAATTAATCTTCATGCATAATCATGATTAATGAGGGTCTAATACATTGATAATGACCCCCTTCTTTTCGATTAACCCGCATGCATATCTAAAGAATTCAACGGGTGCATGCGTCCATCATTTGATCTAACGGTGAGTGCGTGGAGAGATAATCGAACTTTAAAGTGCTTGTGGTTTAATCAAAAACTATTAAAAGTTTTAATCACTGATCAATTTTAATAAATCTAGATTATGTGTGGGTTTAATACATTAATAATCTCCCCTTTAGATAATGAGCACGCTAAGAGTTATAAAGCTTAGGCCTAAGTGTTTTAAATCAATTTATTGTTAACCTAAGGTTTTTGGCCTAATGCTCGAGGTTAATCTAATTAATTGTGTATTTATATGTATACCATTGGACTAATGACCATGCAGGTTTTGGGATCTCGATGATAGCGCACAAGGTGAACTAGATCTAACGGTAAGCGCTCTCCTTGGTGCATAGATTTTAAATTGGTAAATGTTTTGCCTAGGCACCTTAAGTCTTGATTAACCACTGATTAATTTTAAGATAATAAATTTTAGGCTAGGGTCTAATACATTATAAAATTTTCTTCTTTCAGACTAACCAACATGCAGATTGGTGAATCTTGATGGGCGTGCACCTCCACGAGTAGATCTAATGACAAGCGCTCAAAGAGATGATCGATTTTTAATGATATATATGTTTGAGCTAACCCCTTTGTAGGACCAAGGTGGCAAAACATTTACGAGACATTTCTCGTGAAAGCTACTATCAACCACGTTCTTAATACCATGTCAGAAGGAAGTGCAACCCAATGACCAATGAAAACGTTGTAAATGATTGGAAGTACACAAACCAAAGTCCTCATGGATGTACAGGCCGAGGAAGATCGCATACCATAACTATTCAATTTTAGAAGTAACGCAATGGCAGACATCTATTGGCTAGATTCAAAAGGTTGTTGGTGAAGTTGCATTAATGATACTCCATGCAAGATCAATGAGGCCACTCCACCCTCAAGTACTTAAACCCCCACTCTTGAACGTCACTACCATCCTGGTTATCTCAAGTAAAGGAATTCACAGAGCAAGGAACTGGTGTTGGTGAGCAAAAAATTAGGAGAAAATTTAGGAGAGTGTATTTCTATGAATCGAAGTGTTTTCTAAAAATGAAATGGCCACCTAGGGAGCTACCTTCGTGCCTAAAGATACTAAAGAGGTAGTGAAATTTATCACCGACCAGTCACCATATGTTGAGCTCCCTAGGGAAGTAGTTATTGGGATGGGGCTATATGATTTCTCCAAAAAGTTTGGGCCAAACAAGAAGCTCACATCGGCCCAAAAATATGAAATTGAAAATACTTGTATTCGAAGCTTTACACCCACCATGGAAAATTTACAATGCACCCCATGGTTGCTAGCTGAATTGTTCTTCAAGGCATGGAAATCATAAAACCAGGGCATTCCCAAGAGCAATCGATGGACCAACAATGTAGGGAAGCTGATATGTCCTAGAGTATACTACTCTTTAGACCTGATGGCATGGCTGGTAGTGGCCTATGATGAGAACACCAAAACTTTTCGAGACAACAAATATCGGCTAGTGTTTGGCATCATGGCCAAGTGCATCCAGAGAGTCTTCAACTTGATGCCTTCAAACACACCTCTATTTCTCTAGGTAATTGAAAGGCAGTCCTACATGTTAACTGATTTAGAAAATTTTAAAATGTTTTTTGAGCCATATGAGCTTGTACAATATGAATTTCCCATTAGGAATACTGCCTTCAAAACCTAATTCAGGGATTTTTGTGACATGATTAACATCATTTTGGGAGTTGAAGAACTAATTTTGGTAGGGGAAAATGTTTTATACCTAGTAACACAAAACAAATCCTCCCATCTACGCCTGGGAAGAATAATTGAGTAGGCAAATGCACTCACAATTAATAGAGTTAAAAAAAGCAGTTTTAGAGCAAAGGAAAGAAATACCCCCATTCTCCCATTACTCAATCCTCATGCACTTGATAGCTAGGCAGTTAGGAGACCAAAGTAAAGAAAGGCTAGGAGCCACTAGGAGTCCCTATGTCCAGAATAGGTTCTAGAAGATGCATGAAGGATGCTCTCACTTGGGGTGGTTTTGTGACAATTTCATGGTGGAGATTCACTGGATTCTAACAAGAGACCTCCCTGAAAGAATGGGACCTAGAGTCAAAGCTTTCCTTAAAAAGGAAGAAATAGGGGATTACTTCCTCTCTAAAGATTTCACATACATTAGACTTTATGGGGCGAAAATTCCCCCTAAGTTGTTACCCATGTACTATCCCTTCTCTCTGGCTGCCCTAGAACTTGTGAGATAGGTTGTAGAAGAGGCCAAAATGAGGTCAGTGAAGAAGCATGGTAGGGTCCCTTGGCTCAACATTCCATGTAAGTTTGGGCATTACATCTTTTTAGGATATCCAACCCTGTTCAAAGGCATGTATGATTTGGAAAACCTAGATTTTGAGGAAGTAACTTGGAGGCCCTATGATCCTACTAAAAAATACATGGAGATGATGAGAACTCACCAATACGCCTATGTACACCACAGAAAATATCAATATGAAGAAGAAATCTTGGAAGCCATGGAGAAGGGGGAAGACTTACACAATGTATGGGAAAATTTCCCTTATGAACAAAGAGGTAATTCACAGGTTCAAAATCCATACGAATACCCCCAGAGTTAATCTCAATAAGAAGGATTTTTGTGGATGCAACAACCCCTCTCTTCCCTACAGCAACCCCGGAAGTTCGTGAAGATGTTGTACTAGAAATCATAGAAGATCAAGGTATTGATCAAATGGAGATTTTAGTAAATATGGTAGATATTGTAGATCACCAAATTCAGGTTCCTGAGAGTTCTCACCTCAGGATAGAAGCAGCACCTAGCACTTCCCAAGAAACTCCTGCAGGATCTAACATAGAGAAAGGGAAGGAGATTGCCATTGTATCCTCCCAAGAACTTACAATTTTAGAGAAGCAAGCTATAGTTCCTATTTCTGACAAATTGTTAGCCCTTACTAGTGTGAGGAAATTAGCCCCAAAAGCCATTCCCAGGTCTCTGAAGATCAATGACAGAGAAGTTCAAATCCCACCAGTAATACAAATGAACATGATGAAAGTAGGTGGTTTTGGAGACATATTCAGAGGACATCAGGTTAAACTACAAGAAGTTATACCTACCCCTAAAACAAAGAAGCCCAAGCTAGCTCTAACTTCAACAAAGGTCACACTAGAAAGGGTGGAAGAAGAAACAATTTTCAGTGCTGCCAGTGAGCAAGAATTATAGATGATAGCAGAAATGGGTGGCATGGAAGAAAGTTCTACCATAGGAGTAGAAGAAGACATATCCAAGACATCCATGGCAAAAATATCTATACCTACTCCACAGAAACCTTTTGCCTTCTGAATTGATGATAACATAGGAGATATCTCACTATAGGGAGAAGATGATGACATGGTCAAATTGAACAAAGCCTTGCAAGAGAAAACTATGGAACATCTACTCTAGAAAAATAAGGATTTGAGGAGTCAACTAGAGGAGAAAGATACTAAAATAATAGAAATGCAAGCCATGATTAACATCTTGCAAGAACAATTGTCTCAAGTGACCATTACACAAGTACAACCTCCTAAAGCTAATGAAGAGATAGATTATGCAGTCTACCTTTCTAAAATCAAGAGAGAAATCTCTTTTAAAATACAAGATAGAATTGATGGAATCACAAAAATGTTTTGGTAGATCAGATTGATCCAATTCACTACCCAAGAGATGAGGAGCCTACTATATCAGAAAGAGCAAGACTTAGAAATCATTCATCCCACTCTCCTACTAATGGCTGAATATTTTGAAGAGATGAAGGGGATGGCATTGAAGTAAAAGATAGCTTTGAATTCATGAAGGCATCACTGTTTGAAGGGAACTTAGGAAAGTGGTACAATGATGCAGTAGAGATGAACTCCTTACTGAACGACATAAAGGAAAAAATGGTAGAGATCAGACTATCATTAGAGGAATTCCTAGAGACTGCCAGCATAGAAGATCTCATCATGAAAAAAATAGAGGAGTTTGACTATGAACCAGATGATGAAAAAGAGATGGCCAGACAGGCTACATTCTTGGTTAATACTATGGATTCCCTTACTACTATGTATGAGAAAAATAAAGTTTTTATTAGCATACAAAAGAGTAGAATCCTGCAAGAGATGAATACAGTGAGGTTTGTTGTAACCTTTCATACCGATGCATGGAGGCTCATTGAAAAGTAGATCAAAAAACTTTAGCAGATCAAAAAAATGAAGAAAACCAGAGTACGTGGTCTACAGATAAAGCTAAATACACCTCTAGGGGAAGAAATAAGGATCACTAAAGTAGGCCAAAGTTTGAAAATAGAAAATCTAGCTAGAAGATGAGGTTGGAACAGAAGAAGAATACTCATCAGAGATAGAGTCAACTGATCAGTGAGCTAATCAAACAAAAAGTCATGACCAAATCTAGAATACAAACAAAAGGGGGTAGTGGGAGATAGTTGTACAATATCTAGAAGATCAAAGGAGATGGTGACAAGTGTAAGGCCTAGATGAGGCCAAAAATAATAGATTCAAGAACCAGAGGCTATAAAAGAAGCAACCACGATTAGAATCGACATCAAGCTTTAGAGATAGAAAATTCTTGCTAAGAGGTATACTTGAGTGCCCTGTAGTTGTGCTATTGTATTTCCTTTGTGTCTATCTTCTTTTCATCCCTCATTCCTCCCCTTTGTTGTGCAGGTTTTGATAGAATAGTGCTCAAGAAGTTGAGATCATTTCCAGATCTATTGAGCCCGAGGTCCAGAGACTTTTCTATTACCAGATTGGAATGGGAGAGTAGAAGAATTTTGTTACATTATTTGAACAGAATTTCTTCATTGTATTAATACATTTTACAGAGTTAAATGGCATTCTGCCAACTCTGCATGTAACTTTCTTGAAAATTAATACAATTTTGGGCTTCATTTCTATCAATTCATTATCTTCAGTTCTATGTGTAGCTTCATAATATATTACATTATTTGAATGTGTTATGAACATTTCTTTCATTGGTTAACTATTAGGTTTATTACGATATTCGAATGAATTTAATAGCACCAATTTCTTCTTTTCCCCATTCTCTCTGTTCATTTGAAGGTGTTATTAAAATTGCTATAACAACCCAATGAATCTAGGCACCGGTCTACACATAAGGCATAATTAGAATTGTTATCCTAGCTTGGTCAATTTTATAAAAGTAGTTTAAAACTAAAATTTGGAAGTGCATAAACTTGTAAAAATATTTAAGTTTACCACTGGGGTTTCCTTACCCATTTTGGTCCATTTAAATCTAATAATAAATCTTTTACCAAAATAAAGAGGTAGGTTGACCAGAGCCTGTAATAGCTCATTGGTTTCAAATGAATTCTTGTAGCATGACAACCCAATCCTATGGATGCAAGAAATTGTTCCAACAGTATTTTGGCATCGTTATCGAGGACCTATTAAATAAATTGTTTATCTTTTTAAGTTTTCCTTGAATGACTATATTTTTAATCAACAGGTGGCCAATTGAAATAAAGAACCTACAATTTAATTTTTGCATATTTTATGTTCTTTGTTTCTTTTTGTCCATGATTTTCAATTATCTTTTGAAGTGTTCTTAATTTTTCAAAACTTTCTTGAAAACTCCCCAAGAATCATCTCCTGTGAGGCTGAGAGTATAAATATCAAGCAATCTTGATCATACATTCTGTTCTTTCTGCACTACCTATGTTGGTGACTCTATCTGATCAAACCCAAAAATCAAAAATCAAGAAAGAAGGAGCAGAACGTGTTGGCGCATACGAGGAGAAGTGGTAAGGAGCTATTTCTAGAATTTGAGAACCCTGAGGTATTTACCCACAATCAAAAAATCCTAATTCTGAAAAGTATTGTGTATGAAAATAAATCTTATTTTACTAGTAGAAAGTACGTAAAGAAAAGTAAGAATCAGAATACTACTGCTACAGACATTGTTGTAAATGGTGTTTTAAATTTTGTTGTAGATAATACATCCAATTCTTCTCAGTCTCATAGCCCTATTATTAGTAATACTATAGTAGATAACTCAATAGATTATACTGAAGTTACCCAACCCACCATTCCTGTAGGTAGTGCTACTGTAAATCAGAATTCTATTACCCCTACAGTCACAATGGCTCAGGTAAATATTCAAAATCAGAATCAACAAAATCAACAAAATCAAAATAATCAAAATGTTCAACTATGGAGAACTAATAGGTACAGACCATTCATTTTACCTACAAATATGAATGCCTTACCTAGTAAAGCCCATAAGTATTTACCCAAATTTTAGGGAAATAATGTAGTTATTGGTGAGGACCATATCAAGAGTTTTCTATATGCCATGGATAGTTTAGAAGTAGAGAATGAAGATGTAGTCCTAAGGTTATTCTTGCAAACATTGGAAAAAGATGCCAGAGAGTGGTTTAACACCCTCCCAGCCAATGACATTGTAGAATTTGCAAAAATGGAGACTGTATTCCTAAGAAAGTTTGGAGAAAGGAAAAATGAGCAATCCCTTTTAACTGAATTAGCTACCATGAAGAAGAAAGAAAACGAAGTTGTCAGTGATTTCAATAGAAGATTTTCTAAAACTAGGAACAAAATCCCTACAAACCTCAGGCCTAATGACATCCAATCTATTTGTTTCTATAAGAATGCTTTCCCAAGAGAGTTTAATTATGAGTTGAGGCAAGAGCAAGCCACCACTATTGATGAATGTATGGATAAAGCAATAGATATTGAAAGAAACATGTTAGATAGTGGGAAAATGAAACCATACTCTCTAGAAACAAACCAACCTGATAGAAAGCCAAAAAAGGTAGCCTTCGATTTACAAAGAAGATCTGAAGTAGATCCTATGGAAAAACTAACTAATCAGGTGACAGAGATGTTCAACACTATGAACAACAGGTTAGCTAGAATAGAAAGAAATAATGAGAATAATGGTGAATCATCACAACCAAAAGGCTCTAGATTGATAATTGTCCTCCTTTCAAAAAGAATTTCAATAGAAATTGGGGAAACAACAATAACTCAGATGAAGGTAATAGAAACAGGAACAATGGAAGTAATAACTAGAAGAAGAGAGAATATGATAGAGACCAAAACAATGTTCCAAACCCTATCCCATCTGTTAATCTCACAAAAGTTTTCCTTATTTTTGCTCAGCCTATGATGCTCCCCATAACCCAGAGGGATGTGGAATATATTTAAGTACACAACATAATGTAGATCTTAATGATGATTCGGAAGATGACATAAGAATAAATGCTTGCTGGTCTTTAGAAGATGAATCAAGAGAAAGACTTTTTGAGGAAAACATGGATAAATATGCTTCCAATCATCATCCCCAGATCTTAGTGGCTGAAGGTACTAAAATTTTGCAAAGACCACAGGAATCCAGATATGACAAAATGAAGCTAGGGAAATTAATTCCAACTGCTAAAGAGGTAGAGGAATTAGAAGCTACTCATACTCTGAACTTAAGGAATAGAACAGTCCCAGACAGAACAGAGAAAGCTTCTACTAGTGAAATAAGAAAACAATCCTCCACAAACAGGAATGCTAGTAAAGAAAAAGTTGATAAGACCCCCAAAAAGGTAATCCTAGATCTGGTAGAATTAGAGGAAGAGATGCCTAAAGAAGAATGCACCAAACCACTTGATGTGAAAATATAGAGTTTGATGTTGGTTCAGAACTTAGTAAATAGAAGGTAAATATCACATTTGGTGAGCTCATGAAGGTTCAACAATACAGAGAACAAGTCTGTAGAGCATTTGGACTCATTGAACAAAAAGAAGATCCATCTTGCAATGTTGCTAGACAAATCCAATAGGATACCAGGTCACCATCCTCTATCAGACCCTTCTATGTTTCTTTAAGATACAATTCAGATGAAGGAGAAAGGTATGTGATCCACAATTGTATGCTTGATAGTGGAGCTTCACATAATATCATGCCCAAGATGATAGCTGACCAAATGGGATTAATTTGTACAAGAGATTCTGCTCCTATGTCAGTAATGGATAGTAGGCAAATACCTTGTGTTGGAGTAATAACTGGATTATTAGTTTATCTAGACCAACATCCCAAAAAGGGTATAGTGATGGATGTTGCAGTAGTTGATGTTGATCCTTTATTTTCATTGCTACTAAGTAGGCATTGGGTAGAAAAATTAGGAGGATCTATTCAATTGGACTGGTCCTATGCTACCATTCCTATTTTTGATAAGGAAAATGTAACCCTCCGAAGAGAACCCTTCAACAAATACTCTATAGAGTTGATTAAGATAGATGATACCATGATAAACTTGGTAAATTCTATAGAAGAAAAAGGTATGGGAGTATATTCAATATGGCATAACCCTTTCCTTATAGAGGTACCAGAAGCTAAGGACATGGATCCAAAAATCATGAAGATGGTTGATGCTGAGTCTGATAGAGTGTTGACATAAGAAATGTGGACAATGACTTTTGATGGAGCTAAATCTCAGTCTGGAGCAGGTGCAGGAGTTAATATGACTGATATAAAAGGAAATTACCTTGGTATTCCTTACAGACTGGAATTTCCTTGCACCAATAATGTGGTTGAATATGAAGCTTTATTACTTGGACTCAAAAAAGCTAAAGAGTTAGGCATAAACTACTTGACTGTAACTGGTGATGCAGAATTGATTATCCAATAGATAAGAGGAAAATACCAAACCAAACATCCTAGGTTAAAATAGTACAAAACTATAGTATTAGAAGAGATTGACAAATTTTTGGCTTTCAATATTTCATACATCCCTAGAGAACAGAACCATGTTGTTGACCTACTAGTTGTAAATGCATCAGGTATGGATAATCCAGAAATCACTATAGAGTATATGGATAGATTTCCAACTATCTCAGTTTATAAACCTTCTGTACCAGATAATATTGTCTACTTACAGGTTTTCCAAGATGATGTTGATATAAAGGACTTCATGACATTACAGAATCAATATGCAGATATAATTTGTGATGAAGAGGATGAAGAGAAACTAAAAGATCAGATAGGAGAACCAGTAGAAGTAATCCAACTAAAAACAAATAGAATACCAAAAGGATTGGTTTCTCTGGAAAGTTTATTTGATGATTTTGATAAAGCATACAAACCTCTTCTGAAAGAGACTATAGCTGAAGATGTCAACATTGGTACAGTTGAAGAGCCTAAAATAGTAAAAATTGACAAAGCTTTACCAAAAAAGAAAAAGCAGGATACATAAGTTTCTTAAAAAGAAATAAAGAACATTTTTCTTGGACATATGAAGACCTCAAAACCTTCAATACAGATGTTATGTCACATATCATACCCCTGAAGGAAGATACCAAGCCTTTTAGACAGAAACAAAGGAAGTATAATCCTACTTTACACCCAATAATGCAGAAGGAAGTACAAAAGCTGCTAGATTCTAAAATTATCAGAAAAGTGAGATTCTCATCTTGGATATCCAATTTGGTACTAGTAAGAAAGAAAAATGGGGATATCAGACTCTGTGTAGATTTTAGGAACCTAAATAAAAGCTCACTAAAAGATAATTATCCTTTGCCCAATATGGAACAATTGTTACAAGTAGTAGTTGGGTCATCTAGAATGTCATTGTTAGATGGATTTTTTGGATATAATCAAATACAGATTAATCCAGAGGATAGACACAAGACAACATTCACTACACCATGGGGTACTTTTGAATATTTGAGAATACCTTTTGGTCTGATGAATGCAGGGGCAACTTTCTAGAGAGCAATGGATTTTGCTTTCAAAGGTCTGATGTTCAAAATAGTGGTTGTATATCTAGATGATATTACAGTATTCTCTAAAAATCCAGAAGATCATTTGGAGCATCTTGCTACAGTTTTTTCCAAGTGTAAGGAGTTTGGAATTTCCTTGAATCCTAAGAAATGCATATTTGGAACCACACAAGGAAAATTATTGGGCCACATAGTTTCAGAAAAAGGGGTGAGTATAGATCCAGAAAGAATAGAGGCTATCTCAAAAATTCCCCCTAAAAACATTAAAGGAGTCAGGTCTTTCTTTGGAAAAATAAATTTTGTAAGAAGATTTATTCCTAATTTTGCAGAGATGACCAAGCCTATTAATGATATGGTCAAGAAGACTGGGGAAATAAAGTGGACACCAAAAAATATGGAAGCATTTAAAAATATTAAACAAGCCATTTCAACTGCCCTAGTCTTAACCTTCCTTGATTATTCAAAAGATTTCAATATTTATTCATTTGCATCTGATCATTCTATTGTTGCAGTCCTTTCTCAAAAGGATGATGAAAATAATGAAAGACCAATAGCTTTTATGAGTTCAGGTTTGAAGGGAGCACATCTCAAATATACTCTATTAGAAAAATATGCTTATGCAGTAATCCAAGCCTTAGAGCATTTCAAGAATATATTTGGTTCTAACAAAGTTTTCTGTTGCATTCCTTTTATAGCTATAAAGGATGTCTTTACTCAATCTGAACCATTAGGAAATCCTGCAAGGTGGATGGTAAAACTACTACAATATGATGCTGAATTCAAAATAGTTAAAATTGTAAGAGGGTAGGGCTTAGCTAAATACTTAGCTTATAAAGAAGGAGAAGACTCTAATAACATTGCTATAGTAGATGAAATGCATGACATCAGAAGGACTAATAATGTAGAATGTAAGTGGTATGATGACATATTAGCTTATCTTCAAACTCTGTCTTTCCCTAGAGGCATGTCAGCTAACAAAATGAGATCAGTAAAACTACAAGCACAAAAATATCATGTGCAGGATGGTATGCTTTATTGGAGACACCCTGATGGTGTATTACTAGTATGTCTATTTGAAAAAGAAGTCCCAGAAATAATTAAAGAATTTCATGATGGTTTTTGTGGAGGATATTTTGCACCAAAAGCTACTGCTAACAAAATTATGAGAGCAGGTTATTATTGGCCTTCCCTTTTTAAATATGTATATCAATATGTGAGGAATTGCCATAACTATCAAGTTTTTGTAGGTAAGAAGCATTTGGCAGCTATGCCCCTCAAGCCAGTGATCATAGAAGCACCATTTACACAATGGGGCATCGATCTGATTGGAGAGATCAATCCAAACTCATCAGGTAGGCACAAGTGGATCATAACTACAATAGATTACTTCACTAAATGGGTAGAGGTTGCTCCTTTAAGAAACTCCACAACTCAAACTATTATTAATTTCTTAGAAGAAAGTATTCTAACTAGATTTGGAGTTCCTCATAAACTAGTAATAGATAATGGGAAATATTTTACATCATTTGAGATGATAGAATTTTGTGCTAAGTATGGAATAGAACTTTCTCACTCTACAAATTATTATCCTCAAGGAAATGGTCTCGCTGAATCATCAAATAAAAACTTAATTACCAGGATTAAAATATCATTGGGTAAGAATAAAAAGAGTTGGGATAGTGAACTAAAATTTGCTCTATGGGCAGATAGATTGTCACTCAAAAGAAATACAGGAAGAACTCCTTATGAAATGGTGTATGGAGAAAAAGCCTTATTGCCCCCTAGGATAGAAAAATTAGCATTGTCCCTATTGTTGCAAGATCATGAGAATCCTAATGCCTTACAAAGAAGGTTAGACCAAATTGCCTTGTTACAAGAACAAAGAAGAGAAACTCTTAACAGGATGATTGAACAAACTCAAAAAACTGTGAAATTTTTTAACAAGAAAGCTGAATGGTAGAGACGTTTTTCGCAGGACTGCCCAAACTGCCGAACTCGTTTCGGCCATATCTCACTCATCCGAACTCGGATTGAGCTGAAATTTTGAGGGTAGATGCCTGAAAAACCCTAGAACATCTCCACCAATTTTCATATCATTTGGAGCAACACAGATCCTAGCGCATCCCTATGTGTGAACGATATATTTGGCAAGCGGCTATGCGAGGGTTTCATCTGGGTTGAGTGCAAGCGGCTCCGGAGGTTGGTTTTAGGGCCTTCGGGCCCTAGCGGCCAATATTTTTGTGGTTTATGCTCAATATTTTAGCAAGAAATGTTGCAGGGGATACAAGATGGGTTAGAAATTTGTCTTTCAACAGATCATACTGTGAACTTGAGTGACAACGGCTTCCAATTTGCTGCACAAAAGAAAAGTGAAAACCATACCTTTCCACGGCGTCTAGGGCAAGGATTAAAGAGACCACGAAATAAGTTTCAAGCGAGTTGATCAAAAAATGGCTCATATCTCAAGTGAATGCGGTGCTAAGGTGCACCCACAAAATAATTCTACTTGTGAAAACCCCTGTCAAGGGTAAGAATTTTGAAGACTCGGTCCCAAAAATGAATTTTAGGGATGCCCTTCGTGGTGGACAGCCTCAGCCCAATGCTAATATCAATACTAGGGCTTCTCATAAACCTCTAAGAATGCCTAAGATTGATCCCAGGAAAACGGAGTCAGGATGTCTTAAAGCAGTGGATGGAACTCCTATTGTTAAGCTTGATATGGGTAACATTCAAACTGGCATTGAAGATTTGGAAAAAAGAGGACTAATTTGTCGGTTCGTGGGTTTTCGTCCGAGTCTATCTGCTTTCAAAGTATGGGCTGCAAAAAGCTGGAAAACTAAAGGTGAGTTACAAATCTCTATTTATCCAAATGGTTATTTTCTTGTTTTATTTGCTAATAATGAAGATAGAGAGAAAACTTTTCAAGGGGGTCCTTGGTTTTTGGAAGGGCGGGGCTTTTCATGAAGCCCTGGCATACTAAATTTAAAGCCGAAGAAGAGATGCCTTCTATAGCTCCCGTGTGGGTTAGACTCTTTGGCCTCCCTATTGAATTTTGGAATCCTACTATTTTTTCTTCAATTGGAAACTCTTTAGGAACTTTTATGATGATTGCTTATTGTACTCAAAATTTTGAACATATTATTTATGCTCGAATTTGTGTTTTAATGGATTTTGACAAACCCCTACCTAAAAAGATCACATTACAATTTGGGGAAGACACTTGGGAGCAAGTAGTGGACTATGAGAACATTCCTTTTCGTTGTAGAATTTGCCATGAATATGGTCATTTGGCCAGTGCTTGCCCAAATAAAATTCTTGATCAAAAGAAAGAAGATATAAACTCAGCGAGGTTTCCAAATACCTAAGAAGAAGAACACTCGAGAAAAAACCGAGTAATGAAGGATCAATCAAAGTCATTTGCTAATATGTTTGAAATCCTTTCCACAAATGATGTCCCAAGTGAGGAAGAGGAAATAATGGAAACTGAAATCTTAGAAACACAGTTTAAATATGAAGGAAAGAACTCGAGAGACAAACCAACAAATCAAAGGTTTTCAACGAGAAAAAAAAGGAGAAAATTTACACAAGAAAAACAATATTTCAAATGTCAAAACTTCAAATAATGCGAGTCCCAATATAGACTCCATTGAACCATCTAGTAAAATTTTGGCTGTGTATGAGCATTCTTCAAGGTTAGAAGCCATCTCGAGATTCAATTGGAATAAGTCAAGAAACGAGGGAAAAAAAAATTGAAGATGGATTCTAATCAAAAAGTAGGTCGCAAGACCAATCAATATCATATGGTAAAAGAAGGTGAAAAGCTTGTAGAGGAAGGTAAGATTAATGCCCTTCCCAACATTTTTAGCCCTGGTATTAATGAAGATCATCACTTGGAATATTAGAGGACTCAAAGGGAGTCTTTCAAAACAAAATGAAATTAGAAGAATGATTCGAGATAAATCATCCACATCTTGTTTTCCTTCAAGAAACAAAAATGTCAATGGAGGATATGGACTTAATTGCCGGTAAAATTTGGCAGTTGGAAAAGTGGTTTCCCTCGGTTCCCAAGGGACTTCGGGTGGCATTGCTTGTCTTTGGGACCCAAAAGAGGTAGTTATTCACCATATGGTTGGCGGTTGGGGTTTGTTGGCTATAGCTATTCAAAGTAGACATTCCAACCAGATTATGCTCTGCATTACTATTTATGCCCCGACTTCTTTGGAGGAAAAAAGAAGGCAGTGGAAGGATATTACTCATATTATCTCTCATTTTCCTAAAGCTTGGATCTTGATCGGAGGAGATTTCAATACCATCCTCTCTCTAGATGAGAAAAGGGGGGAAATAGAAATTTGGACAAAAGTATTGACCTCATGAGCGAATATATTGCAAACCTCCATCTTGTGGATATCCAACTAGATAATGGCCTTATGACTTGGTCTAACAGAAGGCAAGGCTTAGCTTGTATAATGGAGAGATTGGATAGGTTTTTGCTCTCTAAAAATTTCTTAATCCATGGTCACATTCCTAAAGTGAAGACTCTTAATAATGCTTGGTTCGGATCATTGGCCGAGTCATGGTGGAAATGTGGAAAACCAATGTGAGTTTCTCTCCTTTTCGTTTTCAATTAATGTGGCTTAGAGACATTTCCTTCAGACCTCGTGTGCAACAATGGTGGAAGGAAGGTAAACCTAGGCATGGGACTAAGATGTTCTGTTTTGCCAAAAGGCTGCAATACATTAAATCCAAAATCAAGACTTGGAACTGGAAAGAGTTTGGGGATGTTCATAAAAAAAAACATGAAGTTATTGCTCATCTTGAAAATTTGAATAAGAAAATCCGTTTAGATGGCCTCACGAGAGAAGAGAAGTGCGAGATGAAATTAAACTCACAACTCGGTTAGAGGAATGGGAAAAAAGAGAAGAAATCTTATGGAAGCAAAAATCTAGAATTCAATGGCTCAAAGAAGGAGATCGAAACACAAATTTCTTCCACAAATCTCTTCTAGCTCGAAGATCTCACAACTTTATTTCTTCCTTAAAATCAGATTATGGAGATGTTGTTTATACTTGGGATGGCATGAACTCTATTGTTGTTGATTACTTTTCCAATATTTTTCTTGCTACTCCTCTTGACTCAGCTTCTCAACAAAATGTTCTTCAAGCAATCCCTTCTCTTATCACTTACGAGGAGAACTCTATTTTGACTTGCTCCTGTTACTATCAATGAGCTTCAACATGTAGTTTTTAAAATAAGGGAAAACCCTAGATTCTGATGGTTTTCCTATTGAGTTCTACCAAGAGTTATGGGATATCCTTCATGTTGATTTATTAGAGGTGGTGGAAGAAGCCAGGAAATCCAAAGAAATTTTGAAGGTTATCAATAAAACTTATATTACTCTTGTTCCAAAAGCTCAAGAGGTTGATCATATCTCAGCTTTTAGACCTATTGCTTTATGTAATGTTCTTCTCAAAATTATTACTAAAATCATGGCAGAAAGGTTGAAGCCTCTTTTACATAAGATTATTTCCCCAGAGCAAGGGGGATATGTGGAAGGACGTCAAATAGTAGATGAGATAGTTCTTGCTCGGGAAGCCATCCATTCCATGGATATGCAAAATTCTCCTTCTATGTTCATCCGGTTAGACTTATCCAAAGCTTATGACGAGTGGATTGGCACTTCCTTATCAAAGTTTTGAGGCAATTTGGTTTCTCTAAGGATTGGATGGATTGGATTATGGGATGTATCTCTTCAGTTTCCTACTTAGTTCTTATCAATGGCGAGGCCTTCTCGGTCTTTCCCAGCTTCCAGAGGTATCGGGCAAGGTGACCCGCTATCCCCTTATTTATTCATCATTCTTCCTTGAATGCTTGGGTAGGACTATAACCAAAAAGAGGGAAAACAAAACCCTTGAGGGAGTTACCATTGCTCATGGAGCTAGACCTATCTCTCATCTTCAATTTGTGGATGACTCTACCCTTTTAGGTAAAGCTACAGTTAAGGAAGCTTCTAATTTTAAGCAAATCATTAGCTGTTTTTCTAAGGCTACTGGGCAGTTGATCAATGAAGACAAATCTAAAGTTATTTTCTTTCAGTGTTCTGCTAGACAGGAAGCCATGGTCTTGGATAAATTAAGATATAAGAAGACCTCTCTTCCAATCACTTATTTAGGTATTCCCATAAATATTCAAAGGCAGAAAAATAAAGATTGGAATTGGTTGTTGGACAAAGTCAAGAAGAAAATTGGAAAGTGGACCAACAAGTGGCTTTCTTACGGGGGTAGAATCACCTTGGTAAAATCAGTCCTTCAAGCTATTCCTATTTATGTTTCTTCCATTTTGAATATCCCAAAGGTTGTTCTTCGAGAATTGGATCAAATCGAGTCATCGTTTCCTTTGGAGTGGTACTAAGGAGAAAAGAAAATGGGCCTTGGTGAAATGGGATACTTTATGTCTTCCTAAGAGTGAAGGGGGTTAGGATTCCGGTCTTCAATTAATAACAACAAAGCTTTAGCTGCTAAATTATATTGGAGGATGTTGCATAACCCCAATGCTCTTTGGGCCAATAATCTTCGTGCTAAATATCGTTGAGAACAAAAGTCCTGAAGACCTTGTTCGCTATCAACTTCCTACCAAAGGTTCTCCCATTTTAGGAGTTCTTAAGACTGGTGAGGATTTGATAAAGAAAAAATTATTTTGGATCATTCATAATGGTCAACATGCAAATTTTTGGACAGATTCTTGGGATGGTCACAAGCCTTTGATAACTCGGTTTCCCGATTGGAGGCCTTGGATGGAGGAGCTTCACCGAGCTAATTGGATAAAGGTGGCTAATTACTGTCGGTACCATACTGGTAATTCAAAGGTTGGTAGATATTGGATCCCTATTGAGGAGTGGCCTATTCAAATCCCAGAAAGGCAAAGACAAGATATCCAAGGCATCCTTCATATGAGATCCCTCTCTTGGTCCCATGAAAAAGATTGTTTTGGATGGAACGACACTACTAAGGGTGAGTATTCGGTTGCTCAAGGTTATTTGACCTTATGCCATAATAATCCCAACCATTCTTCGACATATTTTCTCAATTGTGGGCTCAAAAGCTCTGGCCTAAGGTGAGGTTCTTTAATTGGCTTTTATTGCATCGTAGGGTGCTTATTGGTGAGCAACTTATGAAGCGTGGTTTTCATGGCCCTTTTAGATGTGAAATGTGTGAAGAGAATGTAGAAAATATCAACCATATTTTTATTGAGTGTACTTTAGCCTCCGAGCTATGGAGGAGAATGGCAACTTTACTTGGCTTACAGTGGTCCAATTTTTTCACTTTTGAACAGCTTTGGAGGGATTGGCCTAATCAAGAGGGTGTTGATCATTTTATTAGGCGAGTAGTTTGGATGGGTTCTACCATTCTTCTTTGGAATATTTGGAATGAAAGGAACAACCAAATTTTTAATCAAGATAGGAAGGATATTCACTATATTTTGCAAAATACCATAGCCAAATTAGTTGAATGAGTCCATCATCTCCTTAATCACCCCCAAAACTCCCACCAAAGATGGGATCAAGTGATGCAAAGATTGAAGATTAAACCTTCTAAGGGCAACCAACTTAAAGGGAATGTGAGTATTAGTAAGATGGATAGGACTAGAAATTGGCAACCTCCTCCTAAGGATTTTGGAAAAGTCAATGCTGATGGAGCCTCTAGAGGGAACCCTGGAAAAGCCGGTGTGGGAGGAATTGGTAGACTTTCGGATGGCTCCCTGGTTTTTACTTTTGCTTGAGAATTTGGGTATTCTTTCCAATAACCTTCTTGAGGGGTATGGTATCCTTAGAGGCCTTCAGGAGGCTACTAAGGTTGGATGGGAAAAGGTGTTAGTTGAGTCGAACTCTCAACTTATGATTAATCTCTTGAAGACTCCTTCTAAGAATCATAAGGTGGATTGGAGAATAAAAAGAATTATTGAGAAGATTCGGTTAATCCAGGATGGGATTTTTGAAAGTTGATTACAATCATGTGGTCGAGAGATCAAAACAAGAGTGTTGATGCTTTAGCTAATTGGGCTTTGGACAAAGGTGATCTTACTTGTTATGGCCACCCTCCTATATGGTGGGCTTCTCAAATTAGGGAAGCTCTTCTTTCTATCATTTATTTGGATGGCTCCAGTTATGAAGGTACCTAGTTTCTTCTTGTTTTTTTTTTGTTTCTCTTTGGTTCATTCAGTTTTTTAGTTCCCTAGCTCATTCTATTCTTTATTTTGTTTCCTCTGTTGATTCTTGCATTAATAGTCTTCTGGTCTAGATAGGTCATTGTTTTGTTCATTTTTTTTCTTTTGTCTTCTTTGTTTTTTTGTTTAGTTTTTTAAGGTGGGTGGGTTCTTTTGTTTTGTTTTGTTTTTGTGTTCTTTGTGTTGTTTTTTGTTGTTCTTGTGTTTTTGTTGTTTTTTTTTTTTTATGTTTATTGTTATTGTTCTTGTGTTTTTTTCGTTCTTGTTCTTGGGTTTCTCTTTGTTTGTGTTATTTCATTTTTTTATGTGTGAGTGTTTTCTATGTTTTTTGTTTTTGTTTATTGTCTGTTGTTGGTTGTTTTTATTTTTATTTTATTTATTTTATTTTTTAGGTTTTGGTTGTGTTTATTTTTCATGTTTTTTGGGTTATGTCTTTGTAGTGTTCTGTTGTTTTTGTCTTGTTTGTGTTTTGTTATGTGGTTCTTGTGTTTTTCTATGTGGTTTGTGTTGTGGTTTCTTTTATCTTATTGTGCGTGTTTGGTTGTGCTTTTGGTTTTGACACACTCAAGGAGTTTGTTTTTTATTTTATTTTATTATTTTTGTTGTTATTTTCTTTTTTTAATTTGGTTTTGTGTGTTTGTTTGCTCCTTGAGTATGTCAAAGGTGGTAGGCCAGGTCCGAGTCCTGGGCGTTTTTGGCGGAATGGATACCCCTGCCTCCTTGGGTCTTACCGAAAGTGGCATCCCTTTTGGGATGTTTTCCACAAATAAAAAAAAAAAAAAGCATTGAAGGAAGGAATCAACGTGCCTGAATTAATAAGCCTCTCCATACATCTATCATCTTGCACAATATACTTTACAAGGAAGGTAAAAGCTTTACTTTATTTAATACTTGCTTTCCTAAGTTGAGGGAGTTATAAGATGCCTAGTTAAAGGTTGAAAATTATCTATTATTACATTGAAATATCAAACTTAAAAAGTAATAAAGCAATTTCAGCAAAGGAGTGTATCTTAGGTGATATTATAAATTACTTGATATTTAAACCTTAAAATATTTGCAAATATTAATTTAGGAGGTATAAGGTTTTTACCATTGGAAAAATTAAAATATTATTTTGCAAATATTTCTATTTTCTAAAATTCCAATTTAGGGAGTCATAAGGTATACTACATCAAATTTTAGTCTTTTGGAATTTAGGAAAAATTAAACCATTGAAGGATAAAGGAGCAAAGCCATTAATTGCTTGAAAGTTAGAAATAGGTTATTGCATTAGTCTCTTACATTATTCTTGAGACATTAATCCAACTAAAAGGTCTTGAAGGAAAATAACCTTATTAAAACTTGAAGGTGCATCATCATCATTATTTAGCTTTCTACTTACTATTCAATAAGGAGAAATAAGGTAATACATTAAAGTTGAACATTAGGGAGTCAAAAGGGATTCAACTCAAAAAAATAAAGCTAAACATACTATCAAAACATATTGCACTCAAAATTATTTGGTAGATCCAAGTTCTTTACAAAACTTGAAGAATTAAAAATATCTTAGCAAACTTGATCTTTTACTAAAATTACTTGGGAGTTAAAAGGTATTCTACCTAGAGTATTGGAAAATTAATTACAAGTTTTGTAATCAATCAATTAAGTTTTGTAAATCAGATTTAATATTTGCAAATTGATAATGTTGGAGAGATAAGGTCTACTACATCAAATTAGGATATTGAATTTTACAAATATAGTTTACAAAAATCTAAATATATTATCTAGGTAGCCTACTTCAAAGGGGACATGACAAGGAAAAAGAAA
Organism: Wollemia nobilis; assembly: GCA_028583015.1. Taxonomy (NCBI): domain Eukaryota; kingdom Viridiplantae; phylum Streptophyta; class Pinopsida; order Araucariales; family Araucariaceae; genus Wollemia; species Wollemia nobilis. The sequence continues at coordinate 3,508,503 of JAQPPZ010001195.1, forward strand.
ATGAAAAAGAAAACAAGTAATCCAAAAATAGAAACTCGAAAACTAGAACTTCATGAGTTAGAATTAGTTGAAGAAGAAAACCTATGTCTACAAGGAGAATTAATTTATACTGGAGAATACTTAGACTTTCAATAAGAAGAAATATGCATTCAAGAAGACCATGGAAAATAATTAAACATTCAGGAAATTTCAAAAATATTAGAAAGGTTAAAATGTCATATACAACACCAAATAGAAGATACTAAAAAGGATTCATCAAGAGAAAAGAGTGTCTTACAATCAATGTTAAAAGAAATAAAAAATAAAAATTTCTCAACACTTAGCAATTACTTGAATGGAAGGCTTGATGAGACATATAAAGATTCTAAAAATAGTTTCATATTACCTAGTGATATAGGAGACCTGATATATATGGCATTACTTTCTAATGAAGTTCTACAAGACAATAATAGAAGACAAGAAAACATGATTAAATATTTGAAGAGCAATTTTATTAATGAAACAAATACCTTGAACAATAGGCTTGAAGATATTACTAGTGAAGTAGAAAAAGAGGATTTTTCAATACTTCAAAAATGCATGCAAAATATTCTTAATGATTGCAGTGAAGATTTTGTTACTATACCTGTCAATCTATGGAGAATAATCTACAAAGAAATTGTCACTCTTAATGTTTCTAAGATGAGAGAACAAGAAAATATTGAAGAAGTAAAAATAGAGATGAAAGATGCTTCTAGTGATACAAATGATTTAAGACCCAGGATGGTAGATTCATGTTACAATACTATAGAATCAAAACCATTGATGATTGATGCATGTTGTGATACTAGTGATCTTCCTCAAAAGAAAAAAGATACAAATCATAATTCTTGTCAAAATGAAATGGAATGTTGTAATGCAAGCAATGACACTCGTGATTTAGAATCCTTGACAAAGAAGAACCTATTGCAAATATTGATGCTATATGCAATACAAGTGATTTGAATACAATTCATGATTGTGCAGAAAAATCCTATGCTATTAGAATTGATGAAGGCATAGATGATAGAGATAGTGATGCACATAATCATATTGATACTAACAAAGATCATTCTAATGATTACTTTGGTCGCAATAATATTTTTTGTTCAAATTTAATAAGATATGAAGATACAGGATCAAACAAACATGAACATGGAATAAAAGAAATAATAGCATCAAAACTTAGGTTAAGGTATGAAGGTCTTGAATATAGGTCAGACTAGCAACAATTAATAGTGAACTGAATTTGTAATAGAACATAGTGACACAAAATCGGTAACAGATATTGATAGGAATAGTTGCTATGAAGAACAACATGGTCAAAGAAAGTTGGTAACATAAAATAGGTGCAGTCATTGTAGCAGTCATTGTAAAACCTTTATTGCAGTCCATTAGGATTAAATATGAATCAAGAGAATGGGATCAACAATTGAATTATGAAAATATTGCATTTCGATGTTGCAAATGTTATGAAACCGAACACATGGCAAGGGATTGCAAAATGAAAATAATGGAGAAAGAGATGGAAATTTTGGACATGAGGGTAAACTCAATATAAAACAAGGAGATCATATCTTAAAAGAAGCCAAGTCAAATCAAGGATTTGCATCCCCTAAAAAAGTGGCAAGAAAAACCCCTATGCATCATTAGATGGCAAAAGCCATTATAGTTCACTCAAATTAACCATTATAATAAAAAGTCACATGAGGGATGAGGAAGTACAATGTGCAAGTTCAAATATAGAAGGAATTAAAGCTGCAATGTAAGATGGGGAGGCCAATTTTAAAGTGAATGAAGTGAAGGAGGTCAAGCTTAATCCAAGTAAATCACCTTCATTTTTCTCAATTAGCATAAAGTCTTCTCCTTACAATAAAAATAAAATTAGTGCAAAGTTGTACTGGCACTTTAGGTTTTCAAGAGCAACACAATAAAGAAAATTTAAGGTTTTAGGGCAAATAATAAAGTAATGACTTTGGAGGATTATTTGTGCACTTTAGGGTTTTTAGGGAAACATAAAGAAGGAAGTGTTAATAAGGCTATTCCTTGCATTTTAGATTATTTAGGGAAACATAAATATTTAGAAGATAGGTCTCATTATGAACAATACAAAAAATGGAAGATATTGATGAAGATAGTGTTGGTGGGAACGGAAAAAAGAGAGGAAGGCCATCAAATAAAAAGAGAAAGAAACTCAAAGGAATATTGATTTGGAAAGCCAAGTAAAAATATCATAGGTGTTAACAAAAAGTGGGGCTAAACCCACTAATAAAAATAAAAAGTGATGATGATAAAAATGATATCATGGAATATTAGGGGTATGAGTAATACCCCTAAAAAAGAGTAATGAAGGAGTTAATAGGTTTTTATAGTCTTGAGTTTGTTTTAATACAAGAAATAAAATTAAGTAGTGAGAAATGTAAGGATGCTTTTAAAAATATTTGGAATATGGGTGATTGTATAGCATTTTCTTCTACACAAACTTCAAGTGGTATTGCAATAATATGGGATAAATGCAAATGGGATGGGTAATTATTAAAAGCAAAAATTAATTGGGTTTCTAGACTATTTTATAGGAAAGAGGAAAACATCAAAGTTGGAGTTATAAATGTATATGCTTCAACTATAGTTACTCGTCATGAAAGATGTTGGAAGCACCTTAGCATATTTTTGTCAAATATAATGATGATTCATTGTGATCTATGGATTCTTGGGGTGATTTCAGCATTGTTCTCTCTTTTGAAAAAGAAGGGTGGTATTCTAGAATGGTCTAAATCAATGCAAGATTTTCCTTCATTTGTCAAAATGACCTTTGGGATGTTAGTCATTCAAGTTATCAATATACATAGGATAATAGATGCATTGGGCAAACCCAGGTAGCAGAAAGAATGAATAGATTCTTGTTATCCAATAAATAGTTGCAAACATAGTATACTTCTTCATATAGTTTGTTATTAGCATGATAAGATCACAAACCTATTCTTTTGACTTGTGATTTACCCAATAATGGTCATCTAAATCCATTTCATTTCTAGTCTATGTGGCTTCAAGACCCTGATTTCTTCCAAGTGGTTATGTTATAGTGGCATGAATCAAAATTTAAAGGATCATATATGTATAGGTTTGTTCAAAATATGAAATATTTATAGTAGCAAATAAAGATTTTGAATGCTAAATATTTTAGTAATATTTTTAAATAAAAGAAATAAATTGAATCCAAGCTAAAACATTTACAGAAGATAGTAAAAAATAATGGAATAAATCAAGATTCTTATGTGAAAGAAAATCAATTACTTTTTTATTATCATAATGTATTGAAAAAAGAGCCATATTGGTCCAAAAATATAGGGAGAAATGACTCAAGGAAAGAGAGAATATATATATATATGCGCTACAACAAAAATAATTTTTTCTTTTCATCACATAAAAAATATTTTAACTCCAAATGGAAGAAATATTGGAAACAAAGAATATATAAGGAAGGAAACAATTAATTATTTCAAAAATATTTTACGAGATACTAGGCAAGATAAGGAGGTGCAAGATAAGATTTTACAAAATATTCCATCAATGGTCACACGGGGACAAAAAAAAATCTTAATGAATAAGATATCTATGGAGGAGCCACGTGAAGCCGTTTTATCTTCCCATCCTAACAAGGTACTTGGCCCTGATGGATTTCCTATAATTTTCTTTCAAATAAATTGGGATTTATTGAAGAATGGTATGTTACTTTCGGTTGAAGAGGCCCAAAAAAGGAAGGCTATAATAAGTGATATTAATACCACTTTTATTATATTGGTTTCAAAGAAAGGCAAGACAACATATTTTCATAATTTTTGTCCAACAAACTTTTGTAATATGGTTTATAATATCATTTCAAAACTTATCGTAAACAGGTTGAAAGGCGTTCTAGATTGTGTTAACTTAGAGCAACAAGGTGGTTTTGTTTGTGGTAAATAAATTCTAAATGGTATAATCATTACATAGGAGGCCATGCATTCTCTTCATTCCATTAAAAAAAAAAAAAAACTAGGAATGCTTATGAAATTAGATATAAGCAAAGCATATGATAGGGTTTCCTAGAATTTTCTACATGATATTCTCAAAATATTTGGTTTTATTATAACTGGTGTAAATGGATTAAATATTATTATAGCATTGTAAAATATTATATTTTGACCAATGGTTCTCCTGTTGATTAATTCAAGTCATCTTGTGGATTCTTTCAAATTGATCCACTATCTCCTTATCTATTTATTATTCTGGTAAAGGCATTAGCAAGATATTTCTCAAAGATAAAAATAGAAGGAAAAATCAAAGGCATTCAAGTTGTAAAAAATGATCCCTTCAAAGGTTCGAGGTGTAGACCAATTAGTTCTTCCAAACCCTGTAAGGGGGCGGAAGTCCAAGGTCCAAATTGCTTGATATTTAAACCTTACAATATTTGCAAATAATTAATTTAGGAGGTATAAGGTTTTTACCATTGGAAAAATTAAAATATAATTTAATATTTCTATTTTCTAAAATTCTAAATTAGGGATTTATAAGGCATACTACATAAAATTTTAGTCTTTTGGAATTTAGGAAAAATTAAACCATTGAAGGATAAAAGAGCAAAGCCATTAATTGCTTGCAATATAGAAATAGATTATTGCATTAGTCTATTATATTATCCTTGAAACATTAATCCAACTAAAAGGTATTGAAGGAAAAGAACCTTATTAAAAATTGAAGGTGCATCATCATCATTATTTAGCTTTCTATTTACTATTCAATAAGGAGAAATAAGGTAATATATTAAAGTTGAACATTAGGGAGTTAAAAAGGATTCAACTCAAACTAAGAAAGCTAAACATACTATCAAAACATATTGCACTCAAAAATATTTGGTAGATCCAAGTTCTTTACAAAACTTGAAGAATTAAAAATATCTTAGCAAACTTGATCTTTTACTAAAATTACTTGGGAGTTAAAAGGTATTCTACCTAGAGTATTGGAAAATTAATTACAAGTTTTGTAATCAATCAATTAAGTTTTGTAAATCAGATTTAATATTTACAAATTAATAATGTTGGAGAGATAAGGTCTACTACATCAAATTAGGATATTGAATTTTGCAAATATAGTTTACAAAAATCTAAATATATTATCTAGGTAGCCTACTTCAAAGGGGACATGGCAAGGAAAAAGAAAAATAAAAAGAAAACCAGTAATCCAAAAATAGAAACTCAAAAACTAGAACTTCATGAGTTGTTAGAATTAGTTGAAGAAGAAAACCTATGTCTACAAGAAGAACTAATTTACATTGGAGAAGACTTAGGCTTTCAAGAAGAAGAAATATACATTCAAGAAGACCATGGAAAACAATTAGACATTCAAGAAATTTCAGAAATATTAGAAAGGTTAAAATGTCATATACAACACCAAATAGAAGATACTAAAAAGGATTCATCAAGATAAAAGAGTGTATTACAATAAATGTTAAAAGAAATCAAAAATGAAAATTTCTCAGCACTTAGCAATTACCTGAATGGAAGGCTTGATGAGACATATAAAGATTCTAAAAATAGTTTCATATTACCTAGTGATATAGGAGACCTGATATATATGGCATTACTTTCTAATGAAGTTCTACAAGACAAGAATAGAAGACAAGAAAACATGATTAAATATTTGAAGAGCAAGTTTATTGATGAAACAAATACCTTGAATAGTAGGCTTGAAGATATTACTAATGAAGAACACAAGCTTATACTGAGAAGGGGGATGAACAATATAAGACCACTTTTTACTTTTATTTCTCAAACAATATTATCCAATATAATCAATGGCAATATCAATAGTAGAAACCAAAGCAATGCACAAATCATCACACACAATAGAGACACCAATTTAACGTGGTTCACCCAATGTGGGCTACTCCACAAAGAAAATATTTCACTAAAACTTTCTCAATCAATCTCTTGGGAATTCTTTCCCTATTACAATGTTTATGGACCTCTATCCAAAGGAGATACCAATACCCTAAATCAAGTTTATGGATCTCTATCCATAGGAAACACCAATCTCCTAATATTTGTTCTGGCTAGTGATCTTCTAGAAGACCTCTACCTCCACTGCCCTTAGCAAATGGAACTCTATCCATAGAAGACACTTGTCTTCCCTGCCTTGGCTAATGGATATTTATCCACTCGAGTATGTCATCCTCTATACTCTATCACCTCCAAATCTTACACTCAACTCTGTATCAAATCTATACCAAACACATTCCTTCGGTCTAGCACAAATCTGCTCTCAATATTTGTCTCTGATATGGCATAAATCTGTCCTCAAATCTGCATCAAAATCTGTCCTCAAATATGTACTGAACATAGTCCTTCGGTCTAGCACAAATTTGTCCTCAATCTCTGTCCTCAAGCATTAACACAAAGCTTGACTTAATATCAAATCAACTCAGTTGGATATGCCCCAAACCTTAACTCAAGGTTTGAATAAATAAATCAATCAACTCTGCTCACAAGTCTTCTCAAAGACTTATCTTAAATCTGCCTTGTAAGCTTCCACAAAAGCTCACACCAATCTATCCACAAGTCCTCTCTAGAAATTTGTCCAATCTACTCAATAAGTCCTCTCAAGAACTTATCCAAATCTTCTCAATAAGTCCTCTCAAGAACTTATCCAAATATGCTCTCAATTTGTATTGTAAGCTTCCACAAAAGCTTACCCAAATCTGTCCACAAGTCTTCTCAAAGACTTACCTCAAATTTTCTCAACAAGTCCACACTAGAACTTGTCCAATCTCCTCAATAAGTCCTCTCAATAACTTATCCAAATCTGCTCAATAAGTCCTCTCAAGAACTTATCCAAATCTGCTCTCAATTTGTATTGTAAGCTTCCATAAAATCTTACCCAAATATGTCCACAAGTCTTCTCAAAGAATTGCCTCAAATTTTCTCAACAAGTCCACACTAGAACTTGTCCAATATCATAGAAACATAAAGAGAATTTTTAGAGACTCAATATGTCCTATACTCATCACAATGCGCAATCACTTTCAATCACTCTTTTAGAAGCATACAGATAATTGTTAGAGACTCAATATGCTTCAACTCAATCACTTTTTCAATTCAATTCAGAATATAGAATAGTTTGTTTTATGGAACTTGAACAATCACTTCACACATCCACTTGACTAGGCTCAACCAACTCTACTCAATAAATCACTCAATGAAATAATTCTTGCTTACAAACCCTAGTCCAAGCATATGAACACTCACTCAAAATGTTTCCAACAATACTTATCAACCAATCTCACATAACAATGATACTCATGTTCTTTCCAAACCCTAGTTCAAGTTTTTTACTCAACAACTCGCTTCAACAACAATACTTGTAAGACAATATTCACATAATAATGATACTCATGTTCTTTGCAAACCCTAGTTCAAGTTCTTCACTCAATCAATGACTTCAACAACAATGCTTATAAAACAAGGTTTTAACAACTCTTTATTCCAGAAAACCTTTAAGCATTAACTCAACACACTCAATAAGGAATACCTAATCAAGTCCTTTTCACTCCAAACTTATTTTCCATAAAACCAACCAATCAACTCAATTATGGAAGAATGTGCTCATACCTTTTTCTTGATGATGAAGGGATCTCATAAATCTGCCATAACCACAAATAATTCTTTGCCAAGCTCAAAGAAGGTTAGGTGACAATACAAAACAAATAGCAACTCACAAATACACCTTATTACTCCATCTTGATTAAGCATCCATAAACACATAGAAATAAATGACCAATTACACCTTATAATCTCCTAGTTGAAATAATATCCACCACCAGAAAATAATTTCAAAATAATTACTTTCTCAACACTTCTTAATGGCAAGAAGACATCTTCAATAGTAATCAACACTTAAAAGCATTTGTCTCTCCAATAAGCTAAATATATTAAAAGGCTTTATAAAATAATTAACTCCTTATTCCTCCTAATTATTTTTAACCAAAAATAATTACCAAGCAAAAACACCTTTTATCTATCCCTTATAACTCCCACGTCACTTTATAAAACCATTTAATAAAGCCAAAAATTAAATTAAATTTTTCAACAACCTTCTTCGAAAAACTCGGTGCTCAAATAATGTGCATACCTTTTCGTTGATCCCTAAAAGGGATTCGACGAGAATCGAACCACCGTCTCCACAAGCCTAAGCACCCTAGCGCTTGGGAGTCCACCGTGTGGGTTAGCAATGCCCATGTGAAGAAAGTGGAGCTTCTTTCACCTTATGCTCTTCTTCGCACACTTTGACCTCCTTCAAACACCACACACTGTCCACTAGTCGTAACTCTTTAATCGCATGAATATCGGAGATACCTTTCGTAGGGGATTCGGGAGCATTAAATAAAAAATGAGCTTGGTGCTTTCTAATGTGAAATAATCCACCTATTATACACGAATGGAGGAAATTTCTCACACGTCGACACATTAGAAATTCAAATTTCGAATATTCGAATTAACTTTAATAATTATTTATGTATAATAATTTAAATTCTCTTTGGAATTTAAATATTATAAATTAAATAAATAATTAATCTTTGGGCCTTTTTTAACCAAACGAAAAGCCACCTTGGTTTTTAATAAAAAACCTTTTATTTTTGCCCATCATGGATAATTAATCTTTGATTTTTTCCCACCATGGTTTTCATAAAAACCTTTGATCATGCTTCCCATGAAGCTCTTTTGGAACTAATCAAAATGCAATTCTTCTTAGAACCTTTTGACATCAATGACAACTAACATTCCTCAAAATGTCCAACAACTAAAGCAGAAAAAGGGGATTTTTCAATACTTCAAATTACATGCAAAATGTTCTTAATGATTGCAATGAAGATTTTGTTACTATACTTGTCAATCTATGGAAAATAATCTGCAAATAAATTGTCACTCTTAATGTTTCTAAGATGAGAGAACAATAAAATATTGAAGAAGTAAAAATAGAGATGAAAGATGCTTCTAATAATACAAATGATTTAAGACCCGTGATGGTAGATTCATGTTGCAATACTATAGAATCAAAACCATTGATGATTGATGCATGTTGTAATACTAGTGATATTCCTCAAAAGGAAAAAGATACAAATCATAATTCTTATTCAAATGAAATGGAATGGTGTAATGCAAGCAATGACACTAGTGATTTAGAATCCTTGACAAAGATAGAAAAACATGTTGCAAATATTGATGTTATATGTGATACAAGTATTTTGAATACAGTTCATGATTGTGCAGAAAAAGCCTATGCTATAAGAATTGATGAAGGCATAGATGATAGAGATAGTGATGCACAAAATCATATTGATACTAACAAATATCATTCTAATGATTGCATTGGTCATACTAATATTTTTTGTTCAAAGTTGATAATATATGAAGATAGAGGATCAAAAAACATAAATAGGAAATAAAAGAACCAATAGCATCAGAACTCATATCAAGGTATGAAGGTCTTGAATATACAGGTTAGACTAGCAACAATAAGCAGGGAACTGAATTTGTAACAGAACATAGTGATACCAAATCAATAACAGAGATTGATAGGAACAATTGCTATGAAGGACAGCATGGTCAAAGGAAGTTGGTAACTAAAAATAGGTGGATTCATTGTAGCATATATAGGCATAAGATAGAGAGATATTGGAACCTCCATAGTTATAAAATTTGTGGAGGAACCAATCATTCACAAAGCCATTTGGTACAAATAAAATCATTTCTTTGATTGGATATATACAATGACAAGAAACTTCATTAATGAATTTTCTCAAACATATTTCTCAAGGTATAGAGATGGGCACAAGAAAGATTTGAACTTCTTCGACAACAAAATCAGAAGGAAAATAGTAACAGTGCCAAAGTTAGAATACAAAGTCAAGCAAAAAGATGAAGCTCAAGCAAAAGATCAAATCCAAGGTCACTTGAAGAATGAAGACAAATACAAATATCCATATTGAATACTAAAGTCTTCAATAACCAAATAATGTAATACGGGGGGTGTTAGAGTATATTACATTATTTGGTACATGTCAATGTACCACTTTTGGTACATTATTAGATTAGGCGTTTATCTTAGGTTAAGTGGATACTTGGAAAAGAAGTAATAAATGCACAAGTATTAGAATGTGTAATGATGTAAATGTGCATGTTTTTCACATTTACATGAGTCCTTAGAATAGGAGTAACAAGTTTCCTTAGTTAAGTGTGCATGTGCACAAGTGTCTATCATGCATAATGTACATGTGTCCTTTGGGTAGGAAAGTGAAGAGTCGCATACTAGTATATATTTGTGATTTAGAATTGTAATCAGTAATGAAACATGCATTGTCCATAGCATGCACTAGTAGAGTAGTAGAGAGAGCTTCACATATTATATCAAGTTTCATATTTTCGTGAGGTTCCATTAAAGGCTATTGCATGAGTTGTTTCAGAAGTATTTCATGTTATTTACATGCTTATTAGTTAGCCATTACCATAGACATAACATTGCTTTCTTAATTCCTTACTTGTGGTTGCATTTCCTTCATTATATACCTCATCAAAAGCTAACAAAATTTTCTTTGGACAGATAGACTATTAAAAGGATTCTATTGTGGATTAGGTTTTTTGAACTTCCTTATCAGATCATCAATAAGACGGTTTTGAAGAATATTGACAATAGTCTGGGAGAGTCCATATAGAAGAGACCAAATACTAAGGAGAGAAGGAATGTACACTTGAATATGTGTTGCCATGGATATTTTAAAACCTTTATTATAGACCATTAGGATTAAATCTGAATCAATAGAATGAGATCAGCAAGTGCATTATGAAAATATTTCATTTCGATGTTTCAAATTTTATGAAACCAAACACATGGCAAAGGATTGCAAAGTGAAAATAATGGAGAAAGAGATGGAAAATTTTGGACTTGAGGGTAACCTCAATATAAAACAAGGAGATCATATCTTAAAAGAAGCCAAGTCAAATCAAGGATTTTTCTCTCCTAAAAAAATGGTAAGAAAAAACCCTATGCATCATTAGATGGCAAAGGCCATTATAGTTCACTCAAATTAACCATTAGAAGAATAAATCACATGAGGGATAAGGAAGTACAATGTGCAAGTTCAAATACAAAAGGAATTAAAGGTGCAATGTAATATGGGGAGGCAAATTTTAAAGTGAATGAAGTGAAGGAGGTCAAGCTTAATCCAAGTAAATCACCTTCATTTTCCTCAACTAGCATAAAATCTTCTCCTTACAATAAAAATAAAAGTAGTGCAAAGTGTATCCATTACACTTTAGGGTTTGAAGAGCGGCACAATAAAGAAAAACATATGGAGGATATCCAAGGAAATTTAAGGTTTTCAGGACAATATAAGAAAGTAATGACTATGGAGGATCATTTGTGCACTTTAGGGTTTTTAGGGCAACATAAAGAAGAAAATATTAATGAGGCTATTCCTTGCATTTTAGATTCTTTAGGGCAACATAAATATTTAGAAGATAAGTCTCATTATGAACAATACAAAAAAAATAGAAGATATTGATGAAGATAGTGTTGATGGAAATGAAAAAATAGAGGAAGGCCATCAAATCATGAACAAAAAGAGAAAGAAACTCAAAGGGATATTGATTTGGAAAGCCAAGTAAAAATATCATAGGTGTCAACAAAAATTTGGGCTAATCCCACTAATAAAAATAAAAAGTGATGACGATGAAAATGATATCATGGGATATTAGGGGGTATGAGTACGACCCCTAAAAAAGAGTAATGAAGGAATTGATAGGTTTTTATAGTCTTGAGTTTATTTTAATACAAGAAACAAAATTAAGTAGTGAGAAATGTAAGGATGCTTTTAAAAAGATTTGGAATATGGATGATTGTCTAGCAGTTTCTTGTACACAAACTTCAAGTGGTATTTGAATAATATGAGATAAATGCAAATGGGATGGGTAATTTAGAATCAGAAAGTAATTGGGTTTCTAGACTATTTTATAGGAAAGAGGAAAACATCGAAGTGGGAGTTATAGATGTATATGCTTCAACTATAGTTACTCCTCATGAAATATTTTGGAAGCACCTTAGCATATTTTTTGTCAAATACAATGATGATTCGTTGTCATTTATGGATTTTTGGGGGTTATTTCAACATTGTTCTCTCTTTTGAAAAATAAGGGTGGTATTCTAGAATGGTCTAAATCAATGCAATATTTTTCTTCATTTGTCAAAATGACCTTTGGGATGTTTGTCTAAACCTATTCTTTTGACTTGTAATTTACCCAATAATGGTCATCTAAATCCATTTCGTTTCCAATCTATGTGGCTCCAAGATCCTGATTTCTTCCAGATGGTTATGTTATAGTGGGATGAATCAAAATTTGAAGGATCATATATGTACAAATTTGTTCAAAATATGAAAAATTTGAAGGAGCAAATGAAGATTTGGAATGCTAAATATTTTAGTAATATTTTTAAATAAAAGAAATAAATTGAATTCAAGCTAAAAAAAATATAGGAGATAGTAGAAAACAATGGACTAGATCAAGATTCTTATGTGAAATAAAAACAGTTACTTTTTAATTATCATCATGCATTGAAAAAAGAGCCATATTGGTTCCAAAAATCTAGGGAGAAATGACTCAAGGAAAGAGAGAAATATATATATATATATATATGCTATAACAAAAACAAATTTTTCTTTTCATCACATAAAAAATATTTTAACTCCAAATGGAAGAAATATTGAGAACAAAGAAGATATAAGGAAGGAAGAAATTAATTATTTAAAAAATATTTTGTGAGATACTAGGCAAGATAAGGAGGTGCAAGATATAAGCATATATAAAATATTCCATCAATTATCACATAAGGACCAAATAAAAGCTTAATGAATAATATATCTATGGAGGAGCTACGTGAAGTAGTTTTCTCTTCCCATCCTAACAAGGCACTTGGCCCTGATGGATTTTCAAAAAATTTCTTTCAAAAAAATTAGGATTTATTGAAGAATGGTATGTTATTTTCGGTTGAAGATGCCCGAAAAAGGAAGGCTATAATAAGTGAGATCAATGCCACTTTTATTATATTGGTTTCGAAGAAAGGCAAGACAAAATATTTTGATAATTTTTGTCCAACAAACTTTTGTAATATGGTTTATAATATCATTTCAAAGCTTATCGGCATTCTAGATTGTGTTAACTTAGAGCAACAAGGTGGTTTTGTTTGTGGTAAATAAATTCTTAATGGTATAATCATTACATAGGAGGTCATCCATTCTCTTCATTTCATAATAAAAACCAGGTTTGCTTATGAAATTAGATATGAGCAAAGCATATGATAGGGTTTCCTAGAATTTTCTACATGATATTCTCAAAATGTTTGGTTTTGATTATAGCTATTGTAAATGTATTAAATATTATTATAGCATTGTAAAATATTCTATTTTAATCAATGGTTCTCCTATTGATTAATTCAAGTCATATTGTGGACTCTTTCAAATTGATCCACTATCTCCTTATCTATTCATTATTCTTGTAAATGCATTAGCAAGAGCTTTCTCAAAGACAAAATTGGAAGTAAAAAGCAAAGGTATTCAAGTTGCAAAAAATGGTCCCTTAAAATCTCATACGCAATTTGTTGACAATACATTTACTTTGGACCATCCCTTAGCCAATGAGACCATGAGTTTAAATCAATATTATCAAGTTATGAGAAGGCTATTGGACAATTCGTTAATACTACAAAATGTAGAATATTTTTAAATAACAGTAGCATAGATTTACAACAAATTATTGTGAATATTCTAGGGTTAAAAAATGAAAAAAATCCACCAACCTACTTGGGTATTCCTTTGTCTCATAAAGGAAATGAAAGGATCTTTGGGTCTCTTATTTAGATAGAACGAAAGCTTGTTTGACAGGTTGGAAAGGTAAGTTCTTAACCATGACAAGAAGGTTGCAACTCATAAAGACTACATTGCAATTTATACCTATTTATATGATGTCACTTTCAAGATTGTCAGTAGGTATAGCATCAAAATTTGATAATTTTTAAAGAGACTTTCTTTGAAAAGGTTGTGAGAAAAAATTTAGGTTTTCTCTTTGTAAGTGGGATAGATTTTTTGAAGAAAATAATATTGGAGGAGCAAGCTTGAAAAATTGTAGACTTATGAGTTTGGAATTAGGGCAAAGCTTGGGTGGAGATTATTCAAATAAATGAAAGAATTGGGTAAAACATTACTTCAAAAATATATTGGTCTCCTAACACAATGAAATTATTTAGGAAAAGAACCCTACCCAAAGGATTGTCAACATGGAACTATATATTACATTGTAAATAAATGAGGGGAATTATGCAAAATTTTGGTCTAATGCTTGGATGAACCCTAATCCTCTTATCTCTAACTCAAAATGGTAACCATTGGCTCAAGCATGCCTAGCTTGTAAAGGCCCAAAGGTCAAAGACCATATTTATATTAACAACAATTCCAAATCATGGATTTTTATTAGTAACCTAGTTGAAGGAGAGGAACTCAAATAAATTGCAAATGAACTTCAAAAGATACTTCAATATTTTAATTTTTCAATATTTACATGAAAGGATGAGTTAGTTTGGAATCTAAAAAAGGTTGGTGGATACTTGATCAAGTTGAGATATGAGGATTTAGGGCAATCAAAATTTCCTACTCCCAAATATTTTCCTTGGAAAAATGTCTGGTCACTAGAGACTCTTCCTAAGGCCTCAACATTCCTTTGGTTAGCAACTCAAAGTAAGATTCTTATATGAGAAAGTCTGCAAAGAGGATCTCATGGACCTTATAGATATGCCTTGTGTGAGAAGGATGTAGAAATATTAAACCATTTACTTCTTCATTGTCCCTTTGCTCACACCATTTGGGGTTACTTTTTTAAAAATATAAAAATATATTAGGTAGCTCCATCAACATTGAAAGAGTTGATGAAATATTGAATTAATTATTTCAAAGCTAAAGAATTATGTATTATGTGGAGGATTGGCCCTACCATTATTTGTTTGAATTTATGGCTTGAAAGGAATAATAGAATTTTTAAAAATAAATATTGAAATCGTGCCTAAGTTTGAAAACATGTTATTTCCTCTCTTGCAAAAATCTACAAATATGGTGCTCATCATGGGAAGTGTCAAGTGCAAAAAAAGAGGTGGTAACAACTTGGTTATAATATTTGAACATAGATAGAAGAGTCATGTGCGATAATGGAATTAAACAAAGGATCTACTTTTATCTAGTGTCAAATGAAAATGTCCAAAAATTGAATTTATCAAAATTAATTTTGATGGTGCTTCTAAAGGAAATTTGGGAAAATTCGGTGTAGGTGGTGTTTTTAGAAATAATGAAGGTAAAATTCTCCTCACTTGGTCAGAGACATATGGAACTTCAACTAACAACTATGTAGAGGCTAGGTCACTTCTTACAAGGATTAAAATTGCAATAAAAAAATATGGAAATACATTTCAATTGAGGATTCACAAATCATAATTAATGCTATCAACAAAAATGAATGTGGGAATTGAATAAAAAAATATAATTTTTGGTGTTCATCATCTATTATTGGAGGTAAACTCTTGGAAATGTAAGCATATCTATAGAGAAGGAAATCAAGTAGAAAATAATTTAGCCAAGTGTAGTGTTGATCTTCATCCTGGTGAAATTCAAATTTTAGAAGGCAATTTGCCAAGTTAGATTTTATCTCTTAATTAAAATGGTTGCAAGGTGCTAATTGTGGAAACATAGCACTTTGAGGAAGTTGAAGAATATTTTTAATAGAAAGTAATAAAAAATATTAATAATAAAAAGGCATGTTTTATATGGTTTAATAAGCCTAACAACAAGTGTAACATTTTGGTATTTCGATGGAAGTGACCCCAATAGAAACCTCATATAACTTAAAATTTAAAAAGAAAAATAAAAATATAAGGAAGCACAAGGTAAGCTTTTGCACAATATTCCATCAATTATCACACAAGGATAAAATGGAAGTTTGATGAAGAAGGTATCTAGGGAAAAGCTACGTGAAGCAATTTCTCTTTCTATCTTCAAAAGGCATTGGCCGTGATAGATTTCTTATAAATAAAAAATAAAAAACTTTAGGATTTATTAAGGAGTGATATGTTGGTTGTGATTGAAGAGACCTAGAAAAGGAAGGCTATAATAAGTGAGATCAATGTTACTTCTATTGCATTGGTTTCAAAGAAAGGTGAAACAACATATTTTGATAAATTTCGTCCAATAAGTCTTTTAAATATGATTTATAAGATCATTTTGAAAACCATGTTAAACAAGTCGAAAAGGATTCTAGGTTGTGTAACCTTTATAATATGATTTATAAGATCAGTTTGAAAACCATGTCAAATAGGTTGAAAATCATTCTAGATTGTGTGATCTCAAATGACCAATGTGGTTTTGTTTGTGGTAAACAAATTCTTGATGGTGTAATATTTGCACAGGAGGCCATGCATTCTCTTCATTTCATGAAAAAATAAGTATGCTAATGAAATTTGACATGAACAAAGCATATGATAGAGTTTGTTGGAGTTTTCTACATAAATTTATCAAAAAGTTTGATTTTGATAAGGTTGGCATGGATGGATTAAATGATATTCTAGCACTATGAAATATCCTATCTTGATCAATCGTTCTCCTGCTAATCACTTTAAGTCATCTTGTGGGATCTGCCAAGGTGATCCACTATCTTCTTTTTTATTTATTACTCTTATGAAGGCATTAGGGAGAGATTTATCAAAGGCAAAAATAGAAGAAAATACTGAAGGTATTGAGGTTGCAAAAAGTGGTCCCTTCATATCTCATCTTTAATTTGTTAATGATACTTTCTTTTGGGTCACCTCCCAGTCAATGAGGCCATGGAGTTTAGATCAATATTATCATGCTATGAGAAGGCTACTGGATAATTGGTAAATACTATAAAATCCATTTTTTATTAACATTGTCCTAGATTTACAACAAATTATTCAAAATATTTTAGGCTTTAAAATTTAAAAAAAATTGACAGCAACAACAGAACAGGCGATCACGGGAAAGCATAGCCTCAGCAAATCAAATTATCCTCTGCTAAATAAGGGAGGGTTTGTGCCAAAGAAAATAATGTTTGGTCTTCAAAATGGAAATACCGTGCAATTACATGTCAATGTGCATTGAAAATGGCCTCTACTGTTCTATCAAAATGTTGAATGTGTGCACTTAAGATTGCATTAGTTGGGAAGAGCAAACTAGGGAATCAATTGGGTAGACGAAGTGCTTTCTTGTTGCTACAAAATTGAAGATAATATTGTTGCCCCAAGAGGTCCCAATGCGAATACCTCTAGATCCTCTTTTAGAGAGACAAAATTCTTTTACATAAATGTTGAAGGAAAAATCTCTAGCAAAGCATAAAAAACTACATCAAAAATGCTCTTTTTGGTTGTTGGAAAAAGATCAACATCTCAAAGAGTCAACGGATGCTTGCCACAATCAGAATCAAGGCCAAACATTGCCATTGAGTAGAGGATGGTAGAAGAAACAATCTTATATAGAGCCAATCATGATCTGATCTATAAATTCATGGGTATTCATCCTACCCTAAATTTTTTGCATTCATGGGTTTGACAAAATTGGGAGCCTCTTGGTGAGTATTCTTTGTGGTTTATTAGTAATGGATATTTTGTTGGTTTTTCCTCACTTGCCGATAGAAATAGAGCTTTCGAATAAAAAAGAGGAATCATGGTCCGACAGGATTATTTATTCAGTCCTTGAGAGTGGGATTTGATCCCCAAATTTAACCCATTGTTGTCCCGATTTGAATCCATTTATATGCACTTTCAATGGAGTTCTAGAGTGAGCAGGTATTAGAAATCATCGACAATTCCCTTGGAAGATATTTGGGTGTTTCTAGAGAGACAATGGAAGGAAACACACATGTTTATGCTAGGTTATGCATGGAAATGGATCTCAGCCAGCCTTTGTTTGTAGAGGTTGAACTCAAACTTGCAGGACTATCTTGAATTCAACAACTGGATTATGAAGCATTGCCCTTCAGGGGTAGAGTTTACCACAAATATGGGTATTTGACCCAGTCCTGTCCAAACAATGTGAACACAAAAATAGAGGCTCCTTTAGGAATGTTGAATCTTCCTAAGGAGGGTAAGTCAACAGTTAATAAAGAAACAACCAACATTTCTCAAGGCGGAGAAGCACAGGGAGATGGTTTTGAACAACCCAAAATAAAGAGAAGGCAAAAGAAAAAATATGGTAAAGAGCAAATCCAACTCTATCCCTCAAATAGGTATGAGATCTTCAAGACACTAGTGGACCAAAAAGAAGAACAATTCATGGAGGAGTTGATGGAAATAATAAAAACAATAACAACCATGCTCAAGACCCTCTTTCACATCCTCCTGTCCTTGAGTAGGTAATATAGTGCAATGAGTTACCATAATCAGAGATTGCAAGGGCATTAATAGTGCATAACTAAGAAGAACCAATAATAAAGGATGTCATCATGGGTATAGCAAAAAATAAAAGATAAAATCCAACTCTAGAAATAACTCGTGGAAAAGAGATCAAATAATATTAGCTCTCAACAAGTAGGTAGAAAATCAAAGAAGGAATTAATAGCATTTTAAGGAGATAAACTAATCACTGGGAGATTGGTGAGGCCAATAGACTCTTACTGGTCTCAAGGTAACCGATGATTAAACAACAATGGAAAATTAGGGGTTTAAACAGTAGAACCTATCAATATCTTGTTTGAAGACTCTTAGAAAAAAGTAAAACAATTTTTTTACCTATCCAAGAGGTAAAAATGTCATTGGATCTTATGTTTAAAATAATAAATAGACTTTGGAGGGGTTCTAGTTAGATGGAAGTGGTTGCCCAAGGGGCCTTAGGGAAGATAGTTACCTTTTGGAACTCTCTTGAATGGATGACAATAGAATATATAGCTTGGAGGGGTGTCCTCACATCACATTTTAGGAATAATGTGACAGCTAAGCAAGTTTTAATTACAAATTTTTATGGGCTCAAAACCTAGATGGTAAGATTCGTCAATGGAAAGTGGTGCATAATATGAGTCTTGAGGGAGAAGTTAGACTAGATTGTTATTGGGGATTTTAATGCTAAATTATCATCTAGAGATTAGGAAGGAGGAACCCCAATTTTGGATCTAGGGGATTGACTTATGATTGCCCAAGTCCATGCATTACACTTGATGGATATTAAATTTCTTGGAACCAACTATACTTGGACTAATAAGAGGAGGGAGCCACATAGTAGGAAGGTGAATTTAGAACGTTTTTTGGTTTCAAAGGAGGTGTTTGTGAAATGGAATCTAAAATTTTAGATTTTGGAGGGTCCAGTTTTGGATCACTTCCCCATTCTATTGGAAGGGAGTATCAAGATAGGGTAGCATCACAAACCATTCAGATTTGAAAACTTTAGGTTACAAAAAGAGGAACTTCGAAAGAAAAATCCATAGTGGTGGGAAGAGGGATGCCTAGCATATGGGACAACAATGTTTAGATTCCACAAGCAACTTCATTATGTCAAGGATCAACTGAAACAATGGAGGTGAGCTAACAATATAGACTTCTAGGTCCAAAGAGCTCCATTGATGGCCAGATGGGATGAGGTTAGAAAACACTTCAAGGAAGGAACAATTACAAAGCAACTCAAAGAAGAGGATGATGCATTGCTAAAGCGGTTGAGGGCATTAACAACCAAGAGGAGATCTATTGGAAATAAAGAACAAGAACCACTTGGTTATTAGAAGGTGATAAAAACACCAAATTTTTCCATTGGGTTGCTTGTGCTAGGAGATAGACAAACAATATGGAAGCTCTTCAGGATGAGAATGGGCACTCCTTTTATACAATCCCAGGTATGCTTTTTCATTCAATGAATTTATTTGCTAAATTGTTTAAGGAAAGTATGATGCAATATGAAGAGGCTCAAAAGGAAGTTTTTGTTATCGTACCCTCTATTATCTATGAAGAATAAAATTGGGCTCTACTTAAACCTATTGATAGAGAGGAACTAAAGAAAGTAGTTTTTGGAATGAGTATAAAAAAACACCAAATCCAAATGGATATATCAATAGGAACTAAAGAAAGTAGTTTTTGGAATGAGTATAAAAAAACACCAAATCCAAATGGATATATCAATAGGAACTAAAGAAAGTAGTTTTTGGAATGAGTATAAAAAAACACCAAATCCAAATGGATTTCCAATTGAGATTTTTCATACCTTCTGGGACAACTTGGAGGAGGATGTAATGGTTGTTATGAAGGAGTCCAAAGGTAGTAAAAAAATGCTTAAAGCATTAAATCATACATTCATTGCCTTAATTCCAAAAGGGGAGGAGGGGTGCATATTTTAGATTATAGACCTATTGTCTTATGCAATATCATATATAAAATAATCATGAAGGTAATGGTTGAGCGACTAAAACCTCTCCTACATAGCATTATCTCCTCGGAGCAAGGGGGTTTTGTAGAGGGCAGGCCGATTTTGGACGGTGTGGTTCTAACTCAGGAGGCAATCCACTCAATGTAAAAATCTAGCAATAG
Source organism: Wollemia nobilis (assembly GCA_028583015.1). Taxonomy (NCBI): domain Eukaryota; kingdom Viridiplantae; phylum Streptophyta; class Pinopsida; order Araucariales; family Araucariaceae; genus Wollemia; species Wollemia nobilis. The sequence goes on from JAQPPZ010001195.1 coordinate 3,529,164, forward strand.
GGGAATGTTCATAAAATTTGATATGTCAAAGGCTTATTATAGGGTGGATTGGAGTTTCTTGTCAAGGATGATGGAAACCTTTAGGTTTTTTTGGAGTAATACTTCTTATACACATCCATCGTGGGGATTGAACCCAGGTCACCTCATCAATAATGCAAGTGGCATCCTTGCCAATAGACCACTCTCAAGATTGGATAGAATGGGTTATGAGTTGTGTTTCTAATCTGACATACTGTTAATCAAAGTCCTTCCCTTGCAATCGTTTGGAGCTACTCAAGGCCTTTGTCAAGGAGATCCTTGTTCCCCTTATCTTTTTCTCATATTGACTAAAGACTTGGGTATACTCATCTTGAGGAGAAGATAAGGTTGTCTAATAGGTATTAAGGTGGGTGAGGAGGTTTTGATTCACCTATAGTTTGTGGATGTACAGGATTGGTGGGAGTGGCCAACTTTAGGGAAGCAAGAATGATTAGATATACTCTTAATGTTTACCTTAGGGCCACAAACCAAGTCATCAATGATAAAAAATCCAAAGTGGTCTTTTTCAATCTTGATTGAAGGCTTTAGGACAAAATTTTAGAGATCTTGGGATTTATGAGGACTTCTCTCCTAGTGGTATTTTGGGGTTCCCTTTGCATTTTAAAAAATTGAATATAGATATCTGGAGGAATATTTTGGATTGCATCAAAGAAAGAATTAATCATTGGTCTCACAAATGGTTAAGCTCTAGGGGTGGATTAACTTTTTTGCAATCAATCATTCATGCCATGCTAATTTATAAGTTTTATATTCTTGTTGCCCCACAAACCATATGGAAAGAGTTAGACAAGATGGATAGAATTTTTTTATGGGGAGTAAAAGGAGAGAGAAAATAGGCCTTAGAGGGTTGGGAGAAAGTAAGCCAGCCCAAGGTAAAGGGAGGTTTGGGATTGAGGAGATCAAAGTTAAATAATAAAGCTTTGGCTGAAAAGCTTTACTGGAGGTGGATCTCCCAACCAACTTCTTTATTCAATGGAGTTTTAACTAGTAAATATTTGGGATAGGTGAACCTGAATGAGGTGAGTCATTTCCCTTTGGATGGTAATGGGTCCTTAGTGTGGTAGGCTCTAAAGTTAGGATCTCAAGTAGTGAAAGATGGATTATTTTGGAAAGTGGAGAGAGGGGAGAAGGCACGATTTTAGATAGATTCATGGGATCAATACCCACCTATCATTGTTGAATTCCCATAACTGCAACTAGTAAAAACAACCATGGAAAGCAAGGGTTAGATCTAGATTGAAAGTTATTTCAACACTAGTCAATTGGGGGATTATAAGTTATGCAATTTAAGAAGTTGGATGAGTAGCCAATTCCAATCCCTCCAAAATTGACACCCTAAAATATTGGCAAAAATATTTCTCACACGTAGAGATGAGGAGGATGAATTAGCTTGGGGCTATGGGAGCCTTGGAGTCTACACGGTGAAGGATGGATATGATAAGATCCTTCCAAAACCTCTTCATGCATATTAGGTTGAGGATTGGAGAAATATTTGGCAGTCCAAGGGTTGAACAAAACTAAACTTCTTTGCTTGGCAGTTCATGCACAACGGAATTCCTACTTTTGATAATCAGAGATGTATGGGAATCAATGATCCATCTCAATGTATTTTATGCTACAAGAGCGAGGGAACATCTAACCACTCGATGTTTGAGTTCCCATTCATGCGTTAGATCTGGGAACGATGGTTTTTATCTTATAAAATTTGATCCAATAGTGATTTAAATCAGATTAATATTTGGGAAAGATGGAAGAGGGGTAGATTTAAATCTAAAGCTCTTTGTAGCGGTTGGAAGCTTGGATTAAACTTCATTTGGTGGCAAATATGATTGGATAGAAATGGCATAGTTTTTAGATAAATATTTTCATCCTTAGATGGTGTTTGGTAGGTCATTTGGAGCAAAGTCACAAAAACTATGGCAGTGTATTGTAAAGAGGAAACTTAGGTTGGTATAGGGATGATGGGGAAGGAAGCCAAATTACAAGAGGGGCAAGACAAAGCTAGTTAGAAACCACCCCCAAAAGGTTGGATAAAAATTAATATTGATGGATTTGCAAAAGGTAATCCGGGTAGAGCTAGAATTGAAGTGGTCTGCAAGAATCATGTTGGAACAACTCTCTATTGGGAACTGCAAGGTCTAGGAAGGACCGCAACAATGAAGCAAAAGTTTTAGCTATCAAATTTGTTTTTATCTAGGCGGTAAGACAAGGTTATAGGAGGATAATCCTAGAATTAGATTCTCAAATATTGGTAGGAGCTCTAGATTGCATGAGGAACTTTGCTTTGAAGACATGGAAGTTGAGGATTCTTGTCACCAAAATTAATAAATTGTGGAGGGAATTAGATGATGTGATTCCAATTTATGTGACTAGAGATCTAAATAAAGTGGCAGAATTTCTAGCTAAGATGGGTATTGAGAAGGAGGTAGGGGTTCCATGGCATAGAGGCATGGCTATTGAGGATGAAAGGATTAGGTAGATTGGTGAGCAAATCCAATGTTTAGCTAATTTGGACAGCCATTGTAGAAATATGGTTTAGGAGACTGGTTTCAATGCAAATCTTCTTTTACTGTTGTAAACAGGTTGACAGCCATTGTAGAAATGGTTTAGGAGATTTGGCTCCAATGCAAATCTTCTTTTACTAATGTAAACAGGTGTTCTCATCAACTAAGGCTAGGAGGAGTTTCATCCCAACTTGTAAATGATCTTTGTTTTAATATAAGTTTTTTATATTCTTTTTCGAAAAATTAAAAAATTTCCATCAACCTACTTGAGTAATCACATTCTTTTCTTTGGAAAGGATGTGAGGAAAAATTTAGGTTTCCTCTTTGGAAGTGGGATAGGGTTTGTAAAGGAAATAATATTGGAGGAGCAAAATTGTAGACTTACGAATTTGGTCTTAAGGGCAAAACATGGAGATTAAGGAAATAGTTAGGCAAAAATATTACTTCAAAAATAAATAGGTTTTCTTAACAATGGAACTATTTAAGAAAAGGACCCTACCCAAAGGATCACCAACATGGAACTTGATATCAAATAGTTTGCAATTGATCAAAAAATATATTAAATGGTTTGTCAATGAGGGGATTTATACAAATTTTTGGTTTGATGCTTGGTAGAAGCCTTATTTTCTTATCTCTGATTTAAAGTGGCAAACATTGGCTCGAGTATACCTAGCATGTAAAGGTCCTAAGGTCAAAAGATTATATTAATGTGAACAATAACCCCAAATCATGGATTTCTATCATAAACCTGTTTGAAGGAGAGGAACTCAAACAAATTGTAAATGAACTTCAAAGGATGCTTCATTTTATTTACTTATTTTTGCACAAAAGAATGAGATGGTTTGGATTCTATCAAAAAACAATGGATACTCGGTCAAGTCAAACATGAAGATTTGGCGCAGTTGAAATTTCCTACTCCCAAATATTTCCCTTGGAAGAATGTTTGATCACTAGAGTCTCTCCTCAAGGCCTCAACATTGCTTTGGTTAGCAATTCAAAATAAGACTCTTACATGAGAATTTACAAAGAAGAGGATATCTTGGATTTTTCATATGTGCCTTTTGTGAGGACTTAGAGACTTAAGACCATTTACTTCTTCATTGTACTTTTGCTCACATAATTTTGGGTTACTTTATAAAAATTATAAGAATATATTAGATAGCTCCATTAACATTGAAAGAGTTTTAATTGTGCTTTCAACAAAAATTCAAGAAAAACAACTGACAATGGTACTTTTTGAAATAATGAAGGCCAAATTCTGACCGATATGGCAGGGATTTACAAATTATCAAAGAAACTGAGATTGGATTTTAAAAACATTTTATTGATGTTCATCACCTATTATTAGAGACAATCTCTTCAAGATATGAGCATATTTATAAAGAAGAAAATCATGCACCTAATAATTTAATCAATCATGGGTTGATCTTTGTCTTGGTAAAATTCAAATTTAAGAAAACTTTGGTCAAGTGTGATTCTCTCTTAACAAAAATGATGTCAAAGAACTGATTAGTGAGGAAAATAAAAAAGAAACGAAAAATATCTCTGATAAAATAAATTTAATTGACTCGACAACAAATATAATATTTTAATATTTTAATGAAAAATAACCTCGGCAAAAATAACATATAACTCACTTAAAAAAATAATAATAAAGATTAAAATGTTTTTATAAGATCATGTTTATGCCGAGATACCTCTTCGCAATATAAACTCTCTTTTGTTCGTTATGTAAACAGGTGAAAGCGTTCATTTTATCATACATACATGTTTTTGTAACATACGAAATCTCTTATCGTAAATATGAGAAACTGTTCATTTCATTTATATAAATTTTGTATCTCCTTAGGTTCATACTCATATATTAAAAAACCTGCCTTTGAATTTATAATCAGTAATTCAATGTACTTGGCTATTTTAAGTAGTAGATCAGGGCAGATACCATTATTAGTAGCTGCCTTAACACCAAATAGATCATCTATATTACAAGGATTACTTTGCACACTCGCCTACTCACTAGACTGAGTGTAGAAACAACATAGAGGATAGAAGCGGAAAACACAATTCCAAAAGGAAAGTTATGAAGGCTCTGTTTACTAAGACACGAAAATTTTGATTTTGATGAAGACAGCCAATTTCTAAATTTCTTTCAGAGCACGTCTCAGTAAGTTCTCCACAACTTAATAGTAATTTTAATGCTAACACAGATAATTAATATTTTCCAACATGTTTAACAGACAAGTTGGCAGACATCGGCTCCTCTCCGAGAATTCAGATGATGTACCAAACTTGAGTATTAATCCGAGAGAAATACATAGCTATCTAAATAGAAAAGCATGAATATAGATCATAATTCCATCTCATTGACATATATTTTGCACATAGCTTGTGTGACTGCGCAGGTGATGGCTTGGATGAACGCATGACCGAGTTGTACATTACACTGTTAATTATGTCAATCATGCTCTTTTAGTGTCACCTGATAAGACAGGCCACAATCCCGTTGGGATCTAGTTATGTAATCACAAGTCAATGTTTCCAATATTGCATCTCAGAGGGCAAGCGTCAGGCCAAAAGACATCCAGCAACTTTTCCAAACAGGAGTATCGTATTAAGTTGTCATTCGATAATCATTACTTGAAAGTCTACCGATACACAACTATTACTTCAGCATTTGTAAGTAAAAATATATCGCACTACTCTCATACAGATTGTTACTGACATGAAGAGAGAAAGGAAAGGGATTGTGCAAGGCATTAATCTTTCCAAGATCCAAAAACGAATATATTGTATTAAAAAGATCAATATTGTAAATAAACTAAAACATTGAACAAAACAAATTTGCTACATCCCTATCATAATCCAATAACAGCTAGAAGTCAAAAAGCAGCAAATTTAGTCCACCTCCTCAATTTTGGGTCCTGCACCACTTTCACCAGTATCAGCAGCTGCAGAAGCACCACCAAATCCATCAGCACCAGGAAACCCAGCCCCACCTTCACCTTGATACATTTTAGCAATGATGGGATTGCAGATTGATTCAAGCTCTTTCAACTTGTCATCAAACTCTTCCTGCTCAGCCAGCTGGTTTCCATCCAACCACTGAATAGCCTCATTCACAGCATCCTCGATCTTCTTCTTGTCAGATGGGTCCAACTTTCCTGCAATTTTATCGTCTCTGATGGTGTTTCGCATATTGTATGCATAATTTTCCAAATAGTTCTTCGATTCAACTTTTTTCTTCAATTCCTCATCCTCAGCCTTGTATTTCTCTGCTTCCTGAACCATCTTCTCTATTTCATCTTTGCTCAGTCTTCCCTTGTCATTAGTGATGGTGATCTTGTTCTTCTGCCCTGTTGACTTGTCCTCGGCGGACACATTCAAAATGCCGTTAGCATCAATATCAAAGCATACAGAGATTTGGGGCACACCCCTTGGTGCAGGGGGAATTCCAGAGAGCTCGAATTTGCCCAACAGGTTATTGTCTCTAGTTCTAGCCCTTTCCCCTTCAAAAACTTGGATCAGCACACCAGGCTGATTATCAGAGTACGTCGAGAAGACCTGCTCTTTCTTAGTGGGGATAGTTGTATTCCGTGGAATCAAAACGGTCATTACTCCTCCTGCAGTTTCCAATCCCAGAGACAATGGAGTAACATCAAGCAGCAGCAAATCTTGCACCTTCTCGTTTCCTTCGCCGCTTAAAATTGCTGCCTGCACAGCAGCACCATAAGCAACTGCTTCGTCAGGGTTGATGCTCTTGCACAGCTCCTTCCCATTGAAGAAATCCTGCAACAGTTGTTGTACTTTTGGGATTCGGATTGACCCCCCAACAAGGACAACATCATGGACAGATCTCTTATCCATCTTAGCATCTCTCAAACATTTCTCAACAGGCTCCATGCATTTTCTGAAAAGATCTATGTTCAGTTCCTCAAACCTGGCCCTTGTAATTGTAGAATAAAAATCAATTCCTTCATATAAAGAATCAATCTCAATAGTAGTCTGAGCAGTTGAAGACAGTGTCCTCTTTGCTCTCTCACAAGCTGTTCTCAACCTCCTAAGGGCTCTAGCGCTATTACTAATGTCCTTCTTGTATTTCCTCCTAAATTCTTGTGTAAAATGATTAACCAATCGATTATCAAAGTCCTCACCTCCCAAATGGGTGTCCCCTGCAGTAGCTTTAACTTCGAAAATACCCTCTTCAATGGTGAGTAGAGATACATCAAATGTGCCACCACCAAGGTCAAAAATCAAAATGTTCTTCTCACCAACAGAGCTGGACTTCTTGTCAAGACCATAGGCAATGGCAGCAGCTGTTGGTTCGTTAATTATTCTCATTACATTTAAGCCTGAAATGACACCGGCATCTTTTGTAGCCTGCCTTTGAGAGTCATTGAAATAAGCAGGTACTGTAATCACAGCATTCTTGATCGTGCTTCCGAGATAAGCCTCAGCAATCTCCTTCATTTTAATGAGAACCATAGAAGAGATCTCCTCTGCAGAAAACTGTTTCTCTTCTCCTTTGTATGAAACACCAATCATGGGTTTGTCCCCGGGTCCAGCAACTACTTTGAAGGGCCATAGCTTCATGTCATTCTGCACTATTGGATCTGAAAATCTCCTTCCAATAAGTCGCTTTGCATCTGTAACATGTTACAATACATCAAAGCTCATCACAAGATGATCCCCATAAATAAACCCGTCCTAAAGATGCTCTTGTTTTTTAAACCCGACTAAAATACAGTACATGAAACAAACAATTACTGATTCGGAACACCAAACCAAATAGATTAGCAATCATACGGTCAATACAATCAAAAACACATACACAAACATAATTGCCGAACCCCAGCTCCAATATCATATTACCAAATCAAAATTACATTAAACAAAAAGCAACAGTTTTTTATAAAGATCCCCTGTCCTCCATGCGTATTGAGCCAGGAATATATTCAACGGAGACCTTAAAAACAAATTATTTATTTATTTATTAAAAAAATACACAAGCTGCCAAAAGAATATTTTTAAAGATCCTTAATTTCAATTAAATGGTATTAACTTAATCTCTCAGATTTCTTAATCAATATAAAATTATTAAATTTATTATAATACTACTATGTGAAATTTGTTATAATACCACTATGTAATCAGGATATATTACTAGCTTGTTATAATACTACAATATATAACAAAATTTCACCACTCAATCTAGATCCAATTTTGAAATTATGGATGAGATTAATTCATGACAAATATGGTGATAGGGTTTCCAACATTATGAACAAGAATGAGATTAATTCATGACAAATATGGTGATAGGGTTTCCAACATTATGTACAAGGATTAGGAAAGAAGATACAAATTGAAAGAAGATTTTTTTTACAAGTATACAAAACAGTAATGCTAAGAGGCAGTTGAGCAGAAAAATAACAATGGTGATTATTTCGAGGGGATTCAAGGATAAGCTGATTTAGAAGTTGAATAGCTTAGGAGATTGTACAACAAAAAAGGCATATAATGTTAAGCACCAATAAATTACCCAACAAATTACGAATACCACAAGAATATAGAGATATTTGGGATAACCCAAGCATTCCTAAAGTCAAAATGTTTATTTGGCTAATAGGTCATAGAAGAATTTTACCCTGTGATAACTGCATGAATAGCTTTTTTCATGGCATGTGTTCTATGTAAAAAGGAGTACTTGCTTTATTTTATACGATTAATGTGTTTTTATATAAACTATTTGTTACAATTTTTGTGGTTGCACTTATGGTTGAGGAAGGAAACTAACAATCCAAATCTAGTAAAGCAAACTATAATAATGCAAAGTTTTGGAAATATTACTCTACTAAGGTGCTTTGCATAGACAACAGAGGTAGGGTTTTGGTATTATGAAGGCTACTGCAAGAAAATGTCAAGAAGAAAGATGTTAAATTTTGGAATATTTGTGTTCACACTTATAATTGAAGAAGATCCTGAAAATAAAAATCAATAATTCCCTTTATTTATAAAAAGTGATGTAAGTATTTAACTACAGTAAATTAGTTGAAATGAAAATTCAATCTATTTATAAACTCTCAAACTCTAAAGAGATGTGTGATTTGTCAAGGGTAAGGGTAAGGTATCAAAAACAACCCCTTGTTCTCTTTTTCTCCAACTAAAAAATAAAACCTCAAAAATAAAACCAAAATTATGATTTATCAAAGATAAGATATCAAATACAACCCTTTTCTCTTATTCTCCAATTAAAAAACAAAACTTCAAAAATAAAACCTAATGAAACTGATCCACTGACCTTTCAAAAACATACACAGCCCTAAACAATCCAACATCCCACAAATGAACTCAAATCATTCACTTCTCAAGATGAAAACCGCAAATAGAAAAACATAAGCAGTCAATCATCAAATTAAAGTCCGAATCAAAAGGAAGGAGAAGAAGGAGGAAAGAAAGCGAGGAAGATGATCCAAAACCTAAAATTTCGTCGAAGAACAAAAACAAAAATATACTTATAAATTTAAGATAAAAAGACAACTAAAAATCAGGCATTTCTTGAAAATACAAGCAATCAATCACTGAATTAAAATCCGTGATCTTTGTCGCAACATTTACAATTAAATCATCTATTACAATTCAAATATTACTAATTCAAATATTTCTAAATAAAAAACAAAACAAAAAAGTTTTACCTTTAAAAAAAAAATTGGGAAGTAGACAAAGGCAGATGGAGATCCAGAATTCAAAATTTCGGTGCAAAAAATAGAAAACAAATTTCTAACGGAACCAGCATAATCTGAATTTGTCTCTAGTAGGTGTATAGGACATATATCTAACAAAACTATCAGAGTGACGCTCGCATATAAGATATATATCTAACAGAACAGACGATGTAGAGGGCAAAAACCCAAGCACATATCCGATGTCCACAAATCTGGAAAAACAAGCACCAAAAGTAAAAAAAAAAAACATACCAAAGACTGTATTGGTGGGATTCATGGCAACTTGATTCTTGGCGGCATCTCCGATAAGACGCTCTGTATCTGTGAAGGCCACATAGGAGGGCGTGGTTCGATTCCCCTGGTCGTTGGCGATTATCTCCACTCGATCATTCTGCCACACCCCCACGCACGAATACGTCGTTCCCAGGTCGATCCCAATCGCCCGCCCTTCCCCCTTGGCGCTGCTCATTATTGCGATCAAATTTGAGATGCTACCACACAAGAAAAGAAGTAAAAGAATGAATCGGTGAAGTGTAGAAGAGGCCCTTCCAATGCTATATATAGAGAGAGCGATAGTGTCCTCCCAATTTAAACTTCTAAAGGCGCAGTGGGTCCTTCTAGAAACTTGTATCCAATTATTCTTTGCCGTCCATCCTCCATGGACAGTCCCACGGCCGACGCTTTCACCGTGTGGGGTTGCACCTTTCGTAAATATCAAGCCTCCGCCATACGTTGGAAATAGAAGAACCCTCGGGCCGCCTCCTTCTCCGTGGCTGTCCACATGGAAAACCAATTTTACTTTGGAGTCTAATGGTTTTCGAAAAGATTAAGACATGGATAAGACGAGTGAAGTGATTGTGGGGTAATGGAACGTCTGGTCTGCTAATGCAGATGAATTTGAAAGATGAATAGAACATTACGCGTTTTACGTATATTAGACCAAAGAGCATATTGCCCTTAAAAATATCTCACATGCTTCCTAGAAAGAAGGTTGGCTCTAGCTGGCCTAGAAGGGATAGTCCCATTGGTAATGTGCTGCTTCTCTTCAATTTCCTATAAAGTTGGGATCTTGTGATTTTGTTTTTACTAGGGGACAAAAGATTATAAAGATTCCTTAAATAAAATTAAGAAGTTTGATTTGTTTAAAAAAGATGACTTAAAATTATTAAGTTTGATTTGTTTTTAAATAAATTGATGTAAAATTATGAAGTTTATTTATTTATTTTTATAATATTTATTTGAATTAATAATTTTATTTTTTTAATTTGTTATCTAAATAAATATTAGAGAATTATATCATTAAATAGTATTAGTTTAATAGTTTAGATTTTTTAGAGTGATAAAGGAATAGGAGGGCGTATTTGAGGTTGAACATAAAGTTACATATGAGAATGTTATCTTAGGAGACTTCAACCTTTGATGGAGAATATTAGATTATTTGATATATGTTAAATAATTGTAAATATATAAATATTAGAATAGGGTTTGAGTCCATAGTTTAAGAGTGTGATTTATATTTTTACTTATGTATGTGTTTCTGTGTAGGATGTGCACAAGTGTCATAAAGTGTGCAAGTGTGTAAAGTGAGAAAGTGTACAAGTGTTATGTAATAATGTGTGCAAGTGTGTGTACAAGTGTCATATAGTAAAGTGTGCAAGTAGGAGTGTGCAAGTGTCATAGAATAAAGTGTGCAAGAGTAAATAAAGAGTCAAGAGTCATGTATACAAGTGGAAAGATGAGAAGGCAGGCATGAAAGGTTTGTTTTATGTGTGGAATAGGAAAGGTTGCAACTCTTGAACATGTAAGAAGAGCAATGGTCAAAGAGTTCAACAATCACCTTTCTAAGGTTATATTATGGAGACAAATCTCTATAAAATGTATCATCGAAGAACCAAAATATTAAGTAAAGGTTGTATACAATTTGAGCGAGATTATTGTAAGTTTTCTTCATGTCATTTAATGAATGATATTGGCCATTTATTTCTTTATTATGATTTTTTTAAGGTTTAAAATTGTATTCACATGGCAAGAATCAAATTACATTCATAGGTTTACCACTTTTGGCAAGCCCTAAAATCTGAATAAAACTCATATTAGCATCTTCAAAAATAACAAAAAACTGAGTACCACCTAAAAAGCAGAGATTCTTAGCTTGATCCCACTCTTGCTTTATGCTAATTCGAAGCAACCTAGAAGACTTGAAAGTCCTACAAACACTAACGGTGTTGTCCCAAAAGGGGTCAAAGAGTGCTACAATAGGTAGCAAAAACCCAACCAATAACTCTTCATCCTCCATTGACCCACAATGCTTAGTGGATTCTAGACATGTCCGCATTCCTACATAAGTCTTTTTTAGCCAAACAAAGAACCATTTGGTTCACTTCCAGCCATTCAGAAGTGTCCTTATCTTGATTAGAATTTAGCATGCATCCAATCGAACTTTCACTACCCTGTTTAGCCAAAAATTCAACCACTAGATTATTTTATCTATCAACATAGACCAAAATGGTATCCTCTAACTGCTATCATATGGACTTAATTTGGTTCACAATGTTCTTTGTCCTCCAATCCTTTGGTCTAAAATTTCTAATAACATCTAGAAGCCCCACCATAATTTATCAGTCAGACTCAACTATGATCTTTCTAACCCCATTCTTCCAAGCATTGAGAGAACCTTGTCTAATAGTCAGTTGTTCAGCTTCATTGTTAGTAGCCCTTACAAGACCCTCGAGCTCCAAATGAAGGATCTTCCCCTTGAAATCTCTTCTGAGAGTTGCACCATCAAAATTGATCTTTTCCAACCTGGGGGAGGGGGTTGCCATGATCCCAACTTTTGTGGCTTGGGAGTCAACTCATTCTCCTAGGTTTTTTAGTCCTTACGGTGAGCTCTAATAGTTTCAAAAACCTTGGTGATAATTTTATGCCAAATCAGCACCAATGGATTGAACTCCTCTCTAAAAATTATGGAATTTCTTTCCAGCCAAATGTGTCACCAAATGAAACCTGGGTCTAGGCACTAGCCCAGTTGTATGAATATATTCTTGAACTTTTTTCGTTTCCAAATCTCTTAGATATTAGCAAGAGTTGCTTGAAAGTTTAGGTGAGTCTTAAAGAGGTCTAACCATATTTTCCATAACTCTCTAGTGAATTCACGCTAGAAAAGCAAATGATCAAGCATCTCCTCATGGGAATTACACATGATGCAATTAGAGGAGCCATAAAAACCTCTCTTAATAAGGTTATCATAGGTGAGATAGCTCCTATGCATCACTTCCCATGTAAAGAAATTTATTTTAGGCCAACTCTTAGCCACCCAAACTCTATCCCAAGGGATAACCCACAAGATCAGTGAAGAAGGGACTAAAGCATTATAACCATCATGGACAATGAATACACCTAAAATTCCAAGGAATTAGGAAATCCTATCACCTCTGCTTGAGGATCTTATCAAGAAGAAGATTTTGATGAAGAGGGACACAAACATGCCAATATTCCAACCTCTTCCACTGAAAGAAAGAGAAATCTCCAATCTGTCTGGAAGTAATGTAGGAAGTCGTCTTAATCCATCCTCTACCTTTGAGACTTTGTTTCAATGACTGAAACTCAAGGAAATTATAGATTAAAGGGGGATGTTGATCCCAAGAATCAATCTAAAATTTAGTTATCTCTATTTAACACTTTTCAAAAAAGTCTAGATTTAACCAATTTTTTGCCAGCTTTCAAGACCTTCCAAATAACAGAGCTAGGGCCCCTCAAAGAAGTGCAACCAACTTCGTGATGGGGGATAGAACATAAATACTTATTAGTGATTACTTTGTTGAAGAAATCCTCTTGGTTGGAGATCCATCTCCAATAGAGCTTCCTGACAAAGATCTTGATTGTTTAAAGTTGATTTACAAGAACCAAGACCTCCTTGAGCTTTAGATTGACATAATTTATCCTAACTAACAACAACCCACTTCTTACCCATCCTTGGATCATACCACAAAATATTCTCATAAGCATCCAACTCTCTAAGAACTCTCATATGGGCAACTAGGATGGAGAATTTATAAATAAGCATGGCTTGGATCAACGACTAGATGAGAATGTAGACACCTAAAAGTTGCAAGTGGTCACTTACCCTATCTCCATGGTTGATTAAATTACAAAAACCGCAAAATTACATTAATTAACCTTAGAACACCTTATATTTATTAAAAGAGATATGCATAAGCTCTTGGGTTATTTAAGCTATTTTCTATGTTTAACCATGGTCCTCGTGTGACCACCTTCAAAGACTCAACATAGGTAAACCTTTACCTTGGATAAAAGTTAGTTTATCACTAAAGTACACATAAGGGGGTAATTACATGTTTAATTAAGCCTAATTAAGGTTAAACATTAACCTTTTTCCTCACACATGTGTGCACCCATGACCAAATTGGATATTTTGTGCCTCACACATGTGTGCATTTTGATATTTAAAAGATCCTTTCTAGGCATTTATTTTGTTCACATCTGGTATTTCTAGGCATTTATTTTGTTCATCATAAGAGATTTATTGTTCTTTATAGTTGCAGGTACTTGTCTACACCAAAATTTACTATCAAAAAGCTTAGATCCGATATGAATTCATCTTTTCACCAGAGTCGCATGGTAGGGTGCAACCATGATTATTCACATGGTAGGGTGCAACTGAAGCTAAGGTACATTTGAACCTCTGAATTTCATTCAAAAGGACTTATAGGAGATGGATAATACATGTAACTCTGTAAAACCTACCTATGTGGTTCAGAAATAGCAAAGTTCCAAAGAAATTTTACCTTCTTACTTCATCTCTAAACACGTTAAAATTGCTTTGATCTCTCTTGCAAGAAGTTAAAAATCACTTAGAGAAAGGATTGTAAAGCATTTTTGTCATATTTTGTGAATATATCTGGTTTTACCAAGCACATTTTGCATGGTATTCTTTATATTTCTCTTCATTTTCAAAAGGTATTTTATTTTCGAAATGGCATTTCCTGCTTTCTTAGAATAGAACACAAACTTCACGTTCAGCTTAAACAGTGGCAAGATTATATTTCATCACCAATCCCCACTCAAGACTAATGATGTTGGCATTCATCTCCCTCCACCAGCTCGCCCCTTACACACCACAGTAGCTCCCATGAGTGGTTTTCTAGACTTCATCACCAAAGCATCCCCTACTCTTGAGATATCCTCGGGGTAGGTTAGGATTAGACACCCCTACTCACAAGGCTTCATTATAATTAGTGAGTGTGAAACTGTTGTTCTTGACTAAGCTCATATGAGGGGGAAGCAAAAGCATGGGTATGCCAGTAGCAAGTCTTAGACAATGCTACCTCTTTCTACAGAGGATTTTGCATTTTGGTGCATCTTATTTTCCTTAGGGTTTTTCAAGCCATTACCTCCATTAGACACCATTCATCCATTTGTATACAATTATCCATTGCGTGCCTTTGGACATAAGAGGAGATTGTCCACAAACAAACCTACTTTTAGAATACACCCACCACACCCTATTTCATTTCAATTTTAGGGATATTCTAACATCAAAATACACTTTTAAAAAAAATTCAATTGTTCATGCTTGTTTCTTGTTGTATGATTTGATTTCTATTACAAAACACTTGAAAACAGGTTTTAAAACCCACAAAAATAGGTTTCACACTTCTCTAGACATAGTTCTAGAACTTTTCTATCTTTTTCATCAGTTTAAAAAATAGTTGCAGGGTACCCTATGACCCAGAACAGTCACACCCTACCCTTTGACCCTGACTTCTATATTATAGAAAGGTTTGGTTACTTCCAAAACATCACTCTGGTTGGTTTTGCACCTTATATTTGGTAAAAACTAAGGTTTTTAGCCTATTTTCTCCTCCATCAATGGTGGTGGTCACTCGTAGCCAAGCTCGAGAGCAAGATCACCTTGCAATGGATTTTGCTCATGCTAATACTTCTCAATTTTAGACATCCTCGATAGAACTTGGCATCGACATGGCACCAGATCCTGGACCCCACTCTTGAGGTCAGTCTCAATTGACTCACACTCCATCCTCTACATTGGATCCTAGACCTCGCTCTCAAGGTTAGCCTTAGTTGACTCACACTCTATCCTCTATATTGGATGTCATCCTCTATGTAGATAAGATCTCATTTAACACGTCATCTTCCTCATCTTCTATCTAGTCAACGCGTGAACTAGCAACCTTCCCTAGTGTTGTTTATTTTGCACCTGGTGACTTTCAGCCTGAAGTCACCTTTCATGAGGATTCTTCTCCATCCTCCACTCATTCCCCTCATCCATTTCTTCAAAAATCATCACAATATTTGTTGGATGGCAAGGGGAATCTCCTACCCACTTATCTAGATGTCCAATCTCACGCTCAAACAGTAGCCACAACCTTTGCTACCCATACTCTACCTAATGCTCAAGAAACATATCCATCGTCTATACCCTTTTCATATTCTACAGTCACCACTTTAGGTCTTCCTGTTGACTCCCTCTCACAACCACCTCCTAGATCTGTTCCATCACCATCGCCTACTTCGCTATACACTACTAACCTGCCTCCCAAAGCAGATTTGCTTAACCTTGTCCAGTCTTCTTCTCACATCCCACTTCAAGAATTGTCCCACATCCATACAAAATTCTTTTTTGTTGCTAGCACAACTCAGGTACCCACATATTTGTAAAGTTCACAAGGTTTTCAAAATCCATCTACATATTCCTCTACTCCACAATCATCTACACAGATGTTAGCATTACCTCCCAACGTTGTCATAGGTAAATCTTTCCACAATTCCACCTGCATCATAATTTTCAAATACCATCTCTGTATCGGGTAAAAAAACACCTACTTTCTTCCCATCACCTCCTACGTGGACTTCCACCTTACCTACCATATTTCCCTTCCATCCCATACTTACATCTCAATACAAGTGGCCTTTCACTTATCAACAAACATCGGTACAAATAGCTATTCAACATGTCAATCAAGACTACGCTCAACATCCATACCATCCTCCCATCTATGAAGTTGGTCGACAATCTCCACAGACCCTATTTCAATAAAAACCACCTACTCTTCACAATATTAATCTACACCCTTTTACTTCATCATCTCAACAACCACTTCACCAACAACAACCTCATACACACTCATTAGAACAAAACTTGCTCCATCAAGAGCAACTTGATCCATAACAACTTTAGCAAACTTTGCTACATCAACAACAGTAACAACGATAACAACTGCAACAACAACATCAATTATGACAATATCTTCAACAACAACAACAAGCTTCTTCTTCATCATCGCAACCAAATCTCATCTCATTCACCACACAACTGCCTCCTATTGAATATCTCTTCCCACCATTCTTGCATCATTCTAGAGGAGTTTCTAACTACTCGTCTCAACAACCCCCTAAGGGAGAATTTTCTTCCTCTATACCCACATCGTCTGCACCTCCCACTGAAACACAACTCATGAGGGAACAACTCAAGGCTCTAGAGTTATGGACTAGTAGATATGGACCACAAAAATCAACTTACAGTCAAATTTGCAATTACCCTATCCATCCATCTGTGGCCCTTCTGATGACCACCAGAAATGCTCATTTTATATACATTCTTAAGGGGCATCATCATTGGTTTAATTAGCATTAGAAATGTATTTTTATTTAACTTATGCATATAATTGATAGAAAATCCGGTATTATGCTTTACTGGTGTTTTTAGTGGAAACTGTGTATAAGTGTAGGATTTACTACTAATCTCGTGTTTTCCAGTCTACACCCTACTTGGACCTGGAAATGCGCAAGAAGGAGTCCTACTCAAGCGATGCCTTACTGAAGTGATGCCAAGCAGGCACCTTACTCAAGTAGGCGCCAGGCAAGCGCCTTACTCAAGTAGGCGCCTGCTCAAGTAGGCACCAGGCAGGCATCTTACTCAAGTAGGTGCCAAGCAGGTGCCTTACTCAAGTAGGCGCCAAGCCGACGCCTTACTCAAGTAGGCACCTTATTGGTGCCTTACTCCCACACATTGGAAGCACTTGAATTGGATCCTAAGTCAACATTGACCAAGTTGACCAAGAGGCTAAGGAAGAGGTTGCACGTGAAGACAAAGGAGAACTATTTTAATCATGCATTTATTAAATAGAATAAAGTATTTTTATTATTATCAACCGATTGGCCGGTTGACCTTGTAAGGCTCTTAAAGCATTATTTTTAGGATGCAATAGTTTAGGATTTGTTTGTTACATACACCTAAGGATTTTTATATTTATCCTTCTGGTGAATGGACATGCTTTAAAATAGAAGAATAAAATATGTGTAGAAACCAATTGTAACTAATCACGTCATGTGATTAAAATAGATTGATTTGTTATTGTAACAATATCTGGTTGCGCTTTATATAAAGACGTAGGCTAGATGAACAAGGAAGGGAATTATTAATTTTACACAGATTATTTTATTTCATTCTTTGTTTAATTTAATTAAGAGTGAAAATCCTCTTATTCGAGCAATACGTAGCTAGCCGGGTGTACTATCTGTGGGAGCTTGGGCCCACTCCCTACAGTAGTCCTCCCCTATTATTTATGTATTTTTTTTTGTAGATTAGTTTATTGCTTTATTTACTACTTTATTTAATTTCAGTCATGTGTGTTTATTTTTCTTGTACATTTATTTTCCTGCACTTTATTTCCAGCATTGTAATTTATTTATTTAATTTTTTTGCACTTAGTTTATTTGGTTTGGCTAACTTTCAAATGCACAAACATCCCCCACCAAACTAAATAAGGTACAAACGGATTCATTCCCCAACACTACAGGCATATACTGTGTGTGACACTCGTAAGTTTACGGACTTACCGGATTGATAATTTATGGAAGAGAAATGATTGTTTTTCGAGACATAATTTCTGCTCACCACCTTCATCAATACCCTCAAAAATATGAAATGCCTAAATTTGATAAATTCAAGGGTAAAGAGGACTATCAAGAGCATTTGCGTACTTATCGATATGCCTATCACTTGCTTTAGGGTAGTGACGCACTTATGCTTTGCACATTTCCTCTATCTCGGTGGTCAAGCTCTTGAATGGTTCAACAATTTGCCTAAACATAGTTTGTTTACTTTTGAATAGTTGGCCAATCAATTTTTGGAACATTTCTCCATTAACATTAAAAGGAAAACATCACTCCCAAACCTCTATAGTCTATGGCAATTCGACAATGAGCCTATCAATGAATATGTTGCTAGGTGGTGTGGGAAAATTCATGATCTCACTTTTCCCATACCATCCACAGAGTTGGTCAAGATGTTTTCCAAAAGTTGTGCCAAACATATCTCTGCCATGCTCCAAATACAATAGCATCACTCCTTTGAGGATGCCATTGCTCAAGCCAAAATTATTGAAGATATCAAGGTGCAAGAGGGTGAAATCACACTTCACAAAAAGGTTGATTACATCCCAAATACCCGCTTTAGTAAAGGTGGCCAAAATCAAACTCCTCCATGACCACCCCAAGCCAATTAGGTTACGGTTGGCTTGAAATCTACTTCAATCCCACAACAATCACAATCCTATCACCAGGGAGGTCAACAACTGGGAGCTTCTCCCTTTGCTACTTAGAATCAATATCAAAATTGGCAACTACTTCAACCACATCCACAATGCAATTGGACTCCTTTATCAAAATTTATTGAACATTTTCCAAAGGTTGTACAATGTTGAACATATTGCTTTACCAAAAGTGCAGTAAGAAGATCCTAATCACCCAAAACCAAAGTTTTTTAATGAGAACGCCTTTTGTGAGTATCATAGGCAATGTGGGTATGACATCCAAAACTATCATCAATTTTCTAATTGGGAAAAATACCTTATAGGTGATGGGGTCATCCACACCGAAAATCCATTGGCCCATTTAATTAAAAATTTAAGTATCTATAAGATGCCTTTCCTAGACCATAGACCACCACAGAATGCTTCTACCTCTCAACCTACATCTCAGTAGGTCAATCAGGTCAACAAAAACTTACCTCAAAAGGGTCTCGTAGGTATGATTCATGTCACCACACATAATCAGTGCTACCCGAATTGCCTTGTTCCTTAGGAATAATGACCCACTATTACTACATCTTCATCGCCCACACAAGCCAATCCACCACCATTACCCACTCACGTTGTTATTGTTTGCAACAACCTCACACACCAACTTCACACAACCCCTACTAAGTTGTCCATATATGACCTCTTGCAACAATTTTAGCCTCACCGTGAGGCTCCAAATAAAATCTTATAGTCAATAGATGTGGAAAAACATGACACCAATACCTTTGTCTAGTTCATGGGCAACGTGGAAACATGCATGCAACCATCTATTATATTTTATCACCATGAGATTACCATTCTCGAAGGAGAGGGGACTAATTCTCCCCTCCACATCCTAGCTAGTATTAATAATACTAATTATAAGCATGTTTTGATCGACATCGGATCTTCTATTAGTATCATCTCCACGATCATCCTCCAACATCTCAACATCCCACCTACTCACCTTGCTACACCTACCTTTGATTTACGAGTTTTCGATGGTTCGATGCACAAAACAGTTGGGTCTATTGTCCTCCCAATCCAAGTCAATGCCAAGACAATACCCACTCTATGTCATGTCATCAAAGGAGATATGCAATACAATATCCTCCTTGGACGCCCATGGATTAGGGACATGCAATGCATCCCTTCTACACTTCATCACTACTTGAAATATCTTCACAATGGTCAAGTCCACCACATTGAGGCGGATGATGACCCCTTTTAGTTTTGCAACATGGTCACTCTACCATCCACTTCACCATTTGTTTCTTCTCAATTCACACCTATATTCATTCATCTTGTTAATCTAAAGCTTTCATCTTCATCAGAACTCAACCAAGCATTACCACCACTCTTACCTACCCCTTTTTCTTCTAACACATCAGCAAATCCTTTTGGTTTGACCTCATCATCTACATCACCCACATCTAGTTCATCATCAATATTACCTTCTCCCTCATGCTTTCAACAACATGCACTACCATCTTCTTACTCCATTTATCTAAGGTTACAGCCCCTTGGGTATGTCACTGTTGCGTCAAAAACCCCCATATTGATCACTCCAATCATTCCTCACTCACCCACCAAAATTTTCTAACCTCTCCCACATTGATTTACACCCATAAAACTTGACATCCTCATCTTCTTCATAATTCCCCCAAGCTAATCATCCTATCTTGGCCACTCCCTTAGAGTGTCATTAATGGGAACAATGTGTCGCTCACCTTGACACCCAACTGAATCAAGCTTCATTATTTGTTCCACCCCCTTCTTTTGCTTTAGTTCCTCCCAAAGCATGACCCTCATCTTCGTCATCACCTTAGGAATCACCACCATTCATTGCATCTCATCTTTTGATTTCACTCCCCCATGAGTCTTTACCATTATCTTCTTCTCCATCACACCACGAATCATCACCCAACTAGGAGTATTATGGAATACCTCATGTGCCTATACTCATGACTGCTTTAAGTCCAGGAGAATATGATATACACAATGCTCACATATCTCCTCCCAACCTCCAATCTATCCATGATTTTGGGTGCCCTCACAATGTACCTCTCATCGTTGGAGTTGTCATACCCTTTGGCCCACCCACCAATAGTACCAACTTCATTTATGGAGGCTTGGATGGAAGACTTCTTCTAAGCAAAATATCCTTGAAGATAATTTTTGCGATAATCTTGACTATTTGTCAAATTTAAATTTTGTAAAATATTACTTCCAACATTTCCATTGGTAAGGGTTCGGTCTAGGTCGCTATGAGCAAGGGTCTAGAGACTTCCTTCACCCCCATTATCAACAACATGGAGAAAGGTTTGGTTTAGGTTACCAACATTTAGTTCTTCACAACCTCAATAATGCCCCTCCATACCCATCTTGGGACCTACTCGAGGAAGGAAATATAGCAAATGCCAAACTTGACGCTCAAAGCAACACCTCGTCATCTCATTCTTCCATCAAAATCCCAGATCATTTATTTTTTGATTCACCACCATATGTCATTCCTCCCACTTATGATAGTAAGGACCTCACTCAATATTTTCCCACATTGTCCCTTACATCACCTCCCATGGATGTCATCCCCATTATACCACACTTTTCCTCACTTTTCCTATCCACCCAATTTCATAAGCGACATCACGTTCGATCCTCTTGGCATCGACCTTGCTCTCCCCCTATCATCCTGCATTCTCATCCCAATCAACTTATGCCTCCCTCTTATTTCAATACACCAATGTTCTAGATACCATTATCTTCTCCATTCGTCATTTTGGTGAACATGATCTTTATATATCTTTTCACCCCACTTCGTTGCAATACCCACCCTGGTCAAATTCTCTATACCAATCCAGATTACATTGATTTTTATCACATTTATTTTGAACTATCCCCATAAGAGTTTCTTCTTTCCACATGTTTGCTACATTCGGCTAATGCTCCCTATTATTCCACTCCTTCGCAATCCCATTGTATCTATAACACTGAAATCATGCATGATGATGAGATTCCTCCCCCTAATGTTACATATGACTTACATCTTATTCCTATCCCTGCTCAACTTGAGTATGGGCTGCACATGCTTATAGAGGATACTATCAATGTTGACATTAGGGAAAACACATCAAATCCTCATATTTTCAAACTTGGCAAAGGTTTCTCCATCAAAGAGCATGATAGCCTTACAACACTACTCAAGGAATACAAGCACATATTTGCATGGTCTGATATGCCAGGTTTAGATCCTTCCCTGGTTGTTCACAACCTTACACTCGATGATAGCGCTAAATTGATCAAACAAAAATTGTGAAAATTTCATCCTATGATTTCATCAATGGTCAAAGAGGAGCTAAAAAATTCCTAGATGTGGGATTCATACAACCAATTGACTACCCCGAATGGGTGTCTAACACAATCCTTGTTCCAAAACCCAAAGGAGGATTTTGGATATGCATTGACTTTAGAGATCTGAACAAAGCATGTCCTAAAGACAACTTCATCCTCCCCAATATTGATATGTTAGTCAAATCCACAATGGGTCATGAAATGTTGTCCCTCATGGATGGGTTTTCGGGATACAACTAGATCTTGGTCAATCCTGATGATCAACACAAGACATATTTCACTACGCCTTAGTAAAAACTCTTCCTAAAGTTTCATAGGAAGCAAAAGAGGATTTTCTAATTTTACCCTCCATCCTTCTAGAATTTCCAAAAAATGTGATGTTAGTGTATCGAATGATTAGAAGGCACATATATATTTTTTACTACATGTTTTAAAAATTTACTTGGTGTCATTTTAAAAAATAGTAACACTCATTTTCATGTCATCTTCTCTAAAAAGTGCATGCCCTTTTTGAATAGGGAATGTGATGCTCTACTCTACGAAGAGAGTGTGTGCCCTTATTCATTCAAGGGGTGCACCATAGTGGTTGGTAGAGTAAGTACCAAGGAACTACAACTAAAAGGTGATATGTTTGATTTCTAACAACTAGTCACTTTTGCCAATAGTGTTAGGTGAAACATTTACTCTTTGATGGATCCTTTATGTTGTGTTCCATAGCGTGGCAAGTTGGATCGAAGGACAAATAATCTTATAATACATTAAAGAGATCATGAGATCAAGTTGCATTCTAATTTTTTATTGCTTTCATAGTGAAGGTATAGCATGTGGTATTTTATTATCTTCCAATCATAGGTTTGAGCTTGTATAGGAACAATGCCATCTATGGAGACATTGATCCTTAGATCACCATCTTTAGCATGAGAAAGTTGGTTGTGGAGAAGGCATGGGAGCATTGATGAAGGAGTAGACTAAATTTTGAGACACACACCCTTCTAAAAACCATTCTTCAAGTAATTGTGAAGGTAAGTTTAGTTTCAATGAGAATGTTGGCATGTTGGTTAACCACACATTTTTAGATGAATGCAAGGGTTTAATTCCTAGCAATAAAAAAAAAATACAATATATATGAGACCCCATCCATTTGGAAGGAGATAATTATCATAGTTGCATAGGTTCATACATGTTGAAGCAATGAGTGAAAAGTGAAAGACACTAGTGAATAATGGATCACCAAGTGATAAAAAGCAATTGAATGTTCCTTCTCTAATATTTGGAGCTTTAATTTTTTATTTGTTGAGGTTCATTAGGGAAAATCTTTTTAAGGCCATAAATTTTGCATGCATAAGCATTTTGAGCCTTTTTTTAAAAAGTGCATAATTTTTTAGCCCTATGCAATAGTGGCATGAGCTCATGACTTGCAACAAAGGTAGGATCAGATTGTGTAATATGGATCATCGATCCCTAGTTACTTATCTCAATGGGTGAAATTATAGTATTTGGCCAACCCAAATTACTGGCATGTTGCATACTAAGAACCTATGGTGCATCTTTTAAGAAGATAAAGCAACAACCCTTGATAAAAAAACTTACAACCAAATAGAAGAAGAAGCTCTTGGCCTATTTTCCTTGTTGATTAAACTAGATTGCTTTTCCATGTCAAAGAGGAGAGTGAACCTATTAGGGTATGCTCAAGATTGCATGAGCTATTTAAAAAAATTAATATTGAAGGAAGTCACTTATAATTAGAGCTTTATTAGCTAATTTTGATAACATTGAGGACTATATTGCAAGATTAAAGGAGTTCAGAGCAAAAATTACATCTTTTGCAAGCAAAAATAAAGATGATGTAGAATACATAAAGGTTGTCCTTGGTAATCTCTCCCCTTATTTTCAGATGTTGAACCTCATGGTTCATATGATTCCTATGTTCTTGGAATCTCAAAAAAATCTTAAACTGATGAGTTTCTTTCTCTCTTAATTTACTTTTAGATGTCAATGAGGAATTATGGTGGTACTTTAAAAATATAGGCTCATGAAAAGGTATCCAAACCTAAGGAGGCTAAGGCCCAGGTGCCCAAGGGCTAGGATAAGTCTTCAAAGAAGTGAAAGACCATTTATGGATACTGCAAGAGGGAAGGACATCCAACAAAAAATTGCTTGCTAAAATTGGAAATTACTGAATCTAAGTTTTTGAAGGTGGATGGATATCTTCTAGATGATGAAGGGGATTCTGAAAAATCTGCCTCAACTATAGAGACCCACTAGATAATTCTTTAGCAGGAGAAAGATATTATTTTCACCAATGTCTTCTCTTCTTGATCCCTTTGTTCAAGTTATAAGGGGATGTTGAAAGTGTAATCTAATTCATGGATAACACTAATATTGTATATTGTAATAATGTATAGGCCTAAGGGAAATCAATGTACAATATTTTTAATTTATTTCAATATATTTATTATGTAATCCCTATGGGTTTTGGTTAACCTTGTTATGGTTAAACCCATGTTATTACTTGTAATTAACTTTAAAGCCCTCTTATCATGTTAGCTTAGGTTATGTCAATTTATGTAATTGGGTATTTGATATTGGTATAAATACCCCCACAACTCCATCATTTGATTATTGAAGTGTTGTGGTTATTTTATATAGATAATATAGTGATTGTTTATGGTGCCTATGAGTTCTCACTATATCTTTATCTCTTTTGTCCTATTTAATGTTTTTTGTATAAGATTTGAGTGGATGTATTGCTTCTATTCATTTCTGGAAAATATTACGAAATTTGATAGAACAAAGGGCTTTGATAAGAATCTTTGTGTGACCAAACAATGATGCTCTATATTCATTCTAATACCATGTTAGATTGTACAATAGTTTTCATAGCAAACAAAATCAATAAATCATCTCAAGTCATAAAGTAAGAGACTAAAAGAGTCAAAGAAAAAAGTGAATAACATGTGAATGATGAAGGATTCCATTGGGCAACTATACAAGTAATAAAGAGAATATTATATTGATACAATGGATTATATGGTTGAGGGTTATTTATATCAAATTATTAGAAGTTACTAAACCATTTCCTTAACACATTAGGCATAAACAATTAATTAAGGTTAACCATGACAAGATTAAACCATGGCTCCATTGACTAATTATATTAATTAATAAGAAATATATTACTTAATGATTTTTCATAGGCTTACACATGATTAAATAATACAATGTAGGCCTTATCCAATACACCCAAATTCATAATACTTTCTAGAAACATTTTAAAACATGCATCCACCACAATCATATGCAAAAAAGAAGTAGAATTGAATTAAAGATAACAATAGCAAACAAAGTAGAGAGAGAGAGAGAGAGAAATGACAAGAAGGGACGGAATGTGGGTGCCCATGGGTACCCCAATATTTTGCATTCTATTCACACTCATGATACAAATGATTACTCATTAAGGGTTATTTATAGCTATACCAAAACCCAATGAACAATTAACCTCAAGTTGACATTGGCTTGACTCTAAGGTTAACTTTATAATAAAATAATAATAAATCATACCCTTTAAACAAGGTTATTTATAAAGGTGGATTAACCAATATCACTCAAGGTGAAATATGAAATGTACCCTTAGGCTTACATATGCACATGCCCTTAAGCCACATTAATAGTGCTCATAAGCACTTCTCCACATATTTGGCCTTGGCCTAAATAGATTAGATAACACATATTTTAACACCCCCCATAATTTAAACTAAGGGGCCAAGGAGAGGAGGCATTAGAGGTAACACCTCTCCCCCATAATGGATACTTTAGTGGAATTTTACTTTACCATATTCTTCATCATCTTTGTCATCAAAAAGCTTGTGTCTACCCCTCAATAATTTTATCTCGATCTTATTCAACCTTCTAATGCAATTTTTAATGGAGAGTCCTTTCCTTTTACAACACTCAAAAGTATTTGACTTCTTTGAAACCTTAGACTTACCCTTGGGTATTTGAGCCTTAAATTCCATTAATTTTAAGTCCTTTAGATGAGCCTGTTTATGAGAAAAAGCTCCATAAATTTTATTGCAACTTCATAAAGAATAAGGAGCTTGAAAAGTCCTTCAAGAGAGATAGGTTTTCGATCCTTGATAGCCATAGCATTCACATAAAGAACCAATACAACTATATGAAAATGAGGAGAAATATTGAAAGTAATATATTTGGTATATTCTTCATCACCCTTTACCTTGCCTCCTATCATAGCTAGGTCAGTTCTTAGATTTTTGGAGTGAGCTATATAGTCTTCAATACTACTAAAATATAAAATATTGATATTGGAAAGCTTTGTCTCTATTCTGTTAACTTCACTAGCACTCAATTTCCATAGAAACCTTTCAAAATGGTCCAAAACTCAATAGAACCAATTTTATCTTTAATGTGAAAAGTACATCTAGTTCAAATAACATGACAAAGAGTACAAGAGCTTCCTCATTCTTACCAATTTTATAATCATTGAGACCATCTTCTGATTCATCATTGAAAATGAACCAAATATTCTTACTCCTAAGTAATCTTGCTATTTGTACTAACCAACTATTATAATTTTTCCCATTGAGACAAGCAACATACCCTAAGGAATCCATTTCACATGCAAATCCCACGCAAAACTATAACAAGTCCATAAACTAATGTCACCATTATGTAGAGCTCAAAAAGCTATGAAATCTGAAAAAAATGGGCTCTAAATGCTTCAATATGCAAAAGTTAGGACATTCAAAAATTTTGGTATACTAGCACTTAATTCAAGAAAAAATCAAACTGTCAAACCTTATAAAGGTTTTTTCCAAATCAAACTCAACCAATTGGCACAATCAAATTGTATATTGACTTCTTTAGTTTGGCAAATCATGGGTTAACAAGTTGACTAATTTGATTGGTTGGAGATCATCACATATATAAAAAATCATTAATTGATAGGTTCAGACTGATAGGACTCAAATCCATAACCTTCCACCTTTAAATAAATGAGTAGACCAAAGCACAATGCATGCATTTAAGGAATAAAGAGAAATATTGTAGTTAAAAACAATGTCAAATTCATACCTTTAAGCAAAAGAGAAAAGGCTAGTGTCGAGTTCTAAACATAGAAAAAATCTGCCACAAACACCCTCACCAACTAATATACCAAGATTTCCTCTAAGAATAAAAAGGATCCTCCTACCATATATCACATATGCTTTTCTTCACATGGTAGAAATTTTTTTTCTCAAAAAGGCTGCTCATGGGGATTGAATCGTCAACTCATACACAATAAGAAATCCATCCAACTACTATGTCATGGAGGCTTAATTGATTGTGAGGAGAGGAATATACTCTCCCGATGTATCTTTAAGAAGAGATAATACATAAAAAATGATATTGATAGGATTCAAACCGATGATCTCAACCTAACAAGAAAGAGATCTAACCACTACACCATTGTAATAGGTCGGAGGGAAGTTGCATGATTCACCTTTTAGCATGAATGCCTAATTTATCAAATAAGTTAATCTCAAAGTTTTAAACCTATGCCATTGCTTTAAAAAACCAATAATCCAGTTGTTGTTCCACTATTTCTGGTGCATATGGGGGTTGGCAAAGATTTCCTTAAGACAAGATAAACTAAGCCTAGAAAAAAATAATTGATGCAAGCAAAATTTAAAACCACAATCTTCCAACCAACACCAAGCACCTCTATTATTGTGGCATCCTTGCGATAACCAAATTTAGGAAAGCACACAAGTAAAATCAGCGTGCAATGTGTGCAAACATGTCTATAGGAGTGCACTAGATCCCCAAAGAGGAGTCATTTTCTGTTGATAAGTGGTATAGCTTCGTCCTTACTTTGATACCATGTTCGAATTCACAATACTTTCTAGAAATATTTTGAAACTTGCATCCACCATATTCATGTGTAAAAAATAAATAAGAGCAAACTAAAGATACTAAAACCCAATCTGACATTGGCTTGACTTTGAGGTTAACTTAATAATAAAATAATAATAAATGGCACCCTTTAAGGTTACCCATAAAGGTGAATTAACCAATATCACTAAGGGTGAAATGTGAAAGGTTTTCTTAAGCTTACATGAACATACCCAGGCTTACATAAATGAGAAATACTAGTAGGCTTGCATATGTACATGCTCATAGGATACATTAATCGTGCTCATAAAAACTTCTTCACATATTTGGCCTTGGCCTAACAAGATCATATTACACATATTTCAACACAACAAATTCAGATTAAATAATTTAAATAATTTATATTGGAATTGTGTTACAAAGCAAGTGATAACAATGTATCAGACCATTTTTTCCTAGTTTGTCAATGAAATTCAAATTTTCACCTGTAGTTCTTTTTAATTTTTCTTCATATTAGATTTGTGTTCTAGAATGAGTTATAACATAGTACTAAGTAAGTCTTGGGATTTTTCTTTGATAAATTACTATTTTATGGCATTATTTAATACTGAAGATGTGTCTGATAGCAAATGGTAGTAAAGTATTGGGTTAGTCTTTACTAGGATTTTTACAAAAAAATATTTTTCATCCATGATGTTTATAAGTTGCTTCACATTAGATCTATGATCCAAAGAAAGAAAATAAATTTTTTGGATGATATATAATTTTTTAAATGTATTTATTTGGGTCTTTGACAAATTTTGAAGCCAAGATATAAAATCTATATCATAAAATTTTATCAATTATGTTGAATCCTTATGGATGTCCTTAGTGCATTAATAGGATTTTGCAATTAAAATTAAGAACCATAGAAGACTCTCAAAATAGGATTGTAAACATAAACTATTTTTCATAAGTTTTTGCTTGAACAATGTCAATCAAGGGGGGGATGACATATATTTAGAATCCAATAAATGATTATATGAAATAAATCAATCAATTTTTTGGATTATGTTTTTGGAATCTATGCAACAAAATACGGGGCACCCAATTCAACACTTTCTTCTATTCTTCAATTGCAAGATCTATTTTTTGTCAAAGACCAATCAACTAATGTGGTGCTCAATGAAGAAACTCATTTTTTTGTATAAGAAATAAATTTTCCCAAATAGCATAAACCAAGCGTCTTATTTTCATTAGTTTGAAGCAACAAATGATAAGGCACAACTAGTGTTTGGGTACCTATTTTGGGAAGCAATAGTGTGCCATATGATATAATCAAATTTTTAGAGAGAACAATAAAGCTTGATGGTTTTTTTGAAATGACACTTATAATATATTTTTAGGAATTTCTTTAAAAGGCCATAATTTTTTCATGGATAAGCATTTTAAGATTTTCTCGATTGCATAGTTTTCAAGATATTTATGATGGTGGTTCTTATTTTATGTTACTACTTGCCACCATAGACCGTGGTAAATATGTTGCAAATAGCTACATATCACAACCTAAATTATTTTTGTCCTTTTCCCTAGCTAAATCAGGTTGGGATAAAAATTTTCAAGGGGGAATTATCTTTAGTTATCTTCTCTAAGTGCATCCCAATTTGTCAACCAAATTATCACATTGTTACCCTCTCTATAAGTGTGCAAAAAATTCAAAAATATCTAGATATTTTAACATTTGTAGCATGTTTTTCAATGATACTTGATGCTTGCTAGCTTATCCTAGCTCTCCCTTTCAAGCAATTAATAATATTTAGAGAGTCTCCCTCTACCACCAACTTCTTCACTCCTATGTCTATGGCTAGCTTTACTCCAACAAGGGCTACTCTAGCCTCAGCCTGGTGGCTAGTCATAGTGCCTAGATATTCAATAATTGACCCCACCATAACACCATTTTTGTTCTTGATAACTCCCCTTCCACTAGATTTACTCAGTTTTCCTCTAGAACTCCTATTAAAATATAGTTTTATTCATTCCTCTTTATGGGGTTGCCAACTAACTTGGCCTCTCAAATTTATTAGGAAAATATCCTCTTTTTCTAAAGGTTTAAGATTCCACTTCAAGACTATATTCGCCTTCTCACCAAATTTAGGTTTCTCCTTCAGCTTCATAATTGACAAATTATCTAGAATGACTCCTTTAATGGTTTGAGTAATTTTTGTTGTAGGTATTTTATCCCCTTTGAACAACCTTTTATTTCTCTCTAACCAAATACTTCAAATATAGTGAAACATAACAAGATCATGTATTTGTTAGAAATAGATTATATTACATCATTTAGGTCATGTAAATGTACATTCCTAGGTACATACTTAGGAAATTAGATTACTTTAGAGGGAAGTTATCTAGTTACTTCATGCAATGTAATAAATGCACAAGTGTCAATGTGCAAGTTATCCCTTGCACAACTAGGTAGAGTGTTGACCAAGGAACCTATCTTCTTATATAAAGGGCCTCATTGTAACAAGTAGGAAATACAAGCTTAAAGCATATTTGTAGGTAGTAGCATAGTACAATGTACTTCACCATATATTGGTGATGGGTGAAATGTAGTCCAGTAGCTTTATTCATGGAATGTTCATTTCCTCCGTAGCTACATTGTATTCATTTCTATCATTTCTATTTATAGCATATTTTCGTCATCTCACAGGTTTACTTTCTTTCATATTATTTTGCATCTTATGATTGCCATATCCCATTGCATGTTGTATCAAAATCTAATAGTGGTATTAGAGCCATGATAGATATAGACACAATAGATCAATAGAGAAACCACCATTATCATTGAGCCTAAATTTTTTGTCAACCTGACACACTACTGGACCAGCCACTGTCAAAAACTCTCAGAAGAGTATAGATGGTAAAATTAAGGAGAGCCAAAAGTGAGGACTGAAAGAAATCTTAGTTGCAAAAATACTGAGATTACATTTGGCCAGAGTCTTTCCACAAAGTTGGAGGAAAAACTCGTGAAGACTAGGACTCAACATTCAATCCACTAGATTGAAAAATCATCTAGTGAAGATCATTCAGGATATCTGGAATTTGTTAACTATTGCCCAAAGTTTCTTTTGTTGTAGAAAATTAATTATCAGATGATTGGGACTCCTCCTACAATGGAAATCTAGGAGACTTCAACTTCGTTACTCGAAGGTCAGTGTGCCTTCATAGTGCAGAGATTAGTTCCTTATGCAAGAAAAGAATACTACGAAAGAAGACTTCTAGAGAAGATTTGTGGTGAAGTTAGGAGATTGAAGATCTCCATTACTAGATTGAAGAACTTCATAGAAGAAGAAAAGGTCATAGTAGCCTTGATATTGAAGAAAATTCCATAGAAGCCTTGATATAGAAGAAAATTCTACAGTAGACTTGATATTGAAGAAAAGGCCATAGAAGCCTTGATCTATAATAAAAGGCTATAGAAGCCTTGTTCCTGAAGAAAATGCCATAGAAGCCTTGACATTGAAAAGACCATAGAAACCTTGATATTGAAAAGGCCACAGAAGCCTTTATACTAAAAAGGTCACAAAAGCCTTGATACTGAAAAGGCCATAGAAGCCTTGATACTTAAAAGGCCACAGAATCCTTGATACTTAAAATGCCATAGAAGCCTTGATACTAAAAATGCCATAGAATCCTTGATACTAAAAATGTCATAGAAGCCTTGATCCTAAAGAAGACTCTAGAAGAGAGCATCTGATTCAAAAGCAAATTAAGAATTAGTACGAATACTTTGTTGTAGGGAAAGAAGATTCAATGAGTTGGGAAACTTCCTACAAGAAAGTTAGGAAGAGTATCTTCTTCAAAATCAATCTAGCACCTAAAGAAAAATTGAAGGTAAATATATCAGGAGAAGATCTTATTGAATAACTTCCAATCTTGGAAGAAGAAGAAGAAGAAGGACTAGGAGAGTCCTGCTCGAATCCAAAAGTAGTGGAATCAAATATTTAGATGAAGATCTCACCACCAACACTTCTAGGACTAGAATATTGAAGAAAAGGTCTCAAGGAAGACCGAAATAAGTTGCAATATTGAAAGACCTTGGAGAGGTCTCAATGAGCATCTAGTAAAAGGCTTAGAGAGCCTTAATGAAGACATCATAAAAGGAGAATTAATTGGAGAAATGCACTACCAAGGAGAAGCCCCTGATAGTGAAGGACTTGGGAAAATTGTTGCCATCCGACAACAAGCCCAAGAGAAGAATAATTTGGCAAAGAGTACCTCAAGACATTCAAAATATTGAGAAGAAGATCCTTCTTGAAGCTAGAATTCGACAAGAAGACTTGAAGACAGAAGAATCTTGCCAAATATAGGAGATTTGAATATTACCTCTCACAGTAAGAAGGTATTATTGCTGAAGATATACAGTAAAAAAGAGGATACTACAAGAGGAGAACAGACCACCAAATACTAGGCTCGTGAAAGAAATTTTGAGACCATCATTTGGTGAAGGAGTTGTTTAGGATAGCCTACAAAGAGTTACAAGACCTTACTCAAGTTAGCAACTTGGTGATAGTAGACACCAAGATCTACATCCTATACAAAAGCTACATCCTCTACAAAAGTTATGAAAAAAGGTAAGCAACTATTGGTGCAAGTAGATTCATTAATTGGATTACTTATTTGATTTGTTAAAAGCACCTTAATTTGGATTAGAGTTGCAAAAGATGATAATTGAATTGCAGTCTTCAAAAGTGCAAAAAGAGAAAAGTTCCTTTAAGTTTCGTTTGCACATTAGTTAGGAGTTGATTAGATTTCAAAATTACATCTATCAACTACCTATCATCTACTTTGGAAAAAGAAAAGAAGACTAAGTCCTACAACATTGCTTGTAGTGAATTTGTAGAATAATTCTTGAAGGTTCATTTTAGATTATTCTTGATTAGTTGCAGTAAATTAATTAAGTGCACTTATAAGTTATTTTGAGAGTTGATTGGAGTGATAAGGTGTGTTTTTTAGTGCATTAAAAGTGGGTTCATTTGCACTACTATATTACTCTAAAAAGGTTTAGTGTTTGTGTTCCTGATAAAGGCACAAAATCAGAATTTCTCAAAGTGTCTAAAGACACTATTAGGGCATAAAAATATGCAACACATGGTGGCCAAGTGAATCCACCAAAATAGGTCAGAATCCTCCAAAACTTGGAGAAGAAAACAACTAACCAAAATAAAAAATAGGAGCTTCAAATATTGATACTTGGTGATTCTCAAATCCAAAGCATTGCAGGGTTAGTTGCAAGGAGAAAAGTGCAAAAAATTGCATTAAAAAGGAGCTTATATCTACTTCTATCTAATATTGGATTTGTCATCAAAGCATCCAAGCAAAAAGGGGGAGGTATCTAATCAAAGAGACAACCTCAAAACCCCTACATTGTCTCCAAAATTCTGCCATAAAAATAAAAAAATTAGACCTGCAAAAAGGAGTGCAAGAAAGGGTGCAATAAAGGCATATTATTTACAAATATTGTTACATTGTATTACACTTCTCTAATTCATTATACACAAGAAAGAGGGCAGATTTGAAGGTGCCTCAAAGGTACAATATCCACAGGGTAAACCAGCCAAAGGCGATCGAACGCTAGCATTCTTCCAAGCATAAAGAAGCCTCCAAAAAGGCTCACATCATGCACGGGTTGGACAACCATTACAGGTAACCTACGAAGCACAAGAAAGGTGTCACATTGCTCACTAAAGGAGATAAATCTAGCAGCATATGAGCAAGGGAAATCAAAGCAAGCAAAGTGGAATCATACGTCCAATCAAGGAGAACTCAATACCATAGATGGAGCATCAAGAGGTCTCCACCAAAGCATTGTCATTTGAACTCCATTCAAGAGCCACCGAAGCTCTACCAAAGCTCCTCCAAATCTCCACCAAAGCTCCACCAAAGCTCCACCATAAGCATTGCTTGGCTGGAAACATCTCAGAACCAATGAAGTACAATAAAAAATGAGGTGGAAAAATACATTGAAGGGCTTGCAAGAAGGTATTGATAAGATAAGGGCATGCAAGAGGAAGAAGGTGCCACTTGTCATTATCTAAGAGAACCCTAAAAATGCCCACAAAGGAGATGTTACAACATCATTTTGGCACCCATATTTCCTGTGAAAGAGAAGTTACATTCAACTAGAATCATTACAGCAAGAGGTATCAAATACGTTGAAGTAGAGAAGCCACTTGGACATCACATGAAGAGGGAATAAAAAACATCCCAAACAAAGGTGACACTTGTAATAGGCATTAGAACAGAGTTGGCAACTCCACTGAATGTTCAAAGCATCCTTGGAGAATTAAAAAAAACCACCATGATACTTGTCACTTGTTGAAAGACTGACCGCCTATTAAAGGTTCCTTCGATCAAGGAGAACACAGCTGTAGACACCTAAAATGCGTCATGTCAATGGCGACTACTCATATGGACATGTTACAAGACCATATGGAATATCTTGGACAGACTCCAAGATAGATTAGTAGTTCTAACCACTCAATTTGGGCTCCTTGGCCTAATCAGTCTGAATTGTAGCTGAGACCTATGATCTACAATCTAAACCATGGTTGACACTTGCGGTTTACAGTCTGGACCTCAGCTATAACCTACGGTCTTAACTAAAGTTCAATTGGCCTTCATCTAAGCCAAATCGGTTTGAATGACCATTTTTTCTAGAAGAAGGTGGTTAAGGGACAGAAGCTTCCAATCCAACTGTCATAACCACCCCTTCTTGATCTTGGCTTCTCCATGAAGCCACCCCTAGCCCTGGGACATCCTATAAGTACCCCTGAGAAATAGGGCAAAAGTATTAATGAAGCATTGGATTTTAGAGCAGCGAAGCCCTGTCGAATTGTGGACTCACTTGAGTGCATAGAGAGAGCTTTGTTGTCATCACCATTGTCAATTTGGCAAGCATAATGATGAATTAGGCCATGGATTCCCTAAGGACATAGGAGAGCCACGAAATGCCAATTCGGGTAAACGGAGGCCCTATTCAACAATTCAACCGCCAAACTTGTCGGAGGACACTGAGGTGACCCTTGATCATCAATTTGATAAGGAGGATCAAGCCCACTACCCTTGAAAATGGAGGGAAAACCTACTTGGTTGCTCACCGCGGCTTTCAGCCACGGTTTACAGTGCAGACCGCTCATCAGAGCTACGGTTTGCCATAAGTATACGATCCCCTTATTGTTCTTATTTTAGATTACTTAATTAGATTAGATTAATCATTTGCAAGGTTAAAATAGGGTTTTAGAGATTTCTGACCCATAGATTTAATGTTTAGAGCAATTCTAGTACATTAGTGTAGTATAGGCAATAATGGTTTCTTTTCATGTTTTCATGCTTAATTCCATTTAATTAGACCATTCAATACTTAGATGCAATAGTCTTTTATGCATTTCCATGAATCTTTATTAATTTGGCATAGTTTAGATGTGTTTTTCATGCTTTCTTGATTATATGCTTTTCATGGCTCTTTCATGTTTTAAACCTTCAAAGGGCCTTATCACGAGAGGTTGCCTATTTGTATAATGTTCTTGTGTTGTTTCTTGATTGTAGGAAATAGGTTCAAAGGAGCTTCAATCACCAATTTCCTTCCTCAACGCGAAGAAGAGAGTTAACTCCACCCTAGAGCAGTTTGCAAATATTTGAAAAAGCATTAATAGTGTGCCTACCCCGTTGGGGGCTTTGGCAATTGTATTGATTGTATCAACATTTTGGGTGACCCTAAGAGGGGCAATATTGTAATCGATATTCATTGGCTATATCAAACATGTATTTTGTTTGATTCATGCAATCTTGTTATCTTGCTGTGCTTTCATGTTGATTTCCATTAATGTAATAGCTAGGTGTATGATTTTTGGGATATGTCAGAAGGCGATCATGATGGAACTCTGCAAAATAAGCAATCTAACTGTTATTTCTTGAATTTTTGGAATTACAGGTACAAAATACAGCTATCAGCTATGGGCCAACAATTAAATCACAGGTTCAACATGTGGTTTATAGTGCAGACCGCAAACCAGACCTATGGTTTACATCTGATAGAGTAGACAACAGAAAATAGAGTACAGATCGAATGAGGACCTGAGGTAGGCCCCATTTTCACCCTTTGTGTTTTCTATTTTTTTATGTGTTTTCTAGAGAACATAAATTTAAATGTAAATTTACTAAGGCTAAAATGAACTGAAAATGGATTAGGTCCTTAGGTTTCTCTTTCTAAGTTTTGGCTAGGCGCTGTTAGGAACAACGAACATCTAATTGTAGTCCGCCCTAGAATCTAGCGTGCTATATTAGAATTGTGTGTGGTTTTACATGTTTGAGGCCCAAGTAGTGGCCATTTGCATAATAGTTTGCATTGTCAAAAATCATGTAGAGTATAGCATGCATCTCTGAATATAAAACATTTCTTTTACATTACATGTAGGAAACAATCATTGTGTTGTATTATGCATTTTTATTTTATGCAAATTAAAATGAACCACACACACCATGTTTCACTTAAACGCTAGTGAGTTGGGCTTGACATCCAACCACTAGTAGGTTTCAACGACGGTGGGGGTGATTTCCATCCGTTGGCCCAAATCCTACGTACCCTTGGATACTAGACCAATACCGGATTCGAGAACCTTTCGTACCCTAGAAAATTTGCATGTATTATCTTTGAAGGGTATAACGCTGACTAGGGGAAAATGGGTGAGGATCTAGGAGGACCTATGCTCCTTGTCCGGATGTGGACTTTCATCACCACACACGGGAGATTTATGCGGCCTGGAAGTCACATCTAAGTTGTCGAGCTACGAGCATACAGGTGAAAGCCAATTTAAACTGATAATATCATTCAAAATTTTTCAAAACACAATAAGGAGTTCTATACTGATACAACAAATCATTGAAACACATCAAACAGTCTAGGGCTCACTTCTAAAAATTAATACGAGATAAACACCATTGTATACCTTGTTTGCTTAATAAAGAATAAATCTAGACACTATGTGCACCATGGTGGAGACACGGGGCGGTCAGCAAAGTTATAAGCTTGAAGCCCATGACCAAGCCCCAACAGATTCATATCAGTATATGTCAAATCCTTGTCCACATGCGCTTCCTAAATGTCGTTCGACGAGCATTAGAGGAGACAATTTTACAAGAGAGGAACCTATTGAGCGTACTCCCATTAGAGGAGCTTTTGTGCATTCCTCTAGACATAGAATAAAGCATAGAGCCTCTCAGCATGAGGATTTTACACTCAAAAGCCATTACTAGGATCGCATTGCACGTGCATCCACAAGATCGGTTGAAGAGTATGTTATACAAGGATCTAAGTTGGTACCCCTACATCATATGTCTACAGGAGGATCCATGGATCCACCTTCGAAGTACAGACATGATCGAGACCTGCCCATTCAAGGGCATGTAGACAAGGCCGTCATTGAGCATAGGCCTATGCAAACTCCCACACATGGTGAACATCGAAATATCACTATGTATATGGCTAAGGTGGGAGCCAATGGCACACCACCACACGAGCGATGGAGATCCAGATAGTTGGACGGGTTAGGTAGTGTCCTTGAGGAACTAGATTATAAGCCTTCGGCTCCACCCACCCGTGCTCCGAGTGAGCATAGTGGGGGTTCTATTAGGACTTCTAGAGAGCATAGAGAGGCTTCTAAGTGCCCTCATGTGACACATCCACCATCCACACATGGTTTCATAGAGCACAAATCTTAGCAGGATGCCAATATTGCCTTTACAGATAAGAGCAAAAGCGTTGCAAATCAGTTAGATGGGTATAGAACCCATAATGTTGCTTGCACAGAGCATGCATACCAGAGGCCTGTCACAGTCAATGACCTTGATAGATTGCATAGATTGGCACTTGAGCAACAACGATAGCTCCTCCAAGATCAATTGGAGGATGCTCACCTAGAAAGGCGATGCATTGAAGATGAGAATCTTTAGACGTAGAGGCTCATCATACAAAGGCTATATGAGCAGTGCATGCATGAGGAATGCATCCTTACCCAAAAGGAGCGCGTAGAGCAAGAGGATAGGCTAGCCAAGGCTAGTCTATATACTCATGTCAATAATAGAGAGCGCATGCAGAGAAAGGATTTTTCACAAGATGATGTGCAGCAGGAGCGAGGGGACGCTCATACTCATATTAGTTCCCAACAAAGAGAACGGCCACCAACGTTCGAACATGAGAGGCAACAACAATATGAGGAAGAAGAGGGAGAGAGAAACAATCAAGAGTATCCTGAAGAATACCAAGTTGAGGAGGAGGAAGAGCAATGACCTCCACCTCGACAGAGGAAGAATGTACCTACAAGACCACCCTCACGTCAGCTTAGGGAGGAGGACTTCTTATCCTCAGAGGCTTATAAAGCCCTAGCTAAGAAGGTAAAAGTGATTGAGATGCAAGGTGTGACACTTCAAAAGTCGATATTAAGAAAGATTCATAATGAGCCTTTGGACCCCTCGATACCTACTCCAGCGTACCTTAAGCATTTTATTATGCCTAGGTTAGATGAATTTAAAGGTGACAAAGATGCATAAGAGCATGTCATGGGATTTTTGTATGCTTGTTTCCAAATTGCTAGCAATAACGCCTTGCTTTTGCACACATTTGTCACAACCCTTTCAAGCCTAGCCCGAGAGTGGTTCAATCAACAAAAGAGGTACAACATTACCAGTTTTGAGCAACTGGCTGACACTTTTCTTGAACGCTTTTCTTTTGGTGTCAAGAAACAGGCTAACCTTTTCGATTTGGCTGCACTAGCTCAGCGTGATGACGAGCCAATTGAACAATATGGAAAGAGGTGGAGAAGATTGATGGCAAAGCTGCCATTCCCTATTCCTGCTATGCAACTAACCCAGATTTTCACCAAGAGTTGTGCCAAGCACATCTTGCTACTGTTGCAACTGCAACAGTATCCAACATTCGAGGAGTCTTTAGCACAAGCCAAGGTAATTGAGGACATCAAGTTGCAAGAAGGCAATTTGAAGCTTAATAACAGGAAAGAGGGGCCTAAAAAGAGCTCCATAAAGCAAAAGGGCAAGCAAGCCCACGTCAACCAGGTAGTGCTAAACCTCCAGAGAGAGGATAAAGGGAAGCAAAAATAGAATTATCAGGCCCAACCTCCTACGCAGTACAAAAAGTGCAATAATAACTACAAGGACAAAAACAAAGAACAATGCCCGCCTCGCCAATTCACGTCGCTAACGAAATCATTGATGTTAATATTCCACTAGTTATGTGAGGCTAAGGCGATCAGACTACCTAAAGTTAAGCTAGTCGATTAGAATCAACCCAAGTCGAAGGGGTATTAGGACGACTTATTTTGCATCTTCCATCGCGCAAAGGGCCACGACATCGAGGTATGTTGGTCCTTCAAGCATATTGTGCAAAACATGATTGAAAAGGGCGAGCTTGTAATACCAAGTAATCCGTAGGCACCTGACAACCAGAACATGGGGATTTATAAAAATCCATTACCAAACCATGAGGCACCACGCAACAACATTGACCAAGTCATCCAAGTGCGCATCGAACCGCCTACCCAAGGGTTCATAGGCATAGTGAATTTTGTTACAAGACATGGGAGATATGAGCAACCGAATCAACCACGTGCTCCCATAAGAATACAAGCCACATCGAATCAGCAGTCAGCACATAATATTCTAGGCCCACCAACGAGACCGGTGGTGACCATACAGAGCATGCTAGTCCAAAACCTACAGATAGCTCCTACGAAGTTGTCTATATATAAAATAATACAGAAATCCCCTAGGCACAGGGAGACTCTTATGGATATTCTAAGGTCCATCGAAGTACAGTCTTAGGATGCACAAGCATTTATCAATTTTGTGGGACATGTACAGTAGTGCCAGGAGCCCATGATTCAATTTTATGATCATGAAATTAATATGGTTCCTACAGATACGACTGACTCGTCATTGCATATCATCGTGTGCGTCAATCATGTACCATTCAAGAGGGTCTTGATCGACACTGGTTCCTCGATCAATATAATAACGACCAAGGCATTGGAT
The DNA here is from genome assembly GCA_028583015.1 of Wollemia nobilis. Classification (NCBI taxonomy): domain Eukaryota; kingdom Viridiplantae; phylum Streptophyta; class Pinopsida; order Araucariales; family Araucariaceae; genus Wollemia; species Wollemia nobilis. Next base: position 3,569,361 of record JAQPPZ010001195.1, read on the forward strand.
CATCTAAAGCTACCAAAATCACACATTGTTCCCACCACCTTCACACTAAGAGTGTTTAATGATGCCCTATGCTCAACTGTGGCACAATTGTCCTACCTGTGCAGGTAGGCCTAAATACCATCTCTATGATGTGTCATGTGATTGAGGGGGTCATGAAATACAACATTCTACTCGGGAGGCCTTAGATTCATGAAATGCATTGTGTTCCCTCTATATTACACCAATGTGTAAAATATTTGCATGAGGGACGAGTTCACATAGTGTCGTCAGAATAAGAACCTTTCAAGTTCATGAACCTAGCGGATTTGTCTAGGGGTTTCATACTCCCATCAACGCATGAGGACATCCGACCTGCATCATTGATTAAAAATCTAGGAGGTAAACCAATAGTATGTGCTCAACCATTGATATTGGTGTCACATAGATCTGAGTGCACTACTGCTACTTCACTGAAATCGACTGCATCAATGATGCTCCAAGATGATAGGAAGTTAAAGATGAAGATGAACGAAAAAGAGAAGAAACAAATACCTGAACTAGTCGCTAAGGAGGCTCCCATCCCCATGGAAGTGGAGGAAGCCCAAGATATAGCAGAGGAGGTACCTCAACTTGCCTCGCCTGCATCGTTAGTAGGATCATCCACACCACGGATAACTGTACATCTCACCAACACTGGATTAGGCGAGTACATTGTGTAAAATGTAACCTTCAGACCAATTCTAGAGATTGCGCAAGAGATGGGCCAACCGTCCACTCATCATTATTTGGTTGGATCAGTGGTTCTGTTGGGAGAGCCACATAATCAGACTAAATTCATATACGTTGGGCTGGATCAGCTTCCAACGCAAGAGCCCATGGATGAAGATAGTGACGAACCTTTCACAGTAAATGTTTGTTATTTATCCAACCTAGAGTACTCCATGTGTATTTTCAAGTTGTATCACTGGCATGGGTATGGACTTGGTCTATTTGAACAAGAGCATAGAACTCTGTTCAAGCCATGTTATTAGCTAGCAATTGATAGGTTTGGGCTAGGGTTACAGATATAGGGACAAGACAATTTGCTCGCAGCATCCTTAGATCGTTTGTACCTTAGTCTGGGGGACAAGGTGGACTTCAACCCATATCATCCTAATCTTTCCAACTTCTGGAGGACTAACCCGATGGTATCTATCATCACTTTTGAGCCACTTGAAGAGCATCATGAAAGGCTCCCCGAGCAGTCTGATACAAAGTAGAACCCTAAAGGCAACATGGGTCATCAAATCCGTAATGCAACCAATAACACAGGTGTGCAGGGACATAACCCCATATTTTTAGGCAATCTCGAGCCAGGAGATCTTTACAGCGATTATGGAGAGGAGTCCACCTTCGAGATAAGTGGACCAAGTTATGATGCCAACAATGAATCCTCAAACGATGATCAATCTGAGGAGGAAGCTGAGGGGGGCTACTTAAAGTCTTTGTATGCGCATCACCTACTACCTACAGAGTCAGTACATGTTACCGAGGAGATGCTTCCCAATATTGATTTTTTGGGGGAAGAAGCAGAGCTAGTTTTCTCAGTAGCATCATACATACGGACTAATTATCTGGTTTTTTCAGACATGGGTGACAACGACCAGGAAGTGAGATTCATGGGACCGCACCTACCAGAATGTCCCCCACTGGTAAATGAAGGAATGTATTATGACAGTGACAAAGAGGATGAAATGAAGAGAGCCTACTTGGGGCCTCCTTACCTATGTCACCGCCATGCATCGTATACAACTAAGGACCTACGAAGAGAAATCAATCTCGATCCTTGTCTTAGGGGAATACCATCAAACTTTAATGTGATTTATCACATATTGTATCCTCGACCGCATACCTACATTGAGCTTCGTGAACTAAACGATCCCATATTGCAACCAATGCACAGAGAGGATCCAGTAGTTCACAGTCCTCATAGAGAGGACCCGTTTATGCCAGTGCCATTAGAGCCAGATCTCGAGTATGAAAGTTGTATCGATGATATAGAAGTTGGTCCATGTGGTCTTGGATATCAATTCCATTCCATAAATATGGTCTCCATTGATTTGACCACCCCACTCCGCAATCTAGCATATCCATCCAAACCGTTGTATCTCAACAAAGATGCTATCAACTGGGATCATGCTGATTCACCTGTTGAGCCTGAAGATTTCTTCCCTAACGAAGAAATGTTATAGCCATTTCATTTTATGCCAGGCTGTGCATATGATGTCTATCATGCCAAAAATACTTCCAACGTGAAACCTATCAACCCGACTGATGACATCCATTTGATCCCTACGCCTCATCAGCTTGAGGAGGGATCGCATATGTCAATAGAGGAAACCTTCGAGGTGGATATCAGTAATAATCCCACCAATTCAAAGAAGGTTAAATTTGGAGAGTCTCACTCCAGATGAGCGGGCCACCCTCATCCCTTTGCTGAAAGAGAGACCAAATATGTCTACTTGGACGTATAAGGATATGCCAGGTCTAGACACGAAATTGGTTATGCATAACCTTTCGCTAGATCTGACAAAGAAGTCGATCAAGCAAAATCTTAGAAAAATACATCCAACAATAGTCTTGATGGTGAAATATGAGCTACAAAAGCTGTTGGATGTAGAATTTGTAATCTCCATCGACTATCCAAAGTGGATATCCAATATGGTGCCCGTAGGAAAACCCGATGGAAGAATCCATATTTGCATGGATTTTAGAGATCTAAATAAGGAAACACCCAAATATTCATTTTTGTTGCCCAATATTGATGCTCTTGTAGATGCAATTACAGGTCATGAAATGCTCTCCTTAATGGACGGTTTTTTGGTTACAATCAAATTCGGAATAAACCCGAAGACTAGCATAAAATCACGTTTAGAACACCAAGAGGAATGTTTTTCTATAAAGTTATGTCATTTGGCCTCAAAAATGTTGGTGCCACATATCAGTGGGCCATGACATACATTTTCATGACTATATGCATAAAATTCTAGAAGATTATATCGATGACTTGTTGGCCAAGTCATTGCTACGAGAAGAGCATTCAGAGGTCTTAAGGAAGGTCTTCGATCGTCTGATAGAGTATAATGTTAGGTCGAATCCTAAGAAGTGCATATTTGGTGTAACTTCTGGTAAACTATTAGGATTCATCATTTCTAAATGAGGCATCGAAGTTGACCCAGAGAAGGTCAATGCTATCTTAGAAATACGTCCTCCCACCAATATTAAAGAGTTAAGGAGCCTTCAAGGCAAAGTTGCATCGATAAAGTTATTCATCGCTCAGTTATCGGATAAATATCGACCCATGAATCAACTGCTACATAAAGGGGTCCCATTCAACTAGGGCGAGGACTGTCAAGCAGCCTTCACTGAAATAAAGCAATACCTGGCGATGCCACCAGTGCTAGCTCCACCAAGGCCAGAGGTATCTTTTCTACTATTTATATCAGCAACTGACTTTGCACTGGAAACCATGTTAGCCCAAAAGAACGTGCAAGACAAAGAACATGCCATATATTATATTAGTTAAAACTTAGTGAGCTATGAGCTCGGGTATGCATATGTGGAAAAAATATGTTTAGTAGTAGTGTTCGCTACCAATAAATTGTGACACTATATGTTAAGTCATACGACATATGTTATATCCAAACAAAATCCTTTGTAGTACATGATGAGTAAGATGTATCATAATACACGTACTACGAAGTGGATCATTCTACTGATATAATTCAATCTGGAATTCATAAGCCAGAAGTCCATTAAGGGACAAGTCATAGCTGATCAATTAGTTGAGGCACCACTATCAAAAAATAGGCCTCTGACCATAGAGCTTTCGAACGATGCAGTCTTCGTTGTATCTAAAGCTACCAAACCCGAAGAACTAGATAACAATGTTGATATGACTCTGTTCTTCAACGGTTCAAAGTACGAGCAAGGGGGTGGTCCAAGAATAGTGTTTTTCATGCCTTAAGGAGCTCCTATGCCCTTGTTGTTTAAACTAGACTTTTAAACTAGACTTTTCGTGCACCAACAACAATGTTCAGTACGAAGCCCTACTGCTAGGCCTCCACACAGCCGTCACCATGAATATTAAAATATTAAACATCTTTGGCAACTCCTTGCTCATACTAAATCAAGTTAAGGGGTTCTTCCAGTGTCAATATCCCGTATTGAAAGCTTACAAGGATATTGTTGCTATATAGCTGGATAAATTGGAATGGTACAACATCGAGGCAATACCTCGATCATCAAATAGGTTCATAGACACCATGGCCTCTTTGGGATCCTTAATCCCTTAGAATTCGTCTACTGATTTCACTACCATTCATGTTAAAACACTTTCACACCCGACTGCAGAACGCGAAGCCTTTGATAATAGAATGTCAATCAACATGATCAGCGTAGAACAAAAATTTGAATGGTTCTGTAGAGTTGAAGACTTTCTGAAGAAGGTACCTTGGGGGTCATTAACCTCTCAGAGTCCAATGGGGAGTGGTAACACCATTCACCATAAGGTTGTTTCCCAGTTTGTATTTGCAAAAGTAAATACGCAGGGGGAGCAAGTCATCTTAGTAGTCGAAGCTAAGGATTATCAAAACTAGATGTCGCCAATCCATGACTTCCTAAAGCTTGGTGTAATCCCAGAGGGATTATCGCGTGCTGCGAAACACACATTTAAACAAAAAATGGCTAAATATGTCTTAATAGGAGACATCTTGTACTTAATTGGCTACGATGGAGTTTTCCTTCGTTGCTTAGAGCCCCAAGAGGCATCATGGATTATTTCACAAGCTCATGACAGTACAAGTGGTGGCCATTTCAGTGGCATGGCCATCATTAAGCGCATCCTTCAAATGGGCTACTATTGGCAAACTATGGAGAATGAGTGCAATGTGTATGTCAAGAAATACGTAAAATGTCAGCATCATGCTAATCCTACGCACTTGCCATCATATGCCTTACAGCCCATCCAAGCGGCTTGGCCATTTTATCAGTGGGGACTATATCTTATAGGCAAGATCTCTTCTCCATCATCAGGTTGGCATACATTTATAATCATGGCTACTAAGTATTTCACAAAGTGGGTGGAAGCAATACCCTTAACAATGATAACTAGATCTCGTATAACAAAGTTTATACTGGAGCATATCATAAGTCATTTTGGAATTCCATCCAAAATAATATTGGATAATGGAACGTCATTCAAGAACAAAACTGTGAGAGCTTTGACATCTAAATATAGAATCAAACATAGTTTTGTGACTCCATCTTGAAGCTTCAAATAAGACAGTGGTGGCCATCTTGAAAAAGATGGTCTAAGAAAACCACAAATACTATCATATCCAATTGCCCCTTGCATTATGGGCTTACAGGACTAGTATTCGAATGCCCACTGGGGCAATGTCGTTCTCACTCGTATATGGCGCTAAGGCCATTATGCCCTTGGAATTTGAAATTCCAATGTTGCGCATCGCATTAAAAGAGTTCATTGATGATGACACCGCATGACAAGCTCGACTGGATCAACTGACGCTGCTTGATGAACGTCGCGTGAATGCCTTGGAGCATCTTCACATTTATCAAGAGCGACTAAAATGAGCTTACAATATCAAAGTCCACCAGAGAGACTTTGAAGTTGGGGATCTTGTCTTGAAAGAGAACCAATAGAACTGTAATTTACCTCTAGATATGCGAGACAAATTTACGGCTAATTGGCTAGGACCCTATATCATATCTAAAAATATTGGTCCGGGTACCTATCACCTAACATCACTAGGAGGTGTTGAAGAGCCTGAACCTCTCAACATCATCCATCTTAAGGTATTTTATGCTTGAGAGCATAGTAAAAGGCTCCAAGGGTTCCTAAAACCTCTTGGTTGTGTCAGTCAAAGGCCCCGAGGGTTGGTTCAAAACTGCTCAATCATCCTAAAAGGCTCCAAGCTCGTCTATGAGTAGTTTGGTCAATCAAAAGGCACCAAGAGTTTCTAAAAAATTGCTTAGTCAACCCAAAAGCTCCAAGGATTCTTAAAGATCGCTTGGTCATCCCAAAAAGTCCCAAAGGTGCTCATAATCCCTTTGGTCAAACCCAAAAGGCTCCAAGGGTTCCTAAAACCTCTTGGTCATGTTAGTCAAATGCCTCGAGGGTTGGTTCAAAATCGCTCGATCATCCTAAAAGGCTCCAAGCTCATCTATGAGTAGTTTGGTCAATCAAAAGGCACAAAGAGTTTCTAAAAAACTACTTGGTCAACCCAAAAGCTCCAAGGATTCTTAAAGATCACTTGGTCATCCCAAAAAGTCCCAAAGGTGCTCATAATCCCTTTGGTCAAACCCAAAAGGCTTTGAGAGTTTGCTGAAAACATCTTGGTCATCCTAAAAACTCCAAGGATTTTTCTAAAAAATTGCTTGGTCAATTTAAAGGCTCCAACGACATTTCCTCATTGTTTTGTCGCTCCTAAAGGCTCTAGAGGCATGTACTCATCGTTTGGTTAGATATGAGGCTCAAAACTCATAAAAATTATAAAATCAATAAAATCCAAAAAAAATGGTAAAGCATAAAATCCAAAAACATTTGCATTTGAATTTTACATTTTCATTTTGCATTCACACATGCATCCGCTACATTATTGCATTGCATATAGGTATTCGTCATCCGTTGCATTCCGTAGTAGGAGGGATTGTGTTTTTCAGTCTTACAAATGATACCACATTTGTGTTTCAATCATGCATATCTGCATTTATCATAAATCCATCATTCATGTGAGTAATTGTATTTTCCAACACAACCTATAATGTTGCTATGGAGAATATACTAGGATTTTTTATCATTCAACCATACCTAGAGGTCTTCTCAAGAGTTGATAGAAATATTGCTTTGTTTTTGTAGTTGAGGTCCAGTTAGTATAGCCCTTAGCATATCAGAATCCTATCACGAATCAACAAATTAAAAAATCCTAACAAGGACTAGGGGAATATGAAAGCCACGAAGTAGGACCGGGTATCTTGAGGTGGAAAGAGTTATTCTTGCGTATCCCCCTATGCGAACGATTTGGTAAATGTTGGCAGTTGGCAAAAGGATAGGTTAGTTCCCTATTTAGAATACTTTGCTTACGATAAAATGAGCAATATCCCAAAGCGATATCCCACATCAATCCTCAAGATTGATACCCTAGATCAATATCATAGATCGACTTCCCAGATTGATATCCCATATTGATATCATAGATCGATATCCTAGATCGACATACCAGAAATAGTTTCCCCAAAGGGAGGTTTCTGAAGAAAATTATCAAATGTAAATGCCAAAAAGTGAAGATCAAATGAAGATCAGAAAATAGGCTCAAGTGAAGATCAAATCCAGTTCAAATCAAGATCAAATGAAGATTATAAATCAAAGTTTGAGTGGAGATCAAATGAAGATCAGAAATCTAGTTCGAAGAGATATCAAATGAAGATCCAAAGAAAGTCAAATTCAAGATGGAATCGACTCCCTTGCTTCACCACATATGAGCAAGTATCCCAAAAATTGAAAGATAGAAAGGAATGAGCCTAAATCCCTGGAATTGTCGGCACTATTGTACCTTATGCATGATGATATGTCTGATGCACTTACATTTTTCTTGTGGGCAGACCAATTTTTGAATGTGGAAGAGCTAGCTTCAGGTGTCCTGCATTTCCTAGTGGCTTAGTCCAACTAAAATCTAAACTTGGGATTGGATAAGACATTTGTGGAGCCCCTATCTTAGAAATGGGTTGAAATAATCCCGCCTGACATCGAGGAACGCTCGTGTCTTATCTTAATATACTCATGTGCACACACAGGGATAATGAACAGTTAGGGCCTATCCTAGCAAAAGCCTTGCACTTCAAAAGTCTAGTGTGGTTAGTATGCAACTTTTGATAAGTCTACTAGGGTGTTTGAGTCTCATGGAAAACCTCAAAAATTTCTCTAATAACAACAAAATACCAAATATCGCAAACCATATAGAATAAAATCATCAAACTGCAAAGTATCAAATCCATGATACATCATTATATAAAGCACAATCAAAGATATAGGATAGATATTGAATGGATATTAGAAATAATATTTAGACGGCCACTGATTATATTGTGCATATTTTTCAAACTTGCAAAAGAAAATAGAATGACATATTGCATCATTCGCATCATAACTTCATACCATTGCATTTCATATATGTGTGATTAATTGATCAAATTCTTATTATGAGGATTTCCAATTACATTCATAATTTTTATACATTTTGTGGTATCGTCCATTAGATTGATAAACACATATTGCATTCATTCCTTATGTTTTAAGTGATTAAAGCATATAGGTTCATTTACATTAGATTACCATCATGTAAATAATGCATTACATACATTGCATCAAAATATCGTGACAGTGTCATAAAATTAAATGCATGCAATAAAGCAAAATCAAATATGCATTTAAGTAAACATCCCATCCATATGCCTCCATCATATCGCACATCTAAGCATTTAGATCACTGCATATCATCATCATCATAAATAGAATAGCTATCTAGTGCATGTCATCCATACATCACTTCATATAGCATCAAATTGACATAAGCATTGCATCCATGTGCATAACATAAACAAAAAATTAAAAATATATACAAGTACACATAATGAGCCATAAATGATCAAATCATATATATATATATATATATATATATATATATACGTGTGTGTGTGTGTGTGTGTGTGTCTCAAGAGTACATCGGGGTACATCAAAATGCTCGCAGGCTACATCCGTGTAGGTCCTCGACCTTACACGTAAAATAGTGCATCAAAATAACAACCCCTATGTATGCTATGGAGGGCCTACAACCCTAGACAGAGAGTCACCAGTATCACGTCTGTCATCCATGTACCTCCCATGCGAGCTAGTGCCATGTGTACTAGAGGACCTATGTGTCCTCTCAGTCCTGTGACTCGAACTTGTGGATGACTGCCCTGTAGTCCTAGATCTGGTTCGCTAGGACCCTGAATCATGTGGACCCTCTGGAACCTGCCCATGTGGATATCCAACCAAATAATGGCCTTATGACTTGGTCTAACAGAATGCAAGGCTTAGCTTGTATAATGGAGAGATTGGATAGGTTTTTGCTCTCTAAAAATTTCTTAATCCATGGTCACATTCCTAAAGTGAAGACTCTTAAAATCATTGGCCAGTCATGGTGGAAATGTGGAAAACCAATGTGAGTTTCTCTCCTTTTTGTTTTCAATTAATGTGTCTTAGAGACATTTCCTTCAGACCTCGTGTGCAACAATGGTCGAAGGAAGGTAAACCTAGGCATGGGACTAAGATGTTCTGTTTTTCCAAAAGAATGCAATACATTAAATCCAAAATCAAGACTTGGAACTAGAAAGAGTTTGGGGATGTTCATAAAAAAAAACATGAAGTTATTGCTCATCTTGAAAATTTGAATAAGAAAATCCGTTTAGATGGCATCAGAGAAGAGAAGTGCGGATGAAATTAAACTCACAACTCGGTTAGAGGAATGGGAAAAAAGAGAAGAAATCTTATGGAAGCAAAAATCTAGAATTCAATGGCTCAAAGAAGGAGATCGAAACACAAATTTCTTCCACAAATATCTTCTAGCTCGAAGATCTCACAACTTTATTTCTTCCTTAAAATCAGATTCTGGAGATGTTGTTTATACTTGGGATGGCATGAACTCTATTGTTGTTGATTACTTTTCCAATATTTTTGTTGCTACTCCTCTTGACTCGACTTCACAACAAAATTTTCTTCAAGCAATCTCTTCTCTTATCACTTCGAAGGAGAACTCTATTTTGACTGCTCCTATTACTATCAATGAGCTTCAACAAGTATTTTTAAAAATGCAAAAAGGGAAAACCCCAGGTCCTGATGGTTTTCCTATTGAGTTCTACCAAGAGTTCTAGGATATCCTGCATGTTGATTTATTAGAGGTGGTGGAAGAAGCCAGGAAAGCCAAAGAGATTTTGAAGGTTATCAATAAAACTTATATTACTCTTGTTCCAAAAGCTCAAGAGGTTGATCATATCTCAACTTTTAGACCTATTGCTTTATGTAATGTTCTCAAAATCATTACTAAAATCATGGCAGAAAGGTTGAAGCCTCTTTTGCATAAGATTATTTCCCCAGAGCAAGGGGGATATGTGGAAGGACATCAAATAGTAGATGAGATAGATCTTGCTTAGGAAGCCATCCATTCCATGGATATGTAAAATTCTCCTTCTATGTTCATTCGGTTAGACTTATCCAAAGCTTATGACAGAATGGATTGGCACTTCCTTATCAAAGTTTTGAGGCAATTTGGTTTCTTTAAGGATTGTATGGATTAGATTATGGGATGTATCTCTTCAGTTTCCTACTTAGTTCTTATCAATGGCAAGCCTTCTTCCAGAGGTATTAGGCAAGGTGACCTGCTATCCCCTTATTTATTCATCATTCTTGCTGAATGCTTGGGTATGACTATAACCAAAAATAGGGAAAACAAAACCCTTGAGGGAGTTACCATTGCTCATGGAGCTAGACCTATCTCTCATCTTCAATTTGTGGATGACTCTACTCTTTTAGGTAAAGCTACGGTTAAGGAAGCTTCTAATATTAAGCAAATCATTAGCTATTTTTCTAAGGCTACTCGGGCGCTTGATCAATCAAGACAAATCTAAAGTTATTTTCTTTCACTCGCTTCTGCTAGATAGGAATCCATGGTCTTGGATAAATTAAGATATAAGAAGACCTCTCTTCCAATCACTTATTTAGGTATTCCCATAAATATTCAAAGGCAAAAAAATAAATATTGGAATTGGTTGTTGGACAAATTCAAGAAGAAAATTGGAAAGTGGACCAACAAGTGGCTTTCTTCTGGGGGTAGAATCACCTTGGTAAAATCAGTCCTTCAAGCTATTCCTATTTTTTTTCTTCCATTTTTAATATCTCAAAGGCTGTTCTTCGAGAATTGGATCAAATCGGTCATCGTTTCCTTTGGAGTGGTACTAAGGAGAAAAGAAAATGGGCCTTGGTGAAATGGGATACTTTATGTCTTCCTAAGAGTGAAGGGGGGTTAGGATTTTGGTCTTCAATTAATAACAACAAAGCTTTAGCTGCTAAATTATATTGGAGGATGTTGCATAACCCCAATGCTCTTTGGGCCAATAATCTTCGTGCTAAATATGCTGAGAACAAAAATCCTGAAGACCTTGTTCACTATCAACTTCCTACCAAAGGTTCTCCCATTTTAGCAGTTCTTAATACTAGTGAGGATTTTATAAAGAAAAAATTATTTTGGATCATTCATAATGGTCAACATGCAAATTTTTGGATAGATTCTTGGGATGGTCACAAGCCTTTGATAACTCAGTTTCCCGATTGGAGGCCTTGGATGGAGGAGCTTCATCGAGCTAATTGGATAAAGGTGGCTAATTATCGTCGAGTACCATACTGGTAATTCAAAGGTTGGCAGATATTGGATCCCTATTGAGTACTGGCCTATTCAAATCCCAAAAAGGAAAAGACAAGATATCCAAGGCATCCTTCATATGAGATCCCTCTCTTGGTCCCATGAAAAAGATTGTTTTGGATGGAACAACACTACTAAGGGTGAGTATTCAGTTGATCAAGGTTATTTGACCTTATGCCATAATAATCCCAACCATTCTTCTGACATTTTTTCTCAATTGTGGGCTCAAAAGCTATGGCCTAAGGTGAGGTTCTCTAATTGGCTTTTATTGCATCGTAGGGTGCTTACTGGTGAGCAACTTATGAAGCTTGGTTTTCATGGCCCTTTTAGATGTGAAATGTGTGAAGAGAATGTAGAAAATATCAACCATATTTTTATTGAGCGTACTTTAGCCTCTGAGCTATGGAGGAGAATGACAACTTTACTTGGCTTACAGTGGTCCAATATTTTTACTTTTGAACAACTTTGGAGGGATTGGCCTAATCAAGAGGGTGTTGATCATTTTATTAGGCAGTTAGTTTGGATGGGTTCTACCATTCTTCTTTGGAATATTTGGAATGAAAGGAAAAATCAAAATTTTAATCAAGATAGGAAGGATATTCACTATATTTGGCAAAAGACCATAACCAACTTAGTTGAATCAGTCCATCAACTCCTTAATCACCCCTAAAACTCCCACCAAAGATGGGATCAAGTGATGCAAAGATTGAAGATTAAACCTTCTAAGGGAAACCATATTAAAGGGAATGTGAGTATTAGTAAGTTGGATAGGAGTAGAAATTGGCAACCTCCTCCTAAGGATTTTGGAAAATTCAATAATGATGGAGCCTCTAGAGGGAACCCTGGAAAAGTCAGTGTGGGAGGAATTGGTAGACTTTCAGATGGCTCCCTGGTTTTTACTTTTGCTAAGAATTTGGGTATTCTTTCCAATAACCTTGCTTGAGGGGTATGGTATCCTTAGAGGCCTTCAGGAGGCTACTAAGGTTGGATGGGAAAAGGTGTTAGTTGAGTCGACTCTCAACTTATGATTAATCTCTTGAATACTCCTTCTAAGAATCATAAGGTGGATTGGAGAATAAAAAGAATTATTGAGAAGATTCAGTTAATCCAGTTGGGATTTTTGAAAGTTGATTACAATCATGTGGTTAGAGATCAAAACAAGAGTGCTGATGCTTTAGCTAATTGGGCTTTGGACAAAGGTGATCTTACTTGTTATGGCCACCCTCCTATATGGTCGGCTTCTCAAATTAGGGAAGCTCTTATTTCTATCATTTCTTTGGATGGCTCCAATTCTGAAGGTACCTAGTTTCTTCTTGTTTTTTTTGTTTGCTTCTCTTTGGTTCATTTAGTTTTTTTTTAGTTCCCTAGCTCATTCTATTCTTTTTTGTGTTTCCTCTGTTGATTCGTGCCTTAATAGTCTTCTGGTCTAGATAGGTCATTGTTTTGTTCATTTTTTTTTCTTTTTTCTTCTTTGTTTTTTTTGTTTAGTTTTTTAAGGTGGGTGTGTTCTTTGTGTTGTTTTTTGTTGTTCTTGTGTTTTTGTTGTTTTTTTTTTTTATGTTTTTTGTTATTGTTCTTGTGTTTTTTTGTTCTTGTTCTTGGGTTTCTCTTTGTTTGTGTTTTTTCGTGTTTTTATGTGTGAGTGTTTTCTATGTTTTCTGTTTTTGTTTATTGTATGTTTTTGGTTGTTTTTTATTTTTATTTTTATTTTATTTATTTTATTTTTTAGGATTTGGTTGTGTTTATTTTTCATGTTTTTTTTGGGTTATGTCTTTGTAGTGTTCTGTTGTTTTTGTCTTGTTTGTGTTTTGTTATGTGGTTCTTGTGTTTTTCTATGTGGTTTGTGTTGTGGTTTCTTTTATTTTATTGTGCATGTTTGGTTGTGCTTTTGTTTTTGACACACTCAAGGAGCATGTTTTTTATTTTATTTTATTATTTTTGTTGTTATTTACTTATTTTTAAATTGGTTGTGTGTTTGTTTGCTCCTTGAGTATGTCAAAGGTGGTAGGCCAGGTCCGAGTCCTGGGCATTTTTGGCGGAATGGATACCCCTGCCTCCTTGGGTCTTACCCAAAAGTAGCATCCCTTTTGGGATGTTTTCCACAAATAAAAAAATATATATATAAGCTTTCTACAAAAACCTAAGATTCTATTAGGTTCATATACTCTCATTACTAGGGAGACATAAGGAAGCCTGCAAAATCGAAGGATTGATAAAGGTTTTATCAAATCAAGCTTATATACTTCAATTAGGGATCATATATCGTAATATAGGGAGTCATAAGGTAGACTACAAAGAAGAAATATGGATGAAATAATAAGAAATGCCTTTATCAATAAAGAATTATTTTATGAAATGGAACTATATTCTCAAAACTTGATAGAAACCCTTGAAGGATATGAGAATCTATCAACTAGCGAAAATGAGAGATTCTCCTTATTTCTTAAAGAAGCAAAAGAGGGTAGCTTTGAAGCATTAATTGGTTATCTTCATGAAAACCTCTTTAGGGCATGGTGTAATTCACAAAAGATAGTTATATTCACATCCGAGGAATCTTGATAATTTACCTATCATTAATTGTGTTTATACTCACTCAACACAAGAAGCAAGCTAGCAATACAAATAAATATTATTGTGATGATATACTAACTCCTTGTGAAGCAAAAATTCGACAAGCATCAATGTAAAATCACAAGAAAAGAAGGAAGAAAAGACATGGTCAAAGAAATCTTAGCAAACCAGACATAAATATTGAAGAACCATCAGCTATAGCTCTCTTTACATCATATGAAGACACAAACTACTTGCTCTATCAACATATAAGAAGCAATGATGGAGAATACAAGTTCCAATTTTGACTCCAAGAAGAACCAATGCAAGAAGGATTACAGTGCAAAGTTAATTAAAAAGGAACATCAAGCTGAAGACCATACTCAAGAAGAAGAATACAAATTCCATTATACAATGGAAGGAGATCCATATTGAAGACTAAAGTCTTCAATACCCAAATAATGTAATACATGGGGGTGTTAGAAATAGATTATATTACATAATTTGGGTCATGTAAATGTACCTTCCTAGGTACATACTTAGGATATTAGATTACTTTAGGGGGAATTTATCTAGTTACTTCATGCAATGTAATAAATGCACAAGTGTCAATGTGCAAGTTGTATATGTGCAAGTTGTCCCTTGCACAACTAGGTAGAGTGTTGGCCAAGGAACCTGTCTTCCTATATAAAGGGTCTCATTGTAACAACTAGGAAATACAAGCTTAGAGCATATTTGTAGGTAGTAGCATAGTATGACGTGCTTCACCATATATTGGTGATGGGTGCAATGTAGTCTAGTAACTTTATTCATGGAGTGTTAATTTCCTCCATAGCTACATTGTATTCATTTCTATCATTTCTATTATAGCATATTTTAGTCATCTCACAGATTTACTTTCTTTCATATTATTCTACATCTTGTTATTGTCATCTCCCATTACATGCTACATCAAAAGCTAACAATATCATGTTTAATATGCTACTCCTGAATGGTATTTCCCACTATTGTAGCCAATATAACATGTTATCCGGTAGGACCCAACTTATTCCCATTTTCAAAATTAAATCATTAAGAACCTTTAATGAGTATTTACATTCTAACATAATGTGTTTCATAGATTCTTCATTAGCCTCACATAAGTAACATCTATTAAGGAAGCATAGGCTTTTTTTTTTAGATTTTCCATAGTCAAAATTTTATTTTGAGATGTTAACCAAAGGAAAATAACTATCTTTGGAATATCTTTCTTACCCCATAATTTCTTCCATGGAAATCCTCCACTTGGTTCTTCCAAGAGTAAATCATAGGCTGATTTGACACTAAAAACACCCTTAGGGGTATGACCCCAGACAATGGAATCTTCCTCCAAGGATGAGCACACATGATATGCTCTCAATTTATCATTGAGTTTATCAAGAGCCTCTACATTCTATAATTTTTTTGTTAATTTCGTCCTAACCCTCCTTCCTTCCTTTCTATGTAATCACAAACCAAACTACCATATTCATTCCTAATTATGGATATTTCAGTATCCTTACAAAGTACATGGTTTTCCAGCCAAGCATCCTCTCAAAGTGAACTTTATTCCTTTACCTAATTTCCATATGACACCCTTCTAAAGTACATCTTTACTTCTTACATAGTGGTTCCATAAAGATGAACCTTTGTAAGGGTCTAAGGTAGTCAAAAAAAAAATTACATCTTGTTTGTCCAAATACTTATCCTTTAGAATTTTCTCCCATAATGGATCCCCTTCCTTGATGATCCTCCATCCTATTTTTGCAACCATGACCATATTCAAATTATGGATGTTTCTTTGACCTAATCCCAAATTGATTTAGGTCTACATACTTTATCCCATACCATAAGAGGTTGTCTATTATTTTATTCTGATCTCAACCATAGGAACATTTGCTATATACTCTCCACTATGTTTGTAATCTTCCAAGGAATTTTAAAAACTGAGAGAAGATACACATAGATGGTTTGAAGAGTGTTTTCAATCACTAAAGTTTCCCTATCTAACTTAGAATATTACCCTTCCATCCTACCAAATTTTGCTGAAATTTGTATAGCAACGGGTCCCAAACATTATCCCTACATATACTAGTAACCATTGGCATACCAAGATAAATTGAAGGAAGAACCAAAATATTTCATCCCATCACTCTAGTTATTCTCCTTTGTTTATCCTCAGGCATATTTACAAAAAGCACTTTTGTTTTTTCCAAGTTAATAATTTGATGAGATGCCTTTTCATAAAGGTTGAGAATCATTTTAAACCCTCTAGCTTCCACTACAAAGGATTTATAAAGGAGAATCATGTCATTCATAAATTATTGGTGGGCAATAGCTCTAATAGAGGTAGAATATTTCAATCTACTTATCTTGTCTTAATTTTGGATTATTTCAATACATCTTCCCAAAGCTTATGCCATAAGAACAAAAAGATAAGGTGATAAGGGATTCCCTTACCTCAATCCTCTATTGCTCCCAAAGAATCCTACCAGAGTACTATTAAGGATAACTAAAAATCTTGAACAAGAGTAACAATTACCAACCCACCTTCTCCATCTTCTACTAAATCTAAATTTATTGAGCACTCTATCCAAGAAGCTCCAAGAAACCCTGTCATAAGCCTTATTCATATCTAACTTGAGAACCATACCTTCTCTTTCACCTTTGTCCAAATAATATGATGTTTCATGCAAAGTTATATCCCCATATAAAATCTATTTCCTCTTTATAAAACTAGCTTGTTGCTTCGTTATTATTTCTAAGAGCATAATCTTCAATATTCATGTAATTACCTTTGAAATAATTTTGTAAATGGTATTATAGAGGTTGATTGGCCTAAATTACTTGAAGCTTTTCAAGTTGTGTTTCTTAGGAATTAAGACCAAAAAGGTGTTATTGTACTCCTTAATAATATTTCCTAAAAGGTGAGACTCTTGAAATGCAACCACCACATCATCTCTAACTATATGCCAAAAAGCTATAAAAAAAAACTACTTGGAATCCATCTGGCCTTGGTGCCTTTTCCTTTCCCAAAGAGAAAATAATATCTTTGACTTCTTCCTCACTAAGTTATCTCATAAGACTTTCGTTCTTATCCTAGTCATTAATTTTGGTATATGCTACAATATATTGCATATATTCTCTCCATATTTAGATAAAAGAGACTTGAAATAATTAACTATTGCTTGCTTAATCTAGACTTCTTCCTTAGCTATCTCCCCATTATCCTGTAAGATTTTAGTTATTTTAGCTACACTCCTATGCTTGAGAGTAGAAACATGAAAAACCTTATGTTTCTATCCCCCTCTATGAGCCATTTATTTATGAATTTATGATTCCAAAAAAAATCTTCTCTTGCTATAATACTATGTAATTTAGATTTTAAGTTCTTGTTCTTGCTTAAAAATTTGACCATCTATTCTATTCTTGTTTATTTCCTACTCTAATTGGATAAGTTCTTACCTCAAGATTTCCTTTTGTCTAAAAATATTTCCAAAAATAAACTTATTCCAAACTTTGATCTCCTTCTTCACATGCTTAAGCTTGCTTGCCACAATGAACATCTTGGAGCCTTGAACATGGTGACTCCACCATTTTTTTATTTCCTCATAGATATTAGGATGTTGTAGCCACATGAATTCAAATTTGAAGGGACTACTTTTTCTTCTAACCTCTAGGTTGTAGTAGAACAATAAAGGGTTATGGTCTGAACCTATCCTTGGCAGAGAAACTAATGAATGCTCATAGTTGCCATCAAACCATTCTAGTGAGAGAAGCACTCTATCCAACCTCACTTGTATCAAACTATCCCCTAACATTCTATTAGTCCAGGTAAATTTTACCCCATTTAGATCCACATAAAAAATATGAGAGCTCGAAATAAAACTATTAATGTCTTCCATACTATCCAAAAATTTGAAGAACCTCATTTCTTTTCTCCTAGTATTAGAAGTGTGTTAAAGTCTCCAACCACTGCCCATCTGGACCCTTTAGCACACTAACCAATCGATTCCAAATTCTTCCATAACTCCTTCCTCCATTTACTCAAAATTGGAGCATAGATATTTGTAATTAGATGAGAAAAGATTGAGGAAGTTTAAGCTAGTGGTAGATAAATGTAAAAAATATTGAATAATTGATGTGGCCATGTGATCAAATGTCAATGTTATCTCCTATTAATTATTATCTCCTTGAATTAGGATGCTTCACTACTTGTGTATGTATATTCATGTGATTTTGTTGGTCTTTTATGATGTGGTTTTGGGGATGGATTATCTCACTCTACACGAGTCCAAGATTGCTTGTTATCATAAGATAATGGAGTGTATACATGATGTAATAATTTAAGTTCTTTGTGTGGGATAAAAAACTTACTTCCCTTTGTTTCCTCTCCATTGTGCAAGTGAAGCACTTTAGGAAGGAAGGTCAATTATATTTTATCACCTCATAAGAGAGTGGGACGAAGGAGATAAAAAATGATCAATAATAAGTATTTGTTCAATACTGGGAGATTATCAATGTACTTAATGAGTATTTTCTAGGATGACTTCTAAAGAGAGAGATATTTATCTGTTGATCTAGTTTTAGGAGATCAATTAGTGTCTAAGGCACCCTATCAAATGACCATAATAGAGTTGTGTGAGATGAAGGTAAAGTTATAGGATTTATTAGGCAATATATTAATCCATTTGATTCCCTCACATTGGGAAGCACCCATTGTCATTATAATGAATAAAGATGGCTCTATGATATTATGCATTGACTATAGGTAATTGAATAAGGTGATTATTAAGAATCGTAATACTATGCCTTACATAGATGACTTGTTTAATTAGATGAGGTAAGCTAGAGTATTCTCTAAGAATGTTTGGCGATTATATCATCAACTTGTGAAGAAGAAGAAGATATTTCAAAGATTATTTTTAGGACTCAATATGGATACTTTAAGTTTATAGTAGATCTTTTGTGTCTATTAATGTCCCATTAGTTTTCATGAGGTTAATGAATAGTCGTTTATAGTACTTGGATAATTTTGTGTTGGTATTTTGGATGATATTCTTATCTATTTGTACATCCCATAGAAGCACAAGAAATAATTATATTTGGTTATTTGATGTTCACAATAACACAATCTTTATGGTGGACTCTAGTAGTGATTCTTCTTTGAACTTAAGGTTCAATACCTATTACATAATGGTTATGGTAAGACTACTCAATATATCTTTCAATATCACGATTATAGTTGTGTACATGACATCCACTAGCATTCTAGAGATTTTTGAAGTTATTACATTATTTGGTACATTAAAGTACCATGGATTACTATTGTAAATATTAGTTTAGAAGAGAGTTTAATATTTAATTAAACTATGTGTCAAAGTGTGGGGAGTATTATATGTTCTGTAATAAAGTTTGCAAGAAGTCAAGTATGCAAGTGAAGAATCATAGGTGGTAGGTATCAAGAGTGGAAGTGAAGAGTTATAGATGATAGGTGTCAAGTATGGAAGTGTATAGTCATATGAGATATTTCAAGATGTAAAGTGAGACGTTATGTAATCATGAGATTTTTTCATAATATGAGGCATGTGAAAGGTTGCATATCCTAGGATTTTGAGGAGAAATAGTCAAGAATATGGAAGAGTTTATGTATAATTATGTACTAGATAGAATGCTCCATGCAATGTAATCTCTTTTGAAAGCAATGAATTGAGTCTTGTATTGTGAGTAATACTTGTGTTAATTATGGATGTGATTTTATGTGAGTGATATTTGATCCTAGATAAATTTACCTATTAGTTAATCATACATAATTTCCAACGGTGGTATCCAAGCCTTCTTGGTCCAAAGAGCCATATTGAATGGAAATAAAAGGATATTGATTTGAGGAAATATTGCAAGAAAGATTGTAGAGAAGAAGACAGTGAAAGAGGATATTATGAAGAAGAAGAATTTAAAGAAGAGTTGATAGAAGAATTGATAGAAGATTGAAGAGAGGGAAATGTGGAAGAGTTTCTAGACTATGAAGGAGAGGAAGAAGATATTGTTGTAGAAGAGAAGAATTTGGAGAACATTGGAGGAGGACAATTATTGAAGGAGACATATATATGTTTTGTAATGTTTGCTTAGTAGAAGATATTGTATTGCTAGAGATAAAGGATTCAAGGAAGTTGGAACGTTAGACGACATTGTTGGAAGACTTAGAGAGAAAGATAATGAGAATGTGGGATGGTGATGTGCTAAAGACTAAAAAAAGTTGTGTGAGAACATGATATTGGAAGATTGAATTTCTTATGACAATACATTAAGCCTATGAGGAAAAATAATACAATCTGTGAGGAGATATTGATCCTAAGAATAAGCGAACATTGAATGAAGAACACGAAGCAATGACAAAATGCTAGAAGATCCTATGAGAAAGTGAAACCACTAAAGTAGAGGTGATATGAGTTGAGGAAGGAGAAGTCGTCACCTACCAAATATTTCATGACCAGAGGATAGAGTGAATTTGAGGAAGGTGAATCCTGATTGAAGAGACTTAGTGTGGAATAGTCAAGTAATGCCTACTGCTAGTAGATAGAGTGCATAACATTATTTTTAATGCCCTAAATTCAAATAATGTGAGATGTGAAGAAAATCAACATAAAGATTTCTTAAAGGGGTATATTTGGTTATACATTATTTTTAGGTGCTTTATTTATTGATCTGATTAAGTTCGAGAGTTATAAGAGTTTGCAAATAAATTTGGAATTTGATTATTAGAAGGTTAAAATTTGGGAGTTAAAAGGAATGATTAAAGAATGAACTAATGAATTGGAGATATAAGGAAACTAAATATTTTAAATTTGAATTGATTGGAATTTGGGTCAAAGTGAAATTTGAAAGTGAATGCCTTGGGAGACATAAGAAGGAATTTAAAAAATTGGAAGTTTGAATGAATAGTGAATTGATTTGAGGATTGATTATGAAAACTAAATTTGAAATTTTGGGAGGTAAAAGGAAAAATTGAATTTGAAATTTAATGAATTTGAATATTGATGAATGATTTGAATATTGATTTGAAATTTGAAGAGGTGAAGTTAAAATACCAGTGATGTGGACAAAGAAGGAGGTTGAAGAGACACAACTCATGATCCACTCTCTCTAACCCTAAGAGAAACCAAAGTTATTTTAACATTTGATTTTTAAGTTATAAAGGGACTCTATTATAGTCCTTAAACATGTCTAATTTGATAAACATACCTCTTCAACCTTTTTGATGCAATGCGTAAACTACTTCTTATGCCAAGATTACTCCATCCAAAATTTGTTGGTCCTCTATAAATCCTCCTTGCTCTAGAGAGATAAATATTATCTAGTACCTTATTGAGCCTTCAACCATCAGTTTGGTAATGATCTTGTAGACTACATAGCAAAGTTTAATCAAGAAAAATTCTCCAAGATTGGAAGCCTCTCCCACTTTAGGAATCAAAGCAAGTAAAGTATGGTTTATATTCCATAACATGCTTTTATTTGTATGAGATTCCTCCATTACCCTAGTTACATCCTCCCTTATGTCTCCCCAAAAAGCCTAGAAAAATTCAATCAGGAAATCATCAAGTCCTAAGGAATTTTCGATTCTCATGTTGAAAACTATGTCTCCCACCTCCTCTAGATCCACAATTCTAAAGAGGATCTAGGTTTGTTCGGTTGTTATAATCCATGGAATACAATAAAATATCTCTTGTTGTGCTGCAAGATTATGCTGGAGAAAAGCAAAGAAAAGATTTTCAAAATAGATATTTGCATCTTTCTACATACCTAGGATAGTGTCCATCACATTACCATGAAGGTCTTTTAGGTTGTGCAATGTGTTGGAGTGTCTTTTGTTGAGGCCGAGTGGTGTTTTAGTCCCTCTCTAGAAACTAAGAAGTTTTGGATATTTGTTTCTAATAGATATCCTCCTATTTTTCTATACTCTCTAACTCTTTTTTGACCTACTCATATTCCTGTTTTAGGTCTTTTGTGCTTGTTTTGGTCTGAAAGAGTTTGGCTAGCTCCGCCTTAGCAACCAACAAAGCCCTCTAAAGCTGAAAATATGATTTATTATTTATTTTCTAGATTTTGAGTTGGGATTTGACATGTTGGATTTTTTTAAAGACCAAATAATATTGTCACATGGGCAGGGAACCCCTCGTCCCATCAAACTAGGATTTTATCCCTAATCTCCTCCTCTAGCCATAAATTCTTAAACCAAAATTGTATAGAGAAAGATTTATGGCACATATCCCTTTCCAAGAGAATTGAAAAGTGGTATGATTTTGTACAATTGAGGATTTCTAGCCTAAGCGACCATCATGAAAGGTCTCTTTAGAAACCAATAACCTATCCCGCTTTACAAAACTGTTTGCCAACCCTGCTTACTTTTTTGTCCAGGTATAAGAAGGCCCCACAAACTAGACATAAATCAAATTAAGGTGATTTACTTTAGAGATCATAAATTTATCCCCTTTATCCAAATATGGGATGCCTCATTCCTAATCCCTAGCTAAAATCTTAGCATTGAAGTTGCCAACCAATATCCAATTCACATCATTTTTTCTTATCCTACCTGCTTGTAAAACTGCCCATTGGAGGCATTACTCTCCAAAAAAAATTGAATTATGGAAATTTGAAATCAACAAAAGTTATCTAAAACTCTTACTCTTGAAGAGAGATGTGATAACCCCCTTCCTGCAACATGATCAATTGTTGTCTAGTTTAGGGGGTTCCACAAAGTCATTATATCCTCTACAGCACCCTAGGATGCAATAGCCATATTCTTTGTTTGTCTCCATATTTTCTTGGCTATTCTATTTATCACTTGTATTGAAGATTTTGTAACTTGAAGAAGAATGAAATCTCAATGATGACTTTCAATTAAATAGTAAACAATAATTTGATAAGACATGTTGTTTAAGACTCTAATATTCTATTATTGTACAATCATTGGGAACCCAAAACCTAGTAAGTATCAATCTACTTTATGTTCCCCTAGTTTACTAGTTGATCACCCTCCATTGCTAGCTACTCCTGGTTTTATTTTCTTCACACACTCTTGGCTTGGGTGTTTTTTAATATTTTATCTACTTGCTAAATTCCAAGAGTAAACTTACCTTTGTCTTTGTCTCTACCTTTCATTGAGACATCCCTATCAACCAAGACCATAGCAAGGTTGAGGTTCTCTAAAGTTGTTATGGCAATATGGTTTGGTATGGGTTGGATATTGGTCTCCAAAAATGGTTTAGTTATCATCTACGAGACTACTACATTTTTAAAGGACATATTTTCCCCTTAGGGTTCCTGTATTACAACTATCTCATTCCCTATGTCCATTAGGGTATTAAGAATTTCATAACTATTTAGGTTTTTCTCTTATTTTTGGTTTGATCATGACATCTTCTTATTTTGCTTCTTCTTCCTCTTAGGTGCTTCAAAACCCTCTTCTGGTGTATTTAGGCTCAAGGTTATGGGTTGAACTTTTAACTTCTTCTCAAGCATCTTATTGTCATTCCCATTAACCTTTTATGGGATGGGCTCCTTTTGGATAGTTTGTGTAGAAATAGGCAATATATCCATGCTTATGATAAATCCTACACTGGAAGGCACTCTCTTCATAGTCTACTTGTTGTATCTAGGTTAAATTACTCATATCTATTTTTATTTATGACAACAATCAGTGATTAAGATCCATATCAACACGGATCTGAGAATAAATGATTGAATATCCCATCATCGTATCTTTGGTTACTCCCAAATAACGTCCTAATAAATTTCTCAATCTCTCAAAAACTAGTTCACATCAAAATTCCATTGGTAGAGCATATAATTAAAACCAAACAACCATTGTAGTGGGTTCTATTTATAGATTTAATCCTAGCTTCTATGTTTTCACAAAAGTACTTGTTGCTTCGTAACTTCTCTTCCCTAATTCAAAAGCTTTGTCCTTGTCTACCCTTGATAATAAACTCACTATATAATATCCATTACTAATTAGTAAAATTGAAATATACCCTAAAGGCTCCCAATTATTTTGAACCTAGAAGGTCATAAACCTTAGAGACAATCTCATGCCAATAAATTTGCAGATTAGATTATGGTTATTCCTATAAAAATATTTTCAACCACCATATGTTGTTCAATAACAAGCTTGGAATAGTGGGCAACCTGTGGAAGACAACCATTAACTTTGTATTGGAAACCTTTATCCATTGTTTTCTTGGTGATAACAACAGAGAAGATGGATTTTAAAGCATCACTTCTCAAAGATTCATCCTCAACTTCTTATCTCTCCCTCACTGTATTTGCAAAGGAGCGCTTGGGATAAGGGGGCAGAGGGAGGGCCTTGGAAGGACCCTCACATACAGCCATGGGTAGGTAGAGAGCAATTTCGACCCTCTCAAAGCATTGCAAAAAAACCCTAGCAGAGTGTTACGACACAATCATAGCCAATCATATGGATGTTAGAAATACATTTTTAAGGGATATTTGCATGAAGAAGCTTACATATCTCAAGCTTATGATTTTTTTTTAAATAATGACCATTTAACATGTAGATTAAAGAAATCAATTTATGGGTTGATAAAATCTCCTAGAAAATGATATTGCAAAATTAAGATTTATTTTATTTCTCAAAGTTTTAGTAGAGGTAAGAATGATCCTAACCTTTATGTTAAAAATTGCAATAATCACATTGTTATCATTGTCTTGAATATTAATAACTTGATTTCTACCTCTAGTTGTCTTGTTTTTGTTAATGATGTTAAGTCTTAAATTAAGTCAACCATTTAAAATGACTAATTTGACCATGTTGCATTATTTTTTAGAAATGCAAGTTTCAAAGGAACCAAACAAAATTACATTTCTCAACATATTTATGTTTTAGATTTGATAACTATATTTCATTTAGAGAAATTATATAGTTGTTTCTACTTTTTGTTTACTTGGAATTAGTAAATGATGTGAATTCTCGTCAACTTGATTTCAAGCTATAAATAACTTGTTGACAATTTAAATAACTTGACTAAAATAGACTCGGTATTGCATTCATTATAATATTAGTAACTAGATTTGTGTCAAATCCTTAATAAACCCATTTTAGAGTTTTTAAAGGAATTCTTAAATATGTGAAAGAAACATTAAAATATGGACTTGAATATTAGTCTTTATCTAAATTTGTTTAAGTGAATATATAAATTTTTATTATGCAGAAGACCATCATCATAAATCAACTAACGGTTATTGTTTTTCTCTTTCTTTTGCTATAATTTCTTGGAATTTTGAACATATTAATAATATTCCATTATCTTCAATTGAAGCTAAATGCAAAATTTGCATCAGAGCTACAAAGAAAGTAATTTGGTTTAGAAGAATTTTTTAAGTCCTTGGACTTCATCAAGATTCTCCTACAACATTTATTTATGGAAACCAAAGTGCAATGGAGTTGAGAAAATCTTATTTGTTATGCTAGGAGAAAACATTTTGAGCTCAATCATTATTTCATTAGATATTTACTTGATTAAAAGTAGGATCATCTCTTGTATTGTCCCACAAATGAAGTGGTTGATATCTTCACTAAATCAATATATAAAAAAAATCTTTCAGCATTGTATTTAGGACTAAAAGAAATTGGTATTAAGGAGAGTATGAGTAGTGTTAACTTTATTAATCCCTAAATAAGAATTAAGAGGAAGTGTCAGGGATTCATCATCATTTGTCCTTATGTCAAATCTATAACTTAGATAAATATTTATTATTCTAATTTATGATAATAATATATGTAGGAGGAATCTTTTTTATACACTCTCAAAGTGAAGCATCACTTTTTTATAGATGTGAAAGTTGTCTAAACACCTCTTATAGGGAGATGTCATGTGAGAATAGTTTAGAGCAAAACATACTGTGAGAATATTAGGAACTTAAGCGCATACCATTGGGAAGGTTAAAAAGTCACAATATAAAGCTTCTAACTTATCTACTCTATATGTTCATGTATAAATTGGTGTAAGACACAAATAGGTTTAATATAAAACAAGTAAAAATATCATTAAGAAGTGATCAATTTGTTCTTTAAAATGTGGAGGAAGATCGCATTGCTTTTTTATAACCTTGCATACTAAGGATTTGAGCATTTTTCCTTTCTAGTTATTCATGAAGTTTTTTCTTTCTTTTGATTTCCTTAAAAATTATTGTCTCCTTTTTGTGTGTTTGATTCTTTTATATGTAATGGTAGATTTTTTTTTGTTTTTCTTTTTGCACCTATCACACACTCGTATTACATTCTAATCACATTACTATTTTTTTTTCTATAAACCACATAATGGTATTACAAAACTCATATTATTATTGCACTTATGTGAATTGAACCTTGGTGGAAACAATATTTGAACAAATCATATAAGAGTATTATAATTTGTATTGTCATGACATTCATGTGAATTAAACCTTGTTGGGAATTTTATGAGCCAGATATTCTTAGCCTTTAGACTTCACTACCATGGGCTATGATTTAGGAATCATATTATCATTGAATTCATTTGAATTGAACCTTGGTGGGCATGTTATTTCAACAAATCACATAAGGGTATAATAATTTATATTATCATGACATTAATGTGAATTAAACATTGATGGGAACACTATAACCTAAACATTATCATCAATTAGACTTCAACCCCATGGACTATGATTTGGTTATATGAAGGTATAAATCTTAAAGATTTTTATAAAGATTTTTTAATCTACTTTGGAGGGAAAAAAATAATGGTTATGTGAGATTGAAATTAACCCCACCTACATTATTGATAAGGCCTGAAATTGCCTCATCTAACAGGTGCTTTGAGATGTTCTTTTATCTCTAACTGAAACATATGAATGACTAAAGATGGACTTTTGCATAGTTTAGCATGATATTTGGGTTAGGCAAGTTAGAATAGGAGAACTACATTTCTTAGATGATTTTGGGTTGATTTATTGGGTTCCCTTGGTTAATTCCACTAATAATTCCAAGACGATAAAGAGTTATTTCATGGTGTAGGTGTTGAAGCATTTTCCAAAGTGCATTTTGAATAATATTCCCATGATATGGACGAAGGAAGACCATAGAGGCAGGAACCAGGACACAAAAATATACTGACGCAAAGGATTAGAGAAATGCCTTATTTTCATTGAGTCTAGCTAGGAAGGAGTTGTCATGACAACCGATATTTTTTCAATTGTAGTTATCAAGGAAAATATTTTCAGCACTAATATAGAAATTGGACCTTGTCATTGGGAAAGCACAAAGATTTGCTTTGCTTACTAATTGATGCTATTTATAGGACCCAAATTTGCTATCTTTATTTGAGAAATATTAATGCGGCTTCACAGTAGATGTTGGTTTAGTTGTCGTAACATCCACCAATCAATCTTAGGCAAGCATGGTCTATGAATGGCCAATGATTGTTTATCTTTATTTGTAGTAACGATTTTGTCGATCGATAGGTTTTAAAATAGTTAGAACTGTATGTTATAAATAATCACCCTAACCATAGTCAAAGGGTTAGAACATAGTATTGTGAATGTAGATGAATCTGTAGTAAGTGACTACTATAGTAAGCTCCCAACTATTAGACCTACAATAAACAATATGCATAATTACCTGTCTTTTATGAATTACTAGTTTCTAGCTTGAGTTAGTTCTCCCCTTATAAGATAAGGAGCAAGGGCCCACTCTCTCGCATAAATAAATGGTTGTTTGTTGTTTTTTGTAGCATAGGACTATTAGCATATTGTGATTTAATTATTATTCTGCATAATATTGTTAGTAATTGTAGCTCTTATATTTTCCTACAAATGCAGTAGATATCGATCGATTTAAGTGTGATATTTTAATTCTATTCAGTATTACTTTTTCCATTACTTTCCCTACAATAATTTCATTATGCTATGAATTTATTTTTCATTTAGTACTATTTTCATTCCCCTATAAGCATAGGAATCCATTTCTCGAGATATCTCTTATAGTACTTAGTGCATATATCAAAATGAATAGGGATTAATGACACCCATCATTTTTGGCACTATTGTTAGGGATGTCAACGTTGCTAAGGATCTAGTGAGGTATCATCCTAGACTATTTTATGACATAGAAAAAAACAAATCTAGAAGGATTTTTAGGTATTATAGGTTGTAAAATTCATTTCGAAAAAAGAAAAGATTGCATTTCGTTTGAAACATCCTTTTTTTTTTTTTAATGCATAGACCTAGACACTCTAGGGGGAAATTTACCAATCCAACCCCTAATCCTACTATAGTTTGGAGGCCATTATACATACCAGCAAATTCAGATGTTATACCTACAAATGAACCATCTATGAGAAGTGAATTAGACTACTCAAGTGAAGAGGAAAGAAGCTCTAGTAGTCCATCCTCATCCACCAAGGGATTGTTGAGATCTCTCGATGACTCCTAAAAACAAACTAGGATTCTTCCACAAAATCCTAACTTATTCACTATCCTAAGAAAACTTAAGGAAACCTATAACATTTGTTGGGAAGATTCCAATATGGTAGATAGACAGAGTAATATGGATGAGAACCGTAATACTGAGGGGAGTAATACAAGTAGGACTTTCACATACCCTATTAGGTTCAACCTTGATGAAAAAGCTAATATGAAAAATATTTCACCCTCAACATTACCAATATTTAGGGGAGTTACATCCGAATATCTTGACCTATTCTTGTTCAAGTTTAAGGTGTTGTATCAAACATATAACTATACAAAGGACAACTAAAAACTTAAACTCTTTTTGACCACATTAAAAGATTCAACCATGAGGTGGTTCATGGGGTTAAATTCAGATTTGATACATACATGGGCCAAAAGAGAAAAGGTATTTCTAGATAAATACAGGAATATTTTAGGGTTAAGGACCATAAGGAAGAATTGTTTTGAATGAAACAACAAGATGAAGAAAACTTGGAAGACTATCTCGATAGATTCTTTTTTATCCTAAAGATATGTGGAGAAGGAATAGATCACGGATTGAGTAAAACCATATTTCTATGAGGATTACAAGAAGAATTGCAGGATACCTTAAATCTCATAGGGAGGGTAATATTTACAAACTTGATTTCTGAGACATTATAGAGCTTTGTAGAAACTATTCCCGTACAAGAATTAGCAAACGATCCTATAAAGGAAAGACAAAAATTAGTGGTGATATAGGGGATATAATGGAAGAGCTAGCAAATTTTAAAAAAACATCTTGGTGCATATTGATACTACATTAGATGGAATGCAAGTTAAGAATAAGACTAATGAAGCCTTAGCAGTATATTACCCAGAGTGTAGGAGGAAACATGCTCTCCATTAATGTCCTCTCAATAAGAATACCATTTGTAGCATATGTGAAAAGGATCATTCCATGGGCCAATGTCATTTCTTGCCAAAAATTAAAAATACCATCTCCGTGAATCAAGAATGGTCCAATTTCATATCATTCACCAATGGCCCAACACTTTTGGCCACAAGAATGGTCAAGTACTCCTTGGGGATCTCAAACACCGCAATAACAATGGGGATCCCAAATGCCACAACAATAGTGTAGACCTCACTCATAACAAAATCATCCATACTAGGGACAATGAATATTTCAAAGTCAACAACAAGCTTTGTTACATGTATCCACATCCCCTTCACAAGGGAGTCAGTCACAACATATTAAACAACCACTATTACCCACACAACCTATATCTAATCCAAATAACAATAGGCAGGTAACCCCTACCTATGCTACTAAGACAACAAATAAGCTACACTTAATGTGATTGATTGTGACAACATAAAATTATGACTAGGAAAACACTTCATGACCCAGTCAAACTAACAATTACATAACCAAACAATAAAGAAAAACCACCACAAGAACAATATCACCACACAAAAAAAGCTCTCCACAAGTCCCTCAATATTCTTCTAGACCACCATATCCAGAATATTTAACAACAAAAGAATCAAACATGATTTTGTGTAGGAACTAAAAATACTTAATGTCTCAATCCCTCTACTACAAGCTATCAAGGAAATACAATTATTCAAAAATACTATCAAAGACATATGTGAAGAAGCCATGGCAAAAGAGAAAATTTGATTTGCAAACTATCCATGTAGATGGTAAACTAGCCAACCTTTTAGCTGGGAAGCTTGTGTCACCAAAATACAATAATCTTGGTAGTCTTGTCATCACCGTGTATATTGGTACCACCAAAATAATAAATGTATTGATATATCTTGTAGCATCCATTAACGTGATGATGAAAGATACAATGGATAGGTTGCATATCACCGATATTAGAACAACTACCACTATATTAGAGATGGTGGATAGATCTACCATAATACCTGAAGGGATAATAGAAGATATTTTTGTAACAAATGCTTCATGGGAATATATTGCAAAATTCTTGGTGCTACAACCCTATACTTCAATAATAGGATATCCTCTAATATTAAGGATACCTTGGCTTGCAATGACAACAATATTTATTGACTGTTGATATGGTGATATGACCATCTCTAATGGAGTATATACCAAGAGAGTCTTACTATACCCACCAGCCCAACCCTCGATGACTTTTCTAGTCATCTATGGATAAACGAGTTGGATGGAGGAAAAATATCATCCATTGCAACCATCACCATGAAAGAACACGTTGAGTAAATTGATATTTTTGAAGGAACATTCTTTGAAGATGAAACTATCTTGGTAGAGATGTTGTCACGATTTTATTCCAAAAATAAACTAGTTATTGTTCATCAACTCTTGTGGGAAGACAACAGCAAAACAATTGAAACATTACCAATCATACCATTCCAAGAAGTCCCATTCAACACAACATATAATTGGTAGAGACACCTTCTCACATCTAACCAATATCCATTAAATCACATCATTCCTATCGAATTTTTTTTGACAAAAACACTAGAATATTTCACTCTTTTTTGCCTCACCATTGTCTGTTGAACTCACTATTAAGCACATCCACTACACTTAATTCATTGCACCCAACTACCAAATAAATTGATATTTGACTTGGAAAGATGTGGAACACCAATAGTGGGGTCCATGACCATGAAGAGGCTAAATTATTTGACGTTTTAAGTAAACATACCAACGCATTCGCATGGGAGTACACTGACATGAAGGGAATCCACCTTGAAGTTTGCACTCATTGTATATACGAATAATGCTAAACTAATACGACAACCTCAAAGGATAATAAACCCTACACTAAAAGATATTATCAAGAGTGAGATTTAAAATTTATTGGTTACAATATTTATATACCCAATTATGATAGCCAATGAGTTTCTCCATTAGTTATAATCCCTAAAAATAGTGGTGCAATGCGTGTGTGTTGACTATTGTTCCCTCAATAAAGCTACATGTAAAGGCCATTTTTTATTGCCCTTTATTGATCAGGTCCTAAACACACTCGTTGGAAAAATATACTTCTCATTCTTAGATGGATTCAATGGTTATAACCAAATCTAGGTTGCACTCAAGGACGAGGAAAAGACAACAATCACATATCCTTGGGGGACATTTGCATATTGTGTATTACCCTTCAACCTCTACAATGCTCTCACTACATTTCAAAGAGTAATACTAGCAATTTTTGCTGACCTTTCTAACAAATACGTGGAATTTTATATGGATAACTTTACGGTACATGGAGTTTCCTTTAATGAGGCTCTACAAAACTTAGATAAGGTACTAACCAAGTGTGAAGCCCACAATCTATCTCTAAGCCATGAAAAATACCTTATGATGATGGATGAAGATATCATCTTGGGGCACCATATTTCAAAGGAAGGTATTAGGGTGGAAAAGAAAAGTGAAATAATCAAACAACTCCCCACACCAAAAACCCAAATAAATATTCGTAGTTTTTTAGGTCATGCAAGTTATTACTGTCGTTTTATACAAGATTTTAGTAAAATTGCAACTCCTCTTTTTACACTCTTAATGAAAGACACAAAATTTAGTTGGATAAATGATTGTCATATGACATTTGATTTAGTCAAAAAACTTATTTCTACACCTATCCTATGAGGTCCTAAGTGATCACTCCCATTCCACGTCCATATTGATGCATCCAACATTGCATTAGATGCAGTTTTAGACCAAGAAGATGAAGGGAAGCCATATGCAATTTATTACATTAGTAAGAATTTAACAGGGGCTAATAAAAACTATAGATTCACTGAAAAAGAGCTCTTGACAATAATATATTCCATTAATAAATTTTGTCATTACATTATAGGGTACCAAACATTTGTTCATATTGATCATTCTTCTATCAAATATTTGATGACTAAAGCAATAGTTAGTGGTAGGCTTATTAGATGGTTGTTATTACTTCAAGAGTTTGATATCACTATTGTTGATAAACCTAGAAAAGAAAATATTATTGTTGACCATTTTTCTATACTAATGCATGCAAACGATAGTGAACCAGTAGAAGACACATTTTTGAATGAAAATCTCTTTACGATATCCACACATCCTCTGTGGTTTGTTGATATTGATAATTATTTAGCAATAGGAAAAATACCTCCTCATCTCTCTTATAAACATAAGTCTAATTTAATTAAAAAATGTTTATCTTATAAATGGACTAATGGACTTTTGTTAAGTAGAGGATCTGAATTTATTTTACGCAGATTCGTAGAAGAAGACAAAGTATTTGATCTACTTTGAGCATGACATGATAAGACCTCTAGAGGATATTATTCTACAAAAATTACTACTCACAAAGTCCTTAGGGTAGGTTCTTATTGGCCCACCCTTCATCGAGATGTAATGAAATATGTTCAACAATGTGATCAATGGCAAAGAATTAGATGACCAATTTCTTTAGATAAATGCCTCTACAAACTCAAGTGGTGCTTAAACCATTTGAGAAGTGGGGGGTTGATTTCATTGGACCTATTGATCCAAAATCTAATGTAAAAGCACATATTTTAGTTTGTATTGACTATGTGACTAAATGGGCAAACGTTTGTGCTCTAACTCATGCTCATGAAGAGAAAGTTGTTGATTTTTTTTATGAACATATTTTTCAATGCTATGGAGATCCTTGAGAAATTATTTCAAATCAAGGGCGACAATTCACATCCAAGGTAATTTAAGCATTCATGAAGGAGTACCAAGTCAAGCATAAAAAATCTTCATTATATCATCCCCACTCCAATAGACAAGTGGAAGTTACTAATTGCAAGCTAGAATTTTTTTGACAAAAATAATAGTCACACACCAACGAGATTGGACTAAAAAATTAAAAGAAGCAATGTGGGTATACAATACCACATGGAAGTTTACAACAAGTTTTAGTCTATATGAACTTGTGTTTGGTAAGAATCCCATCTTTCCTATCAAATATGAGCTTCAAATATTATGTATAGATTTAGAGGTGGGGATTGACATAACACATGCACCATTAGATAGAGTGATGTAATTGAATCAGTTGGATGAATATAGACTTAAAGCTCTTTAGAAACAGAACTCATTCAATAGCAATGATAGAAATGGCATGATCGATATATCACAAATAACAAGTTTCAACCAGGTGATTGGACACTTTTATTTGATTCTCGTTACCATGATTTTAAAGGTAAACTTTGCAGTTTATTTATAACCTATTGATGGATCAAGAATATGCATGTTGGTAAATGGACACAAGTTAAAAGTATATAAGAAGCCAATTACTAAAGAATAATTTGTGGCTCAATTTCAGTCAAAATCAGATATGTATGTTGTTGGAGAAACCTCTTCTTCCAACCAAGATATTAATTCAAATCTATTGTCTTTTTATTTGTTTTTTAAAGAGAGAATCCTAGTGGTGAAAATCCATTCATGGGCACTCCTAGATCAATTTATGTATGAAAATTGATTTCTAGAATACACAACATGAAAATAATTATTTGGTTGTCAAAATCCTTCTAGAACACAACCAAGGCAAAAGATGGTTGAAAACCAAAAATGATAATATATTCTATTAAAAAAAGTTGTATGCCTTTTAATAATTGTATTTGTTTTAGTATATTCACAACTACAACTTACATCAGAAAGATTCCTTCCAAGTTCGCCAAAAGTAAACAAAGTTGCACTCTAAAATAGTAAGGTATGCACTCCCTTTATTTTTTGTTTACCTTAGTATTATTATTAGATTATGCATAGTCCATATCCATATATCTTTTAAATAGGAATAATAGAGCAGTATAGACTGAGAAAGCCTTACAATGGTGCTTGGAAATTAAAATCACACTATTATTCTACCTATTCCATTGGTT
This sequence comes from Wollemia nobilis, assembly GCA_028583015.1. NCBI lineage: Eukaryota > Viridiplantae > Streptophyta > Pinopsida > Araucariales > Araucariaceae > Wollemia > Wollemia nobilis. Next base: position 3,603,782 of record JAQPPZ010001195.1, read on the forward strand.
GTGATATAGTTTAGATGCTTTAGAAAGAGCTACATAAAGAATACTATAAAGATAGGGCTCTTGAATAGGTAGCAAAAAGACACATGCATTGTGGGTACCTTTGCACATGGATGTACTTTCAATTTAATAGGGGAGGACACATCAATTCAACGTGTCAAACTATTTATTGAAATCACAAGTGATGATGGATAATAATAAAGAAAATGCAAAAAATCCAGGATTAAGGTGAACACAGAGGCAAAAAATTCGAAATGACATCATGGCAAGGATTGACATGATAAGCATGAATACGGTAAAATACATGTGGCAAAAGGATAACCACTAAAGACATGGAAAATCTAAGGCATCAAACTTAGGAAATCGCAACATGCAATGAGTAGATCGACAAAGCATGTTTTCCATGTAAAAATAATAAGTGAAGGAAATGACCACCGTTCAACATGATTGATCATGGCACGAGGGGAAAAAGGTGGCCAATGACTATATAACATGCAAAAATTAATGAAAAGGCTACACTACCTCGACATCAATAAACAAGGATGAAGTCAAATAAGTTAAACAAATAGGCACCACCTGGCCACTTGAGAGAGGATATTAAAAAATAGTAGTTATAAAGAGGGACCAACTGCAGATATAAAGAAAGCTACAGAATGTGGTTGTTCTTTGCATGCATGAAACAGTGATGATGAACTCCACCACCCTTGATCCTGCTACTCGACAACCTATCTTCAACAAGCTCATATTGTGCAGTGATAACATTCAACCAAAATTGGTAGCAACCAATAGAGGTCTAAACCAATAGACATGATTGAGTTGTTGCAACGGTAAGAAGTAACATAAATATTTTAATTTACAAGAATTTAAAACAATGGAGCCAAATATTTCTAAACCAAACAAAGATAACATGAAAGAACAATGTGTAGAAGAATTTAAAACAATGGAGTCAAATGTTGAGAAGTCAAAGAAGGTAGAACATCAAGTTAAGGTTGCACCATATCGCCATCCACACCACCATGAGTGGCAACATTCTTGGAGGCATGGCTCAAGTAAGCAATATTATGGTTCCACATGGAATCATAAGGGCACCAACTATGGCAGAGTTTGGCAAAGAAAGCATAGGGATCCTAATTTTTAGAGTGGATCATCAGCATCAAGGAAAAAGTGGACCCATCATTCAAGTTATCAAAATATAGCAACAAAAGTGTGGAGCCAACAAAGCAGATTTGGATACTCAAGTAATAAAATTGCGTACCAGCATCAACATGTTTCACTTGGATGGATGGATGATAGATATTGGTACCAGTTGCTAACATTGCTTAGCAAATCATATTATCATGTTTCTTCATATGTTTCAAGGAGGAAACATTTGTAAGGAGGGTGGCATGGTAGGATACCTAGGAATAGATACTTGGGGATATATTATTATATTGTATAAGGGTTGGCATGGGCCACACATAACCCAAGGTTGATTGTAATATTATATTATATTATTATATTATATTAGTAGTAGGCTCTCCAAAGTATAATAAGAATATAGATATATAAAGATATTTATCATTGTAATCATTCATATCATTAAAGAAGAATATTATGTAATCGTTTATGCCCACGTAGTGGCCTCTCACCTTGGGAGACCTTGTGGAGTTATTCCTTACTTAAGGATTATTATTGGTGTTTCCCTACCTTAAGGGTATTATCTATCTCTCTCTCATTTATGGATTGTTATTGTGGATAATGTATTTTGGATGAATGATTTGATATTTTTGCATATTGGTGAATGGTTTATGTTAATAATAATAAAGTTATGCAACAATTAGGCATCAATATACATCCCACCAACAAGAAAGCCTCGATCAATTTTAGAGATTCTATGAATCCTCTTTTGAGAGAGAAAAGGAAGCCTATTAGGAAAGGTGAGGGAATTACCCCTAAATTTGAAAAAGAGAGAACTCATATCACCTACCAACCTTAGTTGGTCACACCATAAAGCACAAGCAGTTGCTTCCACCATTTAGATTCTTGGGTTCAAGTGGATTAGGATGAGGTTTAGGCATCCTCTTATCATTAATATTATACCTTTGTATGATATTACATGAATTATAAGTCATTCAACATTTTTTATTTGGCATCATGACATGAGGGAATGTTAAGGGTATAGGACCACAAACAAGAATTTTACCCCTGATATGGCTGAAGATATTGACCTGAGTGTTGATTTAGAAAAGACCTTTGCATGAGGACATGCAAACACTTAGGAAGGAGAGTATTATGAGGCCCAAAATTGCCTTATCTAACAGGTGCTTTGAGATGTTCTTTTGTCTCTAACTAAAACATATGAATGACTAAAGATGAATTTTTGTATAGTTTAGCATAATTTTTGGGTTAGACAAGTTAGAATAGACCTGCATTTCTTAGATGATTTTGGGTTGATTTTTGCATTTCCCTTGGTTAATTCTACTAATGATTCCAATATGATGAAGAGTTGTTTTAGGGTGCAAGTGTTGAAGCATTTTGCAAAGTTCATTTTGAATCATATTCATGTGCTATGGACAAAGGAAGACCATAGAGACAAGCACCAAGACACGAAGAGATGTTGATGTTGTAACAACCCAAAACTACCAACCCAAGAGAGAGACTTTTTTTAAAGTAAGGTTGACAAAGAAGTCCCCATACATACATACATACATACATACAAATATATATATATATATATCAACATTCTCAAGGCTTCACCACATTTGAGTTCAAGTCGATGCAGACGACATTCAATGGACAAGAGTGATCGATATCCTGTATGTTATGGGGTTCATCTTACTAAATCTCCTCGCTTAGAAGGATATCAAAGTTATCCGGCCACATTTTCTATACCCTCATTGATATAGGACAATATTAGCGTAACGTAAGGATTATCCTTTAAGGCCCATAACACTTAAAGGGGAATGCCTATTACCTAACCTTACTCTAATTCTATCTAGGTAGGTTAATTAGGCGTAAAGCCTTGGTGCTTAGTTACCCCACCTCTGTGGGCTAACTATGGTCATTACCACTCACTGGAAATGAAAATGATCACCCAAACCTTACACATTCAAGGGACCACCACTATTGTCTTATGAATGATTCTAACACTTACTAGTTAGGGAACCCGATCCTCACATTCAAGGTGTATCATTTTACAAGGATCTAACTATTACATCAACACAACTCCTAGATTTTGTGAGTCCCTAGCTATTACATTATCACAACTTCTTCTAGGCTCACATTTTCATGGTTATTGCATCAATGCAACTCCTCTTAGGATTTAGGATATTCTTCTTGACTCGAGTACTAAAAGATATTCTAAAACCACCAAGAACTTCTTCCCAACCCAAGAACATGAATCAACATAAACAACTCTCTCTAAATATAAATGCTTCAATTATGCATAATTTAAACCATTGTATTTAATCAATACATCTTAAATCTAGCATGCTTCAACAATTTGATATTATCATATAGTGTTCTTAACCATCATTCCAAGACTAGAACAAACCAAGTAAAAGAAGCATTCTTCTCAATTATTTACTATGCTAGCATCATAAAAAAAATACATTCATAAAACCTTTCCAACATAAAAATATCCTCATAATCATATTTTTTCAATTGGTTATATGGGATTGAAATGGACCCCACTGTATTACATCATCACCACGTAGTGGTATTGCAACAAAGCTTGGATATTATCCCTATATCGCTTGGCAAGATTTGAACCTTGGTCTCTTATTTAAATACTGAGGAATATAACCGGTTGAGCTAATGCCACTTGATTCCTCATAATCATATATTATTCTCCATGACAAAAGAATTGTTATTGCAAGACAAATACTGGTAACCAAATAATTCTTACATAAGCTTAATTCAAATCCACATTACAAAACTATCATATTTTCTCTCTTTTAGAGAGATACTACTAGGAAAGTTATTTACATAACACAAGGCCAATTCTTGTTTACAAAACAAGTTTTCATTCCAAGATAAATCAAGACCATTCCACCTAAATGCTTTCTACACCATCTTCTTTTCATGATCATGTTCATGACAAAGTTCTCCCTTGGACTTGAGGAACATTAAGGATTCAAGACAACTCTTTAATGCAATGCAGATTAACATGCTCTAAGTATTATACAGGTAGTTATGAAAACAAGCATTGGAAACAAGCAACAAGAAGATAATCCCATACTTATCTCTATAGTGGCTCCTTCATCTACTCAAATTTTAGGAGTCCACTACAATCTTTCCAACTTAAACATACTCTAAGCATCCAAAGAGTACAAGGAGATAATCTCATACTTCTCTCTTATAATGGCCCTCTTTACCTACTCAAGTCTCAAGAGACCACTATAGTTTTGCATCCAATTTAAACATTCACGCAAAGAACCCATTTAAGTTTTATTTGGGTAACATCCAATAAAGAATATAAAAGTAATAGTTTCTCTAACCATACAAATCTTAGCAATTATTTAAGCCACATACTTAATTATTTTCTTCAACACCAAAGAAACCTTTTAAACAACTTAACTAATCATTTTTCCAAAGCAATACTAAAAAGAGTATAGAAACTATAACATCCTTCACTTTTCATATCCACTATAATGATTTCTAAAAGAGCATTATGTCCAAAACATATTTAATTACCTAAAACTTCTTACAATAAAGAAATACATAAAGGCATTAACTAAAGCAAGCTCATCATCTGAAAACCACAACCTTGAAACAAACATGATTCAAAAGAGGAACATAAACACACTCTGCCAAACACACATTGCAAACATCGGGTGATGACAATAACCTCTTCCAAAGTGCCATATTCACGTGCTAAGCTTGAACTAACACCATGCATCAAGTGCAGGCAAAAATGAACACTCATAATGCAAATAAAAATAAAAGATAATGAGCACAAACAAACATTGACCTCATAAAAAACACACAAGGAAGGAAATACTCAATGAAGACCTCCATCGATGATACTAAGTTCTATAGGGTAACTCCAACGTCACCAGAGCCAACTCAAGGCCCATAACAAAAGGATAAAATAGGTGTTTTGCTCACACACCAAAAGGACAACACAATGCTCAAGTGGCATCCCAACACTTTGGACGTTAGCCAAAATCCACCTACCAATGAGGCAACTACAAGCCATCACCAAAAAAACTCACCAATAGCTCCAACTAGAAGCCACGATTAACTTAGGGCAACACTAAGCAAACATACATCTACATGTGGTAGAAATCTCAGATGACCTGAAACTCAAGCGTAAACATACCAATGTAGACCAAGACTGCCTACAAAGCCACAACCCGTATGATTACAATGCCACTATCTATCTAACAAGGACCCGATGGTAGACTTAACAAGCAACACTAGGAACATGCATAGATGTCCAAACAACTGATAAAGCAACAACAAAAGAACATATAAAATCTTAACACTACAAAGGAGGTAAAACAATGCCTACCTCTTATCACCAAGATTCCAAAATAAGTATCTTGCATCCTCCAAGCTCCCAAAATCAGTCTCTTGCATGCTCCAAGCTCCTTGCTCTCCTCTAATTCCTAACGACCCTTGAAACAACCCATCGAGCCTCTCAAATAGCAATCTAAATCCTAATGGGTGGGAGTACCTTCCCATCCCTTCTTGGATTTGATGGCCACTATTACCAACGTGCTCCAGCTTGATGGTATGCTTTTAGAGTGTCATCAAGACTCATCGAGGTCATAAAGGAGTTATGGATCATGCAAATTAATGAAGCCAAAACAAGTATAACAACATAAATAATTTCCAACCTTAGAAACCTTGGATTAATTTATCCTTTAATACCTTATTCTTTAATTATTAAGCATGGCTTATAAAAGTAAACCAAATAATTAATTTCAACAATTAATCCAAGATAAAATTGCTCTTCAACATTGAGGAAGGACCAATTACTTGCTAATTAATATCACAAGTCAATATGAATTATTGACTCTAGTATTAATATTTAGCATTAATGACATATCCCTTATTAATGCTTCTATTAACCAATCACTTAATCCATAATCTCCAACACCATCAAGACAAGGATTTACCATTCCAAATTATACAACGTTGCTTTATCTTTTAATAGATGGATTTTTAAGATAACCAAAACATTATCCCCATCATACTAAATATGACTCCTTCACTTAAAGTGATCTCTCCATCCAACATTGTATTTTATCAAATCAAGCACAAATGTAATGCATCTACATGAAGACAACCTTTTACCTTGTTGATGAATGAGTCATCACCATCATTTCTCAAAAATATCTCTCAACTCAAGTGGTTCACCCATATAAATCCATCAGTGAGGGTACCTAGTCCTGCATCAAAAAATACATTAGCAATACCATATTCCAAATGTAAAGTGCAATTACCTAATCACATTCACATCATCAAATAAAGCTATGCATTAAAAATCTACACAAATACATAATTTTTTTGTCAATAATAAGTCCTTTCAAGGAGGTTTGTTACATACTCCTCCCCTGGGCTAAACATAGTCCCTTGTGTTTCCTACAAGTCAAAAAACATTTCATTCAAATAAATATGAGAATTAATTTCTCATTTCATCAACATATTCCTATGTTACATAATTTTTAAAAATATTGGTCCCATTGGATCTTACATGGATCTAGGATTCATTTCCTCAACATCTTAGAATGAAACCCTATAATATTTACTGGTCTCATCTCAATGGTTGAGGTATCTTCCATATTTCAAACGTGGATAGGATCAACAACATATTTTCTAAGCAGGGATATGTGGAAAGTATCATGAATCTTCGATAGGTTAGGCGACAAAGTGAACCTATAGGCTACTAGACTAATCTTATCAATGATCTCAAAAGGTCCAACATAGTGAGGATCCAACTTAGTTGACTTGATAGCACTTGTCATGGACCAAACTTTTAAGAAGACTCTGTCCTCCACGAAGAATTATCTTGGTGATCTTTTTAGATCAACATAGATCTTTTGGAAATTGGTCACTTCCTTGAGCCTAAGTTGGATTGCTCTGAGTTGTTCCTCCATATCTCGAATAGTATCTGATCCGATTATCACCCAATCCTTCGAATTATCCCATTATAGAGGTGTTTTGCATTTTATACCATATAAGGCTTCAAACAAGGCCATTTCCAATGATGAATGGTAACCATTATTATATGCAAATTCCACAAGATGCAAAAAGTTCTCCCATGTAGAATTTTGGTCCATGCAATACATGTGTAACATGTCCTCTAAAACTTGGTTTACCCTCTCTATTTGACCATATATTTTTGGATGATATGTAGAACTGATATTTAGCTTAGTACCCATTGCACAGTGTATAGCCTACCATAATTTTGATGTGAACCTAGAATACCTATCTAATATGATCACCTTAGGAAACCCATGTAGCCTGAATATTTCTCTAGCAAACTTGTTTGTCGCCATCGATGCATCATCCTTCATGTTTTTTGGTATGAAATGCGCGATCTTGGTCAACTTATCAACCACTAGCAATATTGTATCATGTTGGTACCTAGTCTTAGGTAATGTTGTTGCTCTTTCAACTATTGAAGCTGAGTATATGGCAGCCACTGATGCAAGTAAGGAAGCTGTATGGCTGCAAAGACTATGTGCATTGAATGGTGTCATTATTTCCTTAGTTATTATTTCTGCATTATTTCTAGAATATGTTTATGTAAGTTCTCTTCATTCGGTATCAGAGCCAAGTCATTAGCCATAGGGGGACGCCTTTATTGCTAGGGTTTAAATCCGTTTGAAGATCTAGGGTTTCTAGGAGTGAGAGGAAACCTATTCTGGAGTGGGAGTTACGCAGGAGTTTGAAGGAAAAATGTTAGGAAATCATTCAAGGATAGAGATCGAGAAGTTTGACGGCAAAAGTTTTGAGCTATGGAAGTTAAAGATGGAAGATATGCTCATGGACAGAGATCAGTGGGCTGCTATTTCAGAAACAACACAACCTACGGGTATTTTTGATGAAGATTGGGAGAAGATGAATCGAAAAGCAAGGAGTCTGATTCGACTGTGTCTTGCAGATTCGGTGCTCATCAATGTTTCGAGAGAAGCTACAACAAAGGATCTTTGGGAGAGGTTAGGGGCTTTGTATCAATCGAAGTCCCTAGTGAACAAATTATTCCTCAAAAAGAAATTGTACAATCTTAGGATGCATGATGGGGATTCGGTTGCAGATCATCTGAATGCATTCAATACAGTGGTAAGTCAACTAACATCTATATAAATTAAGTTGAGTGAGGAAGATAAATGCATTACTTTGTTATGCTCTTTACCAGATTCATGGGATAACTTAGTAGTAGCAATTGGTAGTACAACTTCATCCACATTAAAGTTTGAAGATATAGTGGCATCTTTATTATCTGAGGATATGAGGAGAAAAGCCATGGAGGGCACATCTAAGGAAGCCCTAACAGTGAGAGGGCATGCCAAGGAGAAGGACAAATCTAGATATGGTGATAGGTCTAAGTCAAAAGGTAGATCCAAGTCTCGAGGGAAGTTTGAGAGAAAATGCTAGAATTGTGGCAAGCCTGGTCATATGAAGAAGGATTGCAGATCAAAGAAAGTCGAGTCTGGAAAAAATTCTGATGAATCAACTTCCACAGAGATGAATAAATCCATTGATGAAGCAAGGGATGTGTATCTGGCATCCTGCTCATCGTGCTCCATACGATCAAATAAAAATGATTGGTTGATTAATACTGGTGCCTCTTTTCATATGACTCCTCATAGAGGGTGGTTCAATGAATATGAAAGATAGATGGAGGGGAGGTACTATTGGGAGATGATTCACCACTCAGAATCATGGGTCATGGAAGAGTGAAAATTTTGTTGCAGGATGGTAGGGTTAAGACCCTACCATGTGTGATGCATATTTCGGGACTTGCTAGAAATTTGATTTCGGTAAGCAAAATGGTCGATGCAGCAGTGAATGTCAGCTTTGGCAAGGATTCATGCAAAATGGTTCATGGATCAATGGTGTTGGCAAGGGGAGTTCGGATTGGAACATTGTATAAGCTATTGGGAAGCACTATGACAAATGAGTGCAATAGCTCAACTGTTCTTGAGGTTGATTCTGATAAAAGCTCAACACTCTGGCATCAAAGGATGGGACATATTGGAGAAAAGGGATTGCGTACCCTGTACACAAAAGGTATGGTTCATGGTATCCCTAATTACTCAATGTCTTTCGAGTTATGTGAACATTGTATTTATGGTAAACAGAATTGGGTTAGTTTTCCATCTGGTGCCACAAGATCTAGTGGGGTACTAGATTTGATCCACAGTGATATTTTTGGTCCTGTTCCTATGTCGTCTCTTGGAAAATCACGGTATTATGCTCCCTTTGTTGATGATTTTTTAAGATATGCATGGATATACTTTCTTAAGAGCAAAGATGAAGTGTTTGAAAAATTTAAGGAATTTAAAGCACTTGTTGAGAATCAAACTGATAAAAGGATTAAGGTGTTGAGGTCTGATAATGGAGGGGAATATTGTTCTAATATATTTGAGAAATTTTGTAAGAAATGTGGTATTGCAAGACAGAAGACTACTTCATATACACCTCAACAGAATGGAGTTGCAGAGAGGTTGAATAGATCACTGATGGAGAAGGCTAGAAGTATGCTCAGTGGTGCAGGTTTGGCACAGAAGTGCAGGCGGAAGCGGTGAGTGCGGCATGCTACTTGCGAAATCGGTCACCTACATCAGCATTGCCGGATCAAACTCCATTTGAAGCTCTATTTGGTAAGAAACCATCTATTTCACATCTCGAGTTTTTGGTCGTGATGCATACATGCATATTCCAAAGGAGAAAAGAAGTAAGCTAGATAATAAGGTTGTTAAATGTATCTTTATTGGTTATAAAGATGGTGTTAAAGGATATAAGCTTTGGAATCCAAAAACTAAAAGTACGAGTGTATAGTAGAGAAGTGGTGTTTAGGGAGATGATCGGTGATTCTAGGAAGGTAGTTACGAGAAGAGGAACCCGGAATGGTCCAATTTGATCTCATGGAAAACTATCGGACAAGTAGAGGATCTGGAAGAGGAGCATACAGATGAGGATATGGAAGAGGAGCATACAGGTGAGGATCTGGAAGAGGATGAAGAAGAGGTTCATACACCCGTGGTAAGGAGATCAACATGGGAAAGGAGGCAACTTGAAAGGTACAGTCCATCTGCTTTTCCTACTTCTTTTGTACTATCTACATCGATGAAGATCCTAGAACAGTTAGAGAAGCTATTAATTCTGGAGAGGCAAACCATTGGGAAGAGGCCATGGATGAGGAAATGATGTCCCTGAAAAAGAACAGAACATGGGATTTAGTGAAATTATCAAGTGGTAGGAAAGCAATAGGTTGCAAGTGGATCTTTAAGAAGAAGCGGAATGTTGAAGGTAAAGTGGAGAAATATAAAGCTCGCCTAGTTGCTAAAGGTTTTTCTCAGGTTGAAGGAATTGATTATGGTGAAGTTTTTTCTCCCGTTGCAAAGCTAACATCAATTAGATTTATGTTAGCTGTGGCTGCTACATTTGATCTTGAAATAGAACAGATGGATGTGAAAACTGCATTCCTTCATGGAGATTTGGAGGAAGAAATCTATATGAGGCAGCCTAAAGGTTTCACTGTTGCAGGAAAGGAGGATCTGGTATGTAAGTTAAAGAAATCATTGTATGGACTGAAACAATCACCTAGAATGTGGTACCAAAAATTTGATACTTATGTTTTAGGAATTGGTTTTGTTCGTAGCAATGCTGATCACTGTGTGTATTCAAAGAAAATTGGTAATGTAATTGTCATTATAGTTCTTTATGTTGATGACATGTTACTAATTGGAAATAGCAAGAAACTGGTCAGGGAAGTAAAGTCTCAGTTGGCATCACAATTTGACATGAAGGATCTTGGCCCTACAAATTTTATATTGGGTATGCAAATAAAAAGAGATCGCTCTAATAGAAGGTTGTGGCTGGATCAGAAAAAGTATGTTGAGACAGTATTGAAAAGGTTCAATATGCAGGATTGCAAACTGATGAAGGTACCTATTTCTTTAGGGAAAAATTGTCTGCTGAACAATGTCCAAAAATAGAAGAAGAGGTAGAGGAAATGTCACATATTCCTTATGCAAATGTTGTAGGTAGTTTAATGTATGCCATGGTTTGTACTAGAGCAGACATTGCCCATGCAGTGGGAGTCTTGAGTAGATATATGTCTAAACCTGGTAAAGAGCATTGGACTGTTGTGAAAAGGGTGTTTAGATATTTGCGTGGCACCTCTAATTTTACAATCTGCTATGAGGGTACAGGTAAAGAAAATAGACAATTGGATATAGAAGGGTTTGTTGATGCAGATTGGGCTGGAGATCTGGACAGGAGAAGATCTACTAGTGCTTATGTATTCAATTTGTTTGGAGGGGCCATTAGTTGGATGAGCAAGAGGCAGATTGTTGTTGCTCTTTCAACTACTGAAGCTGAGTATATGGCAGCCACTGATGCAAGTAAGGAAGCTGTATGGCTGCAAAGACTATGTGCATTGAATGGTGTCATTATTTCCTTAGTTATTATTTCTACATTATTTCTAGAATATGTTTCTGTAAGTTCTCTTCAGGTAAACCCAAAATAAAATCCATAGATATTACCTGCCATTTATGTATAATTATATCATGTAGGTACAATTTCCCTATTAGGTGTCCATGTTTTGCCTTAACCTTCTAGCATTCTAAACATCTCGCAATGAAACTAGTGATATCTTGCTTCATTTCGACCCAATAAAAGGTCTTTTTCATGTTTTTCCTCATTCTTGACCCTCTTGTATGAGCTTAATAGGAAGAATTATGTACCTCTTGCATAATAAATCTCCTTAGATCACCAGTTTTGGGTATAACTACCCTATACTTGAAGCATAAAAGTCTATCTTTTATGTTGAAACACATCCTCTTAAAGATTTCTCTTAGTTTTATCTTGGATTTCTATGCAATATGGAACCTGTAGCTGCATTTCCTTGATCCTATCCATTAATTCTATATGAATTTAGGTTAGTGCGACTATGTGCCTTCTCCTACTCAAGGCATCTACAACCTTATTTTCTTTTCCTTTGATATACTCAATACCAAAGTTGTATTCTTCTAAGAACTCTATCCATCTTCTCTATCTTGCATTCAACATAGGTTGGGTAAAAATATACCTTAGAATTTGATGGTTTATCCTTAGATAAATTGGTTTTCCCAACAAATAATGTCTCTAGACATTTAGGGCATGCACAATTGTTGTCAATTCTAGATTGTGCATAACATAGTTTACCTCATGCTTCTTGAGTTTTCTAGACTCTGGCTACTATAGCCTCTTTCTACGATAATACCCCACCCAAACCTTCCAAGGAAGCATCTACACACACAATAATATGGTATCTTGAGAATGGGTGTCGTAGTTAATTTACTTTTTAGAGCCTCAAAGGTGACCTCACACTTATCCATCCATTTGAACTCTTTCCTTTTTCTCTAAAGTTTGGTGATTGAATAAGTAACCTTAGAATAATATTTTACAAAAATCCTATTATAACTAGTGAGTCTCATGAAAGTCCATACTTGTATCACATTTGTTGGTGCAAGCCAACTTAATATAGCCTCAATTTTCTTTGGGTCCACAACAATTCCTTCTATCAAGATGATGTGTCCTAAATATTGTACCTGTGAGGTATAAAACTCACACTTGAACAACTTTCCATATAGTTAGTTTTTCCTTAGCACCTCTAACACTAATCTCAAATGATGGTCGTATTCTTCTTTAGTGTGAGAATATATCAAGATATCATCTAAGAACACCAAGACAAATTGGTCTAGATATTTTTTGAACACAGTGTTCATCAAATTCTTAAAATTTGTTGGTGTGTTTGTCAGTCCAAACGGTAGTACTGTGAACTCATAGTGTCCATATCTAGTCTTAAAGGTTATCTTATAGGTATCCTCTTCTCGAATCCTTAATTGATGATACCCTTATCTTAGATCTAATTTTGAAAATATAGTAGCATCCTTTAGCTGATCAAAGAGACCATTAATCCTTGGTAAAGGATACTTATTCTTAATGGTTACCTTATTCAACATTCTATAATCTATGCATAATCTCAAGTAACCATCCTTCTTTTTCACAAATAATATCATAGCACCCCAATGCAACACACTAGGTTTGATCAAACTATTTTTCAACAAATATTGAAGTTGTGCCTTTAGTTCTTGCAACTTGATTGGGGTCATTCCCATTGGGGTGTTAGACCTAGAAGATCTTCAGGGAACACATCCTAAAATTCATGCAAAATCAAATGTTTCTTCAATAGCTCTTCATCTCCCTTTTCTCTAGTCTTTCCATTGATCTTAATTACATACAACATGTAGACACTAAAATCATGTCAATCCGATTAGACTGCCAAGACACGTTCTAATCGACACCCTATGGTCCCCTTGGGCAACCCTTAGAGGTTAAATAGTGGTCCTAGCCACTTTTGGGAGGTTCTACCCTACTTTTGGGAAGTTTTGGGCCATGTAGGCATGGTCATCGCATCCAGGATGGCCATAGTTCATGGTCGTCCCACCCCAAGACGGCCATAGTTCATGATCGTCCCACCCAAGGATGGCCACCAACAACCATCCCTGGGTGGGACGGCCATGGCCTTGGACCCTTAAAAAGTCAAAGGTAGGACAAATGGAACCCAGATTTTGCCATCTACCCTACCCATTGAAGCATGCCAGTCTGAGGGTGCATAACTCTCATGCCAAGTTGCAAATTGGAGGCCCAAATTGGATATTCTTCCCCCTCCAACACATGGCAAGGTTTGGACAAATGGCGACACCTGCCTCGCATGGCCAAGAATACCCATTTGACCATATGCTCACTTGAGCTATAAAGTGGAGTCATTCCACCCAATTTCATATGGGAGTCTTTGCAATATTTTGCAACGAAGTGCGACCGAGATTTATCCACAATTCACGACATGTTTTCCCTTGAGATCTCCATTGAGCGAAGGAGGATTTCAAGTGATTCCAGAACACACAATACATTTACAAAACTGATCCATTTGAGTGAATCAGATCCTAAAATTTAATGAAAACACCCCCAAGAGTAGCTTAGACCAAATCCTAGAGGAATTGGTGGCAAAAACCACCAGATTTGGTGGTCGTCCCACCCTAGGACAACCCCCAAATTGTGATAGTCCTAAATGGCACACCTAGGTATGACCACGAATTTGAGCACCATTTTCCTTCTATTTTTGAATAGATCCATTCTAGAGTAGATTTTATGCCTTCTATCAAGTTTTGGTGCAATTTTGAGTTGTTTTGCATCTGTTAGTATGCATTTCTTGTTTTGTAGTCCTAAATGGCACACCCAGGGACGACCATAAATTTGTGTGCAATTTTATTTCTATTCTTGCTTAGATCATTTCCATAACACATTATATGCATGATCCTAAGTTTTGGTAGCATTTGAAATAGTTTTGAATCATTTATTATACATTTCCTCTTTCAAGCTCATTATCGCATATATCTCTTTGATTACATTTCAATCCGCACATGCTGTTAACAAATCTGATTTCTTTATGTAGATCCAACTATCACAGCACACGAGGAAGGAGCAGCAAGTTAGAACATCTATAGAACATTGCGACAACATCAAAATCCCGCTCTTCAATTGTGAGTGCGAGGAAGACACTGAAAGCGTGCCTTAAATTTTTGAAAGGATTTGATCCTTTGGACATTGTAATGAGTTGTATCAATTGAGAGCCCTCAAGGGGACATTTTGTAACTGCATATTTATAAAATGCAATAATATAAATAGAACCACCCATTTCTTTCACTTATTTGTCTCTTATGCTTACTTAAAATGTCATTTTTATAGTGCTTATATCAAAAGATCAATAGCATTTCATTTCACATTGTTAGGTGCGTTGTTTTTTTCGCTCTAAAATGGTGATCATGGTGGGATCTATAAACCCTTTGGTCACCCAAAAAGACCCAAAGATACCCATAAACCCTTTGGTCACCCAAAAGCCCCAAAGGTACCCATAAACCCTTTGGCCACCCAAAAATCCTCAAAGGCATCCATAAACCCTTTGGTCACCCAAAAAGCCCCAAAGGCATCCATAAACCCTTTGGTCACCCAAAAAGCCCCAAAGGTATCCATAAACCCTTTGGTCACCCAAAAGCCCCAAAGGCATCTATAAACCCTTTGGTCACCCAAAATCCCCAAAGGTATCCATAAACCCTTTGGTCACCCAAAAAGCCCCAAAGGTATCCATAAACCCTTTGGTCACCCAAAAATACCCAAAGGTATCCATAAACCCTTTCCTCACCCAAAAAGCCCCAAAGGTTTCTATAAACCCTTTGGTCACCCAAAAAGCTCCAAAGGTATCCATAAACCCTTTGGTCACCTAAAAATCCCCAAAGGTTTCCATAAACCCTTTGGTCACCCAAAAAGCTCCAAAGGTATCCATAAACCCTTTTGTCACCCAAAATACCCCAATGGCATCCAATAAGCCCATTGGTCAAATGTATATACATATATATTAATCAAAATCTAAAAACATCATTAAAACAACAAAAATACAAAAATATTACATTGCATTACACTTCATGTCGCTGCATTATCCAATCACTTTCATTAGGCATACGCATCATTGCATTTTATATTTTAGAGTTGCTCATACATGTCTAGCACTAGGTCTATATACTAGACATCCTTTAGAGCCAACTTTATCAAAAGTCATTAGTAACACCCGTCTACATTACAATTATTATTTCCATCCACATTTCCAACATTTTGTATATGTGTTTGTTTCCCTTCACCTAGTCATTTGTTATAAGGTGTCTTTAGGGTTTTCGGTCACTCAACCATCTCTAGTTTTCTTTTCAAATTTTATAGAAAGCTAGCCTAATTTTTAGAAGGTAGATTCTTGCTTTGATTATACCTTGCATACGTCAAAATCCCAACACATTTTCACATTAAATCCAAGTTTTGCACAAGGAAAGATGAAACCTACAAAGTGGTCCAGTTTACCTTAAGTGAAAAGTTTACCCTGCTCATCCCCTTGTGCGTATGGTTCAAAAATATTGATAATTGAGAAAAGGACAAGCTCCTCCCTACCCAAATGCAAAATAAATTATGGTTTTCACCACTACCAAAAATCCCTAAAATAAATAGTGGTTGTCACCACTAACAAAAGCAAAAAGAAAAATAAACAATGGTTGTCACCACTCCCAAAATCCCTTGCTCAATAAACAATAATGAGCAAATCCTTGGAGCAATTCAAACATAAAATAAAATAAGGGAGTATTGAACTTAAATCCCTAGAATTCTAAGCATTTAACAAACCATAAGGTGATCCTCATTACAGGTTAGGTGGCATCAAGCCTGCATGGCAATGGCGGTATCCTTACACTTGATGATATGTTTGTCACATTAGCATCCTGCTTTTGTACAGACCAATGTTTTCATGCGGATGAGCTAGCTTTTGGTAGTCTTTACTACCTAGTGGTCCAATCCAACTACGTACAAAACTTAGTATCATGATACTCGTAGGGTGATCTTTGGTACATATGGGTTGCATCAATCCTGTTTGGCACTGGGGTAACTTTATGCGTTATCATAATAATGAACTCATATGCACACATAGGGATATTGAATATTTTGGTCATCCTAGCAAATTCATACCTTGTCAAAATTCTTGCATAGTTAGTATATAATTTTTGACTAGTTGACTAGAGTGTTTGAGTCTCATGAAAACCTCAAAGACATTCTATAACATCTTACTATTCATTTCATTCCATACTATTTCATTACATTTTATCAGTTTACATTTTCACAAATCCATCACATAGTCTCATGAAAACATTGCAAATGAATCAATGAATTTTATATAGTCTATGGTGCTAACATAATGTGTCAAATAATATTCCTATTTCATCATACAAATCAACAAATCATCCATTTCATTATGCATACACACATATCCATATCATCAAAAACATCATATTACAACACATGCATCCATCAAAGCATTAGTAAAGCAAACATAAGCATTGCATACATCCAATAAAGAAATAAGGAAACACATGATGACAATAATAAACAACTCATATATGTGTATATGTATGGGGTAAAAAGATACATCATCATCCAAAAACTGCCCATACGCTACAATCAAGTGGGTCCTCAAACCTCATGCTCCCAAAATCCAAAACGAACCACAGAGCCTCAAAATCCATGGTCATATTAAAACATCATAAAATCAACAAAAAAAAAATCAAATAAAGCAAAATATCAAGTGCGCCTTGTACCCGGTTATTTACCTTATACACTTGGCGGTTGTAGCGACTTGCGCTCCATGCAATCCGACAAGATGAGTAAATTACCATAAGGTTACTTGAACCAAAATTTTCATCATCAAATTGAAATGCTTCACTTTAATCCCCAAGAAGGCCATTGCGGTCAGACTAATCCATGGGAACAAGGTATTCATTTCCTTTCTTCCATGAAATATCATCAAAAAACACCTTAAAAACAACATAAAAAACAACAAAAATGGCCTAAAAACCACCAAAAACAGGTCAAATATGATAAAATTCACTATGGATCAAGATTGAACAAAATTGTTCATGGATGAATCGAAAGTCTCTACTTCAATCCCCAAGAAGACCACTATGGTTGGACTGCTCCACGGGAACGAGGTATTCAATTTCTTTCTTCCATGAAATATCAACAAAATCATCAAAATCCTCACAAAATTGAGAAATTTTATAATGGGTAAAGTTGAAGGAACCCCAACCAAGTCATATGGGTCAAGCGACTCGTCACTTATATCACTGGTCATTCCCTCATTGACTTGTCACTTGAGGGGGTAGTCGTAATTAAAAAATTCATAATCAAAATCAATAATCAAACACTCAATCATGCAAATCGTGTTCATCAATGAATCGTTGCCAAAAACAATCACATCCCTACTTGGGGCAGAAAACAAGCAAAACTTTCAATTAAACAAATGCTTGGTATTACTAAACCATGAAGGACCATAGGCCTCACCTCTTCATGACTGAACAATGTCTAATTTCAAGTAAGCCTAACGTGAAATGTTGTACTTAAATCAAGTTCTTTAACTCGTTAGAAGCAAGGATTCAAGGATACATGCTCTTTCCATGATTAGGGTATCTAAAGTTGGTTAGGTTACTAAATAACCTTAATCATTTGACATTTTAGTCATCTATTTTTGCTTCGTGTTGTGTTGCACACAACGCATCCCAAAAAGGGGCATCTATAGACACTAAAATCATGTAAATTCAATTAGACTGCCAAGACACATTCTAATCGACACCCTATGGCCCCCTTGGGCAACCCTCAAAGGTTAAATAGTGGTCCTAGCCACTTTTGGGAGGTTATACCCCACTTTTAGGAAGTTTTGGGCCATGTAGGCATGGTCGTCCCACCCAAGGATGGCCACCAGCAACCATTCCCGGGTGGGACGACCATGGCCTTGGACCCTTAAAAATTCAAAGGTAGGACAAATGGCACCCATATTCTACCATCTACCCCACCCATTGAAGCATGCCAGTTTGAGGGCACATAACTCTCATGCCAAGTTATAAATTTGAGGTCCAAATTGGACATTCTTCCCCCTCCAACGCATGGCAAGGTTTTGACAAATGGTGACACCTGCCTCGCATGGCCAAGCATACCCATTTGACCATATGCTCACTTGAGCTATAAAGTGGATTCATTCCACCCAATTTCAAATAGGAGTCTTTACAATATTTTGCAATGAAGTGCTGTCAAGATTTATCCCCAATTCACGGCTTGTTTTCTTTTGAGATCTCCATTGAGCGAAGGAGGTTTTTTATTGATTCCAGAACACACAATCCGTTTACAAAACCAACCCATTTGAGTGAATCAGATCCCAAAATTTGATGACAACACCCCCAGGAGTAGCTTAGACGAAATCTCAGAGGAATTGGTGGTAAAAACCACCAGATTTGATGGTAAAAACCACCAGATTTGGTGGTCGTCCCACCCTAGGACAACCCCAAAATTATGATAGTCCTAAATGGCACACCTAGGGACGACCATGAATTTAAGCACTATTTTCCTTCTATTTTTGCATAGATCAATTCTAGAGTATATTTTATGCCTTTTGTCAAGTTTTGGTGCAATTTTGAGTTGTTTTGCATCTGTTATTATGCATTTCTTGTTTTGCAATACTAAATGGCACACCCAGGGATGACCATAAATATGTGTGTGATTTTCTTTTTGTTCTTACTTAGATCATTTCTAGAACATGTTATATGCATGATCCTAAGTTTTGGTAGCATTTGAAACAATTTTGAATCACCTATTATACATTTCCTCTTTCAAGCTCATTATCGCATATATCTCTTTGATTGCATTTCAATTCGTACATGCTATTAATAAATCTGATTTCTTTGTGTGTAGATACAGTATCATAGTGCATGAGGAAGGAGCAACAAGTTAGAACATTGATAGAACATTGCGATGGCATCGAAAACCCACTCTTCAATCATGAGTGTGAGGAAGACACTAAAAGCGCGCCTTAAATTTTTGAAAGGATTTGATCCTTCGGATATTGTAATGAGTTGTATCAATTGAGAGCCCTCAAGGGGACATTTTGTAACCGCATATTTGGCAAATGCAATAATATAAAGAGAACCACCCATTTCTTTCACTTAATTATCTCTTATACTTAAAATGTCATTTTTGGAGTGCTTAAATCAATAGATCAATAGATGCATTTCATTTCCCATTGCTAGGTGCATCATTTTTTTTGCTCTACACAACATACCACCTCTTTTAACAACTTTATTTAACTGCATAGCTAAAATAAGTGAGATTGAAAATAACCTTGCTTGCTTTGTACTGTTACTCTCCTCTTAGCCTTCTTGATGTAATCCATCCACCTATCTTGAAAGTTTATTAAGGCTCCATGAGCCTTCAACCAATCCATCCCTAGGATAATATCAAAAGCATGGAGGGGTGTCACATATAACCGTCATATAGTGGACCTATTAGATAGAGTTATCTCAGTTGTAGGCAAATTGCAGGATGAGGATTAGAACTATCCTTCTAGAATTTCTTCTTATTTTGCCATTGATTCCCATTGTTCCAGTTAGTAAACTTTGGATTGTCTTTTTTTCTCTTGTTTTGTTCCTTATCTTACTTCATAAATCATGCACTCTTTATTTTCTTAAGTTATTGTCTCTCTAACTTTGTCAACCCTAAATAGTTGAAGAAATACTTTTTAGTTTGGAGATTAGTTTCTTCTTGTCTAGCCAAGTCATAAGCCTCTTGCAAAGTTTTAGGTTTGAGCATATTAATCATTATCCTTATCTTAGGGTCTATCCCTAGAATGAACCTATGCACCTTTAGGCGTTCATTACTCTCGTACTCTGGTACATACTTCAAAAGTTTCACACACATCTGAAAATAAACCTCTATTGATAGTGATCCTTGTTGAAGCATAGAGAATTCCTCAAACTTATCTACATAAAACTACTGTAAAAGAAATATTTTCTTAAAATCCCCAATGAAATCATCCCACTTAAGTTATGTGGCTTGGATATTTTTTCATGTATTAAATTTTTCCCACCATTATAGGGTTGCATATAGAAGATGATGGGTAGCCCACATAGTTTGAGTCTCAGAGGAGTAACACTTCATGTAAAAGAAGGTTTCTAACTCTTTCAACCATGACTCAGACACATCTCCTCATTTCCCATTAAATTTGATAACTTTAAAATTCTTAAGCTCTCTAGCCAACTCAACCTCTATTCGATATTTACCCTCTTGGCTTATTCTAACAGGGTTATCTTCCTACCTGCCCACTACATTTATGGTACTAGCTTCCTTATTTATTAGATTTTATATCAATTTTTGTTGTTGCTCCAACCATTCTTGAAGTAATTTCACTATGGAGGAGAGATCTTCTACTCTCTCATCAAAACCTACTATTTTTCTAGTGTCCCTATTGGGGTTCATTGTCCTCTCAACCCTCTTGCTAGGAGTCGCTGCTCTCCTAGTTATCTTGCTAGAGTCCATAGTTTGTTCATTTTTTGCACTACATTTCCGTCCTGTGCAACCGTTCTAATTTTCTTGTATAAACTTTCTTTTAATACAGGTGTTATCTCCTATCCACATAAAGTAGTTGGGTAAGTTACAATTTCCCTCAATTGTACTTACAATTAGTTAGTTTCATTCTCTTATTAACTAACATAGACCATTATCACTCAATAGATAATGATCAGGGTCACACTTGCCTCCCTGCAAGGTGCCTTTCCCAATAAGAAACTTTACCTTCTAGGATTTTTACTCCTTGGTTTGATTGGTCACAATAACATGCAACACCCATTGTATCCCAGATCACAGTAAGGTCCCTAGAGTAAGTCTCCTCCAAGTAGCACATCAAGTCAAGGCTCATCCTAAGCGCTCTCCATAGAAGCTTCTAGCCCTACGAACTAAAGCTTTGATACCAACTATAACCCAAAACTACCAACCCAAGAGAGAGACTTTTTTCTTTTTTAAAGTAAGGTTCATAAAGAAGTCCCCCCCTCCACACACACACACACACACACACACACACACATATATATATCAACATTTTCAAGGCTTCACCACATTTGAGTTCAAATCATTGCAGACAACACTCAGTGTACAAGAGTGGTCAACATCCCATATGTTTTGGGGTTCACCTTATTAAACCTTCTCATTTATAAGGATGTCAAAGTGGTCCCTCCACCTTTCCTATACCCTCATCGACATGGGATAATATTACGATAGTGTAGGAATTATACTTTAAGGCCCATAATACTTAAAGGGTAATGCCTATTCCTTAATCTTACTCTAATTCCATCTAGGTAGGTTAATCAGGTGTAAAGCCTTGGTGCTTAGATAGCCCACCTTTGTGGGCTAATTAAGGTCATTACCACTTATTGACAATGAACATGATCACCTAAACCTTACACGTTGAAGGGGCCATCACTATTGTCTTGTGAATTATTCTAACACTTGCTAGTTAGGGAACACCTGATCCTCATGTTCAAAGTGTATATTTTCACAAATATTTGGCTATTACATCAACACAACTCCTTCCAAATTTTGTGATTCCCTAGCTATTGCATTTTTACACTCCTCCTAGACTCACCTTTTCCTGGTTATTGCATTAACACAACTCCTCCTAGGAATTGGGATATTCTTCTTGACTTGGGTCCTAAAAGATGTTCTAAAACCACCAAGAACTTCTTCCCAACATGATAACATGAATCAACATAAACAACTCTCTCTAGATATAAATGCTTCAATTAAAAGTAACATGCATAATTTAAACCACGATATTTAATCAATACATATTAAATCTAGCATGCTTCAATAATTTGCTATTATCATATAGCATTATTAACCATCATTACAAGGCTAGAATAAACTAAGTAAAAGAAGCATTCTTCTCATTTATTTACTATGCTAACATCATAAAAAATATACATACATAAAACCTTTCCAACATAAAAATATCATCATTAGAACAGCGTGTAGCTTGAGTGGTTCCCAAGATACATCTAAAGGCGTTTGGAAATGGGAGCGCTCGTGTTCGAATCACATGAATACATTTTTAGGTCCGAGGTGTAGACCAATTGGTTCATCCAAAGCCCATAAGGGGGCGGAGGTCCAAGGTTCAAATCTCGGGCCTCGTCGGACTGAATGCTTGTCCCTTTCCTAGTGCTTTCAACGGTGTAAAAGGTTTAAAATGATTGTGGCATGGTGGTTATAGGGGCGGACTGCACGAAGATCTGTGTGGCGGCTTCTAGGGTGGACATCGTAGAATACTGTGGCGGCCATAAAAGCTAGACAGCATGCTCGGATTCGTGGCAACTACCGATTCCACCATGTAAATTCAAAAAAAAAAAAAAACATAAAAAGATCATCATAATCATATATTATTCTCTATGATAAAAGAACTTTTATTGCAAGACAAAGAATGGTAACCAAATAATTCTTACATGAGCTTAATTCAAATCCACATTACAAAACTATCATATTTGCTCTCTTTTAGAGAGATAATACTAGGAAAGTTATTTACAAAACACAAGGCAAATTCTTGTTTACAAAATAGCTTTTGATTCCAAGATATATCAAGACCTTTCTGCCTAAATGCTTTCTACACCATCTTCTTTTCATGATCATTTTCATGGCAAAGTTCTCCCTTGGACTCGAGGAAAATTAAGGGATTAAGACAACTCTTTAATGAAATGCAGATTAATATGCAGATGAACATTAAGGATCAAGACAACTATTTATTAATGCTTCTATTAACCAATTACTTAATTTGAAATATTCAACACCATCGAGACAAGGATTTACCATTCCAAATTAGATAAGTTGTTTTATATTTTAATAGATGGTTTTTTAAGATAACCAAAACATTATCCCCATCATACTAAAGATGACTCCTTCGCTTAAAGTGATCTCTTAATCCAATGTTGTATTTTATCAAATCAAGCACAAATGCAATGCATCTACATGAAGGAAACCTTTTACCTTAGAGCTATCGATGAACAAGTCATCACCATCATTTCCTAAAATATCTCTCAACTTAGGTGGTTCACCCATATAAATCCATCAATGAGGGTACCCAAAAATATATTAGTAGTACCATATTCCAAATGTAAAGTGCAATTATCCAATCATATTGACATCATCAAATAAATCTATGCATTAAACATCCACATCTATACATAACTTATTTGTTAATAATGAGTCTTGACAAGGAGGGTTGTTACCGATGTAAAGGATCGGAGAAATGCCCTATTTGCATGGAGTCCAGCTGGGAAGAAGTTGTCATGACAATTGATATTTTATCAATTATGGTTATCAAGGAAAATATTTTTGACATTATTATTGGAATTGGACATTTCTATAGGAAATGCACAAAGCTCTACTTTATTGACTAATTGACGCTATTTCTAGGACCCAAAGTTGCTATATTTGTTCAAGAAAGATCAATGCAGATTCATGGTGGATATCAGTTTTAGCTATCAAAACATCCACAAATCAATCTTAGGCAAGCATGGTCTATGAATGGCCAATTGTTGTTTATCTTTGTTTGTAGTAACAATTCTATCAATCGATGGTATTGAAATAGTTAAAATTGTATTTTATAAATAATCACCCTAACGATAGTCAAAGGGTTGGAATATAACATTGCGAATGTAGATGAATATGGAGTAAGCGACTGCTATAGCAAGCTCCCAACTATTTGACCTACAATGAACAATATGCATAATTACTTACATCTTTTGTGGATTACTAGTTTCTAGCTTGAGTTAGTTATCCCTTTATCAGATGAGCAAGGACCCACTCTCTCACATGATAAAGGGTTGTTTGTTGTTTTCTATAGCATAAGATTTTTTTTTCAATTGATTATATGGGATTGAAATTTGGCCTCACCCATATTACATCATCACCATATAGTGGTATTACAACAAAGCTTAGATATTATCCATGTATCGCTTGGAAAGATTTGAACCTTGGTTTCCTCTTTAAATATTGAGGAATCTAACCGGTTGAGCTAATGCTACTTGATATAGCATAGGACTGTTAGCATATCGTGATTTAAATATTATTCTGCATTAATATTGTAAGTGATCTTAGCTTTTGTATGATAGTTGCAAGCTTACTACAATGGTAAGGGCTTTGACCACTCTTTGGGAGGTCCAAGGTTCAAATCCCACTTAGTATTATGGGACTAAGACTCTTCATAAAAACTTGTGTAAACTCATTGAAAAAAATCTTAGCTTTTGTATTTTCCTATGCATGTTTTGTAGTAGTAGATATCAATTGATTTAAGTTTGATATTTTAATTTTGTTCAGCCTTACTTTTTGCCATTACTTTCCCTGCAATACTTCCATTATGATGTGCAACTCTTTTCTATTCAATATTGTTTTAATTCCACTATAAGCTTAGGAATCCATTTTTAGAGACATCTGTTGTAGTACTTATCACATATAGACAAGCATGCCAACCCAAGATTGACAAATTAAAATGAATAGGGATTAATAACACCCATCAATTACTTCATGATCCTATTACCATAATATTTCAAAAAAAACATATAATGTTATTACAATAATAGTTTAAAAATTATGTATATATCATCTAACAAGATTTGAACAAGTACCTTCATCTTGAATGTCAATGTGCTTAACCACTTGAGCTCATGACATTTGATTTTTTAGGGAGGAAAGTTAGATTTACATTAGTTTTTTATATATTTATTAAAATTTTATTAGTACTTTTATTGATAATCCTCATGGAACAAAACTTTTGTTTATGAGAATATTTGATTCCTATGGAGTCTAATGAGATTAATTTTTCATAAATACCACAATAATAAGGTTTATTATAATATTACTATGTATTTAATTGAAGTACTACAATTATATAATTATGACACAATAATCCATCAAAATTTGTCCATAGGGTTAGACTAATTGGTTGCAATTGAGCTTTTGTTAATGACCAACCTTGATTCAATTCCTTTGGGGATGATAGTCGATCACACATTGTTTAAAGTGGGTATTCCCATGTATTTATTAAGAGTATGTGGGGTTTATAGTGGCAACAACTGAAAACAAACTCTTAATTGATGGAAAATAAAGATGAGTAGTAATCAGTTCCTTTATGTACCAAAAAAATCCATCAAAATATATATTTTCATTAATACCATATAATAATAAGTTTTATTACAATCTTATGATATAATTAGTTAGAATATGACATTAATGTAATCATGATTTTAAACTAAAAACTATTTGATTCTATAAAATAGAATAGAAGGTTTTTAATTTCCATGAATCATCAGAGCTAGGGCAATTGTTTTTGAAAAACAAACAATCTTTCAGGAGCCATTTTGTGTAGATTTTTTAAAGATTTGAAATCAATGATCATTCAAAATAATCTAAGCAATATTGAGGGAGATATGATCATGTTAAGACAATCATTCAAAACTAGGGCAGCATTATGGTATTTGTTTTAAAACATCTCATCCTTTAAGAGCCATATCTTTGTAAAGGGTTATCAGTTTTAGATTATTATTGAACCAATTTGTGAAAAATTTGAAGAGCTTTAAAATGAGTGGTCATATGAAGGAATCTAATTAATATTGAGGGAGATACAACCTTATGAAGTTAGCCATTCGAAAAAAGAGTAGTGATAATTTTTGAAGTCATGAAAAAGAAAATTACAGATATATGTTAGCTAGGGTTCAGATGGTCGAAGGAGCAATGGAGGGCTAGGGAACCATTGAGGCAAGACATTTTATCTAGGCTTAAATTTTTTTAGCTAAGTTTTTTTTCCTTCTTTATCTTAAAAATTTTGTATGCAAATTATTATAGGTTTTTATTAGATATTATATTCACTATAGGATATTCTTGTTTTGAGTTATAGTCTTATTCCCATGGACTAATTTATAGCTAAATCCTTAGAATTGTCCCTTGTAGTAGAGGTTAGTGAGGGCATCAAAGATATAATTGTTTTGGTAAATTTAATGGGTCTTACCTAGGGGCTTCGATCTTGAGAAAATAGATTGATAGGATTTGGAAGTATTTAGGAGTGAGTATATTTTCTCCCCAAAAGTTTCTTCCTAGCCATTTTTGTTCAAGGGAGGAAAGAGATAGAATCCTAAAAGGGGGTCCTTGTTTAATGGGAAGAGCATGACTCTTGCTTACCCAATGGTATGAAGACTTTGCACCTAATAATGTAAATCTATCTCTAGTAATAGTCTAGGTTAGGATGTATGGGTTTCCCATTGAATTTGGGAAATGGATACCTTCAAGGCAAAAGGCAACACTCTGGTAGAATTCCTTGAGATTTTAGAAACTATAAAAGATGAATTCTTGTCTATTTATGCTCAGATATTGTTCATGATTGATATAAGAAAACATTTACCAGAATCAATCATTCTTAACTATGGGGGTAAGTTGTGGAACCAAACCATAGATTATGAAAACATATCTTTTAGATGTAGAAGATGTCATGATGTGGGGCATATTGAGAGATTATGCCTTAAGAAGAGTCCAATAGAAGCATATGTAGAAAATCGTAAGAGAAACTTATAAATAGATATGGATGAGGATGGTTTTCAACTTTCAAAAAATAGGTCTAGACATATGAAAGTAAATAAACAATAGAGACCAGTAATGAAGGATATTGAAAAAAATTAATTCATTTAAGGTTATAGCATATGAAGAAAACGAAGATCGGAGCTTAGAGGACACAATACACTGAGTTCAAAATATTAATAAGGAACCGTCTATTCAATATGATCTTGATTTAGGGAAAATGATGAACCTAGGAAATGTCTTTCATTAGATTTTGAAGACTCTCTTTAAGTACCATGCCCATTTAGGAGAAGAGACATGGTAGATAAAATGTAGTGTAAGATGTTAATAACTCTACCATTAGTAAGGAAATACCAAAAAATGAGAAAGACAAGTCAAAAGCTTCTATATTAGAGCTACGAGAGGATAAATCTAATGAAAAAAGTTGTGAAAGAATATTGAGGAATAAAATAATAAAACATATTCTTCATACAGACAAGAAAAAAAGAGAAAAACCCTCAAATTATCAAGCAAGATCCAATAAATCAAGAGCAAACATAGAGAAAGGAACACAAACTAAGTTGGTTGAACTTCTCTTTACCAAATAACAAAATGACATTGGTAATTCATAGGTGGGGTCAGCAGCTCCTAACGAGACATGATTACCACCTCATGGAATATAAGGGATGATTAAGCCCCCTCAAAGTAGAGATGTACCAAGGACCTTTGTTTAAGTAACAAGCCTAGTATTCTTTGTATCCAAGAAACTAAAATGACAAACAAAGAAGTTTCTAAAACTATGAAAGTAGTATGGGCAAGATGTGAATGGGATGTTATGGATTCTAAAGGAGCGACAAAGGGAATTCTAACATGTTGGAATCCTATTAGAACCTCTTGTGCAACCATTCATAAAACTAGGCATTGGATAACCTCTTTAGACATGTGTTATTTGTAAAAAGGAGGAGGAAAGTTTAGACCATCTCTTGGGATATTGCTCAATAGTCTGGAAACTATGGAAAAGGATTCTTAATATGTTTGGTAAATGCATGGTGATGAATGGTATAATTGAAGAATGGTTTAAGAAATGAGGCTTTACAAACAATATAGGATATATCAAAATATACAATACAAAGGAATAGAAGAAAATTTAAAGGAAATAAAAATAGTTTAGAGGTAATGAAAAGAAAGATTTGTTTATCCATAAAGGAGTCTAAGAAAACCCTATCAACCCACCCAGTCCCTAATCTAGAAGCAAAGAGCCTTGATAGATGGATTCAAGTCATTAAATGGTATTATGATGTTGGGTATAAGAGAAACAAAAGGAAGACAAAATATAAAGTGAAAACCACTAGATGCGAAGTTGGTCAAATTGAACCTTGATGGAGCATCTAAAGGAAATCTAGGACTGACAAGAAGAGGAATAATTATAAATAATAGAGGAGAGATTTTTATGTCATTACTCTTTCAATAGTGGATTTAAGACAAGTAATGAAGCTAAAGCTTGGGTGGGTTTGGAAGGGATAAAGGTGATTCACTAATAGTAATAAATGCAATTTTGAGGAAAACAAAGGCTCCATGGAACATACAAGAGATAATTGTGGAAATACAAGACCTTGCTATAGAGTTTGAAGAAATCAGATTTACACATATGTTAAGGGAAGGAAACAAATGTGCATATAGGCTAGCCAATAGGGGCGTTTAATTGAGGATCATGAAGTTAAACTCTATTTTCCTTGGATAGAGGAAGTAGTAAGTTTAGTTGAAGTTGACATGAAAATGTTGACTGCCTGAATCAATTAATGATTAAGTTTTACTTTAATGTTTTCCATTGGTAATAATTGATTTTTTTATAACATTAATGTGTTTCCATATAAACTATATATAATAATTTTTGTGGTTGCACTTATGCTTTAGGAAGGAAACTAGCAATCAAGATATGGTAAAGCGAGCAATGATAGTGGGATGTTTTAGAAATATTACTCTACTAAGATGTAATGCTTAGACAAGAGAGGTGGAGTTTTGGAATTGTGAAGGCTACTATAGAAAAATATCAAGAAGAAGGATTGCTAAAATATCTATATTCACACAAAAAATTGAAGATCTAAAAAATGAAAATCAAGAATTTAGACATTTTATGAAAACTAATGTAGGTATCTAGCTACAACAACTCAATTAAGATGAGAATTGAATTTGTTTGTAAACTCTCAAGCTCTAAAGGAGAGAGTTGTGATTTGTCGAGGGCGGGGGACCCTAGAACAACCCTTTGTTCTCAAGCAAAAAAAAAAATTCCATGAGACTAAAAGCAAACTATGGGACAAGAACTTTACAAACAACCATGACTATCAAACCTAAAATATTATTCATTTATTTATCTTTCTGCAATATTGACTTTTTGCTATTAAATTTGATGAATTTTTCTAATTTTGTTTACTTTCTCCTCTTCAAACAATTATTACAATGATTCCATTACCATAAAATTGACATAGATAACTTAAATATTACCATATGCCTTGCATTCTAAAATAAGATACTCCTCTGTCACAATTGTTCTTTATGCAAAATATCTCTCCTTCCATTTCTCTTTGGAACTTTGAATAGGAGGTCCAAGTTTTGAATCCAAAAGGGACAGGGTTATACACCATACATTAATGTTGGGAATAAACACTTGGATAACTAAATCCTTCCATATAGTCTATGGCCTTGTAGATATTAAAAACTACTTTTCTTTGATCTTACTCTTTTGATCTTTCCACATGCATGTTTCACACCCATAAGTTTTTATTAAATTACATTTATATTGATATAATATTTCAATGAATTATGTAGTGGTATTATAGTTAAACCTATTACATAGTTATAAAAGTTGAAGACTTTTTATGTGATTTTATAAAAATTAAATAAATTTAATGATTAAGACTTTAAAACTCCAAGATTCAAATTCAAAAGAAAATATTTCAATAAACTATTTCATAGTATTATTTTTTTTGTATACATTGCTAACAAAATAAGATAAATTACATTGGACTCTGGTGAATGCCTTAAAGATAAGGAAGAAATTACTATTGCCACGGTATCCTTCTTTCAAGATTTGGTTTATAGAGATAGGGAGGAATATGGGGATGCTTCTGAGGAACTTCTCAAGAACATTCCCCAAGTTCTGATAGTTGATATGAATAATGTTTTGAATGCCCCTTTTTCTAATGATGAGATCAGGACCAACCTATTTAGTATGAATAAGGACAAAGCACCTGGGTCGGATGGGTTCCCTGCTGGTTTTTTTCAAAAGTTTTAGCACCTTTTTGGTTCAGATATTTTGTAAACCTTAAGAGAATTCCAATCTTCTTCCTCTTTGCTACAAGCATGGAATACTACCTTTATTATTTTGGTTTCGAAGAAACATGGTGCCTCTTCTCTAAGGGATTTTAGACCTATCATCTTATGCAATACCCTATATAAGTTGCTTACTAAGACACTTCCTAATAGGTTGAAATGGCTTCTCCTCATCTTGATTTCTCCTCTTCGAGGTGGTTTTGTTCATGGTAGGCAGATTGTGTATGGGATCATTACAGTTCATGAGACTTTACATTTTATGTCCAAAAGAAGCTTGGTTGGAATGCTTCTTAAACTTGATATGCAAAAGGCTTATGATAAGGTCTCCTGGGAGTTTCTTGACAAGGTGTTGCATAAATTTGGCTCTGGGGATCTATGGAGGAAGTGGATTAGAGTTTGCATTTCCTCTGCAAAATTTTCTATCATCATCAATGGGATTCGTAGTGGTTTTTTTAGGGGTCAAAGAGGTATTAGGCAAGGTGATCCCTTGTCTCCATATCTTTTCATTTTGATGGCTAAAGCTTTAGGAATATTGATTCTTGATGTTACCTTCTCCTCTAAGATTAAGGGTATTAGACCTGCTGGTATTGCAGAGGCAGTTTCTTATCAATAGTTTGTAGATGACACTGTACTTCTTGGGGAGGCTACTGTGAGAGAGGCTAAGAAATTCCTAAATATTTTCAGTTGTATGAGAAAGCTTCCAACCAACAAATTAACTTCCATAAAAGTCAAATATTTTTTGTGAATACTAAGGGGCAACTTCAACATAGAATTGTAGGGATTTTTTATTGTGGCATTGCTAACCTTCCTTCTTTATATCTAGGTATGCCATTGTTTACTAGGAGGATGAAGGAGTTGTGGTATCCTATGTTGGATATGATTCAACGTAAGTTAGTTGGGTGGAAAGGTAATCTCCTGAGCCAAGAAGGTAAGTTGCAATTGCTTCAAGCTACCCTCCAAAGCATTCCCATCTATTACATATCTCTTTTTAGAATGCCCTTCAAAGTTAGGAGGAGGATTGACTAGATATTTAGGAGATTTATGTGGGCTGGGGTGGAGGATAAACAAAGGGTGTCCCTTGTCTCTTGGGATAGGGTTTGCTCTTCTAGGAAAGAAGGTGACCTTAGGATCAAAAATTTGTTGTTGTTCAATAAGGCGTTGATTGCAAAAATAACCTGGAGATTATGTTTTAAGGAGGACCATTTGTGGAAAGATATTATTAGAGGTAAGTATCTGGAAAATCAGATTCATTTTTTTAGAAGTGTAGCGCCTCCTAGGGGCTTTGTGATCTATAATGGTTTGTTGGGGGTCAAAATTTTGGTTACAAAGGGTATGTGGTGGTAGATTGGGAATGGTAAGGATGTGTTCTTTTGGGAGGATACTTGGATTCTTCCTAAACCCCTCTCTTAGTCTCGAGTTTTATGAGTTGAAGGCTCCTTTGTCACTGAAATATGGAGAAAAAGTAATTGATTACATAATCATCACTAATGGCAAGAGGATTTGGAAGCATCTAAATTTACATACAACTGA
This sequence comes from Wollemia nobilis, assembly GCA_028583015.1. Classification (NCBI taxonomy): domain Eukaryota; kingdom Viridiplantae; phylum Streptophyta; class Pinopsida; order Araucariales; family Araucariaceae; genus Wollemia; species Wollemia nobilis. The sequence goes on from JAQPPZ010001195.1 coordinate 3,635,846, forward strand.
TCTTCAAATCCTTTAGAGTTTAGCAAATTTGAACATGTTGTTGCAATAGTACTTTCTTCCTCAACAAAATGATAGGACTTCCTTCTATGGACTCATTCTCCTAAAGACCTTTTTCTATCAAGATTGTCTATGAGGCCCAATCATTGTCTAGGGGAGGATCTTTTCCAGCAGAAAAGGTTTGGTATCCTCATTTTATCCTTAAGATTGGATTTTTTTTTGTGATTGTGTTTGCAAAATAGAATTTTTATTGTTGATAATTTATGTAAGAAAGGATTCCATCTTTCCAATATTTGTCTCTTGTGTTCTAAGGATGTTGAATCTATGGATCATCTTTTCATCCATTATGATTTCTCAAATAAGGTGCTCAATGCTTTATTGGATTCTTTTTTCTGTCAAATGGATGTTACCTCGAACTTTCGAGGAACTTTTCACTCAATGGAAATCCCCCTTCATTAGTCACAACCTCACTAGGGTGTGGGATCTGGTTCTTCCTCATTATTTATGGGGTATCTGGTGGGAGAGGAACAAAATAATTTTCAAGGATATTGCTAGGGATGAATCCTTTGTCTTTAGAAGGATTAAATCTACTATTGAGAATAACCTAGTTGTCTTTGATGTTGGAAATGGTAGGGAGGAAGTTGTGGAGAAAGGGGTTGTTGTTAGTTGGAATTTGAATCTAGGGAATTCTGCTTCTGTATCCACTATTCAAAAAATATTGGCTACTAGATGGCAAGGGTGGATCATTCTAAACTTTGATGGGGCTGCCAAAGGTAATCCTTGGAGGGTTGGTGGAGGGGGTGTTATCAAAAATGATAATGGTGAGGTCATTTGGGCTTACACTAAAGATTATGGTATTCAAACCAACCACCTAGCTGAAGCTAAGGTACTTTTCTCGAGTGTTCATTAGGTTTTTGAGAGGGGTTTTAAAAGACTTCGCGTTCAATGTAACTCCTTGAACATCATTCGAGATCTACAAGTTGGAAATATTGACAATTATTTCATCTTGAATATTATTAAGGACACCTCGAAGATTTTGGAAGGTATGTTAGAAGTTAAAATTGAGCATATTTATAGGGAAAGCAACTAGGTTGTTGATGTTATGGCCAATTTGGGGGTGGATAGAGGCCAATTCAGAATTTGGGAAAATAATTTCCCTTCGTAGTTAATGACAATTGTTGTTTTGGAATCATTGGGCCTACCTATCCAGTAGGCCTTTTTATTGTCTTTTTGCTTGGATGAGATCTCATTTGTGTTGTAGTGATCCTCTCTTTAGAGTTTTTTTGGGGGGCTGGCCCTTTTGCTCCCTAGTGGTTACCATTCTCAAGGAATATGCTTGGTGTTTTGCCTTCACCCTTGTTCTCTGAGTTTGGAGTTTTGTTATCTGCATCTTGATGTCTTTACTGCTCTTCCAGTCTTATGCAAAATAGAGTAGGATCATTGGTGTTTCTAAAAAAAAGTTGAATAAAAATTCTCCTTTATGTCCTACTAGGTAGTAGGCTATCTTTGTTTTTGAATTACTGTTTTGATTTAATTTTTGTTTCCTTTGACCTTGGAGGTTGACCTGTGCTTAATTGACCTTATCTTTCTCTAATGTAAAAGGTTTAGGACCTTTCAAAACCTTATTTTTTCACCATTAATAAATTTTTTTTTTTTTTTTTTTTTTTTTTGGTATAAGGTAGAGGTGGTTATAAGGTCCACAAACCTTTTACAAAGTCAAAATGGGCTGGTTCTAGCATCAAGCCCGTATAATCAAAATACAAAATGGATCTTTCTAAGACTCACATTAAGCCATACTTAGAGTCCACAATCCTATACTTGTCGCTTGACTATTCAGATAAAACAAAACCAAACAACACCTAGCACTTACTAACACTAGGTTGCCGTACCGTACACTTGTCACCTCCCGTGCCCCAAAGAAATGGGATGCCTTTTCTCGCCTAATTCCATCTCGTCGGATTACTCATCATCAGCCCTCCGATCTCCCCGATGCTCTAACAAGTTTGATCTTAGATCTTCTCTAGCAGCCAACACCAATAGTTCTTGAGGGAAGTTATCCTTCCAAATTTGCATCTCCCCAACGTAAACCGCAATATTTGCCATTAGATCCGCCGCCCGGTTCCCTTCTCTCGAAGGTGTGTTGGATTCGGGCATTAACCAAATGAGATTTATGAATCTTTGCTTCTAGGATAAGCTCCAATATGGTCCAAATTGGGGTCTTTATCCTCCTTAATTGCCTTGATTATATTAAGCGAATCCCCTTCAAAGATAACTTCCTTATAACCCTCAAGTCCGGCAATTCTCATTGCCTCGCATGCAGTGCTCGGGCTTCGCAAAATGATTTGTTTGAGTTCCCAAAGGCTCGAGAAAGGCAAGGACCACTTTTCCTTCCTCATTTCTCAAAACTCCTCCTCGCTCCCGCAGCCCCGGATTTCCTTTAGCCGCCCCGTCAAAATTAAACTTAACCCACTTTTGTGTGGGGGGTATCCACTTGACACCATCCCGTGGGTTGGTTGTAATGTCTAGGTCCTGGAAGTTCCTCTCCCCGGCTCCGCAAAATCCTCCTTTCCCTTAGAGACATGGTCTCATTTTTGAAGAAGAAAGTTTTCCAGCTTTTCTTTCAAAGCTCGATTATTTTATTACCACATAACCCGGGATCTTTCTTACGTCCTTTAAATACTCTCTTATTTCTCTCATTCCATATCCCCCATAAAAAATGGGGTAAGCCGAGCTTCCGGAGCCAAGTCAAAAGCTTTGCCCTAAGGGGGAAGCCCACCGTATGCGTAAGTCGACATGCTATTTGGACAGACCCAATCTATATGAAATTTGGACAGATCATTTGGAAGACCGTACAAGAAAAATCACAAGTTAGAAATATATGACTTACGTATTCTATTGCTTTCTCACACAAGATACATCGATTGATGAATTGGAAACCTCTCCTTTGCAGATTATCTCGTTGTCGGATCTTATTTTGAACTCGCCAACCAAAAGAAGAAAGCTATTTTTGGGGTTAAATTATTTAACCAAATAATGTAAGTCGGAGTCCACCCATTGAATCCCGAGTGGATTAACTTATAGGCGCTTTTACCGAATAGATCCCACTTGTAGTTTTGCCCCAAATCGCCTTGTCTCTTCCTCCCCAGGAATGATCAGGAACACCCTTAAAGCATCATTGAGTTTGGTTAGGGCCACCTTCTCTTGCTCGACAGATTATGAACTCGTGATTTTCTTCCAAGAAGAAGTTTCCCGTGCTACAAGCAATAAAATCCCCTACTTTTCCTCCCATTTCCTTCGAAAGTTTATGTTGGAGGACCTGAAGGTCTAAGTTATCTTTCATAGGGGCCTCTTCCAACCACGGGTCTTTCCAAAAGTCCACTTGTCTTCCATTACCAATTCTCCATCTGATGCCTTTCCTGACTACCTCCCGACATTCGAGCAAACAATTCCAAAAATAGGATCCTCTAGGAAGATTATCACTTTCAGAAGTCCCGATTATTTCGATATATTTTGCCTTAAGAAGTTTTACCCATCCCAATTGATCATTATTGATAAATCTCCATACCCGTTTGCCAATCGTAGCTTGATTCAATTCTTTCATTCTCTTTAACCCCGTGCCCCCCGATCCTTGCTTGCACACACTCGATTCCATGCTACCAACGAAATTCTCTTTCTCTCCTCCGAACCCGACCACAAGAAGTTGCGTTGAATTAGCTCCAATGTAGCTCGGACCTTTGCAGCATTCTAAATAGAGACATGCAAGAAATTGGAATGCTCAGTAAAGTAGTTTGAACTAATAAGGCTTTTCCTCGCGGAGCCGAGAAGGCCGCCCTTCCACCCCGCTAACTTTTTGGAGATCCTGTCAATGACTGAGTTCCACAAAGTAGCCTTCATTCTTCCTTCGAACATAGGCATGCCTAGATAAGTTGCCGGTAGAAGCTCCTTTCCACAACCGAAGAGGTTAGCTATTCTTTCCTCCCTCCCACCAGGCGTGTTAAAGAAATAGATGCTACTCTTCTTATAGTTTATGTACCGTCCTGCTTCTGTCTCATACTTGGTTAGAATTCTCTTCAACTTCCTAGCTTGAGGCACCGAGGCTTTGGACACAATGATTGTATCATCCACAAACCGTTGGTGAGACACCGGCCTCGCTCGTTGAGGCCGGTTTAAAACCTTCCAATTGACCATCCGCCACCGCCGCTGAAATGTTCCTACCCAATGCTTCCGCTAAAATAATAAACAAGTATGGAGACAAAGGATCTCCTTGTCGCAACCCCCTTTCACTCTTAAAGTAACCGGAGGGTGACCCATTCACCATGACAAAAATCTTGTAGTAGAGATACAACTAAAAATCAACTTAATCCACCGGGGACAGAAACCAAACTTACCCAAAATCTTGGTGAGGAACCGCCATGAGACCCGGTCGTAGGCTTTATTCATATCAAGCTTTAGTAACATACCCGCTTCCTTACTAGTCACCATTGAATGAATAACCTCATGAATTGTGATGATACCATCCAATATTTGTCGCCCTTTCACAAAGCCACCTTGGTTCATATCAATGATGAAAGGAAGGATAACCTTCAACCTATTGGCGATTGTTTTTGTGAGAATCTTCATCGTAGTGTTACATAAACCGATAGGGCGAAACTGGAAAATTCCATTGCTCCCACTAGTTTAGGGATGAGGACTAAAAAAGTAGCATTAACTCCTTCTGGGATTTCCATGTCCTTTTGAGCCTCAATTATAGCTTCCACTACATCATTGCCTAGGATATCCCAAAACTTCTGGAAGAAAGCCGCAGGGAAGCCATCCGGTCCCGAGGAGCTGTTACCATCCATGTCAAAAACGACCTTCTTGATTTCCTCCTTTGTGAAAGGACTAAGTAAGAATCCATTAAGATTATCGGTTACGAGGGGTGGAATGGCTGCCAACAGAGAGTCCTCTTCTTCAATAGTCGGATTTACATCTTCTAGCAACGATTTAAAGTACTCAACCGCTTCCCTCCTTATGTCTTCCATATCTTTGGTGTTAGACCCATCGGCCATCTTGATCTCCTTAATTTTGTTAGTACTCCCATGGCGAAGAGTAGAGACATGGAAGAACTTTGTATTTCCTCACCCTCCTTTAACCAACGCACCTGGATTTCTCGCCTCCAAAAGGTTTCTTCAAATCCTAGCATCGTGTGGTATTCGGCCAATGCTCCTCTCCCGGTTTCTCGATCCTCCGTAAGTCGCTCCGACTTCAACTTCTCCCGTAGTTCATTGATCTTGTCTTTTAGTTCGCCTTTTAACAAAAATATTGCCAAAGGAAGTTTTGTTCCACTCTCTAATGTTAGCCTTCACATTCCTTAGTTTACATGCCACTTGGGCCAGCTTTCGAACCATTATACTTTTTGTCCCACCATTGGGCAACCGGATCCTTGAGATCCCGATGTTGGAACCACATAAGTTCGAATCGAAAGGGTCCGATGTATCTTTTCTTAGAGTCCTCCCCTCGCTTCCCACAGAATTGGGTTGTGATCGGACCCGATTCTTGGGAGTGCCGTTAATGAAGAGTCCCCAAACCTCTCCAGGCATTCTTGAGAAAGAAGAAACCTATCTAATCTTATCCGAATTTGGTTTTCCTTCAATCTTTTGTTAGACCATGTATAGGAGAATCTACGCAGTCCACATCCATCACCCATGTTGCTCAACAAAATCTCTAAACTCGTAGATATCACAGCTATTCTTTGAGAGCCCCCCAATTTATCTACAGGATTAAGGTAGCAATTGAAATCCCCCGCCACAATCCAAGGGTAGTTGGGGACCGTCTCCCTCAATTCAGCTAGCCGACTCCAAAGAACCCTTCTCACCCTCGTCTAACCGGAGCATATACATTCGTTAAGATCCACTCTTCCCGCGTGGTTTTATCCACACATAAGAGACAAATAAACCAACTAGACATCGGAATCACTCTACTATCAATCACATTTTTGTTCCACATAACCAAGAACCCTCCCGCTGTTCCATGGCCTCTTGGCCTACTACTTCACCTTCTCGCCAAGTCCTATTCTTAAAAGGAATAACTCTACTCTCCTCCATTTTAGTTTCTTGCAAGAAAATCATATCCGGTTTGTGTTCTTGTCTAAGAGCATACAAAGCTCTTATTTTTGGCAGATTACTCCCACGAATATTCCATGAAAGAATCTTCATTTATGGGCTTTGGATCCTCGAGCCTTCGCCCCAAAGAGCAACACCGCTTGAGTGCCATCGCCCACTCCTCGCTCTCGCTTCTTTCTCGCCTTAAGGCAGCATTGCTAGGTTTCCCTCTTCCTACCGAACCATATCCCCATACATCCGCTCTAGGTTGAAGTTCCTTGGGATTCACTTGGCTTCTAGTAACCATCTTGGGTAGGTCGGCCTTGGTATTTGGGGTAAATAATCTGCTTTCCAGGTTAACCGGTCTTTTTGACAGAGGAGATGATTCCGTGCTCTTAGCTTCTTGATTAGTAGATTCTTTTTCCCCGCTTTGGGGTTACACCGATCTTGGTGGTTCACCTCTTCCTCCCGAGTATCCTTGCCTCGTATTATTAGTTTCCTCGCTCCTTCCTCTCGATTTTTCTCCTCTAAATCCTTCTCTTGAGTCTCCTCTACCTCGAATTCCACTTCTTGGCTGTCCATCCGATCTCCCTTCAAATGATTTAATGCATCAAAACCGTTCTCCACTGGGATGTTGATCTCCTTGGAATTTCTTCCCATAAATTCCTCTCGCAAGACATGGGACCACTTCCACCGAGCCTCCATAGGCCTCCCGTATCACCCAATCAAACTTACTTGCCCCTGGGCGTTGATCTATGGGGTTCTTTCCTTTGTGATTTGGCTCGAGGCTTGTCGTATCATCTTAGGAGCAAAGTTGAGCTTGAGGGTTCCCATCAAAGGGACCAGCTCCCCCGTGAGAGGGTTTTGGGGCATAGGAATTTTTGGGAGGAGGGTTAAAACGTTGCCTCTTGCTTACAATAGGGCGAACAGTGTCTCTGATATTCGGATTTCGAGCTCCACGTCCTTGAGGCCCAAATTGGGTAGGAATGGAGATCTCATGGGGAGGGATATTATTCTGGGTTTGAGGATCAGCATTTTGGAGTGGGGGCTGGTTCTTGGAAATGCAAGTGGATACCCCGGTGCCCTACCTTCCCACAAACACTACACTTAAAAGACATATTTTCATATTCAAATACCTGAGTATGAAGGCCAAACATAGACGACAAAATAATGGATTTAGGGAGCTCTTTACTCGGGTCCGCCAACACACACATGCGAGCAGACAGAAGTCTTGTTTTGCTCAAGGTTGCAGGATCAATAGCTATTAGTTCTCCAATCTCTCGTAGCTATCCCACCCAATATTTGTTCGTTCCTAAAAGCAGAGGTAATCCCGGCATCTTAACCCAAATAGGAGCCAAATCCAAAGACTCCGAGTCTCGGGGGTTGGAAATCGGGGGACCAACGCTTCGGATACAAGCCCCTTTTCCCAAAAAACCAAGGACCTCCTTGGAGAGTCCTTTCCATGTCCCGTTCACATTGAAATGTCACCAAAAGAAAACTCTTGGGTAAAGCCTTAATCATCATACCGGCCCTTGGTCGCCATTTTTGGATGGCCCATCTCCTTATGACTTCCATGTCCGGCCTCACCCCCATAAATTTAGCCACCAAAGATGTTCCGCCCTCCATAGCCACATGCCGAGCTAAGGAATCCGGGATGTGCAACCTACCATTGACAGATTTTAGATTAAAACAAGAGTCGGATAATTTTTGCTTACCGCGAAGAGCATTAAGATATGAAGGTCTCCAGCTGCTGTGTTTCTCTTTGTCTCCTTCTTGGGTCTTCCTTTGATCCCGACGCATAGAGTCCCGGTCCCCCTCGTAGAAATCTTCAACCGCATCCGCCCAACGCCCTTGGACCGGTTCCAATAGAACTTCCTTGTCCACATCCTCCGCCCGGGGGCTCGCTATCTCGCCGTAGCCCCCACCTGCCGCGTCTCGCCGATCCGCCCTCTCGAAGTCCCACACCTAGGGTTTGATGCCCCTAGACCTCTCGCTCCTCCTCCTTGCCGCTCCATCCGTCACAACTTGTTGCCTCCAAAATCTGCCATTTTTTTTTTTTTTTTTTTTTTAGGGCCAAAATTTTTGTGACCGCTACCGTGCACGAACTTAAATTTTTACTAGACCGGTTTGGATGGTTATATAATATTCTTATTATTTTTATACATAATAGAAGAATTGATTACAACCACACTATTTTTAATTATTTCATAGTATTTTAATATAATACTATAAATAAATTTCAATAAATTATTTCATTATAATTATACTATTATAACGTCTTATAAATTTATAAAAATTAAATCTCAAGGAGTGGAATGTGGAAAAATGCAAGCAGGAAAAGACAATATTATATTGCAAATTTTAACCCAACGTATGACCACAAGGAAAAAGCGTATATAGGCACTAAAATCAAGTGGTAGGAAAAAATCCTCATTGCTCAGATAAGGACTAGCTCTCATAGGCTTAGATGTGAAACAGGGAGATGGACAACGCCCAAAAAACAATGGGAATAAAGGATATGTACTCAATGCAGCACAGGGGTAGTAGTAGAGACAAAATAACACTTCATTTATAAATACCTGAGTTTTTCAGATATCCGTGACAAATGCAAAGAAACACTTGGGAGCGGGTTTATGGTAGGTTTATTTGAAGACTAAATAAAAAAAGCTAACCCAAATCAACAAGAGAAGGAACAACCTTTTGAGCAAGAGAAGGAACAACCTTCTCAAAGATAATAATAAAGATCATATGATATGATTTGAGTAATTGTACTTTTATATTTAAGATCCCATAAACCATATTTGAATCTCGTGGACGTAATTAAAATCTTCCATTTCATTTCATAAATACAGATTTAACTGATTCTAATAATTTAGTTCTTGGTCCTTTTTATTAACCATAATGTGTACGAAATTATCATATTTGCGGCTTTCTCACTACGGTCTGAGGGTAAAATATAAATATTTCGTCCCTCTGCCGGCACTTCCTCCGATTTTCGTCCTTTAGTAATACCATGTTAATGATTTCTGTTACAAAATATAATTTACGCGAGGTATCCGGCTTGACGGGCTTGTAGTTTGGAGTTGCGATCATCGTCTCAGTGGAACTTAAATGCCATGGTCTTCAAGAAAATTTGATTTTAACTGCGACTGAAACATCCTTTTCTCAATACAGATCTGAAATTCTAACCTCATTTGCTTTGCGCGCAACTCCGTTTTGAATCGATGGCTAAATCTGTCCGATCGGTTAGAAATATCGTCTCCTACATGCTGAGAAACCCGTTACAATCCACGACTCCATCTCCATCTCCTTGGGCCATAATATCATCCGCTAATAGCAACAACAACATCAGGCCAAAGTGGAGGGCATTGTCGAGTGAGGCGGAAGCAGCGGGACAGCAATGTGGTGGGCATATAAAATGGGATTACAGAGGGCAAAGGAAGTCAATTCCATTGGGGCCGTGGGTGCCAGACATAGCGGTGGATGCCTACGTTGCTCCCAATGCAGTGGTGGCAGGGCAGGTAGTGGTGCAGGACTCCTCCTCTGTGTGGTATGGATCAGTTCTCCGCGGCGACCTCAACAAAGTTTTTGTGGGCTTTTGTTCCAATATCCAGGAAAAGTGCGTTCTTCACGCCGCGCACTCATCGCCAACAGGTCATCTCTTTCCTTGGATATTATTTTCCACATTGCTTTCCATCTTCCGTTTTCGCTTTCGTTTCAAGTATTTATGCAGTCAGAATGAATCAATTAGGGTTACTTCTACATTATTTTAGAGGCAGTTGGTGTTGTGGTGCTACACACTGAGGAGGGCTTTATCTCAATTTTTAAAAAAAGGTAAACCCCTTTTTGAATTTCAGAGAGGGAATAGAACTTTTTTCAACAATTCATTACATCTTAAGTATGATATCTTGGGTCTCTAATCATGGTCCTCAAATCCAGACAAAGTTCACAACCATTCAAACTACCATTATAGGACATTCATGCATATATTGTTTATAAAAAATAATTGGTTTCTTACAATATTTTCTAATAAGCATCCAATGAATGTGTTCCTCCCCTTCACAAATGGGAAAGGGTTAGCTCGAGAGCCGAAGAAGAATCTGAAAATCATTGGTCCATGATGTAATTTGTGGCTATTATCTCGTCTTTCGCCAAATAAGCATCAGAAATTGAATAAGGACGTAGCAAGACCTGAAATTTCATGTAATAGGGATGATTGATGGGTTGATTTTTTTTTGGGGAAAAGGAGAGTTATGCACTGGATTTTACTCTGAAGGACAGAGAACATAGAAAAAGAAGATTGAGAGTTTGAAACTTTGGTATAAATGGCTGAAAATGCATTTTATTTATGATTTATGCGTTGAGATTTTTGGGAAAAGACAGTATGCCGCGAATTTTTAACCGCAGGACAGATAGTGTCAGAAGAGGAGATTAAAATCACAGCATAAATAGCTGCAAATGCATTTTTTTTGGTAATTTGTCATCATACACAGGAGTACATGACGGGGAAAAGGCTCGTGTCTATAAATCTATAAATTTAATAAGTCTGTCTCACTACAATACGCTGCAGCAACAACGGAAGAGAAATTTACCAGGTTACTCAAGCCGTGGAGTACCCTTTTAGTGGGTACAAGAAACAAGGGAACGTGCAAAAATGATGTCTAGAGGATACCTCTAAATTTTGGAAAAAAGGAGATGACAAAGGGGAGATGAAAAAGTAAAAAAATATAAACATTTAAATTAGAAGTGAAAAAAGATTTTAAAAAACACAAATTTGAATTAATCATTGGTTTTCTCATTATTAATTAACAATCATAGACAAAATAATAACAAAATGATGCATTTTTTTGGAGAGTAGAGGGACTGGTTCAATGTGATTGGGCTAGCGGACTGCCAAGGATGCTCTTCAAAGTACCATGTTCAACGTCTCGTTTGTGATGACTTCTCGTTTCTGATGATTCATTTTTTGATCTTCTGTAGAAGTCCCAAAACATCCAAAAATATTATGTGGCAGTGCCATTCATTCACTGTATATGCATAAATGGACTGTAGAACTTCTTTAGAGATGCTAGAGTTTATATGTTTCAACTTTCAACCAAAGCTATGCAGGCGCCCATAGTTGCATTCTTATCTCACTAAAAAGTTTTTAAGTTTTGGAATATGGGGGGCATGAAGTTTATAGTGTTTATCTGATTTGACAACTCTCTATATAATGTAAACAATTCTCCATATTTCAGTTGTGCAAGCACCGATCCATTTGTAATTTGTCTATCTGTATCAAGTTTCCATATTTAAGCTGGAAAACACTATATATGATGTAGGGGACACCTAGACATCCCCCTATCTCTCAAGGGGAGGCATAGGCGTCCTCTAGGTGTTGCTGCATAAATGAGGGTAAGAGGGATGTGTTGGGAATGCCCCTCAGCCATCCCCTTGCCCCTGTCCCCTAGGGGACACATCCTTGTGGGTATACAACCCGGGGGACGCATCCCCGTGTAACATTAGAAATTTACCATTAATAGTGATACATCTTTGGAAGACTTTTGTTGGGAAAATTATTATAGAGTTGGTCTCATTCTTGCCAATGAGTTTTGTAAGAGGTCTTGAGACGTTGAACAAAAATCCAGCAAACATTATTTATTAAAAAATAAGATGTGCAAACAACCAACAGCATGCAAACCTAAAGACTTCCTCTCTCTCTGTCCTATCGAGTCCTGGGTTTCCAGTAGGATGTCCGACTGTTCTTCATAAAACTTTAATGTGAGGACGATAAGAATTGCTACCAATGAAATCTATCAAAATATTTATAATGGAGAACAACCACCATACGAACTGAACCTCTTTATCCTTATTACTCACATGCAAAAAGAATAAAAAATCTAAAAGAAAAGTAATTTAAAATCAAGGGATAACTAATCCAAAAATTAACTGCATTCTTTTCTTATGATTGATGTGCACATGAACTTGTCCACCACTGGCAATCATTCCAAAATCATCTCTGCAAAACACAAGTTTTTCTTTCAGCAAATTTTTTGTTAACGCATCATTCTGTGAAGTTTCACAAAATCATCTGAAAATTTTGCTTTCCTACTTGCTCACAAACACAATGGTATTGAACCTCAATATGTTTCTATATTGCATGAAATAGAGATTTTTGATCATTGGAACATATCTTGAATTCTAACATCTCAGAACTGTGTGACACTTTTGTTCTATTTCCACATTTCATCCAACCATTGTTTTAGTTGCATAACATGCTGTTACATATTCCACATCAGCACAAGACAAGGAAATGGTGAGTTGCTTTTTATGTGCCCATGTGATGATTCCACTAGCCAGCTTGAAGCAATATCCACATGTTGACATGGTTCATCATCTCACGCCCAATTACATCACATTATCCAATTAGCTGCAATGCATCCTACATTTTCCCACTGAAAATGACGCCCAATTCTGCTGTACCTTTTGAGATACCTGCAAATCCTTTTAATCACTGCCAAATGGTGCTGTCCAGGAATAGTAAAAAATTGACTTACACTAATAATTACAAAATTAATCTCATGCCTTGTACATACCATTGCATGCATAAGGCTGCCCATTTGTGAGGTTTCCTCATTAATCCACGTGTTTAAAAACATATGTCTCTACAACTTGTTTCAAACTTCCATTGGTGTCTTAATAGGTTAGCATTATTTCATCTTAAACCTTTTGAAGGATACTTTGAATGTGCTTTGTTTTTGTTCAAATGCTTTGTCTCGGTCTTTCTATTTCTCACCACTTGAATTTCTGAGCAATAGTGAATCTCCTCAACTTAGGTCATGTCAAAATCCATTGCCAACTTTGTCTTGAAAGAATCCAACAATGACAATTGTTTGCCCATAACAACTGCATTGTCTACTTACATTGGCAAAATGCCAAAAACACTCGCCAGTCTGCCTGACATAGACATTTGAACACTTGCTGCAATGCTTTGAAACAATCATTGATCAAGTATGTCCTGATGCATTGCTACCATGCCATGGAGGATTGCTTAAGCCTGTATAATACTTTCTGCAACCTGCACACCATGTGCTCCTTGTGCTGCAGTACATAACCCTTCAGTTGTTGCATGTAAGTTTATTTGTAACATACTATTCCAGAATGTTGTCTTGACATGAAGCTGGTGAACATGCAGAGTATTGAGGCAGCCCTTGCGAAGTCCTCTAATTGAGTTCATCTGTACCATCAGCAAGTAAGTTTATTGATGACCTGTATTGTGAACGTGTGTGAACCCTTTCACTACCAATTAAGCCTTAGGCTGATCAGTAAACCCATCTGGCTTATGTTTTTTCTTGAAGACCCCTGAGCAAATGCTTTTCTTCCAATCAGTAGAGGAAGTGTGCATATTTTGATTTTTTCATCAAGGAATCATATTCCTCATCTGTGGCCTGCTGTTTCCCTGCTGCTTTCTTTCCTCTAAGTGGTGTTTCCGTAGTCTGGGGTTTTAATTTGTTCACATTCAATCCATAGAAATCATTTAATCTTTTAAGGGGTTTGCATTTGCTCATTGATTTTCTCACTCTTGGTGGATCAGATCACCAAATAAACTTGTAATGGTAATTTGGAAAACAGAAAAGTGAATCTGATCTGGAAATTTGATCTAATACCATTACTCTATTCTATATCTGAAACTGATTGTAAAATATGCTGTCATATTGAGAACTTGAAATCTGAATCCAAAAATTAAAATCTTTCGAACTGGCAAATGTTTATCTGAACTCTTCTGATATTATATCTTTTCCTTTTGATCGTTCTATTAACAAAATGAGAAATTGGAAATGAAACAATGTCACAGCAAAATAGCTTCCAGATCTATAACTGGAAAAGGAAAAAGCACTGAAACTTCAATAGAACAGATACTTACAGTACATAAGTGAAATGACAACTTTCATGAGTTGGTATAAGTTCTAACCCATGCCTAGCGTGGCCAAGGGAAGTATGGCTGCTGCACTTGGCCAAATCAATTAGTCTTTCAGTGGCTATCGAGAAAATAGATTCCTGAAAGAGACCTTCCTCTACTTACAACTCTATAACTTGTTACTTTTATATAAGGGATAGTGGATACTTTGAGACCCCCTCACTATAAAAAGATGCTTTGTAATTCCTTGATTATATAAAGAAGCTTTGGAATTCCCTCATTAGTCTCTGTAACTCCTACCATATAATATTTTGTGACTCTTTCATTATGACCACTATGACAAGATTCATTCTAAATCCTATGAAATTGTCATCACACATAAATGCCTTTTGACCTATGACTAAAATGTATTCTCTAATACAAACAGAATATAACATGGCCAAAAACCAAATAAAAAAAACAAAAAGAAAAAAAGAGGAAAAATGAGAAAAGAAAAAAGTTCATAACAGTGGATGTGGATTGGATTGCTACTTCTCATCCCACTGAAGCTTCATTCTTGAAAAATTCAGAACTCTCTTTTTTGCCCACAAACATTCTGCACAGACAATACTAGTGGTGATCGAGATAATCTCAGTCCTATGTTATCTGCAGTGTTTCTGGTGGGTTCCTCAGTAGCTTCTGTTAAGGGAAAATCCAACAACACAACATGTGCCTTTGTTAGTTGATTGACCATTTTTTCTTATGGTAACCACTGGGCTGTCCACTAGAATGTTTCAGCAACAGGCAGCTTCATCAAAAACAATATCCCAACTTCTCTCCTTTTTTTTAATTGGTTATATGGGATTGAAACGGGCCCTATCCATATTAAATCAAGACCATGTAGTGTATTATAACAGCTTTTTGGCAATTATGCACTTATCGCCATTTGATAACAATATCCCAACTTCTTAAGATTGTATGGTTTTCTGAGTTATGAGCAGCTATCCAAACATGATGCTTTTATCATCCATTTTTGTTTCATTTATCTCTGCATATGCAACACCACCAAAGTGTTTCAAATGGTCAATGCTTACCTTTCTTTTGCAGTGCTGTGACAGATAACTCCACCTTGGACTTATGCTATCGCTGCAACTGCTTTTGCCCAAATTGAATTCGATAGTGTGGAAGTTATGAGTATGTACCTTCCATTCTCAACCACCTGTGGGTTCCTTCTCTCTTCCCTTCATGAGTGCAACAGTTCTGGTGCCTTCAGTCTGAACTTGTTCCCATTGTTACACTGTAGCCTTCTCAATGGTCTATCAAACCCTTTATTTGCAAAGGCCTTGAAAATTTTAAAATAGTAAAATACTAAAACGCATATGATATATATATTTTTGAAAAGTCAACATATTTCTTTCTTGAAAAATCATCAGTGAAATGAGAAAATATGTAGCTTCGTTGTGTGAGAATGTTTGCATCAGTCTGCAAATGTGTGAGTGCACTCATTTCATGAACGCACCCACTCTAGTTGTTCCGTCACTGGATAAAGAGTGTCTATGCTGCTTTCCAATTTCATCAGTCTGCAAATGTGTGAGTGCACTCATTTCATGAACGCACCCACTCTAGTTGTTCCGTCACTGGATAATGAGTGTCTATGCTGCTTTCCAAGCTTGTAAATTTTACGAAACGCTAATTCTATTCACAGATTTAGCTCGATGTCTCCCAACAGTTGCTTACTACACAAAATTTTTGAATATGTGCACCAACACAGCCAAACCCATGATGCCAAGTAATGGCATTGGTCACTTCATCAACTGCATCAACCATGCCTTCCAAAATTAGTGTTACTTGCGTGGTATGTTTATATGAATTTCTATAAGAATTTTCATCCCTCTTTTCTATAACTAGTTTTCCAATTGATGTTTTGAGAATTCATTCAATTGAGCTAAAATCAAACATGCATCAGTAATTTCATTCATCAGGAAGAAAGGCTTGGTTGAGGCCAGTGCAAGTATAGTATTTCAAATTTCTTTCTAATTACTATCCAAAACTTGGAGTGGAATAGCTTCTTGGCCTACCATCTCACATTTGCTTCTACCACTGAATGTCACATATCTTGTGATGAGCTTAAAAAAAGCATGAGATTTTTATCCATGCAAATAAGAATAGAATATCAGTAATAACAAATAGGAGAATGGGTTTGCTTTATTAAGAAGACTAGAATTGCTTATATTAAGTTAGTTGCATTATTGCTTGCTTTTAGTCTTATCCAAGTTTTTTTTTTTTGCTGGAGATCAAGGGGTTGTATTTGGGTCCTCCACCCTTGACAAATCACAACTCTCTCTTTTAGAGCTTGAGAGTTTACAAACAGATTCAATTCTCATCTCAATAAAGTTGCTGGAGTTAGATACCTACATCATTTTTCATAAAATGGCTAAATTCTTGATTTTCATTTTGTAGATCTTCTTCAATTTTCTGTGTGAATACAAATATTCCAGAATTCGACATTCTTCTTCTTGACATTTTCCTACAGCGGCCTTCACAATACCAAAACTCGACCTCTACTGTCTATGTGTTGCATCTTAGTAGAATAATATTTCCGAAACATTGCACTATCATAGTCCGCTTTACCAGATTTGGATTGCTAGTTTCCTTTCTAAAGCATAAGTGCAACCACAAAAATTGTAATAAATAGTTTATATGAAAACATGTTAATGTTATAAAATAAAACAAATATTACCAATGGAAAACATTAAAGTAAATTTTAATCATTATTTTGGCAGTCAACATTCTGTTGTCAGCTTCAGCTAAACTTACTACTTCCTCTAACCATGGAAAAGAGAATTTAACTTCACGATCCTCAATTAAAACCCCTCTATTGGCTAGCCTATCAGCATATAGGTTTCCTTCCCTTAACGTATGTGTAAACCTGATTTCTTCAAACTCTATAGCAAGGTCTTGTATTTCCACAATAATCTCTTGTATGTTCCATGGAGCCTTTGCTTTCCTCAAAATTGCATTTATTACTATTAGTGAATCACCTTCCATCCATACTCTGTTCCATTTCATTTGTTTGCATATTTTTAATCCTTCCAAAGCTGCCCAAGCTTCAACTTCATTATTTGTCTTAAATCCACTATTGAAAGCGTAATGAGACAAAATCTCTCCTCTATTATTTCTAATTATTCCTCCTCCTCCTACTGGTCCTGGATTTCCTTTAAATGCTCCATAAAAATTCAATTTGACCAACTCCACATCTGGTGGTTTCCACTTTATATTCTTTACCTTCTTTTTGTTTCTTCTGTACCCAACATCATAATTCCATTTGATGACTTGACTTCATCTATCAAGGTTCTCTGCTTCCAAATTAGGGATTGGGTGAGTTGATAGGGTTGGTTTAGACTCCTCTATGGCTAAATAAATATTCCTTTTCATTACCTCTAAACTGCTTTCCTTTCCTTTAAATATTCTTCTATTCCTTTCTAGCCATACAATCCAAAGTATTGTATCTTTTGATATATCCCAGATTGTTTGTAAGGCCTCACTTTTAACAGTGCTCTGCCATTGCTTTAACCATTCTTGAATTCTGCCATTCATCACCATACATGTACCAAACATATTAAGAATCCATTGCCATAGTTTCCAGACTATTGAGCAGTGTCCCAAGAGATGGTTTATACTCTCCTCCTCCTTTTTACATAGAACACATTGTGAGGGGCCATGAAAATCTCTTTTCATAAGGTTATCCCAAGATAAAATTCTTCTATGACCTACTAGCCAAACATACATTTTGACTTTAGGAATGCTTGGGCTATCCCAAATCTCTATATTCTTGCGATATTCCTATTTTGTTGGTGCTTTACATCATATCCACTTCTTGTTGTGTATTCTCTTGAGCTATTCAACTCCCAAATTAGCTTATCCTCGATTCCCCTTGGAATAATCATTGTTGTTATCTTTCTGCTCAACTGCCTCTTAGCATCAATGTCTTGTATACTTGTAAAAAAAATCTTCTTTCCATTTGTATCTTCCTTCCCAATCCTTGTACATAATGTTTGAAACCCTATCACCATATTTGTCTTGAAGTAATCTCATCCATGGTTTCAAAATTGGATCTAGGTTGAGTGGTTTTTTATCACACCAAGTATCCATCCAAATAGAATTTTTTTCTCCAGTTCCCACTACTCATCTTAGACCTTTAATCACTAAATCAATTGATTTTTTAAAACCGTTCCATAGTGTAGAACCATTTGGTAGTGAGAATGAAGTAAATATTAAGCTTGGGTCATTGGGCTCAACATATTTACTTAAAAGAATTCTTGCCCATTGTCTTTGACTCTCTTTGTACAATCTCCATATTACTTTTCCCCTAAGAGCTAAGTTTAAATCCGTAACATCTCTTAAACCGAGACCTCCCCTAGTTTTATTATCACACACCTTGCTCCATTTCACCAAAGGAAATTTCCTTTTATCATGTAATCTTGACCATAAAAATGATCGCATAATATAGATTAAACTTTTTTCTATTGATTTTGGTATAGTATACAAGGACATATAATATGTTGGAATGACCTATAAGACTGATTTAATTAGCTGCACTCTTCCTACTAACGATAACATCTACCTTTCCATAATGGTAGTTTATTCAAAATTTTGTGTATAACTGGATTCCATAATTCTATCCTCATTCTTCCCTCAAATAAGGGCATCCCTAGATAAGTTGCTGGCAAAATTGCCTCCTCCATTTGAAACCTGCATATCCCTGCTTTGATTCTAGTTGGGGTGTTTAGAAAGTAAATTTTGGATTTTGTTCTATTAACTTTCTGCTGTGACGCTCTTTCGTATTCTTTTGATAAGTTATTCTAAGCTCTGTCTCTTTCGTATTCTTTTAATAAGTTATTCTAAGCACTGGCCTTGTTTATCCTTGCCCTCCCAAAAAGGGTTGTATCATCTACAAACTGTTGATGGGTGATGTTATCGATGTTATAACTAGCCCTAAGTCCACTTATTATCCCATCTTTGTTAGCCTTCTTCAAGTTCCACCCAATACCTTTGCCATACTAATGAACAAATATGGCGATAGAGGGTCTCTCTATCTAAGACCTCTCTTGGCTTTAAAAGATTCTTTTACTAGAATTCTGTAGAGAGCCCATACGGACTTGGGGATTTAGCCTAATCAAAAGAGAACAAAGCTAAATGAACTTCTTCTAGAGTAACAGGCTCCATCAGTTTCCTATTGTCTTCATTTGTTATAATTGAAGGTACTTCTTGTAGTAGTTTATCATTAAGAACTTCAAACTCTTCCAATCCTAGAATAAACTGGTAAAAAAACTTTGCCTCCTTTCTGATTTCACTCTGGTATTCAATCCAAACCCCTTCTGCTGATTTAATTCTACTAATTCTGGATGCTGATCTCTGTAATATAGCCATCCTAAGAAAAATATTTGTATTTCTATCTCCTTCTTTAAACCAAGTCTGTCTCGATTTTAATCTCCAAAATTTCTCTTCCTTGCTTAAAATATAATGATATTCACTAAGCAACTCCCTTTCCTCCGAGCTTGGATTATTATGATTACCTTTTTGGAATTTTGAATATTTTAGTTCTTTTTTCTCAAAAATGTTTTCAAAAGTGTTCTTGTTCCATTCTTTTAATCTAGATGTCATAGATTTAATTTGTTTTGAAAGTGTATACAATCCATCGTTTCTGGAAGAATTCCACGTTTGTGTTACCATATCAACAAATTGAGGATTGTCTTCCCACATCTGCTCATATTTAAAATATGATTTTTTTTTGAATTCACTCACCATCATTTTAACTCTTATTGGCCAGTGATTTGAACCAATCCTTGTCAAGGTATTAATTTTAGCACAAGTCCCTTCATTTAGCCAATGATCCGAGAGAATGCACCTGTCTAATTTTTCCGCTATTAGGTTTTGGCCTCTCTTGTTGTTGGTCCATGTATAGTTGTCTTTTTCAAACTCAACCTCCCATAGATTATTGTTTTGAATAAAAGCTAAGAAATCTCTCATACTTTGGGTTAATTTTCTAATTCCCCCAAATTTTTCATCCAGCTTGGTTATGGCATTAAAATCTCCTATAATCATGAATCGAGTTTCTTGGTCTTTACTTCTCATAAAGGCTTCAATCCCACTCCATACTTCTAATCTGCCTGATTGAGTTGTAGGTCCATAGACATTGATAAGGATGAAATGAATATTTGCAAAGTAGTATGTGACTAAAGAGGCTATCCAATGCCTAGTTTCATGAATGGTTAAACAAGAGGTTCTAGTACGATTCCTACATGTTAGAATTCCCCCTGCCGTTCCGTCAGAATTCACCTCTCTCCCATTCTGCTTTCATAGCTTTGGAAACTTCTTTCTTTGTCATTTTAGTTTCTTGGATACAAAGAATATCAGGCTTATTACTTAAACAAAGGTCCTTGATACACCTCTGCTTTGAGGGGGCATTAGCACCCCTTATATTCCATGAGATGGTAATCATATCTACGAATTACCAATATCATTTTGCTTTTTGGTAAAGAGAAGTTCAACCAACTTAGTTTGTGTTCCTTTCTCTATGTGTTGCCTCATTGATACCCTAACCCTCCATTGTTCCTCCCATTATCCAAACCCTGCCTGACAAATATTTGCAATTTTGTTTTTCATGACTTGAAAAATTGTCACTGGCCTTGTTCAGATGGCTTACTTCACAGGGTCGTATCTTTCTCAATATTGCTCGGATTCCTTCACATGAACACTCATTTCAAAGTTCTTCAAATTCCGCACAAATTGGTCCAAGAATCATCTGAATAAGACAACCCTTCGCAGAGATATGGCTCCTAAAAGATGAGACATTTTTCAGAAAAAATTCCCTTAATGCTGCCCTATTTTTGAATGACTATCTTCATATGGTCATATCTCCTTCAATACTGTTTGGATTCTTTCAAATGACTACTCATTTCAAAGCTTTTCAAAATCTGCACAAAATGACACAAGAATTGTTTGAATCAGACAATTCTATGCAAAGATATGGCTCCTGAAAATTGTTCGTTTTTCAAAAATATATGCCCTAGCTCTGCCGATTCATAATATCACCTCAAAATGTTAGGGTAAAGCGTGGGTTTTTATGAGGGGTCCCGGGCCCCTCGTATAGGGGTTTGAAATTGGGTCTCCGGAATGAAAACCCAAGAACTTACCACTACGGTATCCCTCATGGGAAAAAATTGAGTTTACATGGGTTTTTATGAGGGGTCCCGGTACCCTCGTATCGGGGTTTGAAATTGGGTTTTCTGTACAAAATTCTTTCATCATACCACCTTGTCTCATAGGGCACATAATAGGATCTCAACACTAGAATATTTTGAGGGTCGGATAATCTCTGCTCCATGAGAGGTGGAAGATCACATCATCTCCTTCTTCAAGTCCTTGCTATCCGAAGAGGACATCAATAGGGCCGATGCTCAAAATTACATGCTTAAGTTCATCCCAAAACTGATCACTCTAGCTCAAAATGCTTGCTTAACAAAGGAAGTGGAAGAAGAGGAAGTGAAAGAAGCCTTGTTCCAAATGAAGAGCTTCAGGGCCCCTGGCCTCGGCAGATTTTCCCGAGGCTTCTTTTCAAGGCCCTTGGCCATGACAAATTTTCCCGAGGCTTCTTTCAATACTTCTAGTACCTATTTTAATACGAAATTGTATTTGTGGTTAAGGAATCCTTCACTAGTAAACGGATGCTGGGTAAGTTAAATCACACCTTTCTTGCACTCATTCCCAAGATGGTTAATGCCAGAAGAGTGGATGCCTTCAGACTTGTCTCTTTATGTAATGCAATTTACAAAATTATTTCCAAGGTTGCCACAAATAGGCTCAAATTGATTATCCCAGACATAATTTCTGATGAGCAAAAAGCTTTTGTTAAAGGAAGGAACCTACTGGATGGAGTCTCTATTATCCACAAATTAATCCACTCTCTCAGGAGTAACAAAAGACAGAGCCTACTCATTAAGTTGGATATTCAAAGGCCTTTGACAAAGTATGCTGCAATTTTTTAGATAGAGTGATGGAAAAGTTTGGTTTTGATGAATATTGGAGGCAATGGCTAGCCTCCTTATATAAAGATCCCCTCCTAGGTTCTAATCAATGGAAGCTTGAGAGGATTCTCTAAAATTTCAAGAGGTCTTAGGCAAGGAGACCCCATCTCCCCCTACTTATTCATCATTATTGCAAAAGTTGTGAGTAGAGACTTGAAACATCTTCAGTCAAAAGGACGGATCCTGGGACTCAAGATAAACAGTAGTTGTCACTCGATTACTCACTCCCAATTTGTAGATGATACAGTCCTAGCCATAAACCCAAACCCTAAAGGAGATCAACGGAGTCAAAGGTCTGCTTATAGCATATGAGATTGCCTCTGGACAAGAGATTAGGAAGATAAAATCTAAATTCTATGGAATCAATTTAGAAGAGAGACACATTAGATTATATGCTTGCCAAACTGGTATGGGTATCAATGCCCTCCCTAGTACTTACCTGGGTATGCCCCTATTTAGCAGTGGCAACATTGGAGAGTTCTAGGAGCAAATCATCTCTAAATTCCACAAGAAAATGGTCTCATGGAAAGCAAAATGGCTATTTGCAAATTGGTTAAGATGAAAGCAGTCTTTGGAGCTCTACCCATCTTCTGGATGGGTGCATTCTGGCTCCCCGATGAGATCATCAAAACAATGGAAAATATCATGAGAAAATTCCTATGGAGAGGAAATACTGAAGACAAGAAAATTTATTTGGTAGTTTGGGGTAAAATTTGTAATAGTAAAGAGTCAGAAGGCTTGGGAATCAGAAACCTTCAAATAGTTAACAAGGCAATGCTAGGAAAATTAATTTGGAGAATCTATGTAGATCATGACTCCCTTTGGAGCAAGGTCTTTAGAGCAAAATATTTAGATGGGGATGAACCTGAAAGAATTTCACCACTGAAGACACCCCCTAGGGATCACTCATCTAGAATAGCATTAGGAGGGTTAGGAAATTAATGCCAAGCTTTCTCAAATGGAATGTTAGAACAGGCTCATAGGTTAACTTCTGGAAAGATGCCTGACTAGAAAACCAGCCTCTTGATTTCAGAGAAGACTTAAAAAACATTCAAAGCTTTCTTTACAGGACCTAGGGAGAATCTATAGAGAACTACTAGAATTGGGAGGAAGGAAGAGCTATTAAAAGGTGGAAGAGCCTTGCAACTATCCCACCTGAGTTTAGTCAGGAAAGGATAGCTCTTGAGTCCCTCTCACAGAGTAATGGCTTCTAGGGGTAAGGACAGACTAAGATAGAGTTCCACACCTTCGGGGGACTAATTGGCTTACACTGCCTTCAGAGAGGCGGAAATCAACACTACTCCTTCAATAGTGTGGAAAAGGGTTTGGTATTCTAAAGCCTGGCCAAAAGCTATCTTTTTCCTCTGACTAGCTATACATGACAAGTTTCTATATAGTGAACAAATGGAAAAAGAGGGGTTGGCCTAAAATACGTAAATGTGTTATGTGTGATTATGAAGATGAAATCGGTCCTCATCTTCTCCTCCACTACCCCGTTGCCTATAAGCTATGGGGGAAATTAATGGAGAAATTTAAAATCTCCTGGGTTATGCTTGCGTCTTTTGAGTCATTGTTGGCTGAATGGAAAAAACCCTTTAAAGGTAAGGCTCTCCTATTCCTATGGAACATGATCCCAGCCATGCTTGCTTGGTGCATATGGCTGGAAAGGAATGCAAAGATCTTGAAGAAAATCATATCTAATGAAGAGAAAGTCTGGAGCAAGTTCAAGGCTCATCTTGCAAAACTATGTGAAGTGTACTATCCCCACATTCAACCATTAGCATAGGAGATGAGAATTTTAAACTTTTGGGAGGCCATTAGAACTACTATGGAAAAACATCAGTTAGGCTCCAACAAACACAAAGACACTGATGAGAAAACTAAGGATCTCTCTTGGACCAAGCCTATTCAAGGATATTTGAAGCTCAATTTTTAACCCTGGCCCAGTAGCTTATGGTTGGATCTTACAGAACGATCATGGTTCTCCCATTGCCCTTGGAGTTGGCTACATTGGCGAAAACACCGACAACCTAGCTGAAGCAGAAGCTATAGTGAGGGGTATCTTAGGCTCTCTTCCCATTTCTCCCAATGCACTTTGTGAGGAAGGAAACTCACAAATTAACCTTAATGCTCTATAGAAAAGGAAAATTTAGGATTGGCTGTTGGCCATCGAAATTGAGGAAGCGTGGGAGGCGCTTGGCAGACTTCCACTAGTTAACTTCTACCATCTAAAATGTTTAGCCAACAAGTCGGCCGACTGGTTGGCCAACTAGGCCCTTGACAACATATTTCAAGTAGAACAAATTATCCTTAAAGATGAGATCAAGCAAAGAAATGACTTGAGAAAATTACTAGAGCTGATTCAAAATGATGTGGCTTAATTTAGCATGTAGCTGTAACAGCGGCAAGTTTAGCGCAATGAGACAATGTGGTATGATGAAAGAATTTTGTATTCTCATCACCTTTTTTGAGCCATTGCACTTTGGATTTTTGTTGCCAGAATATTTCTTCTTTCAGGTAAATTTCATCTAAGGTACCTAGCAAGCATTTTTCTTGTTCTAGAAGAGGGCCATTTGGAGCATGCTGCAGATCCTCGTCAATTTGTCGAAGGTCGATTTCTAGCTGAGCTTTATCCTCAATTATGTTGCCAAAATCTTCTCTATTCCAAATTTTTAGTTTTTGCTTTAACCTTTGAAGTTTGGTTGTGAACTTGAACATCTCTGTTCCATAAATATGGGATTCCTCTTTCCACCATCCCTCCACTAGTTCATCAAATTTTCCATGCCTGAGCCACATTCTCTCAAAGCAGAATGGGATTATTTTGGGTCTACCATCGACCTCAATAGAGATATTGATGGGCCAGTGGTCAAACCCCCCATATTATAGAACTTCATATTGCAACAATGCTTCCCTATCTAGCCAATCTACAAAATCAAGAAATCTGTCCAATCTCTCTAAGACCCTTTGGTTTTTGGGTCTCGTGTTGTTCAAGGTGTAAATGCCCTTAGAACAGAAGGGTTCCATAAGATCCAGATCTTCAATGAAGGTTTTAAAATCCTTGGTGGCTAAGGTGTCTTATTGCATTGAAGTCACTCCCAATGATGCAGGGTAAGTCTGCTTGCTGTGATAACCAGCTAGCAATATTCTGCCAACAATCTCTCTTTTGGTCAAGAGTGTTTGGGCCATAAACATTATTGAGACTGATCTGCCAACCGGTGTCTAGCCTTTTTGCCTTGACAAGAATCCAGTTTCTCTCAGTTCTGTCAATGGCACACTCTATTTTTAAACTATCCCATAGGATGAGTAGCTCCCCTGAGAAACCTTCAGCATTACTTGAAATGACAAGACTATTGGGCTAGATTTTCCTTTTAATCCTATCTGCTTCATCAAATGACATTTTAGATTCTTGAATGAAAAGAACATTAGGCTTTTCATTACTTACCAGTTTCTTGACTATTCTAGATTTGAAGGAGGAATGGAGACCCCTTATATTCCAGGAGATGATCTTCATGGAAATTAATTTTGCTTCTTGGTATCCAAGAGACCATCAATATGGGTTTGGGAACCCTCCTTTATTCCTTCTAATGTTTCTGCTGGAGCACTTCTTGGTTAGATTTTCTCCCTCCTTTTTTGTTAGGCCTTCATGGAAATTACCTTCAGTTTGTTTGATCATCGAGCTTTTTACTTTTCCTTTATTTTTTGTGTTGCAAGTACCAAATTGTTCTCTTTTTTGGTATAGGTAGTTCCCATAGATTGAAGATCTTCCATTGCTTGATCATTCCCTTGCCCTTGGGGAAGTTCTTCACCTTCAAAAGTATGTTGAGTAGGGACCTCCTCGTTTAGCATGCTATTGGTCTACAACCTTCTAGGGATATCTTTGAGCCTTTTCGAAATCCTTGCCATTATTTTCTTCTCTAGGGGTTTCCAAAGACTCTGAAATTTCCCCATGCTTGCTTTCTTCTTCAATTGGTAAGCTTTAAAAAATGTTATTAGTCCAATTGTTCACATCGATTTTTGCTTGCCTCCGAGTTGTTTACATTCTTGTTGGTAACTTCGGCACAGAAATGGAATATTTTCATAGTCAATCGATTGATCCCATTCCAGGTCTCCTGCCTTTAGCTTGATTTTCTCTGGAAGAGGGTTTTCTAGGTTTAAATAAATGCAAATCCATGCATAGGTCATAAACTTAAATGCGTGCATCCTATCTAACGCCCTTATGTATACCCCTCAGGTATTTCCAATAGCTTCAAAGGCCTTTTCATTCCAAATTCAATAGGGAGGGCAAAAATATCAGCCAAATTGGGGCTGAGGATGACATTTCATTGTTTGGCATAAATCCAATGTGCCAAGGTTTCATGAAAAGCCCTACACGACCATGAAACTAGGGGCTGCCTTGAAAAACTTGATCACTAGCCTCCTTTGTAGAAAATACAAGGAAATAACCATTTGGGTTGAAGTTGATACCCACCTCTCCTTTGATATTCCAGTTCTTGGCTACTCAAGATTCAATTGCTCCAAGCTGAAGCCTGACTCCTATGAAGCGGCAGATTTGAGCTTTATTTTCAAGATTTTCTATCTTGTTGTTTAATCCTTCTCTGTCTAGAGTCACCAAGGGAGACCCATCTGCTGCCTTGATACAACCATTTTCATTTTTCTTCAGAACCAGCTTTGGCAATTTCAAGGGTTTATGGATGAATTGATTGCTTGCTTTTCCATCGGCAAAACTAGCAGCCTTTTTCCGCACAACGAAAGGACAATTTTTTGGGGGAGGCTTCCCCCCCAAACCAGACACCATGGACAAATCCCCAAGACTTGAAATCCTTAGCAATCGGTCCTTGTTCCGCTCAGCTTGCTATAACCTACCTTCTTATTTTTAATGGGTTATATGGGATTGAAACAGGCCCTACCCGTATTACATCATCACCACATAGTGGTATTACAACAAAGCTTGGATATTATCCATTTGAACTTAGGTCTCCTCCTTGAAATGTTGAGGAATTTAACCAGTTGAGCTAATGCCACTTGATCACAATGAGTTTACACAGCTTTTTATGAGGGGTCCTAGTCCCCTCATATTGAGTGGGGTTTGAACCTTGGACCTTTCAAAGAGAAGCCAAAGCCCTTATTACTAGAGTAAGCTTGTAGCTTCCTATAACCTACCTTATTAGCAACATACTAAATGGTTATTTATTAAGAAGTAGGTACGAGGGGTTATAATTATTTATGTTATTTACATTATACCCCTCGGATTAGACATCTATACCCCTCTACCATTTGATGGAGAGGTATCCATTATTTATTCATCTCTCTTTTATAGACAACATTGTATATTGAGTCCTTTATGGATTTCACATAATAGACCTATTGGTCCATTACAAGTGTTATTAGAGCCATGCTCTTCAACATGTGGTTCAAGTGTGACTAGAAAGTTTTTTTTTTTTATTTGGGTCTTGTAACCTATACTCGTTTTGGCTTGTGGCCAATACAATTTCAGCCTATGGCAATTTTATTCAAGTGGAAATTTTCAACCAATTATTGCTGGTATTTATCTCTCTCACCCAACTCCCACCCAGAAGCCACATGAAAGGGTGCGACGTGAGATATGAAAGTGTGTGACTTGAGAGCAAAAGGTTGTGTGACTCAAGATACAAGAAGGTGCAACTTGGGAGCAAAATGGTACAACATGAGATATGAAAGGGTGTGACCTGAGATACAAAACGATGTGCCTTGAGATATGGAAGGGTGTAAGTCGAGGTCCAAGATTTATGAAGGATTAAGAAATAAAATTATCATGGCTTGTAAACCCAAAATTTCCAAAAAGAAGAATGGAGAAGTTTGCTGGAATAACTGTAAGTAAAATAGTCTATTTGTGAAAAGTAAAATTGATTTTGACTTTACAGATGAGGCAAAACATGGTGGAACAGCCTTGACCCTAAAATGAAAAAAGATTTAGATCGATACAAATTCAAAAAGCTTTTCTTAGGCAAATGGTCTAAGAAAGCCTCCAAGAAAGCCTCAAAGAAAGGAAGGTTAGAGCAGGAAATTGTCTCATCAAAGGCTAAATTGAAAGAACAAAATCATGAGATCCATAGATTAAAGGATCAAAATAAAACCTTGTCAAGGCACACCAAAGGTTTTATGAAAGAAAGTGAAATTCATAAGAAGCCACCACACGATTTGTATAAGATTTTGTTTGATAGGGTAAAGAAATTGATCAATTGTAAAAGATCTAAAGAATGAGTGGAAGTGGCATTCTAACAACTTACATTCTCTTGATAAGACTGCTGCTACTAAAGATGCAATTGCAACAACTATGAAGAGTCTCAAAAGTACCTTGAAATAATTGAGGATGTTAGACGTATTCATGAAAAGGATCTTATCATTGGTATATGTTACACTTTTTTGAAGATACTCATGGATTGAAGATTGAAACAAATTCTCACAAGATTGTTACTCAAATCTGATGCCTCTTAAGGTCGATCTACTATGGATTAGTCCTAATTCAATGAGGTGATATTCTCAGTATTTGCAATGTTCGTATCATCATATAATTTCTTGTTCTTTAGGGAAGAACCTATCTATTTTGAACAATATTTTGAGGGCAACTTGCTGGGGATTGACTCAAAAAAGAAGCTATTAATTGCAATTTGAAATTTTCCAAGGATGCTTTATAGCCTAAGTTTTTTCAAGAAGGGGGGATATGTAGAGGACCTAATCACTACCGTGTTAGATCTCTTCTAATAACTTTATATTATATCCTTATATTAGTCTGATATGTATAACCTTCCCTTTTTTAAATAACCTACTAAATGGTTATTTATTAAGAGGCACGTATGAGAGGTTATGACTCTTTATATTATACCTCTTGGATTAGGTGTACAAATTCGTCTGCCATTTGGTGGAGAGGGTATCTATCTATCGATTCATATTTTTTTTATATACAACATTGTATATTGATTTCTTTATTGATTTCACGTAATAGATCGATTGGTCCATTAGAAAGGAATGATTATTTGATATACAATATTACAAATTTTGTTTGTTTGATCAAGTGCTTCATTCTTCGAAGATCGATTTGTCTTCACAATTGGGAGTGGCTCATCTTTGAGCTTGGGCTGTTCTGTATATTGACAATATCATAACATTTTTTTCCTAGAATTTTGAAATCTGTGTTCTTTTAGTTCAGATTTCTAGAATTTTATTTGGGCTTCTAACATATCTTATTTTCAAAACAGCCACATATGCCATAAACCATGTCCTTTGTGCTAAACTGCGCTTGAATCCCAGTTTTGTTTCACCCTTAGTTTTATACGTTTAATTGTGTAATTGAGTTATGAAGAGTGAGACCCATGGCGTACATAACTCCAAGATATTGTTCAAGATATCTCTTAGGGTTTACTAAATAGTTGCCCTAACTTAATTATGGATATAAAAATAGAGAACAGGCCTTTATTTGAAAATCATCCTTGTCTATCAAATGACATCAGCTCAACCAGTTAGATTCCTTCACTTTCAAAGAGGAGACCAAGGTTCGAATCTTGCCAAATGATATACACATAATTGCCAAGCTGTTGTAATACCACTATGTGGTTATAATGTAATACGGGTGGGGCCTGTTTCAATCCCATATAACCCATTAAAAAAAATCATCCTTGTCAAATTCTTTTCCTGGTGCATTATATTTGGAGTTTCTCTCTTAGAAATGGCATCAATAAACATGTTTCAATACTACTTCATTTGCATATTTTGGATTTTTATTGGTTATAATTTCTGCTTCCTTTGAGAAACACTTCATTGTTTCCTCACGGGACTGTCTGCATTGTTTGAAGATAACAAAGATTTTTTTAACAATTGGTATCACAGTGGTGATTGGATAGCAAATATCCGGCACCATGTCAAAGAGTAATGGATAAATTGGAGGGGTGGTGACACCCTTTCATAATTTTTTTCTTGGCTTTTGCATTTTGTTTTTGTGCTTTTGTTTGCTATCTGCAAATATTTTTTCTGGTCTTGTTTTCAGCCCTACTTTTCAGTCCCTAATTTTCTGTCCTGTTTGCAAATATCCATATCTTTGATAAACCCGTGAGGTGGCCTCACCCTATCAAAATTCTAGACAATGTGCTATACAATTTTAAATATACTACTTCAAAAGAACGTTACAAAAATCAAAGTTCCAAAAGAGAGAAAGCAATCACACATAACACGAGAGATCTAAAGAGAAGAAAAAGATTCAAAACTTGATGATGAAAATGAAAAGTGAGGTGTTTTTATAGGCACAAGCGGTGAGATTTAAAAGAGTTGGCATCAACCACAAATTGTTGGAAATATTACGTCAGTAAAATTGATTAATTAGGGAGTTAGAGGTGGTTGGTAAACAGTTATCAAAACAAATCATGCAAATATTGTATAAGTACATATGTTTCATCAATAGAATTTGTTCACCATTGTACATTGGTCCATCATGTGGTATC
Source organism: Wollemia nobilis (assembly GCA_028583015.1). Classification (NCBI taxonomy): domain Eukaryota; kingdom Viridiplantae; phylum Streptophyta; class Pinopsida; order Araucariales; family Araucariaceae; genus Wollemia; species Wollemia nobilis. The sequence continues at coordinate 3,666,357 of JAQPPZ010001195.1, forward strand.
AATGTGCTCATTGTTTCTGGGAGAGAGATTTGTGAAGGAGCAAATGTAGAACATGTTTGTGTTTGAGTGTTGGCATCAACCACAAATTGTTGGAAATATTACATTAGTAGATTAGTTAGGGAGTTAGAGGTGGTTGGTAAGCGGGTATCAACCAATCATGTGAAAATTGTATAAATACATGTGTTTCATTAATAGAATTTGTCCAACATTATACATTGGTCCATCATGTGGTATTAGAGCACTCAAAGTTTTCAGGAGAGAGATTTGTGGAGCAGAATATGCAAAGCATGTTTGTGTTTAAGTGTTTGAAAGGTGGAATTCATGTTTAGCAATGTGTGTGTTCACATCCATTAATGTTCCATATGTTGCTGAACATGAGGGTGTTTAATCTGTAGATAGAGAACACTTGCAAGCCAAGACAACTTGTGGGTGAGGTGATTATTGGCCTGAGTAGTTTTCATTTGATTGGTGGCCTGAAGATTAGTGCATTCCAATATTGAGAACACAATTGAGTGTGGAGGCATTTATTATGGACTCTAGTGTGCGAAGAAGAGCAATGGAGATGTAGTTTTGATTGGAACAATTTTATGAAATGTTGCAACCATTTTTGATTGGAGGAGACATGTTGGAACTAAGAGCGTTGCCATCAACACTTGTTCATTTGCATTTGGGTTTGACCGATCGAAGAAGAACTCTCAACTGCCAACAAACTAGCTCGTCAACCCTACATTAGAACTCTACAGTAAAAAGAAGTTGTTTGAAATACAAAATTACTGTTATTATTATTAATATTGGTTATTGTTTTAATGACTTGCCGAATGTTTTGCAAACAATACTTACAAAAGGCTATGCAGAAGGGTAGTAGGTAACATCAATTCACTAGTAAAGGCTTTCATTGGTCCTCATCTTAATCTTACCGTCACTAAAGCATGTGCTAATAAATATCAATAGTGGAGATAGAAAAGTCCACAGATGTGTACCAATTTGACGGTTATCTTATACCTTGTTATAAATTCTCTCATAGAAACAACGATTGAAGTGTCATATGGCAAGTGTGACTGGATGCGTTTGTACCACATGATGTTGGGTAAAGGGCAATGGTTATGGATAGGTCTCTTCACACAAGATTCGTTGGTAAGTCATTTCTCATTGAAGAAATATGATGAGATTTGATGGTGAAAGGATTGTTACACTCGAGCAAAGAGAGGGGTAGTTGAAGGGGCCTTTCATCAATTATGGAAAAGAGAAGTGAATATGTGAAGGCGAGGGTGTAGCTATGGTGTTGGTGTGACCTATTAGTTGAGGACAAAGACTTCATTTGTTGACGTTTATCTGATATTGATTGAACAAGAAGTATTTTGGAGTTCATATAAGGTAGTCATCTTTTAAGTCGTTGAAATTGGTTTATAAAGTTGATTGTTGGTGAGTTGAGAAGCATTTGAATACTAATTTTGCTTTGCCTGATATCCTATTTTAGCAAGCATAGGCTTATGTATAGTTATTGGAAAGCTTTTTTGAGCCCAATATAACAAACATATTTTTATTGGATTTTTTTAAGAAGCACTTAAGACAAGTGTAAGAGAAGCAAACCATTGTGCCGATGATTTGAATACCACATGATCATGTAATTGTTTATATTGGTGGGGGCGGAGTGAGGGGGAGTTAATACATTTGATCCAAACATGATTTGATCCAGCTCAAACATCGAAGTTGCAAGAAGATGAAGAATGTGCTATCTACTACCATTAGAGATCATGGTTCATGCAAAGTGAAGTGGAGGCCCGTGCCACATTTCTTGTTAGATTCGGAAGGAAAGTGGATGCCCATGCCACACTTCAGGATGTAAATAGATGAGTTTGTTCCTATTCACCTTGTTTTGCAGCTCAGTAAGGACCTATCTAATTGATTGTCTGCATTCACATTGGAAATAGTTGTCCTTATTCACAAGGAATTGTTGTAAAAAGTGAGGCTCAATCCAATTGTTGTTTTGTAGATAGTTGAGTGTGTCCCTATTTGCAAATGATTTTGTGAATCGTTGTGTGTTCTTGTTCACAAGAAGAGTGTTGTACCTGTGATGGGTTGTGTGTGTCCTTGGCCATAGAGGCATTGTGGAAAAATGAGTGTGTACCTGCTAGCAACTATGAAGAAGGACAACATGTGTGTCAATATCCACATTTGATGTAAAATCATGGATAGTCGTGTTTGCTCCTATCCTTGGTTAAGAGTTCAATGAGGCCATTTCCTTTGAGGTGAGTAATTAAGGATACTCATGTTCACAAATGATGTAAGTCATGGACTATTGTATGTGTTCTAGTCTGTGATCTTTTACGTACTCAGGTGAACTATGTTTGTATCTTAGTTAATCAAGTGATTGGAGAGTTTTCGACTGTTGTGTTTGTTCTAGTCTAGTTTCGAGTGTTCTTGGCCTTGTATGGGAGATGATGTAATAAGTGGGGATGTTGGAAATATTACATCAGTAGAATTGATAAGTTAGGGAGCTAAAGGTGGGTGGTAAGTGGTTACTAAAACCAACCATGTAAATATTTTATAAATACATATGCCTCATTAATAGAATTTTTCGAGCATTGTATGCTGTTCCATCACAATCTTAAAAATAATTGAAAAATATTACCTCAAAAAGTTTAAATAAAAAATTTGGTGGGCTTGACAAAGTCGGTTTACAACATTATTAACATCGTCCTTTGAACATGATTTTTGAGGGATCATGAATGTGGCAATATGCCATCATCCCCCCTCAGTGATAGCTTCTTGAACACCCATCATGCAATGAAACTTGATGAGCATCTTCTTTGTCAAAGGCTTAGTGAAAATGTTCTCCACTTAGGTCTTAGTCAAGCAATAGATGAGCAAAATGACCTTTTCTTGTACCTTCTCCTACAATTAGTAGGTATGGGTCTCAATATACTTGGTCCTTTGATGCAAAATTGGATTCTTTGTTGCTTTGATGGTGTTAGTGTTGTCATAATAAATAGTGGTTGGCTCATTTTGTGGAATGTAGGGAAGCGAATTAACATGTCTACATAATCGATGAATAAGTTTTATCATTTTGTGTTATTTTGTAGTTTATACACAAAGTGTGTGATGATATATGCATACATATAATTAATAAAGTTATAAAGTCATGATGTAATATTGTATGTGACAATGTGTAATGATTAGTTATGTACAGATAAGTCATTAGTCATGAAATGAAATGTAAATGTAAGTCACATGTATGTCAAATGTAATTTAAGAAAATGATGAGGTGTCGGGTAGTTAGTAAGTTGGAGGATGCAACTACCTCCTTAGTTGTATAAATAAGACCCTTCTCTCATTCATTCATAGGGTTGGCCGAAGTGTGTTGTTGGCCGAAGTGTGTGGTTGGCATGGTACTGGGTACAAACACACATACGAGAGAGTAGATACATTCGCACAGACATTGCATTGAGGGAGATATTCTACATAGGATCTGGTACTGTGTATGTAAGAAGAATGCCGTATGCATTTCATCGTATAGTGAATTGCAGTACAGTGAATGCCGTACAATGAATGCTATAAAGTGAATTGTCTAACGCCGTACAATGCATTGCCAAATGTCGTACAACGAAGTTGCTGTGTACAATGGAGAATTTAGGCCATACAATGAATGTTAGTAGTTTGGGAAAGAGCAGACCATCTTATTCGTAGATTGGGTTGTCTGAATACTGTGTTGTTTCGTCTGAACTGCTATGTCAGGCAGTCTGATATATGTTGTGTACATAGTGCTATGCATTGTAATTGAATGTTATTCACATTGTATATTTAATTTATTTAAGTAGAAATGCAATTGTGGTGTAGTATGTTGTATTCAATTTCTACATGGAAGACCAATTTCCTCGAGCAATTTTTGTGTCCATACCACCTTCCATGCACCATGAAATGCTCCATTACACTCTGCCTTGATGGTGGAGAAGGCAGCTGTGGGTTGATCTTAGGCAACCAAAGCAATGGGTCCTGATCCAAGGTTGAAAACATACCTTGAAGTGGACCAACTCGAATATGGACATCCTACCAAATCGGAATTAATATTTCCTTGTTAAAGCAATTGAACCACCTCTAGCATACTTGGCATCCGATGTGGGAGTACCCTTTAGATATTTCACAGTCCTTTTTGATGCTTGCAAATGACTCTACTATATTTTTCACACTAACTTGGAAACAAGAGTAACAACATACATCATGTTTGGACAACAATGAGTGAGATAGACCAAGCTATACACAAACCATCTCTATAATATTGCATCGATTATTTGAGTTGTGCAATCATTGCTCAACTTGTTACTTGGCTCTTGGTTGGTATGGAGTAAAGCAAGGCCTATAGTCCTCCATTTGGAATACCTTCTTGTGTTGAGATGTGAAAATCCCATTCTCCAACTATGAAACTTGCAAGCCAAGAAAAAAATGAAGACGACACAATTTTGACATCTCACATTTGTCCTTCAACTTGCCTTCATTCCATGAATCAAATCAATATTGCTATCAGTTAAAATCAAATCATCTGCCTAAACAACAATGATAATCTCCCCAATAATTTGCTTAATAAAGATATTGTGGTTGACTTGCTTTAAGCCGTACAAGGACTTATTCAGTCCGCCATAAAACCCTCTTTTCCATTTTGGAAAAATCCATTTGGTTGCTCCATAAAATTCTCCTCCAAAGGATCTCCATGCAACAAGGCACTCTTCACATCAATCTAATGCACCTCCCATCAAGCATTGGCTGCTAAAGAGAGTACCACTAAGATGCAGTCCATATTGACAACAAATGCAAAGGTCTTTGTGCAGTCAATCTCTTATTCTTGGGAATCCCTTTATGACAATTTGTGCATTCTGCCTCTCAATGGCACCATCCAAAGTATTTTAATCCTTTCGGATGAGACGCCAACTACCAAGTCCCATTCTTCATGAGGAAGTTGTAGCCTTTTTGGAGTTGTATTCTTCTTTAATGGCCTCCTCCCACTCAGTAGTACTATGAGCATCTCAAGATTTCATATTGTTTATCACAAGGGAAAAGTTCATCCTATGTTGACTTCGACTGATAGGAACCGACTTATGAATATTCTCATTTTTTTACTTCTTGGCATTTTGAATGAGTTGTGCTGCCATAGGGGTTGAGGGCTCTTGTATCAAGTGAAGAAGCTCCCTTATCAACACATGGTGACAACCATTACCATTAACCTCATTCGTAGGAGTCTCATTTGGCCCTCTGCTCCCTTTTCCTCATCCCAAGTGCAAGGTGGGCGGGTCTCAAGCAAGGTGGCATTTGAAGTTGACTTCTGAAACTCCAACTCAAAACTGATCCCAATATCATTCTTCTTCAGATAAAAGAAGTGGAAGGAGTGCTAACAACATCCTAGCATGATAGATGGGAAGCTCTTTGCATTCAACTTCCTCCCCTTCTCATTTGGAATTTCGCCATAAGAAAGGCATGCAAAAGTCCTAAAATGGCCAAAGGTGGGCTTCCTCCTATTCACTCTCCTCATTGCTTTGGTGTGTACTTGATTGAGAATATAGGTGGCACAGAAGATGGCTGCTCCTCAAAACTTGTGTGTCAAGCTATGGTGCTAGAGCATGCATCTAACCATCTCAACCAAGGTCATATTCTTCCTTATTGCAACTCCATCTTGTTGTGTGGTGCAGGATCAACTCCATTGCCAAGAGATCTCACTCTCTTCCATGAATCGCTCAAAAGCATTGTTAGTAGACTCATTGCCACCATCTGTCCTTAGGACCTTGGTTGTGTGCTCATTTTGTTTCTCAACTGATGCCTTGAACACATGGATATTGTTCTTTAGGAGAAATATTGAAGTCATCCATGAGTAGTCATTAATGAAGGTGAACATGTATCTATTCCCTCCAATGGAATAAGTACTCGTAAAAAACAAATTGTCTCCATGCCTTGCCCTTCTCAAATGGCTCCAAATGAGGCTTCTCAAGAGCACAACCACATGCAACCTTGAGAGGGGTCACCAAGAGTAAGCCTTGAACCATACTCTTATTCTGCATCAATTGCGAACTCCTAAAGTTGAGTTGCCCTGAACTGCCATGCCACAACCGACTTATATTGTCTACATTCACCATAAAGGCAAAAGATCCTGCTCGTCATCATGAGGAAGAAACCCTTGAATTTATACAACTGATCATGTGTATCAGTCACAAGAAGCAACAATGCTAAAACCCTATGCAATATCCTTCATCACATACTTGGTGGGTCACAATTCCACCTTATCTATAGAACACAACCGATGCACAAAGTGAAGGTTAGTGCTTAAATGGACAACATGGTAGAGATCCTGGACAACACCATTGTACACCCGTACATCCCAAAATTGACATAGTAGAGTTGTTGGCTATAAGTACCACCTTCTCCTTCAGCTTCCCCAATGAAGAAACAATGTTGTCATTTGTGTCATGTGATGAGTGAACCCTGAATCAACCACCGAATTTTCCTTGGGTGGACAGGCATGCAAGACCTTGGAAAGGCCATTAGAAACAAAGATCACGGCTTCTCCATGGCTTAGCTTTTCCTTCATCACTTGGTCACAGGTAGTGATCTTGGGATGGTATTTATGTACAACATGCGCACGCTTGCCGCAAAAAATATGCCCAAGCTGATTTTTGTTCTTGCCCTTATATTGGTTGCCCTGGTTTCTTTTTATTTGCTGTTTCTGTTGTTGTTTTCCACCTTGCTGTGACCCATTTTGATTGCGAGAATGTCGGTGTTGCCTTGTATCACCTTGGCTCTCTGGTAAAAATCTGCCTTTTCCACAACCTTTGCCTCTGTTACAAGTTTCCTATTATTCCTGAAATCATTCTGTGTCAAGTGTATCAGAGGAGTAATCCTCCAAAATGATTGCATCCTTGCCCTTAGCCATCAAAGAACTCTGGTATCATTAACTGCAATATCCCATGGGGACCTCAACAAGCTCACCGGAAGATTAAGGATGTAAGTTTCCTTGAATTGATGATCAAAACCACTTGCCCTCAATTGTGTCTTAAGGTACTCTGCCTATGCCATGTATTTTGTCACGCTATCAAACTCAAAGGGAGAGATGTGGGTAAGATTCATAGTAATTTCATCTTCTTTGCTTTTATCAGTCTTATCAAACATACTTTTCAACTTGTCCCAAGCTTCTTTAGCAGTTTGGACCTTGGAGATATGGAATATGAGTTCATGTTCCATATTGCACCTGATGAGAGTAAGAGATCGGTGATTCTTGTCCTTCCAATATTTGGATTTCTTGTCATCAACAATTGATCATACCAACTTGATCATGAGAACATCAGTCATGTCCTTTTCCCACCGTTGTTAGGTTTTCCCATTTAACTTTTTTGCTCACTTTGTCCAACATGGTTCTCAGAGAATACGAAAGTATCTGCATTTAATGAAGAAAATTAAGCCTCACTACTGTAATTTTCTTAAAAAGCCAAATCCAAGGCTCCCCCAACATGTAAGTTGACTGATTTTGAGTACAGATTTTGAGGCTGAAAATGACCGATTTATTGAAAGTTTGAATTTGCAACCCTCCCTTTATATAAACAGATTCACAAAGAAGCTAATGAAGTCAAAGATGCAATAATGACAAGGTGCTCATGTTGCAAACTGATTTAAAAAATCGGAAACAAGATTTGGGTAGCAAAAATGATTTGTTCAAACTTTAGGCAAGCATGGGATAACTAAGAGTTCTTCTTAACACAAAATCAGTGGCCAAATGCATCTTTTTCATCTTACACTAAGCAATCAAAGGTGGATTTTGATACAAGCCCAAGAGGCCATTTGCTTCCAAGGTGGAAAATTTGTAAATTTGATGGCAGTGCCCTTCTATATTGGATCAGTCAGATGGAGCAATCTCTTGAAGCTTAAACAAGTTCTGTGGTCTCAGTATGTGCTAATAACTTCAATATATGTGAAAGAGAGCAATATTTGTGGTACTAGTCGAAGCATAAACAACAAAAATAATGTTTTTAAAATTGTCACTTCACAGATGAATTGTATCATTTATGAGTTGTAGCCTTCCCGCCATGGTTAAGAACTTACCTTTCCAACCTGCCAAACAAGCTTTCATTCTATCCAAACAAGAGACCCAAAGCTCCTTTTTATTTCCTTTATGAGACAAAGGAATACCCAAGTAGGTTGATGGAAATTTTTCAATTTTAAACCCTAAAATATCCACAATAATTCATTGTAAATCTAGGGCAGTGTTAATGAAAAAAATCCTGGATTTTGTAGTATTAACCAACTGTCTAGTAGCCTTCTCATAGCATGATAATATTGATTTAAACTCCATGGCCTCACTGACTGAGGGATGGCCCAAAAGAAAAGTATCATCAACAAATTGGAGATGAGATTCGAAGGGACCATTTTTTGCAACCTGAATACCTTTGATTTTTCCTTCCATTTTTGCCTTTGAGAAAGCTCTCCCTAATGCCTCCACAAGAATAATGAATAGATAAGGAGATAGTGGATCACCTTGGTGAAGTCCACAAGATGACTTAAAGTAACCAGCAGGAGAACCATTGATCAAAATAGAATATTTTGTAGTGCTATAACAACATTTAATCCATTCACACCAACTATAATCAAAACCAAACTTTTTGAGAATATCATGTAGAAAACTCCAGGAAACCCTATCATATGCTTTGTTCATATCTAATTTCATAAGCATACCTAGTTTTTTCATGGAATGAAGAGAATGTATGGCCTCTTATGCAATGATTATACCATCAAGAATTTGTTTACCATGAACAAAACCACCTTGTTCCTCTGAGATAACACAATCTAGAATGCCTTTCAACCTGTTTGCCATAATTTTTGAAATGATCTTATAAATCATATTACAAAGGCTTATTGGATAAAAATTATCAAAATATTTTATCTTACCTTTCTTGGGAACCAATGTAATAAAAGTGGCATTGATCTCACTTATTATAGCCTTCCTTTTTTGGGCCTCTTCAACCACAACTAACATATCACTCTTCAATAAATCCAAATTTTTGAAAGAAAATTGTAAGAAATCCATTAAGGCCAGATGCCTTGTTAGGATGGAAAGAGAAAACTACTTCATGTAGCTCCTCCATAGATATCTTCTTCATCAAGATTTCATTTTATCCTTATATGATAATTGATGGAATATTTTGCAAAAGCTTATCTTGTGCCTCCTTATCTTGCCCAATATCTAACAAAATATTTTTGAAATAATTAATCCCTTCTTCCTCAATATTTCTTCCATCTAGAGTTAAAATATTTTTGATGTGACAAAAAGAAAAATTTGTTTTTGCTATAGCATGAATAATTTTGTATTTCTATCTCCTTCCTTGAGCCATTTCTCCCTAGATTTTTGGAACCAATATGACTCCTCTTTTTCAATGCATTATGATAATCAAAAAGTAATTGTTTTTCTTTCACATAAGAATCTTGATCCATTCCATTAATTTCTACTATCTCTTGTAAATTTTTGAGCTTGGATTCAATTTCTTTCTTTTCTTTAAAAATGTTACCAAAATATTTGGCATTCCAAATCTTCATTTGCTCCTTTAAATATTTCATCTTTTGAACAAACCTGTACATATATGATCCTTCAAAATTTGCTTCATCCCACCATAACATAACCATCTGGAAGAAATTAAGGTCTTGGAGCCACATAGACTAGAAGCAAAATGGCTTTGGATGACCATTATTGAGTAAATCACAAGTCAAAAGAATGGGTTTATGATCTAATCCTACTCGCAATAAAATATCTAAAGAGATTGTATACTCTATTTGCAACCATGTGTTGGATAACAAGAATCTATCCAATCTTTCTACTATATGAGTTTACCCAATGTATCTATTATCCCATGTATATTGAAAACTTGAAGGAATAACATCCCAAAGGCCATTTGAATTGACAAATGAAGCAAAATCTTGCATTGATTTAGACCATCCTAGAGTACCACCCTTATTTTCCAAAGGAGATAGAACAATGTTGAAATCACCCCCAAGAATCCATAGATCACAATTATGAATCATCATTATATTTGACAAAAATATGCTAAGGTCCTTCCAACATCTTTCACAAGGAGTAACTATAGTTGGAGCATATACATTTATAACCCCAACTTTGATGTTTTCCTCTTTCCTACAAAATAGTCCAACAACCCAATTACTTTTTGCTTCTAACAATTGTCCATCCCATTTGTATTTGTCCCATATTGTTGCAATACTCCTGAAGCTCCTATAGAAGAAACTGCTAGACAATCACCCATCTTCCAAATCTTTTTAAAAGCATCCTTACATTCCTCACTACTTAATTTTATTTCTTGTATTAAAATAAACTTAAGACTATAACAACCTATTAATTCCTTAATAACTCTTTTTTAGGGGTCTTATTCATACCCCTAATATTCCATGATATCATTTTCATCATCACTTTTTATTTTTATTAGTGGGCTTAGCCCCACTTCTTGTTAACACCTATGATATTTTTATTTGGCTTCCCAAATCGATATCCCTTTGAGTTTCTTTTTCTCTTTGTTCATGCTTTGATGACCTTCCTCTCCTTTTTCCATTCCCACCAACACTTTCATCTTCATCAATCTCTTCTATTTTTCCATATTGTTCATAATGAGACTTATCTTCTAAAGATTTATGTTGCCCTAAAGAATCTGAAATGCAAGGAATAGCCTCATAAACACTTTCTTCTTTATGTTGCCCTAAAAACCCTAAAGTGCAAGGATGATCCTCCATAGTAATTACTTTCTTATGCTACCCTAGAAACCCTAAATTTCCATGGATATCCTCCATATGCATTTCTTTATTATGTTACTCTTGAAACCCTAAAGTGCAATGGATACACTTTATACTACTTTCATTTTTATTGCAAGGAGAAGATTTTATGCTACTTGAGGAAAATGAAGATGATTTACTTTAGATTAACCTTGACCTTCTTCACCTCATTTACTTTAAAATTTGCCTCTCCATATTCCTTCACACCTTTAACTCCTGTATTTGAACTTGTGCATTGTACTTCCTCATCCCTTGTGTCATTTTTTTCTTCTAATGGTTGATTTGAGTGAACTATAATGGCCTTTGCCATTTGATGATGTAGAGGGGTTTTTCTTACCACTTTCTTAGGAGTGGAAAATCCTTGATTTGACCCAACTTCTACTATGATATGATCTCCTTGTTTCATATTGAAGTTTGCCTCATGCCCAAAATTTTCCATCTCTTTCTCCATCATTTTCACTTTGCAATCTCTTGCCATGTGTCATCTCATGACATTTGTGACATCAGAATGCAATATTTTCATAATCCACTTGTTGATCCCATTCTCTTGATTCAGATTTAATCCTAATGGACTATATTAAAGGTTTTAAAATATCCATGGCAACACATATTCGAGTGTATACAACATGCCTTCTCTCCTTAGTAGTTGGTCCCTCCTAGATGAAATCCCCTAGAGTATTGCCAATATTCTTCAAAACCTCCTTATTGATGAGTTGATAAGGAAGTCCAAAAAGCCTAATCCACATTAAAAGCCTTTTAATAGTCTCTATCTCCACAAAAAAATTCTCACTCCATGGTCTTAAATATAATGCATCTTTACCCCTAAACCAAGGGCCACCATCCATTATTTTATCCCTTATTTCTGAACTAGAGAAGATAATGAGGAAAAATCCTTTTGGAAGAAAAGTCATGGAGTAATTTGAATTCAATCCCCACTTCCACTTGATCCAATTTTGAATCTCAGAAAAACCTGGCCAGTATCCATGGAACTTACATATTAACCCTTTGGTTTTAAGAACCATTATATCATGCTCGATCATCTCATCCTTGATAATCACTTCTGGTGTAGTATCTGCTACCTGGATAGGGTTTGCCATAGATTCACTCTTCCTCTTATCGCTAACTAGGGCATCCATACTTCCAACTAGGGCATCCTTACTTCTAGTAAGGACTTTCAAAAATGATTTTCCTGCCATGTTACCTAGATTTTCTTCACATGAATCCTTTAGTTTTTGAGTTTCTCCTAAGATCTGGAACAAGAAGTGGCACTTGCTCCTTGCTTGCACTTTGCTTCCTACTTCCTGCTCACTCCTGGCTTACACTCGCTCCCAACAGAATAATTTCCTGTCACTTGAATTTTTAAGGAGATGAAATCTAGAAAGTTACATCTCAATTTGTTTTATACTTTATGTCTCTGCTGGTATAATGGAATGAAAGAACTGAAATCCAAAATCCTGTTTCTTTGATACCGAAATCTGAAGTTTTTGAAAAGGAATCTATAATTCACAGCATACACATTAAAATCTAAACTGATATTTGAAAGTTGAAATTAAATACAACTTTATTGTATTTCAAAAAGCATTTCCAAAAAGTACATGGAAGAAAGATACTTGAAAAGGTATGGATACCAACTGAGCCCTAAAGTCTTCTTGAGCAGTATAGTTGCTGCATTTGATGTCTCTCAAAGACTACCTGTGGAACAAATTCTCCAGAAGACACCTTTTCCTGATACTTGCAACTTTTTATAACTTATTACTTTTACATAAGAGATGGTAGATATTCGTAGTTTCCTCATTATAAAAAGTTGCTTTGTAACTGCGTCATTATGATAAGATATAATTTCTGCATTGTTTTTGGTAATTCTTTATGCACCCTAACATGTTTCATGAATCCCTCATTATTTTATTTGGTAACTCATACAAAGCATTCCTTGTAATCCTTGAGAAGGTAGGGGTGCCAACTTAGGCCTAAAGTCTTTGAAAGGAGTATAGGTGCTGCATTTTGCCGATCAAATTATTCTCTCACAGACAACCTGTGGAACTAATTTTCCAATAGACATCTTTCCCTAAGACACAAAATTTTTAATATATTTTTTTTCCAGACAAGAGATGCTAGGTGCTTATAACTCCCTTGTTATGACAAGATGTTTTATAACTCTCTCATTACTCTTTGGTCTCTTTTTGCACCCGAAGATGTTTTATGAATCCCTTGTTATTTTTGGTAACTCCTACAAATGATTCCTGTTAACTCCATTAATACATCTATGACAAGATTCCTGATAACTCTTATGACTTTATGATCACATATGAATGCTTGTCCTTTGACTCTCATATTTAAATACATTTCCAATACAGACAAGATATAAATTTTACTTTTTCACCTAAACACAATCTAGAGTCATAACACTGACCTCTCCTTGAACTACTTTGTCCCCAGCGCAATTGGAGCATTTTCTTTGCCTCTATTTAGTGGAAACCAAATAGTCAACTCCCTAAATACATCAGCAAACTTATAACACTTCCATGGCAGGCTTGGTTTCTGTACTGTCCATGATTCCCCATAAGCTTTCTCCAATAGCAATATTTTTATCCGAGGCTTCCAAAATCTCAAACCTTACTACTAAATTTCTCTGGCAATGTCTAGTCTGCTGGTACTGTTGTGGCCACCCTTCAACAACGTATTCTAAAATATTTCCTACTGTTGTTAGAAAGTTTCAAGCAGAATCCAACTTTCATTGGAAAATTGGAAATCTCAATCTGGTGCTCTGATACCACTGTTAAAAATTTGGGGTAAAACACAGCATCTAGCAGATTTTACACGTTAGGAATTTTTTGTCTTTGGATACGTTAGTATGGAGAACATGACACTAAGAACAGTGCAAACAATTGCAAATGCATTTGTGTTAACATAGTAATATGCATCTGGACATATGAAACCATCATATCTCCGTGGATGCTGAGAAAACACCCATCTGTGCTACTGAAGCCTTCTCTTTCACTGGGACATCTAATAGTATTTTGAACAAAATCCATATAGAGGGAAATTGCTAACCATGAAAGCTATTGAAATATCTATGCCAAACAAAAAATAAATAAATCAATTGAATGACTAATTTGAACACCAAGGCTGCATTTTATACTTAGTTATTGGATCAATATTATCATTCATGAGTTTATCAAACCCTGTTAATAATCAATGCTATTCTATGATCTTGTATTGCATTTGTCAACCACACTCAGGTTACAATACCATATATAGTTAAAGTAGTTGCTAGGGAATTATTTAGCTACCTCAGATTTGCTTGATATGTGGTAATGCAGGGAGTTTTCTTCAATTTTTGATTTTAGTTTTTCCTCCTAAAATTTGAAATCCTTTAAGGCAAACTGTTATTTGAGCATGTGCTTGTATGCAAGGCCATTCTGATATGCAGATGTTACCTTATGAGTGGACATATGTGATTTGAAATTTTTTGTTCCATTATATTATTTGGGAAGTGATTTTTAGATTATACATTGTTAATGATTAGTTGCTTCATCTTGGGTTTTTATGATATCTGATTGAGTGGGAATGTATTATGTTTTTATGGGGGAAAATTCAGGTCTCCCTGCAGAGACATATATTGACAGGTTTGTTACAATTGGGGCATACAGTCTTTTACGATCATGCCATATCGAGTTTGAAAGCATTTAGGGCAACGCTATGTTCTCATGGAAGGTTCCTTGGTAGAAACACATGCAATTTTGTTCCTCCCCCAGGTCGCAGAATTCCTTCAGGTGAGCTTTGGGCTGGAAATCCCGCAAGATTTGTAAGGCTTTTAACAGTTGACGAAGTGGCAGAAATTCCTAAGATTGCAAAAGCTATTAGCTATGTTGCACAAGATCATGCCTCTGAGTTTCTACCTTATTCTACAGCATATTTGGAGGTGGAAAAGTTGAAAAAATCCCTTAGCATTCCACTGTGAGCATCTCTTTAGCTTAATATTTTGATATTTTTGGGTACTTCAACGCCCATTAAATTGTTCTTGAACTACATTTGTGTTTATGGTCTCACACAGTAAGTTCTTGCTGACCATGAAAGCAGAACTGCATGTTTCCATGAAAGTCTTTAAAAATTGCAATAGACTGTTGCAACCATTTAATAACGAGAACTGTGAATTCAACCTATGGAAGAGTTGGCAGTGCTGAATTTTCTGAGAACAGATTATGACTTGTTATTGTTAAATGTTTGGAACAAATGCAAATGTCTGTATTCGACGATTCAACGTGCTCACTGTATTCTTGGTAAACACAACTACGTCTGTTTGGTTTGATAGTCTGTGTGACATTTGAGTGTCAGCCTTAGCTCGTTATCTGAAGCAAGATTGTAAAACGTCTTGTTTTCTTTGATGGTTATATGAATACCCTTGTAGTTTTTTTTTTTGAAATTAATAAATAATTATAATTACAAGCTATCCTGGTTTGAATTCCTGTTTGGCTTTGGCAAGGATAAAGATAAAAAAGAAATCGTTACAAACTCTACCCAGATATGTGGAAAATCATCAACCAGATAGGATCTGAACAAGGGCTTGCTAGCAAGCACTCTAAATGCACTACCATCGAGCTGCTGGCCTTTTTTTGGTTGAGCATTTTCTGGAGTGTAGATTGACCTCCAACACCTCCTGGCCTTTTCAAGGTTGAGCATTTCCTGGAGTGTGGGTTGACCTCGCAACACCTCCCTTCAAGCTATACACAGAGGAGTCATATACAAATTTAACCTGCTTGAGCACACCTAGCCTGGCTCTGATAGCATGTTGAAATTCATTGACTGGCTAGAATTTGAAACTGGAACCTCCTAGCATGCACTCCATATACTCTTTTTTTTTAATAAATGGTTATATGGGGATTGAAACGGGCCCGACCCCTATTACATCATGACCACAGTTGTATTACAACAATATTTTGGCAATTACGCATATATAGCTTGGCAAGATTTGAACCTTGGTCTCCGCTTTGAAAGACAATGTATATAACCAGTTGAGCTCCTGCCATTTAATCAAATGTTAAGGTTCACCTCGGAGATTTTAAATTTGGTTAAGGACGTGAAAATTTTCATTCACTATCAATTGCTCTAAACCTCATGGGCATGCACTCATATGCTCTTACCAATGAGCTACCTGACCTTTTCAGATTGAGCATTTTCTGGAACGTAGATTGACCTCCAACAAGAAGAATTGTTATAAATTAGCTACTAGTTTAAACAAAATACATGTAAACATGTTTAGAGAACTTTATATTTTATATGAGAAGGCTGAGTTGTAGAGGCCTCTGAATGTCTTGCCTTGATCATTTTGCCTTCCGGAGATCGTTTTAGGTTCTTTAGTTGTTTTGCTTCAGCTTTGAGTTGTTGAAAATGTGAAAGGGACTTGAGCAGATATGGAAATGAATTGCATAGGCAGAGGGATGATAAATTTTAAGTTTTACTATTATGTCATTATTGTTCTTCAATTATTCTCATCAAACAAGCTGAAATTATTCACATCAGGGGAAAAAATCGACAAACCAGGTAACTATGAATTCAGAAATAGATTAGATTGTTCTGTAGGAATTTAACCATTGGGCTTAATGAAACCATACTTCCGTTTGTACACACATTAACTGATCTGGGTGTTTTGATGGACTAACATTAAAAGAAATCCTCAATCTATTGAGTGCTGGCCGAGTTGCACGCAATGTATAGATCTGAACAGGCACCTCTAGAAAATAAAATATAGTCATAGAAAATCATGGACAAAGTGCAATGAATGCTTGATATATTTGTGGAATGATATGGCTTCAGAATGCTTGAAAAATTTGCTTGCTTTGTTTTTTACCTTAACTGAAGCTTAATATCAACATTGATCACTCTAATGTTTGTTACCTTTTTTTCTTCGATGGATTAATTTAGGTTACCCACAGGTCCCCATCACTTAAGCACAAAAGAACTGCTTGGAAATCCAGTGAACTGGATGATAGAAAGCACAATGTCAATGTATTAGTGACCTTTCTGCAGATAACTAAGCACAAACTTCATTGGTCTGGGCATTAAACTTCAAAAATGTCCATGCCAATATGGAGCAGTCTATATACCTATTATGCTTGCAAATTCTCGCTCAACACTATCTATACTAATTCTATATTTAAGAACCTGCATAAGGATTTATCACAACATAGTTTGATGACCACTGGAGCTGGATGCAGCAGTAGCCCGCCTCTTTGACATTATCACTCTGTTGTGGCCCCAACTTCCAACAACATGACCACCATGAGCACTAGCATTTTCATTTGGATCCCAAGCACCACCACGGTTGATGATTATTTGAGCAGGGATTATGCCCTTAGTTTGAGAATTCCCTCTGTGTCCCATGATATGATTGTGGCATTGTTTGCTGTCGAACGGCTGGTGAGTGTCCATGGCAAGGGGCTTTGGAGGGCATCCATGAATGCCTCCATTTAGGGCTGCATTTTTCAGTTTCACAAAATCCGCAATGATCTTATTGAACTTGTATGTGAGATCATCCAGAGGAGTTTCCACTATGCTCTACAACCTGCTTACTAATCTCGTTAGTCTTCTTCTGTTTGGTACGCGTTTCCACAAAACTGCAGAGGATGCCATCTTGAAACTTCTCTTCTAAAGCATCTTCCAAGTTTGCCATGACGAATTCCTAAGTATGTTGCAACCTGCACGGGGGGTGAATTTTTTTTTGTTAAGGAGATATTTGACCACTCGTAGTAAATACGCCTTGGATGCAATCCAAAGATTGAATTCATGTTCTCATCGAAGTCATTTAACAAATACACAGTTGCTTGAATCTTAATGAGTATTACACACTTGCCAAGGGCTAGTGACAACCCTGCAAAGGGCGCTTGGCAAGCTTGCCAAGGGTCGGCGGCAACCTCGCAAAGGCTCGACGACAAGCTTGCTGTTGAGTGATATGTTTGTCCAATCACAAGAAGATACGCAGTCAGGATTTTGGCTGGATATCCTCTCGTAAGGAAATATTTGTGATTTCCCCAAGGTTCTGTTTAATGTGTTAATCTGCTTGTAAGCTTATCAATATGTGAAATGTAGAGTTAGTTGGATACCTTAGAAATGCACATGATTGTTAACAAGGGGCCTGTTTAATTGATCTGATTTGCAAAAATTCAAGTTTGTAAAAACTTTGTTGTTCATGAAAATTGTTAAAATGTGTAGTTAATTATCAAATATTCACTTTAGAATAATAACCTTGAAATTCAATAAATATTTGATTTTAATCAAATTATCCAAACTTTATCAATATTTGCATTTAATATTATTATTTGGACAATAATTAATTAAAATCAAATGATTATTTTAACATTTGAATTATCATAATGAAATAATCATTTGCCTTAATGAAAAGTTAAAATTTGAATTTTCAACTTTACGTATTTGTTTTTAGGGTTTTGATTTTTTATTCGAAGAATTAAAAAAAATGCAAAAGCTAGGGTTAGGAGAAATAAAAGAAATAAAATAAATAGAACGGAACAAAACAAGCTACTAAAACTTATGAACTTTCACCCTGAATTGATAGAGAAAGTAATCTAAAACTTAACCAAATTTAGACAAATTTGTATTCACACAACCTGCATTAAATTTGGTGCAATCTTCTAGGGAAATGGACAATATATTAAAACTATTATTTAAATAATGACACCATCCGCATGCGCATACATTATTAAAAAAAATTAATATATTGAGATAAAAAATATTCAATGAAATACTTTTCAGAAAACCTTGAATTTGACAAATTACAACGGATGAAAATCTTCAATCCAACAACCCAGGAGGAAACTCTTCTTCAACAATGAACATGGAACTCTTCTTCAACAACAAACCTTGATATTCAATTCCTCTTGCTCCAAAATGCTTCCGACCTCTTCTTCTTGGGTCTCAATGACTATTTATAATATAATAATCTCTTTCGTTGTTCATTTTTATAACTATTTCTGAAACGGGTTTCATAATTATTTTTTTTAACGTTTGTATTACCTATGTAATGCCATTCATCATAAGATTAAGACAAAGCCAACCTTTATTTTATTTATTATTTATTTTCCTTTGTAACTTTTCTTTTGCCCAAAATTGAGTCAAAATTCAAAGTTCTCATATTTTAATGAAAATTTCCATGCATCTAAATAGGCCAAATGGGTACTCAAAATTGTTAAGATCATCCAAAAATTTATCACGGTTCATGAGATATGACATTTTAAAGTTCACAAGCTGCTATAGTAAACTGCTATTTTTGGGTGAAATTGACATCTGAAATCTTGTAAGTTTGGTACCATTAGAAAGAGGAAATCAATATCTTTCTACCAAGTTTTGAATGAGCTCAAACGGAGTTGTCTAGCTCAAGATATGTCCATTTCAATTTTGCATCAATTTTAGGGTAAAAGTGATAAAATTTGAATAACCCTAAAATGAAATTTAATTATTTAAACCTTTGAAAACCTTTGAAAATCCAAATTTCTAAATTATTTGATTTGAAATAATGCAATTAAGATGCAAATATTCAATTCGAATCATTGCAACTAAATTCAAGCCTTCAAGATGCAAATATGTCAACAATTTCAAAATCTCAATGTAATCAAAATTTAAAAAAATCTTGGTGTAAGCAAATTTTCAAAGACCTTGATGTGAGCAAAATTGGATAAAACAAAGAACAAAAAATGCCAAAATTTCGAGTGGGTCCCCAAATTGGGGTACGTTGTGCGATGGCAACAACACCTGCCAAGAGCCGACGACAACCTCGCAAAGGCTCGGATGCAAGCCTGTGCGATGCCTTGGCAACCCCGCAAACGACCCTTGACAACCCTGCAAAAGGCCCTTGGCAACCTTGCAAAGGCCTGATTGCAAGCCTGCCAAGGGTCGATGACAACCCTGCAAAGGCTCGGTTGCAAGCCTGCGCGACGCCTTGGCAACCCCACAAACATCCATTGGCAAGCTTGCCAATGACCTTTTGCGGGGTTGCCGCAGGCCCTTGGCAAGCTTACCGCGTGTTTCTTCTCACACTATATTCTTGAACATGAGGTGAACCCCATTGATTCCTGTTGTACTGTAGATGAAATCCCAAACATTGAGAAACAAATATGAAGGCATGACAAGGAATGATTTTCATACGACTCAGGTGGTGGGATATATTAAGTGTTGCTTGATTGGATTCATGGATCAGATTGTACATCAAATAGATCAGGATCATATTGAACATCAAATAAAAGAAACTCTTAGATCTAAATGGCAACTGGTAAGGCAAAAACTCATGTTGAGTGCTAAGGGAGTCATTTGCTAAGGCGGTATCAGCCATATGCAATCATATAAAGCATATATTTTATTTGTGTTTTTTTTCTTTTTCTTTTTTCCCGTTCTCTCCACTAGTGTAGTAACTAGCATGGTATCTTAAAAAAAGATCTCACGTGACACACCGATTAAAATCATTGTGAAAAAAATGATAAGACATCTAATAAGAAATTCATTTAGGAAAAACATCATTTGACATCTAAAAATAAAAATACTTATTTTAAATTGGTTCAGATGTCGATCTCATCAACAATCAAGGATCATAGGAGAAAATAAATACCAAATATGAAAATAATGATTTTAAATTGGTTTAGCTGTTGATTTCATTGACAATAAAGGATGAAGGGAGAAAACAAATACCAAAAGAACTAGGCAACATGCATGACATTGGGGTAGATCCGACATAAGTAGTGGTGGGAATCTAGAGCACGACCTCTGCCTCCTTTTTAGACCTTCCCCCAACTTCCTCCAACTATTGCTTGTGTTCAAAGTTAGAATTAAATCGAGCAAAATTAGAATTAAACAAAACCCTGTCCTCAACTGTATTGCTTGCAAATATGGGCTACACAATTTACTGACTATTGATTCTTTCTTACTCCTCCTTCCTGCTTAAAATATACTTCTCCAAACTCCCTAAACCTATGTAAAAAAAAACCTTGACAACTTATTTTCTTGTCTTAAATAAAGATCTCAAGTGTTCATTGATTCACATATCTCTGTAAAAAATGACAAAATCTATAAAGTAATAATAAATTCATTTAAAAAGACATCTTAAAAGATATTTAAACATAAAAATATTGTTCTTAAATTGGTTCAGGTGTTGATTTCATGATGATCAAGGATAAGGGAAAAAAATGCCAAATTTAGAATACT
This sequence comes from Wollemia nobilis, assembly GCA_028583015.1. NCBI lineage: Eukaryota > Viridiplantae > Streptophyta > Pinopsida > Araucariales > Araucariaceae > Wollemia > Wollemia nobilis. The sequence continues at coordinate 3,687,366 of JAQPPZ010001195.1, forward strand.
CATTATATTTGGTTAAAAAAATAAGGCAACAAATACAACATGCATGCCACTAGGGTATATACGACAACAATAGTGGTGAGACTCTCAAGCATGACCTCTGCTTATGCCTCTGTTTCAAGAATTCTCCCAATTCCCATCTTTTGACACTCTCTTTCTCCCACTACCTTCATTCAAGACTCCAATTTCCCCCAACAATTGCTCACGTTCAAAATCAAAGATAAACCGACCAAAATCATAAGTAAACATAACCTTGTCCTTGGTGTTGCTTTTGTCAAATATAGGCTCCACAATTTGCTATCCATTGACGCTCTCTTCCTCCTCCTGCCTCTTGCTTCCAATATACTTCTCCAAACCCTCATAAACCTCCCTGTCAAAAAAATTACAACAATTTATTTTCCTGTATGATGTTATTAGAAGAACAAAACATCGTGACACCCTTTAGTTTTGCCCTCCCAATCCCTAATATTTTGATAAGATAAGGAAAAATTGACATGATAATGGTAAAATTTAATTTTATAAAATTATATTGAAGATATCTTTAATAAGAACATACAAAATCAAAGATAGAATTAAAATTATGAGTTATAACAAACACAATACCATATTTTATAAAAAAAATTATACACCTCCATAGATTCAAATTTAGTTCAAACTACGTACTGAATTTGACATCCTTGCTGCATAAATGTTTGGAGGTCACAACTATCTCCTTTCACTATCAATTTCTAGACAAGAAATACAAGTATATAATCTTAAGATTTGAAAGTCGAGATTGATCTAAGCAACTACCTTCCCCCAAAAAAATTATGCCTCCAAATAATTTTGGAAGCCTATTATCATAAGTTTTTCACACAGGGTATGTTCTTTGTGTATGCACAAGTGATGAATTATTATTGGTGAAATACTGTAGATGGATCCTACCGATTCATAAGTTCATTTTGTTCTATTTAAAATCCACCATTTGTTTCCTACTACCATTGGTTGTTATCCTTTGAAGAATGCTAAAATAACTAAGGGATTTAACTATAGAGATTTACAAGTATGAATTGTCCCAAGGTTAGAGGAGGATGAATTTTGATAGGGATACCAGATTTGACAATCTATATCTAAAAAGATCAAAAAATGTTTAAAATGCAAGTTACTTGCAAGGATCATATGGTGGAATAAAACATAATAGATATTTGTAATACTTTTGAATTCAATTGTTCTTTTTGTGGAAGAAGAGAGTAAAGATACACAAATTGAATTTGGGTCAAATATAAATGAGAGAGAAAAGGATACCGAAAAGTGATTGGGTACCCATACAAAAAATAGTTGAAAGTTCAACTCTATAAGGAGAAGAAGCTAAAGCCACTATTTGTTATATAGCATATGCTAAGTCAATACAACATGAAGCATTAATTGGAAGTCTTTGTTAAAGAGTGCCTCAACCACCCCAACCATTTCCCAAAAGTAAGTTTCCAATACAAGAAGTGTCCTTGCAAAAGGAAACAAATCATTTGCTTCACAAAAAGTCGTGATAGGTGGTAGTGGTGATGATGATGAAGGGAAGAATGAAAAGATTATCAACACCATTAAGTCCTTAAAGAAGAATAAGATAACATACAAACACATTGTTGACAAAGGGGGAAAGAAACTCAGGTAATGGGAATGGAAGTTTTTCAAGTTACTTTTTAATATAACAATACTCAAGTTCCTATTTCCTCCATATTTGTAAGTGCTCCTAGCACTATTAGTTTATCTCAAGGAATCAACACTCCATTATATCTTTTCCACCAGGTTATTATGATAATTTTTTCTTTACATAATATGCACTTTTCAAGTTTGGAAAACACGATAGGTCAAGATCTAAAAAAATAATCACCATGTTGGAGAATATAATATTATTTGTTATATGCTAATGTATCTCCATGGAACCTTTGGTTTAATTTTAAATATGTAAATATTAGATTAGTGTATGAGTCTATAGTTTAGGGTGAATTATATTTCCCTAGAGTATGTGTCCATGTGAGAGAGAGTGCAAAGTGTCTGAGCAAAGTGTGCAAGTAAATAGAGAGTCAAGAGTCATGCATACAAGTGTCAAGATGTAAAGTCAAGAGGCATGAGAGGTTTGTCTTATGTGTGGAATAGGAAAGGGTGCATCTTCCAATATGTGAGGAGAATATTACATTATTTGGTACATGCTAATGTATCTTCATGGTACCTTTGATACAATTGTAAATATGTAAATATTAGATTAGTGTGTGATTTATATTTCCCTAAAGTATGTGTCCATATGTAGGAGAGTGCAAAGTGTCATAGAGTAAAGTGTGCAAGTAAATAGAGAGTCAAGAGTCATGTATACAAGTGTCAAGATGTAAAGTCAAGAGGCATGAGAGGTTTGCCTTATGTGTGGAATAGGAAAGGATGCATATTCTATACATGTGAGGTGAACAATAGACTTCTAAGGTTATATTATGGAGATAAAACTCCATGTATTATCTATGGAAGATTGTATTGAATGAAGTTCATTGTAATAGAAGATTCATCAGAAAATATTGAAGCTTATATACAATATTTTGTGCAATTATATTGTAAGTTTGCTTATGCATATTGTTATTGATATTGGTCATTTAAATTAATTTCTCTAATAGTTGAGTCTATTCAAGATCCTGGAAACTGGGATCTATGATAGAATTTGGCTAAAAAGCCAACAATCGTATTGAAGTTTCTTTGAGTAGTCTCTATTGCTAGCATTGGGATAAATTTTGGTATGAATATTTGACGAAGATTGGAGTGATAAGCTTTAGTTTAAAAACCTAGCATAAGAGAAGATTTTTGGTGTGAATTTAAATAGGTTGATTTTTTTTTTGATAATTTGTTAAGTGGAGTAAATTATTTGCTGCCTAACATATTTGTTGAAGAAAAAGGTTTGAATAAGACAAAGGCCTACAAGCCAAAGGCTAGTGGCCAAAGAATGTCGAACAAATGTTAAAAAGAAGAGCTTGTGAATCAAAGTGTAGTAAAGTCCAGTAGAAGGAAAAAAGAAGAAAGGGTGTGATTGAAGCCACCCAAGAGTCAAAAGTGTCCAATAGACACGTTGAAGAAGACATCCACATTCCAACATGAATAGTTGAAGAAAAAGATAGAGCCATCAATGTTAAAAGACAAGCCAACCAGTGATAGCAATCCAACATCCTTAGAAGGCCCAAAGTGCAACTATAATCACCTGAGAGGTGAAGGGCCGGTGAGCTATTAAAGCCACATTGACAATAGAAGACATCACAGGAGATTAAGGCAATGCCTGAGAGTAGCAAGCCGAAGATTAAGAGGCCGTGAGCCATAAAGAGTGGCACAAATATTCGCTAAAGCACCATGAAGGAGAAAAAGGCAGCGTTTGAGGGTAACAAGCCGAAGATTAAGAGGCTGTGAACCATAGAGAGCGACAAAGATATTTGTTGAAGCACCATGAAGGAGAAAAACTTTGTAAGCCATCCATGCACCTAAGGAAGTCTTGCATTGTCTGAGAAATATTACTTGAGGAAGCCATTAAACGAACTAAGGAGGAACGCTCCTGAACATTGCATGAATAACGTTTGCTTGAGACGTTATAATTGCCATGATATATGCTATAACACAAGCTCTGATGAAAGATCTGAAGGAGAAACATAATTCCAAGCATTGAAGGCTAAGCACGGGATATAGGTAAAGGGTTGAAGTAAAAATTTGGGCATAAATAATATTTATTTATTTAGGCAAGTGATATTTTTGTGCTTTCTAGCTTATAAATTATAAGGTAAAAGGAACCTTTATTTGGCACATACTATTTTTTGAGATTATTAAAGTATGATAAATAAATATATTTTTTAATTGAAAAAATTTGGAGTGATAAGAAGTTATATAAAATTTTTAAGCTTTTTTAAATTTAATTTTTTGAAAACATTGGTGAAATAAGGAATTCTACTCCAAAGGAATTGTTCTTGTAAAATTTGAAAAATTGAAATTTTGTGCAAATTAAAATTGTTGATTTAAAATTTGGGAGTCATAAGGTATTTTACATCAAAGGAATAAGTCACGTCAATGATTAAAAAAATAATGGTCTAAATCATTGGTATATTGATTTAGGGGTAAGTAGGCATATGATCGAAACAAACAATGGTTTAATAATTTTCAAGAGAGATATGAGAAATTAGTTGCCATAGCTGATAATAAGACATATGAGGTCAAAGAAGTAGGAGATATTCTAATCAATTTGTCTAATACAAAATGCATAATTAACAATGTATTGTATGTGCCTGGATTAACTACTAATCTCCTCTTAGTATCTCAAATGATGGATCAAAATCTAGTAGTTGAGTTCAAAATTATTGACAACAAAAAGAAATGTCTTATTACTAAACAAGGAAAACTTATAGCCTCTGGTTCTTACATAAATGATCTATTTGTTCTAGACACGTTATCAAATGTTTCTCTATCGATAAGAATTTTTGGAACCAGAGAACTTTGGCATAAAAGGTTAGGACATACAAGTGCATTTTCTTTGAATAAAATGAGTAGATATCAAATGGTTAGAGGATTACCCAAATTTTAATGGGAATCTACAATTTATCCAAAATTTCTTGCAAAAGAACATAAAATACCTTTTGAACTCAGTAAATACAGAGCTCAGGAACCACTGGAATTAATATATACAAATTTATGTGGATCAATGAACACTACTAGCCTTGGAGGAAAAATATTTTCAGCTCTTTGTTGATAATTATTCTAGAAAGATGTGGGTATATTTTCTAAAACTTAAATATGAAGCTTTTAGCTACTTTAAACATTTCAATCAACTTGCAGAAACAAAAATAGGAAAATCAATCAAGAATATTCGCTTTGATAGAGGTGGTGAATTTTTATCAAAAGAGATGGAATAATTTCTAAGGTCAAAAGGTATAAAAAGGCAACTTACTACAACTTACTCACCTCAACAAAATTGTATAGCAAAAAGAAGAAATCGTTCTATTATGGAAATGGTTCGTTACATGCTAAAAGAAACACATCTTGGTTGGCAATATTGGGTAAAAGTTGTTAAAACTACAATATACATACAAATTAGATCATCTACGAGAATATTAAAAAATATTACTCCTAAAGAAGCATGGTTAGGACAAAAACCTTCAATAGAACATCTAAGAATTTTTGGATGTAAGGCATATGTGCATGTTCCAAAAGAAAAAAGAACAAAATTAGATGATAAAACCATATGCGGGATATTTCTTGGATATGATGATAATTCAATAGGGTATAAAATAATTGATCCAATCACAAAGAAAATGCATGTGAGTAGAGATGTAGTTTTTGATGAAGGAAACAAAGATATTGTTAAAGATCAAAAGGTTGATACAAGATCTATTCTAAATATTTTAGATGAAGAAAACTCAAGTGAAGAATTAGAATTAGAAATATTTAATGAGCCAACTGGAAATTCGGAATTCATAATGATGCCTCAAAGAAAAGAGGCAAAATGGTAGATAAATACACTTAAATTTTCTTGAGAAAATGCTAGATCATACCACCATAAGACCTCGAACTCACAGTATGACAAGAACAAATATGGGATTGATGAGTTTAGTATAAGAACCTACAACTACATAAGATGCTATAAGACAATCAAAATGGAAAATGTTCATGAAATTAGAGTATGCAACATTAATGAAAAATAAAACATGGGATTTAGTTGATCTACCACAAGGAAAGAAAGTAGTAGGATGTAAATGGGTTTACAAAATAAAATACAAAGCATATGGCTCTCTTGACAAATACAAGGTATGACTAGTTGCAAAAGGATATACTCAAACAAAAGGAATTGACTATGAAGAAACTTTTGCACCTACACCAAGAATGACTGTTATTCGAACAATTTGTGCATTAGCAACACAATTTCGATGGAAAAATTAGCAAATGGATGACAAGAGTGCATTTCTTAACAATGATCTTGAAGAAGAGGTATATATGACTTAGAAGGTTTTGTTATCAAAGGACAAGAACAGAAGGTCTGTAAATTAAACAAATCCCTATATGGTTTAAAATAAGCACCAAGAGCATGGTACATTAATATTAATGATCATTTACTATGACACAAGTTTAAATGAAGTACAATAGATTCAAATATTTATATAAAGAAGGTTGGAATAGAGAGAATAATTCTTGGAGTGTATGTTGATGACATAATAATCACATGAAGTTCAAAAAATCTAATAAATGAAGTAAACAAGGATCTAGAAAAGAGTTTTGAAATGACATATCTAGGACTTAAACATTTATGTCTTGGTTTAGAAATTTGTCAAAATGATGATAACATCATAGCAACACAAACACAATATGCAATCATTACTAAAAAATATAGAATGACAAATTGTAAACCTAAAGACACACCTATGGAGCAAGGATTGCAACTATCAAGATATGATGAGACATCATTAGTTTCAACTACTATGTATCGACAATTAATTGGAAGTATTTTGTATTTAACAAATACTAGACCTAATATTATTTTTGTTGTAAATTATCTTTAGATTTATGCAAGAACCTAGATAAAGTCATTGGAAAACCACAAAAAGGATACTGCAATACATCAACAAAACTACAAAGTATGGATTAAAATACAAAATAAATGATAGTTTTTACTTACATGATACTCGGATTTTGACTATGCTAGATCTATAGATGATAGAAAATCAACATCAGGGTATGTGTTCTATCTTGGGTCCAGATCTATATCTTGGAATACTAAAAAACATGCAATGGCTCTTTCATCAATAGAAGCAAAATATTGGGCAACGAGAGATACAATATGTGAAGCACTTTGGTTACAATACATTTTGTTAGATATGAGGATAAAAAAAGCTCCAACAATACTAAATTGTGGCAATCACGGACCTTTTAAACTAATAAAAAATCCTATGATTCATGAAAGAACAAAACATATTGAAGCTCAATGTCACTTTATTAGAGATCATGTTTAGGATCACCATATATAGGTAAAACATGTTTCCACTAAAGAACAAATTGTAGTTATTTTTACAAAATCTCTTGGTTGAAACAAGTATATGATATTTTAGAGTTTTCTATGTACATTAAGATACTTTCATACCAAATAATATAATATAGGGGGTGTTAGAGAATATTACATTATTTGGCACATGATAATATATATCCATGGTACCTTTGGTACAATTGTAAATATGTAAATATTAAACTAGTGTGGGTGTGTGATTTATATTTCCCTAAAGTATGTGTCCATGTGAGGGAGAGTGCAAAGTGTCATAGAGTAAAGTGTGCAAGTAAATAAATATTCAAAGTCATGTATACAAGTGTCCAGATGCATGAGAGATGTGTCTTATGTGTGGAATAGGAAAGGATGCATCTCCCGGATATGTGAGGAGAGCAATAGACAAAGTATTCAAAAGTCACCTTTCTAAGGTTATATTATGGAGACAAAGCTCCATGTATTATCTATGGAAGATTGTATTGAATGAAGTTCATTGTAACAAAAGATTCATCAAAGAATATTGAAGCTTGTATACAATATTTTGTGCAATTATATTGTAAGTTTGCTTATGCATATTATTATTGATATTGATATTTTAAATAAAATGTTCTAATATTTGAGTCTACTCAAGATCCTAGAAATTGGGATTTGTGATTGAATCTGGCTAAAAAGCCAAAAAGTACTCCCAATGACCACAATATATGCATCCACCATCATATCATGTGCTTTATATAAAAAGAATGGGTAAAACAACTGGTAAAAGCAAACTAATTACTTGCCAAACATTGGCAAAAGAATGACTTATTATTTATTTCTATATTTAATTGACTTGTACAATATATCTTCATTGCTAGTTGAAAAACTTGTCATAAGGCCCTAACTAATTATGCGTACGATGAAACTCAAAATTGATAATTAATGATGTAATCGCTTGAAATGATGGTGCAAAAGTTAGATAATTAATAAGAAGTGATTGGATGATTCAAAACCCTAGTATGCAATCATGTGGATGGAAGTTTGAGTGGGTATTAGGGGCCTCAGCTAGTCACCAATGGTGTTGCCACCAGTCACTAGCATCAACTACAAAAGGATGCCACAACCAAGTCCCATTATTGCACACCATTTCCATTAGAGCAAAAATATTATTGCTATAGCTGGCCTCTTTCACTAGATGTAGGATTCACCTTAGCACCAAGGAAATATGAAGTGATGATAGTTACCAAATTTTCTTGTATTGATTTTCAATTCACCAACCATAGTTTTCTATTTCATGTTAAAAAAATACATACATACATATATACATATAATATGTATATGTATATATATACACATACATATCCATATATATACATATACATATACATATACATATACATATACATATACATATAAATATACATATGTATATATATATATATACATATACATATATATCTATATATATACATACATACACACACACATATATATGGACATTACATGTTAAGATAGATTTAACCACCAAGGATGAATCCCTCATATCTTATACACATCCAAATAGATATAAAGATTGTTTCAAACATGAGCCTTGTAAAGTCTTTATCCTAACACCTTGGCTCCTTGTAATATTTGGAAATGATGCCTTGTTAGGAACCTACTATTAAAATTAAGAAAACTCACACAAAATACTAAAATTAAGGAGGATCTCATGCAATATCACAATGCAGAAAGTAAATGCAGAATTAAACACTCACAATAAACACTAAATTGTAGGCCTCTTCGAGGGGGTAACCTCCTTCAATATTTCATTCACTTGCAAAAATATACATTCGTATATGGCTTCATAGTTTTTAAAGAAAGACTTCATGCAAACCTAACCCTAAGCTCAAGAGTTGGCTTATACGCAAAATACCACTCGATCTAGAATCTTCTACCAAACGTCGGTTACGATCTTGATAACGGTTACATAAAATGACCCCACTTGTCTAGGAGCCTAACTTGAACACACTTTATAAAATATTGCAAAATAACATTATAGATGGGATCCCCCACATTGGACGTGGGTCATTACATAAGCAATGAGAATTACAAAATAACGTTAGGATGGGATCCTAACATGCCTTTTGATGTTTTATAGTAGATACCAACTTATAACACATCTCTAAATGTTAAAAAATGAGAATGAAAGATAATTAGTTAACTCATAGAGAGATCTACTATTTTCTTAGAATTCATTGTACATCTCTTCTTAGATATCCATTGTCTAGATCCTCCATATGAATAAAATTATTTATATTTTAACTTCAATTGTTTGTCATTGCACTTTTGTCTTACCTTTCTCATTTCTTAGCCCACTAACATAGTGATAATCCAATATTGTTAACCAAAATTGGAGTAGTGGTATCAAAGCAAGTGTTTGCGTTGTATGTTTGCTTGGAAAATGTCAAACTAAAAAAAATATGGTCTTAACTTATGCAACCCAATATATTACTTTCCTTGTCGCTTCAAATGGTTTTAGATTGCAAGCAACACCAAAATGTCAAACCCTTCAAGTTGATGTTAGACAAAGCATTGGAGTAGGGGACACAAATTCTTAACTAATTTGCACAAATCCTTTAGTGAGTCCTTACCATTATTTATCCTCTTCTAACAAGGATATATCAAAACCTCACTGCCATTCAAGGTAAGTGAATTTTGACATTTGTACTTTTAAATATTGATGCATAAGCAATATAAAACTTGTTAGACCAATTACAATAGTACTTGTGCACGTAATTTAATTGGATATGAAAAGATCACATTTATACTTTTAAGAGCTATTGTGCCTACCAAAAATTAGTGGGAGGCATATTACTCAAACGAGGAGATCGCAAAAGTATACAATTCACTCAAATTGTCAAAATTTGATATACCATATATGAAGAGAGACAAAATACTCAAATAGTATAGTGGTTTGCATCAATATATCTAAATTGAATTAGGATTCTTGAAAATTTTCACATTAGGGGTATATAAATGTGTGACCAAAATCAAAGAAAAGTTTTGGAATAAAGAAGTCCAAAAGAATGAGTGGCTTCAATGCTTAAGCCACAACCTAAGAAGGACAAAAATAGTCTCAAGTTTGATAACAAGCAACAAAAAATGGACAACCCCAATAAAATAACCAAACATGAAAGCCAATGTATAATAATATGCATATATGTTGTGGGCCATAGAAGAACCAAATAGACATGTAGTGTCCATATCTTAAGATTTAATTTCATAATTAGGTGGAGTGGCATGCCGTTAAATCATTATTGATCAAGATGCAAGTAGCTAAGCCAAGAACCCAAATTTTGCCAATTTAAACACTAATATTGGAAAAGTAAAAATAAATGATCAAAGCAAGCGTAGACCACACCATCACCAAAACATGGGTACTACTAGAATTCCCTAAAGAAAAAGAGCATATCTTCTATTCATAGATGTAGGTACAAGGGAATATCTGCATTCTATTATGGATATCGATAGCTAGAGGAACCTAATTGTTATGAATATTTAAAAAATAATGACGCTAATGACAATTACTCATCTACAATTGTAAAATGTTTGATGGTTACAACAACATAAAGTTATCCACATCACATAAAAACACCAAATCTCTTTTGCCATCAAGCCTTTTTAAGCAACCCTTCATATGGACCACCATGGGATCTATGAGTCTATGCTTTGAACTCCCATTGTTGGTCTAGGCGAACATTATAGGATACTAGAGTTGGGACCTACTACCATAGTTTCCTATAATGGATCACCTTTCAATACTACTTGGAATTGATCAAGGAAATTGCTACCATAGGAGCAGCTTCCAAGTGGCATTTTAGGGTGTAAACCATGCCATTGTACCAAAATATCTATAATAGTACTATTGTGGAGTTGATGTTATTATTAATAAGAATAGCCTATGATTCAAGAATGATTGAACCTTCAATTCAGGAAGTACTAATTGAACTCAAATGTATTGATCCAACACCTTCAAGCAAGATACAAGAAAAATAGGATGTATTTTGGAATATGATAGAAGGTCCGACTTGTAAACAACAATGCCAACCTACCTTAACACTTGGTAGGACCTATATAACTTTGGTACTAAATTTTGACTACCCGTTATCTTTAAGGATGTCCATTTGTAAGACTGTAATTTATTAAAACCATATCCCCTTTAAAAAATTCTAATTTTGATGTGTTGATCTATATGTTGCTTCATACATTTTGAGCCATTACCAAGTTGTTCTTGAGAGATAAAAATAAAGTTATTTTATTGCTAATGGTGAATCAATGACCTATATCTAAGAACTGCTTGGAAGATATGATGTGAGAGATATTGTTGGTTGGCCATAGATAACTTCATATGGGGTCATATTATTTGCCATATGATAAGTGGTATTGTACCACCATCCAACTAGAGGTATCCATTTTATCCAACAAGTCTTTTACTCCAAGGTAAAGCAAAATTGGTAAGCCTCCAAGCACTTGTTGATAATTTTTATTTATGGATGGTACACCGAGCTCATTCTTAGTTGGATTATGTGTAGCTTGATTACCATAAATAACTAGTGAAAATTGGGTTGAAGTTAAAGACTATGGAAGTGGGCATGCCATGGAGGCAACAAATTTGGTCAATGAAGGTTTAGGCATGGTGGAATCTGTGTAAGGATGGTCTAGGGGACAAAAATGGGTATGCTTCAAAAGACGGTCCACAACAGCCGAAACAATTGACTTGTCCCCTGACTTTGGCAATCCCCCAAATAAAGTCCATGAAAATTTGAGTCTATACAATAGCTAGAATAGATAATATTTGGAGCATGCCTGGAATAGGAATTGTTTCCTCATTATGCAATTGTCCAATGTTACATTCTTAAATAATATTTTTAACATATTGTTTAATTCCTTACTAAAATAAGTTCATATTCATGCATTATTATGCCTTCCTAAAATATCTTGTTGAGGGGAGGCATGTAGCTTCTATAATAGTTTATCGTAAATAATAGAATTTACAACAAGCACAATATACCACTTATAGTGCAAGTGTTGGCTATCCCATGAGTACCTTGTCTTGTTTATAGAGTGTGGATAATTGTTGAATGAGTTGTATTTGTGTATCTTATTGCTATTTTTGTTGGAATTTCCACAACCAAATAGATGTGATAAAGACAATGACATAATGTCACTTGATCATAAAATTTGCATGACACGACATCAATAATGATATTGTCTTTCATTTTTTTCTAGAAGATATCTTAATTATAACCCAACAATTTAGTCACCCATTTTTGTTGTTTAGAAGATACCATTTATTCTAAAAAATATTTAAGGCTTTAGTGTCAATCTTGATGTAAAAGTGTTGGCCCATAAGATATGGCCACCAATGTGTTATTGCATGAAGGATTTCCATTAATTCAAGTGTAGAGAAATTTGGCATAGTAAATACAAGGGTGGTGCACATGGCCTACTTGAGAGATTCAAAAGCACTTTCTACTACTTCACTCCATATGAATAAATTCTTTTTCAACATGGCTATAAGAGAAATTGCAATTTTACCATAATCTTGAACAAACTTACAATAATATCTAGTGAGACCCATAAATATTCTCAAAAGTTTGTGGGTCTTGGGTTTAGACCAATTTTTGATGTCTTCAATCTTCTTAGAATCTACCTTAACCCATTCATTTGAAATGCTATGTCCTAGATGTTCAACCTCGCACTAAGCAAAAGAGCACTTGGAGTGTTTTGCATATAGTTGATTCTCTAAAAGTAATTATAAGGGTTGCTTTGGGTGAATCAAATGATCTTCCCAAATCTTGCTATAGATGAAGATGCCATCAAAGAGTACTAAAATAAAATTTTCAAGGAAGGGATAAAAACCTAATTCATTAGACTTTGGAATGTGGATGGAGCATTGGTTAGGCCAAAAGACATGGCTAAAAACTCATAATGTCCATCATGTGTTTGGAATCCATATTAAAGATATCCTTATCATATATACAAATTTGGTGGTGCCCTAAGCATAAATATGGTTTGAATAAATAGAAACCATGCAATTTCTCTGAGTTCATCTATTATGGGGATAACAATTTTGTCCTTAGTAGTACTTTTTTCAATGCCTTGAAGTTCACACATAATCTCCATGATCCATATTTCTTATGTACAAAAAGTACTAGTGAGGAATAAGGACTAGTGCTTGGCCAAATTACTCCTTTTAATAATTCTTGTACTATCTTTTCAATTTCTTACTTTTTTGCATAAGGGTATATATGATGTAAAATGTTTGGCAAAAAATTTCCTAGAATCACTTGTATGGCATGGTCATGTGTGCATTGTAGGAAAAGTCCATGATGTTCTTTGAACACCTAAGAATACTTGTTGAGGAGTGCGTGTAGTTTTGAGAGCTTATCTAGTTCAAAAACTTCCATAGATTGCATTGCAAATAGTTGAGCCATGACTCTATGAGACCCATTTTTGAATAATTATTCCATACAATGTAAATTGATTAAATTTATTGGTGCCACTACTAACCCTTTTAGGGTGTGCTCTTGGTTATTTACTGTAAACTGCATTTATATTTATAAAAAGTTCCATAATATGGTCCTAATGTACACAATTACTGAGATCCTAAAACTATATTGCAACTCACCAAGGGAAGCACAAACATATCATATTTTAGATTGTCATCCCCTACTACAGTCTTAACATTATGATATTTATTTTTGCAAGGGAGAGTTCCTCCATTAGCTATTATGACTTCAAAACTACATGTGTAAATATAAAAATTTACTTGGTTAGCCACTTTGTGATCCATAAACTTTTGAGTATTACCCATTTTAATAAAAATAGTCAATGAATATTTGTTTGAAATATCCTGTACTCATAGTTTGGGGTGTGGTAATTATTGCTAAAGAGTGCAAATATATCTCAAGAGTGGGTTTGTTTGTCATATCATTGTCCTCATATTTCATCATTTGACTTGTCATTTATGACATATGACTTTGTAGGAATAGTAGTTGTGTTGGAGTTTATTACATTATTTGGTACTTGTAAATATTTTGTAAATATGTGGTGTGAAAAGAGTCTTGTAAATATAAGTCATTTAGAGTTTTTCATTATTAGGAGTCAATAAAATATATTTCTCATATGAGAAATATGAAGAGTCATATTTCTTGAAATATTGAAGAGTCTAAGAAGATGAATAGTTAGATGAAGTTGAAATGTCAAGAGTCTTTGTAAAGGCTATATGTAGAGGAAGCATATGAGAGTTATGTAAGGAAATTTTAGTACTTCATTAGTACTGGAATACTAAGATTATGATCAATGAAATATAGTAAGTGTGTTTAAATACATGTGAACGTCATCGTGTTAGAATTTAATCTTGATATATTATGAAAAATTGATTGTATGCTAACAGAGCCACTATTGCGAAAGGAGTCACAATAGTCAAAGTCGAGTTGATATTGTGAGAACCATAAGACTTGGACTAATATGACTCATTTCACAATGAAGGAATAAAAGAGGAAAACTTCATTATTAAGAAATAAAAGATTAAAGAGGCATTTATAAAGTGAAGGAAGGAATATATTAAAAGGAGAATAATTAAATATTGAGAAAAGAAATATGTTTTTTAAAGTTACAGTAAATTTATTGGCAAGAGAAAATTTGAAAGTGTGATATTTGAAAGGAAATTAAATTGAGAAGAACAAATACAATCATAATTATTAAAAGGAAAGGTTATTAATTTGAAAAGAAATTACCATTTCAAGGGTTTACTTGATTTATTTGAAGAAGGAACATGAATTAAAGTGAAGACATTAAAAATTGGTCAAAGACAAGGTCAAATTATTGAGGATTACTTCAAGGTACGATATATATATATATATATATATATATATATATATATATATATATATATATATATATATATATAAGGAAAAAAAGAATATTAAAGGATATATATTTTTTATGTGAAAGTTTCTATAGTTTTCTCAAATTTTTTGAAACTATAGTAAATCAAGAATTAGGGAGTTAAAAGGCTTTCTACTTAACATCCAAGCAAATTACAAAAGAATTGAATGACTTCATCAAAAGGTTCTTTCATAAAGTCACATATGATTAGAGAGGTAAAATTCATTAATAAAGAACTTCAAAAGCAAAGAAAATATTGTCACAAACATGTTTTGAGATATAGTGAATCACCACAATCAAATCAAACAAAACCAAAATATGGGTATGAAGATAACTTCTGGTATATTTATTCAGGGGCCAACAATCATATGATTGACAATCTACATTGGTTTGATTCTATTCAATTAAAACAAAGTATACCAATTAAGATTGTAGATGATAAAATCTACCAAGTCCAAGGACTAGACAACGCTACACTTAGTCCACCTTTATTAGAATGCACACTAAAGACAATTCTTTATGTTATGGAAATAACAAATAACAAAATTTCAGTATCATAATTGTTGGATAGAGGAATAACAATAGAATTCAAAGTCATCAATGGCAGTAAGAAACATTTTATCAAAAGACAAAACACGATTGAATCCCTTGGGTCTTACAAAAATGGTATATTTGCTCTAATTGTTATAACACTCTCTCAAAAACATTTAGATCAACTTCTACTAGAAGAGCAACATAAAAAAAGATATTTAATTGAACACAAAATTCTCATGGAAAAAGAGAAGATAATATATTAACAAAAAGTACTATACTTCATAGGATGATAAAGAAATTAAAAAAATTGTTCACTAGTATACTACAAAAGAAATACTAGAGGATTGATATTTAGTATGTAAGACCTAAAATGGTAGATGTAAGTTGTTACATTAGTGAATTAAAGGCCATTAATGCACATGGTGATATTTGTACACATAGTAATGATTTGAGTAGGATTGATGAGACCAAAATAGTTTCTAGTGATCACAATGAAAAACATATTGTCAAGGATGTTGCTAGAATTGATTCAAACATTATAAATAGTTATAATGATTCAGATAGCAGCATGGATAATAATGACATAAGCCATGTCAGTTATGGTTTATATTATTGTGATGACTTACTATTTATAAATAGTATCAGAATAAGGAATGCCATGACAAGAAACAACAAATTCAAATCAATGACAGGGGATGCTAATTTTGTAATACAAAACTGAGGATAAAATAGTGATAGTTTTAGACAATTGCTATTAGTATTGGGAAAAAAAGATATAAACTACTTGAATAAGGACAAAGAAAAAACTTAAAAATGATCAAGATACAATATCACCATGAATAAGGACAAGAAGTGATCAAGAAGACCAAAGCAAAATGAAGACAATGGACTTATACCAAATAATGTAATATGAGGGGTGTTGGAGTTTATTACATTATTTGGTACTTGTAAATATTTTGTAAATAGTTTGTAAATATGTGGTGTGAAAAGAGTCTTGTAAATATGAGTCATTTAGAGTTTTTCATTTAGTAATCATTAGAGGTTTGTCATTATTAGGAGTCAATAAAATATATTTCTCATATGAGAAATATGAAGTCACATTTCTTGGAATATTGAAGAGTCTAAGAAGATGAATAGTTAGATAAAGTTGAAATGTCAAGAGTCTTTGTAAAGGCTATATGTAGAGAAAGCATATGAGAGTTATGTAAGGAAATTTTAGTATTTTATTAATACGAGAATACTAAGATTGTAATCCGTGAAATATAGTAAGTGTGTTTGAATACATTTGAATGTCATTGTGTGAGAATTTAATCTTGATATATTGTGAGAAAATTGATTATATGCTAAAAAATTGAATTTGCGCAACATGTATAATTTTTGTTCAATGTGTCTATGACATGGGATGTATTTCTTATCATAATTATAGCAGAATCCCTTCTCTTATTGGGCTTTCGTTTCTACCTCACTTAAATATTTGATTGGTATCACTTTGTTACATGAATTGGTTGGCATTGGAACTGATGGTGAATTTCTAATATGGGATGGCTTATATGTTGGACGTTACATTGCCATATTATCCTTAACCATATTGGTAACTCAATGAATTCCATCATATTTCTGGGATTAAACATTTTGACCTCAGTCTTGATTTCCTCCTTTAACCCACTAATGAAACAACTGCTAAAGAAAGCATAAACAAACCTTTAGTTTTGTTTGAAAATTTTTCAAATTCCTTCTAGTAATCTCAAATAGAGTGACTTTACCTAAGTTTGGTTAAGGATCCTATAAAGTATTCATATACATTGGGTCCAAAAAAAATAAGTAGGTTCATGCAAAATTTGTCCCAAGTAGGTGTTCCACCACTTGATTTTTGGAACCATTGATAGCATTGTATACTTCATGCTCAAGCTTAAAGGAAGCTATAAGTAATTTTTGGGTATATAGAGTTTAATTCAAGTCAAAATATTGCTCTGAACTACATATCCAACTAGTGGAATCTTAGCCATCAAAATTTGGAAAATCCAATTTTAGAGAACACTAAGGATTTAATACAAAATCTTGTTTGTCCATAACATGTGGTTTCACTAGGAGTAGTTGTCCTCTAATAACCTATGGTTCACCCTTTGAATTGTTGTCATAAGGAAGAACCTTGTTTAGTGGAGCTATGTTGGGATCCTTTTTGCTGTACTATTTGTTGCAATTGAATGTACTTATTTGAGACTAGATAATTGAGCATTGATGGGGATATGGTGGTTTCAATAGCATCAATTTTGTCAAGATTGACAATTCTAGTAATCAAAATTATCCAATTAACTTGACCGATTTAATATTTGTAACATATTTTGCTCTTTCCTAGTCTTTGAATAAACCTTGCTCTACTTTAAAAAACATGTTTTACCCCTTAAGCACTCGATCCAAGACAAAACTTTGGTGATCAATGAATCTCTCTTTATATACCCAAATAAGTCTCTATGAGGGTTATTTTTTGTACTAGGATAATATTTTTCTAGTTTTTTGGCTCATAGATATATTGGTCTTATTTGTATATAGTGTATGATCTGATATTTTAAGGCACTAACTATGGAGGATTCCACTATTCTCGTAACCACATGCTCGTCTTTGAGGTATGATGCAAGCAACTTCTTGGGGCTAATTTCTTATTAGTGCACCACAAGATACAAATGGTCAATGGCTTCCTATGGATAAATAATTCTTATAATCCTAGGGTGTCTCTAGATAATCAAGGGTATGTGGGATATCTTAGCCATGAATATTGTTTGAGGCCTAGATATTGGAGTATGATCACCTCTCACTTTACTAGACACTTTATGGACAATCTAGTTTAGCCAATAATGATAACTTTATGATTTTTAAAATCCTCTACATAGGGTTTCTAACTTAAAAAATTTGGAGGAAAAAATTCTATTTCTTTATTGCATGTAGGATCCCAAGATGATTGTAACACAAAATTCTAAGGAGAAAACATATGGTAGATATGAAATTTACAAAGAAAATATAAAATGAAGAAAAATATTTATATCGAAGATTGTAAAATACAAAAAACTGTTGTTGCATCTAAGAAAATAATCTAGAAGGAAAAGAAATCTTGTTTCTATAATAAAACCATCCTTGGAAAGTACTTTAAAACTAGATGTAATTATTTTGGCTACAAAAATTAATTGAAATAGAAAACAAAATATCCATGAAAAACAAAAAATACAATGTGTTGAATAAGTGAATAAATGAAGCAACTTTATTGAAAAATTACATTGTATCATAGGTCACTTTGAGGGGCAACTTCCTTTAAGAGCAAGAATCAATACAATATAATTATTTGGGGTGATTCTTCCCTTCTTACAATTCAATATATAATGATAATTTAATCCTAACCCAAGTGCTTTAGGATTAGCCAAAAATAGCTATCAGAGTTTTCTAACTCTAATCCTAATGATTATATGTCACCTTTACATTTAAATAAGGTGCCTAATCTAGTTACTAACTAAACTATTATAATAAATTAATAAAATGGCTAGGATATAATCACTTTGAAGAGAAACTAATCGATCTTGTGGGTCATTGATCTACTATACTAACTTAGCATAGTCAACCATATCACTCAAAATGACTTTGTGTTAACCTATCATCAAGTAATGATTGATCAAGTTGATGGCTAGAAGATAAAATTAAGTCAAAAGAAGTTTATTTTGAATGGTTGGTCATGCCATTTGGTATAACCATCATTCTTGGGAAATTCATGAGAATTATGATGATGTCTTATGACAATCCACAAGTTCTTTGTGGTCATGTATATGAATGGCATAATCATATTCAATAGAAAATGACAAGATTATTTAGAACATGTTTGAAAAGTCTAATGCATTATGTTAGCACATACTTTGTGCCAACATGGACAAGTGTTCATTTGGATCTAGGAAATCTATATCTAGGTTCTAATCAATGGAAGTGTTCCTATGGATAAAAAATATACCTGCCATTTAAGATTGGCTTGCCTCAAATGACTCTCATAGAGCTTCACTACTTCTTAAGGCTTGCCAACTTCCATGGTAGGTTTATATTGGGATTATCTAACATTGTTAGCTATTGAACCAAGTGACCAAGGGTTATGCCAAATAAAAATTTACATGGATAGAAGCATAATAGGTATTTGAAAACTAAAATGACAACTTTGTTTCACTCTAGTCCATGCACTACTAGACTGAGAACAACCCTTATAGATTGAGATAAATGCTTTGAAGTATATGGTTGGTGCATTTCTTATTCAACGTAGGCATTTAACTACTTACAATAGTAAAATATTCAATGACACTATTTGAGAATACCTCACATATGACAAAGATATCTCCACCATTGTACAAATATGCTTCCACTAGAGGCACTATATGTTGGGTAAGGAAACTATCATTGACAAGGGTCATAACCCATTATAATTTTTGTAGACACAAACCAAGTTGCAAAATAATCCTCACTAAAAATGGACTACATACCTATATTAATTCTATTTAAATGTCATGACCTACCTTGGCAACTCTCTACATGATTGACTATGTATTGATAAATGATGATCTGATTCGTAGTTTTAATGCATTTTAATGATTATATACATTGTTATTTTGATACAAGGATATGGTACTGCTAATATCTTCCTTGATTGTAGGACCAGATGCTCTTGTAGGTGGAAAAATATGTCAACCACCAAGAACAAGACACTAGAAAAGAAAAATGATGATGATGGTGGCTCAGGGTAATATGAACAATTGCCCTCATGTAGATGCATGCATTCATGCTTTTGAGGTAATCATCAACAATCCAACTATCCATAGCCAGAAGTTGGTAACATAAAAGTTAATGTAAATATTTGGCTAGGATAGGCGATTGAATTGTGATGAATCACCTACCTTATTTGATGCATTTGTTCTATGCTTGCGTTAGTTTCCTTTTTGGGTTGTTACATTTGGTATCAGAGCTCTAGGTCGTAGGACTAGAAGCTTCCATGGATAAGCTAAATATTGCTTAAAAAATAAATCTTAGGAAAGGTAGCTTTACTTTGGTATGGCACCTTGCGTGGAGCAAGTGTGACCATCATCATTATCAAGTGATTGATAATGAGTTAGCACACCTAGGAATAGTACCTTGCATGGAGCAAGTACAACCATAGCCATTATCAAATGAATGATGATGAAATAGGTTAGTTTGTAAGGATAAAAGAACTAAACTCAACTCCTTTGTGGTTAAGGAGAATGGAACCTTGCGGTGAGGCAAGTGTGACCCAGATCATTACCAAGAAACTAATAAGGGTCATAACTAATATGACTCCTTATGTGGATGCAAGCATGATTAAACCATTCCTAGAAAAATATCCATAATATAAGTTAGTTCATGGGAAGGTGTAACTAAACTTATGAATTGCAATTGAGAGGAATTGTAACTTATCTAAATCCCTTGTGTGGCAAAGCTCAAATATTGGTAGAGCTAGCCAAAGACTTGAAGAATATCAGAATATTCAAATTAATTGGTAAAATCATCCGAGACATGGCTGTATGAATTGGAAACGTATATTTTCCTTGAATTATTATTAAGTAATCCAAATAGTAAGGTTACCCTTCATATTCAATATGCAACTTTTGAATGGTAGAATGATTTCAAAGCTGACAATTAAATTCAAGTAATGAAACTTCAATAGATGATTTTGTTCAAGCCATAGTTAATTTCGAAGATAGACTTCTCTATTGTTATATAATTTCCATATTCATGAGTAGATCATTCTTGAGGTTCATAATTTGAGAAGAGATTTTTAATGTTCATTTTAACCATAAGCAATATGGTTTCCAAAAGTAGGTAGGCTTTGGAAAAGTTCTAAGCGGTGTAGCTTGTACTGTGATAGATACATCTAGTGGTACTTTGAACATGAAATTATGCTCTTTACTTATTATGAACATTAACTATGATCCTTGTGAATTTGGATTTTAAATATAACATATAGTAGAAGAAATTAATTATGCTATTTATTGGGGAAAGGATATATGAGGAATCTATTCTTGAGAGGAGTATGGGATCCTCTCAAAAACCAACTATTCTTAGTTAAGTTTTGATCATACTTAATGAGAAGGAATAGATGGGAAAATCTATTCTTAGTTAAGTTGATTATACTTAATGAGGAGTAGATGGAGAATCTATTCTTAGTTAAGTTGATTATACTTAATGAGAAGGAACATATTACAAATCTTTTTGTACATTAGTTTGAGTTTTCTTAATGGGAAGAGTAGCTAGGGAATCTATTCTTGAGGAGAGTATGGAATTCTCTCTCTCTAAGTTGTTAAAGTATGTACCAAAATCTGAGGCTGGTAAGCATTTGAAGGGACATAATTCTATCTCAGGAGCAGATCAGAAAGATTAATACAAGATAAACCTGCTCAAGCTCAAGACCTTGAAAAAGGCTTATAGCTATTTTGACCTAAATTCATATGGACTTAATAGACCAAGTCAAGGAAATGTGATAGTAGGACAAGTATTGCAATGGAATTTGGACCAAAATAGAAAGAAATCCTAGAGAAAACAAGGATTTTAACATAAGGGATGGACTCTTATGTTTTAAATACCGGGTACTTATACCTAAAATTGGGAGTATGAGGAGATTGATCATGCATGAAGTGCATAGTTCTCCTTATTTCACTCACCTTAGAGGGGCTAAGATGAGTGAGAGTATGAAAAATACCTTCTTCTAAGAAGGTTGTTGATTTTGTTGCTCAATGTTTAGAATGACACCTTACGTGAACTAAGTGTGACCATTGATATTATCAGTGGATGATAATACTTTGTTTAATTCATGGGATCAAATGAAAAGACATTTTCCTTGTTTACTTGTAAATTTAATATAATAATTTTTTTGTAGGAAAACATAAGGGGTTGTGTTTAGTCCAAGGGGGTAGTATGTCATGACCCTCCTTGGCAGGACTCTTTACATGATTGACTATATATTGATAGATAATGATCTGATGCATAGTTTTAATGTATTTTGATGATTATATATGTTGTTATTTTGATATGAGGATATGGTACTATTGATATCTTCCTTAATTGTAGGACCAGGTACTCTCATGGGTGGAAGAAGATGTCGACCATCGAGAAAGAGGTATTGGAAAATGGAAATAATGATGGTGGCTCAGGGTAACATGAACAATTACCCTCATGTAGATGCATGCATTCTTTCTTTTGAGGTGATCATCAATAATCCAACCATCCATAACCAGAAGTTGGTAACCTAGAAGTTACTGTAAGTCTTCAGCTAGGATAGGTGATTGGACATGCGATGAATCACCTGACTTATTTGATGCATTTTTTATATGCTTGCTTTAGTTTTATTTTTGGGTTGTTACATTAAATATTAAGCATAGTAAAGAAAGCACCAATCAACTATTGCTTGTTTAAGTTGATTGCTTGTCATAATGTTGACGATGGTCCTTGATATTTTTTAAACATGAGATGTCCACTTGGTCTTGTTTGTACAAGAGTAATCCTAATTTTACAAGAACATAACAAGTGCTACATATAGATAAATATGTTCCTACCTACCATTTAAGATGATTTTTTTGTGTTGCTTAGGACACTTTGTATTTTAATAGGAGGGAGAAAAACATATAAAAAGCACATCATGATAAAAAAATAAGGCACTTTGGTATAATAAAAGCCCTAACAATCCAATGGGAGTAATTTGGTCGAAGATTTATAATGTTATCCTCAAATATATTCCTTTATTTATAACATGTGTTATTGAAAAACTTGCTAACAAGAAATAGCGATTGTGCACACCCTTTCTAAATACATGACAACCTACTAGAGTCCATGGAATTTATTTCAAGGCTTCTCACAAGTTGGTGTAGGAATATTTTATTATTTGTGGTAGTTGAAACATTTTCAATAATGGTTTAGCTTTAATATCTTGTAAAAAATATCTTAGATGGAAAGATTGTAAAATTATTCTTTCATTATATATTAGGTTCATTTTGGGTTGGCATAGGTATTATATCTAACAAAGATGCTTGATTTTTGGATATTTTTTAGTCTAGAATTTTCTTGATGGTTGATACAAAGCTATAGTGTTTGACCTCCTTTCTTTTTGTAGGTTGATGAATAGGAAAATATAGTTAATTGAATGATCGTGTATCTCCTAAATATATACAATTTCAAGCATTCATATACTTTGGATGAGAACTGGCCCTATATACTATACACACTCGGATTTGACCATTTGTAGTATGTTCAAAGGAGGAACATTCTTGTCTATCTTACCAATATAATCTCCTTAGTATTTCAAATCCTTTATCAACTTTGTTATGATTATTACTCTTAGCATATATCAAACTGAATTCTTGTCCACAATCTTTCAAATTGTCATTTCTCATCCTTTTATACTATTTTCTCCCTAAGACAGAATCACCCTTGGTGGTTTTTATTATTAGGTGGCGGTTCTGACTATCAAGTGTTGGTTATTTCTACTAAGTGGCAATTTTAACTAAAGAAAGTTTCTTAAAAATTTATAGATATGTTTTGAAACTTCTTATGTTCAATTTTGAATGGTTCTCATCTTTCCTATTAAATGATACATGATTATATGTTCTTCATTCTTCTCCTTGCAAATAGTCATTTTTATTTTATTGTTTCATAATAATATTAAAATTTGAGAGCTTCCTCTTTGCTTTTTCACATCTTGCATAAGTCCCTCATCTTTCCGTCAAGCATTTGCATCACTACATTTCCAAATTTATCTCTTCTATTATAAGCTTTTGCATTGCTACGTTGTTGACATTGCTTTATCTAGGGTCCATTTGCTATTCTAATACCTATTTCCACCTAGTCAAAGCCACATTTTGTATTCTTTTTTCATTTTAATGTTGCATAACTACATATATGATCTTGTAGGGCTGATTACATTACCCAACACTTGGATTTGTAATCTCACTTCTCTCTCATAAATTTCCACTTCTACTCTATGGATATGCCAATTTGTGTTTCAATTTTTATGGAGAAGTGATAGTGATTGCCCTCTCTTTGTTTTTGCATTTTGTATGTCATAATTTAACTTTTAGCTTTGTAAAATATTTTCCTTTCCTAGGCACATCCACACTCATTTTTAACTAGTAGAAAATGTTTGTATGTTAGCTTATTTATATGCTTTGTAGTACCCCTGATTTATCTTCTTCCATGTAAGTTATGTTTAATGAGTTAATGAATTTTTGATTCACTAACCTACAATCTCCAACTTGCACTAACCTACAATATTTGTTTAATTTTTATTTGGTAAAAGAATAATCATTAACATAGTTGAAGAATGGATGGGTCCAAGGGCTTGGTTCAACGGTCAAAATTTTTATGTAGGAGCGCAAAGACCAGAGTTCCAATCCCTTGGGCCCCGTAGTACCTGTGGACATGTTGCGTTAGCATAGACAGCTATGTAAAAGGTTTACCCAATGCAATTGGAGGTTATAATGGTGACAAGGAGCGATATTTGAACCCATGAAGAGGCATAGAAAATTGTAACAAGTTACCGATTCCTCTAGTATAATAATAATAAAAAAAAACATAGTTGAAGAATGGTAATGAATGTCACAACTACTAGCCTCTATAACTAGCCCTACTAATATATAATTTGTATATTTTTCAACTTGTCTTAATTTTGATTTTAGTAGCATGGAGTTAGTTTGGTACTAACGACCATATGATGTAATAAGATTTTCATGTTCTTGATTTTTTGTTTCCCCTATTCCTACTTATATTATATTTTTCTCTTTTTAGTCTTACTATGGACCGTTTTGGTGATGATAGTCTCCCATTAGGATCTCACATCAATGTATATTGCATGATAAGTTGGAGTTAGATGCAACCATATGGTTGGATAAAAAATCTATTCCTATGTAGATTTTAATTTTATTGTATATTTGTCAAGTCCTAGATAATAGTCTCTTTCCTTTATATATTTTATATTACGATCTCATGCTAGTGTATGCTCTATGGGAGACCAAATATAGACACATTCAAAGTCTAAAAGAGTTTTACTTGCAAGGGTATTCTTTTTTTTTGATTGATGGAAGGGTTTTAAAAGGGCCCCAAAACCTTATTAACATTGGGGTTTTGAAAGGGACCCCAAACCTTTTACAACAGGGAGGAAACCTTCAAGAAGAAACTAAGATCACAAGAAGATGGTCCCGATGGGACTATGTTCAGACCTAACAAAACTGGGATGCATGATTATCCCAAGCAAAATAGGATAAACTAAAAAAAAATTTAAATGGTAAATCTCGCCCAAAGGGGCCCATGATAGCAAAAATAGGTGGTAAATATTCAAATTGGAGAATCCCACCCAAGAGACCTGAGATAGGAAAATCCAGTAGAAAAATTAAATTATGGAAACCCACCCAAAAGGGGCATGGGAACCCAGAAACCCAACACAAATGAAACCACTTAGTAAGAAAACCATTCTTGTAGAGAAAACTAGTAGGATCAAAATCAAATTACTATTTTCCACCCTGGAGAAACATGAATGCTAAACAACCTAGAATCCCTCCCACTAAGAGGAACAAGGATGCAATTTCCTGCTTGGAAACTAGCCCATACAAAGAAAAAATAAAAGGGCTTCCCGTCATGACTCGGGAAAGCAACCACTCAGCCGGGACAAAGTAAAATGGAAAGCCAACCTATGAGATGGATCAGCAGCACAAAGAGATCACCATAGGGAAAAAAATCTCACTACAAAGGAGATGTGTTGTATAGCTAACAGATAGGAAAGCCTAGAGAAGTATCTATCCATCATAGCACTTCAGGACTGGTATTATTTTTGCCTTCCAATTGAATCATTCATTTAGTTATTTCTTGTAATACCTTGATAACACCTTCAACATTTAGTGCTATGTCATTTGTTAAAGAATTTTAGTCATAAATGGTGGTCCTCATCCAAGTATCAATAGGTTTAACTATGCATGATGGTAATAGAAGAATCTACTCTCCTCTTCCATTCATAGGATCAAGATTCAGACTTGCCTTGTGATCTGTATGTATTTGGTGGATTTTATGCTAAACTTATCCTTCAATTGGTTTTTTGTTTTCCTTTTTCTTTTAGCTTAGTTCCCTTTTATGATTTTTCATGTCTTTTTTTGTTGTTATGACAAACTAGTTTGAATCTTATCTACTATTTCTAGTTTGGTTATTGGGATGAATCCTTAGAATCTCCCTAAAACCTCCCTTAAGTGTGACTTAGTCATTTTTTTTGAGCCACTCCTAGTAAATACTAACTTATTAACTCTTTAATGACTCAACTATAGGGTGGTTTGACTCACACATTTTTTTTCTTGAATTAGTCTATTCCCCTTACCTCTCAACCTTCTCATCATAATTATCATCAAAAAACTCCTTTTGGTTCTATTCTTCTCATTGTCAACCCTTTTATACTGTTTCTCAATCAATTTTAAATTAATATTTTTCATATTTTGTTACTTCTATTCAACCTTGTAGTTAGATATTTTAACTCATATTAAGTATGATTTCACTCATCCTATGAATAGGAATTATGTAGAGTACTTATAAATCTCTTGATCTAACCTTTAGATTTACTATTTTATGCAAGCCTATTCCAAATATTTTGAAAGGAAAAGCACATTCTAAATAATCATGTCAAGGCTAATGCTACCGTGATGTTGAAGTAGTTTCCTTGAAATCCTATGGTCACCAAGCTTTACCACAAATCTATTTAGGAAATAACTTGGACTAGTATTATTGTTTTCTTGGGTATTTAGTTATTCTTTTCATCAACTTATCTTTGAATTTTTCTTAGCCTTTAAACTCCTTTCTATTGACATATAAAAATTTCTTAGACTTAAATAAAATATGGATGAGTTGTGTTTAGAATCTATACAAAGATGGACAAATGTTCTTTAATTATTCTAACTCATGGATCCTAGAGAAATGTTGGGACTCTATACACTCCTTATTTACGCTCAAAACTCCATATATTTTGTACAATCTACTAAGAAGTTGTGGAATCAACTCTTTGCTTTGACTAGTTTCTCATTAATAGAGGCAAAACACGTATCCCTATAAAGGCTCAAATAAATCATAAACAAAATTCTTCCATAGATAGTGTCTTTGATTGTTCCTAGTCTAGTTATAATCCTACTTCTCAAAAATTAGTGAAGGTCAAATCTTCTAACTTGGTTCATCTTGTAAATAGGAATCAATAAAATGGTCAAGAGAGTCATAACCCTTTTTCTAGTTTTTTAGCCTTAACTACAATATTGACCTAATCATACTTTTATCCAATGTTAATTTTAAAATCAAATCTATGATTTTAATGAAACCTTTTTGGATTGATTCTACCAAAGAGTGTGCTTGACATATATTTAGGGGACATGACACTAATTAATGAAAATGTTCAACCATTTCCTTTTAAGTTATTTGAAGAACAAAGGTAGCCTCTCTATAAAATTGTTCTAAAATGATCCAATATCATTGTTAGTCCTTATAACCCTAACTCTCCACTAAACATAGATCTTGGTGTTTATATATATCCTTACCTAAATCATTACTTATTCTAAGCTTTAATCATAATATGTTCTTTGACCATGCTAATTAATATCTTATGAATGTTGTTATGGATGCTGACCCTCATTTTGGTATTGCTCCTTAGATGTAGATCTTAACAAGTTTAAGATCAATAATTTTATTAAGGTACAAGAAGAGGTAGACATTATTACCCATAGTCCAATACATGAATATTTCCATAGTCCTCCCGTTGTGGGTAAAGTTCCATTTATCTTATTTAAGTATGTTTTTCTTAGAGATTTATCAACTCATTTAACAATATTAAATGGGAAAATATAGAAGTACTTCCAAGTTGATTGAAAATAACGTTATTGTTATCATCAATTAAGCATACTTTTACCATATATTTTTGATTTTTATAAGAGTTATCTCACTCATCAAGCCTTTTTTTAAATCTCTAGGTCTTGTCCACTTGAAATTCTTCCTTTGATAAGACCAAAATTAAACATGTAGATTAGTATCTTCATCCACATGATAATGTTATGAAAGACTAATTTCTTGGTTGAATTTCATGATCTTCTTGCTTATGCAATAATATTTCAAAAGGTGGACCTTTATTTTTATCTCACTATTTAGGTTTGTGATTGAGTCTGCATTTAAAAGGGTAGTACTTGATGAGGGTGGCCTGATTAATTTTATTTCTTACTCTTTCACTCAACAATTTGATTACATTGAAAATAATTCCACCACTCAGATCACTATTTGAGGTTATGAAAATGTATTAACTACTTACATTAATACAATTATCCTACACATTTTGTTGGGACTTAAAAATTTGGTAGTAGAGTTTTATACAACCTACAATATGATCATTGGTTGATCTTGGATTCATTGTATGAAAGCCAACCCCTCCACTTTCTTCAAAAAATTAAAATACTACATTTAGAGACTTTTTATATGACAAAACTTAATGTAGACTATGTTTTTTAGTGTCATTGCCAATGGGCCACCCATCATTATGGTATATCTTATGCTGAGTTACTGTAATGGCCCTCCTTGGCAGGACTTATTATTGATACTTGATTTATGTATTTATGTGTGGATATCAAATGCATAATCACATTTTATGTTATCAAAATGTGTTGATAGTTGCACTTTATGTTTTGATTATACTACTTTTAAAATATGGTACTATTGATGAAAATTATGGTTGCAATACCAGGTACTCTCACGGGTGGATTGGTATGAGACAACCACCAGAGTTGAGAGAAAAAGAGAAATTATGGATGGCATTTATCATCGATAACTCAAAGGTAAAAATAAATTCTTCATATAGGTGTATTGCATATGAGTATGTTTGATTGAATGCACAATTGGATAAGGAGGTTGCTAATTAAGCAAATGAGCCATTCTTAGTAGGCGGGTGATAGTGTCAAAGTTATCATAAAACCTTCTACTTAAGAAATTTTTTTGTTGTGCATATTGTTTTATTGCATCCTAGTAAAGCAAAGATGACTTAGCACGAGCCTTTGTATTGTTGTATATGGCATTATTTGATACCAATGCTAATGGTTAATGTTAGCATTCACTAGTAATTAAATTAATTAGGTGGGTAATTAATTTAATTACACTAGTGTTAGTAAATAACATTAGTATTGGAATTTGATGATTCTAACCAATAATTCTAAGAAGATGATTCTATTGTTAATATTGTGCCTTGTGAATGTTAGTAGGCTAAAATTAAATTTAATAGGAATACCTTTTAAAGGAAGATAAGTAATTCTTTATTAAGGTTGTAAAGTGGAAAATATAAAAGGTAAAGTCATTAATAGATAAAAACCATAATGTTGGAAAGATGAAAATAATGGAATGTTGATATAGTTGGGATTGGAATCTTCTTACAATGTAGAATGAGACATTACTCTTTTGGCATGCAAGAAGTTTTACTTCTACGTTGTTCTTCTTTCTTGGGAAATAATTTATTTGGGATTATATTGGGAAGAGATCACCAAGTATTGGATTAGCAATAAGGAGCTAGAATAAGAAGAAGATTAGGAAGGCAAATACGTGAAGGTAAAGGGAAGAATTTCCTGGAATGATCATTTATAAAGGTATTTGATTCTCTAGTTTACATTTTTTTTTTAAGCGAAAAACCCCTTGCAGGGCTGCCTTGGTCTGAGAGACCATGAACAGGGGGTTATACACTGTCAAAGTCACCCGGGAGTCACACCCGAACATGCCCGCACCAACATTATCAATTGGATTTTGGATACCCAATTCAGCTTTTTGGTAGGGTGGAGATTTAAACCTGGGACCTCCCTTGGAGGATTGCCCTCTCCTCTCCAACTCACCTACAACACCTGGGTATCAAGTTTATCCCTTTTTGAGTATGCAATGGTTTGAACCTTGAAACTGCCTAAAGAGAGGTCAAAGCCCTAAACACTACACCATCATTGCAGATATCTCTAATTTACATTTGAACATTGTATGCTTTGCTGGAAATAATGTTGGCTAAGATAATTGTTATTATATGATTTTATTGGTTGTTTGCACATAGTTGCATGTTTGGTATTGCCACTGTATTTGCTTTTGGTCAGTGTGTTATCTTTTCAAGTGAATAACAACCTTGTATAGTTGAGATTGTAGATAGTTTCACTTGTTTAGGTTTGCTTCAGTGGATCTTGGTTCAAATTTGTGTTTCCTTAAACATTTTTATTGGAGTTTTGAATTTTTTTGGCCTTCTTTATCTTAGATCTCTTTTGATTACCAATATTTTTGTATTCTCCTTGTTCAAGCAAATATTTTAGTATAACATTGCAATCTTGTGTTGTAGATATCCACATGCTTTTAAGATTAGATGAGGAGTTTGGTCTTCACTACTGCTTTGTCATTTCCCTATCACCTTCGCTTTGGGTTCTTCTTATTTTAAAAGTGGAATTTTGTTTACACTTTTGCATAATTGTTTGGCTTGGTTAGTGATATGGTGAGCAGAGGGAATTGAAACTGACAACACTATAAAAAACAATAGGCTACAGGTGGTCACCTCGTATCGTGCTTGCTTGGGTGCTGACCTAGAAATTGTTGTTCCTCCATGCTTAGCCATCATAATCCTTGTAGTGGACATAGGAGTTTTGGTTTACCGTCTGCATGGATTAGCTTACTTTTGTTTAAATTTAGGGTTTGAATTCAACTTTGGAATGTGGGTATATTAATTAACGTTTTAAATATGATTTTATAAGGTTGTTAGTTGATTAAGCATGAAGTTGGAATTCATATTATTGCTATTAGAGTTTATGAATTTTAATAAGTTCTAAGTAATTTTTGCTTTTATTATTATGGTTTTTAATAATGAATTTATGGCTTCATTATTTAATTAGTTTGCTATGTTGTTAATAGACTTTTTTTATTATTAATAAAGGTTGAAGATAATTATATGGATGAATGCTCTTTCAATTGGATTTTTGTTTTGGGAGTTTTTAAAACAATATGGGTTAATGCTCTATATTAGAAATAAAAAGGGGGTTTAAATTTATTTTAATAGAAAAATATTTCTTTCAATTGGGGTAAATTAAATTTTGGGTAATGGATGTACAGTAAGTTAAGAAATATTCTTGAAGGATTT
This sequence comes from Wollemia nobilis, assembly GCA_028583015.1. Taxonomy (NCBI): domain Eukaryota; kingdom Viridiplantae; phylum Streptophyta; class Pinopsida; order Araucariales; family Araucariaceae; genus Wollemia; species Wollemia nobilis. Next base: position 3,718,997 of record JAQPPZ010001195.1, read on the forward strand.
AATGGATGAGGATTGAATCCATTATAGAGAGAAGTATGGGATTCTCTAAAAAATGTTGTATGGTTATGCTTGCATTATTTCTTGCATTTATGTATGCTTCTTGCATAGTGCATGTAGGCTTGCATATGCATGTAAGAGCTATCATGATCCCCAAACTTCTAATATAAGTTTGTGGGAAAGGAGCTATCAAGAGGAACACCTTGAAACAGAAGATGATGTTATGGATCCTTTGTAATGCTATGCAATAGTGTTGTTGAAAAAAGAGTTACTTGAAAATAAATGTATTCATTTTATGTAAAGTTTTGTTGAAGGAAAATATATTTGATAAATGTACTTGTATAGCATTTCAAGATTTGAGCAAAGATGAAAGATTATATGTTGCGATTCTTTTGTGTAATATCTTGGAATGATTATTATGTGTCTAATGGAAAGTATATGTTATAAAAAATAATGGTGGAATATAATTCCTAGATTATGGTTATAATTCTTTAGATGTTGTTTCATTCTTTCCATTATTAGTAAAGGAATTGCTAAATGCTAGTATTATGAATTGAAAAGTATTTGAATTTACTAGTTTAGCAATGTGCTAGGTTGATTTTATGAATGTAATAGCACTTTATTTTCTTTTGAGAGAGATGTTATTATTTTGGTATATATGACTCTTGGGATTTGTATGGGGTTTTGGGAATGAATCTAGAGCCATATTAGAGAACCCTTGAGTCAAGAAGATAACCCAATCCTAGGAGGAGTTACGGTGATGCAATAAATAGGTAGTTGTGAATCTTAGAAGGAGTTGTAGTGATGCAATAACCAAGTATTTGCAAATATGGGAGGAGTTGCAATGATGCAATAACTAGATAATTATGAATGATACACCTTGAATAGTGAGGCTTAGGTGTCCCAAAGTGGTGAGGATTTTAGAATCATTCACAAGACAGTATAGTGGTGGCATATTGAACAGTTTGGATCAAGTTACCATGCTCATTACCAGGAGAGTGGTAATGGCCTTAGCTAGCCTACAGAGATGTGGTAACTAAGCACTAAGGCATTACACTAAAATAATCCTACATGGATGAACTTATATAGGGTTAGGAAAAAGGCATTTCCCTTTAAATGTTATAGGATTTAAATGATAATCCCTGCATCATGGTCAAGTTGTCCTATATTGGTGAGGATATAGTAAAAGTGGGGGGGACCATTATTGACATATTTTCTAAATTATGAGGTTTAGAAAAGTGAACCCCAAAAGTACGAGATGTTGGCCACTCTTGTCCACTTGAGTGTCATTTGCAATGACAATGAACTCAAAATGTGGTTATGCTTTATGATGCTAAAAAATATTAGGATTTCTTTGTGAGTTTTCCTTTTTTAAAAAAATCTCTCTCCCTTGGGTCGAGTTGGTGGGTTGTTACAGTTACAAGGACCTCTAAAAAAATATAAGGTGAAATAATCACCCTTTGATATTTCCACTTCTCTACCTCACCTAATATATATTACTTTAGCCCAAGTTTTAGTCAATGTTGCTTGACCTTTAACTTGATCCCTAATCCATAAGATCCTTGAGTAATATAAGTCATTAACTCTCATTTTCATATCCATAGGGATTGAAATTTACCAAGTTGGTTATCTTGGTGATATTTTATGCAACTTTTCCCACTTGAATATCATCTTGATTCGTTGACATTCGTAGGCTATATATTTAGGAGGATGATTACTTTTTAGTGTCTTCAAGTTTAATGATTTTGTCTCTTATAAGTCTTGTTCCATATGGTTATTAGAATTTGCATTTTTATGGCACCAAATGCTCATTAGTAGTTTGAGAAAGAACAATATTAACTACTATTGATGGATGTTTTATCTCTTTCACATTTTTTTAGACTTCCAATCTATCAATAATGTTATTGATTATAAATTTTTAATCTGGATAATTCTCCTTTCCAAGTTGTACTATCTTAGATATTACCTTATTATTCCTCCAAGGAACCAACCATGAAGGATAGTGAAAATAGGTTTTACAAGCCTAGGAGCAACAATAAAAAACAACAAATTTTGCAAAAAGCTAGCTATGTCCTAAAAAAATGATTCGCTTTCTAATATTGTGACTCACTTCAAAAATTAGACCAATTTTCTTCAAATAGAGCGATTCATTCTCTTCCCTTGAGTGAATCACTCATTAATAGACCAAGCAAGACAAGTATACATGAATGATGAGGAATATCTCTTGGAAAACAATTTTTTATCTTTTTGTGATACCATAACTCATTTAGAAGGTTTTTAAGCTTGTTAGTGAGGAATTTAGAGGCATGTAACATCTGGAGGTGTCTCATTTTACTAAATATATCCCCAAATTACTGCTTTTACAAGGAGTAATATTTTCTCACCCAAGGTAACCCAAGGGTAAATTCTTTCTATAAATATGAGGTATGGGTTCCATTGTAAACATATTTTGACCTTAAGAGAATCAAAACTACACTTTGTGAGTCTCACATTGTAATTGCTCTCATTTAAAATATAATCATAGATTGTGCAAGGATTTTTGCTTTACAATTGTGGCACTACACTTTTGGATTGTGGAATGCATGATAATTGTGAAACTACCTTTGTCCTCTTATCATTCCTTGTTATTTATACTTCATACACATGATATACATTATTGTTATTTGATTTTTCATGTATTGATTATAAAATATCTCCAATAACCATCACAATGTAAATTGCACCATCTAGTTATTGGAATCAAAAGTAATATTTGGAGGTACATCATTTTTATAAAGATGTCCCTAAATATTTACTTTTACTAAAAGTGAAATTTTCTCATCCTAGATAAATTAGGGGTGAATTTCTTATATAAATAGGAGCCATGGCCTCCACTATAGACATATTTTTTCCTTGAGAGAATTAAATCTACACTTTGTGAGCCTCACATTATAATTGCTCTTATTTTGAGAAATAATAAGAGATTGTGTAAGACCTTTTTATGTCCAATTGTGGCATTGCTCTTTTGGATGGTTGAATGCATGATGATTGTAAAACTAACCTTTTATTGTCTTGTCATTCCTTATTAATTCCATTTCTCACAAGCAAGGTACATTATTGTTATTTGATTTTTTGATATGTTAATTGATTACATACTCTCCCTGCTACAATTATGATCCTATTTAATTTTATGTATTTCCTTTAATATCTTGCACCCTAACCTTTAAACATTTTATTTTATGCATTTACTCTTTTGTAATTATATAAATTTATTTAGAAATGATAGTCTAGAGGTAAGGGGGCATGATCGCTCTTCTTTCAATTGTTGAGATGAAATTATGGGCACAATAGACATGAACAATGGTGTGGGAAATATGAATTAAATATTTTAATGCCATACCTGTAAAATAGGTCATGATTTGACAAATTATGCTATGACAATCTACCATACCCAATCAATGAATCAACAAGTGTCAAGTTAGCCTATCATAGCAAATCACCTTATTGTTGTTAGTGCACTAATGATTGTTCAATTGATGAAAAGACAACTAATGGTAAATCAAGTAATTGCATCTCAAGTCAATATGGAAAAATCTTATGCAGTGCTTGGAGCATCTGAGATGAGCAATTATTACCTCCCTATCCAAGGTGCAGTGATCTACAATCTATATTTTGATAGATTAACAACTCCTACAGAGAATTCTCTACCTACTCTTTAGAAAGCATAATCCCCTTAGCTAGAGAAAGAACCTAAGATGATAAGGAAATATTTAGATAACAATGGGTCAATTATTACTACAAGAGATATATAATCCTCCCATAATGAGGCATGGTTTGAGGAAATACTCAATATTGAAAACATAGATTCTAAAGATAAAGAATCAAAGATTGAAGAAGATTGTGAATTATTAATTCTTTCCTAGATGAGGAGTCATAGGTTGTACAAGAATGTGAAGTGTCTAGTGTTCTCCTAGAAGGAGAAGGGTCAATAATGAGATACATAATTCAATTAGAATACAAGGTATTTAGTTTTCCCTTTGAAATGTAGTGCCTATACAACATGAAAAAGAGGTATATTCTTTCATCACATGATGAATTGAAGCTTACAAATGCAATAATAAGAGGATTAAGAGGGTTTGGGCCAAAATGTGAAGAGAGAAAATTTGTAAGTTCAAAAGAATTAATGTGTAAATCTTATTTTATAAAGGTATTTTACTTCTTCAAAGAGAAAATTTTAGAATAAAATTACCCGATTCCTGTGATTCCATGGGAAATTCAATTCTATGACATACATGAAGCACCTAAACTTGGTAACTATCATATTCCTACTCAAGATACTATTGTTTGTAATATCCATGAATCAACAAATCATTTGGAGGAGTCTCTAAACCAAAAGTTTAATTCTTCTTGATGATAGAGAGGACTTGAAACAAAAAATAAAGAATTTGAATGAATTGGAGATGATAAAGGTATGTAAAGTGCTTGGTTTTCAAAATATGAGGTTTTTGGTTTCTATTTAGAGGAAGAGGATCCTATAGAAGTAGTTGGGCAAATCTGCAAGAGGAAAAGATGCCTTTATATCAAATTTGATATTGATAGTAGATCCCACAAATGAAATAAAAGAAGAAATTGAGCTAGAGTCTGAACCATATAATTGTTTCTTGGATAAAGATGATTTTGTAGGATCTCAAAGAATATCATGGGAACCTTCTTGTATAGAATTATATTTCCTTGAATATGAAAGCATAGAAGTTGATTACACTCAATAGATAGAGAAATATTTACTTATTAATTATAATATTGTTTAGGCCATTCCATATAAAGGGGTTATATTGAGCAACAAAGAGGCTTTGTTCTAGAAATGAGATGTTTTCTCACAATCTTGGGGAGTACCACAAGGATAAAATTTGTATTCCAACAATATAGTGCTTTGATAAGGGATATTAAATTAGTTAGAGGACAATAGTAGGAGGGGAAAATATTATTTAGCAATGATATTCCACTTGGTTGTATAAAAATAGGGGTTCAAAGTGATAATTGACATTAAAATTCATCATGGATTGAGATAAAGAGTTAAGAGGTTATCATGATTGTAGAAGTTCTAATACCTTTCCATACCCTTGACCACTTTAGGGTTAGAAAGAGGTAGAACTTATATGATAATTATAAACAATAATTAGATTATAAACGAATGACATAAAAAGTTGTTTTACTTACCTAGACTTTGATATCTTTTAAGGTTTTTATTTTTTTCGACGAAGAAACATACTATCTATTGGAATGCATTAATGAAGTTCTAAATTGGGGAATCCCCCAAGCAGAGGCCCTCCATACGCACCATTAATGTGGGTTGACTTACCATGTTTACAAAGGTGTTGGAAAATATTGAGTTGGGACATTGACATCAGAAGGGTGGGTAGCCATTTTATTGAGCTTACAAATGGTACTATATTTTACTTAGTGAAATAAATGCTAATATACTTATTTTTGTAAGTTCTTATTCCCTTATTTTTTGATTTCTAGAAAAAAGAGAAAAGAAAGAAAAGGTCCTTATATTGATTGAGTGAAAGTATCCCAAGAGACACTTATATTACCCTTTCTTTCTAATATTGGTTGAAGATATTTCCAAAATAAATAGTTTCTTTTCTAATATGGATAAGATAATATACTAACATAGGAGTTAATATAGAAGCTGGTGAATGTGACTCTGTCTTAGAAATCATAATAACAAATAAAAAAAGGATGAGTTCATAATACCTTTAATAACTCAGATAAAAGAAGGATAACAACATAAATAACCCTAAAGAGAAAGGCTTTAGAAGAGAAGAAGATTTAGATATTAGGAAAAGAGTAGAAAGAAAAAAATCCTCTAATCTAGAAGCACAAGTTACTAGCATCATATTATCCACAACCATCTTGATTTATCTTCCAACCCCTATTCTTTTAATTCCCATAACTATTCTCTCTTCCTCTATTATTTATTCTATTCTCACTTGTTGAATTCCCCTAACTTCTTCTGCTACATCCATTCAATCTAAAGTAAGTGCAAACTTAGGTTCACTAGTAGTTTTTCTTGTTCAATATGTAGGGTCATCCCATACACCATATCCACCCTAGTTTTCTTTATCATTAATACCACTATCATCAACCATTCCATTATAATTCACTCATTATTTGGTCCCCCATACTGCAAGTTTCATTGTGTCACTCCACATATCCTCACCCCAATCCCTCTTATCATCCATCACCATTTGGTTCACACCATCATCCAAATTGTTATCCTTGTCGTTAATCATGGTCATTATAGATACAATTATATTCTCACCTTCAATAACATTAAACCTTCTAAGGAAAATTAAAATATGAAGGAGCACCTCACCATTGATATTAATAGATCATCCCCTTAAAAAATGATAGAAAATCCTTTGGTAGAAGGATATAGAGGAAATTTCAGGCATTGTGTAAGAGGAAAGAAAGCATATTAATCAAGAAAATACCAATTATAAGAGCTCCAATGCTTGTGTAGTTGTGATCTACCAATCCTAGCTAGTAGAAAAAAGGAGAAGAGTGCTCTTGGATGTTAAGGAAATTTCAATGGATCCAAGTAGACTAACAATTGCTATAGTTGACTACACTATGTAAGTTAATTATAGACTTGTCATGGATTGATGCCTTCAAGGTATGAAATTAATAGAACAAGTTACAACAAACCATGACTATAATATGTATGCAAGAAAATATAAGAACCAGACCCAAGATAGTGTGTAATCATTTAAAAATTTGAAAAAAGGTAAATGAAATCAATGGGCATGGTTAAAATATGAGGTGGAGGTTTTAAAAGGGGAAATAATGGTTTGAGACGACAACTAGTGGTAAGGAAAGAAAGGAATGTAGAATAAGAAAGTCAAGACTCGACGGTGGAGTAGGTCAATTCCAATAGAGGCTAGTTATATTCTAATATTGCATGTGCTAAGGTATACCTTACATGTCATAAATGCAAGACTTTACTTGTCCAAACTTTAATGATGATCTAGAATGTGGAAGATAAGCTAAAAACCAAGACAAGCTACATTGAGGTACTTCTTATCTAGTAAATGGGAAAGGATATGGGTAGATCAGATGAGAAGGTATTAATATGAATATACCCTACAATCAAGAGAGGTTCAATGGTGTAACACTACTATGATGCTCTCAAAATAACCATGGAGAAAATAGGAAAGGAGATGCAATAGTTTCTAAATGAAGGATTGATCAGGATGCGATCAATTCAAGGACTACTTTGTATGCTATAGGAGGTTTCCAATGAAATTAATGAAAAGAAATCCAAAGTGAAGGTGTCCATAAATATGATATACCTGGCGTCTCAAAGAAGATTGTTAAAATAGAAAACCTATTTGGAAATTCAAGAACTTAATATAATCAAGAGGATAATCTCTTGAGGAATAAATGTGAGCAGTTTTTGTTGAATGTGAAAATATGAGATGCCACATATTGATTGATAAGTAATTTAAAACTATTTTCATAGAGTTAGATGAAGGTGACATACAATTTTACAATTTTAATATGTGATTGCCTCAATTTTGACTCCATGACCAAGGATAGAGAAAGGATATAGGATATATTTTCAATTGAACTTGGCACCCAAATAATTAACCAAAAATATAGTAGCTTTAATACTACCTTCTAATTCCTCCACAAAATTATCCATGAAGGACAACAAAAATTATTTTTTCAAACCTAGGAGCAACAATGTAAAACAATAAAGTTTATAAAATTTGAAGAAAGTTAACTAATTCCTAAAACAATAATTCACTCCCAAAAGTGTGATCTTATCCTAAAGGTTGTTATTTCTCCAAAAAGAGGAGTGATTGCTCCAAAAATTAGAGTTATATGTTCCCTTCCCTTGAGCAACTCGCTCATTAGTGGACCAAGTGGGGGCTAGTGTGCACAAATGCTTAGGAAGATATTTTGAAAAGAAACATTGTCTTTTTGTAGTACCATAACTCATTTAGAAGGATTATAAGCTTGTTAATAAGGCATTCAAATACATGTAACATTTATAAGTTCATCATTTTGCTAAATATTCCCTATACTAGGAGTAAGAATTTATCACCCAAGGTAACTTAGGTGTAAATTCCTTCTATAAATAGGATTCATGGCCTTGATTGTAAATACATTTTATCCTTGATAGAACTAGATCTACACTTTGTGAATCCCACATTGTAATTTATCCCATTTTAAAAATAATAAAAAATTGTACAAGGTCTTTTGCTTTCTAATTGTGGCACTGCTCTTTTAGGTTGTGAAATGTGTGATAATTTATTTCATGCAATTTGCTTTAATCTCTCACATAACCATAAAATATTACTTTTATGTATTTAATTTTTACATTTACTTTCTATACTTAGATTATATTATATTACTTTAGTGAGAATATTTGGGAGCCAACCTAAATCTGGATGAAAGGGGTTATAATATCCCTTTGATCCCTTATTCCAATTGTTGAAACTGAAATATGGGTACAATATAACTTAGATATTTACACAATTCAACACAAGCATATAGAAATTCATATCCTTAGCTATTGGTAACTCGCAACTTGTCATTAAGTAGTTCCTTATTATATATCAAACTCATTTGTCACTCATTACTTACAAGCCAAATATTGAAGGTATTGGTAGAATATTTGATTACTCTTTGGAGTTAATCTTAAGAGTTGAAATTCAAATCACCAATTCTATTGTTACTTCCATTGCTTACTTTGTTATCATAGGTCCATTGCTAATCAAAAGTTTTCTATATCCTTTAGATTATGTCCCTTTATTCCCTAGACTATAAATTTTTGATTGCTCTCTTTTGAATAAAAAAGAAATATTAATACCTCACTTTTGATTGGCTCTAATGTTATTAAGGGATTCTTGATTTTATCCTTACCTTTGATAGTTTAAGGTTATTGAAGGTTAGGGTACAAAAGATTAGAGCAAATTACATTAAATTAAATACCACCATATTTGTAGTAGGGAGAGTATGATCAATTAACAAAATAAAATTGAATAACAATAATGTATCCTCCTCATATGAAATATAATTAAAAAGGAATAACAAGAGGAAAAATGGTAGCACTACAGTCGTCACACATTCCATAATAAAAAATATCAATTCCATAATTAGAATGCAAAAGGTTGTACACAATCTCTTATTATTTCTCAAAATGTAAGCAATTACAATATGGGACTCACAAAGTGTAGCTTTGATTCTTTCAAGGATAGAAAATATTTACAATAGAGCATGTAGATCCTATTTATAGAAGAAATTCACCCCTAAGTTATCTTTAGTAAGAAATTTTTATTTCTAGTAAAAATAGAGATCTAGGGGCATCTTTAGAAAAATGATGCACCTTTAAATATTACATGCCTCTAGTTACATCTCTAAAAGTATCAAAAACATTCTAAGGTGGTTAATGGCACTAGTATAAGACAAAATATCACTTTCCAATTATCATTTATGGGATTCATGCACTATTGCCTCAATTTGCTTGTAAATGAATAAATCACTCTTGAAAGTTGGTTCTATTGAGGTAATCACACCTCTAAAGTAGGTTGCATTTCAAGATTCAAATCTATAGAAATAAATTTTAGGAGACTCCAATTGGTCAACTTCTTAGTTTTGCAATCCTTCAAAAAATTAGAAACCCCAAGGTAGTAGTTGGGTTACTACACTTTTAGCAATTTTATAGGGTTCCAAGCTTGAGTGGTGAGAGATACTAGCTCTTGCATTTATCCTTTGGGTATGGAGACTACAAAATGTTGGAGGTATTATATTATTTGGTACCTTGATGATACAAAAATAGAAAGTATTGATCGATATTTTATTGAAAAATATTACATATTTATAGGCACTAGAGCCCATTACAAAACCATGGTTTTGGAAAAAACCATGGTTTTGAAAAAAACCATGAGCTCCAAAACCATATATACATTAAATACCAATAATAAGTGGATGACAACCATGTAATGCCAAGATTCCAAGTGGACGATAACTATACAATGCGTATTTATTGCCTATGATAGTCCTTATCATTCCTCCCCACTATAGAAGCATTGGACTCTTTTGCGTACAAACGTGGAGGAGAGAAATATGGAAAGTACAAAAATTGGAAGAAGATGTTGTTGCAAGAACTAAAGTCTTCAAAAAATGTAGAAGTGATGTTACCACTGAGTTGGGCTTGAAAATATCCTTTCAACAACTAAAAATATGCCTATATGCAAAGTTGATGTGATGCCAAAATAGGTGAGATAAACAAGACCTCGAATAGAAAAAAGAAGAGGGGCATGATTCCCTATTGCAATTTAAATTATAGAGAATATTTTTACGAAATATTTAGCATTAGATTTTTTTCTAAATTTTTTATAGTATTTATTTAAATTATTATTGCGTGTTATGCGTGATCAAGCAAGGACAACACATGCTGAATGCACACAGTTGGCATACAATTTTTGCGTGTGTGGGATGTGGTGCATGTGGCACCTGTACGATAGAAGGAGCATGTGCAGTATAGCATGCACATGGAGCACCTATGGCCTATGTGGGTTGGTGCACATACCTGGAGCATGTGTAGTATGGGCTCATGCATGCACATGGAGAACAAAGAAGGAAGGAGAGGGGGAGCCCATCGGGGAAGGTAGGGGAAGGACCATGTGGTGTGAAGTGGTGCTCACATGGGGTAACAAGGGAAATTAAAGTTATTTTGTTTTTTGAATGTATAGTAGACAATAAATGTGGGTCCAAGCATGCATGGATTGGGGGGATACTCTTACCCATGCATGACATAGAAAAAAAGTAGCATGATAGAAAGAGAATTTGATAATGAAAAATAGATGAGAAATGACCACACGAGTGAGAGAGGTGCAAAATTGGAGTAATGTCAATGCATGATTGAGCATGGTAAAATAAAATCCTTGAGCATTCATAGCAAATATATCTACAAGGCGGGTAAGCAGATGGTGGCCATGGCAATGATAATAGTGCTTTCACATAAGCTTGCAGGCATGAAACTAGTAGATCAAGAGTGAAATTGTCATTCCATGACATCCATCGAGAGGAAATGCAAGTAAGAGGGGTGTAAGGAGAATAGAGGGAAGAAGGGCATCAAAGGAGAGTTGTGTGATAAGAGATAAATATTAGATGGTAGGTAGGGGCCACTAGAGGAGGGGGTAAAGGTGGTGGATGAGCTAGCAGAAAAGAACATGAAAGGAAAAATATCTTGGTGGTAGCACTGGTGCTTAAAATAAGATTGTAGGGATAAAAATATGGCTCAATGGCTAGTTCCAAAGTAGGATATTGTGGTAGGTGCTTAAAGAGGATAGAAAAATATTGATTGGAGGACTTTTGTGATGTCAATAAGTGAAAATATGAAAAGGAAAATGACCACTAGGTAATGTTGAAAGAGGGGTGAGTGCGAAAATCCCAACATGAGTAGATGATGAAACAAAAACTATTGCTGCTAATATCCATGTGAATAGAACTGCAATGAGTTTTTCTTATCATGTGTCCTTGTGAGAAGGGAACAAGGTCCTTAACGAGGCTATGAGATGGTGGGACAACCTCTACCACCATAAGATAAATATCATCATAAATAAGTTCTTCCATTGCAACTTCTGCTTTGACAAGAAGGGTTTCAAATTCTTCTTCAAATTCAACGGGGGATATTTTTGCAAATAGATCCACTTTCAAAAATAATAGTAGTATTTCCTAGTGGGAAGGTGACAGCCTTCTTGCCCATAGACTTTGGTTCAATTCTAGGTACTACTATGTTAGATGAATATTCTTCTTTAGCAGGAAGAATTTCTACTACCATGTTTTCCAGTATGGCAACACGAATGGATAAAATATCCATTGAGAGTGCTTTGGATATTGAGATATCTCTCCAAGAGATATTCTTTTTAATTGGCATGATGTCTTAAATAAATAGGAAAGGAGCATGAGTGAATTCTCTAATACCAATAATACACAAACACCAATGATATGAGACCATAATATAGTGATCGATTTTTATTTGTAAAATATTACATATTTAGAAGCTTGTAATACCTATTTATAAACCATGGTATGACAAAAATTTGACCCAATACCATGTGCTAGCAAGAGAGGATATGAACACATTAAATGATAAAAGCTTTCTAGAAGATGGCCTACAAGTGCATTATTAAATATGCATATTATGGCACATTCTATTATACATGGTTTTGGGTTAAACCATGAGCCCCAAAACATGTATACATTAAATATCGATAATTAGTGGATGACAACCATGTAATGCCAAGTGGACAATAACTATACAATGTGAATTTATTACCTATGATAGTCCTTATCACTTGAGTAAAATTGTAAATATTTATATTAGGGGTGTGTTTATTATTTGTCAATAGTATGTGTTAATATGTGAAGTGTGTTTATGTATTATGTAATCAAGTGTGAGTTATGAGTGAAAGGTGTCATGTGTGCAAGTGTGAGTTATGAGTGAAAGGTATCATGTGTGTAAGTGAAGAGTTGTGTGAGGTGTCATGTGTGTAAGTGAGAGTTATGTATGAGTGTGATGTAATCATGAGAGACTTTATCATTATGTAAGAAAGGCATATGAAATGTTGCATCTCCCATGAGTTTGAGGAGAGAAAAAGTTAGGTGTATTGAAGAGTCTCATGTAAGGTTATATATTGATGATAAATATCTATGCTATGTAAGAAAATTTGAATTATTATTAATAAATTTTTTATTGTAGATAACATTGATGATATTGAATGATATGATATATGTTTGATCTTGGGAACTAGAGACCTATAATATTTGGGCCTATTTACTAATAGTGGTATTAGACTCACTTTAGTAAGCTCTATCTAAGGAGGAAGGAGAGATATTGGAGTTGAGGAAGGATTGTTGGAGGACAAGTATTGAATAGGATATTGTTGAAGGGAAGAGTTGCTAAATAGAAGTGATGGAGAGAGTGATTGTTGGAAGTAGAGAGATTGAAAGAAGAGATTATAGAATACTGAAGGAAGATATTGAGGAACATTGAATATTGAAGGAGAATATTGGAGAATACAAAATCCGTAGGTTGAAGGAGAATTTTGAAGAAGGACAAACAAAAAATTGGAGGTTGGAGGAGAATATTGAAGATAGATGAACGTGAAGGTTGGAAGGACAAACGTGGAAGAAGATCTTGGAAGAAAGAATGAGTATATTGGAGGAAGATATTGAAGGAAAAATAAGCACAACAGTGAGGAAGAAAGTGCAATTATGGTGAATGATAGTAATTTGAAGAAGAGAGTTTGGATGCATGTATTGGAAGAGTTACTAGTTTGAATATAAGAGGAAAGAACCTACGGAGAGATATGTAAGCACCTACATATGAAAGGAGAGTGCCTGCATCTGAAAGGAGAGAATTTGTACCTAAGGAAAGATACATCTAGAAACTAAGAATATAACACCTAAGAGGAGAGAACCTATGCATGGGGAAAGATATGTTTAGAGTCTATAAATATAGTATATACATCTAAAAGGAGAGAGTTTCAAACTACAAGTACGTTAGAGGTATTTCAAATAAGAATAGAAAAATACACTTGATAAGGTAAGCGAACTAAGCAATCTATGAGAATATAACAATTAACGCTCAGGAAAGTAATGGCCTAAAGCAGAAAATTATTTTGATCTGGAATAAAAATGAAGGTAGAAAGTATAACATTGCCCTAATGAACTTCCACATATGCATGCAGATGAATTAAGTGGAGTGCCATAAGAGGAGGTATAATTTTTAACCTTATCTGCACATTGAATATTGAATCAAGCACATTCTTTTTAGGTTTATTTGGTTCGATTACATTTTTAAGAGATATAAGGAAAATTGATTTAATGAATGAGATATATAAGGAAATTAAATATTTGAAATTTAAAAATTGAATATTTGTTAATATATTTAAGTTTGGGTAAATTTGAACTTTGAAAGGAGAAATTGTGACATTGAAAATCAAGAAATATATTGAATTAAAATTGAAAGGAATAGGAGAATTGGAAAACTTTAAGGGAAACATGACAAAGGTTAAAGAATAATATGACACAAATTCAATAAGAAACCATTGGTACATTTATTCAAGGGCAAGCAAACATATGACTGACAATAAAAAATGGATTTATACTTTTCAATAAAAATATGAGAAACCAGTTGCTATAGTAGAAGATAGGATATATGAGGTCAAAGGTGTAGAAAATATATTAATCAACTTATTTGATGGAGAATGCATGATTAAAAATGTATTATATGTACCAGGTATAGCTGCTAATATGCTATCAATATCTCAAATGATAGATCAAAATCTAGTGGTTAAATTCAAAATCATTGAAAAAAAAAGAAATGTGTCATTACTAAACAAGGAAAACCCATAGCCATTGGATCCTTCACAAATGGTCTATTTGTTCTTGATACTTTATCAAATATTGTTCTATCAATAAGAATATTAGAGATAAGAGATATTTGGCATAAAAGTCTAGGGCATATAAATGCATCTTATTTAAATGAAATGAGTAGATATCAAATTGTGGTAGGATAACCTATATTAACATGTTAAACTACAATCTGTCCAAAATGTCTACCAGGAAAACATCATAGAATACCTTTTGGGTTGAGTTTACACTGAGCTAAGGAACCACTAGAAATAGTGCATATATATTTATGTGGGAAAATGGAATCTAGTCTTGGAGGATATAAATATTTTCAACTATTTGTTGATGATTATTCTAGGAAGATGTGGGTTTATTTCTTGAAATCTAAATCTGAAGCCTTTACATGTTTTAAACAACTCAAGAAATTGGATAAAATAGAAACTAGAAGATCAATCAAGAATATTCATTTAGATTATCTATCAAAATAATTTTACTCATTTCTAAAACAAAATGGTATAAAAAGACAACTCACTATAGCTTATTCACCCCAAAAAATGGTATAACAAAAATAAGGAATCGTTTCATTATAGAAATGGTACAATGTATGCTAAAGGAAGAAAATATTGGTTGTCAATACTGGGTAGAAGCTGTTAAACCTATAATATATATACACAATAGATCACTTACAAGAATTATTAAAAAGAATATTCTTGAAGAAACCTGGTCAGGACGAAAACCTTCAGTAGCAACATCTTAGATTTTTTGGATGCAAAGCATACATACATATTCCAAAGTAGAAGAGAACACAATTAGATATAAAACCACGTGTGACATATTTCTTGTATATGATGATGATTCAAAAGAATATATAATTGATCCAATCATAAAGAAAATCTATGTAAGAAGAGATGTGGTTTTTGATGAAGAAAACAAAAATCTTGTTGAACTCCCAAAGATCAATATAGTCCCTATAATAGATATTTTATCAAATAAAGAAGAAAATTTAGGTGAAAAGTTAGAAATTTAATGAACTAATTGAAATCTCAGAATTTATAACCTCCCCACAAAGAAAAGAGAGAAAATTTTATATAAATACTCTTAAGGACTCAAATCTAGAAAAATTGCTAGATCTTACTACTACAAGACCTCAAACTTCTTGGAGTATATTACATCATTTGGTACATGCTAATGTACCCCCATAGTACATTCATGTTGCATTTGTAAATAGTACATTAGGGTTGAGTCTATAGTTTAGAGTGTGATTTATTTCCCCTTTCATATAAGTGTGAATGTGCAGGAAATGCACAAGTGTCATGTGAGTTAGTGTGCAAGTGTAAGTTGAGTAAATGTGCACAAGTTTCTTGTATGTATGAGAACAAATATGTAATGTAAAGATGTGCATAAGTGTCCTAGATTAGAGAGTGCAAGTAAGAAGTGTAAGAGTCATGTATAGGTGTGCATATATTATAGAGTCAAGTGTTCATCAAGTATGCAAGTGGTAAGTCAATAAGTCAAGAGTCATGAGACTTGGCATGTGGAGAGAAATAGTTAAGTATCAAAATAGTCACATTACTATTACTATATTATGGAGACAATGCTCCATATGAAAGCAATTCAAGTAACTCAAGTATTCATTGTTGTAACAGAAAGAGTATCAATAAAGCTTGTATACATTTTGAAAAATTCTTATTGTAAGTTGTTCTACATTCATAGTACATGTATGATTAAGGCTATTTACATTCATATTTAAGCATATTATTGAATGTTATTTGATTTATTATAAGCCTTGATATATATATTAATTTTTTGGACATTTTGAGTAGATGAAGTTGTCATTGATGTCAAGGATGAATGATCATTAATGTCGAAAGTCAGTTTCAGTGAGCAGTGCAAGGAGAAGCAGTTCCGCAATCAATGCAAAAAGGAGAGTCCACTTCCAATTGGTCAAGACCCGGTTCCAAGAAGTTAGATGTGGTCCAAAGTGCAAAGAAGCACAAGCAAATAATATTATAATATTTATTTATAATATTATATAGGGAAGTTTAAATTAATTATAAATTAATTTATATAATTTTATTATAAATTAATATATTAATTAATTTACTTAACTTATAAGTTATTTAAATTAATTATTAATTAATTTTAATATTAATTATAAGTTAATTTATGTTAATTTTGAGTTTGAGCAAAGGTGTAGGCAGCGATGAGCGGGAAGGTAGCGATGGGAGGGCACGGGAGTGGGAGCGCCAGCACTGTGAACCTAGGCACCGGCAATTTGGAGGGCCACAGCAAAGCAGAGGGAGGGCAGTCAAAGAATGGAGGCTCGACAGAGTTACCCGAAGATGGAGGCAGACACGGGAAGGATCTGCCTGACAAAGGGAGAGACTACCAACAGAAATCGTATGCAGAGGCAGCGGCTTCTGAAACCCCAAATGGTATTTTCACTAAGGACCTCTTTCCATCTGGGGATGAACTGGACATCCCGAAGGAAATCCTAACAAGTTTTGTCGAATTTGAAAAATTTACCCTAATCGGGAAATGTATTGGAGGGCGTCCCAATATGGAGACCATCCGCAGGTGGGCGGCAGGAAAATGGCAGACCTCGGGTCATATGGAGCTGGCTGCCCTATCCCGAGGTTTTTTTGCAATTAGGCTGAATAATGCGGAGGATTACTGTAAAATTTTGGCTGGGGGCCCTTGGTTTCTAGGACGCAGGAGTCTCTTTCTCAGGAAGTGGGGGATGGATTTTAACCCCGAAACCCAGAGTATTAATATTGCCCCAATATGGGTTAGGCTACCGAACCTTCCCATTTTTTGCTGGCATGAAAATGTTATCAGGGGTATCGCCCGTTCCATTGGTGAGTTGGTCACCATTGACCCTCCCACTCGGGCCCGAACCAGATTTTTCCAAGCTCGCTTCTGTGTCCTGGTAGATTTGGAGGCAAACCTTCCATCCTCCATCACTCTTCGGTCTAGAGGCTCTATTCTTCATAAGCAAGTCATTAACTACGAAAATAGATCGGCCTTTTGCCCTCGATGCAGTTCCCAGGGGCATCTTCAGTCAAATTGTCCTCTTCAAAAGCCGGGGATGAAGGGTGGGGCTTCTGGCAACCCCCCAGAGCAAGAAGGAAAACAACCGAAACACCCTGTAGTGACAGTGCCTGAGTCTCCAGATCCTTTTGGGGTTCTCCTCGAGTCGAACGCCATTCTGTGCAATGCAAGTTCCCAACCAGAACCTCAAGTGGAAAAGGATCAGTCTCCTTCTCGTATGTCTGCTCAGGCTGATTCCCCTATTTGTCAAAACCAGAAACCTCCCAAGTCCCTACTGGAAGAGTATCTGCTGGGCAAGAGGGACGAACAACATGGCAACATTAGTTCATGAAACACTAGAAGCCGAAAGCAAGGGGTGGATTTCGACTGTGAAAGAAAACAAGGACGACCTCCTAACAAAGAAAGAAGGGATAAGGAAACGGCAGCAAAAATTGCAAATGGATCCCAATGGTTGCTTTTTCAAGAAGATTCCGACTCCCTGGTGGGTGATTCGCCTGTCCTAAAACCTCCCATACAGCAGGGAAAGAGAGGCAAGAAAGTATTTAAAATGTCCAAATGAAAATCCTCTCATGGAATGTGATAGGTCTTAACAAAGCGGCCAAACGTAGGGTGGTGGCCGATCTCCGAAAGAAGTCTAACCCATCCATCCTCATTTTGTAGGAGACTAAGTTTGATGCCTCTGCCTCTGTCAAGGTTGCCAGGGCCATTTGGGCCAAGGCCAAATTCCTTTCCAGCCCTGCAATAGGTTTTGCAGGCGGTCTCATGGTGCTATGGGACTCTGACAAGGTCGAGGGTAGTCTTCTATCGGCTTCCAACAGGACTATCAATGTCCTGTTTCACTCCAAGGTTGATAATTTTTCATGGATTTTGACCAATGTTTATGCCTCAAACTCTGCTTCGAAGCGAGCTAAGTTGTGGAAAACCATCTCTCTGATGAGGGAAAGTTTTAGTGACTTCCTGTGGGTTGTGGGAGGGGATTTCAATTGCCCTCTTCATCCCTTTGAAAAGAAGGGAGGCGCTGAGCTGGCCAGCCGTAGCATGGAGGATTTTAGAGATTTTGTTTCGTCCAATAATCTGCTAGACATCGAACTTAAGGGGGCATCCTTCACCTGGAGCAACAGGAGGATTGGGAGCAATCTCATCCAGGTCAAGCTCGACCGGTTCCTCATTTCCCACGAAGCTATTCCCTTCCTTGGCACTGCAACTCTCTCAGCTTTGCCAAGAATCGGGTCGGATCATAATCCCATTCTGTTAGAGGCCACTGGTGGGCCTAGGTTTAAGATCCATTTCAAATTTGAGTCCATGTGGATTTCCCACAAGGATTTCAAACAGTTGGTTTCGGAATGGTGGTAGGTGACGGTGGTTGGTTCAGTGTCCAAAATACTGGCCCTAAAACTTAAGATGATTAAAAAGAACTTAAAGGCATGGAATAAGGAGGTTTTTGGCAATATTTTTGAGTCTAAAAGGTCCATCTATGAGCGCTTGAAGAGTTTAAAGGAAAATATGGAGGTTGAAGGGTATTCTGAAGGCCTCAAAGAAGAGGAACAGAGCCTCCTGGTGGACTATCATTCCATTCTTGCCAGTGAGGAAACATTTTGGCATCAGAAGTCTAGGGATCTCTGGTTGAAGAGCGATGATTCAAATTCAAAGTTTTTCCACGCGTCTACCATGAGACACATGGGGGCCAAAAAGATCAGATAGGTGCTATGTAAGGATGGGCGCACTACCAAGGAGATTGAGGAAATTCGAAGTGAAGCAGTCGATTTATTCCAGGATTTGCTGGGTGCTCCTCCTGATAGCGTCCTCCAAGTTTAGAAATCCTTGCTTGCTAATTTCCCTACCAAATTACCCTATGAGGCAAGTATTAAACTCTTGGAACCTTTTTCCCATTTCGAGATTAAGGATGCTCTTTTTTCCATGCAACCAGATAAGGCCCCCGGGCCTGATGGGTTCCCCCGATTCTTTCAAGTTATGTGGGATGTTGTGGGGCCTGATGTCTGTGAGGCTATCTTAGAAATCCAAGCATCAAGATCCATCCATCCGAAGCTCAACTCTACCTTCCTAGCTCTCATTCCTAAGTCACCCGCCTGCAAAAGTTTTTCTGACTATCGTCCCATAAGCCTCTGCAATGTTTTCTACAAGATTCTTACCAAGACCATTGCCAATCGTCTGAGATCCCTCCTCCCCTATTTGGTAGGTCCAGCTCAGGGGAGCACCGTTAAGGGTAGAAACATCCTTGATGACATCATTACTATTCACGAAACCCTCCATACTACCCAATGTTCCAAGAATGCTACGCTTTTCCTTAAACTAGACATGAATAAAGCTTTTGACAGAGTGGACAGGAGGTTCCTCTGTGCTGTCCTTTGCAAGTTGGGCTTCCATCATCACTGGATTGACCTTGTGAACAGTTGCATTTCCACTCTGTCCTTTTTTGTGCTGATCAATGGGTCCCCCATTGGATTCTTCTAGAGTGCTTGCGGCCTCAGACAAGGTGATCCTCTGTCTCCTATTTTATTCATTATTTTGGTAGAGGTCCTTAGCTGGTCTTTGAATGAAGCCCTCCGTCGAAGCAAGATTTTTGGCATTCTGCCTACTTCCAGAGTTGATCCTGTCACTCACCAACAGTTTGTGGATGACACGCATATATCCACTAGAGCGTTTGTCACTCAGGCCAATTCTATCAAGCGCATTCTATCTCGGTATGAGAAGGCTTCTGGCCAAAAAGTTAATTATTTGAAGAGCAAAATTTATTTTGTTAATACCCCTCTGCGTAGGCAAATTCGCATTGCTAGAATCCTCGAATGCACTATTGATTCCCTGCCTGCAACTTATTTGGGGTTGCCGCTAGTTTGCAATGGGCGAGGCGGTGGGAACATTTGGAATTCGATTTTGGAATGGCTTCATAAGAAACTCAGCACTTGGAAAGGCAAATTGCTATCTCAATCTGGGAAGGCAACCCTCACCAAAGCCTGTCTTCAAGGAATTCCCACCTATTTCATGTCCTTTTTCATGCTTCCTGTGTTTATCCATTCCAAAATCGAGCAGATTCAAAGGAATTTTCTCTGGTCCGACAGTGAAGAAAAATCCAGAATTCCTCTGGTGGCGTGGGATAAGGTTTGCCTTTGAAAGGGCCAAGGGGGCATGGGATTGAGAAGATCTAGGCTCATGAACACTGCCTTAATTGCCAAACATGCTTGGAGAATTCTTATTAATGCACCGACGAAATGGGTCAATATAGTTAAAAGAAAGTATCTTGGGGAAAATTCTCTCCTGGAACCTGAGTCTCCTCATGAAGCTTCAACTTTCTGGAAGACGATGCTTCAGGGCCATTCGGTGATTAACAGGGGTGCTCGTTGGATCTTGGGGGATGGATCCACGATCCTTTTTTGGAGAGACAGGTGGGCTACAGATGAAGCTCTCGCTGTAAATCAAAACTTTGCTGGCTTGAGGGCCCAGATTGATCCAAACAGTCATCTCAAGGTTTCGGATTGCATTGACCGGAGTTCCCTTCCCCCTCGATGGAAAATTTCGATGGTGGATGGGTTTGATAATGAGGTGAATTTCTTGTACAGTGTCCTCCAATCGATGTTAATTCCTTCGGTCATAAGAGATGATAGAACTATTTGGATCAACACGCATGATGGACGGTTTTTTGTTAAGTCCGCTTATGATCTTCTGTCGTGTGAGGCTACTGTGGACCCCCGGTGGAAAGCAATTTGGAAGAAAGGGATTATTACTAAGATAAATTACTTTGCTTGGATTGCCTTTTATAACAAAGCCCTTACCATAGACAATCTCCATGAGAGAGGCCTTGCTATTCCTAACAGGTGCTATCTTTGCTTAGCTGACTGTGAAACATCCGATCACTTATTTTTGCATTGCCCCTTTTCCCATTCGGTCCTAAGTTGTGTGTTGTCTTCCTTCCAAGTACTCTAGTGCTCCCCTCGCTCCCTTAAAGATGCCTTCCTCCAATGGCCCAAGCCCTTTAATAATTCTAAGCTTTGATTCCTTTGTGAGGCTGCCTTTCACCATTCCATCTAGAAAATTTGGTTGGAGCGTAATGCTAGAGTCTTCGACAAGATCCCTAGAATGGCTCCCTTTATTGCCTAGCGGGCATTATCCTTTGCTGTCAAGAATTCAAAAACTATTCCTAGCTCCCGCCCTCACAATCCTTGGGAGGCAATTATTTTCAAAATACTGGACCTTGGCTCCTCTTCCAAAGTTGACTCAATGAATGGCCGCAGGGAGGTCACTTGGACCAAACCTCCTTTGGGGTGGATCAAACTTAATTTTGACGGGGCTGCTAAAGGCAACCCGGGGCCCGCTGGTTCCGGGGGCTTGTCAGGGACCATAACGGGAAGCTGATCTTGGCCTACTGTGAAAATTTGGGCCCTTAGACCAATCATTTTACCGAAGCCCGTGGTGTGTTGAAAGGGTTGCAGGTCATATCGAATGATCCTAGGCCTTTAATTATTGAAGGCGATTCTCTAAACATTATCAACTACCTTCGTGGCTCCAA
Organism: Wollemia nobilis; assembly: GCA_028583015.1. Classification (NCBI taxonomy): domain Eukaryota; kingdom Viridiplantae; phylum Streptophyta; class Pinopsida; order Araucariales; family Araucariaceae; genus Wollemia; species Wollemia nobilis. The sequence goes on from JAQPPZ010001195.1 coordinate 3,740,979, forward strand.
AGACCCATCGTGGCGGGTCTTGAATATCATCCTCGAGGCTAGGATGCTCCTCTCTCGCTGCACCAGGTGGGAGGCGGGGCACATCTACAGAGAAGGTAACTGGGTGGCGGATCACTTGGCCAACAAAGGACTGATGACCACGTGCCCGGTTGTTTGGCGTTCTCGTTTCCCAACCGAGGTGTTCAGTTTGGCCAAGGCAGATATTCCCTCATGATGAAGAATTTGTATCATAGGTCTTCTCCCAAAGTTTGTTGATATATTGTCTTCGGCTATTATTCTGTTTTAATGTATTTCAAGATCAAGATTTCCAGGACTGTCCGCGTCTTCTGGGGCCCTCGAGCATTTTGTATTTCCTTGTCTTTTTTACTAACTGCTCTATTTACCCAACCATCCGGCATGAAATATATTTTAGCAAGGCTGATTTTGTACATAAGGTTTTGGGATCCTTTATAAAAACCCACAATTAATCTATTATTATAATTACCAAAAAAAATTTTATGTTAATTTTAAATAACCCTAAGGTGGGTTATTAAGTCAAAATTTGAATTTCGAATTTGACCATCGAGCACCGATGTGGGAGTAAAATAATCAAGTGTGTATAAAAGGGGGACTCCTCCACCTTAGAAAAAGATATATGCTTTTGAATTAATCTCCAAGTGATGCGAAAATGTGTGAATCATGTTGTGCAAACAAGAGGGTTTCATTGTTTTTAAAAGTGCCAAGTGGCAGGTAGAGGTTTATCACCCACCGTAGAAGGCTCCTTGGTCACCAAGCGTAGGTAGCACAGTTGGAAACCATAGTGAAAGCAAAGCGCTGGGGCAAAGAGTGGCGGAGGTTCGAATCCGTGGTAGTGTGGTTTTTTTTTTGTTGAAGTCGACGGTGGATGAAGGCGCTAAAAGGAATGAGGCTTCCCTTCCTTCTCGTGGGTGCCTATAGCCCACGTGGTGGGCACAAAGCACCAAAGCACTTGGCGCTTGGGGAGACGATGGTTCGAAACTCGTCGAAACCCTTTTGGGGTAAAAGACAAGGTATGCAATTTGTTGTTGGCACCAAAATTTTCGGAGGAATTAATTTGAGCCATAAAAGTTTAATTTTTGCATAATTTATTTAGTTTATAAGGTTTTAAGGGGAGTTATAAGGTTTATGCAAAATAAATTTTGGTGATATTTGCTTTGGTGTTAAAAAGGGGCAATAAAGTTTTTAAGGAAACTTGTTTGAGTTTTTGTGGTGTTGGATATTATTTTAAGTTGGAGATTATAAGGTGTATCTAAATAATTATTTTTCATGTATGATTTGATGGATGCTAATTTCAAGGAGGAGCAATAAGGTGTATTTGAGCTTTGATTATTTTTGTGACTAAGGAATATTTTGATAAAGTGTTAGAGTGATATTTTGGTCATCTAACCATTGAAATTGGCAAAGAAGAAAATTGTGATTGAGACAAGTTTTCTAAGGGCACTTCTACATAAAACAAAAAGGTATGGGTACATATTCCTAGTGAGTGATTGTTGAATGTTGTGAATGCTAAGTTGGAGTGAAAAGGGTTTTTCTGGAATAAAGAGTTGTTGATAAAACCTTGTTTGGTGAGCATTGTTGAGTTGATTGTTAAAGGGTTTTTTTGGAATAAGAGTTGTTGATAAAACCTTGTTTGATAAGCATTGTTGTTGAAGTGATTAGTTGAGTGAGGAACTTGAACTAGATTTTGTGTAAAGATCATGAGTATCATTATTATGTGAAGTTGTCAAAGATCATGAGTATCATTGTTATGTGAGATTAGCATTGTTGTTGAAGCAATTAGTTGAGTGAGGAACTTGAACTAGGGTTTGCAAATATCATGAGTATCATTGTTATGTGAGATTGGTTGATAAGCATTGTTGAAACATTTGAGTGAATGTTCATAAGTTTGGACTAGGGTTTATGAGCAAGGATTATTTCATTGAGTGATTGGTTGAATAGAGTTGGTTGAGCCTAGTCAAGTGGATTATTGATAAAATAGTTCAAGTTCTGTAAAACAAATTGTTCTATATTCTAAATTGATTTGAGAAAGAGGTTGAGTGTTGATGAATGTGAAACATATTGAGTCTCTAACAATTATCTATATGTTTTTGTGATAAAAGAGAGATTAAAAGTGATTGAGAGTTTTTGAGTGTGAAGCATATTGAGTCTCTAACAATTCTCTATATGTTTTTGTGGTAAAAAGAGAGATTGAAAGTGATTGAGCATTGTGATGAATGTGAAGCATATTGAGTCTCTAACAATTCTCTATATGTTTCTATGAGATTGGATAAGTTCTAGTGAGGACTTGTTGAGCATATTTGAGGTAAGTCTTTGAGAAGACTTGTGAACAAATTTGTGTGAGCTTTTATGGAAGCTTACAATACAAATTTTGAGGATAGAGATTGTTGAGCAGATTGAAAATTTTTTAGTGAGGACTTGTTGAGCAGATTGGAAAAGTTCTAGAGAGGGCTTGTGAATAGATCGGTGTGAGCTTTTGTGAAAGCTTACAAGGCAGATTTGAGACAAGTCTTTGAGAATACTTGTGAGTAGAGTTGATTGATTGATTTGTTCAAACCTTGAGTTAAGGTTTGGGTCAGATATAGCAGAGTTGATTTGTAATTGAGTCAAGCTTTGTGTTAAGGCTTGAGGACAGATATTGAGAATAGATTTGTGCTAGACTAAAGGACTATGTTTAGTACATATTTGAGGATAGATTTGTGCTAGACTAAAGAACTATGTTTAGTGTAGATTTGAGGATAGAGTTTGGTGCAGATTTGAGGACAAGTTTGTGCTAAACCAGAGAAAAATATTGAGTAGATTTGTGCTAAACCGAAGGACTGTGTTTAGTGTAAATTTAAGATAGAGCAAAGAATAATATTTGGAGGTGACAGAGTACAGAGGATGATAGTATCTAGTGGATAGAGATCCATTAGCCAGGGCAGTGAGGATATGAGTCTTTAGTGGATAAATATCCATTAGCTAGTGCAGTGGAGGCAATAGTTCTAGAAGATCACCAACTAGAGCTAAGAAGAAAGGAGTTCTCCTATGGATAGATATCCATGAAATTGATTAGGGGATTGGTGTCTCCTTTGGACAGAGGTCCATAAAATTTGTAATAGGGAAAGGATTCCCAAGAGATTTATTGAGAAAATATTAGTGAAAGATTTTCTCCGTGGAGTAGCCCACATTGGGTGAACCATGCAAAATTGGTATCTCTATTGTGTGTGATGATTTATGCATTGCTTTGATTAATGTTGTTGATATTTCTATTGATACATTGCATAATATTGATTGGGAAAGAAAAGTAAAAAGTGATATTATACTATTCACCCCCTTCTCAGTATAAGCTTGTGTTCTTCATAATTTGCTCATATTATTCTACTCTTATTATTAGCTTGATATTTATTATATTATGGTCATTTTATATTGGGTCTTGTGATATATAACTTGTGATATTTTGTGGTACTATAAGACTTATAAATCCAATAGTAGTATCAGAGATACCACCAAACTCTATTCAGATTGATAGAGTTCATTTTATTAACTACCATTATTAATTGATTTTATCCATATTTGATAAAGTTTATTGAGAGTCTGTCTACTTTGAATGTAGTGATACTCAGAATATATTTTAAATATCTTATAAAGTAAAAATGCTAGGGTCTTTCCACAGTTGAAAAACAACTATTGAAAACTAGGACTCATCTATATTGATTGATAGGTGAGCCAATTGAAGATTAGTTTTTCATTCAAGGATAAAGCCAATCCTGTCATTGATTTGAAAAATATTTGAAGTTTTTGCAAATTATAGATTGAAGTTAAAGCAACTCTAAGAAGGTTGATCATTTAAGGATAAAATCCAACCCTGTTATTGAAGACAAGGGTAGAACCAACTTCAATAAAGTTGGTCATTCAGGGCTAAAACCATCCTAACATTGAAGATTGCTGATTAGAAATTAAAGCAATGGATTGAGAAGCATTCAAATATTCCTAATATCATAATACAAAAGCAGAGTAGAGAATAGAAGAAAGAAGAAAGTATAGAACATAAAATTGCATTGAAGAAATAGGCTGACTAAATATATCTACATATAATTTTAGTCTTATCCACATATCATCTTTTGAAGCAAGTTCTTCAAGGTAGATTTTTTGTAATAGAGGAAACAAAATAAAGTAGAGCCTACAAGAGTCTATATTTGGAGAAAATTACTAAGAGGTTATTATTGAAGAAATATTTTAGAAGAAAGGCCATTAAATAAGAAGGATCAAAGAAAGGTCATATCATAGAAAATGATCAAGAAAGATGATATTATAAGTAGAGAGATATTGGCCATCCACTCGATGAACATAAGCAAATAAGATGGTCCATCCATTTTATCAATGTAAGAAGAGAGATTGGACATCCATTTAGTCAACATAAGGAGGAGTAGCCATTCATTTGGCCTATATAGAGAAAACAAAGTGGTCATTTATTTGACTAGCATAGAGAAATAGTGCAACCAAAGAAAATAAGGTCATCAAACCAATGTAACTAGAGAAGGAGGCCATTAGACCAACATAAGTAGAGGAGGCCATAAGGCCAATGTAATTAGATAAGGAGACCATCAGGCCAACGTAAGAAAAAAGAGACTATCAGGTCAACATGATCATCAAACCTAAGAAGGAGAGATCATTTGGCTAGCTAGAAGAAAAAGAGTAAATTACCTTTTGACTAGTGAGAAATAAAAAAGTATAGAGGACAAGTACAATAGTAAAAGCTAGTCAATAAGGTGCAATAGACAATATTATCATCAAGAGAACATTCATAGTCCAACAAGCATCCTCAACCAAGCTATAATGATTCACATATAAAATAAAGGAGCCAGTTACGAGCTAGCAAACACATCAAAGAAAAAGTTTAAGGTAAATTATCATCAAACTAGGTAGGAGAATCATTGTTCTATCTGAGAATAATTTAGCCAAGGGCATCATTAGTCTAGAAAGGAATGAACCAGTCATGTTTTAGAAAAGGAAAATTTGTAGTGCATCATAGAGTGAAAGAAAGCATTTCATCGAGGAAGTGAAAGCATCATAACATAGGAGAGAATACAACAGAGTGCTAGCATACATGAGTGATTGGGTGAAAGTGTTTTTTGGAATCAAAGGAGATGTGAATTCATCACCAGCCATGCAAAAATAACATTGAAGATGTTACATTTGAGAGATATTTTACTTTCCATATCACTCAATTTTTTTTTTTTGGTATAAGGTAGAGGTGGTTATAAGGTCCACAAACCTTTTACAAAGTCAAAATGGGCTGGTTCTAGCATCAAGCCCGTATAATCAAAATACAAAATGGATCTTTCTAAGACTCACATTAAGCCATACTTAGAGTCCACAATCCTATACTTGTCGCTTGACTATTCAGATAAAACAAAAACCAAACAACACCTAGCACTTACTAACACTAGGTTGTCAGTACCGTACACTTGTCACCTCCCGTGCCCCAAAGAAATGGGATGCCTTTTCTCGCCTAATTCCATCTCGTCGGATTACTCATCATCAGCCCTCCGATCTCCCCGATGCTCTAACAGGTTTGATCTTAGCTCTTCTCTAGCAACCAACACCAATAGTTCTTGAGGGAAGTTATCCTTCCAAATTTGCATCTCCCCAACGTAAACCGCAATATTTGCCATTAGATCCGCCGCTTGGTTCCCTTCTCTGAAGGTGTGTTGGATTCGGGCATTAACCAAATGAGATTTATGAATCTTTGCTTCTAGGATAAGCTCCAATATGGTCCAGCTGGGGTCTTTATCCTCCTTAATTGCCTTGATTATATTAAGTGAATCCCCTTCAAAGATAACTTCCTTATAACCCTCAAGTCTGGCAATTCTCATTGCCTGCATGCAGGCTCGGGCTTCGGCAAAATGATTTGTTTGAGTTCCCAAAGGCTCGAGAAAGGCAAGGACCACTTTTCCTTCCTCATTTCTCAAAACTCCTCCTCGCTCCCGCAGCTCCCGGATTTCCTTTTAGCTGCCCCGTCAAAATTAAACTTAACCCACTTTTGTGTGGGGGGTATCCACTTGACACCATCCCATGGGTTGGTTGTAATGTCTAGGTCTGGAAGTTCCTCTCCCCAGCTTCGCAAAATCCTCCTTTCCCTTAGAGACATGGTCTCATTTTTGAAGAAGAAAGTTTTCCAGCTTTTCTTTCAAAGCTCGATTATTTTATTACCACATAACCTCGGATCTTTCTTACGTCCTTTAAATACTCTCTTATTTCTCTCATTCCATATCCCCCATAAAAAATGGGGTAAGCCGAGCTTCCGAGCCAAGTCAAAAGCTTTGCCCTAAGGGGGAAGCCCACCGTATGCGTAAGTCGACATGCTATTTGGACAGACCCAATCTATATGAAATTTGGACAGATCATTTGGAAGACTCGTACAAGAAAAATCACAAGTTAGAAATATATGACTTACGGATTCTATCGCTTTCTCACACAAGATACATCGATTGATGAATTGGAAACCTCTCCTTTGCAGATTATCTCGTTGTCGGGATCTTATTTTGAACTCGCCAACCAAAAGAAGAAAGCTATTTTTGGGGTTAAATTATTTAACCAAATAACTAAGTCGGAGTCCGACCCATTGAATCCCGAGTGGATTAACTTATAGGCGCTTTTACCGAATAGATCCCACTTGTAGTTTTGCCCCAAATTGCCTTGTCTCTTCCTCCCCAGGAATGATCGGGAACACCCTTAAAGCATCATTGAGTTTGGTTAGGGTCACCTTCTCTTGCTCGACAGATTATGAACCGTGATTTTCTTCCAAGAAGAAGTTTCCGTGCTACAACAATAAAATCCCCTACTTTTCCTCCCATTTCCTTCGAAAGTTTATGTTGGAGGACCTGAAGGTCTAAGTTATCTTTCAGAGGGGCCTCTTCCAACCACGGGTCTTTCCAAAAGTCCACTTGTCTTCCATTACCAATTCTCCATCTGATGCCTTTCCTGACTACCTCCCGACATTCGAGCAAACAATTCCAAAAATAGGATCCTCTAGGAAGATTATCAGCTTTCAGAAGTCCCGATTATTTCGATATATTTTGCCTTAAGAAGTTTTACCCATCCCAATTGATCATTATTGATAAATCTCCATACCTATTTGCCAATCAGAGCTTGATTCAATTCTTTCATTCTCTTTAACCCCAGGCCTCCCTGATCCTTGCTTGCACACACCTGATTCCATGCTACCAACAAAATTCTCTTTCTCTCCTCTGAACCTGACCACAAGAAGTTGCGTTGAATTAGCTCCAATGTAGCTCGGACCTTTGCAGGCATTCTAAATAGAGACATGCAATAAATTGGAATGCTCTGTAAAGTAGTTTGAACTAATAAGGCTTTTCTCGCGGAGCCGAGAAGGCTGCCCTTCCACCCCGCTAACTTTTTGGAGATCCTGTCAATGACTGAGTTCCACAATGTAGCCTTCATTCTTCCTTCGAACATAGGCATACCTAGATAAGTTGTTGGTAGAAGCTCCTTTCCACAACCGAAGAGGTTAGCTATTCTTTCCTCCCTCCCACCAGGCGTGTTAAAGAAATAGATGCTACTCTTCTTATAGTTTATGTACTGTCCTGCTTCTGTCTCATACTTGGTTAGAATTCTCTTCAACTTCCTAGCTTGAGGCACCGAGGCTTTGGACACAATGATTGTATCATCCACAAACTGTTGGTGAGACACTGGCCTTGCTGTTGAGGCTGGTTTAAAACCTTCCAATTGACCATCTGCCACCGCCGCTGAAATGTTCCTACCCAATGCTTCCGCTAAAATAATAAACAAGTATGGAGACAAAGGATCTCCTTGTCGCAACCCCCTTTCACTCTTAAAGTAACCGGAGGGTGACCCATTCACCATGACAGAAAATCTTGTAGTAGAGATACAACTAAAAATCAACTTAATCCACAGGGGACAGAAACCAAACTTACCCAAAATCTTGGTGAGGAACCGCCATGAGACCCTGGTCGTAGGCTTTATTCATATCAAGCTTTAGTAACATACCCGCTTCCTTACTAGTCACCATTGAATGAATAACCTCATGAATTGTGATGATACCATCCAATATTTGTCGCCCTTTCACAAAGCCACCTTGGTTCATATCAATGATGAAAGGAAGGATAACCTTCACCCTATTGGCGATTTTTTTTGTGAGAATCTTCATCGGAGTGTTACATAAACTGATAGGGCGAAAACTGAAAAATTCCATTGCTCCCACTAGTTTAGGGATGAGAACTAAAAAAGTAGCATTAACTCCTTCTCGGGATTTCCATGTCCTTTTGAGCCTCAATTATAGCTTCCACTACATCATTGCCTAGGATATCCCAAAACTTCGGAAGAAAGCTGCAGTGGAAGCCATCCGGTCCTGGGGAGTTGTTACCATCCATGTCAAAAATGACCTTCTTGATTTCCTCCTTTGTGAAAGGACTAAGTAAGAATCCATTAAGATTATCGGTTACGAGGGGTGGAATGGCTGCCAACAGAGAGTCCTCTTCTTCAATAGTCGGATTTACATCTTCTAGCAACGATTTAAAGTACTCAACCGCTTCCCTCCTTATGTCTTCCATATCTTTGGTGTTAGACCCATCGGCCATCTTGATCTCCTTAATTTTGTTAGTACTCCCGTGGCGAAGAGTAGAGACATGGAAGAACTTTGTATTTCTCGTCACCCTCCTTTAACCAACGCAGCCTGGATTTCTCGCCTCCAAAAGGTTTCTTCAAATCCTAGCATCGTGTGGTATTCGGCTAATGCACTCCCTCTCCCGGTTTCTCGATCCTCCGTAAGTCGCTCCGACTTCAAATTCTCCCCGTAGTTCATTGATCTTGTCTTTTAGTTCTGCCTTTTTAACAAAAATATTGCCAAAGGAAGTTTTGTTCCACTCTCTAATGTTAGCCTTCACATTCCTTAGTTTACATGCCACTTGGGCCGGTTTCGAACCATTATACTTTTTGTCCCACCATTGGGCAACCAGATCCTTGAGATCCCAATGTTGGAACC